>OX596268.1:2170740-3481365 GCA_951394255.1 Polyploca ridens
TCACTGTTCATTACTTTTCTGTTATTCAATAGTTCTTGTAGTAGTGAAACGGCCAAGCCACATATTTTGACTACGGTGTGTAGAGTTTGTGAAGTTAGAGCTTGTAGAGTAAGTGCATGTAGAGTTATATGCTTGGCTCTACATGAGATCTGATAACTTTTTGACTTTACGAGCCATATGTCTTGGCGGCAACATTTTACATAAAAATGTTTTTGGTGGGATTATTATATTGAGTAATTACTAGTAGTTGCAGCAGCCATTAATCCTTAATAAACAGTTCAGCAACTCCTCTTCAGATAGTTCCTACAGATAAACAGTTCAACAGTTAATAGGAACTGGCTACAAACTTACTAGCATCCTCTCATGACCAGGCGTCAGCACCAACATCCCCAACGGGTGGCTCAGCTCACTCCAGCCCTGCACCAGTGTCCCCCGCCGGCAGCGCTGGCGCAGCTGGCACCCGCTCCCCACTACCGCTGGTAGCACCAGATCTGCTGGCGATGCAATTGCTGGATCAGCACACGCAGCTGCAGGCTCTGATGAAGCAACGCCTGTTCCATCAGCACCATATGCAGAAACAGGTATGTTAGGCAATGCTGGAAATAGGAACCAGTAGAAGAAAAGCGACATCTTAGCTACAATTTAATATGAGCTATAAATAGTAGTAAGGTTCTGAAATTGATGAAGGAAGAATTATTGTATCACATAAAAGCTCAGCAACAAGAATGAGTTAAAATTGAATTAGATTTTTATTTATAATAATGACAAAGAACTTAAGCTCTAAGCCACTAAGTCGGATTCTGATGAATTGCATACTTACTTTGATAATTTAACTGCTGTTTTATTTTCATGCATTTACTTGATTTCTTCAACATTATTTTCAGATTGTATCTACCAAATACTAAAAATAAGCTTTCCTCGTATTCCATATATCCTGGTAGAATTAAACTCGTGACAAAAAGGATTTGCGGAACCATCTGACTGCGTTTTCATTCTTAATTTTTTTGGTGAGATTTTTCCTTAATTATTGTTATGTGTTCCTTAGCACATGACGTCTGAGGCAGCAAAAAGACAGCTGGAGCAATCCAGGCTCCAGGATCAGATCAATTTGAATCTGCTGTCGCAGTCACATCTACCGCCGCCTGATACTTCACCTGGTGAGTTCTCTTATTCCAGACCACAAGCATCATCATTATCTGCCTAACCTGTTCCTATTTATTTGGGGTCGGCGCAATATGTACCTGGTCTTTTTTCATTTAGCGCTTCTATTAACCTTTTAAACTCAATGAATTCAGTTAGCATAAGAGCTAAAAAATAAAAAAAGCGCTCGTGGTGTAGCATGATTAGCCGTTCTTAATCGATCGGCAATGTTAAGTTTCTACCGTCGTGGTTGGTACCTGGATGAGTGAACGCCTAGTGGTATTTCAAATCGAGCGTTTCCGTGCTTCGGAAGGCACGTAAAGCCGTTGGTCCCGGTTATCACTTAATTGTGATAGTCGTTAAGCTAGTTGGATGCCTCCTAGGCGGCTTGAAAAATTCCAACAGTAGGTTGACCACTAGCCTACCTCCACCGATCCGCAGTGGGCACGCGTGGTGGAGTATTGCCCATTCCCTTTCACCCTCATTTGTGAAAGGAGGCTTGTGCTCAGCAGTGGGACCTTATAGGCTGATGATGAAGAGCTAAAAAAAACATCCTGCTTCTAAAGAGTTTTTATTAGTAATTAGTGATCATCACCAATTAAATACTTCTTATCAATCCAATAGTTTCTCTGGGTTATCGATGACCGTGAACCGTAAATTCCAAATAAATGTTATAAACAAAAACGATAAACAATGGTGCTGATTCTGTTGTTTACAACTATAATTTAGTGTCACTATGTCTCTTTCAAGCAAAGAACATAAGAAAAGGATGTATGAAATTTAGTCCTGTCAAATTAGTCTTGCTTCTTTGCAATGTAAATTTAGTCGCAATCTATCACGGTTACGTCTAAATACCCGCAAATTAAGACGCCAAAGACTAATTTGACAGCTTTAAATATGTTCTATCCTTTTTAAATAATGTTTTTAAGAGTGAGATGTGATGTGACTAAAATTTGTTTAGTGCGATTTACAACCAATGATATTATAATAAAAAGAGGTAGATATCGCATTAACGCACGCTAATTGTTGCAGACAAATTCAGACAATTGTCGTAATTTTACTTAGCGGCGACATCTAGCTATCTCTTTCTGTACCATATATTCCGTATTATCTATCGCATTCACCTAATGCAACAATAACTGAATGCCGATTAGTATGAGGGTAGCATATGTCTATTATAATATCATTGTTTACAACAGAATCGGCACCATTATAAACTGGTTTTCCTGCAATGAGTTCTTCCTAAAAAATCGGTATGTTTAACAGGATCCTTGCAACAGCAGCTTGGAGCGCAGCAGCAACAGTTAGTTCAGCAGCTTCAAGCTGTTCAGCGTCAATATCTGATGCACGGACCTCTGTCTGTGCCTCCGAATGCTCCACCAGGTTTGTTTTATCTTTATATTTCAGAGTTAGACAAATTTGGTTTTCTTTCTGAGACTGCATTTGGTCAAAACGGTGACAAGAAGTAGTGTGTGCTTTTCTAAGAATATCAGTTTAAAAACTAGAAAAAGTCATGAGATGATGCGTGAATTTGTTACAGGTTTGATGCTATGGGGAAGTGAGATGGAAGAACATCCACTTTTTGGAAGGGGAGTCTGCAAGTGGCCAGGCTGCGATGCACTTGCTGAGGATTATCAGGCATTCCTTAAGTAAGTAAAATTTTCTAGATTTACAGAAGATATCACTAAATATAGTTACTGAACTTAAGGAAATGCTAACAAATCCTTTAGTACCTACGTAAATTTCAAATTTATCAAAAAAACAAAAAGAAGTTTTTTTTTCTTATACAACTAAGTCGTTAAACAAGCATACGGCCCGCCTGATGGTAAGCGGTTACCGTAGCCATATGGACGCTTGCAACACACGAAGCATCGCTCACGCGTTACCGACCTTTCCCGCCCTCCCCTATGAGCCCTGGCGACCTTACTCACGCGCAGGAACACAACTTTACAGAACATAAAATTATTTGGCTGCGGTATTCTGTAAGGTGGAGGTACTTCCCCAGTCGAGCTGCTCTTTGAGCGAATAAACGCTATGCTCTACCTCTCTCAATATATTTATTTAATTTAGGCCCTGATAAGGCACTTTTGGGATTTCATGGGAAATTTTGCAGAGGCTTTTTTTTTACTCTTTATAGGACTGTGTTTGACCGCAATCTCACCATGGTAAGTGATGATGCGGCCGAAGGTGGTAAGCACACAAAGCCTAGAAGGAACTGGCTCTCAAGTGCAGCTGTCGGAACACACCCAAAGGTGCTTGGCGACAGATTTGAAACATGAGGATGGTAGCCAGCCAGGCGGGTACCACCGTGCTATGGTTTCCTCACGATGTTTTCCTTCATCGAAAGCTCAAGCTCATTGTAGGATTCGAACCCGGGACCTTCGTCTCGGTATCCGACGTCACTACCACTGAGCTATCATCGCCTTAATCGGCTCACAAAAAACTTCAAACGTTTGACGAATTATCACAACTATTATAACTAATAACTGAATCTCGTACCAGACATCTGGAAGCAGCGCACACCCTGGACGACAGGTCAGCCGCACAGGCCCGTGTGCAGATGCAGGTGGTCGCCCAACTGGAGCTGCAGCTGCGTCGCGAGCGCGACCGGCTCGCCGCCATGATGAGGCATCTCCACGCCGCACGGGACACTTCCCATCACGCCGCTAAGCATCCTCATGCTGACGGCAGAATAGGTACATATTTATTACATTAGTTACAGTCATTATCATTTTATTCTTTTTTGACGGGCCAGTTGGCGCAGTTGGTTAAGGCAATCGGGGCGGGGACCCTGAACGCCCAGAAGCGACCCCGAGGAGGACTATGATTCGTTGTGGTCACGACTCATCGTGCAATAGCACTGCGAGGGTGCTGGGGGGAGGTATCACACTTCCCCCGGGACGGGCTATCACAGCGCCGCGCGTGGAGGGGCGAGCAGGTACGCGATCTGCACGAGAGCCCGCCCCCCTCTGTAGCGCAGGTGGCGACCACCGTGGGGTTTTAGCCGGTAAAAGTCCGGCATAACCTGGCCGCTCCCCCCAGGGCGGTCGGGTATCCTATGAGGACTTCCCCACGCTAATAAAAAAAAAAAGTTGGTTAAGGTTCACCTTACGCGCTGCAGGTCAAAGTCAAAGTCCAAGTCAAAGTCAAAGTCGTAGTCAAAGTCATAGTCAAAGTCATAGTCAAAGTCAAAGCCATTTACTCAATTTAGGCCCCAAAAGGGCACTTATGAAGGTCACATTTACTGAAGTTACCACCGGTTCGGAACTCGGCCTTCAACTGAGAGGAATCCGGCAAGAAACTCAGCAAGGTTACATTTAAGTTACAGGTCGTGGGTTCCATTCCCACACAGGACATGCATTTGTGTGCATGACCATGTCTGTATGTCCTGAGTCTGGGTGTAATTATGTATATTAAGTATGTATTTACAAACAAAAAGTAGTATATGTATTATATCAGTTATCTGGTTTCCATAGTACAAGCTCTGCTTAGTTTGGGATCAGATGACCGTGTGTGAGGAATGTCCCAGGATATTTATTGGTTCATTGTTGATTTTATCATCATAGTATTAGATTCTTAAAGCACAATTAGTGAGTCTTTTATGAGGACCTTGGATACATAGAACTAGTCCAACTCTGCATATTTAAAAATGGTCGCACACTATGCAGTTTCAAAGGAGATTGCTACCACGGCTGCTTAGGTTGTGGAAAGCCCCCAGCCGTATTTTTTCCTAGAGAGTACAGCATGGGGTTCTTCAAGAAGTGTGTGAAAAGGCCGTAGTTTTGTTACTGGTGTAAAAAAATGCGTAACAAATAGGTACTAAAATTACAATGCTAGGAAAATTCAGATGACGTGTCTGCAAACTCAGAGCTAAGAGATACCTATGTTATATCATGAAATCATACAAAGGTTTACATTTTGGTCTAGTTGTATCTATTGAATTCAATGTATTTGAATAACATGACACTAGGTTAGCTATTATTCAATTCAAATAGAGCATACAATCAAATAATGAATGGTGTGTTTGCAATGGAAGTTATTGATACAACTATAATAGAACATAGATAACAAACTAAGAGATCTAACTAAATAAAAAATGTAAACGTAATGACAGATGATTTCAATGACCATAAACTGGTAATAGCTAGAAAAGTGTTCTAAGCAATTTACTATAACATTAGACATCATAAAACTAAAGAGTGAGGTAATCCGAGCGCTCGTGGTGTAGTATGATTAGCCGTTCTTAATCGATTAGAAAAGTTATAGGCCTTACACAGTTGGAGGTCTACAGGCGGCTTGAAAACTCCAAAAGTAGGTTGACTAATAGCATACCTCCACCGATCCGCAGTGGGCACGCGTGGTGGAGTATCTGTCCATTCCCTTTCAGCCTAATTTGTGACAGGAGGCCTGTGCTCAGTGAGATATTATTGGCTGATGATGATGAGGTAATTCAAAGCATCAATCGGCCAAAAGAACCTTTACTTTCTTATCATGAACTACCAATCTTTATACAAAAGATTCCTCGTAGAACTTTCAGTAATTCTACAAAATGCCACGTGTAATTTCTTCCTGGCTCATAAGTCCTTATGCCTTTCCAGGAGGAGCCAGTGAAGGTGCATCTCCAGGGCCAGTAAGACGCCGCGTCTCCGATAAATCTGGTGTAGCCATCGCTGGAGGTAACTATACAATAGAATTTAGATCTTTAGCATAAAGCTTGGCTAAGTCGGCTGAAGTGGATAAGTTAAATGTATTGTTCTCTGTCTCAAAGGTCTTCCGTATATGCTCGAAAGAGCTGGATTAGACGTTCAGCAAGGTAAAACAAATAATTCTGTGGTTAATTTATCATTTTATGTATTTCATCTCGCTTTTAATGTTGATTATTTTTCTTATCGTTGTTATTGTTAGGTACATCTTCAAAGAGCTAGACTTGATGATGAACTTTTACAGTTATGATTAGTAAAAAAAATTTTGGCAGCGATTTTCATGTTGAACAACTTTCAGTATGAAAACAAAACAAACATCTCGAAAGATACATTGATCCATACAATTTGATCGATTAAGATTAAAATGTGCGTTATTTTGACGCAACTCTATTTGTAATTTAGCACTTTAATATTCATACTTATTTGTTTGCCTAACATTATAATTTCCACTTTCCAGAGATACAACGCAACCGCGAGTTCTATAAGTCTGCAGATGTACGACCACCGTTTACATACGCATCTTTAATTCGGCAGGTATGTTTATTATTACTATCGCTCTCTATATAATTATTATGTTACTCCTGTAAGATAGCATCTATAGTGGAAACTGCATGCTCAGAGAACTGTGACACTTTAAGTCGTAGCATCTTTTCATATGAAGGAGGACCACCATCAAAATCATTGTGTATATTATTATCATCAATGAGCAAATACATACAGAAAGTGTACATGGGACTATAATATCTTTCCTATCGGATGGAAATAAAGTGTATACAACTTCAAATATAGTAATACATCAGACAAGTGTGAATTCTTTTATTTGTTATAATAAGTAGCATTGTTGGTAGCATTTGACCACAATCTCACGAGGATTGGCAACGATGTGGTCAAAAAAATAATTGGCATTTAAAGCATAGAACAGTAAACTAGTTCTTAGATTAGTAAGATAATTAAATTGTATTTTTTAAGTCACTAATCCGTTACTATCTACACAAACTTGCACTTTTAAACATTGGAGTCTCCCAAGGGTCTATAATAGGACCACTACTTTTCCCATAACTCATTGGTGATACATTTTTTTCAATCATATCTTGTATTTTCAGTCAATAATAGAATCTCCGGACAAGCAGTTAACTCTGAACGAAATCTACAACTGGTTCCAGACAACATTCTGTTACTTCAGGCGCAACGCAGCAACATGGAAGGTATGTCCTAGTTTTAGTCAATGCTTGAGTACACAGATGATTACAGGATAGGTCAATTTTTCCTGGTGTACCATCTTCATAGATCAAATGTGCAATTGTTTATTGGAAAAATAAACTTATAATAATAAAAAGAAGATGATTGAAATTAATGTGTAGTTTGACATTTTAATTTTTATTACAATATTGAAAGTTTACCGAAAGGCAAATCACAGGTAATTTTTATCTACGTAATATTATGTAGTTATATTTATTTTATCATAAAAACTGTATAGTTATGCCCTCTAGAGTAAATTAAGATATTATAAAATTATTAATAAACTTGCTCATTATTTATAACTCTATGGTTTTTATTCATAAATTCAGTCATCAAATATCCCATAAAATATGACCGAAAGAAGATTTGATGAGTGTTTCAAATAATACAAATGTTAGCATAATGTGTATAAGTTATGTCAATAATGTTAATAATTATTATGTGTATTTATATGAAAATGTCACAAAGCACGATGCGCTCTGTGAAACACATTGGTATTCTATAATATAAAAAAATCATTACCAAATAACAATTGATCAAAAATAAGTTCTTTGTTAAAAATTTCATTTTTAATACAAGCTTTTTTTTAGTGACTGTAATTTTTGTTGACTGTACTTGCATTGTCATCCAATACACGAATGTATACCAAATATCAAGTCAATCCGACCACTGGAAGTGGGTGAAATTTGACTTGCAAAATTCCACCCGAACAAACATACATACATGCATAGTTAAAAAAACAGAGAGCGCATCGTCGATTAAAACAGTAAAAGTGAACATATAAAGACTAGAATAGTACAACAAACAGAACGCAGTCCGTCACAACCTGTCGCTGCACAAATGCTTCATGAGAGTGGAGAACGTGAAGGGCGCGGTGTGGACGGTGGACGAGGTGGAGTTCTACAAGCGGCGGCCGCAGCGCGCCGCGCACGCGCCGCCACCGCCCCTGCATGCTGGGTACGCGACTAGACGCTCCAGCCATCCAGACCGATCCACACTTTACACTCTTACTTCTTACTGTTCATACAAAACAGATACATTTTGGTTCTTCAAATACACAAATACTTATACACAAAAAACTTACATTTTACACAAAAACACTTTTATCGTACACAATACACTTATACTTTACACACAAAAAATACATTATACACAATAATACATAAAACATATAACACTTTCATTATATTCAAATATACTTGCATTCTACACATTGCACTTACACTACGCACTTACACTATATACAAAAATACATAAATGACATACAAAAATACTTGCATTATACAAAAAACAATTATACTATACACAAAAACACTTACACTGTACATAAGAACTTCTGTACACAAATACACCTATATGACATACAAGCACTATACTCAAATATACTAAAATTACACACAAAGACACTACAAGTATACACAATGATATGAAACTATACACACAAACACTTACACTTTACACAGTAATAACTAAAAAAAACAGTGTTCAAGATAATTATTTTAAACTTTCACAAAAAAAATGCAATAGCAATTTTACAGAAAAAGTCTATTGAGTAAAATACTAATTAGAACATACACACATACGTACTTACATAAAAATACAATTTTACATAGCAAGACTTACCTGATAATACCTACTACATCTCAAAATACTAGCGAAAAATAAATCAAATTATCCAGAATCGCCTTTACATTTTTTTATAACTTATTTTAAAATCAATTTATTACATACAAAAAAAAACATACTTTAAAAATGTACTGAAAATCAATGAAGTATAAAATTCAAATACTATTTACCACTTACCACTAAGTTACGACAGCATGTTTCAAAATATATAATATTTGTTTTTAATTATTACTTTAATTTAAACAAAATAATGTAAAAAGAAATAGATTTAATTATCGAAGAAGATAGAAAATAATAAAACAGTGACTATTGATATAATAAAACACGTCTTATATCAAACAAAACTTCAACAGAATCGCATTTCACGGATATTACACATAAAACATTTACTTACATACATACACTTGACATATCGATACTTCACAGTTTTCGGTACATTTTATAATCTTCTCTTAAATATTTTCTATCTAACCTAGCAATGTATCTAATCTTATTGTGTAAATAAACGTTTTATCTCGTTTCAGATTTGAATTTGTAATTATTTGTGTAGTGTGTTTTTGGATTTTGTGAGTCACGTCACAAGTGAAATTAACAAACTTATCACTTTTGGCGTTACCATTGTGAGGTCATGTAATTTTTTATCGTAATTAGGACTCGTTATTTGTGTGTGTACGTGGGTTTCGGCGGAACGGTGAATAACATTTTTCTCGCTTGCCTTATTAACCTCGCTCCTTCATCTGTTCCCTTCCTATGGGGTATCTTTTCCATTAAATCCTGCATGATGATATCGTTGACAATGTATTTCTCCACGACGATCTGATTGTGCTTTCATCGTTGCTTCCAATTTAATTTTACTTGCAATTTAATTAATTAAGACTCGAAACGTAAACGATGGAAGCACTCTTACAACATATAATAATAAGATAATCATATAAAGTTGAATTGCAGATCGCATTGTTCACCGGTTGGGTGATCATTGTTGATTTGTGCTAAACGAAGATCAATTATAGAATGCTATCCGGACGAACCTGTCACTGCACAAATGTTTCGTGCGCTACGAGGATGACTTCGGCTCTTTCTGGATGGTCGACGACGCGGAATTTGTGAAGAGACGGCACCTGAGTCGAGGGAGGCCCAGGAAGTATGAGCCGGCGCCGCCCAGCGCTAACACCGTTCCTCCACAGTAAGGGCGCTGCAGCATCAGAAGTCCGACCGTCCAACGAATCTAATCGATTAGGTTCCAAATTCCTCAACAAATATTCATGATTTGGAGATTTTTGTACACAACTGAGCGCAATTAATCAGATATAACACTAAGGTATTCCTAATCATGGATATAGTTGAACAAAAAATATTCAAAGTTATCTTTAGGATGTTAGGATTTTACACTTTAATGAATTTTTTAATATCAATAAACGTTTGGTCGGATATTGAGAAATCTTTGAAAATTGTCTTCGATTAAACATAAAGAAATGAGAGAATCGTTGGACGATCGTGTCCAAAATAGCGTTTTTGTATGTCAAAGAATAAATAAACTGAAAATTATCCCGTTGTTTGTGATAATTTTTGGTAACATACATTAGATTGATGTTTCTGATCATTATGTAAAGTGTATCACTGTTAAAGCTTAGATTAATTCAACATGTCATGTTAGTATGTAACTAGAACACGTGGTTGTTTCAATATATAATATAGTTAATCATGAAACAGAATGTGCTTACTTTTCTAATGTTAACTCTGACACTCTCCTTCGTACCTATGTAGCTACTGTATCTTCTGGTGTAGTTCTCTAGCATCGCCAAAGATAACAATGTCATCTAAGAAAACTAAGCACATAGTATCTAGACTCCTAGAGTGCGAAGCTATAACCGATTGTTTTGCATTAGTTTTAACATCACAATATAATATAACTTGTTTAATAAATTAGCTTAATTCATATGTTGCTAATGTAATTTCCTGGATATAATTTTTAATTTATATTTGATGAAACTCCGTATATAAATCGTGGTTTATATTTACAAATACATACATGTTTATTTCTATGAAATATCATGAGTTGCATGATTGCATCTAAATATTAATGTAAACAAGGATCGTCGTTGGATACCCAAGTAAGATTAAATTTAAATTTTAATCTTTTACTTCCCATATTAATTTGCATGTTTTCATAACCCCTATATGTTAGAAAATCAGGTAAGTTGTAATGCTTAAGCTTTGCATTTGCACTTTTGTCGCATGCTATTTAATGTTTTTTCTATTTTTTCCGAAATGCTTGCCTTTTTTCAATTTCTATTTTTATTCTATTTATTATCTTTCTCTTTCACTCACACACATACACTATCACTCATACACAAATCACTGAAACAGATCAAATTGGTTCTTCATTCGAAATTAGACACTTAACAAAAAATACTCTTACACGATTCACCTTGAAAAATTTATGGTGTTAAAAACCATTAATTTGGAAGTGGTCTGAAATGGCCGGGGTATGGTCTTTTTATTTGTTTTAATTAAAATTTTGGTTATAAACATTAATAAATTACAGTCAAATTGAGTTGGAAATGAAATTAGAAATCATTTTGAAGCAAAAAATTATGGGCAATTTGGTACAATTTTTAACTAAATATATTTTAACAGATTTATGGGAGCACAGAGCCCACCAATGATAACCAGTCCTCATGGTTATAGCGAAGCTTTGAAGAGAAATCTTCAGGTTAGTAATCTTTAACTTTACATATTCAGTGTATCTAAATTGTGCTTAACCAGCAATTGTACTAACGATTTCATTTCGTAAACCAGGGCATGATGGAAGATTGCAACCTGTCCTACATGTCTGGTGAAGACCACATGATGCAGACTGAAGACTACGCTTCACACGAGGATTACAGGTAACACGTATACGATGGACTAAATTTATTTAAAATACAAATCACTACACAATGTTACTATATATTAAATTACATGAAGCTCCGTTCAGCCGTTATGAAGCTGTTACAAAAAACACAAACACATCTCCAAATATTCATTCTTGATTTTATCATATAAATCATATCAACGAACTATCTATATTTCTATATGGACATACACAAGCTATTTCAAGTGTATGGGCTAATTCAATGTTTTTACTTCCTCTAACTCAGGCGTCAGTCAGAAATAAAGACATACACCCCTTATTACAAAAGAACGTTTAAGTCAAGTCTAGTAAAACCCAGGTTTTCAATATATCCTTCACTTTCTAATGTCATATAACAAAAAGAGCTAATATATCTATAAAGGCTATCTAAATCCTGAGTTTTATATAAGACTCGACTTAAATCTTCTTTCGTAATAAGTCTACCTTCACAGTTCATAACCAGAACACTTTACTTTTATTTCAGTCGGCCTATGATGAACGGATACGGAAGCAGCAGTTCCTCTCACGATGTAAAGGCTGAGGACCTTAGCGCCAATGAGGCTCAAGACATTAAACCCAACATTTACGCTCTCAAAAACGAGATGCAAGCATCTGATTATTCCCATAAAGGTAATTTTTTTTTTCACAAATTCTTTTGATTTTTTTATACAATTAACATTCCGATGAGCTCTGTGACCTTACTCACGCGCAGGATATATAGGTAAAAATGCAATCAAACTTAATTTCTCTAGGTGATTACCCAAACTCCAACAAGGAGTCGTCGAGCAATCGCTCCGGAGAGACAAGCCCCTACGATGACTACCCACGTGACGACAGATACCGCCCATCCATGTCCCACATCAAGGATGAGGCAGAGAATCTGTCCCTCAATGAGCAAAGATCTGAAAAATAAACATGTGAAAATGTGTACAATGGGTGTACAACAAGTGATTATGTGAACTCCACGAACAATGAAAAGTGAAGTTCAAAGTGAGACATTCTAAGTAAAAAGTAGTTTAAAATATCACAGTATGTAATACAATTTATATTTACGGGTGTAAATCTATTTCAAGTTATTAGAATGGTGTTCTTAGGGCGTGTAATGTGTTCACTGTTGGAATTTTTTATAATTATTATAACAAAAATGATTAATGGACGATCTCGCAAAGAGGAATTGTGTGTATGTTAGGAAACCAAATATTTTTATTATGTTTTTTTAATTGACCCGGTTTAACGGGATACTTCGAAGTAT
This sequence comes from Polyploca ridens, assembly GCA_951394255.1. NCBI lineage: Eukaryota > Metazoa > Arthropoda > Insecta > Lepidoptera > Drepanidae > Polyploca > Polyploca ridens. The sequence continues at coordinate 2,183,594 of OX596268.1, forward strand.
TATAGGTTTTACGATTTATTTTTTAATGTACTAGATTTGGTAGCTGAGATAATGTTTCAGAATATTTGTTAGGAGGTACATTTTAGGAGTAAGTGTTAGTAAAAAATTTAGGAGAAAACGAATTGTGCGAATAAAAAAGTCAACGATAAATAAACCTTAAAAGGTTCATATCAATATTTAAAGAAAATGTTTAATCATTATTTGTAATATACAAATAATACGAACAATAAGTAGTTGTATTGGTCTTTATGAGGAAAAGTAATGTTTAAAAATACGCCAAGCGTTTTTGTTCATTTTTTACATTTAACATGACTACTTATTTTGGAGTAAAGAAATAAAACAGGTATAAATACAAAGATCTCAATAATTTTCATAATTCATGGAAAAACAATAAAACAGCCATTGAGCTATTATTACTACGTATGGAGAAGCTATTATAAGCAAAGGTCATGTCCCATTTTTTATAGTCAACTAAAGTTCTCTTTAGCGCTGAAACAATAATTAGTCATCTTAGCAGACAGTAAAAACACGTATTGCTATCAGAACGCTTCTAGGAGTACCTATTTTCCTCGCAAACACCGTGATTTTCACGGCGCTTACGCGTTTCTTTCATCGTTCTACAACAACAATTGTGGCCGGATGGCCTCAATTGAACCGAACATAGTTGTGATGTGTGGCGTCTTCTCTATACGTAGTAATTATAGCTCAATGAAAACAGCACGTTTTCATTTGTTACAAAATGATTGATTTATGATAATATTTTTTGTGATTCTCGATCTGATGATAAATACAAAACAAGAAGATATTTTTTAAACACTTTATTAGAAAAACATTTGTATTTTTTATGTTAAAGTGAAGTGCCATTATTTTTAGATGGCACGATATTTTTTAATAAGTTGTATGATTCCAAGGAATTGTTTATTTTTTATTTTTAACGTAAGCTTAGAATGTAAATATTTATCATGATTATCATGAACCTGTAAAATATATTTCGAAAATAATAAAAAAATCATAACTTAGACGCGTGTAAACGTTTACTTATAACTAATGCATATTAAATCGTTCATGTTGTAGGAAAAAATATTAGAATCAAAATACTTAGTAGTTAAAATTTTCACTGTATTTACTATTGAATAAAAAATGTTTTTAGTTTTGGAATAATAATTTTGTGCATTTTCCAATTTTGCATTTATTAATAAAAAATAGGTTTTATTAAGGAATTTTGATTTTACATTGAGTAAAACACTTTTTCAAAATAGATTACGATTGAAAAGGGTGAAAGTAATCATATCACAACTATATGTATACTAATAATAAATATAGTACTGTATTAACGTCTTTAATATTGGATTTTGAAATAACATTGAAATTTAAATTGAAATGTACGCAAGTAAATAGGAGAAGCATTCCTTAATTGTTAAAAAAAAATGTGAGGGCAGAGGAACTACAGTTATAAATTATGTTTTTTACTTTTGTCAGACAGTGGATATACAGGGTGTTGTTTTGGTCGGCGACAAGCGACCCAGGAGCGGTAGTACAAAATATATATTCCCCAAAAATGGACTTAATTCCATTAAATACTGAAAATATGTTGAGAACCTTATTCAATTTGAAATAAAATTACCGCAAAGTATGGTTACCAGGCACGTGCACTGACTAGAGCTAGGCACAAGCCGCCATTGCCCCACCCCTATACTCCCTCGCACTCCCGTTGAGTATTATGTCTACAATTTAGCTTATTACATGATTTTCAAAAAAAAAAATATTTTATTTTTATTAATAAAAAAAATAAAGTATTTTTTTTTATTTTTTTAGCACCAGTATCTATTTTATGATCGACCCTGAGTCGCTCGTCGCTGACCAAAACAACGACCTGTATAAGGTGAAATGGTGTGAATTGAAATGTTTACATTCACACACACACACACACTACTATTCACTGTTAACATTCCGCCACAAACTTCATTATCACCTTTTTAATTAATTTCATATCAAAGTACAATTTTCTCCAAAAAAATGCTTTATTTATAAATAATTGATTATTCATCCTTAAAATTGTGCTTGGTTTAATTAAAAACGGAATTGATTAAAATTATTTTATTAAAATTGTTATTATTGAGTCTAAGAAGAAATATGTTAATTTTATCAGTAAGCGGATTGCGTACGGCTTTAAAACATTTAGAATAGATAAACTGAGAAATGTCATTTGTTTACCGTACAATAGAAAGAGACAGCAAATATGCGAGACAAAGTGCGTTCCATTTAGATGTAAACTTTATAATCGAAACGTTGAATGAATCGTGAAATGGAATGCACTATTTCTCCGTTTGTCTATGGCAATGAACGTGGCTGTTTTGGCGCCCAACAGGGGCTCGTATACATTTATTGATCATTGTAAATTATACTTAATTAGTGTTGTATTAAACGAAATCATTACAATTAAGGTTTTGTTTGATTTTTAGGGTTCCGTACCTCAAAAGGAAAAAACGGAACCCTTATAGGATTACTGACCCTTTTTCTCAGGAACGCGTGAAGGCATCAAGCTGAAATTCATATCAAATACTCAGGGTATACTGTCCCTTGGAGCTGTGAAAAAATCAAACTTCTAAGCCAACGCAATCAAAAGATACAGCCGTTTATACTGCAAATTTTCGACAGTCTCAAGGTAATCAAAACCTACAGGATACTTCCCGTGAACTCAGAATCTTGAAATTTGGCATGAAGCAACGTTTTATAGCATATATAAAGGAAAAATTTCGAAAACCTTAAATTTTTTGTTACATCACATAAAAAAAACATTATCAGATAAAAGGGGAAAAATCTTCGAGACTCGATTCCCGTGATGAACGAACTATTTACATACATACCTACAAGTCTCTACGGAATCCTCGGTGCGCGCGTCCGACTCGCACTTGGCCGATTTTTTACTTATCTAAATACACAGACATGAAAACAACAGATACATACTTGCTTGACACGCCCTTGGTCAGTTTTAATTCTTTTTAGGTATTCGATGACATGACTCTTGCCAATAGCGCGACATGATTCAAGTCCCTAACTAAAGTATGAGCCCGGCATGTTGGTGCATTGGGCCTACTTGCTGACTACTAGCCTACTCCTTAACTATGTATACAAGCAGTGAGCTATTATAACTACGTATAGAGAAGACGCCACACATCACAACTATGTTCCGTTCAAGTGAGGCCATCCGGTCTCACTTGTTATTGAAGAACGATCAACGAAACGCGTAAGCGCCGTGAAAATACTCCTAAAAGCGTTCTGATAGCGCTACTGTGTTTCTACTGTCTGCTTAGACGACTATGAGCGAAATAACCCGTGGTTAAAAAAATCAGTTCAGGCCGTTTGACTCGTTAGTACAAACACGCGTCCTAAGACGTTCATAACTACATATATTCCACGCACCCAGGGCTGCGTTTAAGTCGATTATCCAGCGGGGTGTTTGACGTTCGGTCAGTTTAAATTTTTAAACTGACTAAACGTCAAACACCCCGTTCAAGCACACCGCGAGGCGAAAAATTCAACTCACTAAAATTTAAACTGCCCCGTTCAAGGGCGTATAAGTATAAGTTTTCGCCGGCTAGGATGAATTTTAGCGACCTTTTTACTTCGCTAAATTTTATCTTGCTGTCAGATTGACAGCTGTTAGTTGTTTTGCATCGGAAAATTGATTTCTTATGTTCTCCATTTTTACTATGTAATAATATCGAGATCACAAGCGAAATCTTAACTTTACGGAGAATTTTGAGTCGAATTGATAGTTATTTACAAGCTGCCAATTGAATTTGACTCTAACTATGACTCCGTGCGAACCCTCGCTAGTATAATTTTTATCCGGCGAAAATTTATCGGCTTACTTAAACGTACCCCAGCAGTTCCAGTTAAATTAATTGAATCTTTAAAAATTTCTTCTCAAGGGTTGTCAGCTAACGGATGCTCATATCATAAATGACACAGACATCTAATAATACAGATAATCGGAATGTCGGTGCATTGTCATGAGTCAGCATCATATCGGACACATTTGTTGCGCATACGTAACCACGCTTCCGAGTGCTGTAATTAATTATACCTAATGATATTATTTTCATCCGTATCCATTGAATGATGTGGTGTCTGCCGAAATTTAATCCGTGATGTCTTAATTTAAGATTTTAAAGCTGTCTGTAGGAAATTAAGTCTGTGTCTGGCAATCAAATTACAAAAAGAAATGTTCTGAGTTGCTAAGTATATTTTTATAAACCAACTACACGCTTTATGTGATTCAGGGGTGGTAGAGTTAATTTGTAGTGTCATACATTAGTGCCGTTTGGGATTTTATCATACTAATTGAGCGTCCGAATTCAAACTCTAAATAAAAGGAAGCCGTATAAAGAATAAATTGACGCTATTATTACTACGTATAGAGAAGACACCACACATCACAACTATGTTCCGTTCAAGTAAGGCCATCCGGCCACACTTGTTGTTGTAGAACAATGAACGAAACTCGTAAGTGCCGTGAAAATCATGGCTTTTGCGAGAAAAATACTTCTAATAGCGCTCTGATAGCGCTACGTGTTTCTACTGTCTGCTTAGACGACTAATTATTTATTGTTTCAGCGCTAAAGAGCACTGCAGTTGACTCTAAAAAAATGGGACATAGCCTTTGCTCATGAAAGCTTCTCTATACGTAGTAATAATAGCTCAATGCTTTTATAATAATTTAGAGATAAACTATAAAAGTCACGCCGAAAAAAAGATTTTCCACGTGTTTCACATGACATCAAAATCATTACCACATGGTCTACCATTACTCATCTATTTCTCAGCAAAAAACTAATCCGAAATAACTAAACTAAAACACGTATACTATATTAACCCCTAACTTTCCATTTCGAATCGAAATGACACTTTTTGGAGTGAAAAAAATAATCTTAACCCATTCCTAGACATGTGCTTCGATTTTTTTGTCGGTAGAGTTCAGTAACCAGATCGCGTATTAGAATAACAGTTATTTTAGGTTTTTTGTACGGTTCACCGGTTTTGTTGCGTACGAGTTGAGTTATAATTAAGAGCCACATGTCAAGACGTTGTAATAGTGTAGGGAAGGAGCGATGTTTTTTTATCGTCAATTTTTATTAAAAATATTAGTAAGATTTTTGCTTTGTTTTCATTCAAATCAAAGTTAAATAACAAAAGCTACGGGGTTGGAACGGATCTTATATTTTAACTCACATTTCCTCTAAAAATTGGTAACATGTCTAAAAGTAAGGCATCAAGACGAGATAAACAACCGACCTCTACTGAGTTACATTACGATAGCGAGCGATCATTCAGATCAGAAAAGCGGTCGGTAAAGCAGCAACATCTCGGCTCGATGACTTACCTTATATATTTTATATATATATAAGTATATTCTAATTATATTTTAGTTCGTAGCATATCTAGTTTATTTTATAGGTAAGCCAAAATCTTAAGGCGATGATGGCTCAGTAGTACCACAATCGAATGTCGAGCGAAGGTCGTGGGTTGAAACCTACAATAAGCTTGAGCTCTCAGTGATGGAAAGAATCATGAGGAAATCACAGAAAGATAGGGTACTTTGTAGTACCCGTTGAGCCGGCTACCACCCTCAAATCAGTCACCAAGCACAGTGTCTTCCAATAATTGCACTTGAGACACAGATACCTTATGGGCTTTGTGTACTTACCACCTTCGGTTACATCATCACTTAAGATGCCAAACATCCAATCCAACGCCCATTCTTTTGACATAGCCCTAAACCATAACAGACCTAAGCTCAGATCATCCATTTTTAACGTGAATTATATCAAAAAAGATCATATAAGGAGTAAGAGTAATCCAATGACGATTGCATATTACTAACCGCATTTTATCGATAACATCTATCGACATACAGTGACATCTCTATTGCACTTGTTTCATGTCATAAATCAAGCTAGCGCGCGCTTTCAGTGCGCCGAATCGATGATATTACGCCATGCTTTTGTGATATTAAAAAACTTTATTTTTTCAATGAATCCATTAATTTCTTTTTGGAAAATGACGTATCTGGTCTTACGTAAAAACTGTCATGTAATTATGTAAATGAAATGAAATGAAATTATTTATTTGTGGACAATAGGTAGAAAAAAGCTCATATTACTTAAAATGTTGGTTTTTGTTCCTCTATGTCCTTTTGGGCATACAAATTATAAAACAAATATAAAATTAAAATCAAATGTATAAATGTACTTTCTGTTTTTTCTAAATATTTTCCAAAACATGGAATCTATTCAATTAATTTTACTTACATATACTTGGATATAATTTGCTCCTATAATGTTTGTTATAGGTAGGATACATATAGGAAAAAATATGAAGACTGCGCGAACGATGCCGCGGTAGAAAATCTATCAGTTTATAAAAATAACATTACATAAAACGCCCCACTGATTTTAAACTAACGCATATTTAAATAATATACCCAAGTCCCAATCTAAAGTATAGTATAGTATTAAGGTGACCCTCTGTGGCCGGCGCAACTTCAACGCAAGCATAGTCTAAAAGCTTATTGTTTCATCCAATGTAATGTTTGACTGCGAAAAAAGAGAGACAGCGTCATAGCCGTCGGTTATCAGTCGGTAAATTCCACTGATCATTCGCAGCCGCTTCGCTAGGTCGTCATTCATGATTTCGCATTCATAAAACTTGATCCAGGAGTATACTTCTTGTGAAAAAATCTTACAAGTTTGTGAAAAAAAAGTTAGTTATTTAGAATCTCCAATACATTTGCAAGCCTGGTATCTAAATGTTTTCTTTACTTTTACAATTTATAGGTACATTAGATATGGCCAAAGTTCAGGCAAAAACGCTGTTTTTCGGAGGCTTTGACTGAATTTGTTTCACACTTTTTTTAAACTACGCCTAGATACACGGCTAGATATAGTGCACAAGATACTAATTTGTTCAAAACATCTAACAAAAAATGTTTAACAACGCCATAATAAGTACAGAGGTTTTGTATAAAAAGTATGACGAATTGAGTCCTCTTAAAAACGTTTTCATTTTTAGTTTTTTTAAACAAAAAATGTAATCGTAAAAGTGATAAATGGTAATAGTTAGGTAAATAATAACAATCAAGAGTTGTTACGTATCGCAGCAGGGTCACGCACCAATATGCGAAGAAATAGCACAAGGACACTTCGAAGGAGGTGTCTTTGCAGGGGAGGGTACTATACTAAGTACCTTAATTTAATTAAATTTTTAAAACGCATATACAAATTCAAAAACAAAAACCTAGGTATTGTTTACCTATACGGGGATACGGCAATAAATGAAACCACGTAAAGTACTCATAAATACGAACAACTTTTACTATGGGACAAATTCCGAAATCGAAAAAATTACAGCTTTTCTAACAAAAGGTACATGTCTCGTCGGCGTAAAAATGCGATTTCGAAGTTGGTCCCATAGTAAAAGTTGTTTGTATTTATGAGTAGGTACTTTACGTGGTTTAATTTATTGTCGTATCCACACCGTATATTGTTCCGTAATCTGAGGTAAATTATATCAAGATAATGCTAATCATTATCTTGACCTTTTACCTAAATTAAGTTCTTATTTTTTTACTGTTTATAGGCCTGTGTTTGACCACAATCTTACCATGGTAAGTGATGATGCGGCCGAAGGTGGTAAGCACACAAAGCCTAGAAGGAACTGGCTCTCAAGTGCAGCTGTTGGAACACACCGATAGGTGCTTGGCGACAGATTTTCAACTTGAGGGTGGTAGCCAGCGAGGTGAGTACTACAAAGTACCCTACCACCGTGCTATGGTTTCCTCACGATGTATTCCTTCACCGAAAGCTCAAGTTCACTGCAGGAGTCACTTATCACTAGCTATCATCGACTTGAAAGCGAATGCTTTATTGCTGAGGAAGGGATATTTTGTCCCTAGGCTGCGCTCTATTGAGTTATAATGTAAGTATGTTTTAGCACGTCATCATCATCATATCAGCCCATGGATGTCCACTGCTGAACATAGGCCTCCATCATTGATTTCCACTTGGAAAGGTTCTGGGCCGCTTGCATCCAGCGGTGCCCAGCGACTCTGACCAGGTCGTCGGTCCACCTGTTGGGAGGTCGTCCCGCTCGGCGCTTTCCAGTACGTGGTTGCCACTCGAGAACCTTTCTTCCCCAGCGGTTATCGGCTCTTCGAGCGATGTGGCCGGCCCATTGCCACTTCAGTTACTAACTCTACGATACTAGATCTGACGTGTGTGTTCGTAACTTTATGATTATTTTGTTGGTAGCGAAAAGTTTATCAAATATTGTTGAGAGTTTCGTAGATTCATTGGTATTGATACACATACTTTTACCATAAGAGTTGTGAAGTTATAAACAGACAGACAATCATCGCAGACTCAAACGGCGATGACGGTTCAGTGGTAGCGACGTCGGATGCCGAGACGAAGGTCATTGGTTCTAATCTTGCAATGAGCTTTCAGTGAAGGAAATCATCGTTAGGAAACCATAGCACGGGGTGGTAGGGTACTTTGTAGTACCCACCTGCCTGGCTACCAGACTGGCACTCTGCTTTGTGTGCTTACCACCTACATTACCATGGTGAGATTGCAGCAAGTTCTACAATGGCTAATGACCTTATAGATAAATATATTATAGATAATGATTTGTAGAGCGCCTCTCAAGCATGAAAAGCTACTTTTAAAAGCAATAATCAACTCTCAGAAAACTTACTGAGCATCTATGAAAATCCTGGGACATTCACAGTCGGCTGTCTGATCCCAAACTAAGCAGAGCCTGCATGAAAACCACATAAATACTACATATACTACTTGTGACTATATATATACTCAAAACTAGTAGATTCACGGCATGAGTCAGGACTAGTTAGGAATTAAGACGCCAACCAACCAGTCCATCCTCTGTCAAAGCAATAATACTATTTAGTTAACTGTGCTGAAGCGGTGGGATAAGCATAAAGTTTTGCAAAAGAAGCTCCTTAAATAACGTAGATAAGAAACGATTTCCTGAAATGTGACTCCTAAGAGTACAATACAACATATAACGGAAAGGGTGTATCTATATAAAGTTTCGGGTATAAATAAATTAATCAAAGATTCATATTACCAAAATGCTCAATAGCTACTACTTATACAGCTTAAGCTGAAGTCCTTAATCGATCGGCAAGTTAAGCTACCACCGTCGTGGTCGGTACCTGGATGGGTGACCGCCCAGTGGTATATCAAACCGAGCGTTTCCGTGCTTCGGAAGGCACGTAAAGCTGTTGGTCCCGGTTATCACTTAATTGTGATAGTCGTTAAGCTAGTTGGAGGCCTCCTAGGCGGCTTGAAAACTCCAACAGTAGGTTGACCACTAGCCTACCTCCACCGATCTCCGCAGCGGGCACGCGTGGTGGAGTATCTGCCCATTCCCTTTCACCCTGATTTGTGAAAGGAGGCCTGTGTTCAGCAGTGGGACATTATAGGCTGATGATGATGATACAGCTTAAAGATTTATAATGGAGCTGTTAAGACAAAAGTCGTTACCTACCAAGTTTATTGAATTAAAATTATAGCGTGTCACCGCTTGATGAGGGTCCTCATCATTCCACGTCACTTGCTTATATAATAAAATCTCTTTCGCGATCTGTGCGCCTAGTACCAAAGAAGTAGTGTTATATAGATTGGATAGGCGATGGCGGAGCAAAATCCAAGTCTTGAATATTTCTCTCCACAAAATCTGTTGATAACATAATTCCCAATAACAAGACATACATTATAAATTATTTATACCTCAACCTTTCAATACACTTGAAAAATAAACATGAAATTATCATTATTTTAAACTAAACAGAACACAGAAAAAAAACAAAGCATTATCTATGGTTTCAAAGAAAGTTTATTTATATAGCGTGGGTTTTTTTGTCAGTATGCCGAAAGAGGCGTGTGGCACAATTACTCGACTAACGTTATTGTATTTATTTCTGTTTGATCCACATGTGCGCGTGCGGCTACTTTTGTACCTATAGAGGAATGTTCAAGTCGCGGCCCGCTTTCAGAAAATATAAAAAAAAGTCATCATCATCAGCCTATACTATAATGTCCCACTGCTGAACACAGGCCTCCTTTCAATCAAGGTGAAAGGGAATGTGCAGATACCACGCGTGCCCACTGCGGGTCGGTGGAGGTAGGCTAGTGGTCAACCTACTTTTAGAGTTTTCAAGCCGCCTAGAAGGCCTCCAACTAGCTTAACGACTATCACAATTAAGTGATAACCGGGACCAACGGCTTTACGTGCCTTCCGAAGCACGGAAACGCTCGATTTGAAATAGGCACATGGATTTGTATTATTCAAAATGAAGAGAATTTTAATGGTCACACTTTAAGCATTTAAGAAGTGCTTGACTGATACACACATAGCTCAAACCGCAGGGTCTAGATTGAAACATGAATTTTGCATACATATTCCAATAACGTAGGCAAAACGGAAGGGTTTTACAAAATACAAACTCTAAGGCACCGATCCCACAGAGAAGAGTTCTAGAGTTCTGCGTTCCGAGTTCTGATTTCCGCGTTGACTTTAAGCTATGTATGCCTTTAAAAGTAAAAAAAAAGTGTATGATGTGCGATCAGTAGCGAATATTGCAGAACTCTACAACTCTAGACTGCTTGCTGTGTGCACAATAGTCAACACGGAATGCAGAACTCGGAACTCGGAACTCTAGAACTCTCCCTGTGGGATCGGCGCCTTAGGAAATAATAAAGAGAACGCGAGTGAAACCGCGGAGTAGAAAGCTAGAAAATAAATCTAACATTGAGAAAAATAAAAAAGAATTAAATGTTGTAGTTATTGTTTGGCACATAACTATAGTTTTTATCTTATAATTTTTCCATAATTTGTATAATGTAGGACATTATTTTTAAATAAAATAGTTATTATTATCATGCAACCCTTTCCACTGAAGCGGGCCGCGGCTTGATCAGCTGCGCTGCGCACGAGTGTGTTAATTTGGTGTACCACCGCGATGATCAGTGCTACTCAAACTGTTATTTAAGCTTTCACTACTATTTTATTTCAATTTCTTATTATGTTTCTTGTCTTTAAATTTATGGGAGGAATTATGGACTATCTGTTTATTCTGTGATGACGTTGACATTCAGATAATTTCTGTTATATCGATATTGTGTTATTCCAAATTAAACTCGTATATATGTCATGGCCTCATGGATAAGGATTTGAAATTCAATTGATGCAATGTTGTGTCTAATATTGGTTTGTGTTTAATACAGTACTGAAAAGAATCCAGCAAGGTTACATTTTTTGGACAATCTGACTATGTTTGGCAATAAAAAACAATAAAAAACATATAGGTACCTAAGCATACCAGTAAGATACCAGTAGGATAAATAGAAAAAAAATGAAAATAAATAGAAATAATCTAAAAGTTTGAGTGCCGCAGTATAGTAACAAGTGTAAGCATTTCATGCGTCCATCTCCTGCCCTAGATAAGTAACATGCTCTAAACATACATTAATCATCTCTTATAATTGTCTTGCGGCTAGAATTACTAGATGATTAGCTCTTTATTAGGTCAAGAAACAATTGAATATAAAAAAAACGCTTTTTGAATGGCGTTTTGATGAATATTGCGGTGCGATTGCAAAAAACTGCGGTGCGATCATTCTGTATTACGTATACTGGGTGTTGTTTTGGTCAGCGACAAGCGACCTAGGAGCGGTAGTACAAAATATATATTCCCCAAAAATGGACTTAATTCCATTAAATACTGTAAATATGTTGAGAAATACCTTATTCAATTTGAAATAAAATTACCACAAAGTATGGTTACTAGGTACGTGCACAGACTAGAGCTAGGCGCAAGCCGCCATCGCCCCACCCCTTTACTCCCTCGTACTCCCGTTGAGTATTATGTCTACACTTTAGCTTATTACATGATTTTCAAAAAAAAATATTTTTTATTTTTATGATTTAAAAAAAATAAAGTATTTTTTTTATATTTTTTTTAGCACCAGTATCATTTGTATAATCGACCCTGAGTCGCTCGTCGCTGACCAAAACAACGACCTGTATTTCTAGTGTTTTCCTTTTTTTTTTGTTTTAATTACATTGTTTGTTCTATGTTAGTTTATACAATAAAGAATATTTCATTCATTCATTGTTCGTAACGTGAACTTTTGGCTGCCAACGAAAATCAGTGCTGTAGGGCTTACAGTTTGCAACTGAGTCGATGTCCATTTCTGATGTCAAACAACACAATTATTAAGTATTTTCTTTTCCTCAATTTGCTTTTCTCTCAACTGTTTTATTTTTGTGTAATTATGTTGTGTGCTATTTCAGATTATGTTGACTTCATGCAAGCGATTTCTTCGAGCAGTAATTTATATGTAACAATCTTGTCTGCGTATGGTGATTTGAGCTCGTCCTCCATATCGCTCTGCCACGCTGCCAGTGTTACGGAAACGTTTCCAAAGTCAACTTATAACACTACGTAGTGCTCAGGGCGATTGCCAAAGCACATTAAAATTGGGTAAAAAAGGTCAGACCGCGTGTTTTTATGATAAAACAATTTCAGAAAAATTCAGCAGCCCCTGAACATGGGTCCTGGCTACGGCCCCGCTTGCGTATCTTTGTTGCTATATTACAGAAAATAACTGTGTGTAAATGACTTGTTTCCTATTTTTAACCGACTTCAAAAAAAGGAGGTGGTTGTCAACTCGGATGTATTTTTTTTTATGTTTGTTACCTCTTGGGTTAACTCCGACATTTATTAACCGATTTGGAAAATTATTTTTTTATTAGAAAGGGTACGCTTCCCGTTTGGTCCCATTGATCAGGGTTTGATTACTTCTTAGTGTACTTTGAAGTCGGTTTAAGTTATTTGTAAAACAGTCCAATTATTATATCGAACAAACCATAATTTGTTTCTGAAACGTGATTGGAACCGCGGGCAAAAGCGAGTGTTCACATAAAGGCTTTGTATACTTGAGCAGTCGTCACGAAAAGTTGACTAAATAAAGCTAATTAAAGATATTGATCAAATATTTATAGAAACTTGTTGTAAGTAAGAAAACACCGGGTGATTGAAATTGATGTAATTAAATAATATTATTGAATTCAATCCAAAATCAAAATTCCGAAACATGACAACTAACCGTTGTGAATTAAATGTGAAATTAGGTAGGTACAATGTGTCTATACTAAATAATGAATACTAAAGAATGAAAAAAAAAACTACGAGGAAAAATAATGCACTATATGTAGTTTAAATGCAAGGAAAATCCTGAAGACATTTGATTAAGAAACGTGAATTATATTCAAACAAATAGCCCTCAGAACCTACGGTAATTATCAAGTGGTACGGCGTAATCCAGTGTGGTAGAGTGCTTTGTAGTATCGAAAAAAGCTTACTTATGTGTGTTTCGAAAAACGATTCTAAGTTCAAAAATTAAAACCATCTCCAGAATCACCGGTATAATTACCAATACTATAAAAAAAACAACACGATGTATCACACCAATGTTCACACGTGTCATCCATAAGTGCATGATGATAATAAAATAAGAGAACGCATCGCGACGCGCGCATGCGTGCTGCTTTCGTTTATTTCCAATTCTTTTTTTAAACGGTAGTGTTATTCGAATTATGGCGCAGATGATGAAATTGAGAAACTTTTTTTATGGTTTTATTTATACACTCTGTATATGGTTAGGGTAGTAATTAATATGGATTTTACAGTTAAGTTTGGATAAAGGTAACATAAAGACAAAGTTAAAAGTAAAACTAAATAATTAAGAAAAAAACTTACCGTATTTTTGTATTACGAAAAAGAGGTCGTTATTTTTTAACGTTCATAAAACTTATAGAAAATTGTGAAAAATAAGAAACTGAAAAATAAAATAAAGTCGCTTTTAAATGTCCTGTAAATCCATGAAAATTAGAACTCCGCTCTCTCAAGGAAGTTTAATTACAGAATTATGTTTAAAAATATAGGTACATATGGCATAGGTACATACACTAAAGAGAATAAATAAATGGATATACAGGAAGAGGAAGACCGAAAAAGAGATGGATGGATTGTGTGATCGATGATATGGGTAAGAAAGGAGTGGATGCTAGTATGCCGGATAGAAGAGACGAATGGAAGAAGCGTACATATTGCGCCGACCACAAATGATTGGAAACAGGGCAGGCAGATAATGATGACATAATAATAAATTAAATTGCTGCCAATAAAGTCCTTATGGCCTAATCGTCTAGTCAGTTTGTCTGTAAAGAGTAAATTACCCTGCGCTTAGTTCATCTTCTCAGCCGCTCTTTAAAGAAGAGTCTGAAAAGAGATTTTGCAAGGTAAAAACGAGTGATACCTCTGGTGGTACAATTGTCTGTAGGCTACGGTAACCTCTTACCATCAGGCGTGCTTAGTAATATAAAAATAAGGTTAAAATCGCTTCAACAGCTTGTATTTAACAACTCTACGAGGTAAGTAATCTAACCGAAGATTTCACGGAAGCATAGGCGACTGGCTCTCAAGTGCAACTACCGGAACTGCGACTGCTAATCTAGGTCAGATTAAAGATCTATGGACCCACAAGTACGCACATTGACCATCAAACGGTTGTCGAACTGTGATAAGCAACAGTGTAGAGTGATCTTAATGAAAGGTTAACTGATTTGTCTATTTCCTTTATAGTCAAGATAGCAAGAAATTATCATCATCAGCTTATAATGTCCCACTGAGCACAGGTCACAAATTAGGGTGAAAGGGAATGGGCAGATACTCTACCACGCAGCCCATTACGGATCGGTGGAGTTAGGCTAGTAGTCAACCTACTGCTGGAGTTTTTGAACCGCCTAGAAGGCCTCCAACTAGCTTAACGACTATCTCAATTAAGTGATAACCGAGACTAACGGCTTTACGTGCCTTCCGAAGCATGGAAACGCTCGATTTGAAATACCACTAGGTGTTCACCCATCCAGGTACCGGTTGATTAAGAGCGGCTAATCATGCTATACCACGAGCGCTTCTAAAGAATACGATAGTACAATTATGGTTTTGAAATATTAACCACTATATATATATATATATTATTATAACTTCCTTTTTGTGTTATAATATAATTTGTTCTGTTAGTGTAAACAATAAAGAATATTTCATTCATTCATTCATTCAAATTGTAGCAAAACAGACGAGATTTAAAGAACAATGGGTAATAGCGTTCCCAGATTGTAGCATGGTGTGCTTTAGTGGTAACTTGGTCACATCTAGGAAATAATTTGATTCTATGACACCAAGTCCGAATTCCATGGGAGAAAAAAGTTATTCACATCGGGCCAGTTGGCGCGACTCCATCTATCGCGCCGCAGGTCGTGGGTTCGATTGCCGCACGGGACATGCATTTGTGTGCATGAACATGTCTGTATGTCCTGAGTCTGGGTGTAATTATGTATATTAAGTATGTATTTACAAACAAAAGGAAGTATATGTATTATATCAGTTATCTGGTTTCCATAATACAAGCTCTGCTTAGTTTGGGATCAGATAGCCGTGTGTGAAGAATGTCCCAGGATATTTATTTATTTATAAAGTTATTAAAATGTTGCTTTGGAAATGATAGTTTTTTGCTATAACTAGCTGTGCCCTGCGGCATTAAATACGTTTCTATCCGGGTTTCAGGAAAAAAGTACTGTATGTCGTCCATATCCACGTTGCATGCTATTTTTCTGCTTATTTTTATCGATATTGGTCATCAAGTAACATAACTCTATACTCTATGGTTAAACCTTTTAAAAATTCCGTTATCATGTGAAAGTAATATTTTTATACGCCACATAGATTAATAATTAAAATAAAACTATTTTAACGCGCAATAAACATTTAAATTATTATTTATTATATTTATTTACAAACAACATTAAAATAAACATAAAAACCCGTAAAGACACTTGCGACAAAAAGTGTTGACAAAAACTTGACGACTTGCATCGTTATGTCTTTGACAGGCATTTTATTTTTTAAAGAGGGGTGCGTTCACGACCCATTTGTGTTAATTTTACAGAAGTTACAGCTTTTTTTTATTTGAAAAACCTGCAAGGGATTCCTCCGGGTGGTTTTTCTATATTAGTTTCTAGTGTTAACGGTGGGAAAGAATGAATATCTCCATAATTTCAACTAATAAGTATGAATTTTTTTAAGCGCTCATGGTGTATCATGATAAGCCACCGTCGTGGTTGGTACCTGGATGGGTGACCGCCTAGTGGTATTTCAAATCAAACGTTTCCATGTTTCGGATGGCATATAAAGTCGTTGGTCTATCACCTAATTTTAATAGTCGTTAAGCTAGTTGGAGGCCTCCTAGGCGGCTTGAAAAAATCAACAGTAGGTTGACCACTAGCCTACCTCCATCGATCCGCAGTGGGCACGCGTGATGGAGTATATGCCTATTCCCTTTCACCCTCATGTGTGAAATGAGGCCTGTGCTCAGCATTGGGACATTATAGGCTGATGATTATGACGATGATGTATGATTATAATGAAACTTTAGAGTACCAAGTATCATACAGCTTCTAAAAATTTTAGCAACTCTATTTTTTGTTCTATATTCATATAACATATAGTTCACCAATCCATACGAATATTATAAATGCGAAAGTAACTCTGTCTGTAACCTTTTGAACTGATAATGATGAAATTTGGCACGCTGATAGTCTATTATATGGAAAAGGACTTTTGGTCCCGGGAACACGGGTGAAACTGCGGGGGACAGCTAGTTAGACTATATTTTTGGGAACAGCACTCTGCTCTGCTCTTCCTCAAACGAATCAGATGATGATGTCGATATCTTAGCTTACGATCAGCAGTCCACACAAACAATGCACTAGGGGGCCAAGTCATCAAAAATATCATACTGACACGATTCCATTACAGCCTGGGTTTTGGGGCACCCTCAGGCTTAGTTACTTAATTCATAGCCCCGGTTGGGAGCTTACTTGCCGATTTTTCCGTGTAAGGGTGCTAAGGCAAGGGCCGGAACCTTCTTGTCAATTCAAAAAAATTATAATACGATCCCATTACAAATTCATTGCTATAAAGCCTGTACTATGTCTACTAAATTCAGAATGGTTTTCGACGCCACTGAATTAGTAGACTACCAAAACTGTCAAATTTGACACCACTGATAAATTAATTGGAATACAAATTGTTGAAAACTTATGACGCAAAAATTTAGTAATTTAGCTAAAAGGCAAAAGCTAAATAGGTAGTCAATAAAAAAAAGAAATTAAAAATGACAAATGAATCAATAAAAGCTTCTTTGGCGCCAAAAGACATCCAACGTCTCACAAAATTGTTTTGCTGACAGCAATGAATTGCTAAACAATATTCATTTTTACTGCTTCTACGATAAGAGTCTCATCATCACATGTGATGTTTTAAGCAGAAAACAAAGTTTGTCGAAACCACATGTGTAGTTAAGATGTTGAAGAATTAAATGTGGCTGGATGTGGCCTATTTTTTCGAATACGTGATTGACAGTATCCTGAGTGTAAAGAATTGACGTTAGTAAACGCTTACTATAATATTTCTCTAAGGGAAATGGCACCGCCTTTCTCGAGCAAACAAGTTTCCATAAATTTTCCCATTCACCGAAAGCCACCGGTTATCTGTTAAAATTATTTAAAATTAAAAAACAGACCAATTACGAGTCGGACTCGCACATGGAGGGTTCTGTACAATATTAACTAAATAAATACTGCTATTAAAAAAACGCAAAAAGACGTTTCTTGTATGGAGGCCCCGTTTTTTTTTTTATTTGTTGTTATAGTGGCAATAGAAATAATATACTGTGAAAATTTCAGCTGTCTACCTATTACGGTTCATGAGATACAGCCTAATGACAGACAGACGCACGGACGCATGGACGAACGGACTGCGGAGGCTTATGAATAGGGTCCCGTTGGGCACCCTTTGGGTACGGAAGCCTAAAAACTAGAAGGTACATTTGGATTTTATGAATTTTCAAATACAAAAAAATACCTTTATCATTCTTAAAACACCTTTATTTTTAATAAAATACAACACCATCGGTGTCTCTTAAACTGACTTTTTTTGAGACACATGTCTCTTCCATAAACATTTAGTTCATTGAACCATGGATTCAGTTAAGGATTTTTTTCGCCATCCCGTTAGCTCCCGTGTTATTCCCACTCTAATCCCGGTGATGTTCGGTCGTGTGTCTCTCCGATATAATTATGGAGTTAGGTTATGTGTCACTTTGACAGTTGGCGCCATTTTTGTGACAAGTTCGAATAAGTGTTTTATTTTTTAAATCGTGTTGTTGTCTGTGGTAAGTTATTTTTTGTTTTTTAATTATATTTTTTCTGGCTTCTAGTTATTTTCCTAATAAATTACCTACCAAATATAGTTTTTATTAAACTAAACTTAACTTACTAAATATTACATACTTATTATATTATTTTTCTTGGTTCATAGTTACTTTCAAAGATATTTATTACTCAAATATAATACAGAACTTATAGAATTGATTAAGTTTGCCTGATCTCTTCTTTCCAGTTCATTTACTCTTGGCAAGGACGTACTTTATTACTTTTATTATTAAATAATATTAGGATAGATTGTTGTTTAGTTAACTTACCTTTATATTTGGGTAGGTAGTAATTTTCTCAAAAATTCACTAATAAACTATTTTTTTATTATTACACTATTTTAAATCACGTTTTGAAAAAAGTTTTTGTTAAAAATTTAATTTTTCATACAACCTTTTTTTTGTGACTGTACTTTTTATAGGCTTTACTTGCATTGTCTTCCAATATAATAATGTACCTATAATATCAAGTCAAACCAGAACAACTGGAAGAGGTGAAATTCGACTTGCAAGATTCCACCCGAACAAACATAGTTACATACATACATTGCCAGTTAAATAAAAGCTTGTAAAATGATATTATTTTCTGAAAATATGAAATGATTTATGGTTTTATTAAGCTTTTCATGCAGGTACTTGATTGAAACACAGCTCAAAAATTAACATTGGGCCTAAGTATTTTAGATAGGCTAGCTAGACATATGCAATACCTATAGTTACTTGTGTAACTTCGACGCTGCATAAGCATTCTGCATTGCATAGTATTGCATATGCCTATCTCATTATATAGACCGGTCCTTATGGGAAAATCTGAAACTAGGGTTTGTTCTAATAAAGCATGAATGTAAAATAATGTTTTTTCACCACGAAAATTGACAGATGAGTAAATTTTTTTTTTTTATTAAAGTATAAAGATGTTTCGAAAATCATTTTATGTACAATTTTAAGACAGGTGTGCAATTAATTAGATATCTTCATATTCAACTACAGGATGTTGTTTCAAATCCGCACTCATCTGGTTTTCCGAGTGGTCTGAGTCACAACTAGGGATTTGTGCAAATAAATATATCCTGGATTTAAACATGTCGTTATTTTAACTGGAAAATTAAATCCGTCACAAACAATTTCTTATTAAAATAGTTTTATTCTTACCAATATCTTAAAATAGTTTTATTTTAAGATATTGGTCGAAACATTGGATGAAATTCGTCCGTAAATAATTCATAAAAATTTCAAGTTTTAAAAAATATTTATTTTGCTGTTCGTACTCCATTATAAACTTTAACTAGGTTATGCCAAACCTAATGGTACGTCCATCTTACTACATTTCTCATAAGAAAATACCCAAAAAGTGTAAAATTCATCTCAAAAACTTTAAAACCAGATTTTATTGAGCTAAAGTCGTCAGTTCCTATTTGAGATAGAAGTAGGTACTGCACGTCATTGTATTATTTAGTACTCATTATAATCCTAACAAGATCTAAATAAACATATGTCGCATTAATCTTCGCATATGTTTATATCCACTATTGAATTATAGTTTAAAAAGGCATAACTTTTAGGTTTCTTTTTATTTCCCACCACTCAAGTCGCAAATTACATCCGCACTTCACAATACTTACACAAAAAAACCGTCCAACTTCCTACCATCTTATAATAGGTAGCAACAAGTCGTAACACGTGTCTCTAACATTTAATAATAATTATAATAAACGATTAAATTTATAATTTGCAGATGCTCCGAGCCACGCGTGATGGTACAGAGAGAAAGTTTATTTTTATAATAATAGCAAAACGCTCAAGCCATATGTGCAAACTTCGAGTAAACACCACATGTCATTACAGGCTGTAGCCACCTCTTCATAGAGACTACTGAACTTTGTAGGTAAACGAACTCTAAACATGGCTGAATACGATATAATACCTTGTTACGACGAAGACGATCTATTCCAAAACAAAAACGAAAATGTAACAGATCTACATGCTTACTATATGTCACAATTTAATCTAGAATTAGAAAATAACAATAAGAGTAAGAGCAAAATTGATAACTTCAAATATGGAGTTGAAGAAAGTTTTGATTTTGAAGTACTGGAAGATTGGAATAAAACTATTACCACTAATGTTAATGAAACAGATTTCAAAATGATTGATGAAGTGATTGATAACAACATCAGTGAACAGAATATAAAAGAAGTATTATTGGATCTCGACAGTATTGATTTTGAAGACAGAAGTTTTAATTCGGTTAATAATCAAAAAACTCCTGAAGCTAAGTCACATGCAAATAATGAATATATCGACGATGAATCTTTGATTGATGAACTATGTAGAGAAGACGGAGAGTCTTGTCGTCTCACTCCAGATGGTTTCAATGAGGAATACTTAAGTTCAATGACATCAGAAAAAAATCAGCTACCATCAATTGAGACAGTTTTTTCAAGACGTTATTATAATTATAATAATATTGATGATGGTAATTTACATCAAGATTTTCAACCGGAAACAGTTGTACCTAATAATAATGTACACGTTAATAGCAT
This sequence comes from Polyploca ridens, assembly GCA_951394255.1. Lineage (NCBI taxonomy): Eukaryota > Metazoa > Arthropoda > Insecta > Lepidoptera > Drepanidae > Polyploca > Polyploca ridens. Next base: position 2,204,562 of record OX596268.1, read on the forward strand.
AGATCATTATAGTTATCCGAATAATATCCTTTACAATTTGGATGCCGAAAAGAAATACGTTTTGCCTGATACACCAACAAGTTGTACAGAATTTAACTTTGATAGAAGTGAAAGGAAAATCTCTGTTTCTGAATCTATAGAGAGCGATGTGCACAGCTCAAGTTATTATGACGAAAATTCTGAAACGTTTGATGAAGAAGATTTATTTGTCAATTTGGATGACTTTGGTTTAGTTTTGGAAAGGGATAATGAAACAGAAGCCGATAATAGAAGTACAAATCGAAGGAAAGCTGAAAAAGAAAAAGCCCATGGTACGTTTTCTAAATACTTTAAAGGACACCTTAAATTATAGTATGATAACTAACTCATAACGCAAAAATATAGTTGTAAAATAATTATCCGTTGCGGTAAAAATAACGTTTATCCTTTCAGGTGAACGTGTGTGCTTATGGGAGCAATGTTTCGAGAGATATCCAAATCAAAATACTTTGGTTGAGCATATTGAAAGGGCTCATGTTAATACATATAAAGGTGAGATTGCTACTTCTACATATACTTATTATTTCTTTCTTTATACTTAAGCATCCATAGTCGAATCGTTTCTTTTTTTAAATGTGTCTGTCATATCTTTAGGTGACGAATTCGTCTGCTTATGGCGAGACTGCGCACGCACACGTCGTCCATTCAACGCGCGCTACAAGTTGCTCATACACATGCGTGTTCATTCCGGCCACAAACCTAATAGATGTCACGTAAGTTTGTCCATCATCTTTAGAGTGATTTAAAAGATTGATGACCTGATGACTAGTTTGATAATGAAATATTATTAAATAAACAGAAACATCCTGACGTTCTGGAACCTTTGGGGTACCAAAACTGATAAAAATGAGACTAAAATGCCGACTCGCTATATTGGCAGTATCTCTGTCTCGTCGCTAAGCGTGTCTCTTTGTGGCGCAGGTAGGGTAGGGGCTAGGGGCTGTCAAATCATTTATAAAAGTAAAAGGAAGGCTAAATCTTGTCCATTTTCTCATTGTCCATTCTAAATTAGATGCCCATAATATTTGCAATTGCATCAAGAGAAATTTTGTTAAACAGCATCCAGGTTGCGGCAAAGCCTTCTCTCGTTTGGAAAATCTGAAAATTCACATGAGATCACACACTGGAGAGCGTCCTTATGCCTGCCCAGCTCCTCACTGCAGGAAGGCGTTCTCCAACTCTTCGGATAGAGCTAAACATCAGAGGACGCATTTTAATGCTGTGAGTATTTTTAGATTTGGTTTTTAACTACCTATCTTATTCACGACAATTTTAATCTATATTATTGAATCATTAATTTTTTCTTTCTATTTTAGATCATTTTACTTCAAAATTATGGCGTATTATACACAATCATTAGGCCAAAGCATATTTTTAAAACATTATTTAAAGCTTCATCATCACCTGATTGAACGAAACTAAATTCTTCACCACCTTTTCAGAGACCATACGCTTGTGGTGCGATTGGCTGCGGGAAACGCTACACCGATCCATCTTCACTTCGGAAGCACGTCAAGTCACATCCTCACATCACAAACATACCACGAACCTGCATACCACCACCACGTCCGATCAGGAAGCCAAACCAGGAACAGCTTGTGCCTAGTTCTCCAGCTAAACTGGCTACTTTGAGGAGTATTAGAGATAAGTTAACTGTACCTCGATGGCAGAGATTATAAGGCTAAATGTCAAAGAATATGAATGCAAAGGAATTGATTTGAAAGATATTGTTGCCGATTCTGTTGAAAATCGCACTAAACTAATTTTAGTCACCTCTCATTTCTTTCTTACGAACAAGATTGAAAAAGGATAGAACATATTTTAAGTTGTCAAATTAATCTTTGCCGTCTTATTTTGCGTGTATTTAGGCGTGACTGCGATAGATGGCGACTAAATTTATATTGAAAACAAGCATTGGACTAATTTGACAGGACTAAATTTCTTACATCCTTTTCTTATGTTCTTTGTTAGAAAGTGACATAGTGACATTAAAATTAGTTTAGTTGTGAACAACAGAATCAGGGCCATTACTGAAAAGTAATTTTTTACCAATTTTTAACATTTATCGTAAAGATGAATTCTTTTTTAATTAAATAATAATTCAAGGGAATTTGATCGTAAAGGTTTCGCCTTTTTAGCAAAGGTAGACCATACTCGTAACACCGAGAATAGACAGATCAAACAAACTAGTTTGAGACACAACAATAATTTGATATCACCATGAAATTAGTCACGAAAGGTCTAAGGTGTTAATCAAAATAAGAGAAATAATAGAATTTAATGAATTTTGGATTTAAATTGTAAGTAAATTGATGCTCAATGAAAGACTGAAAGAATTTAATTGGCTCAATAATTTTTAGTCTATAATTAGTTTATTTTGAGAGATTTAAAATAATACTACATTATTTTGTGTTCAAAACACATTAATATCTTTTTGTGTAGTTATTAATGAAATCCTTTGTTTTCCATTGACTTTTGAACAAAAAATACATAGGTATGAAAATTTTAATGTGCTCAATTTTAAATATAAATAATTTTAAATATAAATAATTTTAATTATACTGCTGAATGTATTTTTTTTATATATATTTAAGATTAATTTGGTTAATTTTAGTAAGTAACTCTTCCATATTTTGTGTCTAACACAGATCTCTTTTAAAAGACATGATTTAGGCACTATTTTAACATATTTTTGTAGATATTAAAATGCTCTTCCAACTGCACCTATATTTGCTCAATTAATTTTATTGTAATTATTACCTAGTTAAGTTTTTTTACATAAAATTTAATGTTTTGCTAAAGACTAAATTTAGAAAACACGTAATTTCAGTATTGAAATAATAATTATAAAACGATTTTAAATTATTACGTGTTCTATGATTTCAAAATTATTTATTCAGCCAATGCCAGTATAAGTTAAAAAAAAAACAAAACAAAAATATAACCACCCTGTGAACCATCCAAAGGATAATGTATGCTAGTTTTAGGATACGTTTTTTAAATGTACAAAATGCATGCTTTCCAAAGAATCTCTATTAATATTAATTTTAAGATACTTTTCCATTTTAAGATCTCCTGTTTTTGCTCATAATGTTTTTGAAATGTCTTTGGACAATTTTAGGATAGTTTTATTGGCAGCTGCTGTCATTAAATTAATGCTCAAATGTTGTAAAATAAATCTATGAGTACCTATCGTAATATTTTATTACCATTAGGGTTCCGTACCTCAAAAGGAACCCTTACAGTCTACCCTTGTCCTTATATTATATTGATATTTGCTTTGCGGTCCTTGTTTTTTTTTATGTCAGAATGTTGATAAGCCGACACGTGGAACCTGGTACCTGATAGTAATTGCAATGATCCACTGTCGCCATCGGCAATATCAATAATAAAATCTATTCTTCCATACAGGTCGTTGTTTTGGTCAGCGACGAGTGACTCAGGGACGATAATACAAATGATACTGGTGCTAAAAAAAAATATAAAAAAATACTTTTTTTTTTTGATAATAAAAATAAAAATAAAAAATTTGAAAATCATGTAATAATATTAATGTATCGGGTCTATTCGCGCACAGATTATTATCAAAATTTAATTTTGACTAACCTCGACGTTTCGATCAAGTTGCATTGATCGTGGTGGTCACGAGTGAACTGACCAATTAAATACAATGAATTTAGTTCGCGAAAGCTTAAAAAGTACTATCATGTAATAAGCTAAAGTGTAGACATAATACTCAACGGGAGTGCGAGGGAGTAAAGGGGTGGGGCGATGGCAGCTTGCACCTAGCTCTAGTCTGTGCACGTGCCTAGTGAACATACTTTGCGGTAATTTTATTTCACATTGAATAAGGCATTTCTCAATGCATTTGGAAAAAAGTCCATTTTTGGAAAATGTAATTTTTTGTTCTACCGCTCTTGGGTCGCTTGTCGCCGACCAAAAAAACACCTTGTATAATATAATTTAATTTAATATATTTAATATAATATATTATAAACTTCCCTTGTGTAAAAATATAATATAGTATTTGTGTGTTGTAAATTTTAAAAATAAAATTATAAACGCGAAAGTTTGTATGTATGGATGTATGTTACTCTTTCACCCAAAAACTACTGAACAGATTTGGAAGAAATTTGGCATACAGATAGAATAAAAGATAAAATGTATTTATTGGAGAATATATTCTGGATTAACACATAGGATACATTTTATACCGGGCAAACATACGATCCCCCGGGAATACGCGTGTTACCGCGCGGGTCAGCTAGTACTAATATAATAAAGCGGAAGTTTTATTGTTTTTCTTTGTTAGTTTAAACGGGCTAATCTCTGGAATCAATCGGATTCGAAAAATCTTTCGCAGATAAGAAGCAACATCCCCGAGTATCCTACTATTTATACCGGGATCGCGGGGTTTATTATAAAATATAATATTATAATAATCGTAAGTAAAAGATAAAGTAACTGTAAAGCCTGCAAACTACGAAGACATGTAGGTTTTTTTTAATATTATACAGCATCTGTTAAAAAAGGATATAGGAGATGGCAGTTCGGATATAATGCCTTGCTTTAAGTTGAGATTGCGTGATATGTAATTGGGCATTGTCGACCAGGCTAGGTGGACCGATGACCTGCGAACCTTGGCGGGCGGTAGGTGGATGCGAAAAGTGGAGGATCGGAAGATGTGGTGACTACTGGGAAAGGCCTATGTCCAACAGTGGACGACCACAGGCTGATGATGATTGTCGACCAGGTGGTATGAAAATATATTAAAAAAACTATGTACCTACCCAAAAAAAAAAGCCAAACGTAGTCAGATTGTCCAAAAAATATATAAAAAATGTAACCTTGCTGAGTTTCTTGCCGGATTCTTCTCATTTGAAGGCCGAGTTCCGAACCGGTGGTAACTTCAGTAAATGTGACCTTCATAAGTGCCCTTCTGGGGCCTAAATTGAATAAATGGCTTTGACTTTGACTTTGACACAAAATTATATAATTTTTTATATTTAGGGTTCTTTACCAAAAATAAAATGAAACCCTTATGGTGCCACTCCCGTTCCTTCTGTCACAGTGTAATAGTATTTCAGCAACCACTGATGATGCTATGGTAAATAAATATCTTTATTTACAACAAATATGTAAAAATACAATCTATAAATAGAAAATTTCCTCAAGTCTGCCGCTGCTTCCGATTAACGGCATGATGCTATTAATTTGAAACCATAATTCATCAACCATATTGCGATAACCGATGGGGAAGAAAGATTCTCGAGTGGCGACTACGTACTGGAAAGCGCCGAGCGGGACGAACTCCCACCAGGTGGACCGACGACCTGGTCAGAGTCGCTGGGCGTCGCTGGAAGCAGGCCCAGACCCAGATCCATTCAAAGTGGAAATCAATGGGGGAGGCCTATATTCAGCAGTGGACATCCATGGGCTGATATTTTTTTTATTTTTATTTTTATTGAACGGTACAGTAACCTGATCACACTTACACAAAAACATAAAGAAGAAAAAATATTACATAAACCTGCTATCCAATGACAACTGCACACAACTTAAACAATTAACAATTCACAGCTAGGTACCTACTCCACATACTACGATAAAATAATAAAAACACAAGTACAAATGAGAAATAAAAAAAAAAAACACGTATACAAAACGATATGATGATGATCCATATTGCAATTGAAAAAATGAAAAAATATTTTGGTTCCACTTTGAACCTAAGGCGATAATAGCTCAGTGGTACCTAGTGACGTCGAATGCCGAGACGATGGTCCCGGGTTCGAATCCTACAATGAGCTTGAGCTTTCGGTGAAGGAAAACATCGTGAGGAAACCATAGCACGGTGGCAGCGTACTGTGTAGTACCCGCCTGGTTGGCTATCACCCTCAAGTTGAAAATCTGTTGAAACCTATCGGTGTGTTCCGACAGCTGTAGTTGAGAGCCAGTTCCTTCTAGCCTTAAAGTGCTTACCACCTTCAGCCACATCATCACTTACCATGGTGAGATTGTGGTCAAACGTAGGTATATCTCAACGGAAATAAAAGCACTTCGATCATCTGCGGTACTGTCCACCAAGTACAGGCTATAAAAAGCCTAAACCCTATTTTGTGTGTCGACAATTCAATAGTGCCTCTCAATGATACTGTAAGGAATTTAGGCCTCATCTTCGATGAAAAGCTTCGTTTCGAGATGCATACTCAATCAAAAATTAATAAGAGCTTCGGGTCCCTCAAGACATTGTATAAACTGCGCCCATTTTTGAATGTCGACATTAGGCTACAACTGTGCAATAGTCTTGTTTTATCTCACCTTCATTACTGTGATATAGTGTACGGTCCCTGTCTTATGCAGAAAACAATTAAAGCCATTCAGAGAGTTCAAAATGCGTGTATGCGCTATTGCTATTATATACCCAAGCGATCCCATATTTCACCGTACCTTAATGACAAGAGAATACTGAATATGGAATCAACAAGAATTTTTAAACTATCTACATATTTACATACACTGCGGAAAAATAAAATTCCATCATATTTAAACAATAAGCTCAAATGGTCGGCCGCATCTCGTGACCGTAGACTTTATCTTCCTAAAATATCACTTGTAAAGACCAATGGTTGCTTTAAGTTCGCAGCATCCAAGTGCTGGAATGACCTTCCTCCACCAATACGCAACTTGCCACTGACGTCTAGCTTCCGCGTCAAATGCTACAACTGGCTTATCTCAAAGCAATCTATGGCCTAGTTTAGGACTTCATTACTTGTGGTTTATTACTTTTATTTTATTTTAAATTTATTCCAATCATATAATATATTATTGTATATTGAATGCAGACTCATCATTTAATGTCAGGCTAGTGCAGAATATCAGCGGTTGTGCGATATGCCTATCCACAGCCATGGCTGAGCACTAGACCTTTTTGTCTGTGCTTTTATTTATTACTTTTTACTTTTGTTTTATTATGTTATTTTTAAGTTGGAGACAAATAAACGTTCATTTATTTTATTTATTTATTTTATTTTATATGAATAGTAAAAAAAAGCGGCCAAGTGCGAGTCAAACTCGCCCATGAAGGGTTCTGTAGCAGCAAGTAACATAATATAAAAATGTTTTTTTTTATATTTGAGTTGATCGAATCAAAGGTAAATTGCGGTTTAAGATTTATGCCGTATTAAAAAAAAACTACTTACTAGATCTCGTTCAAACCAATTTTCGGTGGAAGTTTGCATGGTAATGTACATCATATATTTTTTTTAGATTTATCATTCATAAAAAAAAATACATACTTAGGTTATTGGTTTATCCCCGACTGCATTAAATTATATAAGTTATATTCAAAATTCTATAGATTAAAGAGCTTGTTTTTCTCTTTTCAGTTATTAATTGTTTTACGCAGTCGGGTTTTTTGTTTTTTATTTCTTTACACCACTAAGGCACAGATTCACTATGGAAGCAAACAAGCATACGACAAGCCTGATGGTAAGCCTCTACCCTAGCCTGTGGACGCTTACAACATCAGGGATCACTCTTCACACTCTTTTTGTAAAAACCCATGCTGTACTCCCATGGGAAAACCACGACGGGGAGCTTATTCCACAGCCTGAGCGTCCGGCTTTGATTTTTTGATTTTTCTCTATTATTAGGAGATTGAAGTAATCACAAAGTATTTCCACAAGTGACGTACTGTTTACAAAGTTTTGATCTAACGATCTATCGGATCAGCAAAATCTTTCACATATTACAATGTAGTTATCATTACACGCAGCTAAAAGGTCATGGAACGGTCTTAAACCTCAAGGCACGTGTAAAATATCTAGGGTATATAAACTTGGACCCGTTCCTGAATTAATCAGAAGTATTCTTCTCCTTAGTGAGGAACATCTAAGAGATACGCAGCACGACAACCGAAGAATCATGAAGGTTTTAGTTTTAGCGGCGCTTATTGGTAAGTTTAATATTTCTTTTAACTCTTTTGGTAACATTTTGATCAATTAATATTCTTAATGCAATTTGCGAATGTGCTTGTCTTGATATATATCTTAGAATTTAGCAGTATTACCCATTAAATTTGACAAAATTATAGCTTCAGTGTTTAGACCTACATTCAATAATAATTATTCAAAGGTCCGTATCTTTTCCATACAATGTAAAGAGTTGACTGATACACCTACTGTATTTTACAGAACATAAATCGAACTTTTTCTTGTGTTAGGTAGTAGTATTACTTGCTAGCGCTGTACCGCGCTTTAGATAGACTAGGTTTGTACTATTATTTATTCCATGACCAGGTGGTGACACCAGAAGTATACGTCCCGCCTGATTGTATGCGGTTACCATAGCCTTGCAACGGCATTGGTGCACTTGCTCGCTGACAATTGCTCACCCTGAAAAAAATCTTTGCTATTTGCTGCCCCCGCGGTTGCATCCGCGTTCCCGAGATAAAGTAGCCTATAACACTCGGAAATAATGTAGCTTACTATTACTGAAATCATTTTCAGAATCGGATTAGTAGTCCCGGAGATTCCCTCCTACAACCAAACATACAAACTTTAAGTTTACATATAGAAGTTTAGATTAGTACATAGAGATTAAAATGTGATTTATATTTTCAGCGGCCGCATCATCAGGCCGGCTCAGTGAGCCAGGTCAAGAAGTACAACAACCCCAATGGCTCTGGCAAACTGGCAAAGTATACCGATATGACGTGGAATCCCAAACCTTGGCTAATTACCAAGAGGGCGCTAGCAGTGGAAACGCTTTCAGAACTCGCTTCATCATCCGCGTCAAGGCCCCTGGACAACTTCAAGCAAGGCTGGAGAACCCTCAGCATGCCCAAGTTCACCAACAACTCCCAGGCGACAAGACTCTACCAGCTGAACTCCAGTATAAGCCCATCCAGGGTCTGGACAAGCCATTCGACATTACACTCGAAGGAGGTCGTGTCTCGTCTTTCAACTTGCCTTCTTCCGTCTCTCTCGCTCACGAGAATTTACTGAAGGGTCTCATCGGTGCTCTGCAAGTTGATCTGTCCACCCACCGCAATGTTCGCAGCTCCCAGGATAACTACGACAGGGAAAGCTTCCAGGGTCTCTTCAGCAAGATGGAGACTGATGTAACTGGCGACTGTGAGACTTTGTACTCTGTTTCACCTGCAGCTTCTGAGTGGCGTAGAGAGCTTCCGAGCTTCGCCTGGGAAAAGGAGCCTATTGAAATCACTAAGAGCAAGAACTACGGACACTGCCACCTTCGTGTTGCTTATCACTTCGGAGTTCCTGAAGGCGCTGAATGGACCGGAACGGCTCACAAAAACCATGAAGAGCAGTTCATCGCTCGTGCCACTACCTCGCGTATCCTCGTTGGCAGACAAGGTCCTATTTACAAGGCGGAGACCACCAGCACCGTTCACGTACACCCTCTGTTATACGGAAAGCAGAAGGCTGAAGTATCCAGTTCAGTCAAATTCCAATTAGTTTCCACCGAGCAGGACAATGAACCTGAATGGCCAATTCCTGAGGAAAAGCGTACAATCGGAAGCCTTCTGTACTCTGTTTCACCCAACCAAATCGCAATCCATGATCAAGACTCATCTTCTGAATCTTATGAGCATGAACAAATCCAAAATCTGCCTAGAAATAGAGCACAGCGTTCCGCTTCCAATGAATGGGCTCTGCGGAAAGACACTGACGACCGTTCCCATAGCTCGTCCAGTTCCAGTGATTCGTCATCTGCTTACATCAACGATAATATACCTAGTAACAATGAGCCTGCTTATGTTGCTCTTTACATGAGCCCTCAACCCAGAGTGGACTTGAAACAAAACAAGATGAACGCCCAGAAGCTCCTCAAGGATATCGCTCAACAACTTCAGAATCCCAACAACATGCCCAAAGCTGACTTCCTTTCTAAATTCAACATTTTAGTTCGAGTTATTGCTGCCATGAGCAAGGACCAATTAGTACAGACCAGCCGTACCATCGAGGTTACCAAGTCTTCCAAGAACCCTGTTGAAGCCGATATGTGGATGATCTACCGTGATGCTGTAGTTCAAGCCGGTACGTTCCCTGCTTTCCAACAGATAAAGATCTGGATACACAGCAAGAAACTCCAGGGTGAGGAAGCGGCACAGGTGGTTGCTACATTAGTGAGCACCCTCCGTTACCCAACCAAAGACTTGATGATGCAATTCCTAGAACTAGCCATGAGCGCCGATGTGACCGAACAGAGGTATCTTAACACCACAGTTTTGTTGGCTGCTACCAAACTGATCAACATGGCCCAAGTCAACAACGAAACAGCTCACTCTTACTATCCTACCCACATGTACGGACGCCTAGCACATAAGCACGACCGATTTGTTCCTGAGATGGTTATTCCCCTCCTCTCTAAACAACTGAGAGAAGCTATCGAGCGTGGAGACAGCAGCCAAGCCCAAGTTTATATCAAGGCTATCGGCAACATTGGACACCGTGATATCCTTGATGTATACGCTCCTTACCTGGAAGGCAAGATCCAAGTATCGACATACTTGCGCGTGCAGATGGTTTCTAACTTACAAGTCTTGGCTTACCAGAGGGATAGGTACGTTCGTGCCGTGCTTTACAGCATCCTGAAGAACACTGCTGAGCCTTATGAAGTAAGGGTAGCCTCTATCCACAATATCTTCATGAGCAATCCCACCGCTGCTATGATGCAATCTATGGCCCAGATGACCAATGACGACCCTAGTGAACAAGTTCGCGCTGCTCTGAAATCTGGCATCGAATCTGCTGCTGAACTGAAACACCCACACTTTTCGGACTTGTAAGTATCAATAGACTATATGATTATTAATTATCTAAATAATCACCATTTATTTCTTAAATCGATTGCCCAATTTCAAAACGCCAAATCTTTTCATTAATTAAAACATATTCTGCTTACTTTTCAGAAAACGTACAGCGCAGTCGGTTAAGGAAATGCTCACTAAACAGAATTTCGGCTACCAGTACTCCACCAAGTCATTGAGCGATGATCATGAGAATGCCTTTGAACTTGGCATCTTAAGTGCTCTTTCGCACATCGGCAGCGAAGACAGTCTGTTTCCAAAACTGTTCAAATACTCACAGAGAAGCAAGAGCCATGGATGGAATAAGGAAAATACAGTAAGCAACATTTTTTTTTTTTGAATATTCTTAAAACGTTACATATATTTATAAAGCTTTATTTCTTATTTCCTTTTTAATTCTACAGATCTCAACCTCATTCTCCAGCGTTCAGCAAATCGTTGACTTCTTCAGACAACAGACATCTCAACAGTATCCCAGATCTAACTCCGACCACAAGTACTCTGCTGATAAGATCCCTGACATGATTAACTACAAGCGCGATCCTCAAAATCCTCTGGAGGCTTCCATCTACATTGACCTCATCAACCAGCAGAGATTCTTCACATTCAGTGAGGACGATCTGAAGCAATTGCCAATTGACATCAACCAATACTTGTCGGAAGTTAAAAATGGCGTCGACAAACACTACACTAAAGTCCTTAACCAAGCTCAAGTATCCATCATGTTCCCGGTCGCTATGGGTATGCCTTTCATCTACAAATACAAGGAACCAACCCTTATCCACATCCAGAGCAAACTGAAGGGTGAGATTAACTTCCCATCTCAAGAGAATAGGGAATACAATGGCAATATGGACAAGGATGTCCAGTTCACCTTCGCAAGGAACGTTGACGGTAGCGTCGGATTCATGGATACTCTTTCCAACCAGTACGCAAGTGCTGGTGTTGTTAACAAATTCCAAGTTCAAATCCCAGTTAAACTTAACGTCCAGATGAAATCAGGAGAGGTCAAAATAAGAGTCGAACCAATGCGACCTGATCAAGACAGCACCGTACTCCACTACAGTGTATGGCCTTATACCGCAAATCAGAAGAGAGACACTTTGGTAACCATTTCCCAGGACCCTACTACAAAGGTCATCGAACGCTCCAGGAAGGTTATCTCTACTGATACTAGATTCGGACAGAGCACAGGCATTCAGTTCCACCTCCAGGGATACTCATACTCCTCGGACTACAACAGTGTTGCCGCCATGTTCCAGTCTCGTGGTCTCCTCTCAAACATTGCTGCTTTACTGTACCAGAGAGACGTTGCCATGACTCACTTCAACTTGAGACATCTTGGAAAGCAATCCCAGAACAAGGCTGCTACTTTCATTGTTGCATATGGTGAGTATATTTAACTTAAGTACCTACTTACATTCCAAAATAATTATATAACTTAAATTTCCATATTAAACATTAAATATTCTGCTTTACAGATACATACTACAATCAGAAACAGGGTGGTGAAATGGGCCCAGCTGTAGACAAGAAGAACGTGTCGCCAAACAGCGAGGAACGTCGCCAGGAGATGGTGAAACAAGTCGCCGCCGGCATCAACACAGCCCGAGTCCAAATCGTTGACCTTAGTGCCACCTTTGATGGTCTTCAGAAACAGGAGTACGTTGTAACTGCCGCCATGGGCGATAGCCCAGTCGACCTTAAGATCCAATACTCTCTCTTCGCCGCAAGAAACTCGGCCCAACAAGGCATCAGCCAACTCAACTCCGTCGGCAAAGTACAAAAACCTCAAATATGGTCCCTGAACGTGCTTCAAGCCCTCACCAAAGACCTGAAGGTGTCTTTCGTATCTGACATCAAATACCAGGGTAATGGAAATATTCATATTGAAGGCCAGGCTGAGCGAAGCAAGAAATACACTGAGGAACTCCAGAAGTTACCTGAGATGAAGTGGTGCGCTGAGGACATTGCTCGTGGTAACCTTTACCAAAACGTTTGCCATGAGATGATCGTTATGGCTCACTCTCCTAACTACTGGAAGGCCTCTGTGACATACAAGGACGTCAGCCCTGTGTACAGGAACATGGTCTACCAGGCATACAAAATTGCTGAGCACTACGGATTTTGGTACACAGAAGTGAATCCCTTGAAGGTCACACCCGATGGCAGACTTGAAATTGAAGTTGAGGCTTGCTACATTGCCAACACGCTGAACTTAGCGATGAACTCAAGATACGGTGACATTAAAATGAGGAACGTGCCTATCCCTATGGTGTCATCCCATGCTTTGGCTATCTACTCACCAGAGACAGCCTATGAGCGTGTCCAAAACTACTACACAGGTCATCAGTTCCAACGTAAGTAACAACTTATATAAAAATTATAGTTTTTCATAACATTACTAAATGCATAGACTTATTGCTTTGAATTCCTCGGTAGCCTACTGCTCCGTCGATGGTAGCAAGATCAGGACCTTCAGCAACCGCAGCTACGACTACACTCTGAGCCGCTCCTGGTACGTGGTGATGTTCGACGACAGCAAGCTGAGCCGCTCCAATGAGGAGCTGGCAATCCTCGCAAGGAGGCCTACGGAAAACGAGCAGGAAGTCTACATTTCTTACAAGTGAGTATTCACTCCAGACTATAGAGGAACCTTAAGTCAAACACTAGTAACAACGTAACTAACATTATAGCTTACACTCCTGTTTCAAACAGAACTACCCTCAATTAATTGTGTGAAAATTACACCATGGTTAATTTGCCAACCTATGCCGCCAGGTAGCTCTCAAATCCTCATACGATGCATCACTTTTCAGATCCCAAACTGGCAAAGACTTGGAAATCGAAATCCGTCCAGCACCTCAAGGATCTAACAAGCACAACGTGAACGTTAAGACTAACGCCAAGAAGGTTTCCGAGGGAGACTTAACTATCTACTGGGATGACGCTAAAGATCAGCCTCTGCTTAAATACAACACTCAACCTGATGGTGTGCTGTTGCTGAACATCGAGCCTGAGAACCTTAGGGCTATGTACGATGGCCAACGCCTGGTTGTTATCTCCAACGGACATAGGAACCGAACAAGAGGCATCTGTGGCTTGATGAGCGGTGAACCCCGGGATGACTATCTCACTCCCAACGGCCTTGTTGACAAACCAGAACACTACGCTGCTTCATTCTCCCTGAACGACGAGAACAGTGACCCCAAGACACAGCAACAAAAGGAGGAAGCGAAGAATCAGGCTTATCAACCTCAGAACAAATACACAAACATCCTTCACTCTGATGAGGAATGGCAGAAAGCTAAAGACGCTACTGAGGAAGACTACGGCTCAGAGAGCGTATACAGGACTAGGAGCTACAAGAAGCAGCAAGGACCTTGCCAATTGGAGCAGCAAGTTCAGTTTTACGAGAACCATGTGGAGATGTGCATTTCAACCACTCCGCTGCCCGCCTGCCAGTCCCACTGCCGTGGTGATGGATACAAAGTCCAGGCTGCCCAAGTGACATGCCGTCCTAAGTTAGACCAGCAGTTCTGGGCTTTCAGAGACCAGATCCGTCAAGGCCAGAACCCTCAAGTTTCTGGAGTGCCTAAGGTCAGGCAATACAGAGTACCTAGCTCATGCAAAGCGTAAAATACAAGAATAATACCACGATTTGGACCGAAAAAGGACTCGATTAATAATGATTTATATTAATAAAAATTGGCTGTAAACTATGTATCGAAATTAATAATTATATATTATTATATGTATACATGTAGGTACGTTTATGTATTATTTTATTATTATTATGCTATGTAGGTATATTATAATTTTAGTTTAGATATGCAAATGTAAAAAATACAAAATAAATAATTGTAATCAAATGAATTTGGTTTTAACTTAATTAGGTCCATTACATATAATCCAACCTCATAATTTATAATACAGATATATTGGGTGACCGAGCTTTATTCGGAGGAAATACCAAATTAAATAATTAAAAAAAACCTATCACTCCAAAGAAATAATATGACCATGACCATATATTATAGTGTCGAGTAGCTGAACTGTAAAATCGTAGTCCGATAGGAATCATAACGCCGCAAACTTTATTAATATAATATAAAAAAAAGGTCAAAGTGAAACAAAAAGATTCGACCGGTAGAGAATCAAAACCACGACCTACAAGACGGAATTCTAAAACTGACCACTGGGCCATCGCTTATGGTAGGTACACACGGCTACAGATCAAGCTATACAATTTCCAGTATAAGCTGATCTCGCATTGTTTGGGATTTCCGTACAATGAGAGGTCAGCTTATACATGCCACATAAACGCGTTTTTCTAGAGATGAGACCTAGCTAGATCGATTTTTCGCCCCGAGATTTCCAAGCATACATTACAATTTACAATAAATATTGCTCGTTTAAAAGTACATAGTACCTAATAGCATAAGTGAGACACTAAATAAAACCCATACCCATACCACCCATACTAACTTAATCTAGCAAAAAAATATTTATAGAAGCCAGGGTGGACAATAAAACAACTTAGATTTTAACACAGCTTAGATACCTAATTAGTAATTTATAGTACGTACGTATGTACTATAAATTACTAACTTACCTGAGTCCATAGATCGATCTCTATGCATAAAACGAATTAGTACAATAATATAAAATTCTAATATAAAATAAATAAAGATACTTAATAAATGCTAATTGAATGACACATTTTTACGATTAAAATTGAACGCAGTTTATATTATGCCGGCCGTTGACAGTGACATCCAAACCAACCAACCATTAATGACAGGTTGTGTCACACGCTCGAGGGATGGGCATCACAAACAGTATCGATTTTTTTAACATACATAAAATGTTTGCTAACATCTTGTGTATATTGTGTGGGTACACAATATATACCCATATCATAGTAATATTATATTTGCTTGGTGACTGATTTTCAACTTGAGGGTGGTAGCTAAGCAGGTGGGTACTACAAAATACCCTACCACCCGTGCTACAATTTCTTCACGATTTTTTTATTATACCAAAAACTGAAGCTCAATATAGGATCTCAACCCACGAACTGTCTCCTCGTTTTTCATCTCTAGTAATAGCTCAATGGTAGTGAGTGAGTGTACCCACCTGGCTGGCTACCACCCTCAAGTTAGAAATCTGGCACCTATCAATTTATTCCGACAGCTGCTTTTGGGAGCCAGTTCCTTCTAGGCTTTGCATGCTTACCACTTTCGGCCACATCATCACTTAAGTACCATGGTGAGATCGAACATTATCAATACATCAGTCGATGCTTAGGTCGATGCTTCGTTTCAATCTATCGATGTATCGATGTATTACATCGAACCGCCCTATAACCTCAGCTGTTTTGTCATAAAAGTCAAATTATTTTATGGTATTCTTTTGTTTCGTTTTACTCCTGTGAGGATTAATAAGTTTCAAAAATCCGTATAATTATTGTTGCTGTGATTATTTTACTAGAAGTTAACTAACATTTAATTAAGTACCTCACATTATAGTGATAAAGTGATTTTTGATAGAACTGTTTGGCCGGCAAGGCTGGTTGCTTAACTCCAACTTGAAATCAAATACCTACCTATTTCAAAATTCGAATTCGTGGATTTCATGCGACAAAGAAATGTATGTAAGTACCTACTCTACTTCCTTTCATAGCCAATAATGTATAATAACTTATAGTTTTTATAAATTAGAAACTTTTTCAATCTGATTACTAGCCAACTTATTCAACCAAAATAAAAAGTATGTACCTACCTAACAGAATTTAAAAATGGAACAGAATGTTCAGTTCGGTTTCTGTTGCAGAAGTAGGTACGTTTTCACAAGCATTTTTATTTCCAGACATGGAAAGATTACCAATAAGAGATAACCTAACTCTTTAGCTAGGTTACTAGGAACTCCAAAATTAACCCCTAACCCTGTGATGTTGATTTGAGAAAGGTGTTTATGTATTAGATTATGAAGCCAATCTAAAAGTTTCATTTTCATGCAGTATTATTTTTCGCCTGCTCATAAATTATTAGCAATATATTTCTTCATAAAATTATTGTCAATGAATGTTAAAAGGCTTATAATGTTTTTATAATAATATAGGCATTTGTAGGTCCCACCTGGCTGGTTACTTAGTCCTTTAAATTGCAGTTAAAAAAATAACTTGTTTTTAATTGTTGTCATGGTACGTACATCCCATGCAATAACCAACAGATAAAAATCCTGCTAAAAAGCACCTCATGGTGTGTTCCATTGATTGTTTACCATCTTTGGGCACTATGGACTTGCTTATGGCGAGCTTGCAATAATATTCTAGTTTTATAAATAATTTATTTTATAAGTGTAATACTTTCCTAATTTAATGACATTTATATGATACATGCAAGAGTTACTCGCCTTTATTAAGCATATTCTTGTCTTAAATATATTTGTTATGTATAAACATATGTTCATTCATGTTTTATATTGTATTGGTTATGTAGGTACTTGCTAAATATTCTTGATTATAATAATATTAGTTAAGTCGGGTAGTTCATACATTTTTTCACTCATGTTTTTCACATAGCAATGCTACCTAGCACAATATACGTATTTACTTAAATTCGGTGTTTTATTGGACATAATAGTGGCGACGAGGTATAAATTATGAACAATGGAGTGTAAATCAGTGAAATTTCATGAATTCAATCTTCAAAGTGACAATTGGGACAATTACATTGACCGATTAAAATACTGTTTCGAAGCCAATGGAATCGTCACAGATGCCGCCCAAAGGGCTAATTTCTATACAGTGTGTGGTTCACAAGTGTTTGAAACCCTATTGGCGTTAATAACACCTAAAAAATCGAGTGATGTGACTTTTTGTGAAATTGTGATTATTCTAACCAAACATTATAGTCCCAAACCTAACGAGATTTCGATGTCATATAAATTTTATAAACGCAATCAAAAAGAAGGTGAAAAGGCATCGGAATACATAGCAGAACTCAGAAAAATAAGTTCCCGTTGTAATTTTACGGACTTAGAGCGTATGCTACGCGATCGACTCGTATGCGGCATGAACGATCACAAGTTACAGTATGAACTCTTGAAGAAAGACAAGTTGCAATATGAGAACGTCGTGGACGCTATGCTGTCTTCAGAAAGCGCAGATAAGGACGTTCGAATGATGCAGGGTGCGTCCTGTACTGCTGCTGCAACTCACAGCGACGCGATAGCATCTGGTTCGGCGGTGACGTCCCATGAACCTATGGACGTTAACGCCATGCAGTCTAAATCTAGTGTTCGGGTGTGTTATAGATGTGGAGATCGTCACGGAGGCGTGTGTCGTTTCATAAACGCAAGCTGTCATTTTTGTAAGAAAAAGGGACACATCGAAAAAATATGTACAGCTAAAAAGAGAAGCCGGACAGACAAGGTGAATTACGCTGAAGACGATTCGAATATGGAACTCAATGGCATTTATACATTGGAGAACACAACTGTGCCACGACACGACAGTGTGACGTTACGTGTGCCAGCGTATAGAGTTAAATTGATGCTGAATGACGTGCCGGTTATGATGGAGGTGGATTCTGGTGCTGCATTCTCCCTCGTGAATGAGCGCACCTGGACGCAGCTACGGTCCCGCAGCACACTGAAGACGCTACGCAACAGGCTGCGCACTTGGAACGACTCGCCGGTGCAAGTGTTAGGACAGGCTACGGTGCGAGTTCGATATAAGGACATTAACTGTAATTTAGATGTTGTTGTAGCTAGGGGTTCAGGTCCGAATTTGATCGGACGTAATTGGTTTGAGGCACTCGATATATCACTAAATGTTAACTTGATAACTGACATGGACATGACGACGATTGACATGATAGTGGAGAAGTATAGTGAGGTTTTCAGGGAGGGACTAGGTACTTACCGGGGAGACCCTGTCACGATTCAGCTAAAAGCGGACGCATCGCCTAAATATTTAAAAGCTAGGCCCGTCCCATATGCGATAAAAGAAAGAGTGGAAAAGGAAATCGATCGTTTGGTGGAAGAAGGCGTACTTCGCCCCGTATCTTTTTCGGAGTGGGCGACACCAGTGGTTCCTATTGTAAAACGAAACGGAGACATACGTCTTTGCGGAGATTACCGTAGTACGGTGAACCAAGTTACAGAATCGGATACATATCCGATGCCTACAGCTAGTGAAGTCTTCGCGATTATTGCAGGTAGCAAATTCTATACTACACTTGACCTTGACAGAGCATATACACAAGTCGTTGTGACGGACGACACGGCTAGGCTATTAACCTTGAATACTTGCAAAGGTTTGTACTCTGTACATAGATTAGCGTTCGGTGTAAAGGCGTGTCCTGGGATCTTCCAGCGATTGATGACGGGTTTGCTTGCCGGCGTGCCGGGTGTCGCAGTGCTGATTGATGACGTCATCGTCAGCGGCCGTACCATCACTGAGATGACTCGGCGCTTGGACACAGTACTAGAACGCATCGAAAAGGCAGGTTTGCGTCTTAACAAGGGTAAGTGCAAGATTGCTAAAGAACGCGTAGAATTTTTAGGTTTCGTTATCGACGCTGATGGTATTCATCCTGCCCCGAGCAAAGTTGAATCAATAATCAATACCCCTGAGCCTAAAAACGTCCAGTTGTTGCGAGCATTTTTAGGGTTATATAACTTTTACGAGAGGTTTATACCTCACAAAGCGACTATACTTGAGCCTCTACACAGATTGCTTGATAAGTCGCAATCCTGGCAATGGACTGACCGGGAGCAAAATAGTTTTGATACTGCAAAACGCTTGTTGTCATCCGAGTTGACACTCGTTCATTATGATTTGAAAAAGCCATTGGTACTCACTTGCGATAGTTCTGAATATGGCGTCGGCGCAGTACTATCGCACGTCATGGAGGACGGTTCAGAACGCCCTATCGCTATGAGCTCCAGGACGTTGCACGTTCACGAAAGACGATACTCTCAACTGGATAAGGAAGCTACTGGTATTATATTTGGAGTAGTTAAATTTCACAACTATTTAATGGGTAGATCATTCACTATAGTGACGGATCACAAGCCTTTGCTTGGTATATTCGACCCTAAACGGCCCATGCCTGCTGTTTTGTCACCTCGATTGACCAGAATTGCACTAATACTTACTTCGCACAGTTACAGCATTATATACAAGCCAGGACGGCAGATTGGAAATGCAGATAGTTTGAGTCGTTGGCCACGACCGGTACCGGATGAACCAGAACAGCAATTGTGTGACGTTTTGCTCATGGCTGAGACACCTACTGATTTTCCAGTTGACGTTGATCTGATAGCAGCGACAACAAAGAGGGACAAGACTTTATCTCATGTAAGTCATTATATATTAAGCGGCTGGCCTAATAAAGTCACAGACCATGAACTGCACCTTTACTGGTTACATCGTACAGAACTCTCTATGCATGAGGACTGTATTTTACTTGGTTGTCGTGTAGTAGTGCCGCCATCGCTGCGTGAACCTATACTAAGGGCCTTACATAAGACACACAGTGGTATTGTGCAAACAAAGGCACTTGCCAGAAGTTACGTTTGGTGGCCAACATTAAACAAGGATATTGAGACATTGGTAAGCGAATGTGACAAATGTTTAGAAAATCGTCACATGCCTCCGAGAAGTAGCTGCGAATGGATCACACCTACTAAGCCATGGTCTCGAGTAAACATAGATTTTGCGGGGCCCTATCAAAATAAAACATTTTTAATTTTGGTTGATGCTTATTCAAGATGGCCAGAAGTATTCATTGTAAATAACATGACTTCTACGACGGTTATTCGGCATCTTAGAAATATTTTCGCTACACATGGATTATGTGAGACATTGGTGTCAGACAATGGAACACCGTTTGTCTCGGCAGAAATGAAACAATTTTTGGAGGCGAATAAAATAAAACATGTCACCACTGCACCATACCACCCAGCCACTAATGGCTTAGCTGAAAGGATGGTGCAAACTGTTAAAGACAAGTTGCGCAAAATGGACGATACTCCCTGGGATATTAAGATTCCTAACATGCTACTAGGCTTACGTGCCACCCCTTGTACAGCAACGAACAAGAGTCCAGCTGAACTGTTGATGAATAGACGACTACATACTTTGTTAGACACGATTCATCCGGATAATCGTCAACAACAAAAGAAAAATAAACAAATTACAAGGAACGCTCATAAAATAAATAGAGACACAAAGGAAGGACAGAGTGTGATGTATAGAAACTATGGCAGTGGACCCCGATGGATGCCAGGTACAGTAGTTCAAAGAAATGGGCCATCCAGTTATGAAGTGTCTACAGGAGATGGTAGCATTATTAATAGACACATAGACCAAATTATTGAGAAGAAACAATCCAACGAAATGACAGAAATACAAAGAGAGGAAAGAGAAAGGCCTGAGGTAGGAGAGAGTGATGTGAGTAGAAATAGGAAGTTAATAAGTAGTGATAGTGACATTAGTGAAGATATAATAGAAATACCTAGTCAAGAGAAATGGGCTGAAATGCTGGGTATTCCTACTGATTCAGAACTTAGTCATTCTGGAGGCAAACTTAAGACTAGACTGAACTTACACTCTAAGACACCATATGACAGAAATAACTATAATAATAATTTTATTGCATAATTTCTATTCTATTAGTTGTGTTTTGTATTGATTGTATTAAGTACTTGTGTTTTGTATTTGTTATTTAATCTTTTGTTCTTTAACTTAATTAATATAAAGCTAGGAGTTATTGTTTTAAATTTAGTAAATTAAAATTATATGTATCTACTTGGGGGAAAGGTATGTTATGTATAAACATATGTTCATTCATGTTTTATATTGTATTGGTTATGTAGGTACTTGCTAAATATTCTTGATTATAATAATATTAGTTAAGTCGGGTAGTTCATACATTTTTTCACTCATGTTTTTCACATAGCAATGCTACCTAGCACAATATACGTATTTACTTAAATTCGGTGTTTTATTGGACATAATAATATTTTTATAAATGGAATATACATACATTCCTAATTCAATTAAATAGAGGAACCAGAGGTAAATCCATCTAATATATTCTTAGTAACAGTCAGGCTGCAATCAAAGCCATGGCATTAAATATGTCAAATGCAAGAGTAATTCCTCAGTATTAACAATATTCTTGTGTTATAAATAATTTTATAGTATTTTGAATAATTTTCTAATAAAATTAATGACATTTAATATTATAAATGTAAGAGTAAAGTTCATAACACACTATGCGTATACGATAAGATATCTGTATCTGAGCGCATATCTTTCAATATCAGTCCCTATGTAATCAACGAAGCAACACACACTGCGCAGATAATATATATTTTATCGTTAAGTATCTGTAGGCACCGACCAATATAGAAATATATCTGCGGATAACATCTGCAGATACAAATATGGCACAGGATTATCTGTTTTGTTAGTTGTTTTAATGACTAAACCCCTGCCCTGACAAAATGTTTGACAAGCAGATAGTTTATGGTATAGAGGGACATAAACTACTTTAGCTTATATGTAATCTATACCAATATAATAAAGCGGAAGAGTTTTTTGGTTATTTTTATGGGTTAATCTCTGGAACTACCAGTTGGATTCGACTGGCACTAATAGTAAGCTACATTATCCCCGAGTATTATAAGCAGTACAGGTGAAGCCCCGGGGGACCACTAGTATTTTATATTAGGTATTTTTTATCTTAACAGTACACTCATAAATTGTATTATTGTCAAATTAACTTTTTTGACAGGCCTGTTGACATGAAGGCTAGAAGGCTTCCATGACTGCCAGGCCATAGGTAGTGGGTTTGATATCAAAACAACATTTATCTACCATTTTTTTTTATTACTTATTTATCATGGTGTTCAAATCTTTCTTGTTAAAATTCTATGCTTGTGACAAGTTTCTTTTTAATGCATTTTAATCAGTTTACTCAGTTGCTGGTTTTTTTTTCAAATGCTCTATTGGCTATGCATCCCACCAGGGAGTCAACAGGTTAGCTAGTTCGAGTTGCTGTATATTTTAAAATAATCGTACCTTGTAGTTCAATAATTCGCTAATAGATGGTGTTACTTGTCTTTTTATATTTAAATAACAAATATCCTGGGACATTCCTCACACACGGTTATCTGATCTCAAATTTAGTAGAGCATGTACTATGGAAACCAGATAACTGATGTAATACATATAAAACTTTTTTTTGTAAAATAATATTAACATCCAGATTCAGGATATGCAGACATGTTCATGCATAATATACCTATTTGGTGATTTACTTACACACCTTTTTTTTTTTTTTAAATTAGATGGGCTTGCGTTTGGCCACTGACCCGCCCATAAGGGGCGATGACGAAGCCTAAGATGAAACACGCTTACCCAGAAGAAACCTATTCACTCTGGCCTTGAAAGTACCTAGATTGTAAGCGTCAGGAAATACAGACGCCGGAAGCAAGTTCCACTCCCTTGCTGTACGCATTAAAAATGAGGATGCAAAACGCTGTGTCCGTATATTCGGTATGTCAACAACGTACGGGTGAAAATTTTCCCGGCGTCTTGTGGTTCGGTGTAAAAATGGGGATGGTGGAATAAGGTTGAACAATTCCTGCGCACACTCTCCAAAATATATCCTGTAGAAAACCGATAAGCAAGCAACCTTTCTTCGATGGTCAAGGCTCGTGAGTTTCGCCTTAATTAAAGACTCATCTCCAATTTGTCTCCTGGCTCGGCGATCTATTGAGTCGAGGGCCTCAAGCTGGTACTTAGCTGATCCATCCCAAAGATGGCAGCAGTACTCCATGCACGACCGGACTTGTGCTTTATATAGTTGGAGCAACTGCCCAGGCGTGAAGTACCGCTTGACCTTAGAGAGGATACCCAGCTTTCTGGCAGCTGTTTCTGCCTTCGACTCAATAGAACAGCCAAAGTTTATTTTGGCTGTTAATGTTATGCCTAGGAGATCAAGGCGATCGCATATTGGCAAGGATATATTTTGGAAAGTAGGAGCCTGGTTGTAAGGACTCCGTTTGGCGGTGAAAAGACACGCCTGTGTCTTGGTGGCGTTAAATGTGACCAGATTGGCTTTGCCCCAATCAGAGACTGCCTGCAAGGTCACGTTCAAACGCTCTACCATGGCCTCCCGAAACAATTGGATCTCGTCACTAGTGGCTCGCGCGCTGGAATCGTATCTCTCTGCAACAGTGCTGTCGTCTGCGTACCCAAAGATACCGGGTTTTAGCAGATCGTTGATATGCAGCAGAAATAAGGTTGCAGAGAGAACTGATCCCTGAGGAACTCCGGCATTGATTGCCAAGAGGTCCGACGAGCACCCGTCTATGACCACTCGTATAGACCGTTCACTCAGGAAATCGGAAATCCAAGCGCACAGGCCATCAGGAATTCCATATGAAGGAAGCTTGCTTAGAAGGCTGGTGTGCCAGACCCTATCGAAAGCCTTAGATATATCGAGGGAAACGGCAATTGCTTCCCCGTGTCTCTCAATGGCTTCGCTCCAAAGATGTGTGGCATACACAAGAAGATCCCCAGTAGACCGTTTTTGGCGGAAACCGTACTGTCGGTCACTGAGGAGTTCGTTATCTTCAAGGTATGCCAGGAGCCTCCGATTCAATACACGCTCCATAGTCTTGCAGAGTATAGAGGTGATCGCAATCGGTCGATAGTTTGTAGGATCGGCACGGCTGCCCTTCTTAGGCACAGGTTGCACGTTAGCAAGCTTCCAGACTTTCGGAACATGACCCATTCGAAGTGTTCGACCTATATAAATATCGGCGATATTATGTAAAAATTTCATGTCATCAGGTTTAGACTGGTTTTAAGTTCATCTTCCACGAAAATAATATTCAAAATGAATACTGTTTTAGTCAAGAAGGCCAAATTAACATCCAGATACAGCTTATTCCGGGCCCTTTTGCAAATAAAATAAATATAGGTAGGTACTTATTTCTATTAATTTTTCATTTGCGATATCATTTCAAATCAATGGCATTAGTGTTTGCTGAAATATACCGCTGTGATAGACAGACAAACAGACGGACGTACTGTAGTGGCACCATTGGCACCATAAGGATTTATTTTTTAACTTTTGGTTTCGGAATCTGTACCTGGTAAAATCAAAAAACTATTTTGTAGTTGGTCGAAAATCCAGCCATGCAAATTTTATGTAAGGTACAGGCCGTACCTACAGCCAAAAATTGTATGGGTTTTTTTGTAAAAATATACCTACCTATATAATCATTAGGCATCATTTTCAAACCTACCAACCTAAGTAGGTTGACCGTTTAACTATATCTGCTTTCATTTAGGAATTACCCGAATGAATTAATAAACACACCATTTTCCTGGAGAATGACTAAATTAAACCAATACTATAACTTTACCACTAAACTTTACGGTGTATTGCGTCAGCTTAGCTTGCGTCAGCGCCGCGCCTCTGTGGCGGCGGGCTCCCATTGGCCCGTGCTACGCGACCTCCATCACGTATGCGCCGGGGCGTAGAATGTGGAATGCAGGTGTTTGTGCAAGCACATAGTAGATCTATAGATCATTCGATATTCAACATTTTGATTTTTCTTTTAGCGCATGTAGACCTAAAGTCTTTGTATATGCTCAGATTGATTTTGTTTTCAGCCAATGAGTTGATTATTATATAACTTATGACACGTCTATACAGTCCAAAACCAAATCCTCTTAAAAGTCCTGTTTCTGGGAAAATACCTATATTTACCCATCTAGCTGGCTACCACCCTCAAGTTGAAAATCTATCGCCAGGCACCGGTGTGTTCCGAGAGCTGCACTTGAGAGACAATTCCTTCTAGGCTTACCA
This sequence comes from Polyploca ridens, assembly GCA_951394255.1. Taxonomy (NCBI): domain Eukaryota; kingdom Metazoa; phylum Arthropoda; class Insecta; order Lepidoptera; family Drepanidae; genus Polyploca; species Polyploca ridens. Next base: position 2,230,341 of record OX596268.1, read on the forward strand.
CCATCGTGGTTACCACCATCGGCTACATCAACACTTACAATGGTGAGATTGTGGTCAAACACACGTCTATACACAGTAAAAAAAAATACTTCTTCTGTTTCGGTAAGTGATTTTGTTGAACAAGACCTAGTACTCTAGATTAACCTTCCAGATAACTTACGACTGGGATATAGCTATTCTACAAGTAATCTAGATGGAAATCTAGGTTAACAAAGCGGCCAGATTAGGTATTGGGTGTCTTGCGCAACACTAAAATCTGCGTAGTAAAACATAAAATGACTTCAGGCGCAGAGGAGGAGGAAGGGAATTAAATTGGCGATCGTGTTTTACTGTTTATCATAGTATTACAGATTCTATCCACGCATTCCTAAATAGCAAAGCTTTGATAGGCACAGATCACAGAACAGTAGGTTGATTGATATCTAACCAAATTTCTCAAATTTGGTCTTTACAACCTGTTCTTCATACGTTTATGACCATGACATTTATTATATTATAGATGTAGTATTATTCGTTTGTTAACATACCAAATTAAAATATTGCTTCTTCTAAATTTGCATTAGCCTGAGTTGTATCGATGTGTTAATTACTATCCGGATCTAAAATATCTTTGAGGTGTGCCAGAAGCTTGTTTACCTTCTATAATACATGATCATCATATAAATCCTCGAATCTGCATCATCTGACTTTATTACCAATTATATTTAATGGTACAGCCAACTTTCGTGAAATTCATCATGTTTTGGTTTTGTAAATAAATCAGATTCTAATGCCCCTAAAATTCTTTAAAATCTCACTATCCTTAAACTTGACCAAAATTTAAAATTATCCGTTTTTATACTTGTAAATTTTTTCTTGGACCGTAAGGAACATAATCCAGACAAGTAAACGTGTATAGGACGACCGACCTCCATCCAGTTATTGAACCCGGAATGAATGCCAACAAAATGTTCACTTTCCAGAAACCAGTTGCATGGTAATTACACTCGTCGGTGTCATGTTGGAGTATGACTACAACTTTATCTTGCTCGTTAATAGTTTTGCTGTGTCGACTTAACATTCAACTTAAAAAATCCCGTGGTCTCTGTCCAGCTTATTCTTAATTCTGATTATAACAGATACGTTGATTAATAATCGTATTTCTACCATCATTGAATGCCACTCCTCTAACGATACTTTACTTTGAGTCTACATGAGATTTAGGAAAGTTGTTCTGCTCAAAGTTTATGATTACGCAAGAAGACTGGTCTCAATTTTACCAGTATTTTAATCAAAAGTAACTCAAAGGCAGTACTCACTTTACTAATCTATACAATACTTCGTTAGATGGCTGACTATTATATAAGAATACTTCATCGGATGCCAGCAGATCATTAGCTACCGAATAAATGATTAAAATGGTTAATTATCATTTGTCTTTCTTGCCATCTCTTTTATCTTGCTTTTAAAATGCCAACGTGTTGGTATTCAACATCACATCAATGGCTTACGTAAAGTCCAAATTCCGTACGTACGTCATTCTCGGTGCCGTCAATCTTAATTGATACTTGCAAATATTATTCTATTGTGCCAATTTGAAAAGCAATGTCATAGCTTCCTTCATGAATTGCGTCGTTACCAGTATCAAAAACAAGAAGCATATCAAGGTTGATTATAGTTGAAATCAATTTGTTTGTTTGGTAGAGTTAAAATTAGAGGTCTATTAACGAAATTGTATTCAAGGGAGCCTTCAAAGATGGTAATGAAGAGTAATGGCATACAAGATTTCAAATTACCGAGTTGAATTGGAAATATTGACTTATAATTATAATAAGAGTCAATAGGACTTTTTTGGAATCCACTAACAGAACTGACAAACAATTGAGCATAGTAGGTACTAATACTACTTACGTATTTAGTATATTTACGTTTAGATCACTTAAGGTGCCGGACCGCATGCAACAGCAGCAGGCGAGACGTGTCGTGACACTACTGGTTTTTATGTACTACCTACCGTACTACTACGAAATACCTTCCGTAGCTAGCGAATCGCGGTGAAAGGTCGGCTGCGAATCGCCATCTTTATGTTGATCGGGGTTGGGTTAATAGAGTTATTCAGAGCAGTTGCGGTTCTGATTTGGAACATAAACTGATCGGGTGGTCTACTAAAATTAGTGGCTTCTGTTTTTCAAATTCTGATTTCTATTCGGAATGAATCAGTCGATCCATTCACGATCACGATAAATGAAGACTCCGACAAACACAGCATCAACATTTTAATCAATCTGATGCTTTCGTACTGATTGAAATGGCAACTAAGCAGGTGGCTTTTCACCAAACATTCTTAATTAATATCATCTTATCTTTCTCTACAGTTGTTTCAAGTAAATTCGCATCAATTTTCTCATCAACATTATACTAACCGTCATAATGTTTGCAAAACTCATTAATCATGGTGTTTACTGCTTCGAACTCACCTTCCTCGGTAACGGAAAGTGCCGATGTGTACACTGTACTATCGATCGATCTTAACACGACATCTGCTCTTTATGATGTTGATTGCTTACTTTTACTATTGTACACATTATTTTCTGCATATTGTTTTCATTCATCGATTAATTCAAAATTTATTTGTTTCTAGAGTCCGCCTTATAGTTAGCGGTTACCATAGTTTATACACGCTTGCAACACCAGGTATCACTCGCGCGCTACAAAATCTGTAAAAATCTGTCCTTGTTCAGCTCATTCCATAACCTGAGCGCCCGTGGTATGAAGCTCTTTTGAAATCACACAGTGTGAGACCATTTTGGTTCCAAATTGTGCGGATTCTCTCTTCGTCGATGGCAATATTTGTGCTGTATACTATAAATTATCTTATTCCATTAATTCTTGATTAGATGATTGCCTTATTTGCATCAATGATGATCATGATCATGTCGATCTATCTATTGTCCTTTTGAAGCGATCGTGGTGTAGCATGATTAGCCGTTCTTAATCGATCGGCAAAGTTAAGCTACCACCGTCGTGGTCGGTACCTGGATGGGTGACCGCCTAGTGGTATTTCAAATCGAGCGTTTCCGTGCTTCGGAAGGCACGTAAAGCCGTTGGTCCCGGTTATCACTTAATTGTGATAGTCGTTAAGCTAGTTGGATGCCCGCTAGGCGGCTTGAAAAATTCCAACAGTATTTGACCACTAGCCTACCTCCACCAATCCGCAGTGGGCATGCGTTGTGGAATATTGCCCATTCCCTTTCACCCTCATTTGTGAAAGGAGGCATGTGCTCAGCAGTGGGACATTATAGGCTGATGATGATGATGATGATGATTGTCTTTTTATAGTCTTCAAATCATCAGAACTTCAAGTTTAATGAATATTTTCTATTATTAATTAATAATTCAGTACATCAAAACAATATTGAACACCTACCAATATCTCAGTGTCTAGCTAACTTAGTATAATTTTGACCTAGATATCCACAGGTGACGTTAATACGTCCCAGATTTGTAGTATCGAGCTAGAATGTTGCTTTTCTTCGATTTCTGCTTGTTTAGTGCAGTCAATCTTTTAAAATTTGCATTTGACTTGCGCAATGACATTTTGCAATCTGGACTTATTCTGTGACCTAGTTTGAAACGTTAGGATCTTTTATGTTTGGTAAGGTGATTCTTGTGGTCTTATATTGATGTAGTCAGCCAAGTAGTATATTTGCCTCATTCATTGGAAGATTTTTACCTGGAAATATCTTTCCGTCAGATTTATTTTTAACACGCTTTTATTAGCTTCACCTGTATGTATGTATCTATGTATGTATGTAAAGGAATCTTCGAACGTAATTTTCATCGACTTCCAGACGTCAGATTAAACTGAAATTTTGCACACTTATCAAGTACCGATGACAATACAATAATTTGGTACCATCGAGCTGATCTGATGATGCGCTTTTCCTTGTAACCCAATAGAATTTTTAAGCATTATCATTATCATGAAGAAATATCGTAAATTACAAAATGAAAAGCCCCACGCTTTTCATTCAAATATTGAACTTAATTACAAAAATTGCTTACATTTAGGCCCTTACGGGATAGACAGAGAATATATTTAGGTTCAATTTTATAATTATTGAACACTTTTTAGTGCAGGGCTTTTTAAAGCGTGTTTTTTTAGTTTTTTTAAACTGTAATTTATTTCATTGACCACTAAGTGGCAAACTAGCATACGGCCCGCCTGATGTTAAGCGTTTACCGTAGCCTATGGACGCTTGCAACACCAGGGGTATCACTAGCGCGTTGCCTACCCTGCAGAAATCTCTTCACACCCTTTTTGAAGAACCCCATGCTGTACTCCATTGAGAAAACCACGGCGGGGAGCTCATTCCACAGTCCAAGCGTCCGCGGAAGAAAACTCCTTTTAGCCCACACAGTTCGAAACAATTCTGGTTTCAGTGTGTGAGGATGGACTTAATTCTCAATACTTTCTTCTAATTATAGGTTTGTGTAGTAGGTGTCTTAACCTCAACATCATCATAGTATAGATTCCGGCAAACTTCTTAGCACAATTTGGCCGCAATGGGGAATGCATTGCGCAGGTACACTGGGGAGCAACATAAATGCACTCGTAGATTATGAGACTTAAAATTTGGCTTTTGTGCAGTTTATGTTTTGTGCCAAGAAGTTTGCCGGTTAAATATAAGTGATCGAAGATGGGAAGCATACAAAGCCTACAGGGGAACTGGTCATCAAGTGCAAATCTAAAATTTCTTAGCGGCCGCCTAGAGAATGCCTTTCTGCACCTTTTAATATTGGTCAAATCACGGAAACGGCTAATCAGTATAAAACATAAGATCTAAGGATGATTTATGCTAGACAGTGCCGGGCGCAAGCCGTGTCCGAGTCGGTCGAACCGTGTATGGATTTGTAGGCGCCGGGGTGCGGCCGAGCCTCGCCTGCCGCACGGTGTAGCATGAACACCATTTAAAAAAAAATTGGCATAACCTATATCCTGGGACATTCCTCACACACGGTCATCTGATCCCAAACTAAGCAGAGCTTGTACTATGGAAACCAGATAACTGATATATACTACTTTTTTGTTTGTAAATAATTACTTAATATACATAATTACACCCAGACTCAGGACACAGACATGTTCATGCACACAAATGCACGTCCTTTGTGGGAATCGAACCCACGGCCTGCGCCGCGTAAGGTGAGTCTTAACCAACTGCGCCAACTGGCCCGTCAAATGAATAAATTATTTCATTTCATTTCACCATTGAACAGCTTCATATAAAATGTTCGTGAAGTTTTGAATCCGTGTCTCGTCCGCGCCTCGGACGGGTCACGGTTCGGGCCCGGCTCGGCCTAGCATAAATCATCCTTTGCCGTTATGATGTTCATGGCTTCGAATCCTACGATGAGCTTGAGCTTTTGGTGAAGGAAAACGTGAGGAAACCATAGCACGGTTGCAGAGTACTTTATGGTACTCAAGAATCTGTCGCCAAGCACTTACCGGTGTTCCGGCAGTCGCATTTGATAGCCAGATACTTTCCAGCCTTTGTATAGATGGGCAACACACTGACAAAGCAACAACAGATTCAACCAATCTGTGTTGTCTACGTGTATCCAATTACTTCTAAAAGGTATTATAATCCAGGTACAAAGTTCGTAGTAATAAACATAATAAAGTGGGTGTGTAAACTGGTAATGTAGGATGTTTTATCAGCTTTTGTTTATTCCGTGTCGTTTTGATAATGAAGCATGACTGTATAATTCGCGACAATATGTTATTCTGGCGTTTTTTACCATATAAAAAGTACTAAGTATATTAGTTAGTTTCTATAGAACAAGTTCTGTTTAGTTTGGGTTAAGAATCCCAGGAATTTATTAAATATCTACATCTACACTAATAACTACTGGCTCAATTAAAAAAAAAATTCACCAAGTTAAAGCTTAATCACTGAGTAACATAAGATATATACATATTATATAAAATAGTATATTATTAAAAAAAATAGGGATCCCTAGGAAAACTCCAATAATGTAACCGAAATTTCACCCGGGCGACGCCGGACACGAACAGCTTGTACCTATTTTATATTTTTAATTTGATTTTAGATAATATTGAAAGAAAAAAGATCTTTCTTTCTTTATGTCTGTGTGAACAGATTTTTTCCTTCAGAGCCTTAATTTATGAACAGAGGGCAAACCACAAGCTCATAAAACAATATTATTATAATCTTATTTGACTTTTGTCTTTCTTTGACATCCGACGACAAAACGGAACAAAATACAAATAAGGTTATTTTAACCTTGTTTTAAGAGCTTGTGGTAGATCCCCAGGGGTCTAAGTCTGCTATTACAATTGAGTTCCAATGAACTATCAGTGTTGTAAAAAGTGAGTTTTGGTAGTCTACTAGTTCAATAGCGTCAAAAACTTTAATGAATTTAGTAGACAACGTATGTACATTCAATCAATGGCAATTTAATGGTGAGTTATGGGATCGCGTCAGAATACAGAATGTCTATTTTGATTTTAAGTAGCAGACTTGGCCCCCTGTTTTCAATGGAATATTTTATCATAGAGAGACAACAGACTTCTAGGCTTTGTAAAGATTAGCAACACAATGTCAATCCTGGGGGCCAACCACAAAAATATTATTATAACCTTACTTGTCTTTTGTCCTGTTTTGACATCGGATGTCAAAGAAGGAAAAAAGACAAGTAAGGTTATAATTATATTGTTTTAAGAGCTTGTGGTTATCCCTCTGGTATTGCTAATGTTCATACGCGACGGTAACCTCTTACCATCAGATGGACGTTTGCCTGCGTTCTGATATAAATATGTATATTTATTATTAAACATCATCATAATCTGTTACTCCATATATTTGGTAATGCTATATCTCATATTTGGTAATGCTACAATGAGCTTGAAGCTTTCGGTGAAGGAAAACATCGTATGGAAACAATGGTAGGGTACTTTGTAGTACCCACCTGGCTGACTACCATCCTCAAGGTGAAAATCTGTCTCCGAGTACCTATAGCTTCGACAACTGCACTTGAGAGTCAGTACTACTCAGTACCATTCTAGGCTTTGTATGCTTACCACCTTCGGCCACGTTATCACTTGCCATGGCTCAAAAATAGGCTCAATTCTAAGACGTGGTTTTTCAGTTATCATTTATCTCATGCAGTTGCAAGCTCATATCTCTCGTGACTTATCATGTGATCAAATATCTTAGAATGAAGATTATGCATCGTTCTTCATCTTGATTATTCATGATGTTGCATCATTCAGCTTATCGCTGTCTCTATTTTCCGCTCATTTTTAGAGTTACGTACTGTAAAGTCAAAACGGAGCACTGTTGTCTGTTCGTAGTCTCGAGGGCCTCTAGTACGTATACGGAATGAGTTGCAGACCAAAAATTTTGATATTTTGTTGAAGAAAGAACCCAAAACCGAATATTTAATTATAAGTTCAACTAAATTGTGTATGCACCATTACTTATTTATCATACTGAATTAAAACAACACATGCTGAAAATGATGATGGTAGACTTTAACATGTAATTAAAATTAACATACATAAAATAAAAAATAAATGATAATTGTTCATAATATATACGGAACGCTAGTAGGGTGAAGCCCGTCTGGCACGTAGCCGATTTTTTATAGATGATTTCATGTTCATAATAGAAATTGTTCATTGGTAATTCTTTACTCATTCTATACCATAATTATATTCATAACCAAATTAACTTTCAATTAGCTTGACACTGCTAAATTATGATTTTGACATTGAATTTGACAGCCGTAACGGCTGAACGAATTTCCATGAAATTTGGAACGATAAGAATTTGCATTGTAACTTTGTAACAAAGGGCAAATGACAACGATTTATCATAGAAATGTTATTCTATTGCATAACTGACCGAGCGAGCGCAAAGCGTCTCCGTTTCAGTTGGAGCAAAAATGCTTTCGTATGCAATTCATATGTCTGTCCGGTGTCCGTCGGATGTCTAGCTGTTCTCCTCTACAGGGGGGCAATCACAATCTCTTAAAACAATATTATTATAACCTTACTTGTCTTTTGTCCTGTTTTGACATCCGACGTCAAAACAGGACAAAAGATGTCAAATAAGGACGTAACTCAAGTAAGGTTATAATAATATTGTTTTAAGAGACAGTGATTGGCCCTCTGGTCGCATTTCTCAACCGATTCTCATGAAATTTGAGCAGGTTCGATAATTATTACGAATTTTTTGTCGAACTCTGACCGAATGAAACCGGTAGGGACAGCTATTTAGTAAAGCATATATCTATTGTATTTTATCTAGCTTCTTAAATTACCTATGCAATAGAATAACAGTTCTACGATATCGATCTCATTTGCCCTCTGTTACAAAGTTGCAATGCAATTCTGCAGTTAGCAGCTTGTCAGACATTCGAGGTCGACTGCTTTCTAAAGGATTTAGATCATATTGTATAGGCGGGAGCGTTCTGATTTAAACAAACTCACCTTGATTGCTGAGTTCTGGCTAGATTCTACGTTACGTAGAGTCAACTTTCGTACGTGCCTTATTAGTTGCTTGAACTGGATAAATATGAAGAAATTTATGATGATGTGACCTATTCGGATTTGGTGGTATGTATTTTGTTTACTAGATGATTGTTCCTACATTGTTTAGAATTTGGCGTAGTTCCTTGATTTTAACTAGAAAGAGCTTGTAAAAGGTATTGTTTCGAATTTAGATTCTTGGCTTTGGCTTTTTCCAATCATTTATTTAGGCTCTTATTGTATTTATTGTTACTAGAATTCTTCTAAATTAATCAATGAATCAACCTTATTTATAGTGTAGTTAGGGACAATCTACGTTTATCTCTTTTGCTCTCCCTTCACTGTTATTAATTGCACGATAAACGATAGACACTATTATTTGAATTACTAGATATATAGAGTATATATTTACTTATGGCTATCCATGAATCGCTATCGCTCATTCAACATAAGAGTACATTTTTCGATAAACTGCGTGCGCTGGAGTCTATGACGTCACGGAGGCGCGTTGCTATACACCAATCGGCGTTCACCGTTCCAGAGGCTCGCCGTTGAGCTGTCATGGCCGCCATTTGTCTGTGTGTGTTTTTGTTAATGTTGGTTTAGTATAGGTTATGTGTTCTGATAACTGACTGTATTCGAACACTTGTGTTGTAGAGGTTAAATATGCGATCTGGTTAACCTGCTGTTTTAGATTCCAAATAACGAAAGTAAATTTCAATCTAATTAACCCGTTGGACGCACGTCCTATAACTACATAATTAAAAAACAGGAACTGCTATTCAGTTGATTTAGTAGTAGAAATAAGTCAGAAACATTGTCGTCATGAAGCATATTATTTAGAAGGTCAAATAATGTATGATAAAGAAGAACATGATATAGGTCAAGTAACAGATAGAGGGAAAGAAGTCACCAATATTAATAGATGAATTATTAATAGTTCGACAAAGTCCATCGAGGAACAAATGTGTAGGTATTATCAATGATTTTATATGAATGAATTGGTGGTTGAAGATACGGTGTTTATGGTGATGACAATCACTAGGTACCTAGTTAGTACCTTTTACGAATTTACATTTAAATGAGTGATTCAACAATCGCTTAAATTCGCTCTTTCATTCGACTGAAAAGAATATGTACCCCAACTCTGACCATCGTCATTGTACCGTCTGTTGCTATTGATCAATTCACGTAGATGATGTCATTTCGCGATGATAATTAGTTTCATCGTCAATTCATATGCGAGTTTTTGTCCCATTATGTGTTTTGTATGTAATTACAATAACGTATGTTGTAGGTTCTTTTGACAATATTGTCTAAGAATGAGGCGTAACGTAAACAGCTACTGTGATTTTGTTTGTTAAACTTAAGTTATAACTTATTTTTCCAATTGTATTAGTTTCACTGATTTCTGTATCTTCTCAAAAAGGTTGTTCATCTATTCGTTCATCAGATTCTGCATAGTGATAATTTTCTTTACAAGTTAGTTCCTTCTCTTTAGATCAATTATGTAAGTTAGAAATCAATGCATTTCCAACAATGAATAAACCTTTGATTGCATTAATAAGCGTAAATTACCAAAGAGCAAAATACATGAAAATTCTTCAGTGTCAGACGTCAGTAAGTTGAAAAGTCTCGTGCTGAAACACGTGTAGCAATCTATCAAACTATTAGACGGGCATGGCTTCTGAGTGTATGCTCCAATTCAGGAGCTAACGGAAATGTATTCTATAGATTGAGATTTTAGGCAAGTTGATGCTCAAATCTCGGGCGTGAATTTTCAATTACAGTCTAAGAGAGAACAAAAGAAAAAGAATTTAGGTCTTCGGCTCATGCCAGTAATTTAAAGCTGATACAGTAGCTGCTATGTCCAAGTTAATCAGGATTTCACTTATATATATAAGTAACCAGAATAAAGTATAGACTTAATTTCTAGTTAGCTTTTTAAATGATCTTCTTTCACTTGTACCACGTTATAAGAGGATGGGAACAATGCGAGAGAATTACGAGTCCATGTGACTGCAGGTAAATTATTGTACCTACTGTTTGTTTAGACGGCGCGTGGAAAACATTATCTTATGTACCTTGGTCATATAGTTGATATTGCTCTGCTGTTTGCGTTTATTCCACTCTGTCGTGACTGGGAAGTGAGGCGTCGTTGTTTAAAGAGTCTTAGCTAATGTATTTAACGTTACTGCCGAAACGTTTTGCTAGGTTTATTTTGTCTTCACTATTGACTACTTCATGTTTTGAAGTATTTTAGATAGCAGTTGGCTTAAAATATCTTTTTGTTACTTTTGATTCTTTTCCCAAATCATTTTCGGGTCAGACATCACTTGCACTAAACAATTTGGTAGACTTTCTATATTTTTGGCATCCATTTATTTTTGTAAATTGCAGACAACTTGCCAGACAATTTAGTTCAGTTTTAATTGTATTTACAGTTTGCATGTCTAACATTCTCAACATTACTATTGTTGAGATATTTTTGATGATTTTCCGCTAATTTTACTCCACATTTCGACCTTGTACGAGAGCAAACAAGACGCGTAACATGTTTGCTGTGTCTTTTTGGCATCCAACGCTCTGATAGATCACTTGTTCTTGACACGTTATATATTATTTTATAAATAACTGCCCTTATGTAATGCTATGTTAGCATCTGCGGCACATTTGTACTAAATGTTTGGTTCATTCATCATCAGCCTGCAGATGTTCATTGCTGGACATATAGGCCTTTTCCGACATGCATGTACCACAAAGTTTGGTTATATCCTATCGAAACGTTTGTCGTCGGTTTCCCGATGTTACTTTAACATTCTTTTTGGGGTTGAAGATAGGCCTCACGACATTTTAATAACTTAATGAGCTCAAAATCCTGTCTTTACCAAGGTAGACTGCAATTTCAATAAATATATGAAGGATTTGAAATACAAACCTTATATCCAACGGTAAACTTGATTACTAAGATAATCATATACCATGCAATTGTTTATGGACCCTCAGTAATGGCCGCAGGTGCAATCGAATAAATAAAACCTGGCGCTGCCATCGTACGATCGTAAGACATTAGCTGACCAATAGGAAAGCTTGTAGCTGCCACACCGATCAGCGTAGATATCACGTATGTATCAAATGAAATGCAGTCGGGCCCTTTTTTTAGGTGTATCGTAATTCGTGGAATAGTGTGTCCTATTTTTGGTTTTCGACACGTGATTCCTACAGTATTATGAGCTGATTGATCTTGCGATTTTGCTGGCATAGAAAGGATTTTTTTGGCTAACGTGATATTGAATTAGATACTGCTTCTTTTTATGCTGCATTCAGCAGATTTTTTGCTGGTGTTTATTACTAATATTTTACGTCTTCTATAGGTTACCTGTGGCTTTTGTCACGGTTGTCTTATTGAGTGATGGATGTTGTGTTATTTTTAACAACTTTCGTGTCTTGTTTGTTGTCTTTGATTTTTTTCATAATATTTCTACAGATTCACTACTGGACAAAAATGTTCCTTGAATCTATTTATGTTTTTAGATGTTTCTAAATTATGTTATTGTGATGTATGTTCTGCACATTCTCTCTATTTACTTTGTTCTATTGATTATCTTTTCAACTAAAATAAATGAAATAAATTGCTTATCATTTTCTATTTTTATGGCAGTGCTAACGATTTTATCTTTACGTTTTATTTATTTACGCTTTACCTTGTTTTTTTATCATTGTTCATATCGTTTAAAGTAATATCATAATCATCATATCGTTTACACAGTAAAGTGCGATTTGGTAATTTTATCAATTGTTTGCATTTCCGTATATTTTCATAAAATAATTATTGGGAGTAAACTTGTTAGACTAACTTTACCTTTTTACTGTCGTAATTAGTTTACATGCCAAACTCTTATGTAACTTCAATGTAAGCAGTTCAAAACTTCAATTTGCAATCTCACCTAGCCTTTTCATTATAAAAAATCTGCAAAAGTAAACGCAATCTAATGCGTCATTCAAGGTGTATGTACGTTGTTGACTGATCTAATCGCACACATGCAAGCTTGTATCTTCACGTCACTTTCGTCCAATGATATGTTAATGTGTGAGTGCCGCAAGCCGCTACACAATGTGAAACAATCATTCAGTCAGTTGATATCCTGCCGTGGTGTCGAGCGGACGTATCGTCAATTTAATATAACTTCGCGTAATTGTCAACGACAAGGGAATTGCGATACAGTGGAGTGTTGTGTTGTGAACAGCCGTTTGGTCGTGTCACTAGGTAAGTTAATCACGTTTTACTATTGTTCTTGCGTGATCAGTTGCCGTGATCTTGATATGTTTCGCGTGTCTTCATCCAGAAATAAACGATTTGGCACACCGCACTGGTTCTTACCCTTGACGTTTACTGTATTATATTTTACTTCACTAATTTGACATATCTTATGAAAAAAATCACCAGATGTTCTATCTTTACGTTTTGCAAAAAGAAATAACCTACCTTGACGTTGAAAATGGAATGCATATCATTCGCATATTCCGAGGAAATTCTCGTCTGGACTTTCCATGCCGTTTCCGTACGTTGTAAACGTATCCTCCATTATTTTTTATAACAAAACACGTGTCCATCCGTCAGTTTTTCATTATGTCGCATGATTAATGAATCAACAAATATTATGTCGCATTTTTCTGATTTTTCACTTCACACATTGTCTATTTGACATCTTTGACCTTGCACCGAGTCTTGTTACGATTTCGTCTGGCGAATCTACATTCCTAAGATTAACCTTCTTTTCAAGACAATTACTTTCTGGTCCATTGCCCTCCTATTTTAAGGTGTCACAGCGTCAGCTGTAGATTGAGGTCGATTTTATAGAACAAGAAACTGGAAGTTCTGTTTTCAAATTGGATTTGTTTCGAACCCAGGGTAGCTTGAGGAGAGTTTCGGTATTAGCAAATTCTTTCAGTCTAGACTCTTTGCTTTTCTTTTAATCAGTTTGTGTTATATCTTGTCCTAGTGTCTGGAGTTTTGTCTTTCTAATATACAGACATTTAAACCTGTAATGTTGCCGACCTTGGAGAATACTGGCTCTCTTACATTTCCGCGATTGTGTAAGAGCTTCTGTAGGTATCTTGTTATTTCTACCGCTCGTACGCAGGTGTACCTGTACATTTAATGATCTAGGTAAACTTTTATGTATTTGCTTTAAAGTGCAATGTCCTTTCAGTATTTAGTCTTGGATTTTAAAGAGCATCCGTTGATGCTTTATCTTGTTGTAGGTTTGATTTTTGTGGAGACAGAAGAGCTGTTATTCTTGATTATGTTGGAATTAACAATTATTGTCTTACTGGTGTTTGTTTACCGACCTTTAGCTTTGGAATAAAAAATAATAATAACCTACATACAATTTAGTTATCTCAGTTAGAGGTGGTTAGAGTTAGAACACTTACAACCGCCAGTGTTCCTTGAATGACATTATTAATAACTGAGTTTTTTCCGGTTGTACCAAACTGATATGGTTCAAATTTTTGTAATTTACAAATACTTATTTACTAATCAGTCTTCGATCCTTATAAGCAAAGCCATCATAAATCAATACTGTTTCTTCAAATTGTCTCTCGAGACTCTTTTGTTTCAACTTAATCAAATACGAAATATGCGGTAAATTAGTAATTCAAATGACTTTAACGTGGCTAGCAACGATCAACCCTTAGTTCCGATATGAAACTCGAAAATAACTGATATTGAAGTGATAATAAAACTCATTTTACACTGTTATGTTTAGTGTGTTTGAATCAAACAAAAGAAGCGAAAAGTACTAGAAAATTATCATGAAAATGAACTAAATGACCTGGTTGTTATTAATGAAAGTAAAAAGATGAATGTTTGAATTGAATTGAATTGAATTGATGAAGAATGTTTGTAGGGTGCAACACGCAGTTCGGGATCTTTCATTATGGACATGAGAGAACATGGTCATGAACAAACACTGTTGAAAGACTTAATTCAAAAAAAACCTTGCGTCCAGCTTCATGCCCACCCATAAAAGACGACGAAGCCTAAGATGGAGCACGCTTGCCCAGAAGAAACTTAATCACTCTAAACTTGAAAATTGCTAGATTTTAGGGGTCATGAAACACGCATGCTTTGCTGTCTGCATTATAGGGATGCAAAACGTCTGTATTTGTGACTTAATCTAGGAGATACCATGATTAGTCATGTTGAGGAGCCATAATTGATCTAATTCTAGCCTAGGGTTGAGATATAATTGACCCTTACAGTGAGTTTAATTGAATTTGTCACCACGATGTCAGAAAGGGTCAGATATTCGCATGACAGCCGTCTGTCATTTTGATTTTCGCGTCTGATCTATCCCCGTTTTGGAGAAGTTACGTGACAAGACGCAGGTATTTTGATGTTTGCTTATAACTTTTGAGTCAGTGGTAGTGGTACGTGCAGAAAAAAATCGGTATATGTTTCTTTTAAAATTTACATTTACAACGAATTTTTAGATCCTTCTTCGATTAAAATTGTGCTTTATCCAGGGACTCTTAAGTCAGACAGTCAATTGATTAAAATATGTACATAAATAATGTGACTTGTTTATTGATACATTCTTCCGGCAGAACATCTGGTATTAAATAACCTTGATACAATTTCCTGTTGCAAAAAAGCTAAAACCGTTCTATTAAAGGTACATGTTGACTAGTTACGCCATGGTTCCGAGTTAAGTGCGATCTTGGTTTGCCGCGTGACTTACACGTGTCACAGATTAAATAAATCTAGCGCTGCGTTAAAAATCTAAATATTCCGGAACGGAACGTGCTCTAATTTGAATTTAGATGAGCGTGCCTTTTGACGGCCAACGATAATAATACGTTTTTTTCCATGCAGCCAGTAGGTCTGCAAAATGAATATATATCTATATTATCATGAATATTTTTATAGGTATAAATTATGTATTGTAAAAAGCCAGAAGAATAAATTAATTAAACGAACCGAAATATAAAATACCACACTATTTTTCTGATAGACTTTTAAATTATTAACTTTGAGGTGGATTTTAGATTTTATTGATTTATTTTTATGATAACCAATTATGCTGGCTTTAAATGTCTATTTCAATGCCATAAATCTAGCCAGAAAAAAAAGATTTTAAATAAAGTACGTACACAAACAACACCTATCGGACATTTTTGGCGGGTACTTGCGGATTGACGTTGCGTTTTCGTTTTTATTTCATAAATTCGTGTCTTTATTGCATATTATCGGTGGTATTTTATACAATAAAGATAAATCCATGTGCACCAGTGAAGTGAAATGAAATCAAGTACCTAGTCTCAAAAAGTCCGTGAAAAGTTTTAGTACATTGACCACCATTGTACACGACTTTTATGGACGGTGACTGACGACTATGTGAAAGTGATTTATTGTGACTAGAACATAATAACTCGAAATAGGCAAAATACACAAGCAGTGTGACGCCAAACAAAACAAAACAACAACACACATCCTTAAACAGCTGAGCAGCTTCGTAACACATCAAACACAATAGAGCATGCACTCCAGTGTTGTTTACAAATGAAGCTAAGGATTTGCATGTGTTCTAGTACCATGATCTTCGCACGCTAACCGGACGAGACCAGTTATTGCGTCGTCACATGGAAAATCACGTTATTGTACCTGTCATTCATAATACTAGATTTGCGTGATACCAAGTGTGGGGGTACGGGATATGAATTTGCAGAGCACAGGTCTTCCTGTTGATGAATCAATGATACTCTGCTAAAAATCAGGGGTCCAAGCTATTACAATTGTGTCCAATGAACTGAACTATCAGTGGTATAAAATTTGTTCAATAGGCTTATAAGTTTTGGTCAATAGGCTCGAAAATCATTATGAATTTACAACGCACATTGGCTTAAAGGTGAACGCACACTTATCCGAGCCGAACGCATCGAACCCAAATTTTCGTCCGAATCTGGATAAGATTCCTATACAGAATTCAAAATTCGTTTCGTTTGATGCGTTCGGCTCGGATCAGTGTGCGTTCATCTTAAAGGCAATGAAGTTGTAATAGGATCGTTTCAGAATGTCATTTTTAATTTAAAATAGCAGATTGCTCCCCCGGATGACAAAATCGCAAACAAAAATCATAGCGCAAACCATTTAGGGAAGAGAATTGGTTTTTCGATAAATTAAAATGGAGGCATATGAAGCCAATTATAGTTATACTCTTAACTCCTTTGTAAAGAGATGTCTCCCATGTACCTTTATGAGACAGTGATTTAAAACTCTTGACTTCTTGGTAACAACAAAAAAGAATCAGCCATATCGGTCGAGACCGTCGAGACATTCTCAAGTGATGATCTTTCATACAAGCTCCAATTGATTTTATTTATGTACTTAGATATGATCCACACCAATTACGTATCGGTAGCGCTACCTACATGCTGTATCGTGACAACCAAGCTTGCAAATTGGTCTAATTCTATCTAATTTGCTTGTTATAGCCTCCTACGTGAATTCTTCGTCTGTGTCACTCATTCACTCTTCATTGTCTCATTTGGTTCTATGTATAGTATTTTATTCAGTTGACGCTAAATTTAGTTTATTTTACCTTTTTTGGTTCTAAATTGAGTTTTTGGTTGATGTTTTCTCCCCTTTGTATCTTTTTGTTCAATTCATTGAATTAATTTCTTATTTGTCTATGGAAAACAATTTCTTAAAACATGTTCTCTGATATGTATTTTACTATGGCTTGTATTTGACCAATATCTCACCATGGTACGTGATCTTCAAACAACTTTGTGATAATTATTACGATGATTAATCAAATCCGTACCTTGCAATTCTTTTTGCGCTTCTAAATTGCTTCGTCATTCAAATATCACAATATAATGATGATTTTAAATATAAATTTGATTTAATTTTTATTTACAACAAATATGTACAAAATACAATCTATACAGGTCGTTGTTTTGGTCAGCGACGAGCGACTCAGGGTCGATAATACACATGATACTGGTGCTAAAAAAAATATAAAAAAATTACTT
Organism: Polyploca ridens; assembly: GCA_951394255.1. Lineage (NCBI taxonomy): Eukaryota > Metazoa > Arthropoda > Insecta > Lepidoptera > Drepanidae > Polyploca > Polyploca ridens. The sequence continues at coordinate 2,247,919 of OX596268.1, forward strand.
TATTTTTTTTAATAATAAAAAAACAAAAAAAAAACATGTAATAAGCTAAAGTGTAGACATAATACTCAACGGGAGTACGAGGGAGTAAAGGGGTGGGGCGATGGCGGCTTGCGCCTAGCTCTAGTCTATGCACGTGCCTGGTAACCATACTTTGCGGTAATTTTATTTCAAATTGAATAAGGTATTTCTCAACATATTTACAGTATTTAATGGAATTAAGTCCATTTTTGGGGAATATATATTTTGTACTACCGCTCCTGGGTCGCTTGTCGCCGACCAAAACAACACCCTGTATATAGAAAATTTCATCAAGCCTGCCGCTGCTTTCGATTAACGGCAGGGTTCCCAGAAGGCTGGCAGCGTTTCCTCTTTGGATAGCCAAGCTGACGCGTTGGCGGAAAAAGCTCCCCGCCCGCTGGTCTCCGGAGGTATAAATATAAATTATGTATGCAAAAATTCACCAATCCTATACTGTTAAACGAGCAATATTTGTATATGTTTTGAGATCTCGATAACGTATCTAATGATTTCGATGTAATTTGCTATAGGCATAGGGGTTTTTGGGGGCGAAAAATCGATCTTAGCTAGAATGAATCGAAAACGCCCAAGAGTTGAAGAGATTCGATAGTTTTGTCATCTGTAAATCATGATGACAATCGCCTTACCTGGATGACAAGAAATTAAATATTTACTGTACTTGAATATTCCTCAATATTATATTCATTCTCTCTACCATATCCTTTTCTAACATTGCTATTTGTTAAAACTGGTTTTGCTACGTGTTCCAAACCTATAGCATCATCATTTAAATAACAATAGCACAATGCATTATCTATGGTACTAGCCAATGTCATTCAACTCCCAAATTCGTGCGCAAAGCTATTGAACTTGCTTCCACTTGGACTGTTTCATTGATCGTCTGATTACATTATGGGTGATATGGGTTACGTATGTAAATGTTCTTTAAATTTTAGAATGGTGCCGATTCTGTTGTAAATCGCACAAAACTAATTTTAGTCACATCACATCTCTTTCTTACAAACATTATTGGAAAAGGATAGAACATATTTAAAGTTGGCAAGTTAGTCTTTGCCGTTTTCATTTGTGGGTATTTAGACGTAACAGCGATAGATGGCGACTAAATTTACGTTGAAAACAAGCATTGGACTAATTTGACAGGACTACATTTCTTACAACCTGGTCATTGTTAGAAACAGATATAGTGAGACTAAATATTAGCACCAATGTCAGTTGCTATTTCCTACTAACTTATAGTCCTCTTGTCCTCTTTTCTCCTCTGTATGAAGTATCTTCTCGTAAGTTTCGGGTTTCATTCCCTGGGATGCTCCGAGATTGCTTCTTGTTATCAGCGTGTGGTCAGTACGATTGATCCTGACTCGCAAGAGTTGTATTGTCTGGACTGCTGACTAGTGTAGGAAATTTACAAAACTTTGAACTTGGTCCCAGCTTTTATCGGATGACGTCTTAACTTTATTGTCATACATAATTCATCACCCGACAGCAATATATTTGATTTATTTCTGAAACCCAGATAAGAAAAAGACAATAATTAATAAAAGGTCATTATTTTAATATCAGATTGTTAAAACGTGATGTAGTTTTTTGTTAGCCAAAATGGTTCATACCTGTTTTTTTAGCCTTTAAAAACTGGTTTGGTCTGTTCTGTTTGCAAATTTGGCTCCTGTTATTAATAAAACATGAAATGTATAAAAACATACCTGACTGTGTAGAAAAACTCCTGGAAGAGTGCGCAGTAATCATATTGCAGCTCTTTAGAACCTTGGCATGTGAAAGTAATGAACAAGGTGAATATTATTCTTTTGGCATTGAGTGTTAACGTGTAGATAACTATTTGGTGAAATGGTTTGATTTTTCAGTAAAAAGGCAGTGAAAGAAGGTTTTATGTGTGTTTATATAAATAATAATGAATAATGGGGAATTATTCACACATAGCCATCAGCCCAAACTGTGGAAACCAGATAACTGATATATTACTTTTTGTTGGTTAATACATACATAATATAGATAATTACACCCAGATTCAAGACAAGCAGAAATAGTCATGCACAAATGTATGTCCTGGGTGGGAATCGAACTGTCGACCTGCAGCGTGATAGGTCTTACAAACCCAACTGTCTCGATTTTCATGAAATTTGGTATACAGGATTATTGTTAAAATACTAAAAACCTTGCAGAACTGTATTACAAGTAGTACCCAATTAATATGGCTTACCGATGTACCTGCGCAGAAGATACATTTTCAAAGCGCGGGAAATGCTATTGGTCGGCAGCTGCCGCCATGTTAGCGCGCGCCTTGCGGAGGGGCGTGACTTGCAAGTGAGACGGAACTAACAGCTGCAGTGTATTATGGACCTTATAGTAGTGATCTAAGGTTGATTGTAAGTTTTAAGCATTGTTTCGTTAATCTTCGGGGCCATACTTACTTTTCTGTGCGAACGAAGATTCACGACGCGCCATATAAGTTGGGTAATACTGTACTAACATCATAAACAACAACTTGTTCTATGACTTTTAACAAAACAATGCATTTACCATAAACAAACTTTCAAGATTTCGTTGTTAATTTCAATTATGTATGTACCTTCGCCTCCCGTGCACGTCTTTTGCAATGCGTAGATTATTATGTAACATATTAATTATAGAGCGTTGAATTTAAATATTTTTATATTTGTATGAAAGTCTGATATTGACAAGTTTTTGTTCATGATGTTAGTAATATAATCCTGAGAGGTTTCTAAGTGTTTTACCAATAAACCTTTTTAGATCCTGGAATAGGACGATGGAGACTTCATCCCGGGAATACTGGTAAAAGCTCGGGATGAAAGCTACTATGATATTTTATGTCAGAAGGCTAAAGTAGGCAAGCGGTACACCTGGTGGAAAGTGGTTACCGTAGCATATTTGAATTAGCTGTACCAGGGGAATTGCTAATGTGTTACCGATCTATACAAAGCCTAGAAGATAACTGGCTCTCAAGATTTATGTTCGGTCTATTCGATTAAAATCAAAATGTATAGTTACGAATCTAGGACCGTTTATCTCAAACTATTCTTTGATATAGGTACTTCGATTGTTCATGATATTCACGTCATCAACTTCATAACTCATTTAAATTCAAAGGACCAAAATGTGTATTGAATGAAAGCGAGTGAAATATCATCATAATATTATGCAATAATATTTACAGGTTTATTGTTATTAGATGATCATCACTGGTGTCACGTGCTTCCGGTCTGAAGTCTATATTAATGTCGACGACCCATTTGGGTGCCAAAGAGTCTAATTCTTTATTGGCCTTTATTCAAATCATTGGATTTGCATCTTGTTTTCGGAGGTCTAAATGGTCCTTCGTTATACTTCTGTACTGCTATGATTTTAAAAGTTAAAAGATAAAACTAAACTAAAATTGATTCTATTCCTTCTTTCACAAGATCTAACTTCACTTGTCAATGGTTAAATTCTTATGGGTCTCCTAAAACCATAAATTCTTCAATACCTTACCTGTGTCTGTAATATTTTACTGTAGTTACATACAGGTGAGCTATTTCCAAAATCATCGGCTTATCAGCTTTAGCACAAATGTTCGTAATGGAAGATTCCGACCTAGTGCCAAGGAATATTGCCAAAGATTATGTATAATGACCCAAAGGAATTTATTTACTGTTGTCCTTGGTTTCCTATTGTTCCATTCATGCCAATTGTTTGTCATTTAGACACGCCCATACGATTTATTTTTATTCTCAAGTTTAGTTATTGAAATTCATCTAATTTCTAAGTTACGATCTTATTTGTGATGAAGACTTAATGGTCATATAGGTTTCTGCGACAAGCTTTTATATTCTACTTATGTCTACTTTTGATCTTACTTTGCTAGTCTCTCTCTATGCATCTCATAAAAATAATACTCATAAATAATTCTCTTCATTATTATCGATCCAAAGTCTATCGTACCTCCTTGTTATGTTGCTATTGCTCCAGAATAGCTTTATCCAAATTAAATCTTAGAAAACAAGATTTCATAATTACGAGATACCTACGCTGATACAGTCCACTAAAGCATTATATTAGACCTATTTATAAATTAAGTGTCCTTGAAAGTGTCATAGATAATTCTTGAAACAGTCGCAGACATCTAAAAATACACCAACAATACTGGTGATTGAACCTTGTATTGTCAGCGTGATGCTGGCTCGAAATTAACGTTTAAAGGTCGACTAGCGAAATTGCGTGGGACCCCCGCTTTCAGATTGATTTAGACCATTGATCTTCGTCTAGCCTTATATTCTGCCGGACGCTTGCAATCATCGGGTTTGTTGACTTTTTATGTTGTCGCATTGGAATCTGGTCTTTAGCTGAATACTGATTGGCTAATTTAAAACCTAATATTTTAACTGGACTAATTTGTATATCTCCTAATGTGTATATATCAACTTTTGATATCAACAGTATTCTGAAATATTTTGCCTATTGATTTGCTTTTCGTACCTGAAATAAATTGAATTTTATCTTTTTCCAGATTGACATGGCATTTGATTGAGCTTTCCCCCCTTTTTATGTCCAAGGCCTTAATTTATTTGTAACTGTTTGCAACGACGAGCCTCTATCTAATCATTCATTGGAAAGTGTAATCGATTAAGCTTTTATTGGTCCGTCAGTAGCATCACGGAAACATCCCTTTAAATTAGTAATACCGAGCAATCGAATTCCGCAAATATTATTTTGCACTGATTTTGAAGGGAATTACTAAGGACCAATCGTTGCATCGTGTGTTCTCGACTTGGCCAATTATAGCGCATGTCGGTGGCGAGAAATTGGCGGAATAGTTTTCAAGCAAAATGAATTTTTGCATTACGCTTCTTTGGGTTAATTGTTTGATGGTCAGTAGATACCATTCTATCGATTTTAAAAGATATTTTGTCTTTATTTTACCCAGAATATGCACCCATAATTTTACTTTTAACTTCTCAACCTCGCACATCTTTGTCCTCAGAGTTCTCTCCTTAATGCAATCCTAAATGTAATAATACAGAAAATGCAATAAGCAGGTTTGTATATGTACGCAATAAGTAGATCTTCTTGGCAAAATTACACTCAGTTTTATGGATGTAACAATTTATTTAGTAGTGTATACGTTTGAATAAAAAAAAACGTCATGGATACGCAAGTTTTAATTCAAAGTAAGCCATTTGTTCAATGTATGTCCAAATAGGGCACTTATGAAGGTCAAAGCTACTGAAGTTACCTGCCCTCTTGTTGGTATTCTCTGTACGAATAAGTAAATTGTTTCCTCGTTTGGTTATTATTTAATCTTGCTGCTTTGATATAATAATAGTTATGACTTATTTACAAAAAGACCTCTATAAACTTTATGGAGAGTAATTTGCTGAGTATCATGAACATTCATTTCAAAAATAGAAAATTTTAATGTTGGGTCATCTGAGCAATGCGAATTATGAAATAGAAAATAAAATAGGTACCATTAAATAAAAATTCAACTAGTAAACAATCCACAATTGGCAATAGAAATTTTACAATTGCCAAAGAAAGGGCGGAAATAAAAATACTTCTTTCTGACGTCACAAGACTTGGGGGTGTGACCGTGCGAGTCCGTGCGACTTAGGTTGCTTGGAACCGGTCCAAGTGCACGTGCGTTTGCGCACGATCGTAGATCTCACGTTGGGTGCGCGCGCGCAGCCGGCCGTGTGGGTGCAACTCTCACGTGATTCAATTGCCGTGGATTGATTTAATAATGTATTGATGACTGGTTCTTTCTTTAAATAAACTGAGCTGTTTATTAGTCATTATTTGTACATAAGAGACATTAGGTTAGTAAATGTAATATCATTACTCTTTGCTAATTTAGAGAATGAAATGATGCTGACAGTAATCAAGACTATATTGGAGAGTTGCATCAAATTTTATATAGCCTTCTCTTGCGCTAGTTTGAATTGTAGCTTGACATATAAGTTTCTCCAGTGCATGAACATCATATATCCTCTTCCATGGGCTACCTTGTTTAGGAACACAGAGATTGGTTATGTGGCAGACCCATAAAAATGGTGCAATAATTTAGTAAAATTTCTAATTAAATGATGGAATTTGCAAAATATTTGAAAGGATCCAGAAGGATTGCTATTTTACCTTGTGCGATCCGTTTGTCCAAGGTTGGCAGAAGGTAAGGTAATCTTTCAATTGATGGAGCTATAGAGTCAATTGGCTCGTCGTAAATCAAATGGCGGATGTCACTTGTTCCGAGAGTGAGCAACATGTGTTTTATAAATATATATGAGAATCTGGAAAATTTTAAGCGAAAGTATTTTCTATACGTCTTTTATGAAAAGTTCCCTTAAAAAGATTTCAAGTATCAATCAAAAAGTATCAACCTGTTAGAAATCTTCTTTATTTTTTATGTTGATCATTATTATGCTCCTTGTATTAATATAATACGTATCTTCGCCAATGTTAATAAATTAACCAGTTGTCTTCTTGATTGAAGACCCAATTCTGTCCAATATTTTAATCAACTTGGGTTTCTCCAATTTATCCCAAAACGTCATCACCCTCGATGCGATGCGAAATAACATATTATCCTGCTGCATACGCGCTACATTCAATTACCCTTCCGTTATGCAGCTTGAGTTACATCGTCACAAACGATATTGACTTTTATGTCTAGTGATTTAGGGTCGCATGGATGTAATTTGTTATTTATTGGATGCATTTTACAGTTTCGATTACGTGAAAATAGTCACGTTGGCTATGTTTTGACTTCTGCTTTTAGTGTTTGTTTTTTACGTGTTTAGTTTTTTATAGTTCTTCTTAAATTGTTAAAGACTAATAAAAATAAAACGTGAGGTTTGCTAAAGTTAACGACTTTTTCATGGCCTTACATTAAAGTTACTTATTCTCCAATATCTTTGCTGATGCTCTGTTTATTTAGATTTGGTTATTTCTTCTACAATTTCTCAACCCTCATACTATTTCCTTCCTTCCAAGTTTTTCTTCCATTCTTTATTCAGATATACATCAAGTATTGTTGGAAACTCCTTTCATTTACCCTGCAATTTCAAAATAATAATTATCCTGTTGAAAACGATTAAACTTAGGGATTCCCCGATTACCTAGAAACAAATGTTCACCCACTCCAAAAATAACAAATCATAGGTAGCAATTACAGTCAAAGGCGTATTATTAAAGGTAATTGTGTATAATTCTCCAACTAAAAGGACAATAAAGCGGACAAGTGATAATCGTTTAGAAGCATCAGAATGTTATTTTTAGAAATATTATGCAATGCATATTATGAAAAGTGACACGCTTTTTTAAAATTCTGTTACACGTAGGAGGCCTACTGGTAGAAGTAATAAATTTATCATAAGATCTGATGTCAAATTGACGAAGAACTTACTGAAATTTTGGATTCCAAAGTTCTGAGATTCTTCTATTAGTGATATTCCAAAATTATGCATCAAAATTCTTCCAGCTATAAAATCTTGACGTCAAACCTATTGTGATCTGATGCCAGGAATAAAATCTCAGTCATAACAAATCAAGGACAATCTAAGTACCAGATCACGCTTGGCTCTGACGTCACCGCTGCCGTGTCAACTGTCAGTTAGCACAATTGGTAGTCAGTCGGTCGTTCGTTGTTAAGCGAACATATGATTCACTGTAGATTTATTTCTGCTCTGTTGATTTGCTTTATCAAAGTTGTGTTTGCATTGTGATTTTTTGAGGTAATTTTGTCAGTTATTCTAATTATAGAAACTTTAGTAGAATGATATTTTTTACTAGTAGTTCTTATTTGTATTTATTTAGATGCAGTATTTCCTTGATCGCTTCGATTTTATTCGATTGATTACCAAATACAGCAAGATCTATGTTTCACAGTAATTGAACTAGTTTTTCAACTTCATACTTACCTTAGCTTAAGCTCGAAACTTTCTAGGCAAGCCTCATTCATCTACAGTCGCTATTGTTCTTTAATTAATTATTATCTAAGGATCTTCATTTAATATAATCTCTCTTGTTACAGATGCATTGGCACTCCAAGTGCCTTCTCCAAAGTCTTCCTCAGCCATATCATCAAAAATGACCAGTCAACCTTTCAGAAGCAAGCTCTTCAAGATCCTCAGCACTTACCTTAACACGTGAATAATTACAAAAAATCTAGACTCAACCAAAAACAATACAGTGATATAGTATTAAGTAGTGAATTTATTGTTCCTTTCTAATTTATTTGTTAATTCAGTGATATTAGTTTAAGTGAACAATGTCCAATATGTGGTGTTTATTTTGTGTGCTGCTGGCAGTGGCAGTGGGCGCTGATAGGAGTAAACTGCCTCCTGCTTGTGAGAGGTGAGTGACTTCCCTAGATTTTTTAAGAGATGTGGTAGTGACTTCGAATGCTGTGACGAAAATGGTGAATTATAATCCTACAATTAACTTGAGCTTTTGGTGAAGGAAAACATCTCGAAGATAGCACTGTGGTGCTTTGACTCGTATATTGGCTACCACCCTCAATTTAAAAATCTTGCATCTACCGGTACGTTCCGGTAGAAGCATTTGAGAAACAATGGTTTAGTGTGCTTTACCACCTTCGACCACATCACCACTAACCATGGTGAAATTGGGGTCAAATACAGGCCTATTCGAAGGAAAAGAAAAATGTCGTCGGTGTATCCAGGACGAGAGACTTAGGACCAAGTATATTGCCTTGTGGGACCCCTACAAAAAATCTCATGTAGGGTTTTAAACTTTGGCTTTTCATTCTTCTAGTATTGTTCAATGAAGTACACCGGTAGATAGATAATTAAATCAAATGTAAAATACATACTAAGTTTAGTGTATTATAGAATGAAGACACGTAAAAATATAGTCAGTCGCTAGTAAGTAATGATAAACTAGTAAAATGTATTGTTTCTAATCAAGAATACTAGTATATATCCGCATTACTAGATTGACTTCAAAATATACTTATCGATAGATTTTACTAGTGATGCTTTATTGTTACTATCACATCCACCATTGGATGAAGATCATTAGATTCTTACTTTTATAATATCGCTTAATTCGGTCCACTTATTTCTTTATTGTTCTGTAGTACCTGGCTGGCTACCACCCTCACGTAGGATATCTGTCGCTAACGCTAAATCTTTTGCTATTAGCCAGTTCCTTCTAAGCATTGTGTACTCCTTCAGCTAGATCATCATCATCATCATCACTTATCATGTTGAGATTGTGTTCATACACAACCCTATCTTTACGAACTCCCTTTCAGCTTACTCTTCAATAAACGTTTGGCCACTGACCACGCTTACGCAGAAGAAACCTATTCACTCTGGCCTTGAAAGTCTCTAGATTGTAAGAGTCAGGAAACACAGACGTTGGAATCAGGTTCCTCTCTCTTACTGTCCGCATTTTAAATGAGGATGTAAACCACGTACGGGTCAAAATTACATTTTATTTTATTTGGTCCATCTCCATTATATCTTCGAACTCATCATACTACTTCCGAATGGAGTAGATACCCAAACATATAACAGTTGTTACAACTTATTTTCGTAGTAGTTGAATGGATTTTCATGTGATATATGACTTAGGAGCGTTCGTGGTGTAGCATGATAAGCAATCGGCAAGTTAAGCTACCACTGTCGTAGTTGGTACCTGGATGGGTGACCGCCTAGTGGTACTTCAAATCGAGCGTTTCCGTGCTTCGGCAACGCTCGAATTGTGATAGTCGTTAAGCTAGTTGGATGCCTCCTAGGCGGCTTGAAAACTCCAACAGTAGGTTGACCACTAGCCTACCTCCACCAATCCGCAGTGGGCACGCGTGGTGGAGTATCTGCCCATTACCTTTCAACCTGATTTGTGAAAGGAGGCCTGTGCTCAGCAGTGGGTCATTATAGGTTGATGATGATGATGATGATATGAGTTAGGATAGGATACTTCATATCCCAGTAACGCCGGATCCGAAAAAAATGAGTTTGGGTTCATATTTGTTACTTAATCACGCCTAATGGCTGATCACATGAGGATACAGGACACAGTACGGATCAATATCGGTCATTACGTCATATTATAGCTTATCGAATGAAATAGTGCATAGATCACGGGCTGCGCGTGCGGGATGTGTTACCGGAAGAGTATCGGCCTTGAAACATGCGCCGGCGCAGGTAATGTATGAATAGCTTGTAGCATAGGCTATACTATTTGTACTACCGGCATTAGGACCAGTGCGGTAAATGGGAATGTCATAAATGAAGCCATTGGCTCGCGGAAGGGACGTCCTATAGCTGCTATACAAGTGAATACATGAAGAGAAAATTGTATCTCTTTTTAATCGACTTTAAAAAATAGGAGATTATCAATTCGACACGTATTGTATGTAATATTATTGGAACTGCAATATATTCACATATGATAATCTATTAGGGCTTCCACACAAATACACAAAATTTCATAGGTGTATGTATGTATGTTTGTCCACGTACATCTCCGAAGATATTAATCGGATTGTAACCATTCTTTTTTTATTGGTTTACGTTTAACTCAACTTAGGTAACAGTGCAAGTCTCATCGAAATAGGTAATTTTCAAGATATGGACAAATATGTGTGACGGCCTTTTGATACGAGCTACAGGTGTGGTGTCAAAGGAAAAACATCTTAAAACCTTGGTCACATTCTAGTGCATTTAAGACTAAAGTAATTAAAAAAAAGAAATTGACTTCCAAATTACACAAAAAAGTATGAAATAACTCTAACCTGACACTGATTTGAAGTCAGCGAAATATTTTCAATGGAATACGTCGTGCTATTTCGCTGACTTCGAATCAGTGTCAGATTAGAGTTATTTCATACTTTTTAGTGTATTATGAACTAGATAATTTTTTTTTAAATACTTTTTTAATAAGCATATTGCGCGCACGAATGTTTGTGAGATTTGGAATATTTATTTATTCTTGCGAATTGCTTTTCGACCTACGGGCGACCTTTATAGTAAGTAATATTATAATTTCTTATCGACTCGCCAATATGTCTACTAACGTAAGTAGCTGTATAGATCCAAAACACCTGTATAATAAAACTGTCAATAATGTTTATTTGTATAGTACCTATGATTTGTAGAAGTTCATTTACACAACAACTGTTTTTTACTTTCAATATTATGAGGTGTTTTTTTAATTTGTTCAGCTACATGTTGTTTTACTGGAATTGAAACCATATATCTATTGTAAGAAGTAGCAGTTTGTAAATGGTTTGTCTCGCGGTTTACCTGCTTTTCCGAGATTAATTTTCTTTCCAGTATCCATCCAAATACGATCATGCACTACGCCGTAGTGACTACGGCGTAATTGTGTTACAAACATACCTACGTACATACTTACACAAACATTAGTATGTATATTTGTAGGATTATCAGCTAGCGTTCTGCCCCGCGGATCCACCCTGGTTCCTCTATTTAATCCTTTGGGGTTGAATCTTGGAAAACCCTGTGTTATTTCGAGACCTATGTGCATTTCTTGTTTGTATTCCGGCTGTTTTAGCTATGCGTCCTTTTATATACTCATGTATATTAAACTGGCTGTCCCCCGCGGTTTCACCTGCATTCACGGGATAAACAGTAGCCTATGTTCTTCTTCATACTATGGTATGAACCTATTTCGATGTTTATCCGATTTTTCCGTTTTTTTTGCCGATACCGATCTGACTCTTATAATCTAAGAACATTCAAGGCCATAGTAAAGAGGTGTCTTCTGGGTAAGCGTGCTTTATTTTAGGCTTCGTCGTCGTCCTTTACCTCTCACCTCATTCGACCTTATACCCTTGAATTAGGACTTAAGGCGCGGACTGACTACGTTTTTGACAGCACACGTTCTTCACTGGAATAAGGTTGAAAATGGTAAATCATAAATGTGTCGACTCTATGAAATGGACTGTTATTTACGGGTTTTCTTTAGATTATACAGAATATACACATTAAATTGAATAAGTGTCCGGTTAACATTCTAATATAATTCTGTATCTTATATATTCTTAAAAATAAAATTGTTGTCATCGCAAAAAATACGGAGAATTTCGACGCGAACGATTTTTTAGACGTAACTTACGAATTTTTTATTGGGAATATCAAAGCAATTTTTAATATTCTATTCAGTTAACATTTTTCTCAAAACCCTATTCTGCCCACAGTATTTTATTGTGTTTGGTATTTTTATTGCGTTACGTCATACTCGACTCTCAAAGAAACCCATTTTTGTGCATTTGAGCTTAGCTTAGACCTCCCCTTAAAATTAAATTGCATAATATTATGCAAAAACCATGTTCTCTGCAGGTACATCGGATTAAACAATCCACAGTTTTATGGCTAGCCACAGATAATGTTAACAATGAAGTTTCCATTTGCGAGAACATGTTTATTATGTAAATAAATCTGTATTCTATACTGTTCGTACAACGTTCCTACATCCTACTTTATGGAAAGTATTTACGTCATCATCACGATCAGACTGTCTAATGTCCATTGATGAAGATGGGCTATGGATGATGGATGGATAGATGGATTAAGAGAGGTAGGAGCGTTTATTCGCTCAAAGAGCAGCTCGACTGGGAAAGTGCGACCTTACAGAATACCGCAGCCAAATACCAGGACCAGTTTTACCTTACTTGGACCAGATTACTAGCTGTCTATAGAAATTGTTCCCTTTATGTGCCAAGATTCGTCCAAATCACTTAAGCTACCTATTATACCTGAGTAGCAATAAGACATACAAACTATCGCATTTATTAGTAGAATACGATGCTACTGAAAATGATAATATGTACACATATCGAGCGGTTTCTATTAATAACATATCTATTATATAAATAATGGGAATGATTATGAACTCATAACTAGTGCAATAACCTTGAGATAACTGTCTCGGTCGAGGTAACGAGGTAATAGGGGCTCGAGTTATTAGCGATATTGACTGATTATGCTAAAAACAATCCTTATGATAGTTAACCTGTATGTTTTATACATGAATAAATCACTGAAGTTGTCATCGGTTCGAAAGGTCACCCTTCAACTGAGAAGAATCGGCAAGAATGTATCTCCACGGAACTGCTGTCTACTATATCTTTCAACCTATTTTGTGGACCGTTTCATATTGATATAGCTCTCTTGAGGAATTTTCAATATTATTACGATGATGGAATATCGATTGGCTTTCAAGTGTAGCTGCCGGAGCACACTAATTGTTAACCATCTTGAGGTTGGTAGCCAAGCAGGAGGGTACTACAAAGTACCATACCGCTGCACTAATAAAGCTTAAAATAGAGTTCAAAATCAACAAACTAACATCTTAAAAACCTTGTTGATTTTCTTTTTCTTAAATTCCAGTATAATCTACTGCCACGGTCCTCTCCTAGACACGGTCCAGATGGCCGGTCTGTACAACGACTCCAAGACCTTCGTGGACATGAAGATGAAGGTCTCCCCCAACATCACCATGGATCATTTCTACGAGATGATGAACAGGTAATCACTTGGGTTCACTTATTGACATTTATTTCTCATGTTCAACCCGGCAAATGTTTTAGTATGTTGTGATTCAGTTAGGAACTCGTCCATTTACTATCGATGTTCCAGTTTGAGACTTAGACGTATGCCCATTTCACAAGCCAATTGATATCGTATTGCTTATTACATAAAAAAAACAATGAAATTTTGTAAACTCCGTCCTATCTATTAACGAATAGAGCTGAAAAATTCATTCACTTATAGGACAGGTGAAACCAGGCAGGACAGCTAGTACTAATACAATAAATCTGAAGAGTTTTGTTTTTTTTGAAAAGCGCTAATATTTGGAACTAGCAGTCAGTTTAAAAAAAAATTTCACTAATAGGAAGTTACATTATCCCCGATTATTATATGTAGGCTACTTTTTATCCCGGGAACGCGGATGAAACCGCAGGGGACAGCTATTAGATTGTATTTTGTTTGGATATATTGATATTTGAATAGCTTTTAAAAACAACTTTTACTATGGGACAAAAACTTGATTCGCGAAAAAAATATCCTCGAATCTGACTCGATAGAAAACATACCTGACTTAAGTAATCACAATCTAACCGGCCATCCATTTTAAGAGAGATAGAGGGTAGCATTTATTCCCTCAAAGGGCAGCTCGACTGGGGAAGTACCTCCACCTTACAGAATACCGCAGCCAAATAACTTTATGTTGTGTTCCTGCGCGTGAGTAAGGTCGCCAGAGCTCATACATAGGGGAGGGGAGAAGGGTCGGTAACGCTTGAGCGATGCCTCGTGTGTTTACCTTACGTCTCGCGCCGTCAAATGTACAGTATCTTGGCACAATAACATTTAATTACAAGCTTTTATTTAACTGGCAATGTATGTATGTAACTATGTTTGTTCGGGTGGAATCTTGCAAGTAAAATTTCACCCACTTCCAGTGGTCGGATTGACTTGATATTTGGTGTATTGGAAGACAATGCAAGTACAGTCACCAAAAAAGGCTTGTATTAAAAATGATTTATTGAATAAAAACTTATTTTATGTTTATTATATAATACAAATCATTCAGGACAGGTTCGCATCCGACGAAGGCAGACATCCAGGAGTTTGTCAACCAGAACTTCGACCCTGAAGGCTCAGAGTTTGACGAATGGAGACCGACGGACTGGAAAGACAACCCAGGTAAAAATAACCTTAAGAATATGCCGCCTGAGGTGTGGAAAATAACTCGCTTTGTATCAATTTGCTTGCTCTTGCACTGGTTAGGGTTCAACCAATATGTAGAGGCTAACAGCTAAACCTAGAAGAGAAGTAGAGCATAGCGTTTATTCGCTCAAAGAGCAGCTTGACTGGGGAAGTACCTCCACCTTACAGAATACCGCAGCCAAATAACTTTATGTTGTGTTCCTGCGCGTGAGTAAGCAAGCCATAGCTCATTGAGGAGGGGGAAAGGTCGGTAACGCGTGAGTGATGCCTCGTGTGTTGCAAGCGTCCAAATGACAACGATAACTGCTTACCATCAGGCGGGCCAAACGTTTATCGTCGAGTATCGCCCGTTGGCGATACTGCGGAAATATTTCCCTACTTATATTAAATAAATTATTTCTAGCTTTCCTCCAAAGAATAAAGGACCCCTCATTCCACCAATGGGCAGAAGAACTGAACAGGCTTTGGCTGCAACTTGGGAGGAAGATGAAAGATGAAGTCAAGCAGAATCAGGATCTGTACTCCATCATTTATGTTGAAAACCCTGTTATTGTTCCTGGTAAGGAAATTTTCGTTTTTTTTTAGTCTTATTTTTCAGATGTTGGAAGAAAGATATGCCAGACCAATGCAATGAATTTGGTCTAGCAAAATCCTTAGTATTAAGGTAAAAGTTTCATATATCTGAGTGTGTATGTCACTGAATTCCTCCTAAACGGCTGGACCGATTTGAATGATTTTTTTTGTATGCGTTTGGTTGGCGCCCTGGATGGTTTAGATTCATAAATCAGCCCGGCAGATGGCGTTGCAGTCGATAATATAACCTAGATACCGACTGCAGCGCCATCTGCCGGACATACACACGTACAGTAGAATTAACTCCCTGGATGGTTTAGATAGGGTAGGGTAGGGTGGCGCCGGGCAGCTAGTGTTAAATAAATATATTGTTTACAAAAAAAAAGTTTAAGCTAAAAGGTATCTTCCGCGGATGCTCAGACTGTGGAATGAGCTCCCCGCCGTGGTTTTCCCAATGGAGTAAAAACCTCATTCTTCAAAAAGGGTGTGAAGAGATTTCTTCTGGGTCAGAAACGCGCCGCTGGTGTTGCAAGCGTCCATAGGCTACGGTAACTGCTTACCATCAGGCGGGCCGTATGCTTGTTTATAACCTTAGTCATATAAAAAAAACTTAAGGTCCGCACAAAATAGGTCGGCGGTCTGGATTCTGACTGCTTTCTGCCATTTGATGTCCCCTGGCCTATGGTATGGAGAAAGACAAAGGCTACTTTTTACCCCGGGAACGCGAGTAAAACCGCGGTGGACAGATAGTTAATACTTTTTTTTTTTACTCGTGGTCATCTATACCAAACTAAGCAGAGCTTGTATTATGGAAACCAGATAACTGATATAATACATATACTACTTTTTGTTTGTAAATATATACTTAATATACATAATTATACCCAGACTCAGGACATACAGATATGTTCATGCACACAAATGCATGTCCTTTGTGGGAATCGAACCCACGACCTACCGCGCGTTAGGTGGAATCTTAACCAGAGTCTTAACCAACCGCGCCAGCTGGCCCGTCCTATTAGTAGTATTGTTACGTGTAAACTCCGTTATCCAGGTGGTCGATTTCGAGAGTTCTACTACTGGGACTCGTACTGGATCCTGCACGGACTACTTCTGTCTGAAATGCGCTCCACCGCCCGAGGGATGGTCTCCAACTTCCTCAGCATTGTCGAGAGAATGGGCTTCATCCCCAATGGCGGCAGGGTTTATTATGCCATGAGGTAAGTGTCTAACAATTTTTTTTATTTTTTTTTCTTGTTCTTTTTTCGTCTGTATCTATGCTGAGGTATATCTTTTTTATTGTTAATTATATAGTACGTGTGTGCGTACACACACACACATACACACACACACACACAAAGCTTGTACTAAAAATTAAATTTTAAACGAAAACTTTTTTGTTTAGGTAATTCACAAGAAAAAATACTTTGATAATGTAAATGATAAACTAAATAGATTTTTTCAGTCATCTAGCCCATTGTAATCTTTAACCGCAAGTCAAGGGATTGCAATGGCCTGGCTCGCTACCATCCTCAAGTTGAAAATCTGTCGCCAAGCACCTATCGGTGTGTTCCGACAGCTGCACTTGAGAGCCAATTCCTTAGTAGTAGGCTTTGTGTCCTTACCACCTTCGGCCACATCATCACTTACCATGGTGAGATTGCGGTCTAATAACATACATAATCCAAATCTGTTTCAGATCCCAACCGCCGCTCCTGATTCCGATGGTGGAGTCAATAATGAGGGATTCTTTCGACCTTGACTTCCTGAGACAGCATATACATACAATGGATAGGGAGTTCGATTTCTGGATGACCAACCACACTGTCACTGTTAGGCAAAATGGACAAAAGTGAGTGTTAAGTTCTTAACTATAAGGTTTATTATACAGGGTGTATTTCGCATGGTAACGCAAACTTTGCGAAAAGGCTACACCTAATGCCACTAATCAAATTGTGAAAGTCATTCACCTCGCTAATAATCGGTTATAGAAATTGTCATTTTCGAGCGCGCAATGTATTGTGAACACCGCGTTTAAACGCGCGATAACGTTGTGCCTACGTAGTATGTCGCTGACTGCAGGCGAATATCGCCAACAACAATAATACCTACACCGTTTCTAGTTTTATTTACATTGCTACTTTTAGTGAATGTATTGAATTAATAACTTATTTATTTTAAATCTCTTTGGGTTAGGTAAGAATAACGATTATGAACAGTCTAAAGTAAAAAAAATTAAAAAAAAAAAAAAATTGGGAAAAACCGCTTTCAATGTAATATAAATACTTATCTGGTACTGTTTTGATGGCGCCAATATTTTACTTTTCTATAAAAATATGATTATGTTTGTCATCTCCTATTGACTAGGTATTTAAAGTTTCTACCTTAATACAGTGATAATAAAGTGTATTTTTGTTTGTTTTCCAGTTACAAACTGACGAGATATTTTGAACAATCACAAGGACCCAGGCCAGAGAGTTACAAAGAAGATATTGATGTTGCCAAGTAAGTTATTTTAAAGATCGCATTTAAAGCTAACTTAGGTCAGTGGTAAACAACCTTTGACACAGAATAAGAAGTAAATGTAAGAGAAAGTAGTATGTAGGAGAATCGCTCCAAAAAGTCTATACATTTAAAATGCTTTGTCCTGAAGGACTGACTGATGGATTAACGCGGTTAAGGCCCGGTTTCAATAATTTACGGACCGGTATCGGTTATGATTGATTAAAATTAAGACTCTTATATCTTTACTAATAATGAAGCAAAGACCTCAAAGCTTTGCATAGCAGACCCTCCCATATGGAAATATATATCTTAGGTAAAATTAGCTTACGAAATGATCTATATGCCCAGTTTGGCAATAAAAAAAACTACTATTGGTAAGCAAAACGATTCGTTTTTGTTTATTGAAACCGGGCATAAGAGATCTGAGGGGGGAGGGGGCCGGAGTAAATAAAGGAAACAACGGTATATGTAAAATCGCCCGCCACTAACACTCGAGAGTGTTCGGTTAAGACGGCCTTATGGGACTACCCTTAGATAAGGACACAGCTATAATTTTCATTCTACAAATTTCGTGAAATTACTATCTATAAACAGCTGTTTAGAGTGGGAGAGCCTTACGGGATAGCGTTAGAGGAAAAGGGATGGCGATATTCTCGAAAATTTTTCGTTCTTTTTAGGCGCTATTCTGGTTTCTGATTGGCTACTTTAATATGTCATGCACTACTCAATTCCTGATTGGCTGATTGAGTGCCACGTCATGTCAATAAAGGGTTTCCAGCTCTAAAATGATACCAGGTTTAAATAATTTGCCAAATTCTAGGGTTATTCGTCGCGAATATATGTAAATCTGCTGTAGACGCGCGAAAGTGAGCGAGCGGCAACCGATTGCTTTTGGTTAAGGCCCTAACGCCCCGGGAGGGGGGGGGGGTCAGTAAGGCTACAGAAGTAGTACCTGAAAGAAACACTGCCAACAGTTTTGATACTTGGTATTTGAATGAATTAAATATTTCATCTCATTTCACTGGATGTGAATCCCTAAAAAAATTATTGAACGATATTATTTTTCACATGTTAATTAACATATCATACTCGACGGACCAGATGGTGTTGGTTAAGATTCCACTTCCACGCCGCAGGTCGTGGGTTCAATTCCCACCCAGGACATGCATTGCTGTGGACGAACATGTCTGCATCTCCTGATTCTGGGTTAAGAATGTTTCAAACAAAAAGTAGTATATATCAGTTATCTGGTTTCCATAGTACAAGCTCTGCTTAGTTTGGGATCAGATGACCGTGTGTGAATGTCCCAGGATATTTAATTAACTAATACCTGTACTTTCCAGACACTTAGACACTTTAGACAAGAAGGAGGAACTTTATGCTGAGCTGAAGTCTGCCGCGGAGTCAGGGTGGGACTTCTCATCTAGGTGGTTCATACTCAATGGTACCAATAAAGGTAAGTTATGGTGGCTATGGTATATTGTACGAAAGCTGGTACGTTCACAGTACTCACATTTTTACTTTTAATCATTCAGTTCTAATGGATGCAAAAGAAAACGGCAAAGTACGAGTCGGACTCGCACACGGAGGGTTCCGTACAATAATAATATTGTTATCTCAAATTGCCTGTGAAATGAATAGGCGCAACAAAAAAGATTATGGGTACCCCCTTTAATTTTAAATTTTATTTCATTTTTGTTATTTGTTGTTATAACGACAATAGAAATACATATTATGTGAACAATTCAACTGTCTAACTATATCACGGTTCATGAGATACAACCTGGTGACAGACGAACGGACAGCAGTCTTAGTAATAGGGTCCCGTTTTACCCTTTTACCTAAAAAAAGACCATTCTATATTTATGAGCAGTAGCAAAAGCAAAACAGTAACTGTCTCCTTCATACTCATAAGCTTGGTGGCGCGCGAGAGAGACGGACAGAGTTGCCATGATGCGCATGCAGTGCGACGTGACGCCGCGCGCTTATTCACAGACACTACACAAGCGGAACGTGTTAATGTGTTGAACGTGCCAGATTTAGTTAACCGACTTGTAATATACAGGATGTTGTTTTGGTCGGCGACAAGCGACCCAGGAGCGGTAGTACAAAATATATATTCCCCAAAAATGGACTTAATTTCATTAAATAATGTAAATATGTTGAGAAATACCTTATTCAATTTGAAATAAAATTACCGCAAAGTATGGTTACTAGGCACGTGCACAGACTAGAGCTAGGCGCAAGCCGCCATCGCCCCACCCCTTTACTCCCTCGCACTCCCGTTGAGTATTATGTCTATACTTTAGCTTATTACATGATTTTCAAATTTTTTATTTTTTTATTTTTATGATTAAAAAAAAATAAAGTATTTTTTTTATATTTTTTTTAGCACCAGTATCTATTGTATGATCGACCCTGAGTCGCTCGTCGCTGACCAAAACAACGACCTGTACTTCTTCTTAGTTTAAAGTTTGGCAACCAAATCTTTTTATTATGACTTATCTTTGTAGTTATGGACAGTAGACAGTAGTGTAGTTTTTAAGGCGATGATACCGCATCATCACTTACCATGGTGAGATTGCGGTCAATGGCCTATAAAAGTATCGTGTTACTTTTTAATTTCTAGTCACTATAAATCACTTTCACATAGTCAGTATTTTCCAAAGAAATTATAAACTAACGTAGCTGGAATGTGCACTTCTGACCGCGTTTCTTTCCAGACAAGACATGTTCGAATATAGACTTTATAGGTCTCAACTTTAAGTTTAGTTTTGTATAAAGTACAATACCAAGAATGTATTCCAGTTATGTTAGTATATAATTTCGTTCGTATTTTCAGACCTTTCATAAAAGTCATGTTTTAGAAGATAATTATAAGTTTTTTAATGAAACCCCCTCTTCAGGCAACTTAACAAACCTGAAGACCCGTTCAATCGTGCCAGTGGACTTGAACGCGATCATGTGCTGGAACGCGCAGCTGCTGAGCGAGTACCACGCTAAACTGAACAACGTCGACAAGGCTAACTACTACAGAGGGGTCCATGCTGATTTCATGCAAGCTATTGAAAAGGTTAGAATATATATATTTTTTACCATGTAACCTAAATCTTTGACCAAATTTGGCCGAAGGCGATGGTAATCGAAGCCGAAGTTTCGGTTTGACACTATATTTAGAACTATTCCAAATCGAATGAACTGGTATTTAGATAGAACAGATAGACGGACGGATGGTTTTTTTTTCGATTTATTTGTTCTAAAAATGTATTCAACATGGTTCCTTGTTTTTTTTCCGAAACCTCAAAATCAAAAAGTCATTTATTCAGTTTAGGCCCTAGTATGGCACTTATGAACGTTAAATTGGTACATACAGTTAAATTTACCACCAGTTCGGAATACACTTAAACTGAGATGACTCCGGCAAGAAACTCACCTCCAACAAATATCATTATATTTTAGCCAATGTATACCAAAACTTGGCAAATTATATACTAAAAACTTCCTCTCGAATCAATCAGTCTATTAAAAGAACCGGTTCATAATCCGTTGCGTAGTTTTAAAGATCTAAGCATACTTTGTAACAGACAGACAGAGGGACGACTTTGTTTTATACTCATCCCCTTATTCATAATGAAGTTATCAAACGTTGATTAGCTAAAATTCCGTCTTTATCTGACAGGTGACATTTGGTGATCGAAAGAGTGAGACGGGGCACACTATTATACTGATTTAGTTAAAAAGCGATTATGAATAAGGGGGTTAGACCTAAACTATCCTACCCTACTCTATCTAAACCATCCAAAAATGATCCGCCATTTATTGAATTCATTTGTTACAAATTTTTTTATAAATGAAAAACCGCTCGACCGATTTTGTGCAAACTTCACAGAAACCATATACTGTTTTCAGGATTAAAAGATATCGGTGACAGTTCACATTTTTCACTCATACTACTTGCGAGTAACTAATATAATATTTTAATTTCCATTTTATATCATTGCAAAAATACAATATATATTGCTATACATAACTAAGAAATAATTTCAGCAAATTAAAATAGCTAGATAATTTAAAAAATTAAGAAATAGGATATCCTTAAAATGCTTGCTGCAAACGGAACATTTACCTATAGTGATTGACAATGCTTGATCGACAGGGAAATTCAAAAAAGTATCGATATACGTTATATCGATTATTTTTGAATAGGTTTATCAATATCGAAATATTTTTAATTACCAAAAAATTTCGTTATATCGGTACGATATCAAAGAGAGAGAGAGAATATTCTTACATTACTAGGTAAATATCAATTAACAATCATAATTTCTCATAAATCCTGTAATAATTATACATGTGTGCAAAGTTGGTAATTACACACGAGGCGGTATTAAGCAGTAAGACAGTGATAAGAAAATAAAATTTGGAAAATAAAAGCACTAAAATGAAAATCGACAACAAAAACATCGATTGGATATCGTTAAGGCGCATGACTATAATTGTCAAAAGTGACCTGTCACCGATATCTTCTAATCCTGAAAACAGTATAAATAGTCCGAACAAAGGCTAAACATTTGGTTTGGATAGGTGAGGCCGTTCTTGAGTTATAAAATTGAGTTTTATATATTTGGATAGTGATTAGTAAGGAAGGATATTTACCTAGATTATAATCGCAGATACTGTGGCACGAAGACGTTGGGGCTTGGCTAGATTATAGCCTGGAATCTGAGAGGAGACGAGACTACTTCTACCCTTCGAACCTCGCTCCACTATGGACCGGCAGCTACGACAAAGCGAGGAAAGAGTACTACGTCAACAGAATTATCAACTATTTAGATAAAGTCAAGGTGAGTATTTGTATTTAGTCCAAATTACACCGGATCATAAGACGCCATTTTTCACCCGTACGTTGTTGATATACCGAAAATACGGACAGTGTTTTGCATCCTCATTTATAATGCGGACAGCAAAGTAGAACTTTATTCCGGCGTCTGTTGCAATCTAGAGACTTTCAAGGAAAGAGTGAATAGGTTTCTGCTGGGTAAACGTCTTATCTTAGGCCAAACGCAAGTCCCAATTAAAACACAAAGGGATAAAGTAGCTTCCTATAAGTGAAAGAATTTTGAGAATCGGATCTGAAGTTCCGAAGATTACCTCCTGCATACAAAAGTAACAAACTTTACTTCTTAATAATATAATAGTGTAGGTAGCTTGGTTTCAATACAAATAAATAAAATTGAAGTGTTTGTTTGTAATGTCAAAATAACATCTTTTTAACCGACTTCAAAAAAAGGAGGAAGTTCTCAATTCGCATGTATGTTTTTTTTTTTTTTTTTTTTTTTTTTAACAATTTATTTACAACAAATATGTACAAAATACAATCTATATATAGAAAATTTCCTCAAGCCTGCCGCTGCTTCCGATTAACGGCAGGGTTCCCAGAAGGCTGGCAGCGTTTCCTCTTTGGATAGCCAAGCTGACGCGTTGGCGGAAAAAGCTCCCCGCCCGCTGGTCTCCGGAGGTCTCGATCAATTTTGATGACAAGGTGCGAGCAAAACGGCGAGCTTCGGACCCCCACGGTCCCATGGTCTCGACCGCAAAAGGCACAAAAATATAGTTGGGTCCAATCGATGCGTATTTTTTGAATTTTGAATTTTCCGCACTGGCCGCAGCTGCCCCTGCAGCTTTACAAGTCGTATGTTTATGTATGTTTTTTATGTTTGTTACCTCATAGACCCGATATTTATAAACCGATTTGGAAAATTCTTTTTTTGTTTGGACTACACTTCTCGTTTGGTCCCATTGTCATCAAGTCAGGATTTTATTACTTTTTAGTGTACTTTGAAGTCGGTTTAAGTTTTTTGTAAAACAGTTTTCAATTATTTCTATATGCATTCTGGTTAATCTCCGAAACGGCTGGACTGATTTTGATGGACTTTCACTGGCAGATAGCTGATGCCATAACGAGCAACTTAGACTACTTGTATTTTAGAAAAAGAATTAGGGTAACGCGCAAACCGTACGCGGTTAAACCCGCGGGTTCAGCTTGGATCTATTTATAAAATAGCAATAATCAACAAAGAAATTTTGATCGTTAGGTGGACATATTTGAAGGGGGCATCCCCACTACATTCGAGCACTCTGGGGAGCAGTGGGACTACCCCAACGCGTGGCCCCCCCTGCAGTACATGGTGGTGATGGGGCTGGCCGACACTGGCTTGCCCGACGCCATGAGGTACGCCACCGAAATGGCTACTAAGTGGGTCCGGTCCAACTTTGAGGTTTGGAAGCAGAAGACCGCTATGTTGGAAAAGGTGAGGGTAGTTCGGTAAAGTCGTTCTCAAGTTATGGCGTGACCAAGGGAAATAGGGATTCATTTTTATATATAGAGATTTTTGCAGTCTTAACTTATCATCTGCCTGCCCTGTTCCCAATCATTTGTGGTCGGCGCAATATGTACGCTTCTTCCATTCGTCTCTTCTATCCGTCAGACCAGCATCCACTCCTTTCTTACCCATATCATCTTTCACACAATCCATCCATCTCTTCTTCGGTCTTCCTCTAACCGTATATCCATCCACTTTCATATTCAGAACTCTTGTAGTGACGTGGCTTTCATTTCTCGTCAGAACATGTCCATACCACGATAAACGGTTCCCTCTCAACTTTTCAGTCACTGGCGCTTCTTTCAAGCTTCCCCTTATGTACTAATTTCTTATCTTATCCATTCTTGTACAGTCTGAACTAAATTTGGTATTTTTTTTTCTCCAAATTATACCCATAAGACATTACAGCACAACAAAAATTATTGTTCACAGAAATAATACATTTCTGAATAGGATGTATGGTCAATAACCCTTGCCTTTTAAGTTTAAGGATGAAAAAACTACTATGTACACTGATAAAAATAAATGATTCACTATGATTAAAATTATTCCTCACGATGTTTATCTTCACCTCAAGTAGGATGAAAACTGAGTGAACGGTGCCGATTCTATTGTTTACAACTAAACTAATTTTAGTCTCCCTATGTCTCTTTCTAACAAAGAACATAAGAAAAGGATGTAAGAAATTTAGTCCTGTCAAATTAGTCCAATGCTTGTTTTCAATATAAATTTTGTCGCCCCCGCAAATGAAGACGGCAAGGACTAATTTGACAGCTTTAAATATGCTCTATCCTTTTTCAATAACGTTCACAAGAAAGAGATGTGACTAAAATTAGTTTAGTGTGATTTACAGCAGAATCGGCACCATTATTAATTAAATATCAACCTTCAGTCTCAAAAAATAACGTTCATTTCAGTATGACGCGACAATCTTCGGTGGTATTGGCGGCGGTGGTGAATACGTGCTCCAAACAGGCTTCGGATGGTCCAATGGCGTCGTCATGGCCTTATTAGATAGATATGGAGGTGAGTTATTTTGAACTTTATCTTCATTAGCATAAGGTTGCTTTTTGATGATCTTGGCGGGTTTGGACATTTTTTATCAGCTTGTTTGAGGCATCTTATTTGATATATTCCGTATCAGAAATTATATCTTCATGGCCATTATGGAGAAGAAATAGGCAGAAGTACCAAACAGACATAAATTATTCGAACGATTTGATACCTGAGACTTTAGTTAGAGTCATACGAAAATTAACCTTACGGCTGTAGCATAAGGATCATTTGTCATTCAACCATAGATTAAACAGGTGAACATTATTGTGAAATGTGATCTCGTTAATCGAAAATAAACCTAATTTAATTGATCCTGGGTTCAAATTCAAGTGTTTGAACATCGACAAAAATATCCTCGCCTAAAATTATAATCAATACTAATTATTTTAACACAGGCTCACTTTAATACCCCTTCATGTTAATCTATTGACATTATCTCGACAGACAATGAAATCTGAATAGCGTAATGTGACGCGGTCTGTGGTACCTGTATGTGGGTAGTCCTTTCGGAAAATGTATTTGTTCTAATAATTAAGTTGTCCGCTTACTAATTATTTTTTATCCTTTCATTCAACATGGAAGTTGGCGACATCGGTATGTCATTTTCCCCTTCAAATATCCATAGTTTTTTTTTTTTATAATTAAGTATTTTTAAATCAGCTTCTTAGAGCCTTAGAAGGCCTTTTTTGTATGTTTTTTTTTCATCAATTTTGTACATTTATGATTCGCTAAGGAGACTGGAATGGCAGTTGATTATCCTATGTATTCATGCCTTTAAAACTATCGCAGTGAACATTATGTATGAAGATTCAATGAGCGCCTCTAGCGGAGAGTTTTGGAATTAAAGTATTTCATACATTTTCACTGTAGTTGCTAACGAGTATTGATTACGTTACCGTAACAAACTCATGGTAGGGGTACTTGATATTGAGGTTCTTGATACTGGGGTACTTGGTACTGGGGTACTTGATACTGGGGTACTTGATACTGGGGTACTAGAAGATTTTTTTTGTTTTTAATTAAGCATGCTATATTTTATGTGGTATTAGAACGTGGCGGATAATTTTCTGTAAGATCGATATTTTTTTTTTTAATTAAAATTAGAATGGTGATTGAAATATCGTATAATGGCAGAAATGCTTTGAACTGTTTAATTATTTTAGTAATCTATTTATTGTACTGCTTATTATTATTTATTTATTATTGTGTCATATTTTTTAATTGTAAGTGCAATTTACATTATGTTATTGTCGTGTTTTTTTAAAATAAGTATTTTGTTCAGTCTTCTATTTTTACTCCTCTTGCTGTATTTAATACACTTTATTTTCTATATTTTTTGCACTTATAATAATTATGAGTATTTACCTCTTTAATTGTATTTTCTTTTGTTATATTTTAGCAATGCATGCGGTGGGCTATCATAGACTAACGTTATGGGTTTTGTAGCACGCACGTATATCCATCGTAATCGTTGTTGTAATATCCCCTTTAACTTAATCGACATAAGGTCCATTTTCAAATACACTACAATGGCGTGAAAGACGTTTTGTACGCCGTGTAAAACGACTGCTCTCAGTGATTTTATTGAAAAAAAAAAACCTTATTTTGATGAAGTTAAGAATGGTATTTCTTCAATCAACATACGGCGATATTTTGATTCTTTTATTTTTATATTTAATTGGATATGGTTATGAATGATACATTATTTATATTTATTATAATAACTAATTTATTAATTATTTCTATTTCACATACTTACAATTTATATCTCAAATTGGCTTTTTACAAAAATGCCAGTAGGTAGAAAAGTACAAAATAGCATACAAATTACTAAGTACTATTTTTATATTTTTAGTAGTATTTTTGTATATCTTTAGACACAGTTAATTATAATCAAATAAAAAACAAAGATACATAATTTTAAAGGCCAAAGTTCTCTATGGTTTTTCTATTCATATAAAATCCTGGCATATTACAAGTATTTTAGAAACAATTCTAAATTCAAAATCATTTATTCAAATAGACCTTCGCAGGCACTTATGAAAAGTCTGACTCTAATACCGTTTGGGAAGGTTGCATTTGCTGAGAAGAGTCGGCAATAAACTCAGTAATTACTCTTTAAAAACAAGCTTTTTTAGATTCATTACATAATATTTACATTCTAATCGCACTGACAACAATTACGTGCCCAAATGTAAAAAAACTTTGCTCTATATTCAAAAACAAAGATACAAAACCCAAACCAGTCTAGATGAGCCCACTGTGTGCGTCCGCTCACAGTGTCCTCATTTGACAGAGACGATGTCTTCAGCGGAGGCATTCGGGGCGGCGGGAGGGGCGGGGCCAGGGGCGGCGGCCGACTCGGGGGCGGTGTACGGGGCGCAAGTAGGGGCGGGCAGCGTCGCGACCGCCGTGCTAGTTGTACTGGCATCTGTTGCAGCCGGCACGCTGGGGTGAGGTGAGTTGTATCGTATATTTTTTTTTATTAGTTTTAATTTATAGTGATAATAAGGTAGATGCCAAAAAAATCTAATTAGTCCGTCTTTTCATTATCAAAAAATATTAGACACGTATTTTTTCTTTTGTCAATTAAACAAATAAATACGAAGATATCGTGTGTTAAAGTTCCGTGTGACGTCACGTTAGAGTACACTTTTTACTCTAAAGTGACGTCACGAGCCCCCACTCCCGTCATTGACTCGCTTTATCGGTATTTTTTTAATGATTTGATAAAGCAAAAAATACGTGTCCAATATTTTTTGATAATCTAGCTGACGGGCTAATTAGTTTTTTTTTTTACCTAGGAATCATCCCTATTGGTTAGTGTCAAACTCTTTATTCAATTTAGGCCCTAATAGGGCACTTATGAAGGTCCAAGCTACTGAAGTTACCACCAGTTCGTAAGTCAGTCTTCACTGAGAAGAACAAGCAAGAAACTCAGCAAGGTTAAATTTTTTAACAATCTGTCAATTTATTCTTTTCAATTGTTTTACAAAGTAAAATAGGCAAGCATAAAAACATTTAAAAACCAAACAACTCACAAAATAAATAAATATCGAGATTCTATACTGAATTTGAGTTTTGGTTAAGGAAAACATCGTGAAAAAACCATAGCGCGGTGGTAGGGTACTTTGTAGTACCCATCTGGGTGGCTACCACCCTCAATCCTATCGGTGTGTTCCGACAGTGGCATTGAGATCCCTTTACCTTCTAGGCTCTTTGCTACATTATAATTTGTTTAGTCACTCGTACAATTTCTAATAAAGTATTTCTTTTGTTTCAGATATATTTTTATACATGGATTAATTTGTGCTGTGACCATTCATGAGGCCCATATAAAAGTAAGATCTTTCCATTATTTATTAGTTTATTCTATGTAGTTATCAAATTCGTCGCTAGATGGCGCTTTTGAAGTATCACATTCCGACTATAGGTGGCGCTAATTTTAAGTATATGTAGATAATGGTGCCGATTCTGTTGTTTACAACTAATTTAATATCACTGTATCTCTTTCTTACAAAGAACATAAGAAAAGGATGTAAGAAATTTAGTCCTGTCAAATTAGTCCAATGCTTGTTTTCAATATAAATTTAGTCGCCATCTATTGCGATTACGTCTAAATACCTGCAAATTCACTCGGCAAAGACTAATTTGACAGCTTTAAATATGTTATATCCTTTTTCAATAATGTTTGTAAGAAAGAGATGTGATGTGACTAAAATTAATTTAGTGCTATTTACGACAGAATCAGCACCAATATCTAGCTAGAGTATTAGCGAAATGCATTCCAGAGAACCATATGCTAAGGAGTAATATGTAAAAATTATGCTTGATAAAGCGCACTACATACTTACCGAAATTGTAATTGTAAATATGTTCTTGGTATGTGGTGCGCCTTAAATACACAGGATGTCCTTCAAATAATGGCCCCAGTGATAATCCCCGAAAGCTGAGATTATGCTCTATATGAGAATAAGTAAAATCGGAAAACGTTATAGTATCTTAAATCTTGTAAATGCTATAAAATAATTAAAATTTCTACATTTTACTTATCTGCAGGGATATTTTAAAACGCTCGGATTCGATATCGGAAACGGATTCAAAAACTACCGAGGCGATTTTCCGCAAATGCTATTTTAATTTCCGAATTCGAATATTTTTGATGTTTCTTTACGGAAATATTAATTCGATTTATCGAAAAGTTTTCGGAAATTCAAATAGCAATTGCTGAAATACGCCTCGGAAATTTTTGAATCCGTTTCCGATATAGAATCCGACGTTTTAAAATAGCCCTGCTGATCTTCTTACCTTCTGACAGTTTTAATTTATTTTGGATCATTATTTATAGGACATATTAGTGCCGATTCTGTTGTAAATCGCACTAAATAATTTTAGTCACATCACATCTCTTTCTTACAAACATTATTGAAAAAGGATAGAACATATTTAAAGCTGTCAAATTAGCTTAACGTAACAGCGATAGATGGCGACTAAATTTACGTTGAAAACAAGCATTGGACTAATTTGACAGGACTAAATTTCTTACATCCTTTTCTTATGTTCTTTGTTAGAAAGAGATATAGTGAGACTAAATTTAGTTTAGTTGTAAACAACAGAATCAGCATTACTGTATGTTATTTGATTAAACATAGTTTTTGAATACATTAACTAGCGAAGTTAAAATGAAGAACCATTCCATTGAAATTATGTCTGCAACCGGTAGAGTGTAGGTATAACATTTGTATATTGTATAAATATTGTACCTAATTGTCAGTATTTTAATATAACTTTATACCAGTTTTACAGGTTTTGTGTAATTTTACATATTTTTATTTTATTATCTAAAGTATGTTTTAATCTATCGGCGATAGAAATTTTACTTAATTAAATGTTAATTTATTAATAAAAGTATTATATTATCAACAATTTCGACAATGACGACTATTCTTTATTTAAAGAGTTATAGGCAAATAAAAAAACCTTTTTTTTAAACCATTTATTTAATTAAAAAAAGTATAAACCTATTTACAATATTGGTGCCGATTCTGTTGTACACCGCACTAAACTAATTTTAGTCACATCTCATCTCTTTCTTACGAAGATGATTGAAAAAGGATATAACATATTTTAAGTTGTCAAATTAATCTTTGCCGTCTTATTTTGCGTGTATTTAGGCGTGACAGCGATAGATGGCGACTAAATTTATATTGAAAACAGGCATTGGACTAATTTGACAGGACTAAATTTCTATACATCCTTTTCTTATGTTCTTTGTTAGAAAGAGACATAGTGACATTAAAATTAGTTTAGTTGTGAACAACAGAATCAGGGCCATTATCAATTAATTTTAGATAACTAAAAGTGATAGTAATAATCTTAGCATTCCTATATGGAATTTAATTTCTTAAAAAAATATCCAGTCAAAGAAGCCGGTTCAAACTAGTATAGTTAGCAATTGTCTACATGTACACACGGCTACACATCAAGCAACACATTTCCAGTATAGGCTGACCTCCCAATGTACGGAAATCCTATACAATGCGAGTTCAGCTTATACTGGAAATGCATAGCTTGATGTGTTGCCGTGTGTACATGTTCATATAGCTATTATTAGTTGTTAAGTGGACAGTGAAATTACTAAATCACCGGGTAGTTGGTGGAATGGCAGATTACCTTTGATTGACTGCTACATTCAATACTATGTTATGATTGGCATATATGCTGATTTTTTGTTATAACTAGCGATCCAACCTGTCTTTGCCTGGATAATATATTTTAAACCTTCCGGAAGAAATTCTCTAAATGATGGTAAAAACCACATTTTCAGGCCGCCCGCGTGTGTTGGTATTTAATGTGAGTGTTGCTGTCTCACTCTGTCGCATGGAGTCGCGGGCGTCATAAGATAGCAATAATTTTAGGCATATATTTTATGTCTTGACAGAAAATTAAAATACAAGTTTTTTTATTTAGAAAATTTTAATCCTTCTAAGCCAGTAAAAATCAGAAATTTTATATGTCTTGAAATAACACCATCAAAATATAAATAAAACATCATTATAATACATTCTTAAAAAAGGTTTTTATAAACCCACATCATCACAATTTTTCTCGTAAATTTCCACACCACCTGCCGCCGTCTAATCTGGCGACCTTTTACAATAAATCCCCGGTTTGTCCGCCGCCCGCGCCGACCGCAGAGCGGACATTTCCGCCTGTATCCATTCACGTAACACGCACGGAACAAAGTAATCGCAATCTAGATTGTCTGTGAACCATCCGGCCTTTATTTTAAACACAATTTTATTGTAACCTTGTTTTAAACTAGTTTATTTTATAATAGCGTTTGTAAGCGGACCCTATCCGCCTCCGCTGTCGGTCCTTTCGTATGTCTGTCAGTGGGCTGTATCTCATGAATCATAGGTAGACCGTTATTTTTTTTACAGAATGTGTATTAAAATTAAATTTCACCCATACAAAAAATGTCTTGTGTGCACTTGGCCGGTTTTTTTATACCACTATAGTCTTGGCCGGTTTTTTTATACTATTATATCGATCGAGTACTTTATTATATCGAAATATTGAAGAATCTTATAAAATACCATGTGTCACCGAAGTCATGCTTTTCGTAAATAAGCTAGCGACCCGCCTGATGGTAAGCGGTTACCGTAGCCTATAGACGCTTGCAACACCAGTTGAAAGTAGTTGACGGGAGTCGCTGTGCCGGCAGCAGTCGAGACAAAGCGCTGTGTAATTCAAAATTCTAATTTATTTATTAAGGCGCCGATACTGGCACTGGGAGCGGTTAAAGTTCTGCGGTCAGAGTTCTGCGCGTTCACTATAATCTATGCGGTGCTTTTGCATGCAGATGCATGCAAATTTCTGAGTCTAGGTGTAAATATGTATTAACTAACAAAAAGTAGTATATGTATATAATTTATCTAGTTTCCATAGAAGCTTTGGTTAGTTTGAGATCAGATAACCGTGTTTGAGAACTGCGGGGTACAGCTAGCCTCAAAGGAACATGGTAGGAATCCCGGTGCCCAGCGACTCTGACCAGGTCAGTCAGGTCGTCGGTCCACCTGGTGGGAGGGCGTCCCGCTCGGCGTAAGCGTGGTGGAGTATTACCTTTCACCCTCACCTGTGAAAAGAGGCCTGTGCTCAGCAGTGGGACATTATAGGCTGATGATGATGATGATGATGAAATAAAACATCGCGAATATATTTTATTATTTTTTGTTTACAATTGACGGGCAGTTAAGATTCCACCTATCGCACCGCAGGTTGTGGGTTCGATTCCCACACAGGACATGCATTTGTGTGCATGAACATGTATGTTTGTCCTGAGTCTGGGTGTAATTATGTATAACAAAAAGTAGTATATGTAGTAGATCAACCTATCTGGTTTCCATAGTACCTCTGCTTAGTTTGGGGTCAGATGACCGTGTGTGAGGAATGTCCCAGGATATTCATTTAGCAATAAAACCACAGAGGTTGTCCTTAATTATAATTACCATAGATTATAAATCCTTCTGTAGTTTACTATAATATGTAGTAGTAGACTGTAACTTTTCGTTACTTCCATTCTCTCGACCCTGGCCTTATATAAATATTTTTATTGGAAATACATATTTTATAACATCAGCCAATATTTACCTCATACGTAGACTGTATATTTAATCGTATCAGTTACTCTTAACTCTATAGTAATAACGTTCAATGTCGTATGTGTTTTTATTTGTGTATAATGTTTGCAGTATTCATTTTCAGTCTGCACAAAATTTACTCAAGTGTATAAGGAAGAAGTTATTGAAAATCTAAAGACACAGTTGAACTTTTGTCATCGTTTTTTAATTATTATAATTACTGTGTTTACCTCTACTTAGCTCCTATAATACTTTGTGATCTACTGATGTGTATTTCATAAGTTTCCGATGTTATTAACTTTTCTCGAAGCGCTTCGTCGTTTTTTTGAACCCTCATAACTTGGGTTTGGATTATACTAGATAAAATTCTCAGGATATGATGTCAATAGTGAACATATTAAACATATTAAGTTTCAATAACATAGCTCTTATACTTTAGATTTTATTGATATCTAAAAAACCCCGATAACGTCACTGACTCACTGATGATCATCAAAACTCATAGGGTACTTCCTGAAGTCCTAGAAATCTGAAATTTGGTATGTAAGCTTGTACACAATCAACAAAAAAATTATAAAACGGCCAAGCCACATATTTTGACTAAGGTGTAGAGTTTGTGAAGTTAGGGCTTGTAGGTAGAATAAGTGCATGTAGAGTTATAAGCTTGGCTCTACATGAGATCTGATACATTTTTGACAGTGCGAGCCATATGTCTTGGCAACATTTTACATAAAAATGTTTTTGGTGGGATAATTTTTACTAAATACCTAGTTCTAAATTCAATTTTAATTGTTGAACAATTCACTTACTACTGAGTTTTTTTTTATATTAAACTTTTTTGAGAATCTGTCGCCAAGCACCTTGGAGTTTCGGCTACTCAATGACCTTCTAGTCTTTGTTTGCTTACCACCAAACACAAAACTATTCACTGTAAAAAATACAATCTTTTTCAGAGTAGAATAAATACTTCTTACTATTTGCTCCTGCATCCTTGCCGTTTGGCATATCACAAAATACTTCACACTCAATCCAAATGTAGGGTCGTACAGTGCTTGAGGTTGATTCTTTCTTTTTCTGTTCTGAACTTCCCGCATTTTTCCAGTGATGAGTATTCATGTAAGACTACAAATAGTGTGTATGTGAAACCTATTTTTAACCGACTTAAAAAAAAGAGTAGGTTGTCAATTCGGTTGTATTTTTTTTTTATGTTTGTTACCTCATAACTCCGTCATTTATTAACCGATTTGGAAAATTCTTTTTTTATTTGAAAGGGTACGCTTGATTACTTCTTAGTGTTCTTTGAAGTCGGTTTAAGTTTTTTGTAAAACAGTCCAATTTTGTAATAATGTAAGCCCCCCTAGACGTGAGCCACTTTCTGTCAGCGTAAACAGCCACGCTGGAAAGTTTATTTCGTATTGTAAATCACGTAAACTAAAGATAAATCACATGACTGGTGAGTTAGGTCACTCGAGCCGCATGAGGTGGCGCTGTGCTGGCATTGTGGGGAGGGGGGGCTGTAATATTCGCCATCATAACGAACAGAAGAAAAGCTTCCTCCCACGGACGCCCAAGCTGTGGAATGAGCTCCCCGCTGTGGTTTTCCCAAGGGAGTACATTATGGGGTTCTTCAAAAAGGGTGTGAAGAGATTTTTGCAGGTCGGCAACACTACCCCTTGTTGCAAGCGTCCATAGGTAATCGCGTACCATCAGGCGGGCCGTATGGTTGTTTGCTAACTTAGTAGTATAAAAAAAGTAAATTTGTTCCGATGCGCTGCCGGCGACACAGCGACTCCCTCCCATCAAAATCTCTTCAATCAAACCCTGGGTGTGATGAGAGGGTCGGTAACGCGTGAGTTACTCTTGTGGCTAATAACCACATCCTATTAGGCGTATTCTTATTTGCTACCTTTTTGTAATAGATATAAATCCTATTTTGTAATGTCAGGTGTTCTTATCTGATGAACCTTCAAGAAGTCGTACAGTAGCCTCGTACCCTCACACAATCACTAATTATCTCATATTCGAAGGTCGCTGGTGCATCTTACATCCCACCATTGTTAATGCCTTTGACGTGTGGTGTAAGTGATAAGATTTGTTGACTTACCTTTTATTGATTTAAATCTGGGTTTCTCATGAAACGCAAGCTTACTTAAAATAAATACGGTTTTTGTTTGAAAAAAGAAAACTGAATAAAATAAGGTCAGGCTAAAAAGTCATATTGGCAAGAAAGTCTCTCGCTGCACTATGTTTGTCTCTTTTTGGCACGTAGATGGAAGTATATTGGCTGTCAAAAGTGACCTATTTACGGACCGTTATCGGTTAAAATTAAGACATATCTTTACTAATAATCAAGCAAAGACCTCAAAGCTTTGCATAGCAGACCCTCCCATATGGAAGTTGCAGGTAAAATTAGCTTACGAAATGATCTATATGCCCAGTTTGGCAATAAAAAAACCTACCATTGGTAAGCAAAACGATTCGTTTTGTTTATTGAAACAGGGCATAAGAAGGCCCTAGTTTACCTGTACCTTTGGGTCAAGGTTTCAAATGCAATTGCTTAAATCTCAACTCGAAGTGAACCTTAGAGAATCACAACCGAGCATCGTTAATGTTTTGTTGGTGAAACAATTATATGACCACAAATTATAATGTCATCATGGGACACACCCACTACTAGTTACGGACATTACTTATACCTAAACTGCGGTATTTTACAATTTACTATTTGTTTTTCACACCATCTACTCACTTTTACCTAGAAATGAGGTAACTATTTGTTTTCCTTGTGAAATACAATGAGCTATGTACTTTTGTGACGTATCTCGCTACCGCTTATAACTCAACCCACAATCAAAATCTGAATCATACACTCAACTATTAACTTTATATGTTAGATTTAAAGTTCAAATTACCCTGATACGTTAGGTGAAAACGTATTCTCTAACCTTGTATGCATGCATTGTATAGTTTTATATTTTTTTTTCATGTCACTTGTGAACGTGATGATTGCGGTGTATTTTTGTTATCTATTGTTTGTTATTTCCATGACATTATTTGTACACACGGCGACACATCAAGCTATACATTTCCAGTATAAGATGATCTCGCATTGTATAGGATTTCCGTACAATGAGAGGTCAGCTTATATTGAAAATGTATAGCTTGCTGTAGCCGTGCGTACAAGCTTTATAGTCCATCCGTAAAACCTAGTATCTACAATTTTCGGACAAACTATGCGTAATAAAAAGCCAAACGGTAGAAATATTTATTTTAGTAATTAGATGAATATTTTTTACCGTGATATTTTTTTTATAAACCTGGGTAGTTTTCCAATTGTTCAAGCTGAATGCTCTTTTTTTCTAGTCCAATTGATCCTGGTTCACTTTCATAAATCCTGAAAAATAAAGAAACAAGTCAATTTATTAAAAAATAATTACATAAAATTCGTCTTTTTGTGGGCTTATTTGATTGTATTCCTATGTGTGAACTTCATATTTGCATTGACTTTCAATTTTAATAACATTACATTCAGGTAAAATTTTTAACCTTGCGATCACTGCATCAAAATTACCCTTGGATCTGCAGATATCTTTAGTACACGTATATAAAAAAAAGAAAATTAAAATGTATTATTAGAAGGAACGGATCCTGCAAGGAAAGTAGCATGAATAGTTGAACATTTTAGAAAAATCGGTTGTCGAGCTAGAAATCTAGGGGCTGATCAACTTAAGTTTTATATTTACTTATTAAATTATGATTGAGTCTAATTTGTAGTTTTTACGCCGGGACACGCAAATGTTATCAATGAGATCACAATGAAAAAGACGTAAGGTAATGAATCTAAGCTTTTTTTAAATGTTTATTTTGCGTCGGACGGAATAATACCATAATTTGCCAAACGGGACCCTATTACTAAGACTCCGCTTTCCGTCCGTCCGTCTGTCTGTCAGCGGGCTGTATCTCATGAACGGTAATAGGCAGACATCTGAATTTTTCTTTTTTTTTTTTTTTTTTTACAGTATCGTGTCGGTATTCGTGCGAGGTGGTCGTGTTCAATAGGTGTTTACGTCGATTTGTAAGCGGTCTATTGTTCTGTGCGGTCAGCCCGGCTCGACCCTTTTGTTCGAGCCGTTTACCTGCTGATAACGATGAACCTTTTTTATGGCATTCCTAATGGATAGTTGCGATGATGAATTAACTACAATAATAAAGAGAAACGTTGAAGATACAATAAATATGACGAGATACAATTCACTGGATCAAATTGATATGTTTGAAAGTGAGGAGGGTGATCAAACACCAAATAGAAAGGAATTAAAAGATGATAGTGACAATCAAATATACACAAAACCTGCGAAAAGAACAAGGGAAGAAGAAGAAAAGGATTGGAATCTAGTAGAAAGAAAGGGAAAGAAAATAAAAGAAGATATAGATAAAATTGAAATTTATATTTCAAATAAAGACAAACTTCCAAAACAATTTGGATTGGCAAAACTTTTAAAAGAAAATAATATTAACAATATCTCTAGAGTAAAATACATAAATCCATACCGAGTACGTATTGATATTACAAACGAGTTGAGCGCAGTTACCTTAGAAGAATGCCAAAATTTAATTAGTTTAGGTTGGAGAGTTCAGAGGGCTATGGAGAATAATTTTTCGTACGGATTAATAAAGGATGTTGATCTAGACTTGTCGGAAGAAGATATTTTGAAAAGCATAACATGTCCTAAACCGGCATCTTTAATATCAATCAGTCGCTTACAACGTAGAAATACCGAAAAAGGATGGGCACCGAGTGAAACAGTACGCCTTTGCTTTAAAGGTAATTTTCTGCCCCCTTATGTATACGTGGAAAACTTAAGAATCCAAGTGGAAAAGTATATTTTTCCAGTGTCCCAGTGCTCACGTTGCTGGAAGTTTGGGCATACTGTCAAGAAATGTCCGTCTATGAAGGTCATATGTCCAAAATGCGGCCAGAATCATGCAAACTGCGAAACGAAAACCTTTAAATGCATTAATTGCGATGGAAATCATATGTCCTTATTAAAAATTTGTCCAGCATATCTCAAGGAGAAGAAATTAAGGGAAATTATGTCTGAATTTAATTGCACCTATCGTAGGGCCTTGACTATGTATGTTCCCCCAGTATCTCCAATTAGTGTAAAAGATCCGAATACATATCAATATTCCACTGAAATAAGTCCTGATGATATGAAATCTACACCCTCTCAAAACCTTGAATTGCCGATTTTTTCACAAATTGTTAAAACTACTGCGGTTGTTCACCGAGAAGCGAAAAACAATCTGCCCCCGCCGAAAAGAGCACGCAAAAAGGAACCAAACCCCTTCGAGAGTGATATTCCTTTAGAGCAGGAAACAAATCCCGGTGATGAAAATGAACAAAAGCATTCTGAACATTCGCAAAAGAAAAATGTTAGCTTTAGTGAACTACTGTCGCGGTTGAAGGAAATTCTATTTTTTAAAGAATGCTCAATTGAATCAAAAATGAAAGAAATGTTAAAAAGTTGTGTTGAATGGTTTATTTTGGTTGTTGTCGATAACATAGCAGACTGGCCTCTTTTAAAATATTTAATTGATTATTTCATCGGTTAATAAGAGTAAATGTGTACGATTAAACCTCTTGCAATGGAACGCGCAGAGTATTAGAAGTAAGAAAGCAGAGTTTGAAAACTTATTATTACTGGATAAAATTCACATTGCAGCTTTAAGTGAAACCTGGTTGGAGCCCGATAGCTTATTTTCTGTAAGTGGCTATAAGATATATCGTAGGGATAGAGTAGACGGTTACGGGGGTGTTGCTATTTTAACACACAATTCAATAAAGTCACATATTCACCATAGTCAGAGTAGCAACTTGGGAATAGAACTAATTCACGTAAAATTATATAACTGTGATTGTATAGAAAATATTATATCTATATATTGCCCACCTAATGTGCGTACTAATCATTCTGACTGGGAATACATATTTTCTCTTTCGAGTAAGAAAACATTGATACTCGGTGACTTTAATGGCCACCACACAAACTGGTCAAATAAGATAAATCAGAGAGGAAATCAAATATTTGATGCGTTGATAGATCATTCTTACATAACATTAAATAATGGTGAAATAACTCGTATTAAGTTAGTAGATGGGGTATTACAACAATCCTCTCCTGACATATCTATGGTTTCATCTGATATAGCGTTAAATTTGAACTGGTCTGTATTAAATGAAACACTGGGCAGTGATCATCGTGTTATTAAAATTTCGACAAATTTTACTACTAATTCCCAAAATATGTTTCGGAGGAATTATAGAAAGGCAAATTGGCCCTCTTATTCAACTTTATTAGAAAATCTTTTCTCTGATTTAAAATTACCGGACGATTTACAAAAAGCTTATGATAGTTTTGTAGATTATATCTACTTAGCAGCAGACTGTCACATTCCTTTCATTAAAGTTAACCCCAATCCTGATAGTAATTTTAAACCAAAACCTTATTGGGATGTTACACTATCAAAAACTGTTGCGGAAAGACGTTTAGCCTTATCTAAATTCAGACGTAACCCCAGTCCTGATAATTTGGATATTCTTCAGGATAAAATACGTGTTGCACAAAATAAGATTCGATCTGCTAAAAGCGAAGCATGGCAAAAATTTTGCTCTTCATTATGTGAAAGTTCGTCACAAAGTGAGGTATGGCGAAAAATGAAATGGATGAAAGGTTTTTCAACCCCAAAACACCATATTAATGAGGATAAAGCTTATGAATTGTTACATAGTTTAACACCGGATTATGTTTCACCGAAAGATCCACACTTTATAATTACGAACCCTAAGCTAGAAGCTATAATTACAGTTCAAGAATTAGAACATGCTATTCGTCCTAAAGACACTTCCCCAGGATGTGATAACATTTCATATTCTATGCTGAAAAATCTTCCAAAGAATGGTAAATTGTTATTGCTTGAATTATACAACAAGTTTTATACTTCTTCTTTCGTCCCAAAACAGTGGCGAGACATCGCCATTGTCCCTATTCCAAAAGCTGGTCGAGATCCTCATTCTATTTCTTCTCTGCGTCCGATTTCTATGATATCCTGTCTCTGTAAAATATTTCACAATATTCTAGTCAAAAGACTAGAATGGTATGTAGAAAGTAATACATTTTTAAGTAATACTACTACTGGTTTTAGAAAATGCCGTTCTACATTGGATAATCTGACTAGTTTAGTATCTCAAATACAAGTAGGATTCTCAGAAAAGCGTATTACGATAGGATGTTTTATGGATGTAGACAACGCCTATAACAATGTCGATATATCTAGTTTGTTGCGTACTATGGATCGCCTGGGAGTTGGACAGAAAATGTGTGGCTACATATGGAATTTCCTATCATTAAGGAAGCTCAAAATTTCTGTTAATAATAATTTTCTGTGTCGGAATTCTGGTCGAGGCTTAGCACAGGGTGATCCTCTTTCTCCATTATTGTTTAATATAGCATCTATGCATATATGTAAATTGGTGAAAAACGTATCTATTACGCAATTTGCTGACGACTTTGTGCTGTATGCTACCTGTAGTGACGTAGTCGAAGCTTCCCAAAAATTACAAGTAGCTTTAGATATCTTCCATAAATTATTATTAAATATAGGTTTAGACATTTCATCCTCAAAAAGTAAGGTCTGTGTATTTAAATCTAGTGTTTTTAGAGGCACAGTTGATCTAACTGTCAATAATGAATCTCTACAAGTGGTGGAGAATATTAAGTATTTAGGTCTATGGTTAGATCGGTCTCTAAGGTGGTCCAAGCATATTAATGAGCTGAAAGAAAGTATATCTAGATTCTCCAATATTTTCAAAGTTCTTGCGGGTACTGGGTGGGGAGTACATCCTAGACACCTTCGACGTTTATATTTAGCTATTATTCGAAGCAGGATGGACTATGCCAGTTTTCTTTACGACTCCAGTTGCCAAACTCATTTAAAGAAGATAGAGCGCGTTCAAAATCAGTGTATGAGAATTATTGGCGGTTTTGTCAAAAGCACTGCGATCCACGTTATGGAATATGAACTTTTTCTTCATCCTTTACATGTTCGCAGATTTTATCTCGCTGGAAAATTTTACCTAAAACTAAAATCACTTGGTAATGATGAAGTAATAGACCTTTTAAGTACATTGAATTGTCTTTGTCAAAATTCATACTGGAGTCGAAAAAAGAAACCACTATTGGTGACAATACATGACCAATTTAATTCAATGTCTGTATACTCTAGTAAAAAGTTAGAAATATTTTCCCTCAACACTTGGGTTAGCAATGTGGATTTATTTAAAGTAATTAACACTGATATAGATGGGGTTATCAAAGCAAAAAGAAAATATAATACTCATAGTTTATATACAATATGTAACCAATTTATTGATGAACACTATTCAAATTATTATAAAATATTTACAGATGGATCGATGGATGAGCAGAGTAGTGGGGCGGCTATATTTGATCCACAAACCAAGCTTAGTATTAAATTACAGATAGACTGCAAAACATCCATTATGCGGGTGGAACTCATCGCCATAGCAGAGGCTTTGTCTTACTTGGAATCTATTGACTGTAATAGGTTTGTTATTTTTACAGATTCGAAAAGTGCACTCCAACACTTAATTCGATGTACTTCTAACTTTCAGGGTACACCTATTGCATACACAATTATAAAACTGATCTGCAGACTTATCGACAACAACAAAAATGTCATTCTACAATGGGTTCCGTCTCATATAGGTTTATATGGAAACGAAGAGGTTGACCGGTTGGCCGGAGAGGCCTCAAGTCATGGTATTCCTTGTAATTGTCTACCCTATGTCTCAGAGGTTCTATACAAAATAAAGGAAGTATGCTCTGGAATGTGGAAGGAGTATTTTGATGAGAGATCCTTAACTAAAGGGATATGGTTTAAAACTATGGTTTCAACTCATCAATCTTGTTCTTTGTGGATAGAAAGTCAGCGTATGAACCGTACTGATATAGTGACAGCTTTTAGACTTAGATCAGGACATATTCCCCTAAATGGTTTTGCACATATGATGGGTAAAGTTGATTCACCCTTATGTACTGAGTGTGGAACGATAGAAGATGCATACCATATTATGATGGAGTGTGTCCGAAATGAAGCCGAAAGGAAATCACTTTTTTATGTTAATAATATAAATTTAATTAATGTTGGAGAATGTAACAGTATATTGGCGTTTCCAGTATCGGAGACTGCCAAAATGTTATACAAATTAGTGCAGATAGGTATAAGTAGAAGATAACTGTTTATGTATTTCCGATGAGGGTGACATATTCATTGTATGAATAAATCCCTCTAAAATAAATTAAGAATAAAAAAAAAAAAAAAAAAATGTATTTTTATTGCCGCTATAACAACAAATAATAAAAATGAAATAATGTTAGAAATTAAAGTGAGCACCCATACAACAAACGTCTTTTTTTGGTACCAATTTTTTTTCATCGCAAAATGAGCTTGTTAATATTGTACGGAACCCTCCGTTTACGAGTCCGA
Organism: Polyploca ridens; assembly: GCA_951394255.1. Taxonomy (NCBI): domain Eukaryota; kingdom Metazoa; phylum Arthropoda; class Insecta; order Lepidoptera; family Drepanidae; genus Polyploca; species Polyploca ridens. Next base: position 2,290,417 of record OX596268.1, read on the forward strand.
CTCGCACTTGGCCGTTCGTTTTATCTAGCTTATTTATAGCCTAATGCAAGGTGCAAGCAGCTCTTTTAATAAACATAAAGATAATAATTGTACTGTTTATGTAAATAAACATTTATCTTTATGATATTATTATGTACTTTGTTTACACTTACATATACTAAGAGAGTATTTATATACTCTGAGCTAAGAGTATATTATGTAAAGTGTAAATAAAGTGAGAGTGTGATTCTATAATGATGTATCCCATTATTATATTAATTTGAGAATAATTGTATGTATAAATAGCAAACTGTTTTTATCTCTAAATAATTTAAAATCAAATTTCTATTCATCTATATCTGGTTGTGCTTTTAGTTCTTTTAAACGACGCAATAGATTTTGATGCGATATCATTTCTTCCGAAAGTTTTATGTGTATTATATATATAGTACCCGGGCGAAGCCGGGGCAGGTCGCTAGTTCAATTATAAATGTCGGCATAGCGAGTATTGTGACTATAGTTGTAAAATTTTAAACTCAAAAATAAAATATTTACATAAGTCTATTGCATTAAATATAGCAGATCCATATTTTTTCATAACTCTTAACATTAGTTTTAATTTATTTATTAATTTATTTTTCTTAACCAAAAATATGTTTTAAACATGTATTAAAAAAAACATATAAACATCCGACACCCCGCAAAAAAATATATAAAAATCTTACCTTGAAACTTTCAGATCACAATTCAAAACTGAAATATTTTCGTTGTTCTTAATTTAAATTATTTATTTATTTCTTTACGTCTGTCTAGTACAGTTGTCTCAATAGAACTGAACATTCGCTAGTCTCGTTGCGTACGCGCATTATTAAGTGATTCAATTTTACTCTTAGCGTTACTACAGCGTGTCCCTGTATTATAACATTTATAACGCTAACCATGTCATTATTTTATGATGATTATGTTGTTTGTTATGGTGGTGTTATACAGCATGTGCATATAAATAGGGGACAGATTTTTATTTATATGAGATGTTTAGGAGTTAACTAGTATGTCGGTTACCCATTAATATTTTTTTGGATAATAGGATATTTCTTTCCAATACAAAGAGATTTGAAGGTATCAAACGTAGATAAGTATATTTTCTTTAATTCAGATATCCGATAAATGTTTATTTATTTATAACTTAGAAATGAAAAGGGAGATTTTTTATAACTTAGTTCTAAGATCATGTAATTCCAACATTTAAAATCAGTAAACAGACTTCATCCTGTATAATAAAGCTGTTAATGGACAAGTGTTAGTTGCGTCGTCACTTGGCATTGTTTAGTTAATTTTACGATTTTTCGCTTCATCACTTATGAAATTATCTACATTCCAATACGTAATTGTTCTTATTGTAGGTACGTATATTAGTTTTAATGACCGTGAATACCCGAAATTAATTCGTATATAATTCTCAATGTTAATTACGAGGTCATACAAAACGAAGTTCGTTCTTTTTTTGGATATCAATGAATACAATTTAATGACATTTTGTAAACGCCATTCAATAACTTATATCGACTTGTGTAAAATCAGATCTCTATTGAACTATTAAGTATCAAGATTACAAGGGCTCAAAACAACGAGGAAAAATACTTTTAGAGTAGTAATACCGCAATCCAATGTCGCATTTAGTAAGTGCTTTTTCACTGATTCATTACAGTACCCAATCACTGCATCTAATCATTTTGTGTAACTAAATATTTTCATAGTCGGAGGTGGGAAATTGCGGAATAGTTTTCAAACAAAATTAACTTCTTTTGATAAATTTTTCGATAGCTCAACTTTTTTTTATTTTTTTTTAATCAAAAGTAACCAACCCATTTGACGCTGTTTCCTAGGTTGATTATACCTTTACTGTGGATTTTTACTTGCCAGGCTTAGAAAAAATAATGTTTTTCCCATAAATATATTATTATGCCTTCATTTTCTTTCATGTAATCATTCAAAATCAAAATGAAAAAGTCATTTATTCAGTTTAGGCCCTAGTAAGGCACTTATGAACGTTAATTTGGTACATACAGTTGAATTTACCACCGGTTCGGCGGTTTCGGTTCGGTTCATTAAAACTTAAACTACGAAATATAAAACTAAATTCTAAAAAACTAAACTTCGGGGAAATAATGATCATGATAAACTAATGCGACATTATTCTACTAATATAATAAACTAGCTGTCCCCCGCGATTTGACCCGCGGTACCGAGATAAAAAGTAGCCTATGTCCTTCTCCATACCATAGGCTATCTTCATGCCAAATTTCATGATGATCCGTTTAGTTTCAAAATCAAAATCAAAAAGTCATTTATTCAGTTTAGGCCCTAGTAAGGCACTTATGAACGTTAAATTGGTACATACAGTTGAATTTACCACCGGTTCGGAATACACTTAAACTGAGAAGACTCCGGCAAGAAACTCAGCAAGGTTTTTTTTTTTTGTGGAAGATCTTTTAATATTACAGCTTTTTTTTGTTTGTGTCACAATTTTATCTTTATTTCTTGTATTGAAGTTATGGCGGCTACTATTAATTTCAAATAAATTTAAGTTTTTACGGACAAACATAATATTTTCATAAATGTACTGTGACGGTAACGTTAATATTTTAAATTCCTTGAATCGACTTCGTAGTGATTCGCGAGGACCCAAATTGATTGCGCGAATTGCACTTTTCTGCAGAATAAATATAGTTTCAAAGTCTGCAGCTGAGCCCCACAGCAGAAGACTGTAGGACATTAAACTATGGAAATAAACAAAGTAAACCAACCTGGCTTTAGCCACATCTGTTATTTGTCTAATTTTTCTAACAGCGAAGGCGGCGGAACTCAGTTTACTAGCTAATCTTTCTATATGAGGACCCCATTGTATTTTACTGTTTAATGTAACGCCGAGAAAAACTGCCTTATCCACTAGTGCAAGTCTTTTACCATCGACAAAGATATGAGTGTCACTCTTAACAACATTAGGGAGAGAAAACCTTATACATTTAGTTTTACAGGAATTAAGCATAAGATTATTGGCGGCAAACCATTTTGATACAGCTGATAAGGTGTCATTGAGCTGCGTAAGGTCTTTATCTTTTCTATTGACCTTAAAAATTAGAGAAGTGTCATCAGCAAATAAAACTATATCCGACAATTCATTTACCATATAGGGCAGATCATTAATATATGCCAGAAACAAAAAAGGGCCTAAAATTGATCCTTGCGGTACGCCCGTTTTCACTAGAGACCCTGAGGACGTAGTACCGCTAATACCTACTTTTTGTTGGCGACCTGATAGATAAGATGATATAAGATCGAGTGCCACTCCATGAACTCCATAGTGTTGGAGTTTTAAAACTAGTGTGTAGTGATCTACGCAATCAAATGCCTTGGAGAGATCACAAAATACGCCAACCGCATCCTGTGAATTCTCCCAGGCTTCAAAAATATGCTTTAAAAGTTTAGCACCAGCGTCTGTCGAGTTGAGGCGTGAAGGCGTAACAAACAAAAAAACTCACTTTCGCATTTATAATAGTTAGGATTAACATATAGCTTTCTTTTTATCCCGGGAAAATATTTATCTAATATTTTCCTCGGGAACGCGGGTGAGACCGCGCGACTAGTTAAAGTATAACATCGTGATCCAAGGTGATTAACTGATTAACGACTGTAATATTTCCCGTCACGATTCATTCAGGGACAGCACCCAGTAAACAAGTGACATTTGCCAGCATCTGTGACTCTGTGTTATTGTAAACAATAATTAGTTTACGCTCGTAAAAATTATGTAAAGGGAAAATTACAGTCGGTCTGTCCCTGCTTAGGCCTGTTAGCTAAGCAGATTAATTTAGTCAGGTTTTAGGTTCTTTGAATTAGATTAATTTATTAGTTAACATATTTACGCCGGTATAGTTATTTAATTTTTAGTTAAACTCACATTTAGTTTTTTTTTACGGCAAAGACAAAACCTCTTAATGCTTTTATTTATATATATTTTAGTTTCTAAGTTATTTTTATATCTTTAACTTTTTTTATTGAATTATTATTATGTTAATTTTTGTATCATCATGATGTATGTCAAATATAATATCACAATGTTTTATTGTTTATTTGGTTACTAAAATGTTATCTGAAGCAATGAGGTTTTATATCATTATCTTTATTATATGGGCTTTGTGAATGTTTGAACTTGTCTGTATGTGTGTTTATATAAAGAAGGTTGTTTACGAAACTAAAGAAAAGTGCTATTTTAGAATAATTATCACACAAAAATTATTCTTTTCTTACCAGTGTGACATTAGTTTAATCTGTCAGATAACTACAAATATGGTATCTATTATTGCAGTAATTATGTCGAATATGCCTTGCGTGGATTGTCGATAAGCTTAATACATCTATAAACTTGTTTTTTTTTTTTTTTTTACTGTTTATAAGCCTGTGTTTGACCACAATCTCACCATGGTAAGTGATGATGTGGCCGAAAGTGGTAAGCACACAAAGCCTAGAAGAAACTGGCTCTCAAGTGCAGCTGTCGGAACACACTGGTAGATGCTTGGCGACAGATTTTCAACTTGATTACAATTATCTCTTTCAAATGTCATTCTCACACAGTTATGTCAGATTTGTCGACGAAAATCGATAAATTTATTTATCGATACATCCTCGCTTGCAGGGCTGGCTTATTTATACGCTAGATAACGGACGAAAAGTATAGTCACAAGCAAAAAAATCTGTTTTTTCTATTGATTACGAAGTTAAGAAGCGTTAAAAAAGACTACTTTAAAATTGTGTTAATTTATTTCTTTTTCTTTACAGGCTCATGATGTACAAGAGACGCAAAGAGTATACAGCTCTGAATGGAGGTGAGGGTATGAATCTCCTCTCGCAGAGGCCCTACACAGAACTCACTAACTTCAACGGAGCTGCCAGTCGGCTACGGTGAATAAACTACCTCCACCCTACTACTGATTCTCACGAAGTGATAACGATTCGAGAATGACAGTTATCTGTGTGAAAGTATTATTTATTATTAATGAAATGAAGGCAAGGACATTGTTCTCGGAATAAGGTTGAAGTGATAAATTATGTACTAATGTTATGAATTCATAAATTCATAGTAATGTGATACGAGTATGTATCTTCTCACTATCACAATGCAAGACTAATTTGTCTAGAGTTGCTGTCACATAGTGCTCATAAACTTCTCAGAAAAGTAACTGTATTCTACAAGTAACATTTTATGAAGAATAAGATTATTGCATCTAGTGCCAAATATTAACGGGTACATGACGAATGTATAAGAAAAGAGTTTAAGAGTGATTCTGCCTGACTTTCGAGTTTATTTCGAGTGATAACGCAATGAGAACGTAACAAAAAGTAGGGGGCTTTCACCACTTTGAAAGTTTATTTTCATAACTTGTTAAGCTTTATGTACAAAAACGTCGGTTTTGTTAAATTATTTTTAATATTTTCAGACGGTTCGATATAATAGATTATGAAAAAAATGGAGTTTGTAAAATACCAGTTCTATAAGTGCTGTGAATGAATTAAACTCTTGTAAATATAGTTTTAAGTATCATTATTGCTTGTATATTATATGCTTGTAGCATAATGTATTATTGTTATGACATGTCGACTCAAAATCTGACTTTTTGCGACATGAGTCATTAAAAGTCGGTTTTTAAGTCTACAAAATTTAGATAGATAACTAGCAATCAATTTAATACTGTATAGGTATTTAGGACCTCATTTAAATCACGTATAATGTGTGTGAAGGCGCGTTGGTCACTCTCGCGTTTTCAACATCGATGTCATTTGGCAAAGAACATGTTTTTTCCACCAAATGTCAAATCGGCAAAGATGTCCTAGACGTGAGTATCGGGCCCCTGTTTGACTGTACAATCAAATAATATATGTAATACTATTGTTTAAATGCTCAATTTCGCTCGTATTTTGTGTCTTTAAGTCCTGAAATCACATGTTCATTAATTCAAACATTTGGATTGTATTTATATCATTTTATTTGTAAGTTATCAATCAGTGTTTTTTTTGTTCATTATTTATCTATGGTATTAAAATCAAAACAGTATTTTTAATGTCAGCCTGTTTATTTGTGTGTTAGTACTCACTTAGACTCTGGAGATATCTAGAAATTACTTTATATTAGGTATCTGAGAAGGAAAGTAGAGTAACTCAACAATCTAAATTTTTATGTATTCATAGAAGAATATTCAGAAATGCCTTCAATGATCTTTCATCGTAAATCTACAAATGAAATGATATGACAATCCAAAAAATACATTTAATAATGCTCATAGTTAAATTATATTTTATAGTGTGTTATTAAAACTAATATTTTCATGTTAGTGGAGAACCAAATATTATAATCAATTATACATAAACATCAATGTTTTTAATAATATAAAAAAACAATCGATGAGAATACAAAGCACTAAAATTCGTTTTAAAAACAATCAAATTAGTTAAACAGTTACTTTTTCTAAAAATGTTCTCAGAAGTAATCTAAAAATCTAGTATAATATTTTAACTTTTTTTAAATTAATTCTCGTCCTTTATTTAAAAGGTGTCTCTAAACCTAACCGAAATGCCTAAGCCAATTCTATTTTATTACTATTTTAAGTATTAACAGAGTATTATTAGTCATTATAGTTATTAGCTTTAGTTTATAAGTAGCCAATCTTTTCCTATTACAAATAACATATTTTATGTAATGTTTAATGCATTTATTTGATGAATATTTGATTTTGGGACTTTGGAAAGCATTCATTAGAAAAAACTATGTAAGTAAAAGGTAATCCTTTACACAAAGTCGCTGACAGTTACTGAAAACATTTAAAATAAAACTGATTGGCAAATTCACTTTTTCACTAAACAAAGCGAAATCTTACGGCGATATTAACTCTAGTTCTTTCAAAGCTTCAATAATAGCTTACATTACCTCAACAATAATATAAATGGCTCTATTCAAAGGAAAATAGGGAAATATCGACGAGATTTACAATATATTTAGTTTATTTAGTTGGTGTGAAAATTGAGCTAAGTATTAGTTAGAAATGGTGCCGGACACCAAAGTGCGTATGTCATTATTTGGTATTTTTATCTCATTTTATGAATAGATTTAGAAAATCATCATGACATTGTAATGTATGAAGAATAGCTTAATACATACATATTTATTTTGTTATTTAGACATAATAATATTTTTATTGGAAATTGATATACATGAAAGTTTTTTTGTCTTTCCATTAAAGATGTTTAGTTATTTTAGTGACTTCCATATATTTTCTAAGGATCATGTGTATTTGTGATGTTAATTTCTTTCGTGTTTCTTGTAGTTGTCTGTCAATTGAGAACTAGATAGTTAAAATAGTTGTTTTTATCAATGACTGTAATTTATCAAACATAGCTAACATGTGATATTTTATCTTAAATATCGTTTAACAGTTTTATTTCTAGGATGTTTTGTTTTTTAGACAAATTTTAACATTTTTATAGTTTTTTGGTTACTACATTTTTCCTATAGGACCTCAATATGAATGAAATGATGATCGTGTAGTAGAATATTAGTAAGAATTTTGACAATTAAATAAGAATTATGATTTATTTGCGTGTTTTATTGCTTGCAACGTTAGAAATAACTTTGTTCTTTCAATTCCGCAACTTAGCTTAATTTGGTAATTAAGTAACTTTATAATAATGCTGCATTGCCTCGATCAAATTACAATAAAATATGCATATTTGCAATATGAGCAGTATTTCCAGACGTAAAGTAATTGCAAATCTATTTCAATCTAAATAAGTTGAAAATCAATTTACATTAACTTATTCTAAATTACATAAACTAACACAAACTTAAATCAGTTCTTCACAGTAAGTGAACAAAAATGTATTTATTAATATTCGTTACGTTTGTTACAATTATCGACTGTAATCTAAACATAAGTGATACAACATACAAAATTAAATACATTTTAAATAAATACAAAAGTAATAGATATCCCAGATGCGCAAGTTCATTGAAAATAAATGACTTTATGTCAAGTACAATGGAATTCTTCCATAGAACAGAGAGGTTTGGTGAATTTCTTAAATATTCGAATGTGAGTGATTGTTTACCAGATGGCAGTGATAATTATGTGATGAGCCATATACTAAAGGGTTTATTGCTTCACGAAGATGTGCCAGAAACACACTGGACTGAATATAAGGTAAAGGGGTTTCATGCAAAAAATTCAATAAATCCCATGTCGATGCAGGCAGTTTTAAAAAAAAAACTTGATCTTATGAAGGTAAAAATTAAATGGTAAGCAGTATTGCTGATTATAAGGCGACTGAATTTCTTATAAGACACTTTGTTTTATAAGAAATTCAGTCGCATTGGTTGTTATTGACAAGAAATGTCGGATCTGACACGCCCGTACATTTTATGTCAATATATGAAATTTTCTCATTTCTGAGGGATGAATATTAAAAGGGAATTTAGGGGTTCTAAGGGATGTATAACCAGCATCAAACCGAGAGCAAGTCAAGCAAGTCGGTGACGTTTAAAGCCCATCACAGACGTAGCTATAATAATATATTAATACTAGCTGCCCGGCGCGACTTCGTTCGCGTGGTGCTACCCTACCCTGTGGTGCTACCCTACCCTATCCTACCCTACCCTACTCTACCCTATCTAAACCATCCAGGGCGTCATCCAAACGCATACAAAAAAAAAACAACTGTACGTGTGTTTGTCACAGAACTCCTAAGCGGCTGGACCGATTTGAATGAATTTTTTTGTATGCGTTTGAGTGCGCCTTGGATGGTTTAGATTTATAAATCAGCCTGGCAGATGGGGCTGCAGTCGATAATATAACCTAGATACCGACTGAGCGACCGATTGGAATGGTGGCGACCATTCCAATCGGTCCAGCCGTTTAGGAGGAATTCAGTGACATACACACGTGCAGTAGAATTTTATATATGTCACCGTATTTTTGTGAAAACCGTTAGTTTATAATCTACCTAGCGAGATTGTAAACTCCCCGATAAATTGTGAACTGTACCATACTGCTTACAATATAACGTATTAATTTCCGATAGTTTATAATCTATCCGCAACAAACCGTTATATTGTGAACTGGCATCATACTTGAACCCGACAGAATGCTCTTTGCGCGCTGATTGGTTGAACGTCATGTGTCCCGCGCCGCCATCTTTACCTAGCTGTCATTTGTTATCAACGAACGTAAACGAACATATTTTTTTGTGTTTTTAACAGATTTTGTGTTTAAAATAAGTGAAAGTTATCATAAAGTTACAATTATTTGTGAAAATAAACTAGGATTTAAATAATAAGTAAAGTTTCTGTGAATAATAACTATTAGTAGCCGAACATAACCTGAGTTATACTTTTCATGTTTTAATATAATTTGTCGTGTAAGTAAAGTGTTTCAATTATATTTTTGAAACTATATCCTATTAAAAATGTCGAATATTGATTCTACTATTCTACAAAATGCTCTACCGCCAAGATTGACCAATCAGGGACGGTTCACAATATTACGAGTGATAAAATCGGACAGATTGTGAACCCTGTCGGCAAGTGCAGGTTCGTTTGCAATATGACGGTTTGACATGGATAGATTATAAACTATCGGAAATGAATACGTAATATTGTAAGCAGTATGGTACAGTTCACAATTTATCGGGGAGTTTACAATCTCGCTAGGTAGATTATAAACTAACGGGTTTCACAAAAATACGGTGACATATATAAAGATAAATCATAGCAAGGCATATTACGATATATTTTCAATACTAATCTTCGAGTGACCGCACACGCAGCTATAATATATATTTCTGTTTCTTCGCCAACCTGTACTGTAATTTATTTTATAGCTGGGCATATAAATACATATTAAAGCTACGTCTGTGATGGGCTTTAGCGTTTCAAGCTGTTTGGTTGACAGCTTGACAGTTTGACGGGCCAGTTGGTTAAGACTCCACCTATCGCGCCGCAGGTCGTGGTGTCGATTCCCGCACAGGACATGCAATTGTGTGCATGTTCTATATGTCAATGGTTATTTTTTAGACTGTTCACAAAAAAGTGTACACGACACCTCGACACGAGATGGCAGCACAAGAAAAATGGCGGACGAACTTGCAGCGAGTTGCGCGTCACAATCAAGACTTTTTGGCGGGAAAACAGTCTTATTCATTACACCTTAATCATTTTGGAGACTGGGTAAGAGTTTATCTAGTCGCATATTCGATCGGGTTGATTTCTGAAATATATTCTGAAATAAAGCATCTCTATGAACAATAATGTTGAGTGCTCTACACACTATCATCATACATCTCAGTTTCAAAATAGAAATCTTAATTTTAATAAGCTCTCTGTCTAGATTTAGTCGCTTATTTATGTTTCTCATTAAGTATTCCACTGAGTTTCGTCAACCTGGGTTATTTTAATAATTCAAATAGTTGTTTTAAATCTAATATAAATGCCTACTTATATTGACTTAGGTATATATTTTACACCTTACAAGTAGTAGCAGCCGTAACGGCAACATATTTTATTAATGTAGGTAACTTTTGTTATAAGTTATTTTATATTTTGATCCAGGATCCAACGGATTATTTCAAGAAGTTACTCAAGTTATTCCACACGTTTCCACTATTTGATCCTGCTGAAGATCACCATAGAACTGCTTATCACAAGAGTCTTCATACCAGCGTTCCTAAACAAGTAAGTTGAAATCATCGAACAATTTAACTCAAAGTAGCGTAATACCACGGCTACCTTTTACCATCGCAACTCTCGCCATCGACGGGGAATCCATACTCACACATTGAAACCAGAATTGTTTCGAACTGTGCGGGCTCAAAGGAGTTTCCTTCCGCGGACGCTCGGACTGTGAAATGAGTTCCTCGCCATGGTTTTCCCAATGGAGCACAGCATGGGGTTCTTCAAAAAGGGTTTGAATAGATTTCAAACAAAATCAACATATTTTTTTTTTATACCACTAGTATGGCAAACAAGCATATGGCCCGCCTGATGGTAAGCGATTACTGTAGCCTATGGACGCTTGCAACGCCAGGGATGTCACTCGCGCGTTGCCGACCCTGCTGAAATCTCTTCACACCCTTTTTGAAGAACCCCATGCTGTACTCCATTGGGAAAACCACGGCGGGGAGCTCATTCCACAATCTGAGTGTCCGCGGAAGGAAGCTCCTTTGACACCGCACAGTTCGAAACAATTCTTCTTCAATGGGCCCGCCTGATGGTAAGCGGATACCGTTTCCTATAGATAGACGCTCGCAACACCAGGGGTATCACTCGCGCGAGCATCTCTTCACACCCTTCTTGAGGGTTATATGAGTGGTTGAGAAAATTAACCGATTTAAACCCATTGAGCTATTATAACTACGTAAGAGAAGACACCACACTTCAAAAATATGTTCCGTTTAAGTGAGGCCATCCGTCCACACTTTTTGTTGTAGAACAATAAACGAAACGCGTAAGCGCCGTGAGAATCACGGTGTTTGCGAGGAAAATAATAAAAGCGTTCTTATACCGCTACGTCTGCTTAGACTTATTATTGTTTCAGCACTAAAGAGAACTTTAGTTGACTCTAAATAATTGGACTGTTTTACAAAAACCATAAACCGACTTCAGAGTACACTAAGAAGTAATCAAATCCTGATCTGATGACAATGGGACCAAACGGGAAGCGTACCCTTTCAAATAAAAAAAGAATTTTCCAAATCGGTTAATAAATGACGGAGTTATAAGGTAACAAACATAAAAAAAAAACATTCGAGTTGAGAACAGCTCTTCCTTTTTTTGAAGTCGGTTAAAAAATGGGACATAGCCTTTGCTTATGATGCCTTCTATAGAGAAGGCATCATAAGCAAAGGCTATGTCCCATTTTTTAATAATAATAGCTCAATGTTTATACCACAAATTTAGCTATGAGGTATAGCTGTGTGAACCAGATCTATCCACCGCCAGGTAGACTGGCGCAGCAAAGGTTTCCAGCCGCGGCGTGAAGAACAATGGCACTGTGGAGCGTGTTACGCTTTCGCAGTCACACATGCGTTGCAGGCGCAGCTCTACAAGAAGCATAAGGATTGGAAGGAACTGAGGTATGGCTTTAACACCTGGAAACTGGGAATAAAATTAGCTAGCAGATTACTTTGATAATCCAGGTGTGCTTCTATTGAAATCAAGCGTGGATGGCCACAAATAAAATTAACGTTTTAAAAAAAAATACCCAACGAAATGATTCTCCCATTTTGCAGCTGAATCTTTTTTGCCTGACGTTTGTTGATTTCCAATGAAAAATATAGATCATGTCACGCGGCAATGAAAAAATATTATACTTTTGTCAGAGCCGTGGCTCGGAATGAAAAATCTGAGGGCCTACCACAAGCTCTTAAAACAAGGTTAAAATAACCTAATTTGACTTTTGTCCCTCTTTGACATCCGGCGTCAAAACAGGACAAAAGACAAATAAGGTTATTTTAACCTTGTTTTAAGAGCTTGTGGTAGGCCCCCAGTGCTGGTTTCATAACCAGGTATCTCCTAGTTATTATGAATTGGTCAATTCGTAATAACTAGGAGATACCTACTATTACTACTGTCTACCTATGTATATTTAATACTTACCTCTGCGTTATTTTTTTTAAATAAAGAAATACAATTTGTTCAGTCCCCAACAAATAGTGGACTGTAGTTTCAAAGACGGCAACAGTGGGTGTGATGGGGGCTCGCTGAGGGGGGCGCTGAGCTACGCTTCCAGAGATGGACTCATTATGGAGACGCAGTATCCTTATGTTGGAAAGGTATATTATAATAAATAACCCTTTATTCAGTTAACTAGATAAGAAAATATTAAGCAAAAGACAGAAGTAAAGAAAATAATTTATTTTGACATACAAAAATAAGAAGAATAATAATTGAACTGTTTTACAAAAAACTTAAACCGACTTCAAAGTACACTAAGAAGTAATCAAATCCTGATCTGATGACAATGGGACCAAACGGGAAGTGTACCCTTACTAACAAAAAAATAATTTTCCATATCGGTTAATAAATGACGGAGCTATGAGGTAACAAACATATAAAAGAAATACAACCGAATTGAGAACCTCCTCCTATTTAACCGACTTCAAAAAAAGGAGGAGGTTCTCAATTCGAATGTTTTTTTTATTTACTTTGAAGTCGGTTTAAGTTTCTTGTAAAACAGTCCAATTATTTTGAAGTCTGTTACAAAAATTAGTGAAACTACCCAGTAGGGGATCCTTTAAAATGTATAGGCTTCGAAGCCATAGTCAAAGCCATGCATTTAGGCCCTCATCAAATCAAAACGACCTACTAAAGTTACTACGGGCTCTGTAACCAGCCTTTGACAGAAAAGCACCTGTAAAAAACTAAACACGGTTTAAATTTTCATATATTTAAGCCGATGATAGCTCAGTGGTCCATAACGCGCTGCGCTATTCGTATATGGGCATACTTGCCTCACTACACTTGGCCCTCAGGGGTATTTTTAAGATTCCGTTTGCTTCCAGAAAGGCAGTTGCAAATACAATCGTTACCTAGTAAGAGTACGTCCCAAACGCTGGGCAACCTTGCCACTAGGGGACGAAGCAGCCATAGAACGTGCATTAGCAACTATTGGACCTCTAGCTGTGGGCGTTAATGCTTCACCCTTTACTTTTCAGCTGTATAGGTAATGTTCATCATCATCTTCGTATCTTTTTTTTTATACCACTAAGTTGGCAAACAAGCATACGGCTCGCCTCATGGTAAGCACCGCACCGCACCGTACGTTACCGTAGCCTATGGACGCTTGCAACACCAGGGGTATCACTCGCGCGTTGCCGACCCTGAAGAAATCTCTTCATACCCTTTTTGAAGAACCCCATGCTGTACTCCATTGGGAAAACCACGGCGGGGAGCTCATTCCACATTCTGAGCGTCCGCGGAAGAAAACTCCTTTGAACCCGCACAGTTCGAAACAATTCTGGTTTCAATGTGTGAGGATGGACTCCCCGTCGATGGTGAGAGTTGCGATGGTAAAAGGTAGCCGTGGGCATCAAGTCCAACAATTCCTTAGTACACTCTCCGTTGTACAAGCGGTAGAACACACATAAGGAGGCAAAGTCTCTCCTCAGACTGAGGGGCTCTAAACCGCTTGTGAGCTCGGGATCGTCTACAATTCTGATGGCACGACGCTGAACCGAGTCTAAAGGCCCAAGTTGGTATCCAGGTGCTCCCGTCCATAGATGACAGCAGTACTTCATATGAGGCCGGCCTTTCAAGGTTTTCCAGATTTTCTGATACTACTAAGTTAGCTGACAAGCATGTGATCCGCCTTGCAAAAGGGTTGCTGATCCAGCAAATATCTCGCAGGGTTGAAAAGAAAAAAAAAACAGCTTTTAATTTAACCTGGTTTTCAGAAGCGGTATATACGATGACCCATTCTGCTTGCCATGGAAGCTGAACCATGCGATGCTCCTGGTTGGCTACACTCCTGAGTACTGGATACTGCTCAACTGGTGGGGGAAGAAGTGGGGCGAGGATGGATATATGAGGTATGAACAGAACCTGACTGAGGATCTTGTCTGGTCTTCAAAGACCCAGTCAATCTTTTACAATTATTTTGATGGTCAAAGCGTAATGCTCGCTGTATGGTGGTGGAAGTTCACATAGTTCCATTAAATGTTGTTTAATTTTATGATTACAGAATAAGAAGAGGATTCAACAGATGTGGCGTAGCAAATATGGCGACTTATGTTGAATTATAAATAACTTTAAATAATGTTTAGTAATGTCAAAATTTTAGATAATAATAGGGACTAAATGGTATTAAAATTGACAATCGTACCTGAATTGGAAGTTGTTTTTATTGCAAATAAATGGTACCTATGTGTTACATTTAGCGCAGAATTTCCTTCTCTTTTATTTATTCGGCATATTTGTGAAAATTTGCGACAGTAAATTTGTGAAAAATTAAATATCGTGATGTGATTGTTTACGTTGAGACGGTCGAGCTTACGTATATCTATAACAGGTGGAGATTTCGAGATGGCATATTTTCGAAACATATGTTAGGTTAGTCATGCTGAACAACTTTTAATATGGGACCAATAGAGAATTCTCAAAAAAAAAAACCTTTTCTTACAAAATGTCAACCTTGATCGATAATAATGTATGAAAAGTAAAAATTATTTTTTTTGAGATTTCAGTGTTAGTCCCATAGTAAAAGTTGTTCATAGGTTTCGAAAATATGCCATCTCGAAATCTCCACCCAGTATAGTATATGCAAAATTTACATATACCATTATTAGTTTCATTAGCAAACCCCGTCCTCACATATTTATCATTAATCCTTTTAATATTGGAGCTTAAAAAGTAATTTTAAAAAATTCAATCGACTTCCAAATACACTAAAAGGTATGAAATAACTCTGACCTGACACTGATTGAAGTCAGCGAAATATTTTCAATGGAATACGTTGTGCTCTTTCACTGCCTTCAAACAGTGTCAGGTTAGAGTTATTTCATACCTTTCAGTGTATTTGGAAGTCGATTTAATTTTTTTAAATTACTTTTTATTTCATAATTTTTAGTTTTTCTTAAATGCACTAGAGTTTGACCAAGGTTTTGAGATGTTTTTCCTTTGACACCACACCCGTAGCTCGTATCAATAAGCCAGGCCGTCACACATATTTGTCCATATCTTGAAAACTACTGAACCGATTTCGATGAAACTGGCACTGTTCCCTAAGTTGAAGTAAATGTAAACTAATAAAAAAAGAATGGTTACAATCCGATTAATATCTTCGGAGATATGCGTGGACAAACATACATACATACACCTATAAAATTTTGTATATTTGTTTGGAAGCCTTAATAGATCATCATATGTGAATATATTGCAGTTCCAATAATATTACATACATACGTGTAGAATTAATAATCTCCTTTTTTTGAAGTCGATTATAAATAGAATTCATATACAAACATACTAACGCAGTGATTATTAGAAAGCCAAAAACAATGAAAGTTATTTTAAGGGTTTGGAGCAGGGTGTAATGGAATTCCACCAGTTTTTGTACGTCTTAATATTTGACAGTATATCGTAAGTGAAGATGATAATGGCTAAGACTGTTTTGACCATGTTTCTGTATGCGATGGATAGCCTGTTACTCAATCTCTTGACGTTTGGTACAAGGAATATGCTACAAGGTTTTGTGTAATTTACGCCATTGACCTTGATCACGCGTTACTTATTATTTATAATCTGAAGGAACATGATTTATATTTTTTACTTGTAACCCCTATGAGGTTATCACAGAACTCAACGTCTCGATAATGCGCTGGACATGCGCATAACAATGACAATAATTAGTTATCATTTAGTTACAAAGTGGTACTGCGAGTGAGTTGTGACTGTGATACTCCTGAACATTAGGTAAGTTGAAGTTCCGTTTTGAAAGCTGGTGGCAATATGTGTAATAAGTAAATTTCTTAATTTTTGGGTGACCATAATATTTTTTCTATGCATAGACAATCTTATAAGTGACGACGTGGACGATGGTGGCGAGCACACAAAGCCTAGAATGGAACCTCTATCGCAGGTGAACACCAGTACCCAGCCAGGTGCTGCAAAGTTTTGTACTATGCTATGATTTCCACACATTAGTTTTCTTCACCGAAACAGTTCATTGTAGGATTCAAGACCACGCCTTCGCCACAAAACACACATTATAGGGTATTATACATAATTGGGGCATTATTTTGCAGAAGGAATGATGTAGGCTGAATATTTTCAGTTTTCTTTTTTATCTAGGTACGGTTTATCATGTTTTCCAATGAGACCAACTCTGAAATATTGAGTAGGTATCGATCTTGGATTGCACCATTACCGGTTAATAAGATAGACATGATCTTCTTCTGCAGTCGGCCTCTCATTTCTGAGGATCGTGGTCACTGGAACTCTTTAAACGGACAAACTATACGAAAATAAATTTATTATTATTATAAACTGCCTCCATCGATTCCGGCCCAAAGTAGCCCTCACCACTTGGTAGAATTTAGAAGAAGAGGTGGTTTCTTTCTCTTGGTCCGACCATCGTGTTGGCGACCGGCCTCGTGTTCTCTTGCATTCGGTATTGCCAACAATGACCAGCTTTTCAAGGCTGTTATCCCCTCTTCTCATTATATGTCCGAAATATGAAAAAAAGGAATGATAGTCATGTATTATTTCAGATCAAAATGAAGCTCGTCGTTTTTGTATCAAGCCTCATCCTCGTCCAAGTAGTCATCAATAACGATGAGATCATCATCAGCGGCGTCCGCTACCAGAAAGAAGTATTGTATGAAAATGTCACTATCCCGAATTCGATGTGCATTGATTACTCTACAAACTATTTATACTTCCGCAGTGATATGAATTGGACGGCAAGATTAGATTTGAATACAAACGAGCTCAGATATATTGAAGGAATAAATGTTGTAAGCACCATAACCATTGATCAGGAGACCAAAGATGTGTTCATGGGGACTACTAAAGGCATTTATAAATATAACCCCATAGATGATAAATCAGAACTCGTGGGTCTTGCAGGTCACAACATATGGAATGTGTATTTTAAAGGAGTTCTATATTATAACGAACACAATAAAAGTGGTCTTTATTCATTAAATGCTGGGCAATCCACAAAGTTTCTTGATTTTGACGTTACTGATTCAGTATGGAGATTTTTTATTGATAACGAAGATATGGTCTTCTTTTATTCTTATTCTGAAGTGCTTTACAAACAGAAAAAAGGGGAAAAAGCTGTTGTTATATATAATGGGTATGTGAACGCGGTGACTGAAGATAAAAACGGCAAAGTTTACTTTAGTACGGAGGATGGAATATATGAGATCCAGAAAGATGATGGTGTAGTGACAAAAGTATTTTCTGCCAATGTTTACGGTTTTGCAATCGACGGTGAAAACAATTTTATATACTCGGACGAAAATAAAATATACAGACTGAAACCAGTTGTAGAAATAGGTGATAAAAAGGAATATAATAATGTTGATGAAAAAATTGATAATTTGCAAAAAGTTATTGCTAGTATGGAAATGAAAATGGACAAACAATTAAGTAATATTCTGAAATTAATGGAACAACTATCGCAACATACTGAATGCACCCCGCGCACTATTCACTTAGACATTGCTAATATACCTATAGGAATGGATGACTCATATTTGGTATATGAGACATCTACGAGTTTTGATGAGAATGATGGGTTGATGGGTAATTAATACACAGTTTGATATATTGATTTATTATTGGGAAAGAGAGAACACGACACAGCTCAGCGGAGATCAATAGACGAGAGTGTTGCCAGACATGAAAATCGTAAATGAAAAAAGTATCTCTAAAAACTCAAGATACATAATTTTGCCACATATAAAATCACCTTAGAACGTAGCTAAATCCTAAGTCTAAGGTTTACATCCTATTTTTAAAGCTACTCTAAACTGGCTATCAAAATCTTGCGGTCCAAAAAAAATTGTTAACAATATTATTATTATCCATAAGGAATATTTGCTTATTATTGCAAACCATTTTCGATTGTCATATTAAAGTATTTTATGGTAACCTTCACATTAATGTATAATACACCATCTTAATATTATTCACCTTTTAATGTTAATTCGTCCCTGTATCTTAATTATTCACCTTTTAATGTAAATCCGTCCGTGAATTGTTTATTTTAATATAGCACCTAATTTGTTAATTTTAAATAGTATGTATCTGGCTTTGTATGTTTACTTATTACCTACTTGACCTACTTGTACCTACTTGACGTTGAGTTTTGGGACACTCTGTATTCGACAACATATTATATGTTCCAAGAACTCCTAGACTAGGAGTCAGGCCCGGATCTATGCGGGGGCCAAACCGGGCCAACACGGGCCAAGATGGCACAATTTTTTATTTCTTGAAGTTTTGGTGCTAATACTGTCGTGCTAACTGATGAAATAATTTTGTCACACCTAGCTAGAAGCTTATCCATCTGTTCACCTTTTGAGTATTTTTAATAATTGTTTGACGGTTATTATAAAAGAAAGATTTGAAAAGTTGCCCAGAAACTTGGAAAACACATCTAGGGTACGCTAACGGAAACGCGAGTGAAACCGCGGGGGACAGCTAACTAGTAAGTATAATTAAAATAGCAACATGCCGCACCTTTATTTCGAAATCGTTACTAAAAAAAATTCTCACGAAACAGTTAATAATACCATTTTGTTTAAATTGGCAAAATCAAAATAAGGGCAAAAACACTGACTAGTTGTGGAATTGGATTGCTCGTGCCAATGAGTCCTTCAAACTAAATAAATTAAAATCAAACAACACAATAAGTTATATTTTCGTACCACTTGCTCAAAAAAGTGACATTCTATGCCACAAAAAGCGAACATAACAATAGTCATTTTTAGTCTGTTAAAAACAGGGAAAGAAAATTGTACTGAATTTCATTCATCCTCTAGGGGGAGAATGTGATTTAAATTTGGAATAGGGTAGTGGCACCAAAAGATGACCGACCCCCAATAGATGAACGATCGACCGAAAATTAAAAAAATATAATATAATCCCTAAATTAACATTTTTGCAATATTCCCCTATAAGGCAATATTTTTTCTTCCATATTCCTTAACAATATTGACAATGACAGCCCAGACGCGCTTGCGGTGAATTTTTATAAGTTACGTTACCCGCCAAAAATCGGTTTTATATGGAAACCTTATAACGGTAAGTCCCTCCAAATTTAAGAACATTGTCAGCGTATAGAAAGAATTAATGTCATATTAGAGCAGTTTTGGTTGGAATAAAATCTTGATATATTCTGCTATTAATAACTTAATATATATTATTACATTATTTACCGTTTTTTAGAGAAATTTACTGTTCAAGTAATGGATTAAATTTTGTTCACTTGATCCAATAGATGAACGGCGTTCAACTAATGGAAAAAGGTCTAATTTTTATACCCATTAAAACCTATAAGTTAACGATTAAACACCAAAACAAAAATACTCAAATGAATTTTATTAAATTTATGAACTTAGTTACCAAAAGTTGAACAAATTATCTTAGAGTTTTTGATTATTTTAAACCTAACTTTCCTATAGAATCACCATTAAGATCGGTGGTCGAAATTTGAACGGTTCACATTTTATTCGTTCAACTTTTGGGTATATTTGCCTCAAGCTGAACGAATAATATTCACTTAGAATATTATTCGTTCATTTTATGGTTCATTAATCCATTAAATGAACGAACTACTATGGAATCTACTCCTATTCAAATGTTAGTTCAACTTTTGGGTACAAAACGTTCATAATTAGGGCTCAGTGTTCAACTATAGGGATAAAACCTAAATATTCTTACATTTTCATTTTTTTTTAAATATATGATGATGTAGGATATAATTACTTTAATCCTTCAATTAATTACGATTTAAGGTATTATTGAAAAAAACAACAAGCGCCTATGTCATGAAATGACCGAGTTATAGCTATTTAAAGATGGAAAAAACGCTTAAACGTTCATTTATTGGTGCCTCTACCCTACTTACCGAAATTTATACTGAACTACATCTGTGTTTACACCATTGAGTGGTAGTGGTGGTGGTGGGAAATGGTACGAAAAGTAGAGTATTTTCCTCGGTGATAAATCTGTCTTAGTCTTAGGTGAACTTAAATCCCTCGCTACACTCAGGACTCGTCTTAAATCCCTCGCTTCGCTCGTGATTTAAGTTTTTACCACCCTCGCTACGCTCGGGAGTAAACCTCGAGTCCTTCGTTACGCTCGCGGTTTAAATCGTCACCCGCGACAGAAGACACTGCTTTATCCCCTTGGTTAATAATCTACTATTAATATTCTCGTGCATACAACAGAATAAAATAACTTGATAGAAAACTTTTAATGAGCACACGAGTTTGTTTCAATTTCTAATTAGAAATGCTTACAAATTTTCGTGGCAGGTGTTCGTTATAGATAATGAAATTACTCTTTAATTTGTGTTAAATTTGACAACGAGCAATTATTGTTCGGGGAAACAAGGTGAAGTATATAGCTAGCTTTCCGCCCTCCCCACTGGTTTCATCTGCGGGCCCTTGGGATTTTGAAAAACCCTGGATGTCTATTGTCATATCGTCGGTGAGATTCATTACTGGAACATCTTAAAAATCACGTGTTTTGAGTTAAGTATGCAGAAGGAAACTTTCTGAATAAGTCAAATGTTGGTTCTAATGGTATTGGTTCTAATGGACAGTCAACGACTTGTTCTGGTATAGAAAATAGTTCTACTGGTTTATGTCGAAATGTTCCATTTTTTTTACTCTTAATCTAATCTAAATCTCATCCAAAAGTAGGTAACGATCTACCTATATTTCGAAATGTTCCAGTAAGACTGAGATTCATATTTCCGGAAAATTTCCACATGTATCTCAACTATTAACGTTACTATTATCGAAAATGTCAACAAATGTGATTAAAAATCATGAAAAGTAGCCATAACTCGAAAACTAAAAAGAAAACGCTTAAGAGGGCGTCGTGCGAAGGCAGCGCGCGGCAAATAGGTGTTTTACTGCGGGTTAGCGTTGTGTGTGTCGACACGCACACAACAGTCAGTACTCTCAGCTCGGTTGGCCGTTTGCACCCGCACGAAATAAGTAAGTAAATTAAAATTTTAAAATAATAATATTTAGTGTTTATTGACATCAGTTACAATGAGAGGACATTGTATTATGTGTAGCTAATTACTAGTATGGAATACTAATTAATGTATCCATATTCTATTCATATATTATGTAAACGCAATTGTCATCAAAATAATATATTTGTTTAAAATACCTAATAAATATCAAGTTTTGTTGCAGTTAGTTTAACTCTTTAGATACTGGTCCGATTGCTCTCAAAATTTATATTTGTGAGTCTTTGGGGTCACAAAACAAGAATCTTTTCTCAAAATGTTGAAAAAATGTCCGCCATGTTGAACTTTTTAGATACTGGTCCGATTGCTCTCAAAATCGATATTTGTTAGTCCTTGGGGTCACAAAACAAGAATCTATTCTCAAAATGATGAAAAAGTGTCCGCCATGTTGAACTTTTTAGATACTGGTCCGATTGCTCTCAAAATCGATATTTGTGAGTCCTTGGGGTCACAAAACAAGAATCTTATCTCAGAATTTTGAAAAAGTGTACGCCATGTTGAACTTTTTAGATACTGGTCCGATTGCTCACTAAATCGATATTTGTTAGTCCTTGGGGTCACAAAACAAGAATCTTATCTCAGAATTTTGAAAAAATATCCGCCATGTTGAACTTTTTAGATACTGGTCCGATTGCTCTCAAAATCGATATTTGTGAGTCCTTGGGGTCACAAAACAAGAATCTTATCTCAGAATTTTGAAAAAGTGTCCGCCATGTTGAACTTTTTAGATACTGGTCCGATTACTCTCAAAATCGATATTTGTTAGTCCTTGGGGTCACAAAACAAGAATCTTTTCTCAAAATGTTGAAAAAATATCCGCCATGTTGAACTTTTTAGATACTGGTCCGATTACTCTCAAAATCGATATTTGTTAGTCCTTGGGGTCACAAAACAAGAATCTTTTCTCAAAATGTTGAAAAAGTGTCCGCCATGTTAAACATTTTAGATACTGGTCCGATTGCTCTCAAAATCGATATTTGTTAGTCCTTGGGGTCACAAAACAAGAATCTATTCTCAAAATGATGAAAAAGTGTCCGCCATGTTGAACTTTTTAGGTGCTGGTCCGATTGCTCTCAAAATCGATATTTGTGAGTCCTTGGGGTCACAAAACAAGAATCTTTTCTCAAAATGTTGAAAAAGTGTCCGCCATGTTGAACTTTTTAGATACTGGTCCGATTGCTCTCAAAATCGATATTTGTGAGTCCTTGGGGTTCCAAAACAAGAATCTATTCTCAAAATGTTGAAAAAATATCCGCCATGTTGAACTTTTTAGATACTGGTCCGATTGCTCTCAAAATCGATATTTGTGAGTCCTTGGGGTCACAAAACAAGAATCATTTCTCAAAATCTTGAAAAAGTGTCCGCCATGTTGAACTTTAGTCTAGCTTTAACTTTAGTCCTTGGGGTCACAAAACAAGAATCTTTATTCTTGTTTTGTGACCCCAAGGACTAACAAATATCGATTTTGAGAGCAATCGGAACAGCACCTAAAAAGTTCAACATAGCGGACACTTTTTCAACATTTTGAGAAAAGATTTCTGTTTTGTGACCCCAAGGACTAACAAATATCGATTTTGAGAGCAATCGGAGCAGCACCTAAAAAGTTCAACATGGCGGACACTTTTTCAAGATTTTGAGAAAAGATTTTTTTTTTTTTTTTTTTTTTTTTTTTTTTATACGACTAAGTCGGTAAACAAGCATACGGCCCGCCTGATGGTAAGCGGTTACCGTAGCCATATGGACGCTTGCAACACACGAAGCATCGCTCACGCGTTACCGACCTTTCCCCCCTCCCCTATGAGCTCTGGCGACCTTACTCACGCGCAGGAACACAACATAAAGTTATTTGGCTGCGGTATTCTATAAGGTGGAGGTACTTCCCCAGTCGAGCTGCTCTTTGAGCGAATAAACGCTATGCTCTACCTCTCTAAAAAAAGATTCTAACTAAAGATTCTTGTTTTGTGACCCCAAGGACTAACAAATATCGATTTTGAGAGCAATCGGAGCAGCACCTAAAAAGTTCAACATGGCGGACACTTTTTCAAGATTTTGAGAAATGATTCTTGTTTTGTGACCCCAAGGACTCACAAATATCGATTTTGAGAGCAATCGGACCAGTATCTAAAAAGTTCAACATGGCGGATATTTTTTCAACATTTTGAGAAAAGATTCTTGTTTTGTGACCCCAAGGACTCACAAATATCGATTTTGAGAGCAATCGGACCAGTATCTAAAAAGTTCAACATGGCGGACACTTTTTCAACATTCTGAGAAAATATTCTTGTTTTGTGACCCCAAGGACTCACAAATGTCGATTTTGAGAGTAATCGGACCAGTATCTAAAAAGTTCAAAATGGCGGACACTTTTTCAACATTTTGAGAAAAGATTCTTGTTTTGTGATCTCAAGGACTCACAAATATCGATTTTGAGAGCAATCGGACCAGTACCTAAAAAGTTCAACATGGCGGACACTTTTTCAAAATTCTGAGGAAAGATTCAGCTTGCAAGATTTGACCTAAGCAAACTAACTGATTAACATTGCAAATTAAACAAAAGTAATAAAAATAATATTATATTATCCTCAAAAAACGAAAAACTAAAGTTATGTCGTTATGCTGTTTGATTTAGAGTGTACGTACACGTTAGATCGCGATCGAGTGTTCCTAAGCAGTCGTTCCGCAAAGAGACGTGGTCTCTCTCTGAGCTCTCGTGGTCGACTAAATTTTCGAGCGCCGTATCTCACGTATATATTTAACGTCGCGCGCCCATAGTAAAAATGTATGGCGAATTCGGAGCGCATTTTGAATAAAATCATAATAAATCTTCTAGACAATATAATGAAAATATCAGTCGCAAAACTGCAAGATTACATATTAGAGAATTAACTGACTACATTTCTACAGAATATTTCTAAGGAAAAATATACGAAATCTTTTTAATCCCAGCACGCATTATTGTAGACTTTTGCTCAACTTCATATGAGTCCATTAAAAAACCTATACCATATTCCATATGTTTGCCTCACAAACATTGTAAATACATTATCTATTGTAACATTTATGTAGATTTTCACTGTATAAACAAATTATTTTCGTTAATATCAACTTAACCGTAACTGCCCTTTTTTCACTTTTTGCTCGACGCAGTCTTAATATAGGTACCTACATATGGGGGTGATTCGGGTACCTAGCTCTGTGCTACCCTGGACCACAGATTATAGTAATCTGTACCTGGACTTCTGATTGACACTACTTCTTGGTACACCTGTATATTATAACTATATATATTGAACGTGTAAAGTGTTAGCTTACTATATTAATTATGCTTAGCAGATTTGTTTGAAATATATTTTGCACTGCAATAAGAACGTCGTATCGAACCATCGTATTTTTTAGGTACTAAGCAAAAACCAAATTAATATCCCTACAAATCATAAGGCCCGTCGTTCTTTACCTACCCTAAAATATAATTTCCCTGCAAAAATAAACAAAAACTCGTTGCGTTGGGAACATGGTGAATAAATGGAGACTGGCGTGCGAATTCTAAATTACCGCCAAAATAGCTGCGAAAAATAATTAGAGAAAATGTTCTCAGTTAAAATCCACAATATAAATTGAGGCTAATTTATAAAAGTGCCTGAACTGAAATGAGTTAAATTGTTAATTCGTTTAAACTAGTTTTCTCCATTCGCTAGACCGAATGGAAAACTATTTTGCTACGTTCATTTGAGGCTTGGTTCAAGTACAAAGTAAATAATATACCACGTTCAAGTAATAAGAGATTGCGATTTGGTTGCGGAGCTTGTTGCCCGTGGGGGTTGTTTGATTGATAGAGTCTTTGCAGTTTTGTCGCTGGGACACGCAATTGTTATCAGTGAGATCAGAATGTAAATGTTATGTAAGCTTGTTTTGAATAGAGTAATCCCTCGAAAACATTTTCATGTAAAATGTTGCCAAGACCAAATGGTTCACTTTCAAAAAGTTATCAGATTTATGTAGAGCCAAGCTTATAACTTTACACGCCCTAAATCTACAAGCCCTAACTTCACAAACTCTATGACTAAGGTGTAGAGTTTGTGAAGTTAGGGCGTGTAGAGTTATAAGCTCGGCTCTAGATGAGATGATAACTTTTTGGCGGTTAAAAAATAACAATAGATTTCTATTGTTTTCCTCGCCCGCGCGGATCATCAAACAGTCAAAGGATATAGATAATTATAATACCCAGACTCAGGATAAAAGCACAGACACCAAAGATCTTATATCGTAGCGAAAAAGTCCATGGTTTAATCCAAGTCTGGTAAAATCAAGGTTTTAAATATACCCGTCACTTTTTGGCAAAAAGAGCTGGCTATCTTAAAACGTAGTACCTACATAAACAAGACTTGCTCTAAACCATCTCATGTTATAAAGAAGTGTTTTTATAATAACCCTATCTCCTATAACTCACGTCCACGGCTAACCTAATTGAGTGTGGAAGAGGCCAGGGAGGCACAAATGCGATTTATCTGTTCGCGAGTCACTCAGTCCAACGCGCGTTGTTTCTCACTATTGCACTGCAACTGCATTACGCCGAAATAAGTTGACAATTAAAATTCATTATTAGTTCTAATCCGAACTAATATTATAAATGCGAAAGTAACTCTGTCTGTCTGCTGTTACGCTTTCCCGCTTAAACCGCTGAACCGATCGCGATGAAATTTGGCATGCATATAGCCTATGGTATGGAGAAGGACATAGGCTACTTTTTATCCCGGGAACGCGGGTGAAACCGCGCGGGTCAGCTAGTACAAAATAAAGCCCGTTGTTTGAAGGGGACACAGAGGCTCATGTTTCTACAGTTAGAGGATACAATACGAATATTCTTTAATGTTGTTACGACACTAAAAAGTGACAAATTTTAATGAAAATTCAAACTATTCAAAGTCAAAGCCATTTATTCAATTTAGGCCCCAGAAGGGCACTATCTGCACTATCTTATGAAGGCAGTCTTATCACTGAAGCGATATTTCAGGCAACATAGCTGAGCTGTTCCTCATCAAAGGTGTGATTGTCTTAAGTATATTTGTTGGTAAGTGGTAAGCAATAACTGGGCATAATTGAAACAGGGGCGCAGATTCAAACTTTTTTTTCCTATTCTGGTCTGTGTTTGACCGCAATCTCACCATGGTAAGTGATGATGCGGCCGAAGGTGGTATTCATACAAAGCTTAGAAGGAGCTGGCTCTCAAGTGCAGCTGTCGAAAGATGCTGGGCGACAGATTTTCAACTTGAGGGTGGTAGCCAGCCAGATGGGTATTGCAAAATACCCTACCACCGTGCTATACTTATATTTGTTGTTAGAGCGGCAATAGAAATACACATTCTGTGAAAATGTCAGCTTTCTACCTTATGAAATACAGCCCACTAGCAGAACGGACATGGGAGGCTTAGTAATC
This sequence comes from Polyploca ridens, assembly GCA_951394255.1. Classification (NCBI taxonomy): domain Eukaryota; kingdom Metazoa; phylum Arthropoda; class Insecta; order Lepidoptera; family Drepanidae; genus Polyploca; species Polyploca ridens. The sequence continues at coordinate 2,317,651 of OX596268.1, forward strand.
GGGTCCCGTTCGAGTACGGAACCCTAACTACAATAGTGTCTTTGAAACAGCTTTTAAAATACAATGTTCTAATATTATAAATGCCAATGCGAGTTTGTTACGCTTTCACGCCTCTACTCAACCGATGTATGGTATGTATGTATGGCTCCTATGGTATGGAGAAGGACGTACTAGGCTACTTTTTGTCCCGGGAACGCGGGTGAAACCGCGGGGAACAGCTAGTTTCTTATAAATCCTCATTATACCAAAGCTTATTCTCCATCATAGCTTAATAATGTTAATAAGGACCCAGTTCCTCTCGGTAACCGCCAAATAAAATAACATCGGATCTTATTCCGTAATATAATAGTAGCGGAGGCAGGAGCACTGAAGTTAGCGTTAATTATATTACAATTTCTAAGAGAATTCCCGGAAAATTCGCTTTCAGAAATGGTTATGTTGTGGCTGCTATAAACATTTTGGCTCTTAAGAGGAAACGCTGGTGGCGTTTATTCCATACAAACGTAATCCTCAGTTTCCTCTCTGGATAATGACACTAGAGCTATGATTATTTTACCATGCAATCTGTATGTGTGTTTTTCTCCAGATTTACAAATTTGACGAAATTTAATAAAGTTTTAATAAAACAAAGGAAAACCGACAGACATAGCCAAAGCCCTTCTTATTATGATTCTTGTTTTTAAATCGATACAGTTTTGTAGGAGGAAACCAGGGATTACGAAATAGTGATTTCATCTAATTTAAATACGTATAATCGGTCCAAGCTGTAGTTGTCTCTATCGCCCTCGGGCGGGATAGCTCGGGCACAGCGCGACAGCAATAGATATGTTAAAAACCTATTTTTCAAATTTCTTGCAGCCATCCTTTCCTCTTAAGAGGTTTTGAAATGTAATTTAGTTAAAGGGAAAACAATTCTTACGCTCTACTGCAAACATTACAACTGAGTTTTTGACGTTTAGGTTTTGGTCCCTGCCGTGGATTTTCAAAGGGAGTACAGCATGGAGTTCTTCAATGAGGTGTTTTAGATTTTTAGTGGTCGGCAACGCAAAATATTAAACTGTGTTTAGTCTCGTAATGTCAAAAGAACGATTGAAAAACGATCTTATGGGCAAATCGTTGAGGCGTATTCACTTTTGAAAGTTCATACAGTTTCACGAACCATTTAAATAGTTTATGTCACTACGACAGTTGAAGTTTTGTTACGTAAATCTGGTGTTGCTTTCCATAGGTTAGGGTGACCGCTTACCGTCAGCTGGTGGGCCATGCTTGATTCTTCGCCATATTGAAATATTAAAACTACATTTCATACAAGAACTGAATAATGAATAAAATTCCCTGTCGATAGGCACATAACTTCCGAAAAAATCTGTTAACATTTATACAAAAATACAAAAGCATTGTTCCGTATATACGATTGACAATTCAAACGAAATCTGATAGCGTTTTGTACACGAACCGATAGAAAAAATACAAAAAAAATAAACCAAAAAATCTACCGCACAAACGTTCCAATAAAAAATAAACGGAAAACGGATAAAACTAGGCTATATGAAGTTTTGAAAAATGTTTGGATTCCAATTTAGAGCTTGCTACCTTTCTTGTAAAGAAAGGTAGCAAGATTTTTTATTTTTTATTCGTAAGTTCTAATTGCTGCAATCATAGCCTTATAGATTCGTCTTGTCCATCCGTCAGTCTGTATGTCACAGCTATTTTACTTCTAAAGTTTAGTATCTAAACTATAAAAAGTCTGATCCGAAACGTAGACAATGAATGGTTTTCAAAATTCAACTCGCAAGTAGCGAGTGAAACGGGGCGAAAAGCTTAATAAGCCGCAGTTTCCACATAAAAAACAACAGTTGTTACATAAATAAAATCAAAAAGAATCCCCCGGAATACCGCACAGTAAAAGTTACCGAGTTATTTAACATGAGTTTTCCAACAAATTATTTTAATGGACTATTTCTTAATTTTATGACTGGGACAGTTTAATTTTAAAGTAACGGCCCGTGCTATCGTGGACACGGCTTATATTTTAATGACTAATAAATGTTTTAAATATACTTATTTTAAGAGGCCGTATGCTAAATTTTGCCGATTTCCCTGATTTACGTGATTTTACAGACGTGATTTAACTGTTAAAATACTGTATTTCTATAAGTTTTAATACAGAACATGAAAGATCATTTCAATTATTATCTAATAAACGAGCTACTTTTTTAATTTTATTATTTAATTTTGATTAATCGACCTCAAACAGGCGGCTGTTTTTGAATTTTTGCTATAAGAGGTTTAGAATATCACATATTTACGAATCGTTTTGCCGTCTAAACAGTATGAAAAAAATACAGTTTATTGTTATGAAAGTCATCTATAAAATAAACGGAGCACTTTTTACCACTTTAAAATAATAATATTGAGTAAAAAATCGCTATCGATTTCGGCTACTTAGAACTCTCGTTCATTAACATAAATAAAGTAACATAAATAAACTTCAGTTAATAAACAATCCATTTCCTGAAAAAAAAAAAAACAATAGTTTGGCAATAAAAAATCTTTTAAAACAACCTAAATCTCGCATTAAATAAAATAATGAAAATAAAAAGGTAGCTCATTCATTAGATCATAATTAAAATGATATTTTATGTTGTGAATTTAATCTTGTAGAAATACAGTATTTTAACTGTAAAATCACGTAAATCAGCGAAATCGGCAAAATTTGGCATACGGCCTCTTAACAACACTTTACTTACGTCCTTCTGAAAATAATGAGCAATAGGTACTAAAATAAGAATAACAGTATATATTACAAAGGTAGAGGGCACCAGAGCACATGGGAGATCACCCATGCTATGGACCGACCAAGTTAAGGCCGCAATAAGCGGTCTCATCAACGACTGTACCAGAAGGGCGGCGTCTTGTGAAGCGCGCCACGAACCTGTCTGACGTCTGTCTGTCTGTCCTGACGACCACGACCACTCTGTCAAGAGTGACACACATGAGGAGAAGAATTACAAAGGTATACTGTTTTTTATAGGCGTTACAGCATTACCCAACTTATATGGCGCGTCGTGAATCTTCGTTCGCACAGAAAAGAAAGTATGGCCCCGAAGATTAACGAAAAAATGCTTAAAACTTACAATCAACCTTAGATCACTACTATAAGGTTCATAATACACTGCAGTTGTTAGTTCCGTCTCACTCGCAAGTTACGCCCCTCCGCACGGCGCGCGCTATCATGACGGCAGCTGTCGGCCAATAGCGTTTCCCGCGCTTTGAAAATGTATCTTCTGCGCAGGTACATCGGTAAGCCATATTAATTGGATACTACTGTACCAACAGTCTTTGTGCAGGGCATGCATGAAGACAGATGAAACGGCCGCCCATGTCATCCTGGAGTGTGAGGGAGTGGCTGACCAACAAATCTTCGGTTCAACGAGGTCACTCCGCGAAACCTGTGGGCATCCCAGGAGAGTCGTGCGTTTCAGGTTGGAGCTAGTCTGGCTAATGACCTAGGCAGCACCCTTCACGCAAAAAGGGCCCACTCACGCGGCCTAATTGTGGAAACAAGAGCCCCAAACAAGTAAGAAAGTATACTAATGGCCAGGTGGAACCAATTGGTGTAATTTAAGGCGATGATAGCTCAGTGGTAGTGACGTCGGATACCGAGATGAAGGTCCCGGGTTCGAATCCTACAATGAGCTTGAGCTTACGGTGAAGGAAAACATCGTGAGGAAACCATAGCATGGTTGTAGGGTACTTTGTAGTACCCGCCTGGCTGGCTACAACCCTCAAGTTGAAAATCTGTCGCCAAGCACCTTTCGGTGTCAAATCAAATCAAATCAAATCAAATCAAAGTCATTTATTCAGTTTAGGCCCTAGTAAGGCACTTATGAACGTTAAATTGGTACATACAGTTGAATTTACCACCGGTTCGGAATACACTTAAACTGAGAAGACTCCGGCAAGAAACTCAGCAAGGTGTGTTCCGATAGCTGCACTTGAGAGCCAGTTCCTTCTAGGCTTTGTGTGCTTACCACCTTCGGCCGCATCATCACTTACCATGGTGAGATTGCGGCCAAACACAGGCCTATAAACAGTAGAAAAAAAAATATGGAGGACTTTTTTTTTTGTAATTTTTGATTACACACGTTCGGAGCCCCTGTAGCCCGGGAGCCCCGTATCATTGATACGGCTGATACGGTGGTAGGTATGGCCCTGACTAATGGTCCAAAAAGTGGTCGTTTCATCAAACATTTAAGATTGAACAAAAGATGTACTTTTGGCACTCCTCCGTAGAAACTTTAAAAAGCGAACTCCTCCATCCCACATCCGAATATAAAATTAGATTATAACTTCTCTGATGAAACTTGAATCTGTTATCAGCACAAAGATTTTCACTGCTAGCTTCCCCATAAACCTGAGAAGTAACTCTGACTCTCAGGTTGGTAGAAGTGCTAAAATAATATTCCATTACGGACACAACAAATCAAATCCTGACAAGATAATCTTGCAACTAATTAATTGACTTCAGAAATGATTTAATGTCGCAGAAATATAATACCAACAGGAGATTTATACGGTGTCCCTCTCACAGTGAACATAATTTCAGATAAGTTTACCTATTGATGAATGTCCCGAAATAGCGTTTTCAAATTCCTTGCGCTTGTAGGTAGCGTTTAGTGAAATAAAAAAACGTTGTAAGGTTTTTTATGGCCTATTCCAGTGGCTAAGCGGTTACCCTGCGGCCCTGGAACAATCTCTTGAAGAACCATGCCTTGGGAAAACCACGGCTAGGAGCTCATTCCACATCCTGAGCATCCCTGGCACAGGAAGCTAATACGAAGCCACAAACAAGACCATTTAGTTTCAATGTGAGGATGAACTCCCAGTCAACGGTGAAAGTTAGCTTTGGGCATCAAATCAAACAATTTCTCAGGACACAGCCCGTAGTAAGTTTGCCTGATGATAAGCGGTTACCGTAGCCATATGAATGAATGCTTCTAACATTCCGGGCATCACTCACGCGCACCGACCTTTCCCCACTCCCCAATGAGCTCTGGCGACCTTACTCACGTGCAGAACACAACGTAAGTTGGTATTTTGTAAGGACGAGTCCCACAGTCAAGCTCTAAAATTTTTATTTAAATATTTTAAGACAATGTGGATATTATGGTAGTTTTAGCCAGTAAAACATACCAACGGTTTAGCAAACAAAGTTCCTGGTTAAAAAGAATTCAGTTTTCTTATTGATAAGTAAGGCTAGATACATCGATTACTAGATTAAGAAGCATCTGTTTCCGAACTAAGAATAAGGCGCCGATCCCACAGAGAAGAGTTCTAGAGTTCCGCGTTCCGAGTTCTGCATTCCGCGTTGACTGTAAGCTATGTGGGGCCTTAGAAAGTAAAAAAAGTGTATGATGTGCGATCAGTAGCGAATATTGCAGAACTCTAGACTGCTTGCTGTGTGCAAAACTCTCTCTGTGGGATCGGCGCCTAAAATTCCTGTATTTCGACAAGCAGTTACAAATCCCCTCGAGAATTTATAAAATAAGTTGCTAGCCTATATTTATAAAATCGTTGCTAGTAAGTATATTAAAACTTATATTATGACACATTGGAAAATACTTATTTACTTATAAATAAATATTTTGCCTAGGTTATTGTGTATAAAGAGTTATGTTATTAAAATATGTCATATTAATTTAATTCATAATAAATAATCAAGTATATTATATACAAGTGATCTTATTTTCAAAATTACGGCAGCTCAATTCTACAGCGTCTTTATATTTCAGTGAGAGTCTTACCTTACAACAGTCTTTATCTCATGCTATCTGTCAAAGCTGTCAGCTAAATTATGCGCCAGATGGGGCCGCACCGGATACCAATTCAGTCGCTATATCCGGATCTTTAATAATCTCAAGTATTGATTTCAAACCGTTTGCGTAAATCAGGGTTGTCTTACTCATAAGTAAACTGTCTCACTGACAGTTTGTTTGTCTGTGTGTTTATAACTCAGGAACTATAACATTGATTTTGATGCGTCAATTGAGGACTTATCCTTACATCTTACTGCTATAATAAATATGAATGTTTGTCTCGATGTTTGACACTCTTTCACGCGTAAACTACTGAAGGGTTTTGGATTAAATTTGGCACGATAGATTATACTCTAGAATTACTTTAAATTTTATTCCGGAATTAGGTAGAAGGTTTACCTATATATAGGGTGACTGGTAATTAGTAAACGATACTTAGACACATGATTGTACTCATGATAACAAAACAACTTTCCCAAAGAAACAAATAGGGATAAATAACTAGATTAAATACAAGCTGATGGTGTATTCTTATTCTTGTTAGGTACTAAATATTATGGGCTCATGTGCTAAGTTTTAAAAATAAAGTTTCTTTGGTAAAGTTGTTTGTTAACATGAGTACAATCATGTGTCTAAGTATCGTTTACTAATTACCAGTCATCCTATATATATCATATTAAACAATACGTCAATCCGTCAGATAGTTGCACAATTAATATGAGACCTATCAGTTGTACTGTGCTGAGACTGAACATTGAAATGCACTCAGACAGACTGCAGTGTCTGTGATTGTTATTATTAGTATTAGTATTTATGCATATCGAATAGCTAAGGGAGGTGTAGACCAATTATTGAAAAAAAAAACCTTACTATGACTGGAATTTCGGCCAATATTTAAAACTACATAATGTAAAATTTGAATTTGAAGCGCTCGGCAAAGCTACCACCGTCGTGGTCGGTACCTGGATGGGTGACGGCCTAGTAGTACAGTAGTACCCAATTAATATGGCTTACCGATGTACCTGCGCAGACGATACATTTTCAAAGCGCGGGAAACGCTATTGGTCGGCAGCTGCCGCCATGTTAGCGCGCGCCGTGCGGAGGGGCGTGATTTGCGAGTGAGACGGAACTAACAGCGCAGTGTATTATGAACCATATAGTAGTGATCTAAGGTTGATTGTAAGTTTTAAGCATTCTTTCGTTTATCTTCGGGGCCATACTTTCTTTTCTGTGCGAACGAAGATTCACGACGCGCCATATAAGTTGGGTAATACTGTACCTATTTCAAATCAAGCGTTTCCGTGATTCGGAAGGCACGTAAAGTTGTCGTTGGTCCCGGTTATCACTTAATTGTGGTAGTCGTTAAGCTAGTTGGATGCCTCCTAGGCGGCTTGAAAAATTCCAACAGTAGGTTGACCACTAGCCTACAGCACCAATTCGCAGTGGGCACGCGTGGTACAGTATTGCCCATTCCCTTTCACCCTCATTTGTGAAAGGAGGCCTGTGCTCAGCAGTGGGACATTATAGGCTGATGATGATGAATGTCAAATTTCAAATCTATAGCATTAGTAGTTGCTGGAATATACCGCTATGAAATACGGACAAACATAAGGTTATACTGACAGACAGACAGACAGACAGACAGACGGACGGACAGATAAACATATGATCGACAGAAGGACAGACAGTACAGGGTCGTAATATGAAAGGGCGATGATATCTCAGTTGTAGTGACATCGAATGTCGAGACGTCAGTCGCGGGATCGAATCCTACAATGAGCTTGAACTTTCGATGAAGAAAACATCGTGAAACTATAACACGGTAGTAGGGTACTTTGTAGTACCCACCTAGCTGGCTACCTCCCTCAACTGTACCTATCGGTGTGTTCCAACAGCTGCACTTGAGAGCCAGTTCCTTCTAGGCTTTGTGTGTGCACCACCTTCGGCCACATCATCACTTACCATGGTGAGATTGTAGTCAATCACAGGCCATATATACTACGTCAGTACTATTATCAACTCTGTACCTATCGTATCCCTTTCGCACCTGAGATTTTTTCCGTCCAAATCTTTTTCTTTTCTATAAAATCTTATTATGTACGGTAAGTATCATGGGAAAACATATTTAGAAAATATACCATTTACACAACTTCTAGAAAGTGCATTGCACGTTCGTGACATTCAGGTGTGTCGATTACGATGTAGAATTTTAGAAAAAATGAACTCACTATCGTATTATTCAGGTGCGAAAGGGGTATACATAGTTAAAACTAAAGCATTCTATATTTCTTTGGTTATGAAACTCTACAAATTAAAAGTTTCGAATAATTTTGAGATTTCATCTTTTTATTAGGAGACTGTCCCGCGCGGTTTCACCAGCATTCCTGAGGGATAATGTTTTCCCGGGATAAAAAACATCCTATGTGTTAATCCAGAACATATTCTATCTGTGTGCCTTTCATCCAAATCCGTTAGGTAGTTTTTGCTTGAAACAGTAACAAACATATATACATACAAACTTCCGCGTTTATAATATTACTTAGTAAGGATTCACTCTCTTTAGTCTCAGTTGCGATCTATCGTTCCTTGCGTTGCGCGATTACCGTGCAAAGATTTTGCGAATTGCCTTCAGATGATGACAGTGACATAAGTGCCCTTCTGGGGCCTAAATTGAATAAATGACTTTGACTTTGAAGCTATATAATTCCACCAACGTCTATATTTAGCTTAGAGCCAACAATGCGATTTAAACCGATCACAGCTTAAAATTTTATGAGCGGAACTGACGTCAATTTCCCGGTGCATTTCCGGCGGCGGCAGACTGGCAATGGTTTTCAATTATTCAGTTATTCCTAGCCTCGGGCCTGGGTTTCAGCCTAATGACTAACGTTTCAAATGATGGACTAACGTTTAGGTATCAAATAGATATAACCACTGTACGTACCTACTTAATTAGATTTATGTGTGCCACAGACATAAAATTAGTTCAGACACGGCCCGCGATAAAAGTGGAGCAATTGTTGTCAGTGCGATTAGAATGTAAATATCATGTAATGAATCTAAGCTTGTTTTGAAAAGAGTAATTGCTGAGTTTATTGCCGGCTCTTCTCAGCAAACGCAACCTTCCGAACCGGTATTAGAGTATTAGAGTCATACTTTTCATAAGTGCCTGCGAAGGTCTATTTGAATAAATGATTTTGAATTTTGCCAAAAAACTCTGCTCCTATCACATATACCTACATAAACACCACTCACTCATCACATAAAAACTCTGCTCAGTCCTTAATTCATTTTATTGCGGACATGCGCATTTATGCAAGGCAAGTGACTTCAGTTTGCTAATGGCAGCGATTTGTCTGGCTTTACGTTTACTACCTTAATTCTTAGTAGGTATACGGGTGGGATGTCCAATAATCCTTTCTTAGTGGATTTTTAGGTGGTAAAAGAAACCAGTGCACAAAATTTCATGTTTCTGACCTCTGCGGTTCGGACTGTGCGTGGATAGTTGAGTCAGCCAGAAAGAAAAAGAAAGAAAAGGAAAGAAAAAGAAGGAAAAGCATTTATTTCGGCATACAACATTACACAATTCAACAAATGAAACAGTTAAGTTAAAAATTAACACATTCAGTAATATTTCGTGATGTCGAAAAAGGATTACGATTCAGTTTTACTCCTCTAGGTATCAAGGTAGGGTCATCGAGGAAAAATCTCTTTAATAAAGTACCTAGTAAATAGTCCTACCAATCCAATTCCGCAACTAGTAAGTGATTGTGCACTGATTAAGGCGCTGTCAGCTCCTAAAATTAAAAGAGTTTTGTCCCCTTCACCTCCTCACGCTACACACGCCGCTTGCCGCCCCGCGCCGTCCGCGTCGCAGGTCGCGTGCGTAGTTCTTAGACTAGACTCGCGCATTACGGCATGCGACATGACGGTACAACAATCACGACCTATATTGTACTGTAATTATTTTGTAAATATTGTATGCATATATTGAGTTTAATTATACATTATTTTAATAGTAATTTCTAGAAGAGAAAATTTATAATATTAGTAAGTACGTAAGTACGTAGTAAGTAAGTAAGTACCTACTTCGTAAAAATATTTTGCGCATTAAAATACCTACTCAAAACTGTTTTACCAAAATCTTAAACCGACTTCAAAGTACACTAAAAAGTAATCAAATCCTGACTTGATGGCAAATTTTCCAAATCGGTTAATAAATTAGTTATGAGGTAACAAACATAAAAAAACATGCAACAGAATTGAGAACCTCCTCCATTTTTTTAAGTCGGTTAAAAACAATAGGCTACACATACATTTTATTTCTAGTAACATTTCTCTAAATATTTTGACACAAGTATTAAAAATTAAAGGAGACTGTTCAAATCTGTTTGGGTGGTGGTCTATGAACCAATACCGATACTGTTGTGGTATTTTTGTGGGGATACCTGAACTACACCTTAACAACCTTTGTGCAAAGGGGCATCAAAATCTGTCCCGGCAGTTTTGAAATATATACAGGGGGGACATTTTAGACGGATCAGTAAAGGCATACCTTACGGGTTGAATATGGCCTTAGGTGACTGTCCCTTACTTTTTTAAGTTATTGCAATTGGCATTTACAGAAAAAAAAAACAGTCAGCGAGAAAACGGCGATTATTGTACAATATGTAGGGTCAAAAGGCTCTACTATGTAATTAGTGTCAGTAGTGCTAGATACATTTCTTAACAAAACGTATGGGAAGCGTTTCATGGAAAGTTACATGGATGTCTATGTCCTAAAACGTCAAATTACTCATTGCATAAAAAGATGTTTGACATCTTCAATAGCCATGAAATATTACTCATGAACTTTAGGTACGCCTTCTGTGGTGCTATATAGCTATATTGATTTATTATGTACTATAATATACTACAATTGTTCACTTTACTGACATGATCAGCATAAAAAATGTACAGGAGATTCTGTAATATTTTTGCGGGTGTAATATTTTTTTCAACACTCGCTCGTAAAAGACATTTATTGCAGAATACTAGTCTGTTTTTTCCTCGCAAGTGTGTTGAAAAACGTCGTGTGACACTTGTGTGTATTACACTCTCGGCTCACTTAATACTGCCTCGAGTGTTAATAACCAACCTTGCACTAAGGAATGAAAACCGGTTATTCGGTACGGTTTTAATTAACAAAAAAAACCGGTTTCATATAACACCAAAACCGGTTTTTCGATTTTTCCGGATTTTCTTTCAATGTTTGGAAAAACTAAAAAAAGGAAGATTTGCCGCCGTTTTGTAAACTGAGTCCAATGCAGTGAGTATTTTTGTGATGAACTGAAGTGTGTTGATGTGTAGTTTGTTGAGCTGGTAAGAAAATAACTTAAAATAATGATTGTTTTTATGATAGATATAAAACATGTAAAACTTTTTATTACAATACTTAGGCAACAAACAAGCGTACAGCCCGCCTGATGATAACCAGTTACTCTACAGAGCGAGGCAGTACTTCACGTCGGGGCAAAGGCTACAACTTTATAAGTCGCAAGTCCGGCCTCATAAGGAGTATTGCTGTCATCTATGGGCGGGAGCATCTGGATACCAGCTTGGGCCTTTAAACTCGGTTCAGCGACGTGCCATCAGAATTGTTAACGATCCCGAGTTCACAAGCGGTTGAGCTCCTTAGTCTGAGGAGAGACTTTGCCTCCTTATGTGTGTTCTACCGCTTGTACAACGGAGAGTGTTCTAAAGAATTGTTCGACTTGATGCCCACGGCTACCTTTCACCATCGCAACTCTCGCCTTCGACAGAGAGTCCATCCTCACACATTGAAACCAGAATTGTTTCGAACTGTGCGGGCTCAACGGAGCTTCCTTCCGCGGACGCTCAAACTGTAATAATAATAATAATAATAATAATATTTTATTTTCATTAACAAAGTTTTTACAATTATAAGGTAACAGGAGTCTCCTTTTAAGCAATTAATGCCTGTACTAGGAGACGAGGAGGACTGTGGAATGAAGTCCCTGCCGTGGTTTTCTCAATGGAGTACAGCATGGTGTTCTTCAAAAAGGGTTTGAAGAGATTTCTGCAGGGTCAGCAACGCGTGAGTGATATCCCTGGTGTTGCAAGTGTCCATAGGCTACGGTAACCACTTACCATCAGGCGGGCCGTATGCTTGTTTACCACCTTAGTGATATTAAAAAAAAACTGTAGTGACATAGTAGAATTTCAACAAAATAAATTATCAGCACTTAAATTTAAATACGTTTTAACGGGTATTTCTGACTGTGTAATACCTGTAGTTTTTGTATTTTTTCGACGCTGAGTTTTTTCGTCGAAAACAGCATGGAGGTATTCTGAGCCCGAGCTTCAGGACAGAAGGGCCGTGACGAGGCACATTTGCGCCCCAGTGTCTGCGTCTCCGAGTAGGTTCGGCCCTCTCCTGAACCCACTCAGCAGCCTCCTTCTGGACCATAACGGCCTCACAGAAGGAGGCTACGGCCCTCCACGTTGTATTTCCGCTCAGTGTCGAAAAATATAATAACTACAGGTATTGCACAGTCAGAAATACTCGTTAAAATGTATTTAAAATTAAGTGTTGATACTTTATTTTGTAAAGTTTCTACCATGTCACTACAGTATGCAAGATTAATTTTCTTTTTTTTGTTCGATTTCTGAAATTTCTAGTGCCCTTACCTAACTTGGCCCCATAGAGCCTTTTAATCCTTGTCGAAGACAGGATCAATTAAGCCGTTCAATTTCAAATATAGCCGTTTTTCCGCTGAATGTAAATTTTCAGAATCTGTAAATGTAGATTGCAATTACTCAAAAAACAAAAAATAACTGAAAAGAGAAAAACAAGCTCTTTAATCTATAGAATTTTGAATATAACTTGAATTTCATAAGGTACCTATTGCAGTCTGGGCCAAACCAATAACCTAAGTATGTATATTTTTGTAATATTTGTTTATCCCCGACTGCAATACTTTATAAAATTCAAGTTATATTCAAAATTCTAAAGCGCTTGTTTTTCTATTTTATGTTATTTTTTATTTTACGAAGTCGGGCTCTTGTTTCTTTTAAAAATTTAATTTGGTATTTTAAATGAATTAATTGTATGTATTAGTAAGTATATGTGCGGTACGATAAAGTAAGGCTAACAACCATGACAAACTCTTTGAGTTACGTACGGTAACCGCCCAGTAAGTAGGTACCTACTGTCCTTGCATTAAACATGGTTTTTTGCTGTTTACGTCAAAATGGTACCACAAAAGTATTACAATATACAGGTCGTTGTTTTGGTCAGCGACGAGCGACTCAGGGTCAATAATACAAATGATACTGGTGCTAAAAAAATATAAAAAAAATACTTAATTTTTAAAAATTTTGAAAATCATGTAATAAGCTAAAGAGTAGACATAATACTCAACGGGAGTACGAGGGAGTAAAGGGGTGGGGCGATGGTGGCTTGCGCCTAGCTCTAGTCTGTGCACGTGCCTAGTAACCATAGTTTGCAATAATTTTATTTCAAATTGAATTTTCTTTAATACCCCCCCCCCCACCCCTCTTTTTTATTCCTAGATGTCATATAAAAATAATATACTCTATAACACTCCCACAGTTAAGACAAATCTAACGACACCTCATATGCTTAAATCCATCAAGCCGTTTAGGCTGTAGAGCGTGCCAAAGAAATAGACATACATCCATACATACATACATACACTCGAAAAAATAAAACCCTCTTTGCAACAGTCATCTAAGACCATATTCGCGTGGCTTCAACCCGTAAGATGCCCTTATGCTGACCGGTCTAAAATGTCCACCCTGTATATCTCAAAACTGCCGGGTCAGATTTTGATGCCCCTTAACCTTGCCTATAGTTGAGGTATCCCCACAGAAATACCACAACAGTATCGCTATTGGTTCATAGAGCACAAAAAATTATAGTTGATGATTAAACTACAGTACCTGGGTGATCGAGCTGTGCTCGTTTTTTTTTTGGTAAATCATAATTTTTTTCACATAAAAGAAGGAACTTGAAAAAAAGAAAAGAAAAAAAATTATAGTTATCTGGTCTCGAACCGGGGTCGTCTGATTTTGGGGCTGCACGTTCCCAACTGAGCTGTCATAAGCTTGAGAGCAGTGGCGAAATTTACCTTCGTATTCTAATGATATTGCAGCAGTTTTTAATTGCCTGAAAACACGGATAAAACTACGTTTTCTAAAAATGAAACCTAGCTAGATCGATTTATTGCCCCCGCATACAAAATTTCATGAAAATCGTTGCAGCCGTTTCCGAGAGTCAGATTATATACGGGGTGGATATGACAATAAATGAAACCACGTAAAGTACTCATAAATACGATCAACTGTTACTAAAAAGATGAAAAAAAAAAGCTTTCATCTTTTCATAAAAAAGTAAATCGGCAAAAATGTATGAAAAGCTGTAAAAAAAAATTGCGATTACGAAGTTGGTCCCATAATAAAAGATCTGCCATTATTTTCGAGTAGGTACCTAGATTTTTCATAAATTGCACTGATACAAAACGAGGAGGAGGCACCGCGGAGAGAAGCGACGCAGGTCCGTCCTCCGTTACGTTCTGATGAACACTAGCACGGTGCGGGCGGTGTTGAAATCAAGCAAGCGCATCTCGTAAAAAACGTATAAAAATTCGTAAAAATTGAATATTTACTATTAGTTAAATATTATACCGACAGTCTACGTGGTGTAGAATTTAGAATTTTTTGGTATATTTTAAAATGTTAAGCACAACTGAAAATGTAGAGAAAAACTGCTTTAAAAGGTGAAAAAAGCGGTATGTTTGAATTTTTTTTCTATGTAACTAAGTATATATAAATATGTTTTGGATACCGACAAGCCCTGCAAGAAGGTCTTGAGAATGTGATATTTTATTATAGAATATTATTATAGAATTTTTCTAAGTTTAAATAAGTCTCTGTATAAGAGATATACTGCTTTGAAAATCCTGATTTTACCAGATTTAGGAATTAACGGCGCCTTAATAACAGTATCGATCTACCAGTCACTGCATCTTAATGTTTAGTGTGTCCTTGGCTTAGCCAATCAGAAAGCATTGTCGATATTGCGAATTGGTGGAATAGATTTCAAAACCTACCTACCTAATTAATTATTACGCTACCTTAATTATATTTGTAACAAGTTATTTGTTAAAAATTTAATTTTTAATACAAGCTTTTTTTAGTGACTGTACTTTTTGTTGACTGTACTTGTGACAAAGTACTCATCAAGACGAATCAAACGAGCCCAAACTCGATGGGGTTATGTGGTTTTATTACGGAGTTCCTATGTCCACCTTCCAGCTCCATCATCAGATCAGCTCCGCGTCATCATAATATTTCATTATCACGCGATTTGCATATTCGTGCAAAATTTCAGCTCAATCGGAAACCGGAAAGTGGGTCTAATTTAACTTGCAAAATTCCATTACAGACAACGGGACAGGTGAAACTAAATAAAATATTCTAAAATCTAAAAGATGTGTTCAAATACGTTATAAATTAAGCAGATATTGCTATAAGCCCTTTAAAATTAGTATTTGATATAGAAGTGCATTTTAGTTATAATGCACAGGTTTTTAATTTTGGATCTATTCTCGTAATTTATAACCTATGAAAGGATGATTAGACAGCTTGAGACGTATCTACCACCTTACCTGAGAAACGTCACACGGTTCCAGGCAGACTGATAAATTACCCTTAGAATGGAAGAAATAACATTAGTCTCCCGAACCCCACCTGTCTAGTCTAGGCTTTGATAAAATTCTACAAATGTAACTTTTATCTTAATACCTTTATCAAATTTAATAAACGTTTTCTTGACGCAGTGTTTTTTAAACGAGAAATTTTGTGGGGGATATAATTCAATTCTCTTTAGTATAAAATTGTTGTTTGTTTTCTTAAATTATAGAAGATATTTGTATAATATTTTTGTTACGATAGACATACTTATAAAATGAAAGCTATGCCTCTTTTGTACATACATACAATATTTTCGCAATCCGTAAATTTTTGTAGTTTTAGTGTCGGCAATATCTACGGTGGTTAAAAATTAAACAAACTTAATTGAACACATCGAATATTTACTCGTATCTCGTTCAAATAAGGTTTAGTTTGGAAAATCCTGAACAAATGCCTATTCTTACCTATGTACATCAAAGACTTTTTTTGACCATTGATACTGGTCTAGGCATAAACGCAAAGAACAAAGACACATACACAATAATAATCACGAGCGTACAAATCCTATTTATAATACAAGCAAATTTTGTCCATTCCACTGAAAACATGACATCTTTCGAAATCACTTCTACCTCGTCCCATTGTGGCGCAACAAACGTCTTCCCATAACCATTTAATACAAATGAATTAAATGAACTGATCCATTGAAATGGCGTTGTCTCTTTCTTACACAGAGAACCAAGAAACAATGTTAAAAAACCAGATATAGTTGTTAAAATTACTGATCCTCGCAAGTATAATAAGATCGTCGGTGGATCAGCAGTATTGCTTGGCAAATATTCAGTTATTGCTGTCAAACATTCAAAATGAACAGCTAAACTTAGTCCCAACAATGCCAAACGAATGTGATTCCTTACATTTAAAATGAGACAGACAATAGTAAGCACTGTAACAATTAAAGATGGAACTATTATAATTGCTGTTATAACGCTGGGCTTCCGCTCCAAAGTGAATATCATACGAAGTTGCTCCTCAGAGTTCTTATTCTCCTCTTGCTCGTAATCTATTATCACCCATTCTGCTCCATCTGTAGAACCAGATAAGGTTATAGCTTGTGAACTAAATGACAGTGTCACATTTACGCCTTTTTCCAACCACTCAGGCCATGTGCCAAAGCTCATTATGCATTTTTGAACGTTGTACGGCCAATTTCCCATTTTGATCCTGCAGGTCGCATAGTGATGCTTAGTGGGCACACAAAGAACACTCCCATCACTCTTTATTCTACATGGTATACTTGAGAAATATTCCATGTCTTCCGCTTCGGAGTTAAACAACCTCAGACTTGGTATCCAAACGTAAGACGTGGTCGTTTCATTAATTCCATGAAAGTCTTCTGGATTCCATTTGAGTCTATCGTCTCTCCAGAACATAAATATCCAGGTTTGGATGCTGAATTCTTCTTCTATATAATCGTAGGTGAAGTATTTAAGTGCGAACTGTATTCTTACATTGATTTCACCAGAAGCATTCACAGAAGGTTTTATAACATCGTAGATATCACAGCGTAAATGCTGATCTATCTGTTGCTCCCATGAATTTTCCGGTGACCTATTATTTATAATGCAATCTTTACTGTCTATGACATTGATTTTTATAAGCAAAAATATAATAAAGTATGTAATAGCAGCCATGGTCGACGTGGCACTGAATGTAATAACACAAATGATATAAAAAAAATGTAATTATTTGTGTAACTCGATGAGTATACGCCCACTTCAATAACTGAATCTGATTACGTACGGCTGTAGGGTTCCGTAGTCGAAGAATTTAGTTTTTATACTTTTACAATGACCTCGAAGAATTTAGAAGGTTTGTAGATTCTCTGGTTCATGTTAAGTATCAGTTTTAAACTGGAGTGCTCCGGTAGATGCAAATGAGGGCCAGAGTCCCTTCTAGCCTATGTGTTTACCACTTTCGCCGATATTATTACTTACCATGGAGAATTTGTAGCCTCAAGCCATTATTTTACATGTTACAGTAATAAAAATATGTTTCTATAGTACGGAACATTCAGAGCGCGAGCTCGATTTGCTCTTAGACGGGTTCCAGAAACATTGATTTTCAAACACAGACTACGTCGGACATATTCTCGCTAAATAAAACTGTGTCTATGAGAGTCGGCCATCTCTTACGCACACATTAGTTGGCTCTTCCGCGGAAAACGAGACTCTGTCGCCGTTTACACCGAGCCGTTTACCCGCGCTCGAATAATGTGTGAAGCGTGCCGGCTTGTACGTACAGCGTGGTGGCCGACTTGAGCGACACAGTATTTTGTTAGCGAGAATATATCCGATTTTTTTAACATCCTTGTTTTCAAATAACAGATGGCGATATATAACGTAGAATTGCACGTGCTAATATTGTTATCACAACATAATCATATCACTTCGGTTCATTTTGCTTGAAATACATTCCGCCAATTTCGCACCGACACAATGTGCTTTGTGCAAGACACATGCGCTCTGATTGGCCATGTCAAGAACACACGATGCAGTGATTGGTCCTTACTATTCAAAATAAGTACCAAAGCACTGACTAGTTGCGGGCTTTCCTCGATGGCCAGAAGACACCTTTTTGTTATACACTTAACTTCGACTTCATCAAGAAACTCTGAAGCGACATTTTTTTGTCAATTTTGATTTAGCCATTACCAAGTATTTTTTTTCATTATCTCTTACCTTGTTTATTTTAAATACAGTCTCAAAATTGTTTTGTCTTAGATTATTATAATGATAGCTGTCCCCCGCGGATTCACCCGCGTTCCCGGGGCAAAAAGTAGCCTATGTCCTTCTCCACACCATAGGCTATCTGCATGCCAAATTTCATGATGATCCGTTGAGTAATTGAGGCGCGAAGGCGTAACAAACAAACAAACTCACTTTCGCATTTATAATATTAGAATTACTAGCTGTCCCGCGCGGTTTCACCCGCATTCCTGTGGGATCGTATGTTTTCCCGGGATAAAAAATATCCTATGTGTTAATCCAGAACATATTGTATCTGTGTGCCAAATTTCATTCAAATCCGTTCAGTAGTTTTTGCGTGACAGAGTAACAAACATCCATACATAAAAATTTTCGCGTTTATAATATTATAGTAAGGATATTAAAATAGCACATGGAGCGAACTCCCCGATAAATTGTGAACTGTATCATACTGCTTACAATATAACGTATTCATTTCCGATAGTTTATAATCTATCCGTGACAAACCGTCATATTGTAAACTGGCATCCTTGCTGGCATCATACTTGAATGCGTCGGAACGCACCTTGTGCGCTGATTGATTTAACATACAGCCATATTT
This sequence comes from Polyploca ridens, assembly GCA_951394255.1. Taxonomy (NCBI): domain Eukaryota; kingdom Metazoa; phylum Arthropoda; class Insecta; order Lepidoptera; family Drepanidae; genus Polyploca; species Polyploca ridens. Next base: position 2,336,556 of record OX596268.1, read on the forward strand.
AATTTTGATCTCAAACAATTAAATGTGCATTTCTTTTATTTGACTCCTGTTTGTTCTCTAACTCTATATAAATACAGAATGAACTACCGCCAAGACTGACCATTCAGGGACGGTTCACGATATGACGGTTTGACAACGTTAGATTATAAACTATCGAAAATGAATACGTTATATGGTAAGCAGTATGGTACAGTTCACAATATATCGGGGAGTTTATAATCTCACTAGGTAGGTTATACGGTGACATATATATACCAACCAACTATATCTATGTAGTTAGACACTAATTTCTTCTGTTATTTAAACGGATATAGACCAAATCGTTTAAACATTATCGCCACTCGCCACAAGATGTCGCTACTTACAAGCTGAAGTGATAAATTACTTCAGGTGTGGAAAAAGGATATTTACTTGTTTTTACTCATTTCGCACCAGAAAGGGATTCCATTGGGATATGTTGGCAACATAAATTTAGCATTTTTTTCGTGTGACAACCCTGACGTGTTTGAATGATGTAGGAAAATGTGCAAAAACAATGGTGAATCATTATTTAGGTAACCCGGTGCGGATTGTTTATATGATTATAGCTATGTGGTGGAAGGTCGTATGTTTGAATCCTACAATGAGCTTCAACTTAGAGAAGAAACAATAGGACTTTGATAGGGTACTTTGCAGTACCCACCTGGCTGGCTACCCGCAAGTTGAAATCTGTCGCCAATCACCTACGGGTGTGTTTCGACTGAACTTGAGAGCTAGTTCCTTTTACTATTAACAGTAAAAACAGGTACAGACCTCAAAATAGTAATTTCAAAAGGATTAAATATTTATAAAACAATATATTATTTAGTTGAAATACATTTATGTGCTGTTAGGCGTCGGGCCAGCTTCACTTCGAATCTAAATGCAAAATTTGTACCGACAGCATAAAAAATTGTACAATAAAACTATTTATTATTTATTTCTGCTAAATCTTCAGATGGTCGTCATGGATACATTCTGCGTGGGTACACAAATAGTCCTCTCTACTCACTTTTACAATACAGGGACTTTCAAGGCCAGGTTGAATAGGTTTCTTCTGGGTAAGCGTGTTCCATCTTAGGCTTCATTGGCTAAACGCAAGTGAATTTAATATGCACACATCAAAAGGGATCAAGCACGTTTTTGCTACTTACTAATAATCAGGCTTCTTAATTATATTTTTTGTAACTCTTATGGATTCTTTTTTAGTAAATTTCGTCTTTTAAAAATGGAAGAGTTTTTGAATTTCGGTTAAAAGATAAAAATCTTCTGTCCTATATTCCTACATAATTCTAAAATGAGTTTGGAGGCCAAATCAGTAAAATTTCTGCCATACTTCCGAGTGGAATCAATACTAAGAACGTTATTATGGAGAGAAGACGTCATTTGAGACGAGAAGTAATGATCAGAGCCGTGGACACGTTGGAAGTTGTTTCTCGGTAACGAGCTGTGACAATCGCTCAGGGCACTACGCAGAATGTTATAATTCGACTTTGGACGTTAACGCATCACTGGCAGCGTGGTAGAGCAACATGGAGCACGAGCTCGCCTCACCACACGCAGACAAATTACGGCTCGAGTAAATTATACAATTACTGTGATTGGTGATTGGTTACGAGGCTAGATATCAGGAATATTAATACGCGATCAAACTGTAACAAATCTCTTACATGAAGTCAATCTCCATTCTTGAAGGCCGCTACGTGTACCATTTGAGCCTCGCAATCGCAGAGCCCATTTACAATGGGCTCGTGAACTCAGAAATTTGGCAGAAGAAGAGTGGCGTTTTGTGTATTTTCTGACGAATCTCGCTTTGGCATGAGGACCAGGTACTAGACGTACACGGTATTGGAGGACCCCTGGACGCCAAGAACGTTTTAAATCATAAATAAATAAATATCCTGACACATTCCTCACACACGGCTTACTGATCCGAAGCTAAGCAGAGCTTGTACTATGGAAACCAGATAACTGACATACTAAATTTACTATTTTTTATTTGTAAATACAAACTTAATATACATAATTACACCCAGACTCATGCATATTCATGCACACAAATGCATGACCTGTGTGGGAATCGAACCCGCGACCTGCGGCCCAACCGCGCCAACTGGACCGTCAAGCCAGAAATTCGAAGAATACATCCCTTTTGATGTGTGTAGATGACTTGCGTTAGCCCAGATAGCAATAAAAGAATTGTCTGTAACCTCTCGACTAAAATATACAGCGTGTAAGGGACATCGCCGCACAAACGGATACCATGGGTCCAGGACATGATTCTGGACCCCCCCATGTTGGAATTTTTCGTCGGTTTTTCCCAAATTTTTTTTTTTTTTAAAATGAGTATTTTTACTTTAGACTATTCATAATCGTTATTCTTACCTAACCCAAAGAGATTAAAAATAAATAAGTTATTAATTCATTACTTTCACTAAAAGTAGCAATGTAAATAAAACTAGAAACGGTGTATTATTGTTGTTGGCGATATTCGCCTGCAGTCAGCGACATACTACGTAGGCACAACATTATCGCGCGTTTAAATCGCGGTGTTCACAATACATTGCGAGCTCGAAAATGACAATTTATATAACCGATCATTAGCGAGGTGAATGACTTTCACAATTTGATTAGTGGCATTAGGTGTAGCCTTTTCGCGAAGTTTGCGTTACCATGCGAAATACACCCTGTATTTATATTTCGTGACCACTGTGTCTGCTATCCGTACTCCGTACTCCGCACAGCGGCACAGTTCTGTCGCAGGTATTTAGATAACGGTAACGTATTACGATGATGAGATTTACGCAACACTATATTGCTCCTGCGCTTGACAATTTGTCCTTATCGGGGCTGTGAACTATGGGCCGGGAGAATGGAAATGGAAAGTATTGTTGGCAAATCAAGATGGGATAACTTTTTTATAAAATTGTGGTTTGTCGAAAGTGTCTTTGTGGCAGCTTCCCCTCCTGTCTGGGAGTGAGAGTACCTAGCAAGCGGTAATGTAAAATATAGGATCTGCCGGGCTATTTTGTATATTTGGTGGTAATCGTAACGAACACCATTAATTATTTCATCCAATGACACGCACGCGATATGACGCGACGATGACCATTTGCGGGCCCTGATTGGATGAAATTTATTAATGGTGTTCGTTGCGATTACCACCAAAGTTACGCGGTAGAGCCCCTGGTGGTGTAGGCATACCTTTATTTAAAAAAAAGTGGTCTCCCTCCAATATCACATCTCAAAATTTCGTATCTACACTAATTCAGGTATGTCTCTGCCACAATTGCTCAGCTTTGCACTGTTTTATGAGTCAATAAATATTTTTTCTGCTCCGTTTCTTACCTGACCCTGCCCTAAAATAACAAAAAATATCACCACCATGATTGATTTAAAAAATGCGTGTCAACTCGACAGTCAATAAATCTGACATTATACTGATTTGCATTATATATTTATCAAAGTTATGAATGAAAATTAGAATTTATGCTCAGGTAAAGTGGTTGAATATTTCACCACCAGACGAATAACACCGCAAGACTGCTTCTCATGCTGGCCAGTTAAAAATAAGGATAATAGCGTACGCACTAGATTGGGAAAACGTTGGGGCTGAGACGCACTTATTGTTTGTTTCAGGAGCCTTTGAAATTTGCCGGAAAACATGATATCGTAAGATCATTATTTCCTATACATTTAGACAAAAGTATCCCACCAAAAACATTTTCATGTAAAATGTTGCCGCCAAGACATAAGGCTCGTACTGTCAAAAAGTTATCAGATCTCATGTAGAGCCAAGCTTATAACTACATGCACTTACTATATAAGCCCTAACTTCACAACCTCTACACACCGTAGTCAAAATTTGTGGCTTGGCCGTTTCGCTACCGTCACATGGGCGTAAGGTGAAAAATGTGTTCACTGTTCATTGCTTTTTTTGTTATTCAATAGTTCTTGTAGTATTGAAACGGCCAAGCCACAAATTTTGACTACGGTGTGTAGAGGTTGTGAAGTTAGGGCTTATAGAGTAAGTGCATGTAGTTATAAGCTTGGCTCTACATGAGATCTGATAACTTTTTGACAGTACGAGCCATATGTCTTGGCGGCAACATTTTACATGAAAATGTTTTTGGTGGGATTTCACTTCTTTTTTTTTTTGTTTGAAATTTCCAAGTTTTATAATTTTTTTGTTGTTTGTGTACTAATACAAGCTTACATACCAAATTTCAGCTTTCTAGGACTTCAGGAAGTACCCTATGAGTTTTGATGATCATCAGTGAGTCAGTGACGAAATCGGGGTTATTTAGATATCAATAAAATCTAAAGTATAAGAGCTATGTTATTGAAACTTAATATACTTAATAAGTTCACTATTGACATCATGTTCCGAGAATTTTGTTTATCTGGTATAATCCAAACCCAAGTTATGAGGGTTCAAAAAAACGACGAAGCGCTTCGAGAAAAGGTAGGTAGTGCCCTTTCGCTTCGCTTGGCTGTCTTGGCGGGGGGCACTCCCGTGCCCCCAGATAAAGCGATATCAATGTTGAATGCGCGAGAATTGGTCCCCAGATATGCCAGATATCGACTAGAGTCAATTGGTAGGTAGATAACTTGTAAAATGAAATCAGGCATTTATTTTTACTTTCGTTATCTTATCTTTAGTCAGTCTTCATTATAAAACTCTGTGATTTGATGATCTCTTTCAAACTCGGAATTGTCCATCAATTTTTTGCGTCGCGAAACAACATTGTGAATCAATTGGCGAATTCAAGCATCGTCGCGACACGACTCGTTGCGTCGCGTCTCTTCTAGGGTGTGAACTGACCTTTACAATTTACTATACTATTGACTACAACATCTGGTTTCACATAAGCAGTTCATAGACATCCAACCAGCAACAATATTACCAATTAAGTACCGAAAAAAAAGTTTACCGTTCAACAGCTGCGTCATTACCACCTAGTGCGTACTCAAACATCTCAAGTAACTGCACAAAATAATGGTCCGTCATTAATTACAGGGTGAGTTCGTGAGGGAAAAACATCCTCCCTCCGAGGTGAGAGGGAAATATGTTCAGTAATAGATAGGAGAGAGTTATTGCCCCTCTTGTCTCTCCCATTATGCTGCCATGAGTAGGGTATTATTTAGTACAGGCGGTTTCAGAACGTATTTTTTATATAAAAAAAATATATGGATTGCAACTTGAAAGTGACTTTGGTTGCTAAAAATATTGTTGAGTATCTTTGATAATATTGAAGCGCTCGTGGTGTAGCATGATTAGCCGTTCTTAATCGATCGGCAAAGTTAAGCTACGCCTGTCGTGGTCGGTACCTGGATGGGTGACCGCCTAGTGGTATTTCAAATCGAGCGTTTCCGTGCTTCGGAAGGCACGTTAAGCCGTTGGTCCCGGTTATCACTTAATGGTGATAGTCGTTAAGCTAGTTGGATGCCTCCTAGGCGGCTTGAAAAATTCCAACAGTAGGTTGACCACTAGCCTACCTCCACCGATCCGCAGTGGGCACGCGTGGTGGAGTATTGCCCTTTCCCTTTCACCTTCATTTGTGAAAGGAGGCCTGTGCTCAGCAGTGGGACATTATAGGCTGATGATGATGATCTTTGATAATTAACAAATGAAGCCAATTCGAGTGGCCCCCTGTGTAAAATCATAAAAGTGTCTCGAATAATCGGATATTAGTACCTACAGCATGGGTTCTTCAAAAAGGGTTTGAAAAGATTTCTGCAGGGTCAGCAACGCGCGAGTGACTGGTGTTGCAAGCGTCCATAGGCGACGGTAACCGCTTACCATCAGGCGGGTAGTATGCTTGTTTGCTACCTTAGTAAGTATAAAAAAAATCGGTAACGTCACCAAAATTTTCCGAAAATAGGAACAAAATAAAATCATATTGAAAAATCGCCCACTTATTATTTGAAAAAAATAACCGTTCAAAAATACTTTTTTATCTGCTGCAAGTAGGGTGTACTACCGGTTTTATTGACGCGGGTCCTTTTTAATCGTGCTATTCAAAACGCCAACTGAAAAGATTTTGCCCCAAAAAAATATGCCATATTTCGATTTGCAAAAAACATAACAAACAACCTACTCAAATACAACACAGAAAAGGTAAATAAAAATATATATCTATGTTTATTTTGTATTTAGTAGAAAGTAGAAATTCGGTTTTTCACGAATGGCCGAAACATGGCGTAAAGTTTAAACTTTTGGTTGGACTAAATTTAATTATTTTGCGTGAATGTTCTAAGCACAAGTTAGCCATATAAAGAAATCATTTATAATGATTCAGCCCAAGGATCCATAACTGAGCTTCCCCTTCTTCTGGCTATAGCATAAGAACATTGTTAGCACCATAACAACTATTATATGTGGCCGGAGGTGAAACGAGCTATTAGCTTCAGAATGCGCGATATCCAGATCATATTATGGTAATTTTCCAAGAATTAGTGTAAAAGGAACCACATTTCTGTAGACTTTGAGTTACTTACTTGCTCATGATTTTCTGAAACAAATCTGACAATGTCATTTTATATCATACTGACTCGAATATTACATAGTTGAGATACGTGTGTGAGTTTTTTTTTCTAAGCCGAATAAAGAACAATGCCGATGCATAACCATTTGTTTCCGCCTTGCGACACCTGTATACACAAACACAACTACCCACCACTTCCTAAAGGTCAGTAGGCGATGTCAGGTGTAAACCCCCCATGCACCTCCCCTCAAAAGGTCATTTATCAGCGTACAGCCTGACACTCGGCCGCGGGCTGTGGTGACGTAAATGACCCTGTTTTTTTTTTCGGAATTCGGTAATGAGGTTTAGAGTACGTTGTTTTTGGGGAAATAATCGGAGCTTAATATATATAGATGTACATTTTAATACTTCTATACAGCTAGTTAATTAAACATGTAAGTCATAGAGTTAGAATATTAATAGAACGACGCGATAATAGTTTTGCTAGATAGAACTAAATTCTTGGAACAAATTGATAATAGACATTGGTGCCGATTCTGTTGTAAATCGCACTAAACTAATGTTAGTCACATCTCATCTCTTTCTTACGAACATAATTGAAAAAGGATAGAACATATCTTTGCCGTCTTGTTTTGCGTGTATTTAGGCGTAACCGCGATAGATGGCGACCCAATTTATATTGAAAACAAGCATTGGACTAATTTGACAGGACTAAATTTCTTACATCCTTTTCTTATGTTCTTTTTTAGAAAGAGACATAGTGAGATTAAAATTAGTTTAGTTGTGAACAACAGAATCAGGGCCAGTATTATGAGAAAATAATCTACAACACGTTCGTTCAGGCTTTTAGTTGAAATATTACTCAATACACATTGTTACAGGTAAACTGTATCTATATGAAATTATTGTTGATTGTCTGTTTGCTACGATAAAGCTTTTTTTTATGTGTATAGGCCTGTGTTTGACCGCAATCTCACTAATGCCTGGTTTCAATAAACAAAAACGAATAGTTTTTTTTTTTATACCAAACAAGCATACGGCCCACCTGATGGTAAGCAGTTACCGTAGCCTATGGACGCTTGCAACACCAGGGGTGTTACTCGCGCGCTGCCGACCCTGCAGAAATCTCTTCACACCCTTTTTGAAGAACCCCATGCTGTACTCTATTGGGAAAATCACGGCGGGCAGCTCATTCCACAATCTGAGCGTCCGCGGAAGAAAGCTCCTTTGAGCCCGCACAGTTAGAAACAATTCTGGTTTCAATGTGTGTGGATGGACTTCCTGTCGATGGCGAGAGTTGCGTTGGTGGAAGGAAGCCGTGGGCATCAAGTCGAACAATTCTTCAGAACACTGTCCGTTGTACAAGCGGTAGAACACACATAAGGAGGCAAAGTCTCTCCTCAGACTGGGGGGCTCTAAGCCGCTTGTGAGCTCGGGATCGTCAACAATTCTGATGGCACGTCGCTGAACCGAGTCGAAAGGCCCTAGCTGGTATCCAGGTGCCCCCGCCCACAGATGACGGCAGTACTCCATATGATTTTCGACTTGAGGGTGGTAGCCAGCCAGGTTTCCTCACGATTTTGCTTCATGTCAATATTCTTTCTGAAATAAAAAAGCTAAAAAAAAACATTCTATAAGACGCTTTAGATTTATAAAAACCTTTATATGACAAGTACAGTCGCGTCAAAAAACGTTAGTTCATATACGTGTTAGTTATTAAATTCTTTTGCAATACGAGCCAGCAATAAAAGCGTTCCGTTTCACAATTACCTGCTCCACAACAATGGGTCTTATCTGTATTTTATTTTTTTGTTTTTCTTTGTAGGATATTGTAGTAGAGTATTGTTACCTACTTCTACATATGCATTATGATACATGTGTGCAAAGTTGGTAATTACAGACGAGGCGTGAGTGTAATGATCAATACACACGCGTGTCATACGACGTTTTTCGACACACTTGCGAGGAAAAAAACAGACGTATATTTTTTTAAGTAGTTTTTTTTTATATTCATCAACAACACAATGAGAACGTCAACAAATATGATGCACAGGTTTTTTTTCGTCTAATCTACACACATATCACTTGCAGTGAGGTACAAACTTAACATAATTGGGATTATACCTATCATAAAACTGTGCGGTAATGTAAAGTAAAAAGCACTAGTGCGTAATAAGCTGCATTAAGATACTAAAACAGTGCAAAAAAAATAACTTTACGAGCAAGTGTGTTGAAAAATATAATAAGCTCTGCTTAATAGTTTGACTGAAACAGTGGACAGCAGAATCCATAATTCTGTTTGTCTGTTACCTTTTCACGCCTAAACGTCTGAACCGATTGCGATGAAATTTGGTATGGAGATGGGGGGCGTAGCTACCGTATCAGCCATATCAAAAATACGGGGCCCTCGGGCTACAGGGGCCCCGAACGTATGTAAGCAAAAAATCGTAAAAATCTACCCTCCATTTAGAGGGGAGTGGAAATAGAAATATACATTCTGTAAAAATTTCAACAGTCTACATTACGGTTCATGAGATACACACTGACAGACAGACGAACGGAACGGACGGTCAGCGGAGGCTTAGTAATAGAGCCCCGTTGGCACACTTTGGGTATGGAAGCCTGAAGCGTTATTTTTACCTTTATAGTAAAAAAATATGTCGCACTTCACAATTAAGAATCCAATTTCGCCAGCGCAAAAAAAGCGCTGTAATCGAAAGTTCCCTCTAAAAAGAAACTCAAACGATAGAAAAAGCCATTCCAACTTATATCCGGAGCCGAAAAACTCAAGTAACTTCATTAGCAAACATTTTAATTGGGTTAATTACAATTATGCTTTTTTTTACCGACTCCGTCGACTCATCTAGCGGGTGTTCTTAAATTGCAATTAAAAATTTGTCGCTCCTTTTCGAGAAATTCTGATAAGGTCACTTTATGAATGACGACATAAATCGTGTCGTATCAGGCGGTACCATTTAAGTCAACAAAATAATTAAGTGCCATAATCTATTTCACAAAGGACGAGTTGTGACAGCAAAGTTTTGGACCCAAACTAGCTTCTGTCCCGCGGTTTTACCCGCGTTCCCGAGGGATATATAAAAGAATAAAAAGTATACTACATATTGCGTGCGAACAGTGCCTACGTGTGCGTAAGGTTGCCAGAGCCAGGACTGGGCAAAATACATTGCTTTACTTAAAATACAAATTACAAAATATTTTCTCGCATGTATTTAATAATAATAATAATATAAGTATAAGTAAAGTATTTTAACCATTTGTATTTGAAATACAAAATACATTCACAGCCTTTGTTCGCAATAAATTTTCATAAGTGCCCTAATCTAACCATGTCTATTACTTGCACGCTTGAAAATATTATTAGGTCTATACCTAGTAATATTTTCAAGCCTGTCTGTTTTGTTCTGTTTATTTACAGATCCCTATCAGAAAACTTTACAAACATACAATTTATCAAAATTTATAACTTTTACTATATTAAATTGTACAATTTCGATAAGTAGCTCAGATTATTTTTCTTTATAAATAATAAGATCGGTAAATGTATTTGTACCAAAATGTATTATAAAGCAATAAATATTTGAAATACTAATTATAAAATACTTGAGCGTCAGCTGTTTGAAATACCAAATACAATTTCATTTTTATGTAGTAAGTACCTAAATTAAATACAAATACCTATGTATTTTTATTTCAAATATGTATTTCAATTACAAGGAATTCAAATACTGTCCAGCCCTGAGGGCGAACCACAAGCTCTTAAAACAATGTTAAAATAACCTTATTTGACTTTTGTCTTTCTTTGACATCCGACGTCAAAACGGGACAAAAGACAAATAAGGTTATTTTAACCTTGTTTTAAGAACTTGTTGTACCCCCTGGCCAGAACCCATCTCGTATCTTGGAGTATAAATGTCCTCACAAGATTGTTAGAAGGTAAGGTCGCTTATTACTTCTACTTAGTCAAAAGTGGGTAAAAAATAATGTGTTTGCAGGAGTTCACAGGTTTCACGAAAATATTGTATTAAATTAAGATTTATATGATCCCGTGAAGATTTGCGACTTGCTGTTGAATACCTGAAAAAAGAAATCTTTCTGTGAGTATTTATTTAGAGTTTTTGTCAATATGACCAATCGTTACATGCTAATAAGTAGATAATGGCCCTGATTCTGTTGTTCACAACTAAACTAATTTTAATGTCACTATGTCTCTTTCTAACAAAGAACATAAGAAAAGGATGTAAGAAATTTAAGATAAATTTAAGAGATCCCCACGGACTTTTGAATTTGATTACAGACAGACAAGAACAAAGCAAAAACTTGCAAGATTTGATTACAGACAGATAGAAACAAATAAAAGCTTATTGACATTGAGCTATTATTACTACGTATAGAGAAGCTATCATAAGCAAAGGTGATGTCCCATTGTTTTAGAGTCAACTAAAGTTCTCTTTAGCGCTGAAACATTAATTAGTCGTCTAAGCAGACAGTAGAAACACGTAGCGCTATCAGATACGCTTTTAGGAGTATTTTTTTCGCAAACACCGTGATTTTCACGGCTCTTACGTTACGTTCATCGTTCTACAACAATAATCGTGGCCGGATGGCCTCACTTGAACGGAACATAGTTGTGACGTGTGGCGTCTTCTCTATACGTAGTAATAATAACTCAATGTATAATAAAGGATATTCCTTATTTATAGATAAAGGTCGAGTATCAAAACCGGCAGTAGGTAATTATCTAACTTTCATGCAATGAGACCTAGCTTTTTGGATATAAGTTGCTATATCTACGCCTTACCCTACCTACCTACTAAAACTGTAGAATAAAGCTTTAAAGCTAAATAAGCAATTCCATATCCTAAACGAAAACTTTTCAAATGAAATTCTGAATAAGTAGGCGAATGTTTTTTTTCCTCTAAAAATGCGTTTTTACAAATGAGAGTTGTATAATTGAGCTCATTGAAAATGGAGGGTGCTTAAAGGCTTTGGAACCCTTGACCTGATTTACTTTATGATGTTTTTCTGACATGGTGCTTGTAATTTTGTTCACTAGCTTCCTCTTGCGGTTTCACTCTTATTATAATGGAATTCAAAAGGTCGAACTCGTATTGCAAATAAAGATATTTGAATTTGAATTGGAACTTTTCATTATTTTAAAACTACCCACACATTTATTTATTTTTTTACTGTATCTTTTTTCTTATCAATGTTATTGAACCGTCCATTAGTTACTTTAACAAACGATTTAGCCTCTGAGTAGTATTTTAACATATAGTTAATTTGAATTTAATGTATTATCTGAATAAAGCCTTCATAGGTCAACATCTGTTCTGTAACTGACTATGACTGACTGACAATGCACAGCCCAAGACAATCGTGAATCTTGAATATAAATCTTTCATACTATTGTAATAAGACACTACTCGGACTGTGGAATGAGCTCCCTGCCGTGGTTTTCCCAATGGAGTACAGCATGGGGTTCTTCAAAAAGGGTGTGAAGAGGTTTCTTCAGGGTCGGCAACGCGCGAGTGATACCCCTGGTGTTGCAAGCGTCCATAGGCTAAGGTAACTGCTTACCATCAGGCAGGCCGTATGCTTGTTTGCCACCTAAGTGACATAAAAAAAAAAAAAAAAAAATTTTGCAAAACTATAACACGGCTGAAACCGAGACGCAAGCTAATGTCAGAAAATAACACGGAATAAAGCACTCATACCATAAAAAGAGCGATTTTGATGATTCAAATGCCTCGTTAAGACGTTTTCGATTGTTCTTCTCTGGAGGAGCTAATTTCACGAATTTGGAAATACAAAAGGCAGAATACAATATAATAAGTGGCCCCTTATCAACTCTTATACATTGTTAAAAACGTTGCGGACTCGTTAAATATTATCTTTATTAATATTTTTATGGACCGTTTAATTTTACGTTGTATTTTGGAGCGATGTAAGCTCAGGTGGTGATATTGAATGGCGCTTCCCATACAATAATACACATTAATTATGTTCTATCACCCTTACTCAAAAAGCGCTATTTAACTAATATACTGTTTAAATGGTCACGTAAATAATGTCACATTATTTGACAATGACAATCCCACCAAAAACATTATTATGTAAAATGTTGCCAAGACATGGCTCGCACTGTCAAAAAATTATCAGATCTCATGTAGAGCCAAGCTTATAACTCTACATGCACTTACTCTACAAGCCCTAACCTCACAAACTCTACACACCGTAGTCAAAATATGTGGCTTGGCCGTTTCATATTGACATCATATCCTGATTAATATGTTAAATAAGTTCACTATTGACATCATATCCTGAGAATTTTGTTTATCTGGTGTAATCCAAATTCAAGTTATGAGGGTTCAAAAAATCGACGAAGCGCTTCGAGAAAAGGTGGGTAGTGCCCTTTCGCTTCGCTTGGCTGTCTTGGCGGGGGCACTTCCGTGCCCCCAGATAGAGTGACGTTATTTACGTGACCCTTTAAACCGCATATCCTTAATCTAAGCTTTAAACAGTAATACAGGGTGTTGTTTTGGTCGGCGACAAGCGACCCAGGAGTGGTAGTACAAAAAATATCTTTCCCAAAAATGGACTTAATTCGATTAAATACTGTAAATGCGTTGAGAAATACCTTATTCAATTTGAAATAAAATTACCGCAAAGTATGGTCACTCGGCACGTGCACATACTAGAGCTAGGCGCAAGCCGCCATCGCCCCTCCCCATTACTCCCTCACACTCCCGTTGAGTATTACGTCTACACTTTAGCTTATTACATGATTTTCCAAAAAAAAAAATTTATTTTTATTATTAAAAAAAATAACGTATTTTTTTATATTTTTTTAGCACCAGTATCATTTGTATTATCAACCCTGAGTCGCTCGTCGCTGACCAAAACAATGACCTGCATATACAGGGTGTTGTTTTGGTCGGCGACAAGCGACCCAGGAGCGGTAGTAGAAAATTTATATTCCCCAAAAATGGACTTAATTCCTTTAAATACTGTACATATGATGAGAAATACCTTATTCAATTTGAAATAAAATTACCGCAAAGTATGGTTACTAAGCACGTGCACAGACTAGAGCTAGGCACAAGCCGCCATCGCCCCACCCCTTTACTCCCTCGTACTCCCGTTGAGTATTATGTCTACACTTTAGCTTATTACATGATTTGCAAAATTTTAATTTTTTTATTTTTATTATATAAAAAAAATAAAGTATTTTTTTTATATTTTTTTTAGCACCAGTATCATTTGTATTATCGACCCTGAGTCGCTTGTCGCTGACCAAAACAACGACCTGTATACTTCGATACAGCACTACTTATTACATAAAACACCTCAAATACATACATTTGAGTATATGTTGTATATTTGTGTGTATGTCCCATAGAATAATAGTGTAAATTTAAGTATACCACATAATGGTACAAGTTGGTGTCACCAGCATGTTTCATCGCCCAAATTTACATATAAATGCGCCGTGAGATCTCTGCTCTCCGCGTATATTGTTGCATGGTCATAAATTATCTAGATGTGATGACATTTACGATTTAAAGGAATGAATGAATGATACCAGAACAGAAGAGTAAGGCAACATTCCAGTAAACACTTAATGATCGGTGCAGTGTTATAACTTATAATCGTATAAATAAGTTTTTGTTAAAAAAAATCTTTTTTAATACAAGCTTTTTTTTGGTGACTGTACTTTTTGTTGACTGTACTTGCATTGTCTTCCAATATACTAATGTTTACCAAATATCAAGTCAATCCGGCCACTGTAAGTGGGTGAAATTTGACTTGAAAGATTCCACCCGAACAAACATACATACATACATTGCAAGTTAAATAAAAGCTTGTAAAAAGTAAACGAATCCATTTCTATGCGTGTGGTATACGAAACGGTTGGGATTAAGGATTTTGTTTCTGCCCCCCTAGACAAGATGGTTGTTAACAATCGTCATCGTTAGTAAACGATCAACCTTTGTGACATTTCAAATCGAAATATCACGTGATTTTAACCACGGAACAAGTTTTTTTGTTCCGTGATTTTAACAATCTCTTATGTCACTCCCATACAAAGGTTGATCGTTTATTAACGATAACAATTTTCGATAACGTTGTCGACGTCGTTTTTTTTTTGTTTTTTTTTGTTCTAATTACGAATGTCACAGCCGAAGGACCCAAAAAAAACCAAAATTATTTAATTAAAATTAAACTTTAATTCTTTTAAAATTACAATGATGAGTGAGTCTGATCGATGCAAGATCTACATGAATAATAATAATATTTTAAACACACTTGCTCGTAAAGTGACATTAATTTTTTTGTATCTTAATGCAGTTTATTACGCACAAGTGCTTTTTACTTTGCATTACCGCATAGTTTTATGACAGGTATAATCCCGATTATGTTAAGTTTGTACCTCAATGCAATTGATATGTGCGTTGACGAGGCATTCTTAATTTAAACGGGTGAGACAGTTTGACAGCGAATCGCTGTCAAAAAAATACTTGCGTGCCATAGGTATTTGTTGACGTTCTCATTGACTATTATCAAAAAATCTACTTAAAAAACGCAAATTTATTTTTTTCCTCACAAGTGTTTTGAAAAACGTCGTAAGACACGCGTGTGCGTCATTCATCATTGCATTACACTTTCGGCTTCCTTATCGCGTTCGCCTGCGGCTCACGCACTTGATATGGCGTCGTCTGTAATTACCAACTTTGCACACATGTATCATAATGTACTATTATTTTAATAACGAAGTGTTGAAAAGTTTCCATTACTGTATCCTCATTTTCAAAGCGAGACGTTGTGCTGACTCTACGACTCATGTCCGTTCGCAGTCACGTAGGCTATACACGTAAGATTTGTGTCACTGTTTGTATGGAAAATTCCATATTAGTGGATACTATAACATGAGTGACAATCAATGAGGCAGGGCTAACAATCATGAATTGTTTGACAATTACCAAAATGAAAAAAAAAGTGATAAAAGAAACTCAATTTCAATGGTTAACGCTATAAGTATTTAGAATTGTTATTGTTAATTGTGGATTATCGTCACAGACTACGTACGCAGTTACTAAGCCCATCTTTTACATGTAAGTTTACTCATGGGCGTCCCAGCTTATGACCCAGGGGGGGCAATTCAGATTTTTTTAAGCCGGGTTCTCCGCGCTTGTTTTGCCTTATACACGACACGTCAGACAGGACGTCCCGCTTTCAGGCTGTCTGTCCCGCTGTCACCAGTGAGGGCAAAAATGTCTCGCTTTCAAAAACAGACCAGACGGTAATTTAGGTAGCCCTCCCCTGCCCCCCCCCCCCACCCTGGGTACGCCCATGGGTTTACCTTTTTTTGTTTTTATACAACTAAATCGGTAAACAAGCATACGGCCCGCCTGATGGTAAGCGGTTACCGTAGCCATATGGACGCTTGCAACACACGAAGCATCGCTCACGCGTTACCGACCTTTCCCCTCTCCCCTATGAGCCCTGGCGACCTTACTCACGCGCAGGAACACAACTTTACAGAACATAAAGTTATTTGGCTGCGGTATTCTGTAAGGTGGAGGTACTTCCCCAGTCGAGCTGCTCTTTGAGCGAATATTACGCTATGCTCTACCTCTCTCATTCTTTTGTCGGTAAAGCACGCTCATCAAAAGCTCTATCACATCCAGAGCATCGACACCCGTGTAATGTTATTCGCTAACATTATGATCATGTTTAAATCATCGAAAAAGGAACCTCGCGTTCTGTTCCATGAACGATACACGATGTGCTTGCAATGTTTGTTACATGCAAAGAATTTAAAACGTCCAGAAGGATAGTCGCCTCTATGGGCACACGAAATAAACAAGCCATAATTGACAGTATTTAAAAGTAATAAGTTTAGGCAATTAAAAGTGACGAAATCGCAATACTTACACATGGAAGGTTAGTTTTTTAGTTTTTCCTTGGTATACTCTATTTCACATAAGATGAGTCGTCAAGGTCAAGGGTTTTTTACCAATATCTAGTGAAATTCCATTTGATTACTCTGAAATAATATTCACAATATTTCGTGAAACCTAGCTCTATCATAGTATTCCTTTATTATATCGAAATGAACATCAACCATTGAGAAATTTAATAAAATACCATGTGTCACCGAACTCATGTTATTTGAAATAGACTATAGTGATAAGTGTTGTGACAGTATTTTAATACGCAAGTTGTCATTTTTTATTTAATCAGTACAGCGAGTTTGACGCGATGACAGCCGTGCGCAATACGAACTGAGAGCGATTTGCTCAGGAGCCCCTCAAGCGGAGTGATATTAAATGTCATGGTTTAGTAAGGCGGACTATCCATCTGGGTAGAGTAGAGGCACGATGCCCTATGAAAATCTTTGGTTACATGCTACATTATTTGCGATATGCTGTATATTATATGCTACTTATTACAAAAATGGCTGTACTTATGAATAGAATAAATTATTTTTCAACACACTCGCTAGTAAAGTGACTCTTATTGCACCGATTTTAGTATCATAAGCATAGATCATAAGACAGCTTATTACGACCTGGTGTTTTTCTATTTACATTACCGCACTAGTGTTTTATGATATTATCCCTATTTCGCTACTGATCGCACATACACTTTTTTACTTTCAAAGGCTCCACATAGCTTACAATCAACGCGGAATGCAGAACTCGGAACTTAGAACTCTAGAACTCTTCTCTGTGGGATCGGCGCCTAAACGTTCAGTAACATTTTGACTTTTCTGGAGACTCACGCTGCACTAGATACACGCTTCTACGCCTATATGCGTATAAATAATACCTAAATACAAACCGAATCAGAAAGTCACGATTCGTAGACCCAAAATAAACTCAATGCCCTCCTACGAACGACACGAGAATAATTTCCAATTAAAAAGTTACCCGCAAAAAGCTGTATACAACATGTCAACTTTTTGCTTGGGATCAAACAAAATTTTCGTGTGCCCAGCGCAGGTGTTGTTGAATTGAGTTTCATCGGGATTTGCCAGATTTTGTCGGCAAATTTCGCTTTTTTGATGACATTGTTTTTCCGATTGTTTTGGTTCCGTGTTGCTGGGAACCTTGCCGTTAATCGGTAGCAATGGGAGACTTGAGCAGTCGAAAGGGGTGAATACTAGCAGGTTATAGATTCTCTATAAAAGTTTCAGCTAAAAAATATTAAAAGAAACAAAAAACCCGACTGCGTAAATCAAAAATTAACTGAAAACAAATTTCCCGCCTCGGTTCTAATGAAAGGATTTTTGGAAATTTCATTCTCGGGGCCGCGCTTATGAGTTGCGTTAGCAATATTGCTTTAGCTTCCTTTTTAGGGGGGCTGTTCACAAGTATGACGCGTGTGGCAGCCATCGCCCTCCTCGCCATAGTAAATCATATTTACACATTTTTATATTAAAATTCTATTACCGTAATTTTATTACCTACCGTAGCGCGGTTGTATGAAGCTTGGTATCTGTCCCCTTTACCTGTGGCACAGAATATTCAATAGTACTACGTACCTGTGGCTTGGCTGCACTCCGCCAACGTGTATAGCCGGCTTAACGTTTGAAATCAGTAATTTAATCAGAATGAATGTCTACTTACGCATTTGCCGAACGCTTCCTTCGCGCGCAGTCTTAAAACAATTTATATAATTTTCCTTTAAATATTTGGTTGATTTTCTGAACTACATTATCCGTGCTAAATAAGTGAATATGATATGAATAACTTTAAACTATATAATAACTTGAAATATCATGAAAAATCAAACCTTAAAAATATTTCAAGGCAGTTTTTGATGTCCAACATTATCGCTTGTTAATAGTTTTTTTATTTTTTATTAACGCCATCTTGTGTTCCTTTTGACTTTATTTTGAAGTTGTTTTTCGAACGAAAAAGGTTTATATAACATTTTGGTACTTTTCAAAGTTATGTGGTACGGTACTGATGTGTATTTTTGGAGACAGGTACGTATCCTTGGCGTTTGTATATTACTAGCTGTACCGCGCGGTTCCACACACGTTCCTGATGGATATATTGTTTTCCCGGGATAAAAAGTATCCTATGTGTTAATCTAGAATATATTCTATCGGCGTTCCAAATTTCATCCAAATCCATACAGTAGTTTTTGCGTGAAAGAGTAACAAATATTTTCGCATATCACATCCTCGGTCCATACAAACTTACACTTTCACATATGTTTCACCACAATCTCACCATGATAAGTGATGATGTTACTGAAGGTGGGAAGCACATATATAGGGAGATAATATAGCTTCCAAACAATCAAACAAAAATCTCTTGAATTTTATTATACCTATTATAGTATAGATTAGTATAAGTATGGATAATTCAAAACGACAATCGGGCCAGCTGGCGCGGTTTAAGATTCTACCTATCGCACCGCAGGTCGTGGGTTCGATTCCCACACAGGACATGCATTTGTGTGCATGAACATGTCTGTATGTCCTGTGTCTGGGTGTAATTATGTATTTACAAACAAAAAGTAGTATACGTATTATATCAGTTATCTGGTTTCCATAATACAAGCTCTTTAGTTTGGGATCAGATGACTGTGTGTGAGGAATGTCCCAGGATATTTATTTATTTTAATTGTATCTAATTTTCATGTACCGTTTCTCGATGTAGACTCAATGTACAACGATCCAATAGTCTCCAATAAAAAATGTATCTTTCCCCGAACCAGGCGATAAAAAACAAACAAATAACTTGGCCCTAATGTGATCGCATTAGAGGAATTTGTCCTCTTACAGATAAGGAGCCTGCAATGAAAAGGTAAGAGGGCTTACGAGGCTAAGAGATTTCACTGAATACATTCCTAATGGGAATCCTTGCTGGCTAAGTGATGATATTGACGTGAAGTAATACCTTTGGCCCTTGTTAATACTTGATGTCGGATCGGTAGGATTATTCTGTAGGTATTAAAATGATAGACGAACCTACATTTCTCGATGAGAGAGCCACCCAAGAGTTTTTTGTAGCTGCAATAATCACGGCTACAAAAAATAGTATGGTGTTTATCGGCGACTTTTTGTAGCACGTGGGCCTTTCAGTATTGAAGAATTTTTTATATTCGGCGACAAAATAATCGCTCGGCTATTGTCGCTCGTGGGCGCAAAAGTAACTCACTGGAGAACCGCCAGTTACTAGCATAAACTAGCATTAAAATGTTTTTTTATGTATACAATAAATTCAAAAATTGAGGGGTCCGGACCATAAAAAGGAAAAAACCAACTCTTTCAAGATTACTCGGGTGTCCGTCCGTCAGTCTGTAACAGAGGTTTTTCTCGAAGACTAACGCGCATATATATATATCGCTTATAAATAAATGTATAAAGACACATTTTTGATTAATAACGGGGGTCAGATTGGTACCAATAAAAAAAAAGTTTTAATAAAAACACCGTCTAAGATCTAGAAAAGGAAGTTGTTTTAAATTTTGTGTCAAATTGTCGTAACGATATAGCTGTTACCGATTTACTTTATCTCATAAACATTCATTATTATTAAAAGAAGCAAGAAACCAGTCTGCGTAGGTAATATAAAAATTAACTGAAAAGAGAAAAACAAGGTCTGTAATCTATAAAGTTTTAAATAGTGTAGAATTAGGTCGGTTTTTTTTGAGTCATTCTTTCGACTGTCGCGCAACGTTTATTTGAACAATATGTAAATATAATGACACCATAGATCACGATGACACTATTGTTTAAAATTTTTACGTATGTAGGTATAACTTATTTGGCCATTTTGGTCACGGTAATAATATCTAATATCTTGGTAGGCAATAATGCTTAGCAAAGTAACTCCGAACTATGATGTGGAAAACGTGTCAATTATGAAATTCAAACAATTGGTCTGTCCTGAACTACGTTCTAACTTGGTTTACCTAATTTTAGATTAAATACCAAAAAACAATGAGAATCTCTTCCTCAATCCTTTAATATTTTTGAAGGGTTTTACTCGTCTTCCTTTGCAGTTCTTTATCCTGACAGCTGGACTTTTCCAGTCGACAAGCATCGGGATTATGATATCGTTCCCTGCCGTTCTGAACCCTGCAATATTGGCACCAAACACCACTGACATTAGAGCTACGCCTGATCAAGCTTCCTGGCTCAGTAAGTATACTTCGAAATAAAAAATTCTGACACTCGGTAAGTGTCAATGGGCAGGCCAATGTCGCATGATGAGCCGATAACAGATATTGCTTTTGAATCACAATGTGCGTGATGAGATGAGTGATAGCAATTGATCTAACAAGAAACTGTAGTAATCAGGTATTTTTACGCTGGGAGATAAGGTAAACGCTGGTAATTTCGACAGTGTCCCAATACTCGTCAGATTGTAAAAAAATGACAATAATTTAATTATACCAATATCTTACTTAAATACATTTTATGGCAACATATTAACAGTAATATATTCTATAATTAGAATTACAACATTTAGTCAAACATGCATTGGCGTCGGAATACAGAGCGATCAAAGGTAAGCACCTCCAAATTTTGATGTTTTTTGTGAGTTTAGCTACTGAATGTGAATCACGGCTTACCACGTTAGGGTTCATGTCTTGCTGGATCGGTCGGACATTTTGATTGTGTGATTATTTTGTAAAGTAGTCAAGTAAATTTTCTAACGATGTAACCCATCATATTGTGTTATTTTTATCATTTAGTATTTTTTTTCGCGCATGACATTTACTGGTACCTATTAATCCCTGTTTGTACTAGAACTCGTCAAAATTTATACTTTTTTGACGAAAACTGGAACACGTTTGAAACATTGCATGTAATATCGACATTGTGTATTATTTAAAATACTATACAGAGTTTGAATCGAATTGTTGTCAAAACATATTTCTTGAAAAACTAATTATTAGTTCTTTATTTATTGTTCGGTATATGGGGTTTTTATACACATACTTTTTGGTATCAAGTACGGGATTGACGAGTTTAGGTTTATTCGTTTGTGAGTACGTTTTTTGATGATGAGCAATGTGGCCTGCCCATTGGCCTTTCACCTTGCTTAGTCTACAAGCTATGTTCATCGCTTTAGTTCTCCTACGCAGGTCCTCATTTCGGACCCTGTCTGTAGAGAAATTCTAAGCATAGATCGTTCCAAAGCTCGCCGAGGGCCTGAGTTTATTTATGCAGCAGTACCAGACAAGCAAAAAGACAGCCAGTAAAAGACAGCAGTAAGAGAGGAAGGGCATAACGGGTTATCCCGTTCGAAATTCGGAGTAGCCCGACTGTGAAAGTACCTCCACCTTACAGTAGATCGCAGCCAAGTAACGCTACGTTTATGTGGTGTTGTGTTCCTGCGGTGAGTAAGGTCGCCAGAGCTCCTCATGGAGCTCTGTGTGTGTGATGGAAGCGCTGTGCTGGCAATGTGTGGGGACCAGTGTCGCACCACAGTTGTGTTGTTCAGGCGCGGCGTGTTGTTGCGGCGGAGGGAGACCCGGTGAAACAGCTGCCCGCTGGCTACCCGCAGATTGTAGGGTCCCGAACCCAGGAATCACCTCATCTCCGTCCTGGGAGGCTGACCCGCCGCTTTGCGCATAATCCATGGTATAGTTGGTCGTGCCGGAGGAGGAGACTGGAGTGGATCCGGCCGACTATCATGGGGGGACCGGGGCCCTTCCGACCGCCGCACCAACAAACCGCATCACCTGTCCAGCCATCTCGGGGAATAACACTGCACATTGTCTCTTTCGCTGCTGGCTTAAAATGATGGCAAGGCAAAATAAAAGAACTTTCGGTGGACTTTTGCAACATAAGCTTTACGCTAATATCAATGCAGTCTACCAACATCTTGAGACTGCACAGCCAACCCTGCTATTTCTAACAAACGAAAATAACGGAAATACCCTGATGATACAACGTATTTACACTACCCCGGGTACAAGCTGGAGCACAACTATGTGCCGTGCCGGGGTATGTATGTGCGTCAGGGACGATATTTGCTGTGGCCGTCTCCATGGCCTGGATGTCCGGGAACTGAAGATTTTATGGGCGCGTGTAGTTCACGGTGGCTACACCAAAGTTTACCCGTGCCTTTACAGGTCCCATAGCGGTGATTTCGACACAAAACGGTTATTTGAGCACCTGCAATTGACGACTGACAAAGTACTGGAGCAGTACTCCTCCGCAGAGTTAGTGATACTAGGAGACTTCAACGCTCCCCACGTTGAGGGCTTAGTTCTCGGTCTACTGACTTCGCGGGGAAGACTGCTCACGACTTTGCCCTGGCCTATGGCTTCTCACAACTGGATCTTTCTCCCAACGAGAATCCCAGATATTGAGAGCCATACTAGCTCCTTACTGAACCTTCTGCTGACTACGCGACGGGACAACTATGCAGTATGCAATGACAGTGGATGCGCCACTTGGCTCATCGAACCACTGTCTCGTCCGGACGCAAGTGCCAAGCACTCGATCTGACTCGCCCCGGCCTCCCGGATGACGACGTGTATGGCACTACAAGTCAGCAGATTGGGATGGATTGCGAGATTTCTACGCATCGTACCCGTGGAGACAGCTCTGCTTCACATCAGATGATCCTGATACCTGTGCAGCTGCCGTTACTGAGGCGATACTGGCGGGAATGGAATGTATTATCCCAAACTCGCTAGTAGCTGCAGGGGTGAAGAAACGACGGTGGTTTAATCTGTCCTGCAAAGATGCTAGACAAAATAAGCAGACCGTGTATGAGGCTTGGACTACGGCCCGAACTAATCAGAACCCTAACATCTGTAATGCGAAACGCAAATTTAATTCGACTTCGTCGGCAGGTTTGGTGAGAGGCTGACTAGCCTTCCATCTGGGAGTCGCGCTTTCTGGACTCTTGCCAAAGCTGCTGAAGGAAACTTTTGCCAGTCGTCATTGCCACCACTACGTAAGTCGGACGGGAACTTAGCATATAGTGCTAAAGAAAAGGCTGACCTTTTAGGCTCCCTCTTTTGCCTCTAATTCGACTTTGGATGATGGTGGCGCCACACCACCTACCATCTCGCGGTGTGACTGCGTCATGCCAGAGATAAGCATTACCCAACAAGAGGTCCGGCGGGAATTGCTTTCTCTGGACGTCCATAAATTGATTGGGGCCAGACGGCATACCGGCAGTAGTGCTGAAGCGGTGTGCTCCTGAATGTGTCCTGTATTGACGCGTCTTTTCGCACTTTCCTACACCAAAAAGGAAGTTCCGTCTTCATGGAAGTCTGCTCATGTGCACCCAGTGCTCAAAAAGTGTGACACATAGGTGTTACAGGCCTATTGGTATCACCTCCCTTCTCTCCAAAGTCGTGGAGCGAGTGATCGATACGCAACTTTTGAGATACCTAGAGGATACGATCACGACTTGTTGAGCGACCGACAAAATGGGTTTCGCCAAAGTCGCTCGGTTGGTGACCTCCTTGTATATCTCACGCACTGTTGATCACTCGCCATCGAGAGTCAAGGTGAGGCAATGGCAGTGAACCTAGATGTGGTGATCGGGTCAGGCACCGGGGCTTCTAAAAAAGTTACCAGCATACGGGTATCCCGAGGGATTATGCAAATGGGTTACCAGTTTTCTGTCCAGCAGATGCATAAGAGCCGTCGTTGACTGTAGTTGCTCCGACAGCATGGACATAAATGCCAACGTCCCGCAAGGATCTGTGCCGTCCCCAACACTGTTCCTACTGCATATAAATGCAGATGCAGATGACAGTACAGGGGACGCTCATAACACGGGCCGTGCTAATATCCCTCGTACCGAGGTGAAGGAAAGCCGCGAACAGCTGTTGTTTGAAATCGAGAGTACACTAACTAGTGTCTCCGACTGGGGTCGACTAAACCTAGTCCATTTCAACCCCACTAAGACACAAACCTGCGCGTTCACCGCTAAGAAAACCCCATTTGCTGTTGCTTCACAATTTCAGAACACGTCCTTGAACATCAGTAAAATCATTGGGATCCTTGGCGTCGACATTTCTAGCGAAGTTTTTTTCCGTAGTCACTTAGAAGACTTATTTCACATCGGGGCAAAGGCTGTAACTTTACAAGTCGCAAGTCCAGCCTCATATGGAGTACTGCTGTCATCTATGGGCGGGGGCACCTGGATACCAGCTTGATCATTTAGACTCAGTTCAACGTTGTGCCATCTGAATTGTCGACGCGATCTCGAGCTCAAAGCAGTTTAGAGCCCCTCAGTCTGAAGAGTTCTTCATTATGTTCGTTATTATGTGTGTTCTACCCTTTGAGTATTTAGTTTACTCAAAGGTTCTACCGCTTGTACAACGGATAGTGTTCTGTAGAATTGTTTAAGCTAATTCCCTGGTGTTGCAAGCGTCCATAGGCTACAGTAAGCGCTTACCACCAGGTAGGCCGTATGCTTGTTTGCCACCTAAGTGGTATATAAAAAAGTCTCTGTTCCATAAGTTAATCTGAAACTTTGTCTTCAATCTTTGTGGCATTCTGGACGTGGATATGTCGTAGCTTTCCAAACGCTTCCTAGTCGAGTTTGCCCATGTTAAATAATTTGTCATAGGCAATCATGGCTTGGTCATGGGATTGGTCTCGAACTTTTATCCTGGAGTCGAATTGACAATTTAGCTCTGCTATACTAGCACTTCAACACTTCGATATAGTGACAGTCAATTTTGCATCGCTATAGACTCTGTAACACAGCCCATTTCTATTGAATCGAAGGTTTCCTCATAGACCGCACACGTCAAACATAATGACCGATCATTCTCCTCAGTTTTCTGTATAATCTGGCAGGCCTTTGAATGTGGTCTATTCGTGGGCTGGAAAACGTCGAGACGATTCGTTATTTATGACTCTTGAAAACAGCTTATTTAAGCGTGGCTTTTATACCGAGCAAACCAATTCCGCAACTAATAAGTGCTTTTGCACTGATTGATAACAGACCAATCACTGCATCTAACTGTTTAATATGTCCTTGATTTATAGCGGAATAGATTTCGAATAAAATGAATTTCAGTGCACTTACACTTGGGTTAATTGTTCGATGCTTCGATGGATATGTTAGATACACTAGTACAAGATATTACTGCTCAGATTGATATAATATGTATCAAGAATATAAGCACTGCGCCTAGTTATTATGTTTTATGATGTTGATTGGTTGTATACTAGTACTACACATCACGAAGCAGGGCTCCCGTATTGTACGTGTAGCGGGATTATTGCTTCATGATATAACTACAATACACCAGCGCCATCAGAGAAGTGCAGAGGAAGCAGGTGAGGGAGTTGCATTCCACTTGGAACTCAAGTTATCGTGCACGGGTAGTACCATAATAATTAATATTAATTACCGTTACTATTTATTTCATTTGACATCGATATTAGTTTGGTTATGTTATTTTAGTCCCTTTATATTTTGTTTGAGTTTTTTTGTTTCAATACTGTCCATTGAGAAAAATACCATTTTAAAATGAAAATAATATGAACTTTATAGTTAAACAAATAGAGTTCAAATTAGTACTCAAAATTGACGAGTTCTAGGACATCTTGACGATAACTACAACAAATCTGTCGGATACTGGTACAAATGGCTACTTTTTATTTGTTCAAATATTTGATTATTTTATTGTTTTTCGATCATTATAATAATATATTTATTGAAAAGAATAATAAATGATGAACCTGTCATTAAAAAAAATATTTTTCTAAGTTTACTAACTACAACGTGGCAGAGCTGTAAACGTAGCAAAGTTCAAAATCTGTCGAGTAATGGGCCGTTTACCTTAAACGTTGCACACGCGTCATACTTGTGAATAGGTACTGCATTTGGGGGCTGATCTGCTTTTTGCTTGCCATTTATTTACTTATTAAATATAGATTCAGTCTACTTTGCAGATTTGCCGCCGCGCCGGGGCACACAATTGTTGTCAGTGCGATTAGAATGTAAATATTATGTAATGAATCTAAGCATGTTTTGAAAAGAGTAATTGCTGAGTTTATTGCCTGCTCTTCTCAGTAAATGCAACCTTCCGAACCGGTATTAGAGTACGAAGGTCTATTTGAATAAATAATTTTGAATTTGAATTTGTTGTTGTCATGACTCGTCGTGTGGTATAGTTTAGCAGGGCGCTAGAAGTATCAAACGTCATCCAGGAGGACTGGCACAGCGTTATTCGTGGAGGGGGCTCTCATGTAACACGTTTTGAACCGAGAACCCAACCCTCTACAACGCAGATGGATATCATAATAGCCAGTATTATCTTATTCTACACAATCCTTATCAGTTCTGCTTTAATGTCGACGAATAGCTGCTTCTTTTATATGGGACCGTATCCCAAAAAAATATATAAATACTTATTTTTTGGGAATATTACGTAAAAATTCCCATAAATCTAATCTGGTTAACGATGATACCTAGTTTATTTAGCATCAAGACGGTCCCATATAAAAGATACGCGTCTCAACTCAATGATAATCTTTTTTTAAATGCTTATAAAAATTTGATTTAATTTATTTTCAGCTGCAAGCAATGGATTGGCAGGAATGTTTGGGTTCCTCATTCTATCACCAATCTTCGAAATCTACGGCAGAAAAGCAGTCCATATCGCATGCAACGTCCTCGCGATGGCGGGCTGGATGACATTCCCTTTAGCCAATAGCATTACCATTTTATTCGTAGCCAGAATGATCCAAGGCCTTTCTTTGGGTGGAATCTTTATCAACAGCATACTTATTGGTGAATATACTCACCCTATGAGAAGAGGTTACTTCACAACGATGAAGAAGATTTGCATTGCATTAGGAACGTTATTTTGTCATTTCATGACTATATTTTGGACTTGGAGACAAATCGCTACTTTTGGTATAGGAATATCTGCAGTTGCAATAATTTTGACCTGTTTTTGGCCTGAAAGTCCATCGTATTTAGCAATAAAAGGAAGATTTGAGGAATGCAAAAAGTCCTATATATGGTTACACGGTCCTTCGTCTCAGAATAATAAAGAGCTGAATCTTTTGATATCATCGCAAATAGAAAGACAAAAGGAAATTCATTCTAATGGGGTAAAGGAGCTACTGAAGTCATTTCTGAAGAAGGATTTCCAAAAACCATTTGTAATTGTATCATTATTGACAATAGTTTTAGATCTAAGCGGAAGATTTTACTTCGTTGCTTATATAATACAAATAATGGTAGAATTACTAGGTGATAAATCCATAGCTGTATATTGTTCTGTAGGTGCTGATTGTATTAGTATATTTGCATTATTAGCATCATGTTTTGTAATAAGATGTTTTAAGAGACGTACTTTGTTATTCACATTTGGTTTAATTTCAGTTTTGTTAATGTGTTTGGTTAGTTTATTAGTATTTTTGAAATCTAAGTATAGTTTACAATCTTTAACGTGGGTAGCTCCATGTGTTATATTATTGCAATATTTTATTATTAATATTGGTGTCATTCCAGTGGCTTTTACGTTACCTGGGGAAATATTTCCATTAGAACATAAGGGCATAGGTTCATTTTCAGCTGGTATTGTATTCACGTCATTTAATGGATTGACTTTGAAACTGACAGCAGTAATGATGGCTTCAATAGGATTGGAAGGCACATTTGCTATTTACGCATGTGGTTTGGGTCTTTGTTACGTACTATTGTATTTCATTTTACCAGAAACAAAGGATAAAATTCTGCAAGAAATCGAAAATGAAATCAAAGGTGTTCGGGAAGCAGTGACAAAGCTGGATATTAAAGAAAGGATTAATTTACTTTAAATTGTAATTAAGCACACATATTATTTTTTCTTGCATTATTAGGTATATAATATAAGTTGAATCAGATGCCTTTATCGTATAGGTATTTACCAATTTAAGAAACAAAGTATTTGAAGAATACCTGATTGGTGGCCGCATTGTAGAGGATGACAGAGATGTGACTTATTTGAAATTATAATGTAAAATACCATTTTGTTTATTTTATTTTATTCATCATCATCATCAGCCTATAATGTCCCACTGCTGAGCACAGGCCTCCTTTCACAAATTTGGGTGAAAGGGAATGGGCAGATACTCCACCACATATGCCCGCTGCGGATCGGTGGAGTTAGGCTAGTGGTAAATCTACTTTACGGTAATTGGAGTTTCAAGCTGCCTAGTAGGCCTCCAACTAGCTTAACGAGTATCACAATTAAGTGATAGCCGAGACCAACAGCTTTACGTGACTTCCGAAGCATGGAAACGCTCGATTTGATATACCACTAGGTGGTCACCCACCCAGGTACCGACCACGACGGTGGTAGATTAACTTTACCGATCGATTTAGAACGCTGATCATGCTACACCACGAACGCATTACATGCATAGTGAAATTTTATAAGAACTACTCAACTTACATTAACAATAATAATATAGGTACTATAATATTAAATCTACATAAATATAAATCTATAAGAAGAGAAGAGAGGAAGAGCGTAGCGTTTATTCGTACCTCCACCTTGCAGAATACCGCAGCCAAATAACTTTGTGTTGTGTAAAGTTGTGTTCGTGCGTTGAGTAAGGTCGCCAGAGATTATTACGATAGGGTTATAGTAAGAGGTATTATTCTTATATACTCCAAGAGCAAAATGTCTATATATACGCTTTCTGGAGATACTGTTAAGAGAAACTACTTCTATCACCAAAGCATAGTGAACAGAAAGAAAATTGCACGGATTTTTTAAATACTTAGTCGTTCTTGTTATAAACCCAAGCGCGCGTCTAGCAGTGTTCGTAATGTACTCGTAGTGAGGCCCAAAAGAAATTCGCTCATCGAAGAATACTCCTAGATGATTTCAGATTTTCGCTGTAATTGTTGGCCAGAACGACAATAATCAAATAGGACTTGATGTTTTCTGGAAAAAGTAATAACGAAACATTCGTCAATATTCAGATTTATGAGATTACAATAGCATCAATGTGCTAATGCATGAATGTAATTTTGTAGTGTTAAACAGTCATTTCTATTGTTGATAGCACAACATATCTTCAGGTCGTCAGTATACAAGAGGAATCGATTGACCAAACTGTCATTTATACAAATAATAAATAATAATGGCCCCAGGTGTGAACCCTGCGGTACACCACCACGGTTTTAGCGCCTTTGCACATTATCAGACACGACCGTTCGACAAGACAAATTTCTTGTCTGGTTCATCGTACACATTCATGCAAGACGTCTTATCCGCTGTCTGTAACCATATTTCACGGACGGACAATACACGCGTACCAAATGGACAGACGACAGAGTTTACAGTGATTGACTTGTACCATAGACATAGAAAATGGCCGTAGTTGTAGGCATTATTGGATACATCCATTAAATATGACAAGAATCAATGAGACTATAGAGCTTAAATGTTCAATATATTCATTTTTATTTTACCCATGTAACATTACATGTTTGATAAAAGGTAAATTAACGTAAAAAATAAAAATTACTATTCATTTTATTCAAACAACATTAATCCACTTCTTAACTTTACAAAAATAACATAACTGGGGTACATGAAAAATAAAACAGTAATAAAAATAAAAGTTATTGTATTAAAATTAAAATTGAGCTGATTTAAATAAAATAAATAAATTAACATTCTAAACACGAAATAAAAGCGTGGACACTATAGTTGTTTTGGCTGACGCAGCCACGACAAATGTGCACGCGCGAACTAGTTTCCATATATGAGTAGATGTCGCGTCTAAGCAAGACGTCTTATGTAGGCGCGACGTCGAATATGCAGCCGACGACGACGGGTGTCTGATCAGACATAAGAAAAAAATCCTTGTAATGTGCACGGTCTCATATAAGAACCAGTGCGACTGAATGTCTTATAAGACATGTCTGATCAGACACAAGAAATTTTCTTATAATGTGCAAAGGCGCTTCGGGTCGGCAACGCGCGAGTGATACCCCTGGTGTTGCAAGCGTCCATAGGCTACGGTAACTGCTTACCATCAGGCGGGCCGTATGCTTGTTTGCCACTTAAGTGTTGTTAGTTTAAAAAAAAAAAAAAAAAAAAAACACCAGAAGTGACGGTTATTGCATTAGATGTATAGCCCTAAGTGCAATCAGTTATCTCCGTTGACACAAGTATGAACTTATCCATCTGTGCAAACTACCATGACTACCGAATGCTGTCACCTTATCACATAAGAAAGAATGATTGACCTTGTCAAAGGCTTTACTAAAATCGGTATAAATCTATCGACTTGACTTCTGGAAGCAAAAGCAGCACAAAGAAAGTGATAACTCTGTAGATTTACTCTTAACAAAACCGTGTTGTTTATCAGATATGAATTCCTTGACGTGACACTATAAGTAATAGACCGGGAGATACTGGCACAAATTTCCTGGTCATTCATACCAGTATGGCGACCCGTCAGGGGTATAATAACGTAATGACGAAAAGGAAAATGCTGGTACCGGCGCGCGCCGCTCAATCATAATTACAATAAAAATACTTTAACTTCAAAAGACTTTAAAAATAATAAATACGAGCGCTCTTTGTGGGCCTTTTTTACGAAAAGAGATTTAATTTACTTGAATATATACGTCGGAGGCTCGGATTATTGGTCCAACTTGGTTAAGGATTCTGAAATTCAGTGGGATGCACGATTTTCCGATAAACGTATCAATAAAATATACTAAATAATGCACGTCCAGGTAATTAAATAAAAATATATACTTCACCGCTCACGAATTTGACAAATTTCATTATTATCGATTGAAATACAGTATTTACTTCTTATATACTTACTATACGTTAGAAAACAAGCATACCTTATTGGTGTTAAGCGGTTATAGTACAATACCAGCCCCCCTAGACAAGACGGTTATCGACAATCGACATCGTTAGTAAACGATCAACCTTTGTATGGGATTGACGTTAAGTTTGACATAAGAGATTCTTAAAAATCACGTGATATATTTATTTTCTAATGTTAATCCCATACAAAGGTTTAAACGATGACGATTATCGATAATCATCTTTTCGACAATATCTGACCTCCTTGATCAAATAAATTAACGACCTCGCTAGATGCCCGATAATGGGGTAAACATACAACCTAGTATATTAGTAAGTAAGTAATATTGGTATAGATCTATGGACTAGCTAATGCCCAGCGAGCTTTATCAGAAAGCTTCCCCGGCCTACACAAATCACCAAAGTTTAAATCACAATCGGATAAATGGTATAGAAAGGAAAACAGACAAACAGACAGACATTGGTTTTTATTTCTATGAATATACTTATAATGTTATCTTTATTTATTACACTCAATCGTGCTTCCAAAGGTTTGAAATTAGTATTTTTATCGGAACAAATACATTCGTACGCTAAATCACTATCAATACGTTTTCTGAACAAATCAACTGATTAAATAAAGTATCATAAATACGTGATTTAGATGAACTTTAATTAAATAACTAATTAATTCTAAATAATTTTATTGCGAGTAATTTTACCTACAATCTTTAAACTATAATATATTATATAACTATATTTATTGTCCTTCTTCGGTCACTTCACAAAAAAGTTGCGTTTTTTTGACATTTATCAAAGTTATGTGGTGCGGTACCGATCTGTATTTTTGGAGACAGGTACGTTTTATTACAAGTTTTGTTAAGCACTGTTTAATTTTTCAATTGACCACCAATCTACCCACTATACAAACCGTGGACCGAAAAGCACTTGCAATAAGGTTGAGTATGCAATATTTAAAACTATTGCAAATCTAGTTGTGGACGGATTTGCACCGAAAGGGTTCCATTTTAAGTTTTTGGTAGGGTACAAAACAGAAAAAATTATGCGATATCACTGGCTTGAAATATGAGTAATTGTGGTTGGTGTTATTAGACTTAGTCATGACTTAATTTAAAAAATCTCTTCCTTAAAATGTCTGAAGAACCCCTCATGATTTGCAGTTCTTTATCCTGACGGCTGCACTGTTACACTCGACAAGCGGCGGGTTTATGATTTCGTTCCCTGCCGTACTAAACCCTGCAATCTTGGCTCCTAACACCACTGATATTAGAGCTACTGCCGATGAAGCTTCTTGGCTTAGTAAGTATGCTTTTCATCTTTGTAATCAAAATATTAAAAATGACAAACGGTAAGGTTCAATGGACAGGCCATCCCCCTCGAAGAACCAATATAAATAGCACTATGAAACTGAGCTGAACGTGGGCTTGTTATACTAGTACCCCCAGAAGAGAAACAAAACTTGAATCAAAATCAAAAAGTCATTTATTCAGTTTAGGCCCTAGTAAGGCACTTATGAACGTTACATTGGTACATACAGTTGTATTTACCACCGGTTCGGAATACACTTAAACTGAGAAGACTCCGGCAAGAAACTCTAATAAAAATAAATAATAATAAATAATAGAAAAATAAATAATATTTTGGCTGATTTAATCAAATGTTTAAAAACAAAAAAAACTAACTGGAATGCTGTGAGACGAAAACTAAGAGAGAGAGAATCTCGTGATCCGGGAACATATAAGAAATCATAGGCAATACCATAATTGCTAGTATTAACCTAATTGGAGTTGGAGAAACCAGAAGGCGAAGATATCCCTAATCTGTACTGTTTGAATGTCGACTAAAGAAATCCTGTGGTACACAAACACTAAAGATATTTTCGCTACTTTTGAAAATATTTATGGGACAGCTGCTTCTTTGAAACAACCTTGATACTACAGGCTCTATAAATTTATGAATATTTAAATTAGCATCCCCAAAAATATAAAAATACACACCCAAATTTAAACCTTATAGCTTATAGAAACTTATTTTAATTTATTATGTTCTAATACCTAAAATATCCTTTCTTTTGATACCTATATCCTTCGTTTCTAGAGGCAGGGTAGGCCAACTTCCATACTGTTTACCCATCCTCCTTTAAATTACTGATATAAAATACGCGTCAAAACTTGAACTTTATTGCTAAATGCTTACAAAATCTTATTTTTTTCAGCTGCATGTCTCGGATTTTCTGGGGTTTTTGGGTTCCTCATTCTATCGCCAATCTTCCAAATCTACGGCAGAAAAACCGTCCATATCGGATGCAACGTCCTCGCCATGGCGGGCTGGATCATAATCCCTTTAGCCAATAGCATTACCATTTTATTCGTAGCCAGAATGATCCATGGTCTTACTATAGGTGGAACGTTTATCAACAGCATACTTATTGGAGAATATACTCACCCTATGAGGAGAGGTTACTTCACAACGATGAAGAAGGTTTTCATTGCAATTGGAACGTTATGCTGTCATGTCATGTCTTTGTTTTGGAGCTGGAGACAAATTGCTTGTTTTGCTATAGGATTACCCGCAGTTTCAATAATTTTGACCTGTTTTTGGCCTGAAAGCCCATCGTATTTGGCACTGAAAGGAAGATTTGAAGAATGCAAAAAATCCTACATATGGTTACACGGTCCTTCGTCGCAAAATGATAAAGAACTGATTGTTTTAATATCATCACAAATAGAAAGACAAAAGGAAAATAAATCTAATGAGGTAAAGGAGCTACTGACGTCATTTCTGAAGAAGGATTTCCAAAAAGCATTTCTAATTATATCATTATTGACATTAGTTTTAGATCTAAGCGGAAGATATTACTTCTTTGCTTATATGATGCAAATAATGGTAGAAATACTAGGTGATAAATCCTTAGCTGTATATTTTTCTGTCGGTGCTGACTGTCTATGTATATTTGCATTGATATTATCATGTTTTATAATAAGAAGTTTTAGGAGACGAACTTTGCTAATCATATCTGGTTTAATTTCAGTTTTGTTAATGTGTTTAGTTAGTATACTAGTATATTTGAAATCTAAGTATAGTTTACAATCTTTAACGTGGGTGACTCCATGTGTTATATTATTACAAAATTTTATAGTTTATATTGGTGTCATTCCAGTGGCTTTTACATTAAATGGAGAAATATTTCCTTTAGAACATAAAGGCGTAGGTTCCTTTTCAGCTGGTATTGTATTTACATTATTTTATACGCTGACTATGAAACTCACAGCAGTAATGATGGGTTCAATAGGATTGGAAGGCACGTTTGCTGTTTACGCATCTTGTTCGGCTCTTTGTTACGTACTATTGTATTTTATTGTACCAGAAACAAAGGATAAAACTCTGCAAGAGATTGAAAGTGAAATCAAAGGTATTAAGGAAGCAGAAACAAAACTGAGCATTAAAGAAAGGATTAATTTACTTTGATTTGTAAATAAATAATTTCTTAATTTACAATAAAGTAGTGATGAGATGAACCAATTAATTGTGAAATATAATATTGTAATATTAGGTAAAATATTTGACAGGAATTATTAAAAACATACACATTTCCTTTCTCAATGCACTATAGCTGATAACAGATGATAGTTGATTGCAAAAAAGCTTATTTATTATTTGCAAAAAAATATTTGAGAGCAGCATTTAAAATAGAACTTTAAAAATAGATCCGATCAAAAGTTTTATAAATAGAATGAAAGTTGCACCCATAGGCCACTAGAAGCATTTAGTGACAAAGGAGCGTTGTCTATCTTGCCGAATTAGCGCCTTTGCATATTATAAGAAAATTTCTTGTGTCTGATCAGACATGTCTTATAAGACATTCAGTCGTACTGGTTCTTATATGAGACCGTGCACATAACAAGAATTTTTTTCTTATGTCTGATCAGACACGCGTCGTCGTCGGCTGCATATTCGACGTCGCGCCTACACAAGACGTCTTACTTATACACGACATCTACTCATATATAGAAACTAGTTCGCGCGTGCACATTCCGTTTTCTATGTCTATGGTACAATTCAATCACTGTAAACTCTGTCGTCCGTCCATTTGGTACGCGTGTATTGTCCGTCCGTGAAATATGGTTACAGACAGCGGATAAGACGTCTTGCATGAATGTGTACGATGAACCAGACAAGAAATTTGTCTTGTCGAATGGTCGTGTCTGATAATGTGCAAAGGCGCTTAGGGTCATTATTATGAGAAGAGATTTTAGTATGCCATTTTACCAAACATACATTTTTGCCCATTATTTTATGGATTATCTCCTAAGCGGTTCAGTAGCATATATTATGATAACAGTTTTTTTTAAAACTCGGTCACTGTTGTCTCTTGGACAAGGGACCAAAATAACAAACAAAAATTGTTGATTGACCCAACTAAGTATGATTGTTCGGGTGGAAACTTGCAACAAGTTGAATTTCACCCACTTCCAGTGGTCGCATGACTTGTATATTGGATGACAATGCAAGTACAGTCAACAAAAATAACTATCACCAAAAAAGTTTGTTTTAACAAAAACTTATTCATTTCGTAGAATCAATTTATGCAATTCCTTCTCTTCGCCTAATACCCACCCGCATATGGTAGACCGGGAGATACTGGCGCAAATTTCCTGGTCATCTGTACCAGTATGGCGACCCTTCAGGGTTCTAATTACGTAATGACGAAAAGGAAAATGATGGTCATAGCGCTGGTACCGGCGGCCCAATCGCGTGGGCGTTAATCAAACGTGTCGGATAAATAACGAGTGTCGAACGAATGGTTCCACAATTTTTTTGTATTTTCCGTAAGTCGATAAAAAAGAAATAGGCGGTTGCGAGCATTAAAATTAAATGTTGTAGACTTAAGCTAGTTATTAAGTTGGTTTCAATAAAGTATTATTATTATTATTCTATTATTTGTACCAGGCAAATTTTTGCATAGCTAATCATCGTCGAGTAGTCATTCATGAAAATCACCATGCTATACTTTTCCGACGATTCCAAATGGCCGCCATACCACGGCAAAGGTGCGATTAACGCCCACGCGATTGGCCGCCGCCGCGCCGGTACCAGCGCTATGACCATAATTTTTCTTTTCGTCATTACTTAATGTGACACCTGACGGGTCGCCATACTGGTACAAATGACCAGGAATTTGTGCCAGTATCTCCCGGTCTACGGAGCCTAATAGAATAAGTTTTGAGCTTAGCTACTTTTACAGTAGTAAACCCCGGATGGTAGACTGGTCCTTATCTCACTCATGTTATTAGTGAAGGCTCGACCTTTGGATTTAATAAAAATCTGTGGATCAGTTGTTGTACCTAAGCATTAACCCTCCAAATTAAAAACAATCCATTACGTCCTAAAACGGCACGCCCCCTTGTTACAAAACATACTTAGTAAACCACATGTTTTAAGATAGCCTCGTCTCTTTTTGTTAGAAAGTGACTCATATATTTGAAACCTGGGTTTTATTAAACTTAGCATATATTTTACGATGTTATTTAAAAAAATTCTTGAATATAAGTTAATGTTCCATATCATTCTCGTGCAGGTTATTAAATAAAAATATATACTCCTCTCACGACTTTTGTAACATTTTAGTATAAAATTAAATTTTATTTAGGTATTCCTTTGAGTCGCGGTAAAAGCGTTAACTTTTTTTAACGTTAACGTATTAAATTTTAACAGTTATCAATATACAGGTCGTTGTTTTGGTCAGCGACGAGCGACTCAGGGTCGATAATACAAATGATACTGGTGCTAAAAAAAATATAAAAAAAATACTTTATTTTTTTTAAATAATAAAAATAAAAAAAATATAATTTTGAAAATCATGTAATAAGCTAAAGTGTAGACATAATACTCAACGGGAGTACGAGGGAGTAATGGGGTGGGCCGATGGCGGCTTGCGCCTAGCTCTAGACTGTGCACGTGCCTAGTAACCATACTTTGCGGTAATTTTATTTCAAATTGAATAAGGTATTTCTCAACATATTTACAGTATTTAATGGAATTAAGTCCATTTTTGGGGAATATATATTTTGTACTACCGCTCCTGGGTCGCTTGTCGCCGACCAAAACAACACCCTGTATATAAAAATCAATGTCACTTTTCGTTGTAATTTTATAACTCAAGAACGGGTTCACCTATCCAAACCAAATATTTAGGCTTTGTTCGGACTATTTAGTAGATGGTTTATGTGAAGTTTGCACAAAATCGGTCGAGCGGTTCTTCATTTATCACATTTTTTGTAACAAATGAATTAACTCCCTGGATGGTTTAGATAGAGTAGGGTAGGATAGGGTAGCACCACGCGAACGAAGTCGCGCCGGGCAGCTAGTAATTTTATAAAAAGCCACACGGACCTTAGACAAGCAGATCATTGAATAACTCCCTTTGTTATACTGGACTGGTGGTAAGCGGTTATTGTACGCCATAGACACCTGCAACACCTGACCTCCTTGCTCAGCACTTAGGATCTTGCTGCTGTTATAAATATGAAAATTTGTATGGATTTGGATGAAATCTAGCACATAGATAGATTATTCTATGGAATAACATATAGGATACTTTTAATCCCGGAAAAACATACAATCCCTCGGAAACGCGAGTGAAACCGCGGGGGACAGCTAGTGATAGGTATATAATCGAACACACTAGACGCTCGATAATGGGACAACCGTACAACCTAATTCGTAAGTATATATATGTCACCGTATTATTGTGAAAACCGTTAGTTTATAATCTACCTAGCGAAATTATAAACTCCCCGATAAATTGTGAACTGTACCATAATGCTTACAATATAACGTATTAATTTCCGATAGTTTATAATCTATCCGCGACAAACCGTTATATTGTGAACTGGCATCATACTTGAATCCGATGGAATGCTCTTTGCGCGCTGATTGGTTGAACGTCATGTGTCCCGCGCCGCCATTTTTACCTAGCTGTCATTTGTTATCACCGAACGTAAACAAACATATTTTTTTGTGTTTTTAATAGATTTTGTCTTTTAAAATAAGTGATAAATAAATAAGAATCATAAAGTTACAATTATTTGTGAAAAAAACTAGGATTTAAATAATAAGTCAAGTTTCTGTGAAAAATAACTGTTACTAGCCGAACATAACATAACATAAATATCAATGATATTATAATAAAAAAGAGGTAGATATCGCATTAACGCACGCTAATTGTTGCAGACAAATTCAGACAATTGTCGTAATTTTGCTTAGCGGCTACATATAGCTATCTCTTTCTGTACCGTACGTTTCGTATTATCTATCGCATTCACCTATACTCTATTTCACATAGGATGAGTCGTCAAGGTCAAGGGTTTTTTACTAATATCTAGTGAAATTCCATTTGATTACTCTGAAATAATATTCACAATATTTCGTGAAACCTAGCTCTATCATAGTATTCCTTTATTATATCGAAATGAACATTAACCATTGAGAAATTTAATAAAATACCATGTGTCACCGAACTCATGTTATTTGAAATAGACTATAATTCAACAATAACTGAATGCCGCTTAGTATGAGGGTAGCATATCTCTATTATAATATCGTTGATAAATATACTTTATTTGTACACCACAAAAACAGTACACAAAAAGAAGGAAAAACCTGACCATAACCATAACCTGAGTTATATAACCTGATAGATTATAAACTATCGAAATGAATACGTAATATTGTAAGCAGTATGGTACAGTTCACAATATATCGGGGAGTTTACAATCTCGCTAGGTAGATGATAAACTTACGGTTTTCACAAAAATTCGGTGACATATCCATGGACTAGCTAATTCCCGGCGAGCTTTGTGAAACCATCCTCGCCCTGCACCCAACTCATCAAAGTTTCATCGCAATCGGATAAATGGTGTAGGAGGGAAACAGACAAACAAACATATATTGATAATAGCTATGAATCTATGAGTATACACTGTTATCTTTTTTTATTACACTCAATCGTGCTTTCAAAGGTTTGAAATTAGTATTTTTATTGGAACGAATACATATGGACGCTAATTCAATTTTCTAAATTTAGTTTATTAATAAATGGAATGATTAAATAAAGTGTCATAAAATAATAATGTAGTTGGACTACTGAATAAAATCACTTAAAGCTTGATACCTTAAACATCATTAAAAATTAAATCTAAATAATTTTATTTGTGAGCATTTTTTTTAATCTATCATTATTGTCCTTCTTTGGTGACTTCACAAAAGTTATGTGGTGCGGTACTGATTTGTATTTTTGGAGACAGGTACGTTATGTGCCTTTTTTACATTTTCGTTTTTTTATTTTTTTTATTTACTCTTTATACTTAGTTCTGTGTTTGACCGCACTCTCACCATGGTAAGTAATGATGCGGCCGAAGGTGGTAAGTACACAAAGCCTAGAAGGAACTGGCTCTCAAGTGCAGCTATCGGAACACACCTAAAGGTGCTTGGCGACAGATTTTCAACTTGAGGGTGGTAGCCAGCCAGGCGGGTACTACAAAGTACCCTACCACCGTGCTATGGTTTCCTCACGATGTTTTCCTTCACCGAAAGCTCAAGCTTGTAGGATTGTAGGATTCGAACCCGGGACCTTCGTCTCGGTATCCGACGTCACTACCACTGAGCTATCATCGCCTTAAAAACAAACACAGGTTGGGTACAAAAAACAGGAAAAATGTAGCAAGAAGAAGTTTTACCTATTTACCTACGTCTTGATCGATGGTCAAAACATGTCCACAATTCCAGAACACCTCCTTGAACATCAGTCAAAGCATCGGGATCCTTGGCGTCGACATTTCTAGCGACGTTTTGTTCCGAAGTCACTTGGAAGACAAGGTTAAGCTGGCATCCAAAAAGCTCGGAGTGCTCAACAGAGCGAGGCAGTACTTCACATCGGGGCAAAGGCTACAACTTTATAAGTCACAAGTCCGGCCTCATATGGAGTACTGCTGTCACCTATGGGCGGGAGCACCTGGATACCAGCTTGGGCCTTTAGACTCGGTTCAACGACGTGCCATCAGAATTGTTGACGATCCCGAGCTCACAAGCGGTTTAGAGCCCCTTAGTCTAAGGAGAGACTT
This sequence comes from Polyploca ridens, assembly GCA_951394255.1. NCBI lineage: Eukaryota > Metazoa > Arthropoda > Insecta > Lepidoptera > Drepanidae > Polyploca > Polyploca ridens. The sequence continues at coordinate 2,377,018 of OX596268.1, forward strand.
TGCCTCCTTATGTGTGTTCTACCGCTTGTACAACGGAGAGTGTTCTAAAGAATTGTTCGACTTGTTGCCCACTGCTACCTTCTACCATCGCAACTCTCGCCATCGACGGGGAGTCCATCCTCACATATTGAAACCAGAATTGTTTCGTACTGTGCGGGCTCAAAGGAGCTTTCTTCCGCGGACGCTCAGATTGTGGAATGAGCTCCCCGCCGTGGTTTTCCCAATGGAGTACAGCATGGGGTTCTTCAAAAAGGGCGTGAAGAGATTTCTTCAGGGTCGGCAACGCGCGAGTGATGCCCCTGGTGTTGCAAGCGTCCATAGGCTACGGTAACTGCTTACCATCAGGCAGGCCGTATGCTTGTTTGCCACCTTAGTGGTATAAAAAAAAAAAAAAAAAAAAAAACATGTCACAATGAGTGTCTCTGTCCTGAACCTGGGGTGATTAGATTGATAGAGTGAGTGAATCTTTTCCCTTTAAATGGACCCCTAAGGACCCCTCTTGATTTGCAGTTCTTTATCCTGACGGCTGCACTGGTACACTCGATAAGTCTCGGGTTTATGGCAGCGTTCCCTGCCGTTCTAAACCCTGCAATTTTAGCTCCTAACACCACTGATATTAGAGCTACTGCTGATCAAGCTTCTTGGTTTAGTAAGTACTTTTCAACTTTGGCAATGGACTGGCCATCATAAAAGAGCCAATAACAGATAAGTATTTTAAGTCACGATGGTACCGGAATGAAAAGCACTGAGCGTGGACTGATGGGTGATGATATGACGTAGCAGGCTAGAAAGATGCTTGATTTTTTAGCATTAGCTATTGTTTCGCTGGTACAATAGCTAATGACAACAGTAGCTAATGAAAACTGGGTGTAACGAAACGTAAATAAAATGTAATTTGGCTGATTTAATAAAATGTTTATAGCGATAAATATACATTTCACCATCAAAGGTAGGAAGAGAGAGAACCTCAGGAGAACAGAAAAGAAATCGTAGATAATACCTTAATTGTCAATATTAACATTAATGGGTGTTGGAGAAACCAAGAGTAGGTTAGGGCTTCCCTTATACCCACTGTTTGAATGTCGACGCAAGAAATCCTGTGGTACCCATAGAATTATGATATTTTCTGTACTATTCAAACTCTTGGGACAGCTGATTCTTTGAAACCACTTTGATGCTACAGGTTCTCAAACAAACAAAACATCCAAATGATATTTAATGTTAATTTAGATTACTTTTATAAAAATACGTGTCCAAATTAGAATGTTGTTGCTAAATGCTTATAAAAACTTATTTTAATTCATTTTCAGCTGCAAGCATCGGATTTGCAGGGATTGTTGGGTTCCTCATTCTACCACCAATCTTCCAAATCTACGGAAGAAAAGTAGTACATATTATATGCAACGTCCTCGCCATGGCTGGTTGGACCATATTCCCTTTCGCCAATAGCGTTACCATTTTATTCGTAGCCAGAATGTTCCATGGTTTTACTATAGGCGGAATCTTTATCAACAGTATACTTATTGGTGAATATACTCACCCAACGAGAAGAGGCTACTTCACAACGATGAATAAAGTTTTCGTTGTATTTGGAGAATTATGCTGTCATTTCATGTGTTTGTTTTGGAGCTGGAGACAAATTGCTTCTTTTGCTATAGGACTACCCGCAGTTTCAATAATTTTAACCTATTTTTGGCCTGAAAGCCCATCTTATTTGGCACTGAAAGGAAGATTTGAGGAATGCAGAAAGTCCTACATATGGATACACGGTCCATCGTCGCAAAATGATAATGAGCTAAATTTTTTAATATCATCACAAATAGAAAGACAAAAGGAAAATAAATCTAATGGGGTAAAGGAGCTACTAAAGGCATTTCTGAAGAAGGATTTCCAAAAAGCTTTTCTTATTGTAACATTATTGACATTAGTTTTAGATCTAAGCGGAAGATTTTACTACGTTGCTCATATGATACAAATAATGGTAGAATTACTAGGTGATCAATCCTTAGCTGTATATTATTCTGTCGGTGCTGATTGTCTTAGCATATTTGCATTATTAACATCATGTTTTGTAATTAGATTTTTTGGGAGACGAACTATGTTATTCACATTTGGTTTAATTTCAGTTTTGTTAATGTGTTTGATTAGTTTACTAGTATTTTTGAAATCTAAGTACAGTTTACAATCTTTAACACGGGTGACTCCTTGTGTTATATTATTACAAAATTTTATAGTTTGTATTGGTGCCCTTCCAGTGACTTTTACATTAACTGGGGAAATATTTCCTTTAGAACATAAAGGCGTAGGTTCCTTTTCAACTGGTATTGTATTCACATCATTTTCTTCGTTAACTTTGAAACTGACAGCAGTAATGATGGCTTCAATAGGATTGGATGGCACGTTTGCTGTTTACGCATCTTGTTCGGCTCTATGTTACGTACTATTGTATTTCATTGTACCAGAAACAAAGGATAAGACTCTGCAAGAGATTGAAAATGAAATCAAAGGTGTTAAGGAAGCAGAGACAAAACTGAGCATTAAAGAGAGGATTAATTTGCTTTAAATTGTTATTTTTAATAATTTATTCATACCTATTTGTGAAATATATGTATGTATAATTTTATTGTGATAATAAGAGATTTGACAGGTATTATTAAATATATACATTTCCTTTCTTATTGCGCTACAGTAATATAATAAATATAAGACATAACCCTTTTTGATAGAAGCAATTTTTATTTATTTAAATACTTATCTATTATAAATATAGTTTTGCCAACATCACCGATCAAAAGTTTTATAATATGAATGAAAGTTGCTCATATTGGCCACTAGAGGCGTTTAATAATCATCGAGGAATGTTAGTAATATAAATTCAAATATAATACATGCCTACCTAGCTTTGCGCCAGTGGAATCGTTGTAATCAATGAGTTAGAATGGTTGTAATCAATTATGGTGGCACGGTAATAAAACCCCGTAAAATGGGCTACAGAACTCCGTAAAAATTGTAATATTAAACTTAAATAAATAAAGAAAATGAAAACTATCATTTTTTTATTTTTTATTCAATCCTGAGACATTCTCACACAAGGCTTTCTGGTCCCAAACTAAGCAGAGCTTGTAGGTTCCTAATATGGAAACCAGATAACTGATATACTACATAATGTTTTGACCATTGACTACTATGATTTTGGCGTGGGCTCTTGCCCTCACCAGGTTTTGTGAAAGATCTCGGATGCTTAGTGTCGGGACTTCATATTCAGGCGACTTGATTTTAGGTTTGTATAAATACAATTAATGTGTTGTTCGGATATTGATAAATCAGGACGGGAAATACAATACCAATCATAAAATGAAGATGGAGAGTGGTGTAGTGAACTTAATATCATGTTTTTTTTAAACTGACTGATTGTGTTAGCTCTGGGAGTCTTGTCACCCAAAAGACAATGCTGCGAGCAAGCTCTGAACCTGTTTTTTTAAATTATTATGGACGAATGCAACAAAGACCTCTATATTTTATGAGCAGTAGCAAAAGCAAAACAATAACTGTCTCCTTCATACTCATAAGCTTGACCGCGTGTGAGAGAGACTGTTAGACTTTCACGATGCACATGCAGTAGGTACACACGGCAACACATCAAGCTATACATTTCCAGTATAAGCTGATCTCGCATTGTATAGGATTTCCGTACAATGAGAGGTCAGCTTATATTGGAAATGTATAGCTTGATCTGTAGCCGTGTGTACGACGTCACGCCGCTTATTCACAGACACTACACAAGTGTAACGTATAAATGTGTTGAACGTGTCAGCTTTAGTTAACCGACCAGTAGGTACTCCGTTTGTCAGAAACTTGGCCTGCACCTAACTCACCAAAGTGTCATCTCAATTGGATAAATGGTAATATAGGAAGAAAGACAGACAGACATTGATTTTATATATTCTATGGTATGAATATAATTAATGTTATCTTTTTTTATTGCATTCAATCGTGCTTCCAAACGTTTGAATTTATTATTTTTGTCGCAACGAATACGCTTTCAATACGTTTTCTCAATATAGTTAGTATATTTTCTGAACGATTAAGTGTCATAAAAATATGATGTATGTGGACTACTGAATAAAAAATCTTAAAATTTGAAACCTTAAACTTCATTAAACATAAATAATTCTATTTACAAGCAATTTCTTTGTGACTTTTGTCTTATTTCCTTTCCACGGTCACTTTACAAAAATAATTGTAGTTTTTGTCATTAATCAAAGTTATGTGGTGTAGTACCGATTTGTATTTTTGGAGACAGGTACGTATGACAATGTTTTCCGTTTATTTGTTATTGGTGTGATCAAGCACTGTTAAATTTTTCAATTGGTGTAGAAGGGTCTGGTAGCGGACTGTATAGGCACTGGTACACACGGCTACAGATCAAGCTATACATTTCCAATATAAGCTGACCTCTCATTGTACGGAAATCCTATACAATGCGACATCAGCTTATACTGGAACTGTATAGCTTGATGTGTTGCCGTGTGTACAACTTCCCTTTATTGAGGGCACAAGAAATTATACAAAGCAAAGAGACCGACAAAATTGCGTACATACGGCACCACGGTTATAAACAAAGTGAGTGTGAGGTGTTGCTAGTTGACGGCTGTCAAGATGACGTTACAATTTTTTATACATTCTAATTTAGTGTTGGGCACAATTCCCAACAATTGGCCACCAATCCACTGTACACTTCACTACATACAGTGGGTGGAAAAGAATTGAATTTTCACATACAATTAGGGTAAGCAAGAAATCAGACGTTATTAAATCATTATGTACCAGTGTGACAGACGTACGGATACTCCGTTCGTGTTTGATGTTTGAAAAACAGGTCACAAATGTGTGCTGAATCTGGTGTGTTTATTTTTTTTTTAAACTAGAGATTAGCTACATCCCTAAATATTTTTGAAGGACCCCTCTCGTTTTGCAGTTTTTTATCCTGACGGCTGGACTGGTACACTCGATAAGCAGTGGATTTATGGTAGCATTCCCTTCCGTACTGAACCCTGCAATCTTGGCTCCAAACACCACGGATATAATAGCTACTGCTGATCAAGCTTCTTGGCTTGGTAAGTATACTTTTTAACTCCAAAATCGAAATATAAAATCAGGCCGTCCCCCCTCGAAGAGCCAATAAGGCTTAATAATATTTTTTAAAAAAGCGCTGAGCGTGGACTGATGAGTAATGACCTAGCAAGAAGCTTAATAAATGAATATCCTGGGAATTTCCTCACACACGGTCATCTGATCCTAAACTAAGCAGAGCTTGTACTATGGAAACCAAATAAGTGCTATAATACGTATACTACTTTTTGTTTGTAAATACATACTTATTATACGTATACTACTTTTTGTTTGTAAATACATACTTATTATACATAATTACACCTAAACTCAGACATACAGACATGTTCATGCACACACATGCATGTCCTGTGTCGGAATCGAACCCACGACCTGCGGCACGTAAGGTGAACCTTAACCAACTGCGCCAACTGGTCCGTCATGCAGTTGTAGTCATTAGATATTGTTACGCTGGTACCCCCAGTAGCGAAACGCTTCGTGAATAAAGTATATATTGGCATTCTTAAATTGTTTATAACAAGCAACATGTATTTCGCCATCACAAGAAGGCAAAGAGAGGACCTCAGGAGAGAACAGAGAAAAATAGTAGACATATTGTAATAATAACTTTAATGGGCGATGGAAAATCCAACAGTAGATCCCTTAATACTGTTTGAATGTCGAAGAAAGAAATACTGTGGTACCCCATGCAATAATACATACGACAGTAGCTTCTTTCTTATTGAACCTTCTTGTAAACAAAAATAATACCGTGAAATCTGTTTAGATTCAATGGAAATTTAAATTACAGGTCGGTTAACGAATGCTGGCACGTGCACACATTTGCAATTTGATGATACAGTATGTTTAGTACATTATTGCTACTAAACAGTCAGTCAATTCTTATGGACGAATGCAAAAAAGATCACCTATATTTATGAGTAACAAAATCAAAACAATAACTGTCTCTTTCATAATCATAAGCTTGACCGCGCGCGAGTGAGACGGACGGACTTTTCATGATGCGCATACAGTGCGACGCCTCGCCGCGCGCTTATTCACAGACACTACACAAGTGAAACGTGTAAATGTGTTGATATACGCGCCAAATTAGAACCATTTTGCTAAATGCTTATTCTACTTTTCTTATTTTTTTATTTTCAGCTGCAAGTAATGGAGTGTCCGGAATGTTTGGGTTTCTCATTCTATCACCTATCTTTCAAATCTACGGCAGAAAAGCAGTCCATATCGGATGCAACGTCCTCGCCATGGCGGGCTGGATCATATTCCCTTTCGCCAATAGCATTACCATTTTATTCGTAGCCAGAATGATCCAAGGCCTTTCTATAGGCAGTATCTTTATCAACGGCATACTTATAGCAGAATATACAGACCCTGTAAGAAGAGGTTACTTCACAACAATGAAGAAGGTTTTTCACGCAGTCGGGAACTTAAGCTGTCATTTCATGTCTTTATTTTGGAGTTGGAGACAAATCGCTTCTTTTGGTATAGGAATATCTGCCGTTTCAATCATTTTGACCTGTTTTTGGCCTGAAAGTCCATCGTTTTTGGCAATAAAAGGAAGATTTGAGGAATGCAAAAAGTCCTACATATGGTTACGCGGTCCTTCGTCTCAAAATGATAAAGAGTTGAATCTTCTAATAGCCTCACAAATAGAAAGACAAAAAGAAAATAAATCGAATGGGGTAAAGGAGCTAATGAAGTCATTTCTGAAGAAGGATTTCCAAAAACCATTTCTTATTGTATCATTACTGACATTAGTTTTAGATCTAAGCGGAAGATTTTACTTAGTTGCTTATATGATACAAATAATGGTAGAATTACTAGGTGATAAATCCATAGCTGTATATTTTTCTGTAGGTGCTGATTGTATTAGCATATTTGCATTATTAATATCATGTTTTGTAATAAGATGTTTTAAGAGACGTACTTTGTTATTCACATGTGGCTTGATTTTAGTTTTGTTAATGGGTTTGATTAGTTTATTAGTATTTTTGAAATCTAAGTATAGTTTACAATCTTTAACGTGGGTGATTCCATGTGCCATATTATTACAAAATTTGATAATTTATATTGGTGTCATTCCAGTGGCTTTTACATTAACTGGGGAAATATTTCCACTTGAACATAAGGGCGTAGGTTCCTTTTCAACTGGTATTGTATTCACATCATTTTATGCATTGACTATGAAACTGACAGCAGTAATAATGGCTTCAATAGGATTGGAAGGCACATTTGCTATTTATGCATGCGGTCTGGCTGTTTGTTACGTACTATTGTATTTCATTGTACCAGAAACAAAGGATAAAACTCTGCAAGAGATTGAGAATGAAATCAAAGGTGTTAAAGAAGCAGTACCAAAGACAAGCTACAAAGAAGGGATTAATTTACTTTAAATTGTATTTATATAATTTCTGTGTTTTTTATAAATACTAGAGGACCGTTTCAAAATGTTATTAAGAAATGATGAATCTTTTTGTGAAATATATTAAGAAATTTGACAACATAAACTATTTTTCCTCTGCATAGGCTGAATTAGGTTTATCATATAGGTATTTTCTAACGAAAGATACAAAGTTTTTATCGTACAAGTTACAGTTAACTACAGAAACCGGTATGAGTCGTGAGGAGGGATTGCAATCCGGATACTTCGAAATTCGAAAATAACTGAAAACATCGGATTTTTTGGGCCTATTATAAATTCGAATATTGATAATCAAATCCGGGTTGGGTGAGGTAGGGTAGGGTAGGAAAATAAAATGAATTCAAAAAATGGCGGATCATTTTTGGATGGTTTAAATAGAGTAGTGTAGGGTAGGGTGAAGTAGGGTAGGGTAGGTTTTTCCGCCAACGCAGTAGGGCTATCCAAAGAGGAAACGCTGCCGACCAGCTGGGAGCTTTGCCATTAATCGGAAGCAGCGGCAGACTTGAGGAAATTGTCTTTATATAGATTGTACATACCTATGCCTACAATGTGTATCGTAAAGAGTACTATCCGAAAGGGGTGAAGACTACATCAGGTATATAGATATAGACTCTCTATAAAAAGTTACACCGAAATTCATTCCAAATTTTTGCTTCCAAGTTTATTGAATTAAAATCAAACGTGTTACCGTTAATATACTAATATGTATTATTATAAAAAAATCTCTTTCGCGATCTGTGCGCCTAGTACCACCAAAGCAGTCATGTACCTACTTTTATGGAATACTAGCTGCCCGGTGCGACTTCGTTCGCGTGGTGCTATCCTACCCTGTGGTGCTACCCTACCCTACCCTACACTACTCTATCTAAACCATCCAAAAATGATCCGCCATTTATTGAATTCATTTGTTGCAAAAAATGTGATAAATGAAGAACCGCTCGACCGATTTTGTGCAAACTTCACATAAACCATCTACTGAATAGTCCGAACAAAGCCTAAACATTTGGTTTGGATAGGTGAGCCCGTTCTTGAGTTTATAAACTTACAACGAAAAGTGGCATTGATTTTTATATATTTAGATACCTACATATTATATACCCTTACCGTTACACGCTGTATATCTACTATATGATTAATAATGTCACAATTGTGTAACAAACATAAACACAAACATGGATATAATATTAACATTCAATCTCGGTAGATTTGGGATTATATTAGACCACTGAGCCGGATAAGGCTGAATGCAGAAGGCGATGGACCGAAAGGAGAGGCACTTGGGAGAGGACTTAATCCAGTAGTGGACTGGGCTGCCAAATAGGTAGCTAAGGTCATAGAGATAGTGATACCGTTTACAACATTAGGGCCCGATCATTATTACTTGAGGCGATTTTGGAGATTTTACGACCCAGCTCCCCCTTGATAAAATATCGTGAAATTTGGCTCGACCCCCACCCTCGTCTCTAATCTGCCGTGAGATTTTTAAAAATGCATATTTTTAATGTTAATACGTTAATCTGTGCTTGATTCCGTTGGATTTATTAAAGAACTAGCTGTCTCGCGCGGTTTCACCCGCGTTGCCGTGATAGAAAGTAGCCTATACTACTCCGGGATAATGTAGCTTCCTATTAGTGAAGGAATTTTTCGAATCCGACTTGTAGTTCCAGAGATTAGCCCGTTTAAACCAACAAACAAAAAACTCTTCCGCTTTATTATAGTATATAGAAGTATAGATATAACTTGCTTACTTATTATTATTTAAGACTACTAAGGAAGTAAACACACCCCCCCCCCCCACACAAACACAGTACACAGTGAGAAAATAAAATAGGTACTTAAATAGGAAAGTTACTAAAATTGCATGTGTCGTGTCACGATCGTAGAATTGTTAACATCATGAAGTGCACGCTAATTACATAAAATAGTGGCATTTTATGATATATAATAATAGGTCTTTACCTATGAAATTGCCGTTCAACAGTACTGGCCATTTCATTTTTTGTTTGGCTAATAATTCTAATTTCAAATTAATTTTATTTTAAAAACATGGAATTCTTTTTCCAAAAGTAGTCATTTGTTTATTGATTAGTGTTACATTTTCATCGCATTTCAATCTTTTTCGTCATCATGGATACGTTAAAAATTCGAGTAATTATGGAATATGAGTACCGTCGTGGCAGCAACGCGGCACAAGCGGCACGCAACATCAACGACGTTTACGGAGCTAACACTACAAACCAACGCACCACCTGTTATTGGTTTGCTCGCTTCCGTTCTGGGAATTTCGACCTGAAAAATGAACCTCGCGGTCGTCCGAAGACTTTGGTTGACAATGACGAATTAAAGGCGATTGTGGAAGCTGATGATACACAATCGACGGCTGAATTAGCAGCAGCTTTTGACGTTAGCGTCAAAACAATATTGGTCCATTTGCGCCAAATTGGAAAGGTAAAAAAGCTTGACAAATGGGTGCCCCACGAACTTAATGATCGCCAGCGCGAAGTACGCGTCGAAACGTACTCAACAGCCACACAAATGAAGGAATTTTGAACCGCATTGTAACCTGCGATGAAAAATGGATTCTGTTTGATAACCGCAAGCGCTCAGCAAGTTGGTTGGATCCTGGTTCAGCACCTAAACAATGCCCTAAACGAAAATTTACCCCTAGAAAAGTAATGGTCACTGTTTGGTGGTCTAGCGTCGGTGTGATTCAATACAGCTTCTTACCAAACGGGGTGAGCATTACTGCAGATGTGTACTGTGAAGAACTGAACACAATGATGGAGAAGCTGGCACATCAAATTCTAATTCAAAATTCAAATTCAAAATCATTTATTCAAATAGACCTTCGCAGGCACTTATGAAAAGTCTGACTCTAATACTCTAATACCGGTTCGGAAGGTTGCATTTGCTGAGAAGAGCCGGCAATAAATCTCCAACCAGCATTGGTCAATCGCTCGTCTCCGCTGCTCCTGCACGATAACGCGCGACCTCATACTGCACAACAGACGGTCTCCAAGTTGCAAGAACTGGGGTTGGAAGTTCTCCGTCATCCGCCCTACTCACCAGACCTTGCGCCTACAGACTACTACTTTTTCCAGAATTTGGATAACTTCTTGGCGGGAAAAAAATTCAATACCCGAGAGGCAGTACAAAATGCCTTTGAAGAATTTGTTGCCTCCCGTTCAGCTGATTTCTTTAAGAAGGGCATCAATAAACTGCCACTGCGTTGGCAAAGATGCATTGATTGCATGGGTGATTACTTCAATTAATACAAATAAAAAATACATGAAAAAAAATCGTTTACATTTTTTCATACAAAACGGCAATTTCATAGGTAAAGACCTAATATAACACTGTCTATTATTCTGGATTAACACTCTGTAGACTATTATATTAGAGTTACGAGTATTTTTATCAGCGAAAACTAATAAATATAAACTAAATTTCACTAATTTTCCACGCTCTATTGGGATCGATCTGTCATCACGGACAGGATTGTAGCAAATAAGTCTGATATCGTGCTGACAGATCGATCGAAGCGCCGGGCTATGCTCGTCGACATCACCAACCCACATGACGAGAACCTCGTGAAGGCCGAGAAGGAGAAGCTCAGCTAGTACCTTGACTTGGCTCACGAGGTAACCGCCACATGGGATGTTGATTTTTATGATCATTGTTCCTATTGTTGTTTCGGCGAACGGTCTCATAGCGAAGAGTTTCGACCAACATCTTGAGAGGCTCTCGCTAGATGGCTGGGTCAGGGTCAGATACAGAAGGCGGTACTCCTGGACACGGCGCGCATCGTCAGGAGGTTCCTCTTTCTGCAAGCCCTAAACACCGGTAGCTTGGGCCCTACCCTGCTGCCGACGGCAAAATAGAATTAGGTTTTTTTTAACACTTTTAGTTTTTTTACAGAAATATTGTAAAAAAAATGATTTTGTATATTAAAGTTACAAAAAATAATAATTTTAAGAATCTAAATAAATAAATAAGAAAGAAATAAAGAAGGATTTAAATGAAATAATATTTAATTTCACCAGAATCTGTTGTGAAAATGCGACCTGTAGACCCTGTAGAGGAGAACAGCTGGACATCCCGCGGAAGACATGAAAGCATTTTGGCCCATGCTTAAACTAAGACGTTTCGCTCGCTACGCTCGCTCGATCAATTGATTTATAGATATGTAACAATCACAGAGATCAAGTAACAATATTTCAGTGATTAATAATCTATTATGTAACATTGCCAATTTATCACCGAGGAACAGTGATATGTAATTAACTAGGAACAAATATGTGTTACAACTAGCCTACAACTATATTTCTTGTTGGAATACATAACTAATCACTGATTGGAAGTGATAATCAAGTGTTTCAGACGGTATAATGTGTAGCTGATATAATAGGCCTTGGTACAAGTCATTAGCTTATAGGTGGATTGATTTTATACGCATAAATGTGAGTTTGCGTGGATTATGTTGATCGTTGATCTGTTTATCACTCTGTAGCCGCCTCCTTTCGGATCACGGGCTAGAAACACTTCAAATAATCTCCTTACAGCATAGACTAGTCGGACAGTACTCTCGCTAAGACTAAACTGAGGCAACGTAATGGCGGCGGCTATATTAATTTACCTATGAAATGTGATTCCTTTTTTTTTCTCCTGTTACTACGGTTTTTACACCATTACACAAGAAAAAATATTAAAATACAGCATGTATTTTAATATTTTTTCGTTTGTCGTTTACCCACGTAAGGTAAACGCTGGTAATTTCGACAGCGTCCCAATACTCGTCAGATTGTAAAAAAATGACAATAATTTAATTCTACCAATATCTTACTAAAAACATTTTATGGCAACATATTAACAGTAATATATTCTATAATTAGAATTACAACATTTAGTCAAACATGTATTGGCGTCGGAATACAGAGCGATCAAAGGTAAGCACCTCCAAATTTTGATGTTTTTTGTGGGTTTAGCTACTGAATGTGAATCCCGGCTTACCACGTTAGGGTTCATGTCTTGCTGGATCGGTCGGACATTTTGATTGTGTGATTATTTTGTGAAGTAGTCAAGTAAATTTTCTAACGATGTAACCCATAATATTGTATTATTTTTATCATTTGGTATTTTTTTCGCGTATGACATTTACTGGTACCTATTAATCCCTGTTTGTACTAGAACTCGTCAAAATTAATACTTTTTTGACGAAAACTGGGACACGTTTGAAAAATTGCATGTAATATCGACATTGTGTATTATTTAAAATACTATACGGAGTTTGAATCGAATTGTTGTCAAAACATATTTATTGAAAAACTAATTATTAGTTCTTTATTTATTGTTCGATATATGGGGTTTTTATACACATACTTTTTGGTATCAAGTACGGGATTGACGAGTTTAGGTCTATTCGTTTATGAGTAAGCACAAGAGAACGACCTAGAACTCGTGAAAACATAAAAAAAAATTAATTGAAACAAAAATTTATAATTAATCTTATGTTTTCGAGATTATTATGTACTCATTGTAAATAAACAACATTTACCAGATCTATCGCGTAAAAGTTTTGCGTTGACAGAGAAAATGTGGATGCTAGGTGTCTTATTGAAATCTACAGCTTATGATTTTTAATAAAAACGTTCCCTATGCTCGCAGTTGCCTTTCGACTTTCTGTGTTCGGTCACCAGCTGGAACTATTAATTGTTTTGCTCTGCACGGTTTAATTGATTTCTTTATTTTTCTCTCTTTTGTCTTTTTTGATGATGAGCAATGTGGCCTGCCCATTGGCCTTTCAGCTTGCTTACTCTACAAGCTATGTTCATCGCTTTAGTTCTCCTACGCAGGTCCTCATTTCGGACCCTGTCTGTAGAGAAATTCTAAGCATAGATCGTTCCGAAGCTCGCCGAGGGATTGAGTTTATTAAGACAAGCAAAAAGACAGCCAATAAAAGACAGCAGTAAGAGAGGAAGGGCATAACGGATTATCCCGTTCGAAATTCGGAGTAGCCCGACTTTAAAAGTACCTCCACCTCACAGAAGATCGCAGCCAAGTAACGCTACGTTTATGTGGTGTTGTGTTCCTGAGGTGAGTAAGGTCACCAGAGCTCCTCATGGAGCTCTGTGTATGTAATGGAAGCGCTGTGCTGGCAGTGTATGGGGACCAGTGGTGTCGCACCACAGTTGTGTTCTTCAGGCGCGGCGTGTTGTTGCGGCGGCGGGAGACCCGGTGAACCAAACTGCATCACCTGTCCAGCCATCTCGGGGAATAACACTGCACATTGTCCCTTTCGCTACTGGCTTAAAATGATGGCAAGGAAAAATAAAAGAAATGGTTCTTCAGCGGCCTTCGCGTTCTCCACACTCTCGGTGGACTTTTGCAACATAAGGGGACTTTACGCTAATATCAATGCAGTCCACCAACATCTTGAGACTGCACAGCCAACCCTGCTATTTCTAACGGAGACGCAAATATCCTGCCCTGATGATACAACGTATTTACACCACCCCGGGTACAATCTGGAGCACAACTTTGTGTGCCGTGCCGGGGTATTTCGCCAAAGTCGCGCAGTTGGTGACCTCCTTGTATATCTCACGCACCGTTGATTACCTGGACGTCAGGGACGTATGTACGTCAGGGACGATATTTGCTGTTGCCGTCTCCATGTACTGGATGTCCGGGACCTGACGATTATATGGGCGCGCGTAGATCATGGTGGCCACACCAAAGTTTACGCGTGCCTTTACAGGTTCCATAGCGGTGATTAGTACACAAAACGGTTATTTGAGCACCTGCAATTGACGACTGACAAAGTACTGGAGCAGTACTCCTCCGCGGAGTTAGTGATACTAGTAGACTTCAACGCTCCCCACGTTGAGTGGCTTAGTTCTCGGTCCACTGAATTCGCGGGGAAGACTGCTCACGACTTTGCCCGGGCCTATGGCTTCTCACAACTGGTTCATTCTCCTACGAGAATCCCAGATATTGAGAGCCATACAAGCTCCTTACTGAACCCTCTGCTGACTACGCGACCGGACAACTATGCAGTATGTAATGACAGTGGATGCGCCACTTGGCTCATCGGACCACTGTCTCATCCGGACGCAAGTGCCATGCACTCGATCTGACTCGCCCCGGCCTCCCGGATGACGACGTGTATGGCACTACAAGTCAGCAGATTGGGATGGATTGCGAGATTTCTACGCATCGTACCCGAGGAGACAGCTCTGCTTCGAATCAGATGATCCTGATACCTGTGCAGCTGCCGTTACTGAGGCGATACTGGCGGGAATGGAATGTTAAATCTCAAACTCGCTAGTAGCTGCAGGGGTGAAGAAACGACGGTGGTTTAATCTGTCCTGCAATGATGCTAGACAAAATAAGCAGACCATGTATGAGGCTTGGACTACGGCCCGAACTAATCAGGACCCTAATTAATTCTAAGTAATTCTGTGTAACATCTTTAATGCGAAACGCAAATTTAACGCTGCCTCGAGGTTCAGTAAGCGTATGATTGCCAGGGCTAAGTTCGACTTCGTCGGCAGGTTTGGTGAGAGGCTGACTAGCCTTCCCTCTGGGAGTAGCGCTTTCTGGACTCTTGCCAAAGCTGCTGAAGGAAATTTTTGCCAGTCGTCCTTACCACCACTACGTAAGTCGGACGGGAACTTGGCCTATAGTGCTAAAGAAAAGGCTGACCTTTTAGGCTCCCTCTTTGCCTCTAATTCGACTTTGGATGATGGTTGCGCCACACCACCTTCCATCTCGCGGTGTGACAGCTCCATGCCAGAGATAAGCATTACGCAACAAGAGGTCCGGCGGGAATTGCTTTCTCTGGACGTCCATAAATCGAGTGGGCCAGACGGCATACCGGCAGTAGTGCTGAAGCGGTGTGCTTCTGAATTGTGTCCTATATTGACGCGGCTTTTCGCACTTTCCTACACCAAAAAGGAAGTCCCGTCTTCACGAAAGTCTGCTCATGTGCACCCAGTGTTCAAAAAGTGTGACACATAGGTATTACAGGCCTATTGCCATCACCTCCCTTCTCTACAAAGTCGTGGAGCGAGTGATCAACACGCAACTTTTGAGATACCTAGAGGATACGATCACGACTTGTTAAGCAACCGACAATATGGGTTTCGCCAGTCGCGCGGTTGGTCACCTCCTTGTATATCTCACGCACCGTTGATCACTCACTATCGAGAGTCAAGGTGAGGCAATGGCAAAGGTGAGGCAAGGGCCTTCTAACAAAGTTACCAGCATACGGGCTTCCCGAGGGATTATGCAAATGGGTTACCAGTTTTCTGTCCAGCAGATGCATAAGAGCTGTCGTTGACTGTAGTTGCTCCGACAGCATGGACATAAATGCCAGCGTCCCGCAAGGATCTGTGCCGTCCCCAACACTGCATATAAATGATATGCTGTCTATTGACGGCATTCATTGTTATGCAGATGACAGTACAGGGGACGCTCATTACACGGGCCGTGCTAATATCCCTCGTACCGAGGTGAAGGAAAGCCGCGAACGGCTGTTGTTTGAAATCGAGAGTACACTAACTAGTGTCCCGACTAGGGTCGACTAAACCTAGTCCATTTCAACCCCACTAAGACACAAGCCTGTGCGTTCACCGCTAAGAAAACCCCATTTGCTGTTGCTTCACAATTCCAGAACACGTCCTTGAACATCAGTAAAAGCATTGGGATCCTTGGCATCGACATTTCTAGCGAAGTTTTGTTCCGTAGTCACTTAGAAGACAAGACAGAGCGAGGCAGTATTTCACATCGGGGCAAAGGCTGTAACTTTACAAGTCGCAAGTGCAGCGTCATATGGAGTACTGCTGTCATCTATGGGCGGGGGCACCTGGATACCAGCTTGATCCTTTAGACTCGGTTCAACGTTGTGCCATCAGAATTGTCGACGCGATCCCGAGCTCATAAGCAGTTTAGAGCCCCTCAGTCTGAGGAGTCCTTCATTATGTTCGTTATTATGTGTAGTTTACTCAAAGGTTCTACCGCTTGTACAACCGACAGTGTTCTGTAGAATTGTTTAAGCTAATTCCCTGGTGTTGCAAGCGTTCATAGGCTACAGTAAGCGCTTACCACCAGGTGGGCCGTATGCATGTTTGCCAAGTAAGTGGTATAAAAAAAAAGTCTCTGTTCCATAAGTTAATCTGAAACTTTGTCTTCAAACTTTGTGGCATTCTGGACGTGGATATGTCGTAGCTTCCCAAACGCTTCCCAGTTGAGTTTGCCCATGTAAAAAATTTGTCGTAGGCAAACATGGCTTGGTCATGGGATTGGTCTCGAACTCTTATCCTGGAGTCGAACTGACAATTTAGCTCTGCTATACTAGCACTTCAACACTTCAATAGTGACAGTCAATTTTGCATCGCTATAGACTCTGTAACACCGCCCATTTCTATTGAATCGAAGGCTTCGTTATAGACCGAATACGTCAAACATAATGGCCGAACATTCTCCTCAATTTTCTGTATAATCTGGCAGGCCTTTGAATGTGGTCTATTCGTGAGCTGGAAAACGTCGAGACGATTCGTTATTTATGGCTCTCGAAAACAGCTTATTTAACGCGGCTTTAATACCGAGCAAATCAATTCCGCAACTAATAAGTGCTTTTGCACTGATTGATAACAGTAGCGACCAATCACTGCATCTAACTGTTTAATATGTCCTTGATTTATAGCGGAATACATTTCAAACAAAATGAATTTCAGTGCACTTACACATGGGTTAATTGTTCGATGCTTCGATGGATATGTTAGATACACTGAAACTAGTACAAGATATTACTGCTCAGATTGATAAAATATGTATCAAGAATATAAGCACTGCGCCTAGTTATTATGTTTTATGATGTTGGTTGTTTGTATACTAGTACTACACATCACGAAGCATGGCTCCCGTATTGTACGTGTAGCGGGATTATTGCTTCATGATATAACTACAATACACGAGCGCCATCAGAGAAGTTCAGAGGAAGCAGGCGAGGGATTTGCATTCCACTCGGAACTCAAGTTATCGTGCACGGGTAGTACTAATTACCGTTACTATTTTTTACATTTGACACCGATATTGATTTGGTTATGTTATTTTAGTCTCTTTATATTTTGTTTGAGGGGCAGTATTGAGAAAAATACCATTTTAAAATGAAAATAATATGAACTTTATAATTAAACAAATAGAGTTCAAATTAGTACTCAAAATTGTCGAGTTCTAGGACATCTTGACGATAACTACAACAAATCTGTCGGATACTGGTACAAATGGCTTCTTTTTGTTTGTTCAAATATTTGATTACTTTATTGTTTTTCAATCATTATAATAATATATTTATTGAAAAGAATAATAAATGAAGTACCTGTCATAAAAAAAATATTTTTCTAAGTTTACTAACTACAACGTGGCAGAGCTGTAAACACAGCAAAGTTCAAAATCTGTCGAGTAATGGGCCGTTTACCTTAATGACCGACTAATGTGTGAATGTGTGCGTGCCGGCTTATACGTATAGCGAGGTGGCCGACTCTCAGCGACACTGTCCGATTTTTTTTAAACCGCAATTGGTCGGCAGCTGCCGCCATGTTAGCGCACGCCGTGTGGAGAGGCGTGACTTACGAGTGAGATAGAACTAACAGATGCAGTGTATTATGAACCTGGAAGAGATCTAAGGTTAATTGTAAGTTTGAAGCATTCTTTCGTTAATCTTCGGGGCCATACTTTCATTTCTGTGCGAACGAAGATTCACGACGCGCCATATCAGTTGGGTAATACTGTACTGAGTGAGTATTGGAGCTGTCAGTTTAAAAAAGAAACGCTCATAACCCTTATCTTGGACCGCACATCCGTACCAAGCTCAAGTTTCTCGATGAAAACAAATTATAGTCTTCGATACAGTCTTCCTCCTATACCTAAATGATGTAATAAATGCTCCCAAAACCCAATATGTGCTATTACTATCTTTTATTCATTGCTTATCTAGATCATTAATCAAATTAACGATGACAACCTATTTCCATTCATTAATTCTACCATATCGATATGCCGATGTTTGCCTCAGTGGGAGTGATACTTGGGTTCGAATAGGGAGGGATGTTTCCTAGGTAAAAAAATTATAATTCTTATTAGTGCGTCTTGCACACATATGCAACTTCTGTGTGGGAATCGAACCCACGACCTTCGGCGTAAAAGGTGGAATGATAACCAACCACAACTGGCCCGACATAATGGTTTTCACCATTTTTCGAAAATGGGCTAGATGACTAAATAAATGTATTTAGTTCATCTTTTACATCATCAAAAAATATTAAACACGTATTTTTTCTTTTATCAATTAAAATTTGGCATATTTAAAGTTTAAATGAAGGCACTCCTTATCCATATAATCAAAGCTTACTTTTCTTTAAACTAAACTTTATAATTAACTGGCATTTTGGCCCACTATTATATGACTCATACAACTGTCGCAAAGATCAAGCTATCTTTTATAAACCATAGTTATAGTTATAATAGTTATTTATGCAACTGTTGTATAATAAGGGGTATTAAAACACGAATGTGGGTTTATCACACGAAGCGAAGCGAATGTGATAATAGTATCACATGAATAGTAACAAATTCTAATATCGAACCAAAATGGCGGGATACGACGTCAATTCGAATAACCTCTAAGTTTTTTTTTTACGGCGCTGTTTTTGTTAAACGCGCCTGCATGAAAATGTTTTTTTTTAATTCATAAGAATACCACGGAGAATGTGCCTGTTTGATGAGTAAGGAATGGGCCGAAAAAGCAAAAAAAAAGAGTTGCATAATGAAATTCAGTACAACATTATACACTGTTTTGGATGATATAATGGTCACAATGACAACCAGTGTTTTAATGTTGGCTACTTATAAGCTAACTGTTTCAGGAACTTTAATAGAGGATTTATAGCATGGGTGTAGATAAAAGGTTAAATAATACCTTAAAGTTACAATAATAGTATATAAAAATGAGAATTCTTTTAATAAATGCTGCTGCGTCCGTCCTCGCAGGGTATAACGTAAACAAATCAATTGTGGACCGGTAATGGACGTCATATCGCCAATCGATGGGTATTTGTCGGTAAACAGGAAGTTCCAGTATTATTTACCTCATCTTATGTTCTTAGAGAAATACTGAAAATTGTAGTAGGTAATTCCCGCGGTTTCACCCCCGAATTTTCCGAGGGAAATATGTTTTTCCGGAATAAAACTGTCATAAATGTTAATCCAGAATATAGTCTATCTGTATGCCAAAGGACTTCTTTCAATTTGGGCCTTTTCCGAAAGTGCCGGCCAAAAGAAAATGTTGCCAAATATTGTTAGATCAGGGGGTCTACCACAAGCTCTTAAAACAAGGTTAAAATAACCTTATTTGTCTTTTGTCCCGTTTTGACGTCGGTTGTCAAAGACAGACAAAAGTTAAATAAGATTATTTTAACCTTGTTTTAAGAGCTTGTGGTTCGCCCTCAGGGGCCATGTCTGCAATTACAATTATTGTGTTCCAAGGTGTCAAAATTGACGCATTTTACAGTTTTGGTAGTCTACTAACGCAATAGCGTAATAATGGCGACATAATAGCTTTCCATTGATTTGTAATTAATTATTCTCATATTAATTTTATATAATTTTATTGTACCGATATGTTTTTTATGTTGTACTATTTATGTAAGTAGTTTATTATTATTATGCTGTATTTAATTTCATTTGTTGTCTTTTTGTTTGTTTGGAACTTTAGTTGTAATATGTCTATAATTGGTTGTGCTCTTGTGTATTAAATTTAAATGTAATGTATTAGTGTAACAACTGTTGGCAGACCTAAATAAATAAATAAAAATTGTTTCGTTCATTATGAGACCATTATGAATTAGTAGACTGCGCACATCGGCTCAGTGTGGCCCGGTCATTTTGAACAATTATTGTTATGACACGAAAGTTGTAGGGTAATTCTGTGACTTGTTGGGTTTTAAGGGTTTGAAAAAAATCGTCATTTTTAGTGTTCGAAATAGATAGCAAGACACAAAATATTGCTCAATATCAATTTAATTTAACCCAGCTGTATGCATGTTCACACCAACAAATCCATTCGTGTCTTTTTTTTTACTGTTTATAGGCTTGTGTTTGACCACAATCTCACCATAGTAAGTGATGATGTGGCCGAGGGTGGTGCACACACAAAGCCTAGAAGGAACTGGCTCTCAAGTGCAGCTGTCGGAACCGATAGGTGCTTGGCGACAGATTTGCAACATGAGGGTGGTAGCCAGCTAGATGCTACCACCGTGCTATGGTTTCCTCACGATGTTTTCCTTCATTGAAAGCTCAATCTCAGTGTAGGATTCGAACCCGGGATCTTCGTCTCGGTATACGTCACTACCACTGAGCTATCATCGCTTTATCGTTGTAGTATAAGAAAAAATATACTTAATTGAGCTCAATTTAAATAAACCTCTTATAAGCTTACCTTAAATCTTACAAAAGCCCGAATATATAGGTAGATAATAATGTTACAAATATAATAATACGTGTAAATAAACAAGATTTATTCGTCTCAATGAGTAAGCCCAGTAAATTTTAGAATAAAATAATATTAGCGATAGAAAATACGAAAATTCTTTGGGTTTATTTGATGGCTTATCCTCTCAGGAATATATTTATTTTGTTTGTAATAGGGATAAATAATAAGGTGCTTTTTGTAGAAAATATTGTTATAGCGAACTAGGTACTTAGTTGTACCCCGTGTGTTACAGCTGCGTTTTTGGATTTAGGCACTAATCTACAGTAGTACCCAACTAATATGGCTTTCCGATGTACCTGCGCAGAAGATACATTTTCAAAGCGCGGGAAACGCTATTAGTCGGCTGCTGCCGCCATGTTAGCGCGCGCCGTGCGGAGGGGCGTGACTTGCGAGTGAGACGGAACTAACAGCTGCAGTGTATTATGAACCTTATGGTAGTGACCTAAGGTTGATTGTAAGTTTTAAGCATTCTTTCGTTAGTCTTCGGGGCCATACATTCTTTTCTGTGCGAACGAAGATTCACGACGCGCCATATCAGTTGGGTACTACTGTATCTATATATGCGTTATGTTAACTTATACCTAGTTTACCTTACAAGTAAACGCTATCTATAGTCTCGAATTATTTTTCTTTTCAATTCGGACTGTTATTTAATACTTAAATATAGTTGTTGCATATTCTAGACCGTAATTTTTTACAGATCTGAAAGCCCTAATACTTGATGGTCTTTATACTGATCACTATATAAAATAACTGATATGTGCGTGTGGCTGAAACCAGACGAATTACGCCCGTTTGGGCTGCCTTTGGAAAGCTTGAAGATTCTCTCTGTTCAAAACTCTGCAATACCTGATGACCAAGGTAAATCAATGTGTCCTGCCTATCTGTCTATTCATACCAACTGTGCTGAGACTACGCTTCATAGAGCTTGCCGTACTCTTGGACCAGATACGAAGGTCGCAGACATCGGTAACAGTTTAAGAGTTAAAAGAGGCAGCGAGCAGGGCTTTTAGCGAGGCGGGAAGAGAGAAAGTTGAGGCGAAATCTGTGGTGGTGGACGATATTGGCCTTATTTATCCCATCAGACCATTTGCCCGTTATACAGGGAAACTAGTCCAAAAGGTGACCTGTAAACAGGGCCACGTTAGAAAGAAAGCGCTGATAATGATTATAAGATATGTACTTACAATTTGAAGACTCCAAATAAGTCTGACAATGAAAATTAAAACGCCTATAGATATTGAATAGCAATGCTGTAGTATTGTTATTTTACAATCCAAATTCTGTCAGGATTATTTGATTATAGAGGCCAATAAACGAACTAAAAAAAACTATTGTTTTACCATACTTAGTGCTTGGCAAAAGACAATCTTACTTGTAATCATGAAAAAATTAATAGAATCAAACCACGGATCGCTACCACTTGGATACTATAAAAATAACACGAAAATTCTAATTAAAGTTTGGAATCCTGTGGGAGGTGGCCATCAAATTAATTTAGTAGTACCTATCTGGTCATAAGTTATCGATTACCTACGATTCACTCTTCTATATACAGGGTTCCCTATGTATTTGTACCAAATGACATCGTTTTGTGAAAACCACATAGGTACTTAGATTTCCTTTTCAATCTCTTACAAAATTGCTAAAAGATTTTATTTTAATGACACTGGCAATACTTACAAGAAAATAAAGCCGGCATCACACAAAAAAGGGTAATGTATTTAGCTTGAGTTGGGAGTTCTGTTAACATGTTTAATTGACAAGCGGGTAGGGTTGAATTTTTAACTCGCAGACGTAACCGTGGCTTGAATGAATTTACGAAATGCAGAACTTTGTGGCCGTTTTGTGGCAGTTAGTTTTTTGTTGTTTTAGGTTTTTTCACTGCACTTAGTGGACAGTGCGATTTTATGTCAGATAGTTTTGAAATAGATTTTTTATCTGTCGTACTTTGAAAGTAGACAAGAAGGGGCGTATAAATGATACTTTACGTCCAAATTATTTTAAGTCATTATTTATTATGAGTCGAATGTTACTGAAATAAATGCATTTTATTTTTATTTATTTTTTAGATTATTTCCTCATACTCGCAATTAAGAGCAGTGTTTAACACAAGCGTAGCAAACGGGTGTAAGTTACAAATCTCACATTCGAACTATTGGCGCTGTTGACGATTTTGAAATCGATTGAGAATCTGCAAAAGGAACATGAACAACCCGTGGAGATAAACAGGATGCAGGCGAAACACGAGACATATATCTTCTAGAAATAAACGAAACCCGAAGCAGGATGAATAACAAACACCGGACAAGTGCGAGCCAAACTCGAGTAGAGAGGGTTCCGTACCAAATGGTTTAGGTATATACCTACAGGGTTCATGTTAAAACACTAACAACTTCTCATGTATCGAAATATAAAAGTCATTTATATTTCGCATCGAACGACGATCGAAGACGATAGAAATATATTACTATCGTCATTAAACATGATGACGTTCTATGACTTAAATAATACATCAGACTTTCATAAATAAAAATATAAATACAACGTTCTAAATGTTACGAACTCTACGCGAGTGAGTGCACGGGAGGCGTAAGTACAGTCGAGGAATTCAATTCTCGCACTGTATAGAAATATTATTAAAATCATAATATTACAATTGTTAAAACATTCTGTTTGCATAATATCTAATCATTTCGATCAATATTTTTAGAGAAAAACGTTGAATTTCACTTCTATTTATTATTAATTAATTGAAATGTGTTAGATAGAAATGACGAAATCTTGAACGTTTCATTTTGGTAAATGTACTGTTTTGTAAAAACTCATAGACCAAAAGTTGCTTTTTATGTTGTTAACTTAGTCATACACCTGAAATGAGGAAGGTTATATTATAACATCTCACCTTCCGACTTAGTTCGTCCAATACATTCGAATCGACAGACACGACGGATCCTATAAGGTTACCTTTTTTCCTGATGTACGGACGGAACCCTAAAAAAGTAAACTGTATTAATTTGACGGTTCAGAAAATCTATTGTCCCTTTTTATAATATTTAAATAATTCCTTTTGCCGTCTCTAATGAAGAATGTTCACTAATTTAGAATTTTAGCTCTCCGCATTAACTGTAGAAAATAAAAAATACGTGTGAAAGAATTATTTTGATAAGTCAATTAGTTTCTGAGATATGGAATTTTAAAATGAGCGCGCGACGCGGGATTCCACCGGCCCGGTACTCGATGCGATGACGTCATGTTACACCGCTCGCTCAGTCAATCGCGCTCACAGAACAAATACCCTGACGGGTCGCGCTCTTCCGTACGTTTCCCTAGAAGATTATGACTTTTTGGTTTTTAAATATCCAATACAAATACTAGAAAATCATGTGTTATACCAAAATGTAAAAATACAACCACCAGCCCAGCGGAAAAGTTGATTTTACTCGTTCCAATGGATGTCCAAATGCGAGAGAAATGGATAAAAACTGTGAAGGGGTTTGATCTATTTAGAAATAAAAGCAAAGTTTAATGCTGTGAAGATCGTTTTGACGTAAGAATAGTGACAGTCTACTAGGAACCTAAATATTATACACTTTTGTAGTGTGCAGTTATTTGATACCCCAGCGCAGCCACGGTTTTACCCGCGCGTAGCGTTTTAATTATTTTGCAAGGAACTCCTTGTAAATTATCTGAAATAAAAGTAGCTTAAGTTATTCCTTATAACATCTTCTATCTATCAGTGAAAGTCTCGTCTACATCGGTCCAGCCGTTTTTTTGCGTGGAAAAATATTTATTCTAAAATAAATGTAACGTATGTTACTTCTTATAGGTACCATAAGCTAACTGAGAGTAAAAATCCAGTCAAAATCGTTCCAGCCTTTCGGAGATATTTTAAGGCGATGATAGCTCAGTGGTAGTGACGTCGGATACCGAGATGAAGGTCCCGGGTTCGAATCCTACAATGAGCTTGAGCTTTCGGTGAAGGAAAACATCGTGAGGAAACCATAGCACGGTGGTAGGGTACTTTGTAGTACCCGCCTGGCTGGCTACCACCCTCAAGTTGAAAATCTGTCGCCAAGCACCTTTCGGTGTGTTCCGATAGCTGCACTTGAGAGCCAGTTCGCTCTAGGCTTTGTGTGCTTACCACCTTCGGCCGCATCATCACTTACCATGTTGAGATTGCGGTCAAACACAGGCCTATAAACAATAAATAAAAAAAAAAAAAAAAAAGAATAGCCGGAAAATTAAAAAAAAATATTATTAGCGTGGGAAAATCCTCGTAGGATACCCGACCATCTTGGGGGGAGCGACCAGATTATGCCGAACTTTTAGCGGCTAAAACACTATCGAGTGTCGCTAACCGTATATAAGTACTTTCATGTGCGTTTAATAAAAAGCTGTTATTTTGATATTACATACATAACAGACACTTCAATTTTATTTATTTGGATAAATAAAGATAAAGATAAAAAAGATAAAATGGTATTTATTAGACACACAGATTCACACACAACAATAAGAATAAAATAAAGTATAATAAATAAAGTAGATTGTGTTCCTGCGCGTGTTAATAAGGTAGACAGAGCTCATTGAGGAGGGGGGAAAGGTCGGTAACGCGTGAGCGATGCTTCGTGTGTTGCAAGCGTCTATATGGCTACGGTAACCGCTTACCATCAGGTGGGCCGTATGCTTGTTTACCGATTTAGTTGTATAAAAAAAAGATAAGACATAAAAAAGGTTAAATACATCTATTCAACTCGCTGCATTTGCAATATAATCAATGTATTTTTTTAAATTTACTAAGAAGAGTATAAATAGGTATAGACAAACATTAGGTACTAATTTATTGTCTATAACATGAAACTTAAAAGGTTAAATAAGTACCTACTTGCGTTGCAGCTATAAAATCATTATTTTAGGTATATTAGACAGGCAGGAGAGTAAGCATTTGCATTCTTTCTTCTCGCTTTTCGGCGGCAACAGAATAATAATTCGTCGATAAATAATAAAACTTGTAAAAAAATTATATGATTTGGACATCTTATTTAATTATACTGCTTTATTATATTACATTAATTATTAGATTCAATTTAAATTTATAATTTTGCATGCTATTCTGTAGCGAAATATGTAGACCTTATTAGATTCCACCTAAATTGTACGACATTTCTGGCGAAATAAACAATTTCATTTCATTTCAACCTATTGTATGTAGATTTTACGGTTGCCCTTTTTCAAATCCATAAATCGAATCCAAAATACTTTCCACTAATAGCGTAAGATACCTACGTACCACCGCTAGCGACTAATATGAGTGAACGGAGCGTTGTGCCATGACGTCACCCGCGGTCACGTGACCGTTAGCGGGCCTCGATATTTAGGGGAATTTTAAATGTCTGTAAAATCATAACTACTTGGTTTTTTTGAACAAAACAAAAACGAATCTATTTGTATACATAATTGCTCTACTGTTACAAACTTTCAAGCCATTTTGCATACCTATTAACATTCCTCATTGGGGCGCGGATTTATTTGTTCATGAATTTCATTTCTTGATTTTTGTTTGAATTGAATAAGTATTTAGATTTGTTGAATCAGGATAATGTGTTTGTGAAGTGATTTAATTTCATCGGTTTTTTTTTATTTGGATGGGCAATGGTAATTTAAAGAGATTATACGGCCAAAGCAGGTATGAAATGCAGCTGTCTCAATACACAGATAGCTGAGACTATTATCCAAATTGATTGCTGGTCAGCCAGATGGGTAGGTACTTACCGAGCATTATGATTTCCTGACGTACACACGGCAACACATCAAGCTATAAATTTCCAGTATAAGCCGATCTCGCATTGTATAGGATTTACGTACAATGAGAGGTCAGCTTATATTGGAAATGTATAGCTTGATCTGTAGCCGTGTGTACTCCTCCCTCTGAAATTTTATTATTGTTCTAATGGCCTAATACTATACATACACCTACTGTATTTTGAATTAGCCTAACTTATATTGCTCACAGAACGATTAAATTTTAATTAATATAATTTGGATTACCTTAAAATTGTTATTAAGGCGGCCCTCTGTGGCCGGCGCATCTTCAACGCAAGCATAGTCTAAAAGCTTATTGTTTCGTCCAACGTAATGTTAGACTGCGAAAAAAAAGAGACAGCATCAGAGCCGTCGGTTATCAGTCGGTAAATTCCGCTGATCACTCGCGGCCGCTTCGCTAGGTCGTCGTTCATGATTACGCATTCATAAAACTTGTTCCAGGACTATACTTCTTGTGAAAAAATCTTACAAGTTTGTGAAAAAAAAGTTAGTTATTTAGAATCTCCAATACATTTGCAAGCCTGGTATCTAAATGTTTTCTTTACTTTTACAATTTATAGGTACATTAGATATGGCCAAAGTTCAGGCAAAAACGCTGTTTTTCGGAAGCTTTGACTGAATTTGTTTCACACTTTTTTTAAATTACGCCTAGATACACGGCTAGATATAGTGCATAAGATACTAATTTGTTCAAAACATCTAACGAAAAATGTTTAAACATATTATGATAAGTACAGAGGTTTTGTATGAAAAGTATGACAAATTGAGTCCTCTTAAGAGTGCATACAAAGCCAGAAAAATATGGCAATGTCTGATGAAACAAACTTATGTCTAATCTTCGCGTGGCATGAGACGGAGATAGCGTGTTTCGCGTAACAAAAATGAACTAAGCGTTACTTATCTAAATAACTCGTAAAGTATAGAATATTTAAAATCGGCCTAGGTCATATGTTAGTGATATTATTTATGGAATTTTTGTCTTAATTAGATACACTCTGAACGAATAAAAACGAAAATTCATTATTATTTGAGGTATCTTTGTGAGTTGGAAAGGTAACCTCTCTTTATGGCCGTGCAAATAACAATTTTCAGAAAATTCTATCTAGTATCTCTATTTTTATGTAAGGAAAGAAGGAGATACAAAATAGAAATCAAATCGAGAAAACTAAGGATTGCTGTGACCAACAATAAATATATTACAGTAGGTACCTACCTCTAGACCTCTACCTACCTATTTACTTATTTTAAATCTGTGTTTACGTAACTGATTGATATCATTCGTTTGACGGGATATTTAATTTCCTCTGCCAAAAAACGTTGACAATTTATTTACTTACTACGTCCAAAATATTCACGGAAATTGATACGTTTATCGCAATTCCTATGTGCATTTGTTACCATGTTGAAATTAAATTAACTCCTATATTATATTATAATTATTTATTATTATTTTCATAACGTGAAAGTGACTGTTACGTTTAGTTTTCACGTCTAAAACTCTCGAAAGGATTTTGTTCAAATTGATATTATTATGTATCCCGATTACACTCCGCGGTGCTTAGATTAAAATAAAAAGGGAAGATACGATCCAGTCCACATCACGTGCGACTAATTACTGCGTGGTTGAGCGAGGACCTTCCACTTGTTTGATACTCAGGTGCTTAGAATACTTTAAATTCCGTGAACGCGGAAAAAAACGCGCGCCACAGCTAGTTTAACTACAAGGATCGTTTAAGTGTTTATCAATTAACGTACAACAAAGGCTAAACGAAGATAGCGTTGCATAATTGACAAGTGGGCCCAATTTTTTAACACGTAGCAGAGTACCAAGACGTACCTATAGTCCCACAAACTTATCTGGCCCTGTGGTCAAAAGAGGAACTATACTCTATTTCACATAGGATGAGTCGTCAAGGTCAAGGGTTTTTTTACCAATATCTAGTGAAATTCCATTTGATTACTCTGAAATAATATTCACAATATTTCGTGAAACCTAGCTCTATCATAGTATTCCTTTATTATATCGAAATGAACATTAACCATTGAGAAATTTAATAAAATACCATGTGTCACCGAACTCATGTTATTTGAAATAGACTATAACAACGCCATTTTGAAATGTCAATCGCCATTGGTCAAAGAGAATTTAACATTACGTTCATTGGTTGTTTGTTCCGCCAAATGCGATAACAGAGGCTCTCTCACCCCTCTCTCTCTCATACTTACTCGGATTGCAGTGCACACAAGATGGCAATGTTAAATTGTGTTAAGTGCACCCAATCAGTGAAAATGCGTAACCGTATCTTCCTATTTGGATTTTATCTAAGCATTAAAAAAAAGAAATACTTATGTAGAAAATTCTTTCACCAATAAATTGTGATAATTTTCAATAAAAAAATAAACTTTATATAATAAAGCAAGTAGGGTAGTGGCACCAAAAGATGACCGACCCCCAATAGATGAACGATCGACCGAAAATTAAAAAAATATAATATAATCCCTAAATTTACATGATTGCAATATTTTTTTCCCTATAAGGCAATATTTTTTCTTCCATTTTCCTTAACAACATTGATAATAACAGCCCAGACGCGCTTGCGGTGAATTTTTTTGTGTTACGTTACCCGCCAAAAATCGGTTTTATATGGAAACCTTATAACGGGAAGTCCCTCCAAATTTAAGAACATTGTCAGCGTATAGAAAGAATTAATGTCATATTAGAGCAGTTTTGGTTGGAATAAAATCTTGATATATTCTGCTTTCAATAACTTAATATATATTATTACATTATTTACCGTTTTTTAGAGAAATTTACTGTTCAAGTAATGGATTAAATTTTGTTCACTTGATCCAATAGATGAACGGCGTTCAACTAATGGAAAAAGGTCAAATTTTTATACCCATTAAAACCTATAAGTTAACGATTAAACACCAAAACAAAATTACTCAAATGAATTTTATTAAATTTATGAACTTAGTTACCAAAAGTTGAACAAATTATTTTAGAGTTTTTGATTATTTTAAACCTAACTTTCCTATAGAATCACCATTAAGATCGGTGGTCGACATTTGAACGGTTCACATTTTATTCGTTCATCCTTTGGGTATATTTGCCTCAAGCTGAACGAATAATATTCAATTAGAATATTATTCGTTCATTTTATGGTTCATTAATCCATTAAATGAACGAACTACTATGGAACCTACTCCTATTCAAATGTTAGTTCAACTTTTGGGTACAAAACGTTCATAATTAGGGCTCAGTGTTCAACTATAGGGATAAAACCTAAATTTTCTTACATTTTCAATTTTAAAAAAAAATTATGAAGGTGTAGGATATAATTACTTTAATCCTTCAATTAATAAGGATTTAAGGTATTATTGAAAAAAACAACAAGCGCCTATGTCGTGAAATGACCGACTTATAGCTATTTAAAGATGGAAAAAACTCTTAAACGTTCATTTATTGGTGCCTCTACCCTACAAAAACGTTTTGTCAACCGAGAACTTGTAATGACCAAAACTGTCCCAAACTTATCCGTGATTCCGATTCTTCTTTTGTGCTATTCTTTGCGAAGTCAGTTTATTAAAGTTTCCTTTAGTGTTTGAGTAGGACGGCATGATGTGAAGAATTACATTTATAGATGAGACTTGGACCGACAAATTGAGTTTACAAGTTTGGTGTCATTATCGGGGATGGGAACTTATGAAGTTTGTATCTATTGCTACACCGTGGATGACTTCTAGATATCAATTCGCGCAGTTGCTAGATTAGTCTAAACTTTCACGTTGTAATTTTATTCAGGAGCTTCGTTGGGACTAAGGGGGAAAACATAACTAAAAACGAATTACTCATAGGGGCATTTAATTGTAGATTACCACTTCCTATGGTATTCATTCACTCACGGCCATGAGCTTGTATTGTAGGTAAGTTTTAATTATAATTATTTTAAAAGCGCCTACTAGTTACTTCGAAACTTTTGCTATTATTAAATAATCAGGCGCTTTTTGTTGTCAAAAAACTCATGGAATGGTATTAGAACATTCTTAAGAGGGTTTAGTACGTAATAACGCACAATGCCGCAATATTCCAGGTTTTCGGTGTGACGATACTCAGTTATATTAATAGTTATTCATTTGCGTTGTCGTAAATCCAATAGGAAATTTATTTTTTTACTTTTCACATAGGAAAAAACATTAAATTGACTGTTTGTTATTTAGTTTAGAGTAGTTCTTTGAGAGACCTTTTTTGAATTTTACGGAACATGCTGTCTTTGCAGTCAAATCGGTATTAAAGTACTTGAAACAAAAAAAAACAAAAATACATGTTAAAAAGTTCATATTGTCTTCTATTTTTCTAATAAATAACATCATAACGTTTTGTACATTTTTGTTATGAAAATGACAAAACAATACCGCGTAAAAATTAAGATTTTTATCGATGTTTAGCGCTGTTTTTAATATGGAAATCGAATGTCAAACTTCATAATTATTATTTATTAATACGTAGCAGTTAATGCTTAATATTATTACATTAACAAAATCCGTAAAAATGTTATAATTATTTTATACCGAATATTTTAAAACTGCTATATAAATCGATTGCGGACGCCACGGCTCGGCAGACCCGGCTCCGCCGTCTCAGAGAGAGGACGTATCGCTCTGTTTTCCGCGCGCTAAGTTCGCCAACATATTATTACGATTGAGAGTATTGCTACAATCGCCCGCATTATAGCGCGCTCTTACCACTTATGATACTTGGGTTGATAAGTTAAGTTATATTGATAAATGGTAACTGTTTCTTAAATTACGTTACGCCAGTAACTGTTTTGAATAATAAGCTGACAAATATTTTTTTTTTTTTTTTTTGTTATTGTTAATAAATGTCTTCTACCGGAAATCATCGCCTAGAAAGGCACGATCGATCAATGCCAGTCAGAAGTAATGGATAAATATCAAATATAAGGGCGGCCTTATGTTTGAAAATTCCTCCGTTTATATACACTAATAATAATACCATAATAATACCATACCATAATAATACCATAATAATACCATAATATAATAAAAGAAAAGATTTGTATTTTTGTATGTTTTGTTTGTTTGTAATTTCAATAAATTTCAAAAACGACTGTACCGATCTTTCACCACTAGAATGCATGTTACCTATCATGTCACTCAGTAAAATAGGCAATATTATATTAAGTGATATTTTGGCTACGGTAACCGCTTACCATCAGGCGGGCCGTATGCTTGTTTACCGACTTTGTGGTATAAAAAAAAAAATATATTTGAGGTCATAAAAAAGTGTCGGCCATTATGAACTATTTAGTTAACTACTCGTCCGATTGCTCTCAAAATTGATATTTGAGAGACCCTTGGCCCATATAACATTTGGTCAAAATTGAAAAAAGTGCCCGCCAAAATGTCCGCCATTTTGAACTATTTAATTACTGGTCCGATTGCTCCCAAAATTGAGATTTGAGAGGCCTTGGAATTACAAAACACGAATCTTTCTTCATAATCCAAAAAAGTGTCCGCCATTTTGAAACATTTAGTTACCGGTCCGATTATATATATATAAAAAATGTAACCTTGCTGAGTTTCTTGCCGGATTCTTCTCAGTTGAAGGCCGAGTTCCGAACCGGTGGTAACTTCAGTAAATTTGACCTTCATAAGTGCCCTTCTGGGGCCTAAATTGAATAAATGGCTTTGACTTTGACTTTGACTTTGATTGCTCTCAAAAATGATATTTGAGAGACCCTTGGCCCATATAACATGAATCTTTGCTCAAAATTGAAAAAAGTGTCCGCCATTTTGAATATTTTGTTAGAGGTCCGATTGCTATCAAAATTGATTTTTGAGAGACTCTTGTTACCATATAACATGAATGGCGGAGACTTTTTTTCAAATTTGAGCAAAGATTCATGTTATATGGTCCAAAGGTCTTCTATACATCAATGAGACAAAATTTGATAAGAATCGGTCAAGCCGTTTCTGAGGAGTTTTATTACAAACTCCGTGGACTTTTATACAGGATGGATACGACAATACGACAATAAATGAAACCAAGTAAAGTACTCATGTATACGATCAACTTTTACAATCGGACCAACTTGGAAATCGCAAAAAAAAACAAAGGAAACCGGCCAAGTGCGAGTCGGACTCGCACACGGAGGGTTCCGTGTAATATTAAGTAACTCTGCTATGAAAAAAAAAACGCCAAAAATATTGAATGAAAGGTAAATTGCGGTTTACGTATTATGACGTATTAAAAGGAAACTACTTACTAGATCTCGTTCAAACCAATTTTTTGGTGGAAGTTTGATCATTTTTGAAGACCTATCCATAGATACCCCACAAGTATGGGTTTGATGAAAAAAAAATTTTTGTATTTAATACGTTTAAGGGTTCCGTTTTTTGCCATTTGGCTACGGAACCCTAATTACTGTAAATTTTGTGTGTATATTCAGTAGGTCTTAGAATAGGACTTAAACTATTATTCATACCCATAGGGGAGCCGGGGCGGGTCGCTATTATAATTATATGAATAATAATATTGAATTATTTTAAGAAAATCAGATAAAAGTTTAATTAGATAAATTAGGTACCTGAACTACATTGTTTACTAGTGTAAAAAAAATGTATCCAGTACATTATACTATATAACTACATAATTATAACCTAATTCAACCTACCAGATACCTTGTTTATAATATTATAGTTTTACATCGACATGAAGCCATACTGAAGTATCAAAATAATAACGCGCGCAGTATGTTGGCGGAGGAGCCGCACCAATGTTGGCCCCGCGTTGACTCGGCTTGGCGCTGGCAAATACCTAAACTCGAGCGCGGCCGGTTAGCTTATATGCTCTGCATAATAATTAGCTAATAGATGTACTGTAATTAGATAAAATTAATAAATAAGTTCTAATTCTTCAAAATAAAAATTGTTATCATTTTGGTGTAATGGACCAGATTAAAACAAGCAAATTTTAATCTAAATCCAAGAGCCATTGGTTGCCAGCGACTTCAGACCATTCGTACAATTATACAGTTTAAAATCTGTAAAATAGGGGAAGGACCATATTCAACAGTGGACACTGGACATGTAATAGTAGAATATCATGATAATGATAACTTTTAATCAAATATCCAACATGAAAGCGTCCCAAAGATGATCATACGATGCGGTATTATGAAATTATAACGATATAACTTCGGCAGCCAATAACACTTCACACCCGAGGGTTTAACGCTTCCGAAGTGGTTTCCGAAGTCCATTTTAGTTTTAATGCTATTTTCCAATTGCACGACCGTGTGAGGGTAACTTTGGATATTGGCTTTTAAAAGTTGTACGAGGTATAGGATTATAGGATAGACGTTTTTCTAGGGTTCCAATTCAAAATGGTAAAAAAGGAACACTTATTATGCGACTCCGTCCGTCTATCTGTCCGTCTGTTACAGTTTGGAATAGTTTTAAATATTGCTTCAAATCTATTGGTTAGTGTTTTGGCAAAAGGGGCCGAAATGGATGACCGAAATTTCAAATTAGGACTACGCGTTTAAATGTGTTATCATATGAAAGAACATCTTGTTTACATTGCAATACAGGTTTTTATTTTCTTTTACCTGTGCTGTGTTGAACTTTGATGAAAAATTAGCCGACTTCGATGAATATCGCAAAGCGAAAAATGTGAAATTAGTTGATGAACATTGATGCAAATATTACCCGAAAAATAGAACGACGTTTCTATGGTTTATAAAAGATAGCTTGATCGCTGCGACAGTTGTTTGAGTCATATGAAAATTAACATTATAGCTTTACAATAAGGTTCATCTGTTTAATCTGTGGTTGATTTTATGATGACACAGATAAACCTTATGCTAAAGCCATAAGGTAAATTTTCATATGACTCATACAACATTCGCAGAGATCAAGCTATCTTAAATAAACCATAGCACAGTTATTTCGAAATTACCAAAATTCCTTCATCAACAAAATTAGTTTATGAGGTCCAGGTTTTTTACAAAGTTATAGCCCAGACCAAGCAATATACGTCTACACCTCGGCAGTGGACACATCGGCGGGAATGCTTCAGGGTAGACCCTACGGTGGTGTCGCCCTATTATGGAGGAAAAGTGCGTACCAAACCGTCTCTGTGTTACAGTGTGATAACCCACGTATTTGTGCCATTAAAATTGTAACATGTGAGCGTCCTATCCTAGTCATTAGTGTGTATATGCCTACGGACAAGAGTGCCAACCTAGCGGAGTTCACGGACTGCCTCGGTGCGGTGAGTGCTATGGTTAACAATGACGATGTAGAATGTGTATACGTAATGGGTGACTTTAATGCGCACCCGTCGGAGTTGTTCTATGACGATCTGCTAAACTTTTGTAATGAGTTAGATTGGAAATGTGTAGATATTGATATGTTAGGATTAAATTCGGATACTTATACCTTTATAAGTGAAGCGCACGGCTCAAAACGATGGCTAGATCATTGTCTTGTGACCAAGTCAGCTTTGTGCACTGTCACTAAAGTATATGTTGAATACGATGTTCTCTGGTCCGACCACTTTCCATTAATTATCGAGTGTAATCTAGATGTAATTAGACCAAAGATTGATTGTAGTAGTAAATTAGTAGAAAATAAAGTAGTGTGGGGGGATAGGAAATCTGAACAAATTGATGTTTATAGCAAAGAGTGCCATGATAAACTAAAGCTCATTGACTTTCCAGAGGGGGTAAGGTACTGTTGCGATCAGCTTTGTAATCTGGCGGATCACAGAGTAATAATAGACAAAATGTACAATGATATAATATCTGCACTTAGTGAGTCAGCTGTTGTTAGTTATGGGGAAAACAGGTTTAGGAATAAGAAATATGTAAATGGATGGAATAAGCATGTTCAGGAAGCTCACAAGGAGGCTAGATTATATTGTAAAATTTGGATATTGTCAGGAAAACCTAGAAATGGCCGGGTCTTTGATGAAATGTGTAAAAGCAGGAAAATATTCAAATCCCGGTTAAAGTGGTGTCAAAACCATACTGAACAGATCAAAATGGATATAATTGCTTCGAAACATAATAGTAATTACTTTCGCGGTTTTTGGAGAAGCACAAACAAATTGAACATCCGACCTGGCCTCCCTGTGAGTGTGGAGGGTGTTAGCAATCCAAAAGATATAGCTGACTTATTTAAA
The DNA here is from genome assembly GCA_951394255.1 of Polyploca ridens. Classification (NCBI taxonomy): domain Eukaryota; kingdom Metazoa; phylum Arthropoda; class Insecta; order Lepidoptera; family Drepanidae; genus Polyploca; species Polyploca ridens. Next base: position 2,413,162 of record OX596268.1, read on the forward strand.
GATCATTTCGCGGTGCGGTCTCCTTTGGGGCCATCACAGTCGGCGCACAGTACCGAGACACTTCGTGGAGAGTTAGGGGTTAGGTTTAATGCCAAAGATGTATCCAGAGCTTTAAAGTGTATATCGCGAGGCAAATCCCCGGGACACGATGGCCTCAGCGTTGAGCACCTACGACATGCTGGCCCTCACTTACCTCGTGTTTTGGCAATGTTTTACACCCTCTGCATAAGCCATTCTTACCTACCAGCTCCAATGATGGAAACAGTTGTTGTCCCCATTGTCAAAAATAAAACTGGCGACATATCTGATAAATGCAACTACAGGCCTATATCGTTAGCAACTATCGTGGCGAAGGTTCTTGACAGTTTGCTTAACTCGCAACTAGATAAATACCTACAATTGCATGATAACCAGTTCGGGTTCCGACCTGGACTGTCCACAGAAAGCGCTATTTTGTGTTTAAAGCAAACTGTCGGGTACTATACCGATAGAAAGACACCGATATATGCCTGTTTCCTAGACTTGTCGAAAGCTTTTGACCTGGTTTGTTATGACATTCTGTGGAATAAATTGGAGGAGGCCAGCTTACCTCCAGAATTCATTCATGTCCTTCGTTACTGGTACACAAACCAAGTCAACAGCGTGAGATGGGCGGGAACCTTGTCGGAACCGTACAGGTTGGAATGCGGGGTGAGGCAGGGGGGGTTGACCTCGCCCAAGCTTTTCAATCTGTATGTAAACGCGCTGATTGTCGCGCTCAGCAGCCAGCGTGTTGGCTGCCATATCGACGATATTTGCGTCAACAATATCAGCTACGCGGACGACATGGTGCTGCTGAGCGCGTCAGTTTGTGGCATCAGGCAGTTGTTGCGAACATGTGAGGAGTATGCAGCGAGCCATGGTCTATTGTATAACGGCAATAAAAGTGAATGTATGGTGTTTAAGGCTGGTAACAGGTGTCCATCTAGTATTCCGCCTATCAACTTGAATGGTGTTCCCCTTAAAAGAGTCAGCCGCTTTAAATACCTTGGACACCTGGTGACAGAAGACCTCAAGGACGATGCCGATATGGAACGAGAGCGTAGGGCGTTGTCAGTGAGATCTAACATGATAGCCCGCAGATTTGCTCGATGCTCGAGAGAAGTTAAAATCACGCTGTTCAGAGCTTACTGTACATCCTTCTACACGAGCAGTCTGTGGGTAAATTATACTCAAAGGTCGTACAACGCCCTGCGCGTTCAGTATAATAACGCATTTCGGGTGCTGTTGCGGCTGCCCCGTTTCTGCAGTGCATCAGGCATGTTTTTGGAGGCGCGAACAGACTGTTTTTATGCCACAATGCGTAAAAAATGCACGTCGTTGCTCTGCAGAGTGCGGGCCAGCACCAACAGTATCCTGGCTATGTTTGCGGCTCGGCTGGACGGTAGGTACATGAATCACTGTTGCAGGGTTCATGTGGCCTACTGTACCTAGCTGTGCCCATTTGAATATTTTCATGTGTTTTACTAACATAGTTTTAAGATTTTGTATTACTAACAAATATGGAATGTAATTTTTCTGAAATAAATGTATTTATTATATTATTATTATTATTATAAGGAAGGTCCGAACCCTCGGTGCTGGAGTCAGACTCAGACTAGCACTTGCCCGGTTAGATACAAAAACGCTAGTTATTTAAATGTTACCTATTGTAGGAAAATTCAGTGACAACACTAGAATCACCCATCAACCATGGCAGTCCAAGGAAAATGTGTCGAAGTCTGCATGCAGTTCTGCAAACTCTCCTTCTTTTCCAGGATATTCCATGATTTTTGGACATGTCTCCTTATCTCCTTATTTATTTTTCAATTCAATGAAAATCTCCTGGATTTTCACGATGTGAGTAAAGTGTACGACATTTTATATTTTTATAAAATAAAGCCTGATATTGACATAAAATAAACCAGTCAATGCTCTGTATAATCTGCATCTCTGTGTAAAACTTGCAAAGTGACGTTGCGTTTTCGTTTTATTTTCAAGAGTTCGTGTATTTTGAGTTATATTGCATGTTTATCGGTGGTGTTTTACCCAATAAAGATCAATGCCTGAAGTTGAAGTGAAATGAATTACGTGTATCGTGATTTCTCAAGTTGTTTTAAAAAATCCGTCAAAAGTTTTAGTACGATTACCACCTTTTTACTGAAACATTTGTATGTCTTATCGAAACTGAAAATTTTGTTACTGACAGAGCCGTCAATGTGGAAGTGATTTATAGTGACTAGAACGTATATAACTCGACACTGGTAGAAATTTGTCCTAATAAAAAGGATTTGCTTGTTAAAATTAAAACTAAGGTATAATATAAAAAATCCTTTTAATCTAAATACAGCAAAAAGGGTATTTTTTTTATTTCTCCTTCTTTTTGAGCCTGTCTCCTGGATTTTTGGCATAAATATACTTCTTTTTTGCATGTTGGGGTTTGCAGCACTGTCTGCATGTATTAATACGAGCCTCCCCCCAGTTTCACCTATGGTACCATATTCAACCCCTTCTTGATTTGCTCTCTGTGTTTTATCATATAAATAATGCGGAGTGTTCTAGAGAACTTTTTGACCTGGTGTCGTCATTGCCTTTCTACCATCACACCACTCGCTGGCGTTGTGGAGTTCATACTCTCATCATAGTGTCAGAAGATCCTGAGGATCATTAGGATAATAATATGAATACTTAACAGTTTTGATTAAAAAATATCTTTAATTTTACCTATAACACTGCCATAAATGTATGAAATGAAAATACTATATTGACACATATAAATATTATATTCTCAGCGAATAGAATTCTTATTTGTTGCATCCCCACTAACGAAAGAGTAGATAGGACATCAAAAAAGAAAAAATACTGTATGGCAATTACAGGTAATGGAAGTCCGTTTAGTACAGTCACAAACTTTAATTTTGGACCCGTTTATTTTATTTTTAAGTATATGACTAAGTCGGTGAACAAGCATATGTCCCGCCTGATGGTAAGCGGTTAACGTAGCCATATGGTCGCTTGCAACACACGAGGCATCACTCACACGTTACCGACCCATGTCTCCAGCTCAGGTGACCCTACTCAACATAAAGATGAAGGTAATTTTCCAGTCCAGCTGCTCTTTGAGCGAATAAGTGCTATAATAAAGGAGGTAGCTCTCTTAAAGTTGAATATCTTACAGCAAATATTATAACCTTAAGAGCGTTGTGTTCTGGCTTAACTATAATTTAGCAACTGCTTTCAGATATGGCAAGCCAGGTATTGATTTGGAGTTGGAGCTTTTCAACTTATTGGCTTCAGTGTACCTAGTAAATATTTAGAACACGGGTTATGTCAGTACTATCTAGTGTCGGTAGAAACAGAAGTAGCTAAATATCCTGAGTCTGGGTGTGTTACATAATTATGTATATTAAGTATGTATTTACAAACAAAAAATAGGATATGTATTATATCAGTTATCTGGTTTCCATAGTACAAGTTCTGCTTAGTTTGGGAACAGATGACCGTGTGTGGGGAATGTCCCAGGATATTAAATTATTATTATTATTAAAATAAGGTATTATGCTAATGTGATGTTATTGGTGCCGATTCTGTTGTAAATCGCACTAAACTAATTTTAGTCACATCTCATCTCTTTCTTACGAACATGATTGAAAAAGGATAGAACATATTTTAAGTTGTCAAATTAATCTTTGCCGGCTTATTTTGCGTGTATTTAGGCGTAACCGCGATAGATGGCGACTAAAATTATATTGAAAACAAGCATTGGACTAATTTGACAGGACTAAATTTCTTACATCCTATTCTTATGTTCTTTGTTAGAAAGAGACATAGTGACATTAAAATTAGTTTAGTTGTGAACAACAGAATCAGGGCCATTATGTACCAATATTTAGGTTTACCAATACTGAGAAAACCATATTCATCTTTAAGTAGGTAATCCTTAGAACATCTAGTACCTGAGATGCCTTCGTAACAACCTAATTGATACCCCATAAAACTCAAGGGAAATTATACCTTACCCTACATGAACAACATTTGTTATTAAGAATCCTAAATATATCCAAGAGTATCAGTAAAAAGAATTATAGTGCACCATTAAGACAAACACTCCAAACAACTTCTTCAGCAATGGTCCATCATTATTATAATCAATTACTTGATCAAGTGGCATCTGCCAAATTCAAATCATATATTTCAAATAGACCTTCGCACACTTATGATTGATTATTGAAAGCAAACAGAACAATTGTATAAGGACAAATAAACTGTTATGAGCGTGAACAACATTAGCAACAATTTTATACTAATCATATTATTATGTAATTCACATTCAAAACAAAGATAAATATTTTTATACAAACAACAACATAACCCCACTTTTCCCAAACGCCATGACGTGACATAACAAATGACAATGAATGACACAAGAGTCTAGTGTTGCCACAATGATATTTAAAAAAATGCTGTATGTCTACTGTCTGGCTAGCTACAATACATTTAACAAAAGATATAGTTAAAGTAATGACGCGTAGTTGCAGTATCCATGAGGCAGCCAGATGGCTCGCGAGCTCCAGAGGTGTATTGGAACCGCCCTGTGCAACCCGAACTGAACGGACCAGTTCCAATGAATTTTTCGAGCGGTGGACAAGAACTTAGGAAAAATGCACTTAAAATCATTGAAATCGAATGGCATTTGTTTTTTAGTTTTGAATGATGTGAAAAACGATACGCACAAAAGCTGTAGTGTAGATGCTTATTATGTAGGTATACAATTGATGAGGTGAGGATTTGAAATAGCTGTCAGCCATTCTCAAAAAATCAACTAAGTGCCTAGTACCGTTACATAAATATTTCTAATCCAATATTTGATTTAATCAGCATTCTTTTGTATGGTTTGACAAGTATGTCCTTATATAATGATATATAAGTAAAATGTGTTTATTTCAGGTATTTTATTTGATCCATGTTACTGAAAAAATATTAAATAAATATTAAAAATTACACTATTACAAATACTGATAACAATATATTTAATGAAGAATGAAGTAGGTAGTCAACAATATCTTTCTCGCTTATATTAAAACATTAAGCCGGCCAGTACTGATTAGTTCTAGTTTTCCTTATTATATTTTTGTGAGTACGCGAAAAGTAACAGTATAAAAAAAAATACTATATATTTATTGATAATCTTACTCCATCCATACGTAATTTATTTGCTATTTTAGATAGCGTATGCTTTAGATTCATATTTAGTTTAACGTTTGTGGTATTACTGTTTATAGAGCAGGAACGAAAAACTCAATACACGATAGAACGTTATGGATTTTTTCCCCTCTCTCTTCTCTCTCGTTCTCTTTACTCTCCGTCTCTATCTATATATCGTATCTATTTTCCGTCTTTTTGGCATCATTTTGATTAAAAAAAGACTACCCAGGCGTTTACAAAAAAACTCAATCGAATAAAGAATTCGCTAAAATCTTTTCTTGTATCGGCGGATCCCTTGAGTTTAGTCTATTCGTATTATTTTTTATCTGCCTATCGCAAAGCGTATATCTGCTACAATTGGTTAAACATAGTACCTTGGTATGATTATAAAGATTCAGTAAATGTAGCAGGTCTAAAATTGACTTGTAGATCTCAGATTTTTGCGAGTTTAGATCATATGAACTGGGTGATAATTTATTTGTATGACTTATATACTAAATATTTTTTGCATTGTTTTGCTAAAACACAGACTTAAGTTTTATAACAGGTTAAGTTTTATACCAATTTGAACCATATTATATTGGCATGGCAACATTGTCAATAGTTTTAAAAGAACTTTAAAAGCTAGAGTTACATCCGTTTTACTTTTAACAATTAATTTTATTGAACAATATTTTACTAAAAATATCAACTACAATTAACTTTCCTTTCGGTATACATTTTCAACGCTAATAAGGTTTATTTTAGTTGGGAATGTTGTGAATCGTCAATGCGTAAACCGGTCGTTGCGCCCTCTACCGAATTTAACCTCAAACTTCGCGTTGGCGGAAGATGGCCGTCGCGTATCGTGTGTAGCTCCGAATGTTTATCACGATTTTTTAAAGTTTTTACTAGTAAACAGTGACAATTGACTGAAAACTAAGTGAAAAAGTTGGCTACTCAACTGTGAAGGTGTTATTTATCGTGTTTACATAGTGTTTTAAGTTGATTTTCACTCAAAAAGTGCGGCAACGATAGTGTGTGAAGCAACTAGTTTTGAGTCAGTGTTTTTAGGAATGTTGTGAATCCAAGTGGATTGTGTCTTTACAAGCGGAGTTTGGACTTGGGACAGCTGCATTTAACTATTAAGGTAGGCATTGTTTTGATTGGAAAACTTTTCGGAACTTTAGTTTGTTTACTTTCGTAAGCTCTTACCGCGCATGTTCAGTAGGTACACTACAAGTAAAGTTTTCAAGGATAGTGTTCGTAATTTGAAATAAACTTTTTGCATTACCTCTTTGGTCGGAGAATTAGTATTTATCCCGACTCTCAAGTTGGAAGATTATGAACTCGAATATTCATTCTGCTAAGGTATTATAACACAGAAATGATTAGCCTACCTACCTATAATTGCTTTTTCTATGTACTATATTGGCTACTATTTGCTTCAATCATTACATCGAAATCGTGCTCTGGCTTTTTTTTCTTTACAGTATCAAATCAACTCGGTAATCAGTAATCAAAACATTTTTTCGTTATTTTTTTACGGTCATCGAACCGGTGGTCGTGATCGAACCGTATACAGCCTCCGCGGGTTTACTACCGCTGCTATGAAAAAAAAAACAACTTGATTACCTTGCTCACACATCTCTATCTAATTTTTATTAAGTTTATATTAAAGAAAGATTGAATATAATTTACTTAGTAATCTAATAGCTATTTCAACATATCTGAACAAATAGTTTTCTTCATTCATCTACAATGGAATGGTATGAAAAAACTTTATGGTAGGTTCAATACACCGCTAATGACGTGATAATAACCATGTTATAAGGCCTGATTATTTGAAAAAAGAACCTAAAAATTCCTGTTCCCTATAAAAATTTTTTTTTTGTAAATTTGTTCTTGACCATGGATACTAAGTCCTTCAGTCGCATACATTTTATTTATAATATCACTATAATATAGTCCGCACATTCACTTTCACATAGTCTGCATGTTCAGTCACCGTCCAGTCATGTTTTAGTAAAATGGTGGTCATTGTACCAAAACTTATCACAGACTTTTTGAGACAACTTGTAAAGTCACGATACACATATTCATTTCATTTCACTTCACTGGTGCACATATATTGATCTTTATTGAATAAAATACCACTGATAATATGCAATAAAACTCAAAATACACGAATTTATGAAAATGAAAATGCTACGTCACTCTGCAAGTTCCCGCCAAAAAGTCCTCCCTATAAATTATAAGTGAGTGTTAACACAGTTCAAAACAAAAGCATCTAATTAAAAAACTCATGTCAACTTGCAACTTACTAGAAATAGTTTATAAGCCAATAAAAAATTCATAGTGCAGTTCCAAACTAATTAAAGTTTGCATGAAGACACTGTATAACATGACTTGAGATAACGTCTAACATTGACTTTAGTGTAAGCCTAATTAACCCTGTAAAGAGAGATAGTAAATTATTTTTAAAAGAATTGTACGGTCTGGAGAAAGGAGGATTGTTTTATTTGTGGCATACAAAGTTAGACTTCTGATAACTTCTTACTCTATTAATTGAGTTACTAAGAATAAATAATAATAATAAATATCCTGGGACATTTCTCACACACGGTCATCTGATCCCAAACTAAGCAGAGCTTGTACTATGGAAAGATAACTGATACAATACATATACTACTTTTTGTTTGTAAATACATACTTTTTTTTTTTTTTTTTTTTTTTTTTTTTTCTGTATTTGATTCGCAATCAGTCGCCAGACTTTAAGCGAATGCGTTGTGTGATTTTTGACGTTTCGAGAACGGTGGCCAGTGCCAACAATTCAAGCTTAAATAACTTGGTCTCTTTTTAGCCTTTGGACCATATTTGTTTTATTCAGCAGCTCAGCAACGAGTGGGTTGGGGTGGGATGACAGACGCTCAGCATGTTGTTTTTTATAGCGCTGTATCTCTGTTGCAACTGTCGGCATGTTCAGATATTCATGAACATCTTCGTTCATAGTGAACCATGGCGCATTGACAATGGCTCTCAATATACAATTTTGCATTCTTTGAAGGCAGGTGATGTTACTTTTACTGGCTACTCCCCACAATTGGAGACCATATGTCCAGATGGGCTTCAAAATAGAGTTGTAAATGAGGAGTTTGTTATCCACTGATAATACAGAGTTTCTGCCCATGAGCCAGTACAAATTTCTGTATTTGATGTTAATCTCATCTCTTTTTTGCTTAATGTGATTCTTCCATGTCAACCGTCGGTCCAGGTGGAAACCAAGGTATTTGAGAATAATATATACATACTTAATATACATAATTACACCCAGACTCAGGATATTTAGCTACTTCTGTTTCTACCGACACTAGCTAGTACTGACATAACCCGTTTCCTAAATATTTACTAGGAACTCTGAAGCCAATAAGTTGAAAAACTCCAAAAAAGCTCCAAATCAATACCAAATATCATCAGCCTATAATGTCCCACTGCTGAGCACAGGCCTCCTTTCACAAATGAAGGTGAAAGGGAATGGGCAATACTCCACCACGCGTGCCCACTGCGGATCGGTAGAGGTAGGCTAGTGGTCAACCTACTGCTGGAATTTTTCAAACCGCCTAGGAGGCATCCAACTAGCTTAACGACTATCACAATTAAAGTGATAACCGGGACCAACGGCTTTACGTGCCTTCCGAAGCACGGAAACGCTCGATTTGAAATACCACTAGGCGGTCACCCATCCAGGTACCGACCACGACAGACGTAGCTTAACTTTGCCGATCGATTAAGAACGGCTAATCATGCTACACCACGAGCGCTTCCTACACCCTAGTTATAGTAGCATTACTCTTGGTTACAGAGTTTTACTTAGGAAATAGTTATATGGAAAATGTTGTTATGAATCTTATGATCTACGGATCACTCATAAAAGGAATGGTGTTTACAGTGCAGCCATGAGATAATGCATTTCTGACACCTGTTAATATTGGCTAAATCACGAAAACAGCTAATCTCATTATAATGGAACTTTCACTAAGCTATGCCTAAGAAAATACTGAACCTTCCTGTGAGAGTCTCATCACAATAGGATAAGCCGATTCCGAGAATAACCCAATATTAAAAGGTGTCAGAAATGCATTGTCAAAGTGGCTGCACTGTTGGTACTTTGTTGGCTGTATACCAACCTCAAGTTGAAAGTAATTCACAAAACCATGTTCAGTAAGGTCAAAGCATCTATTAAAAAAAAAGGAAGATCTTCAGTAACAAAGCTGCCTTAATTGTTTTCAATCTAAATTTTCATGTATTTTTTTATGTCCATGGTATAGTTTCAAAGACAATATTCAAACTGTTAAGCCAACGTCAAATATTCTGAAAAGAGACACATCTAGCTTAGAACTTCACTTACACAACAAGAAACAATCCGTAACAATACACTTCCTACATAAATTTAGATTAACTCGTAGCCAGTGTCAATGTAATTTCAATTTATCAACACTCCATAGTTATCAGAGAAGCATTCTCATTAATAACATTTAAGACTAGTTCCTACAGAAATGATTGACTGTTTCTTGTCAAGTTTTGATATTTATGAGTTCAGACCCTCAATTAATTAAACAGTTATTTTTTTTTAGGTTTTTATATTAACACATTCTACCTACTTATTGGTTCATGTTTGACTTGTGATCCATCTAATCAGTATACCATTTAATATAATGAAGTCCTTGAACAAGCGTACAGCTCGCCTGATGGTAAGCAGTTACTGTAGCCATATGGTAGTTGGCATCACGAAAGACACTCATGCATTACCAACCCTACCCCCCGCCCCAATGAGCACTGGCGACCATACGCACGCACCGGAACACAACAAACTTAGTTGTGCTGCTCTTTGAGCGAATAAATGCTATGCTCTACCTCTCTTATTTAGAGGGAGTGTTCCAGACAGATCTTATGTTGCAAAGGGTTTGGTACCCATGTCTAATATGGTTTTGATTTCTAGTATGTTAATACCATAAATGTGAAATTAAGTTTGTATGGGGATGTTTCTTTCTATGCCATAGTGGCTGTATTGATTTCATGCAAATCAATACAGCCACTATGGCATAGAAAGAACTTGGGGCATTGATAGATGATTTCTTGTAATAAAATATAGAATTATTAGTTCTCGCTCCATAGTTACCTCCTTGTGCCTTCCTGAGGGTACTCATTTATTCAACTAAATTAACCCGGGCAGGTCCTGCATGTCAAATGGTTGAGGTTTTTATAGTAATAATATTAGTATGAAGTATTAGTATGAAGTATTAATATGAAGTATTAGTATGAAGTATTAATATAAATTATTAATATGAAGTAGTAGTTTATCCTGGGTAAAATTAAGAATCTTTGAAAACACATGTAAAACGGCTGGAAGCTACTAAAGGAATTTATTATTTCATTAACAGTCACAATAAAGGCAAACATTTCATGATTGAATATCATTACTCAATGTATAAAATTTCTAGAGTAAATTGGAGAACATTTACTGTGTATATTTAATTTAATGATGCAATATTGGGTCTGTTTCCATTTTAAAATGTTTCATTTGTCGCATGCTGTTGTTTGATATAATTAAATATAAATTCATAACAGTTTTGCTATGGTAAACCCCTCCAGGTAAGTAAATAGTCTAAGAGGTCATCGGTAATTCGGTACTATTTCGTGTACCTAAATAGGTACACATATTTTTTTATCTGTTACACACTGGTCTTCACTGACACAGTAAAAGTACTTAGGTATATGGTCAAGATTGTATGGTAGATATTATTATCTTACCTATAAGTTCGAGTGACAACATTGTACAATCGAATCGTATTGTAGAATCGATTGATTGCTGTTTTTTAATTTCAGACATTTCTGGGCTATCGATCGGCGCAAGGTCAATGAAAATTACGTCCAAAGCATCTGTATTATGGAAAAAAAAATAACATTCTTACAATATCAGTAATAACCACACAGTAGGCATGATTAAGGAGTATACTTACATTTACAAATAGTAGTGAAAATCACTAGCTGGTAGCAACATGACAGTACGTAGTTCATTATTTATTCTATTTACATATTTAACATATTCATACATTAATCTAAACATCAGCAAACTCAATTAGATTCTGTTAATATTTGCATCAGGTAACCTGCATTTGTAGTTAAATATTAGGTAAGCTTTTAATGCTTTAAGCTAGACTTAGTTAGTTTTTGAGTACACATTTTAGTTAGTTCTACAAACATGCTAAAGTTGAGCATTTATGTACTAAAGTAAATACATAACTTATTGTTTTTAGATTAGAACTTCATCAAAAACATTATTCTGTTCTTAATTAACTTAAGTACCTATAGCTATAATAATATTTAGTAATAACGCTGAAAGTGTTATAGTGGCTACAAAAAAGTAATTTAAATCTATCATATAACATTAAATGCCGCGTATGCAACACAGATATTTAAAGCTGCCTTTTTGTTACCCCGTGTTTGACCACATGCATACGAAATTACTGTCCATATCCATGTATGGCGGTAAAGTTTTACTTCGTTGTGTTAATTCGGGACCATTTGACTATGCCTTGCCAATTCCAAAGAGGATGTTTGTCGGTCCATTATTTACTGTCTGTACCTGTCAATATGCAGCGTCCAACATAAATACTCATTTGACTAGCGACCTCCTTTAAAGATTCATTAAATTTACAAAAAAAATACATTATTTATATCAATGACTGAATTTCATTTCTCATTATTATTACTAGTAAGCCGTGTATCTTACTATTTCCATGGGCCCGCGCGTATCTTTCGAAAAGTATGCTCCGACTGCATCAGACTTTTCATAATAATGACAGTCCTGTCTCATCCACAGATCCCTGTAACCCCAACCCACCGCCAAATCCTGACCCATCCAAAGAATAACCCTCAATTGATTGGAAATGTGAAATTGAAGATCAACGATAAGAAACCGGAAGAGTTGTTTTAGGACAGAATCATAATAAAGTTATCTATTTTATTTGCTTTTACCCATATCTAAGCAGAATAGTTACTGACCATTTACTGATTAGAACAATCGTACACAGAGTGGAGACAGTCGATAAAATTAAATGTTATAAAGGTGTCCATGGCAACCAATATGGAAATTGAAATGATTAAATATTTCATCACGTTCGTCCATGCGCCGTACATTCGCATTCGCGTCCATATTTCATAATTCACCATGCGTGCATGCATGCCTTGATTGGTTAATTTTTATTCATTCCGCGAAGGGACAATTGTCTTTATGTAAAAAAAAATGGCAAGTGAGATGGTTGTTATGAATTTTAATGAGGGTATTTTAAAGTATGTTGTTTTATCGTAATGATGCGCCTACTATATGAAAAGACTCCTTTCATGGACGCAGAAATATCCTGTTTGTAAAAAAAAAATGTTACTTTATCAAATTGTTTTTCATATTCGGATATTTAGAAGCCCCCCTTTAAGTATTCAATATTTTAACTCCCAAATATGTAATGGTAAAAAATAGCCTCATAACACGCTATGTTTGATGCCGGAGTCAACTTAATTAAGTAACTGCCTAATTTTACTTTTATAGTCACGATATCCAAAAAGGGCATGTTTCATTTGATGTTTAGGTTGAACGAGTTCCAGATTTGGAATTGTAATTGATTTTTAAAGTTTATGAGGAAAGATTAACCACTAATGAAGCATAGAGAGTGTAAGGTTGTAAAAGCCATATGGACCTTATAGTCCACTAGCTTCCGCCCCGCGGTTTAACCCGCGTTCCAGATGGATATATTAATTTCCCGGGATAAAAAGTCATCATATGTGTTAATCCATAACACATTCTATCTGTATGTCAAATTTCATCCAAATCCGTTCAGATGTTGAAGCGTGATTGAGGGACAAACATCCAAATTCACAAACATTTGTGAGATATCAGTAATAATATGTATGTCCAAAAAGTTTTCTATCTCCGATGTTCGAAAAACTTATCATATAATCAATACCCAAAGTAATAAAGGACAATAATTTTATAAGGTTATCTAAAACTATAACATTGCACAAAATCATTACTTTTTCTAGGAGCGTCACAAAATCTGTGGTTTAGCCATAGGCGGTATTCGGCAGCTTAAAAAGAGGCGTGTGCCAATATTTAATTGAAGTCGTCCCCTTGTATCACGAACACCCCTCGTGTATCGTCTATTAGTATTATTATTAGCGTTAATGAAACAAGAGCACTTATGCTTCTTTAGTGATATAGAATGCTCAAATGGTTTTCTATTTTATGTACCTTATTGTTACCGAAGTAGCAACATCACTCAAAGAGGTGATAACTGATTGGGAAGTAATAGTAACTCCCGAGCAACCAATTCGAGATGGGCTTCCAAACGGTAGTTAAATCCGCTGGGCTGAGCTTGGATGGGAACAGATACATGCGTGTCAAGATTGTTTGCTGTGTGACTCCATGACTGAGTAAAGCTCATAAATGAAGCAGTAGATATTCCTGGGCTATTAATGCTGATGTCGGCAGATCAGGAAATAAATTGAAAACAGACATCTCGTCTTGTGGCGGGTACTAAACACTAATTCAATTAAACGTTCAAGGTGCGTGAGAAAACAGTCCCACAACAGGGCAAGCTCATTCATTAAACGTTAACTAATTGTTTAATTGCCAGTGAATCACGATTTGTAACGCGAGCCGTGATTGCGGTGTACTGACAAAAACAATCAAAGAAGCGTGAAAGTTGGACAAAGGTCCCGTAAGAACAACGGTATTTATGGCGGCTTTACATTATTAACTATTGGCAACATTGGTCATGCTGTGTTGCTACTGTTGTTATTTTTTTTTGCTTGTTTGTTGATGGTCTATTAATTCTTTGACCCATGATAATTTGCAGTAGGTATCTACTGTATAAACGGTTGTATGGCGAAAGAGCTCTTACATGTTCATGAAACATATTTTCTAATATAGTAAAATATCGAAAACCAAATGATTTCAATAAAGCAAAACCTAAAGCCTATCAATCTGTAGAATTTGTCTCTTCAAAATATGTTTCACACAAATATTCTATATTTTTTCCAACATCTCCTAGGGAATACTTTTTGTCCCAACATTGTTTGATATGGCGCTTGGCTTAGCTGATTCGGTCTACGCTTTTTGTTTGCTCTCGGATCTTGTTTACAGGCCTAGAGTGGTGCTTATGGTTGTTTACAATATTTTCCATAAGTCAATCGATAAGTCAGAACACGCCATTACGTATATGTACCAGCAGGGCTATTTTAAAACGTCGGAATCGATATCGGAAACGGATTCAAAAAATTCGGAGACGAATTTCAGCAATTGCTGTTTTAATTTCCGAAAACTTTTCGATGAATCAAATTGATATTGCCGTAAAGAAATATCAAAAATATTCGAATTCGGAAATTAAAAAAGTAATTGCGGAATGTCGCCTCGGTAGTTTTTGAATCCGTTTCCGATATCGAATCCGAGCGTTTTAAAATAGCCCTGCTGGAAACTGAAGCTCATGTCTTTCGGTAAACAATCCGCTGAATTCTACATTCATTGACTAACAAGCTTCCGCAAGGTTTCCTAAAGTTTTACCAGCGTTTCCGAAGAACCTTGTGATTTTCCGGGATAAGTATTTCATGTTTTATTCCAGATATATTATAAATATACGAGTATCTATGAGTTAAGATTAAGCTTTGATATTTACGTTTCTCTTGATGACATGCTTAGTTACTCATTGAACTACGTTATACAATTTATACTTTTGGCTACGGGTCAACCGTTGCCAAAAGATACCGCAGAGAACAAAACTATTTCATGATAAAACAACCTTCTCGTCGAATTCCAATACTTATTCATTAAAACAACATCGATATCTGCGTCAACTCCACCGATATTACAACCTAAGTTTACTTATCCAGAAGACTCTTTAAATAAAACAGTGCGGTGTAGCCGTGTTGAGTTGCCGACTTTTGAACCGCATTCGAGAATGTTTGGGCTCGCGGCGTCTGGAGTGTCAATATTTGCCCGGTCCCCGGCTATTTGGTTATGTTTGCCATCTCGGGCTCCAGTCATTACCTCGACACTTTATGAAGCTTTCTGTTGAAGTAGTCGAGTTGATAAAACTGATTTGGACAACGTGAAATGAATGTGTGTTTGTGGACGTCTTTTTGACGATATCTTTGATTTATATGAATTCAATTTCTAATTGCGACATTATACAAACTTACTGGGTTTAGTGTGCATCACTGTTTGTAAAATAGATACACAAAAGTATTGAAATAAATTAAAATTTCTTTTTAATAAAATGGGATGATTACTAAATAAAAATATGAACATCTACTAGCTAGAAGCTCATACCTTTAGGTTATATTTACTCACCCAAAAGCAAAAATAGTTTTGCACAATTTTTTACTATTAGTAGAAAAGAAAGAAGTTAAAGATAATTTTTATTATTAGTAATGAATAGTAAGTATTAGGAATTTATATTTAACTACTAGCTGTCTCGCGCGGTTTCACCCGCGTTCCCGTGATAAAATGTAGCTTTCTATTAGTGAAAGAATTTTTCGAATCCGACTGATAGTTCCAGTGATTAGCCCGTTTAAACAATCAAAAAATCTCTTCCGCTTTATTATAGATTCCTATGAAAATAAAGTTTGTAGAGTTTAGACCACAGAGTTTAAATTAACATTAGATTCGAGCTAACTTACAATTGAATTTTACCATAATAATTTCGCTATTATTAGTATCCTTAAGTTCTCTTCCAAATAATGAAACCTTTTAGTTAAAATAACCCAAGATGAACCAACATCACTCCTTCATGAAAAATCCAATACACTCGTCGGGGCGTGACCAGACGATGTAATAGCTCTTGAATAACTAACGTTATTCTTTCTTTAACGTCGTCAGGATATCTTGTTGACAGCTGGAACGGTACCTCGGCTGTGATCAAGATAAATTGTACTTTTTCGCCTGAAGTATTGTCGGGAATTTGTTATAGATGGCCTTAAAAAAATCTTAGTCGATGCAATGTTTTGGCCTTTATGTTGGACCATTTTTGTTGAGCTAGATTTATAATTTTCAGAAATCCTTGTTTCACAATAAATCATCAACCATTAACGCTAGTTGGTACAATGTATCGATCACAATGTCATCATTGAAACAGCATAATAACAAATGTAAAACATTGTTGACATGTTTTTTCATGATTGAAGAAATAAAAAGCAATTTATCGCCAAACTCAGACCTAAGTAGATAATTTACGACCTCAACGACAAAAGGGTTCGCCCTGGGCGCTCGGCCCATAAACCAACCGTAACTAAACAAACTACAAATAGTTCTTAATCTGATAGATATAAGATTCAAAATAGCATTCATTCTATACAACGTGTTCATTTCACGCGTATAAAATGTAATAAGTTGTATAAATCTAGGGCGTCGAAAGAATAGTGGCTGGGGAAAATTGAAATTAAACTTTTAGAGTTGTAGCATAAAGTTTATTATTGAAAGAATGATTTGTTGGAGGATTTCTGACCGTTATGAATAGAAACAGCCCCTGTGCAGTAGCTAGGGGATTTTCTTTTAGCAAATAATGTGTTCTAGCCCTATGCAATATTTATTGCAGACTACGAATTTGGGGAGACGGACTATGAACATTTTGGGTACGATGGATTAGTTTTCTAATAATATATTATTTAATTCAATAGCAACATTCGCTTTGGAGTTAAATCGCACGGTGCTGCTAAAAAAGGTGTTGGAAACAAAATTAATATAGGTAATTCATATCATACCAAGAGAGATTAAATTGCTCCAAAGAATTCTCAAGCTAAAAATACTGCAGTAGAAAAAGTACTACTGCAAAAAAAATGGACACCGTCATTAGCTTAAGTTAATAAGTCACTTTTTAAAGATAAGACGTAACGAATGGAGCATTTTTCAGCGAGTCTGGAATAAGAAAAAATATAAGTTTTCTCAATTCATTATTGTCTGTGAGAAGCCCTTGGATAGATCATATCAAATAAGTTTGCAGACATTATTCGAGTGTCATTTATATTTGAAGCCTTAATAATTTATGTGACTTTTGAATAAAATAATGGTAGGCGAAGTTAATAAGTATCGCTGTCAAGTATTATTTCATTATTCTCATTTAATACCAAAACTAATTAATCATAATTACTAAGTAGGTGTCATTTCCCAATCTGCTTGGTATTAATACATTTCTAAAGAAATATTCTCTTCCTAAACCTTAGGGCCTAAAAACGATCGGCAGAAAGTTGAAAGACAACAGATGTTCAATACACTTGAGTGTAGCTACATAACTTTTTTAACTACTAACGAAGTGCCGTCAGGAAGTTACTGCGTGCGTATCAGACAAAGTTTTGTGTAGGTAAACTGTGTGTAACTTCCGAGGGTAGTTTACACGTCTCTCTCACGCTCACTTGTTTATTCATGTGTCTGTATAAATAGTTGTGTTGATGATTTATTTTAGAAAGCTTTATATCTATAGTTTTAACGTTTTAGATCCCGCCATAATCAACTTTAAATAAAGCTTTGCCATCAATATAGTCGTTAGAACACAAACACAGTTTTAAATCTAAATTTAAGCCGCCAAACTTCTATATTTCACACAAGAAGTGATTATTATCAAATCAAGTCATACAGCAAACATGTTCGAGCATACCGATACCTAAAATCCTTGTAGATATTAGAACATAGAGTCTTTTATCTCCACCATCGGATGTACAGATGCCTTTGGAAGTACTTACTTAATCTCTTTGTCTGGTATCTCGGGTCATAGGCCAGCAGATACCGTAAGCCCCCGCTTCAAAGCGTGACTATCAACAGCCGACATTCGTATCTAAAGATAACAGATTAAGGTTAATATTCCTGTGACCTGCTGACAAACACAAAGTTACAACCGTTCCACGTTTCGTCGAGTTTTAAAGAACTCCTCTATGTAGTGCTCGACCTATTTCACTTGATGGATGATTTCTACCCTCGAGCCGGATCGAATGATTAATTTGAATCTTATCGCGATCGGAATACAGTTGATTATTTTGGAGTTATCGGTAAGGAATAATATTAAGTCGAGTTGCTGTATCCATATTTTTTACTGCGTAAGTTCGTTGGACTGATTTGTAAATTTTTGGTGTAGGTAGGCACTCAATGCTTTTTTTTAAAGTCTTGTTTTAATATCAGTAAGTGGAATCACGTTGGAAGAAGCTATCATATCAACTAGTAGGCATGTTGAACAGATTGGCTTCTAACATCATAAAATTAGTAAGTAGGTCATACTCTTTGAAGTACTATTCAATTCGGATTCGTGAAAGCTTTGTTATTGTCGTTTACGTTTTTGTGCAATACTGGGGCAAAATGTGTAGAAACAAGTAAAATGATGTAGCTTCTGTTTGTGAGACACCTTGTTTTAAGATATCTAATCTATCAGCGATGTAAAATGAACAATCTTTCTAATAATATGTTGAATTTTATATTCTACGATTATCAATATAAGTGATTAATATGAACAACTGAGCAGAAACAGAATTGCTGATATGCCTTATTAGAACTTATAATCTTCAAAATCCAAGCTTTTGTTTAATCCTATCAAATGATGTCAATGAATATACTTCCACCAGGTGAACTTATTGTGTTGTTGGTTTCGCGTCACTGGAAATTCCTGGATTAAAGTGTTTTTAGTAAACATTTCCGCTAAAATGTTATAATGAGGACCCACGCATGACGTACCTTTATTTAAACGTCACTCATTATGTTATCATGATGTAGAAAAGAGCGAAACAAGTATCAAATATTAGCGGGGCTTCCTTCGTAGCTGTCAAGTATTTCCTTTCCATTTTTCCGGTCCGTCACATCCGGTTGTCCAAACAATTAGCTTGTTCCCTTGTCGGTCCCTTGCCTTTGAAGTGTTCTTTGCATAATATCCCTGCGAGACACGACTTAATTTTCCAAGTACAAATACTAAAAAACAAGTGAAATAAGATGTCTCTTTGGAGGAACTTCAGCTTGTCTCAATTCTTTGATAATTACGTTTTTATTTTAGGTCTATTGTGTTGGGTCTTTCTATCGGGTAAATGTTCATCTTATACCCTTGATAAATGTATAATGAATTTCCTGGAAAGATAATTGTACGGAGCCTAATTACTTGCGTCGCAAAAGACTTATTTCTTAGACGATACAAAAGTAAAAACCCAGAGTCAATATCTATTATGGTTAGAATTTGCAACATTATGAAGAGATCTATTAAACCCCCCAAATAAAGCGAATGCTCCAAAAATCAACATTGCGAAACTGAAACTCCACTTCAGACGGTTAAAATTAAAAATGAATTTTCCTGAATGGCTCCAAAACTCTTCTCAGCTACAATGGAGATAAAAGGGGGGAAGCTCCGAAACGGGGTAGTTCATTAAACAAGCCATTAAGCTCATTCCAGTCTCGGTAAGACGAGGAGTTAATCTTCTGTGTATAAGTGTGTGTTTTTAGTTTTTTAAGCCAGCATTTGACACATCCGTCTCGCATCGTTGAATAATGGTTTAGCTCCATTAAAATATCTACTTTGGACGTCCCTAAGCTTCTAAAATTAACTTGGCTGTGTCCCTTGACAGCTGAATGTTTATTTGTGGGAATTTTTGTTGGGGTGTATTGACATTTTTTGTGTTTTCGGAACGAGATACTCGGATTTTACAGATTTGGATTGACTTAATGACTCTGAGCGCTTCCTTGAATCCGCCTTTTATGTGTTGTTATGAATTTAGTGTATTTAACTTCTCGGTAAGTTATGAGTGGTGACCTAGTTGGGAACTTTGGAATGCCTACAATCGTGAGCGTTTCTAACTGACGTCCTGCTTACCATTGAAATGGTTTTGAAAGAAAACATCTTGTCGTGAGATACACTTTTAGCCCGTACACTTTAGCATGAGCTAAAAGTGTTTCGGGGGCATGTTTCACTTACTAATCCTTACAATAGTTAGTGTTTATAAAATATAGTTTGAATGAACGTGTAAGAGAGACAACTATCCAGAATTTATGGAAAACCCATTGATCTTTGTTTTATATCAGTATCGGGTCTATTCGCGATATTAATATAACAATTTAGTTCGCGAAAGCTTAAAAAGTGCTAATCCAATAGATCTATCTACGTCGCTCGGTGTTATTTTGTATTCAAACATGGCTTGACTAACAAAAGTTATTGCAGGGGTAAGTATTCGAATATCTTGAATTTGCAATAATCCTGTTCTTGTGTCAACTTTAAAAATGAAGTGTCACAATTGCCCAATGAAGAACATGGCTTCAATTCTTTATAGCTCAATCAATTTTAATTCAAAAACCAATGCGTTGGCGTCCTCGTATACGTAAATACCCGATGAACCGATGACTAGACAAGCGTTAGTCATACACAAGTTTTATTGATCTAAAGATACGGAATACCCGCTATTTTTATCTTCTACCAACATTACCTTATCGTTTATTTATTTTCAACTCGAGAATGACAATTTTGTCACGTTTAGCTTTTATGTTTTGTGGTATTTGGAAAGTTACTTTTAAGTGGGTTGGAGGATGTTTACCTTTATTTTATTCACTTTGTAACTTTGTTATGCTTGAACTTCTAATCATGGCTTAGTGAACAAATAAGTGCAGACTAAGTAGGTTTTATTTTTATTGACTCCCGAGTTCTGTTATTAAGAATTTTAACGTTGTTATCCCGAATACTTGAATCTATCTTTCGGTAAAAATATTTATAGAAGTACAAACTATACCACGTGGTTTCACCCGCGATTAGTGTGATAACTTATAACCTTCCTAAATAAGTAGGTTATATACTTAATTCCTGAAAAACATAGAAACAAACTTTTCAGCTTTAGTATTTTGTTTTCTTGACCCATCTTGTGAAAAAAACATCTTGAAACCTTAAAATATTTATAATCCCAATCTTATTACAAACTTAACTTACTTATATCACTTCTCCCATTATCCTAATTTTTCCAATTCACCTGTTAAATCCTCATTCACACAACACTCTCATATGCTCATATTTTCTGCGCCATTTGATTGATAGTAATAGCCATTAAAACTTTCCAAAATGTCTATCAGAGTTTCAGCCTACCCTTGACCTAGATAACGATCTGGCAAGTTCAGGATCAAGAGCAATCCGAGCTATGTCAAAATTGTAATTAAGCTATGGTTTAGTCGATATTAGCCGGGCTTTCCGAATCGCTGGCGACCAACCAAATTTTTGAGTGCTGACAATTTTCTCTTGTTAACGGGAGTCTATCTTACCTGGAACAGATAAAATATTAGAAGGTAAGAAAGAAAAAGAAAAGACACAAATAAGCATAAAAGAGGCCAGAGAAGAAGTATCAGGTTAGAAGTCCGACGATAATTTTTCAATGGATTATGTGGCACAAAGTCTAGACAATAATTCTCGTTTATTACCTCATCATATTCTTTAAGTACCAGTAATTGCACTTTCCGTTGATTGATGATTATCGACATATCTATTTCAACTAATATTTTGGCGGCTTATCGTGCATCCTTACGTAAAGCACAATCGTAGGTAATATTGCGTTATCGCTTCCAACCCTAGCTCATCGTCGGAATCGACGCACAGAACAAACTTTGTGGCCGATAAGATAAATGTGGCCAAACAAATCTCATTAACATCGGTGTGTTCACTTATCGTCATTTCTAGTGACGTTTCGTGCTATAGTTATTAAAGTTGTGGGTATTTTCATATGTAGTCTAGTATTACTATAGTAATTCCAATAGTCGAAATTATCACTAAATATTCATTTTATTTAATGTTATAGGGCAGGGGTCGGCAACCTGCGGCTCTTTCGATTTAAAGTTGCGGCTCTTCATTTCCATACGCAAAAAATAATAATTTTATCAAAAAAAAAACATGCAATTGATCCATTCAGAGTGCTGACGATCTGCGAGTCTACATATTCGTGCGAACACATGCAAAAAGCCACAAAAAATTGCGGCTCTTTAAAAACTGGATAATTTTGTAATTTGTACCATTTGGCTCTTCCGTCTCAAAAGGTTGCCGACCCCTGGTATAGGGCATTGCTGGGACAGAAGCGTGCCAAGAAGACTGACAGCATTGGCTCGCTGAATGGCAATGGAAATTTGTGCCAGCCCTCTTGGCATGAGAGGCCTCAACAAGACATCTTAGAACCATCGATCCTCTGGTCCTCTGTAGCTTATACTTGCGCTTCTTGGGGCACTTTTGTCTATTATTTATTTAAATTGCCCTACTGAAAGACCATGAGTGAAACTTCTTTCTAGATTTATTCTTACTTGTAGCCTGTAGGTACGCAAGTATTTAGGCAGAGTTGCGTGGTTCTTTAGTCATTATTTTTATGGTATGTCAAAAAAGTTGCTACTATTACTACAATGATAAAAATTTGAATCATACATTTGCGAAAGAAGTCAGCAATATTAAGCCTGAGTTATTGTGTTAGAATATAATATTATCCAAATAAAAGGTCACGTTTACAATGTTGAGTGGGCGGACGACAATGGAAGACTACAACAGCTAAAAAGAACCGAAGTTATTTTCCACAAAAAACACATTTATCGGAAAGAATGTAGATAAAGGTACCCCGCTGTTCCGATATTCGTTTCTAAATAGCTGATTTTTAAGTATTTGTAGAATAGGGTATCTAACGTATGAAAAAATACACCTACATTTTTAGGTAGGTATTTTCTTCGTGGATTTTATGATCTGTGGTCATATTGCTCAAACAGTGTTTGTACAAGGATTACATAGGGATTTTGCAGTGGAGTCTATGTAATATTGTTTATATACTTCTGAGCTTCTAGTTCTAGTAACTTTACGACTTATTGATATTGAAAGTGTTTATAAGAGACTTTTTTTACGTAGCATTTTTTTCAAGGTTAAGTATTCGATGACCCTACTGACCCGCAGATAAAAATAGTTTATGACGCAAGCAAGACGAAACGAAGTTAATTCAGTCGTAGGTTCTGTCATAAAAAAATATTTTCACACTAGATAAACTTACTGAATATTTATTTAATATGCTACTCAAGACTTTGTCTGAGTCTAGACTAGTCTATTAGTACGTGATATTGTGGAAGAAAAACTTTTATGGAAGAAATTACAACAGTCCATAAGTCCATTCACTTTCATCTAGATAACGAAAACTATTTCAACGAAACTTTGAATAACTATCGGAGGCAGTAATTTTGAGGGCACATTAAAGTAATTTAACATTTGAAATATTCGCAAAGTTGTGAGTAATAACCCTGGCTTATGTCTTTATATTAGTTTCTGGGTACTTACCTTATGAATACGAATGACAGTATAACTTTCCTTGTACAAGCGGGAATACATTAGTATTCATGTAGGCATGTCTACTCTATACTTGTAAGGTTCCTAGATTATTTTCAGTGCGTGAATATTTGGAAGAAGGGTTGAAGATTTTTTTGTTATTTATCATATTCCAGAAGTTAGCTTACTGCCAGTTTCTGAAGCCAAATCAAAGTTAATCTCTTGAAAGTATTCCTGTCACTGTCTATGACATCTGGAATGACAAAGACGGCAACAGTTTTCATTATAGATTAGTTTTGATTTCGCTTTCAGAAACTGGCAGTCGGTGTCACATGTCAGTGACAACGAACGGCGATTACAACAACCAATATCTCCGTTATTATGAGGTACATTGCCGGAACGAAAATTTTTGTCAGTTTTCAACTTGATTCGTTCAAAAATTTTTAATGAACGAAAACCTTCTTGTTGGTATAATAAAATTGATTCTTGCAATCTGGTGCAAGCGAAAACCGACTCTAAGGTTACGAACCTTTTCATTCCGTGACTGTACATGCAGCACTTGTGCGAGAAGCTCACTATCTCTAGTCTCAGATTTCTTACAGGCTAATTAGGCTACGTTTACTCAATTTCCTTAATACTGTTTGCATGCGGATTTTCTCATCCAAATTGCTCAACAAACATAGTCAGCAGACGCGAAAGCTTCACAATATTAAACAAACAATACTAAACACCTGTTCCCATGTCACATAGTCCTCATCTAATATCAAACGTAGTGTTCCCAAGCACGTACCGTCAAGTTGTCAGCTAACATAAGTGGCCGAGGCCGTGCTCCAATTATGCTGTACTTTAGCATGTCCAGGGCCCTCTGGTGACTGTGTCGAGAGTCGAGCTTTCTCCAAGATGGGCCGGTTTGATTTAGTTTAGTCTTGGGAAATTCGTAGTCGCTTCCCGCTCCTACGCAATATTTGAAAAAGGAACTACATTTTGTTCATTTAGTTCGCCAATAGGTAGGCTATGGTTAAGAGCCATACAGCCTTGTCTTATTTGAAAATAGGTTACTTAGGTTAGGTTATAGTGGCCGATCGTAGGATCGATTTACAATTCAGACTTACGTCTACTACCTATAACTAAATTGGTTTTATTAAGTATGTGGTAAGAATATAATAAAGTACCTACAAGTAATTTTCGGGTAAGTCTTTACGTGGGTAAATGAATAATTAAGTGACAGGAGAAGGATGGAGTTTGTCAGGAGTTCAGGACATCTGTTATTTATTCTGAATAATTTATTTTGTCAGTTTGCGAAAAAGTATCCCAAATAAAGCCTAAAAATAAAATAAATATGTATAATTTTTGATCCGTAATAAACAATTAACACAATGCTAATGTTTACATTCAAACGTGAACGTAATTCCGAGGCGTGGAGAGTTAAATATTCAATTCGTGATTAGCACGGTGCAAACAAAGAAGCTTTGTCAACACTAATAGGCCGGCAGACGGCGTCCGGGCACTTAACGTTATCTTGCCTATAGAAGTGTAAATAAATACTTGGAATTGTCTTTAAGTACCTACTCAGCATATAAGTAGGTACATCGAGAAGTATCACTAATTTACCTTCGTTAATATGTTGCCATTACTTATCTGACCCGGTGGCCAAAATTTGAACTAATGATGCAATTTAGAAATGTCAAAGATTAGGATCCTGCTAGCACGTGCTAAAAATTGTTTTTTTTAATACCACTTAGGTGGCAAACAAGCATACGGCCCACCTGATGGTAAGCAGTTACCGTAGCCTATGGACGCTTGCAACACCAGGGGTATCACTCGCGCGTTGCCAATCCCTGAAGAAACCGCTTTTCACACCCTTTTTGAAGAACCCCATGCTGTACTCCATTGGAAAAACCACGGCGGGGAGCTCATTCAACAGTCCGAGCGTCCGCGGAACAAAAAATCCTTTTATCCCGTACAGTTCGAAACAATTCTGGTTACAATATGTGTGGATGGACTCCCCGTCGATGGCGAGAGTTGCGATGGTGGAAGATTTTTATCTCTTTTGAAATTAAATCCTTATTCATGTATTATTTTTTACAGTTTGATACTGATGTGTGTGTTACACCAACGTTACGCACAAAATTGTATTTTTTTTAAATCTGTGAACGAACGAACGCTGTTTTGTGAATGTGCCACTTCTAAATTTACTTAGGATTTCTATACTGCTTTGTCAATTCTAGACATATGACATTACTGGCTTGTTTGAAAATTAATGAGCGTATGATAGTCGGAAATTACAGGGCGGATGTTACCACTCGATACCACAAATAATGAGGGCCCTGTGAATTTATTCACTTAAGTATCTAATAATTCCACAGAGTAGGTACTTTCATAAAAAGATGACTAACTTGTAATGCAAGAGTTATTCCTTTTTATCACTTTGTGTCAATTTTACATCGTTAATCTTGCCTGGGCATGATAAATGTATCAATTATTTTACGACAAACCTGACGTAATTCAATGAAAATTTATATATAGTTGTTGATAATCTACGTAAAACCGTGATAGCTTCAAAATAATAGATAGTATTATGATCCTAATTTAGGTATCCTTTCACTTGTTATAACGAAAAATCTTGGTTTAACTTTTTTGGTATTGAAAATTAAGGTATGGACCAAAATAGCTATTGCTTAACATTTTATCCTTTAGACGCAAACAATTCACGCACGAGCTCCCCGCCTAACATTTAAAATCCCCCGACACCCAAACAAAATTACAACACGCAATTCACAATTAGAAATTAAACATTCCAGTTGAATTACCATTGTCGCGTCGTGTCGTCGTCGTCACGTCTCCCGTGTAGTACGTAGCGTATTTTACCGCGTATTTCGTGATTATGCAAAACAGTCTTAATTGCATTAAGAGACGACGCGCCGCGGCCATTACTCGTTCAAAATGTGTTTGACGTGTAATTCAATTATATTATTGCGCTTACAATTGAATTATTTTACGGCACTCGGTCTGGTTTTGGAATGAATTTCATTACACTCATTTTCGCGCCAACGTTTAATGTGATTGTCGGATTATGGCCAGTTAGGCGGCGAATTTTTTGAGTGATAAATTGCTTAATTTATTAAGTTTTTAAATAATACATAAAAGCTTTTCTTTTTCTCCTCGACAATACGTGTATCATTATAGAATTAACAATGTAGGTACTCATGCCTTAATCATAGTTAAACTGATAAAATAATCTATGCATTAGTGATCGGAAGTCAAAGGCCGTGCTGATGCGAGAGCGCGCCAAACTCTAAAACGGGGGCACGGGGGCCATTAACATAATGCCTCCATACAGCCTTGTTCAGCAATATCATATCCCACTAATGCATGTAGATATTACTGGGAGGCTTCCATCCAACTTATGGACTTCGAGAACAGTAGATTTATCATGTAATTTAAGTAAAAAATCGAATGGAGTGGAATGGTTTTTATTTCGTGACGAGATAAAATTAAGAATTCGTATTTTGCTTCTATATTTGATTACTTGGGACTCGATAGATATTGCGGGTTCTGTTAGGAATCGAGAAAAATTACAGCGTGAAAAAAAAAAGTATTTTTCTAAGGACTTTGTTGAACATCATACTGAGACTATTATTTAGAATACATTTTATGTAAGTACTATTTTTGCAGCCTGGTTTTAGAATTAGAATTAGATCATACGATAAAAAAAAACAACGAAGAGTTACGTTTACTTTAAAAAGTTAATGAAAAGCACTGCGATGTCTTGAAAGACCCTTTGAAAATGTTTCGCAGACTTGTGTTAATCACGCGATACGTCCAATTTAAATAATTAGATAGCTCTAAATCAGTCACTAGGTATCTGTGCTGTACATAAATAAGCTTAGGTCAAATAGATAATTAGATATTTTCTCAAAAGCATTCCGAAATACATATAAATAAAATAGAATCGCAGAGCGGTCGACGTACCTAGTTCTTGAGTTCATAAAATCTCATTTAGATACGATCTTTGTTCTCCAAAAGCAACACATGCGAGGGTGGTTCCAGAAAAATTTAGAGTTTGCCCGTAGGGAGAAATTATTGTAAGACTGAGTACCACTTAGGTAACGCATGCTTGGAATGACTGGCCTAAGTTGTTAGGACTTAAATTCGCCTATGAGTGTATTGAGTTTGCTCAGGCATATATGCCATTATAAATAAAATTCTAAAATTGGGCGATGTGTCATTGAATTTTGTTTACTTTTAAATGGCGTGTGCCTAGAAGACATGGACGCCACTGTTGGAGACATAACGCATCGATTCCGTTCAATATAAAATACTTCTAATTCGATTATATATTTTATATATAGCAACACTGTTGCAAGGACTGTCTATTCGATTTCCACCAGGAACAAGTGTGCGCCTTGTAAGTTTGCTTTTAATAAATAATGGAATTCTAAACAGCAGCGGGCAGTTTTAATTAGCTCCCTGCAAGCACCATAGTGAAGAGTGAATCATTTTTTGACCGATCTCGTAAATAAATTCGATTTCTCAATCCATACATTGAGTTTTCAGTCGATTACCCTCCTCCAAACTAACACGCCGTAGAAAACTTGAACCTGTAAAAGCTGTCAGACCTTTTTCTGTAACTTGGTAACCGGCCAAACATCTACGGAACCAATAAGGAAGCGGGAACGTTTTATAGATTCCTTTTATATTTTTTTAACCAGCCACAAAACCTCGTTTTAGTGACGCATTGAACGTTGGCGGTGAAGGAAGCATGGTCAGTTTAACTGCGCTGTTAAACTTTGGTAATGGTGTTGAAGTTACTTTGTAGTTTAAATTCTGTTATCGAAATTTTAAAACGCTCAGCAACTTGTTGGATTATTGGCTATTTTGTTGAAGTTTCTTGAGGAAGATTCCAATCTTCTATGCACAAAAAGTTATTAGCGTTGTCTAACAAAGTCCCATGTTATTTTGCTCTTATGTAGTCTCCATCAATTTCCATAGCAATTTTGTCTTAAAATAGCTGAACATGTTCAGGAGAAATATAGGAAAAATGTCACACATTCGTGTAACCGAGTATTTCATACAGCTTTGACATGCAAATTCTTCTGCTGGCGTCGAATTTAATACACTGCTGGCTTTCGTTGCCGCCCATATTGAACCGTGTTTTTCTGAGCGGGTTTTTTTTGTGATATCCTGAAATGATTCATGTCATTGATTTGTTGTCATGTCATAACCTTATCATCATCATCATCATCAGCCTATAATGTCCCACTGCTGAGCACAGGCCTCCTTTCACAAATGAAGGTGAAAGGGAATGGGCAATACTCCACCACGCGTGCCCACTGCGGATCGGTGGAGGTAGGCTAGTGGTCAACCTACTGTTGGAATTTTTCAAGCCGCCTAGGAGGCATCCAAGTAGCTTAACGACTATCACAATTAAGTGATAACCGGGACCAACGGCTTTACGTGCCTTCCGAAGCACGGAAACGCTCGCGTAGCTTAACTTTGCCGATCGATTAAGAACGGCTAATCATGCAACACCACGAGCGCTCCTAACCTTAACCATAACCTTATATGAACCTGAAACCCGCCTGTAAGATTTGTTTCTTGAATCAAAGTATCGCCTGGCTACACACATTCTAGTGTCTCCTAGCAGATGCACGTGAGAGCCACATGTTCCCTACTTCATCTTGGGCTACGTCATCACTAACTAAACTTTCGCTTACGGTTAGATAACAATTAATAATGGCGAGATCCATACATTGATTTGTACAAAAAAATAAATCATTTTAGAGAGTTTTGAATCACTTCCAATGTTGAGATTATATTACCAGCAACATATTATTATACTTGAAATATATTATAAAACCCGCAAAACATAACAACAACGTAATGGTGTTGGTCGCGATTCGCCGGCATGGCATAGAATGTCGCATTTTTATCCCGGGGATCTAAAAATATGTTAAATGCCTCAAGTTATTCTTTAGGCACCAAAGATCAATAATAACGTAATTTCAACGTCTCTAAAAATATTTTTATTGTACATTTCTCGCCATGATTCTTTGTATCCAAGTCACTAAAGCGTTCATTCAAATCTCACACATTAAAATTAAAACTAAAATAAGCGATTCCATATATTCGTCCAAGGATATTCCTATCATTCAATAAGGGTGTTGTGTGTCTGTGGGATACAAACACGTGTGAAGAATCTTTATTGCATTTTTAAGTGTGGCAATACTCGGTGGTATGTTCTGAGGGGTGTCTACTAATGGTATTTTATAATATTTAAATTGTTATACGGGGAACACTTATAAACAGATCAAGCTAAATTGACGTAATTTTTTTTTACAGCAATGGATATAATTTTAAGTCTTTACTTTGCCGCCATTTGATATCGAGGCATGACGAATATTTTATTGCTGGAAGACATTTTTAGTTAATTAAATTACCAATCAAGACTATGATATCTTTGGACATAATTGTCGATCCTCCACCCTGAGAGGAAATTGAAATACTTTCTCTGCCCCAAAATCAATTTAATCCTGAAATTCAACGTACAGAAATAACAATTATTCACAGAACAATATCGAATCCAAACACAATTAAAATCACGTACGTACGAAAACAATTATAATACACCAAAAACCTCAGACCAGTGTGGGAACAAAACTCGACATTTCACTTTATTTCGCTGCAAACTGCGGTATCAATATAGTCCTTGTACAAAATCGTAAAATGTATCAAATAATGACTTGTATCGAGGAGAAAATTACAAGGCTCCCAGGGAACATGTGTTCCTTAATAATAGGGTATATTGCGGTCGGCAGGTACAAAGCCGGGATATTTTTTAACGATGAATCACTCTATAGATTCCTTTTACGTTTATCGAGATTTTATTAACTTCGATTTTATGGTTTTAATTTGGCACTGGTCGAATAATTAAGTGTTCCTTTTTTGAATGTAGTGCTTTATTGAATGATTGGCCTTTTGCTAAAAAAAAAAAATTTTTCTTCAATGGCGTCGCACGCTTTTTGTATTTTGCCAATTTCCAGTTAGGTATATAAGTTCTAGTCACAATAAATCACTTTTAAATAGTCCTCAGTTAGTCACCGACCATAAAAGTCATGGTACTGAATACAATGTGGTCATTGTACTAAAACTTTTCACGGACTTCTTGAGACAACTTGAAAAGTTACGATACACATAATTTCACTTCACTGGTGCACATGGATTCATTTTTATTGGATAAAAATACACGAATTTATGAAAATAAAAATGAAAACACAACGTCACTTCACTCTGCAAGTTCCCGCCAAAAAGTCCATAAAATATAATACGAAGATCTAATAATTTATTTTTCTTTGTTGCCAGTTATAATTATGCCAGGAAACAAAACAAAGAATGAGGTACCAAAATGAATAACCCTGGCTAGATGAATATGCCTACCCTCCCAAAAAACATGAACAAAAATCGTTCAATATCGAACAAATGTGTTCATTCATAGACTGATGTTTTAGCTCATCCAACGCGTGCTAAATGCGTCTAATTAGGTCGTTCCCCGCAAAGCTTGTCATCACACTATAAACTTGTGCTCCGGATTATTCCGGGACATTAATAAATCCCACTGAATGTGTGAGATGAGTTACACGTTCCAACATAGTTCACTTCAAAACAAACGCGAAGTTTATGTAGGAGGTGAAGATTGACGAAAAAGCGGGATTTATTTGTGATTGATATTTTAGACATACTCGTACTGGTCTGGTACTATATGAAATTCGAACTGAAATAACTTGTAATACTAATTTGAAATTGGAATGGTCTGAGAACCCCGGATATTTTTTTTTGCCTCGATGGTCCGGTCCGGCCTTTGTGTTCAAAACTGGCCAGTCTTTGGAAAAAAAAAATGGCGTCATTTATCAAAAACTCCATGTCTTCAGTAAGTCCTTATTCTGAGGTCATAAGAGATAGATTTAGATGTAAATGTGCCTGGTAAATTGGTAATAGTATGTTTGCATAACTAATAGTTTTGTTTTTATATTTGTTGGCGATTGAAAGCCGATGCCTATTCATTTGATATTTTATCTACATATATCTACTTTATTTTGTGTTGTGACCATAAGTGAACATAATGAGAGTCGAGTTATGTGAGATATAAACTATAATTAAAACTTCTATGATCCTACTTTGGATAAAAAAAACGTGAGCTAAGTAATGATAATATTATGATATCGCATAATGATTGAATCTATCATAACAGCTCATTCATATTAATGTCTACAAGTTTTACAGCATGTCACCAGAGACTTGCCTTGCCATCACTGACATAAACTAATGAGACAGAGGATGTGCTGTCTCTTTCTCACATGGGGGAAGTAGTTAAGCATCAGTAAGCATCGTTCGCTGTGAATTCTAACCATTTGTGCCAATTAGCAGTAATAGAAGTGAGTGGTTCAATTCTCATGGGGGTTCTGAAGATGTGGATCTTAATCTTTGAGTATAATTTGCCTTTTGTTATTTATGGAAACATTATGACAAGCACGTATTACTTACCAGTTTTTTAACATAAAAATCATTTTTATGCACGGCGATCTGGAAAAAATCGCTATAGTGGATGCATATATACCTGTATGCAAAATTGCAAGTCTCTAGACCCTGCTGTTTGTACAGTTGTGCCCAACTGATATGGCTTAACGATGTACCTACGCAGAAGACACTTTTGGTGCATTTTCAAAGCGCGGGAGACCATATTGGTCGGCAGCTGCCGCCATGTTAGCACGCGCCGTGCGGAGGGGCGTGAGTTGCGAGTGAGACGGAACTAACAGCTGCATTGTATTATGAACCTT
Source organism: Polyploca ridens (assembly GCA_951394255.1). NCBI lineage: Eukaryota > Metazoa > Arthropoda > Insecta > Lepidoptera > Drepanidae > Polyploca > Polyploca ridens. The sequence continues at coordinate 2,445,527 of OX596268.1, forward strand.
ATAGTAGTGATCTATATAATAATAATAATAATAATAGCCTTTTTATTTCCTATAAACCTTATAAATTGGTTACAAAATATTTTGTTTTTAATCTAATGTTAGTAAATTACTCTAGTGTTAGTTAAAATTTATACATATTTATTTGCTGTTATGTATATTATTACAGGAACCCCTTGATAGGGTATAGGCCTCCTCCAAATTCATCCATTCTTCCCTATTCTGTGCAGCTCTGATCCACTTTTTTCCTGCCACCGATATTATGTCGTCCACCCATCGTTTTTGTGGTCTCCCCACTTTTCTCTTTCCTTGTGGCCCGTTCCATTTAGTACTCTTAAGAGTCCATCTCTGGTCGGTGTATCTCGCTACATGACCGGCCCAGTGCCATTTTAGCTTTAGTGCTTGATGGAGTGCATCTGTAAGCTTTGTCTTTTTTCTTATTTCTTGACTTCTTATTTTATGAATTCTCCTTAGGCTAAGTATGCTTCTCTCCATTGCCCGCTGACAAGTTGTTATTTTGTTCTTTATCTTGTTCGTAAAGGTCCAAGTCTGGGAGCCATAGGTCAAGCAAGGTAGTATACAAGTATCCATGACAGTCTTTTTCATATCTAGATCGTAGTTACCTTTTAGTATTTCTTTATGTGTCCAGTATTTGTTCCAGGTGCATGTGATTCTTCTGTTGACCTCGTCTTCGTTATTTGTTTTACAAAAGGATACTTGCTTTCCTAAGTATATGTAACGCTCAACATACTCTAGTGCAACACCGTCTAGCATGATTTTTCCTGTTATGCTGTTTGTCATTATTTTTGTTTTGCTTAGATTCATATGCAAGCCGACATGTTTAGCTAGTAGTGATCTATCTTATCTTATCTTATCTTATGGAAGGGCCGAGAAATAGCTCGGACACTTCGACCCATTGGGATCTATTGTGGTCCCCTAGATACTTTACTCCTCCCCAGTCTCGTTGAAAACTCTTTTCATGAGTTTTACAACGAGGCTAGGAGATATGAGCCTATAGTCTTCTGGTTTTGGATATCCGATCCCTAGGAGACTCATTCGCTTACCAGCCAGTGCATCGCATGTGCACAGAAGGTGCTCCATGCGCTCCGTATGTTCCCCACACAACCTGCACATGGGTGTTGCGGTTAGACCCATCTTCATGAGCATGTCGTTGGTTCCAAAGTGCCCAGTAAAGGCCCCAAGCAGGTAGCGGATTTGCTCCCTGCTCATATTCCAAATGCATTCCCGGGCTTTGAAATTAGAGCCTAAGAATTTCTTGGAGTGTTGTAGACCGGTATTAGACAGCCAATGTGTTCGTTGTCTTTGATCTGCAAACTCCCTAAATGTGGCTTTTACGAGACACGTCGATATGCCTACACATGGTTCTGGACCCACAAAGTCATTTGCTGAGCCCTCTCTTGCCAGTTCATCTGCCACTTCGTTACCATGGATTCCTTTGTGCCCAGGGACCCCACATCAGTCTTACCCTGTTATGCTTCCCAAGCCTGTTTAGGGCTTGGACAGCATCCAGAATAAGTCTGGAGTCCACTTTGTAGGATGCCATGGCTTTGATTGCAGCCTGACTGTCACTGAGAATATAGATGGATTTACCTTTGGTTCCTCTATCTATATTCTCCTGAGCACAGGTTATTATGGCGTATGTTTCTGCTTGGAAAAGTAGTGATCTAAGGTTGATTGTAAGTTTTAAGTATTCTTTCGTTAATCTTCGGGGCCATACTTTCTTTTCTGTGCATACGAAGATTCACGACGCGCCTTATCAGTTGGGTAATACTGTACTGTGTATGCTCCTATCAATCAGTCAGTAAGATAGTGTCCTGTATTTATAGGATATTACATGGATATTTCAATAAAACGCAGTACCACAGATTACTACATAGTAACGACAGTACTTCAAGTAATCGTCTTTATTTCGCGGTCTTCCGACTGACAGGCCCAGAGATAACACGAAAGGGCCGTTCTACATATATAGATAGTAGATGTTACCAGCTTGCACTCAATGTATCACTTGCATTGCAAATATAATTACGTTTATGGGTATTTTTTTCCCTTGTCTGAAGTGGATGCTCACGCAATAGTATGTCGTGGTGTTAACATGAGCCTTTTTAAAAATAAATACTATAAGCATATGCGATAGTCAATCAATCTATAGACAAAAAATATAGTAAAGATTGCCACGTACATAGAAAATATCCTTAACACGGAATTTTCATCTCATATGAAACTCTGGGCAAAATCTAGTGTGAAATATAAAATTTGCAAGCACACGTTTAATTACTCTGTAAAAAGGGTGGGAGCGAAATTCAGCAGTAAGATATACCGAAATCTAGTGCTTATTCTGTATTCTCGTGGTGAAATTTCATCACAGCGCCTGCTAGGGTTGCCAGTTTCGCAAAGCCTGATCTCCCAATGGAAAAGCTAGACATAAGAGGACATGATTTCCATACAAAGGTAGGTTTTTGGGAAAATACCGTACAATTTTTTTCTGAGAATGTTGGGCGTAAACGGCTCTACTGGTCTTGTGGTCCACATTTTTAGAAAGCTCCTTTACTGGTTTATCCTAGTTTGTGGACTAATATCTATATCTTTAGTATTGCATATAAATATTATTATTATTATTACCATTTTTTGCTGGACTAACAGACAAATCTGCAAAAATCTCATCACACTCAAATAAGAAGAACAGAAGTCAAGAGGAGTCGCTGTGACGGCAGGAGAAAGCACAGTCTACCACCGAAAGCACACTTATACACTGCTCTGGTCAGCGCTCACTGCCAGCAAACAGCCTCCTCATGGCACAACACTTAATATTCTTCTCTTAGGTAGGAACTCTCCCATTCGTGTAGCTCCAAATTTTGCTCTACCTCAATTATAAAGCCGTGAGAAGTAGTGGCAACCCTACGCGTTGTAAATGACACGTAGCATATCTGACAACTTATCTAACTTGGCGTTATCACACGTCATTCGTCGACGTTTAACACGTGTTCGTGGTGTTATATTAGTGGAATTAACAACGCTTTTCGCTTGCTAAGAGAGTTTTAAGTTATTTGCATATCTTACGAGTGACGCGTGTATCTTGTTTTAGTTGAGTGTTTATTTGCTTTTATAATTGGTAGCTGAGATAGCGTTATTATTATACTAAGTTTTATCCCTTTCTCGGGATGAATTTTTCTTTTCAGGTGTTGATCTGTCTCGCTTGAGTAACGATAATCCAAACAAGTAGGATAGTGTGGAATAAATAGGTAGGTAAGTTGACTATATTTTGGACCTGCCGAAATAACATACTTAGGTACTTCTTTTACGGTACGAGTTTTTTTTACGGCAAAAGCTTTTTTTTAAACAATGTTGCATAATATGCAATAATTTTTTCCAGGTCACACCTTCTTTGTTAGAATAAAATAGGTCAACCGATAACCTGGAAATCTTTGGTGTGCTTACTGAAAAGTTCCATCGTAACTTACCATACTTAAGTTTAACTTGAATGTAAATCAAAGATTACTACTGCTCTAAACTATATTACATTACTGCTAGAAAAAAAAATGTAATGTTTCAGGGTGTCTCTTGTTTTTTTTTATTCCAACTATTTCCAACCCTTATGTCCATGGAATAAGTGAAAATCCAAGATTTTTGCTTAGGTATGTCAATCAGGGTCACAAACTACAAAAAAATATTAACTAAAAAATCAAAAAAAAAATATAACATGCTCTATTACTTATTTAAAATGAGAGCAAGTATTGAACCTTTTTAGTCCACTTTTTATGTCGGCTGATCGATATCCACAGACATATAATATTTATAAGTCGATATCTCGTTTTTAATCATTTCGGCTTTTCAAGAAATACATAAACTCCATCATCACACACAACACTTTGCGTCAACGCAACGTATGTACTCATACGGAACGTCAAAAGCGTGTTTCGAATACAAAATTAAGCGAATTAATTCACTTCGCTCAGTGAATTGGGTGAATTAGCCGAGATGTAGGCTTCATTGGGGTAAAACGAGCCTCTGATGTATTATAAACCTTCACGTATATAGATAGAGTTTATTATAATTGTACCCGTTTCTAGGTTTCTGTACACAGTGTCCGAATGGAAACAAGTGCGGTATACATTATTTATAACTAATAAAAGATAATTAGAATACATCTAGGTTAAAGGTGTCGGGAAACACAGACCCCGGAAGAGAGTTCCATTCCTTTGCTGTTCGTATAAGAAACACTCTTTGTGTTCGGATACGCGAGATGTCGACAACATATGGGTGAAAATTTTCCCGGCGTCTTGTGTGTCGATGGAGAACCTATAAACCTACCGAAATACCCAAAGTAAAAAATACTCATTTAAAAAAAACAAATATATTATTATTAAGACAGTATTTATTTGGCGCGCAAATACTCAATGCACTTTTGGTTGTTACGAGTGGCAACGTTATTTATGGTTGTCACCACGCAAGATTTTGATTATATTTAGATGTGTAATGTCTCTGAAACGTCTGATGTATGTAGATAACAATTGTATACAATCTATTGAAAACAAAACACGTTATCATTACTTAATTTAAAAACGAAATTAACAAAACAGATTATAAATCTGACACCCCTACTAGCGCGGGCGTCTCGTGTGGGCGCGTGACAAGCATACACTATGGCGCGTGTTTGATTCCATTTCACTCACGTTTGATACTAACATATAATTTGAGTTTGAAGGTTAGGTTCTTGACGGTATACGTCATTGAACTAAAATATAATTATAAATACTTATTACCTAAAATTTTATAGTCTAGCTCGACATAGTCGAACTCCGCCCTACTGGCTGCATAAATGGCTTTTGACTTTGTGATATATAAATAATTTCAATGGATTATGTACGTCGTGCTCTTTCGCTGACTTCAATCAGTGTCAGGGTAGAGTTATTTCATACCTTTTAGTGTATTTGGAAGACGATAATTTTTTTTTAATTACTTTTTATTTCATAATTTTTAGTTTTTCTTAAATGCACTAAAGTTTGACCAAGGCTTTGAGATGTTTTTCCTTTGACAACACACCCGTAGCTCGTATCAATAAGCCAGGCCGTCACACATATTAGTCCATATCTTGAAAACTACTGAACCGATTTCGATGAAACTTGCACTGTTCCCTAAGTTTTTTTTTTTTTTTTTTTTTTTATACCACTAAGTTGGCAAACAAGCATACGGCCTGCCTGATGGTAAGCAGTTACCGTAGCCTATGGACGCTTGCAACACCAGGGGCATTACTCGCGCGTTGCCGACCCTGAAGAAATCTCTTCACGCCCTTTTTGAAGAACCCCATGCTGTACTCCATTGGGAAAACCACGGCGGGGAGCTCATTCCACAATCTGAGCGTCCGCGGAACAAAGCTCCTTTGGGCCCGCACAGTTCGAAACAATTCTGGTTTCAATATGTGAGGATGGACTCCCCGTCGATGGCGAGAGTTGCGATGGTAGAAGGTAGCAGTGGGCAACAAGTCGAACAATTCTTTAGAACACTCTCCGTTGTACAAGCGGTAGAACACACATAAGGAGGCAAAGTCTCTCCTTAGACTAAGGGGCTCTAAACCGCTTGTGAGCTCGGGATCGTCAACAATTCTGATGGCACGTCGTTGAACCGAGTCTAAAGGCCCAAGCTGGTATCCAGGTGCTCCCGCCCATAGGTGACAGCAGTACTCCATATGAGGCCGGACTTGTGACTTATAAAGTTGTAGCCTTTGCCCCGATGTGAAGTACTGCCTCGCTCTGTTGAGCACTCCTAGCTTTTTGGATGCCAGCTTAACCTTGTCTTCCAAGTGACTTCGGAACAAAACGTCGCTAGAAATGTCAACGCCAAGGATCCCGATGCTTTTACTGATGTTCAAGGAGGTGTTCTGGAATTGTGGAGCCACAGACCATGGGGTTTTCTTAGCGGTGAACGCGCAGGCTTGAGTCTTGGTAGGGTTGAAATGGACTAGGTTTAGTCGACCCCAATCGGAGACACTAGTTAATGTACTCTCGATTTCAGACATCAGCCGTTCGCGGCTTTCCTCCACGTCGGAACGAGGGATATTTGCACGGCCCGTGTAATAAGCGTCCCCTGTACTGTCGTCCGCATAGCAATGAATGCCGTCAATAGACAGCATATCATTGATATGCAGTAGGAACAATGTTGGGGACAGCACAGAGCCTTGCGGGACGCCAGCATTTATGTCCATGCTATCAGAGCAGCTACCGTCAACGACGGCCCTTATGCATCTGCTGGACAGAAAGCTGGTAATCCATTTGCATAATCCCTCGGGAAGCCCGTATGCTGGTAACTTCGTGAGAAGACCCCTGTGCCAGACCCGATCGAACGCCTTCGCCACATCTAGGCTTACTGCCAATGCCTCACCTTGACTCTCGATGGCGAGCGACCAACGGTGCGTGAGATACACAAGGAGGTCACCAGCTGAGCGACTGTGGCGGAAGCCATATTGTCGGTCGCTCAACAACTCGTGATCCTCCAGGTATCTCAAAAGCTGCGTGTTGATCACGCGCTCCATGACTTTGGAGAGAAGGGAGGTGATGGCGATAGGCCTGTAATTCGTCGGGTCTGATCTGTCGCCCTTTTTGGGCACTGGGTGCACGTGGGCAGTTTTCCACGAAGACGGGACTTCATTTTTGGTGTAGGAAAGTGCGAAAAGACGCGTTAATACTGGACACAATTCAGGAGCACACTGTTTCAGTACCACTGCCGGTATGCCGTCTGGCCCACTCGACTTATGGATGTCTAGAGAAAGCAGTTCCCGCCGGACCTCCCGTTGGGTAATGCTTATCTCCGGCATGGAGCTAGCACACTGCGGGATGGTAGGCGGTGTGGCGCCCCCGTCATCCAAAGTCGAGTTCGAGGCAAAGAGAGAGCCTAAAAGATCAGCTTTCTCCTTTGCACTATGGGCCAAGTTTCCGTCCGGCTTACGGAGTGGTGGCAAGGACGACTGGCAAAAGTTTCCTTCAGCAGCTTTGGCAAGAGACCAGAAAGCGCGACTTCCAGACGGAAGGCTAGTCAGCCTCTCACCAAACCTGCCGACGAAATCGAACTTAGCCCTGGCAATCATTCGCTTACTGAACCTCGAGGCAGCATTAAATTTGCGTTTCGCATCAGAGATCTTAGGGTCCTGATTAGTTCGGGCCGTGGTCCAAGCCTCAAACAAAGTCTGCTTATTTTGTCTAGCATCTTTGCAGGGCCGATTAAACCACGGTCGCTTCTTCACCCCTGCAGCCACAAGCGGGTTTGGGATATAACATTCCATTCCCGCCAGTATCGCCTCAGCGACGGCAGCTGCACAGGTGTCAGGATCATCTGATGCGAAGCAAAGCTGTCTCCACGGGTACGATGCGTAGAAATCTCGCAATCCATCCCAATCTGCCGACTTGTAGTGCCATACACGTCGCCTTCCGGGAGGCCGGGGCGGATCATGTCGGGCGCATGGCACTTGCGTCCGGACGAGACAGTGGTCCGATGACCCAAGTGGCGCATCCACTATCACTGCATAGTTGTCCGGTCGCGTAGTCAGCAGAAGGTCCAGTAAGGAACTAGTATGGCTCTCAATATCTGGGATTCTCGTAGGAGAAATAACCAGTTGTGAGAAGCCATAGGCCAGGGCAAAGTCGTGAGCAGTCCTCCCCGCGAAGTCAGTGGACCGAGAACTAAGCCACTCAGCGTGGTGAGCGTTGAAGTCTCCTAATATCACTAACTCTGCGGAGGGGTACTGCTCCAGTACTTTGTCAGTCGTCAGTTGCAGGTGCTCAAATAACCGGATTGTGTCCGCGTCGCCGCTGTGAGACCTGTAAAGGCACGCGTAAACTTTGGTGTGGCCACCGTGATCTACGCGCGCCCACAAAATCGACAGGTCCCGGTCTTCTAGGCCATGGAGACGGCGACAGCAAATATCCTCCCTGACGTACATACATACCCCGGCACGGCGCACAAAATTGTGCTCCAGCTTGTACCCGGGGTAGTGTAAATACGATGTATCATCAGGGCAGGATATTTGTGTCTCCGTTAGAAAAAGCAGAGTCGGCTGTGCAGTCTCCAGATGTTGGTGGACTGCATTGATGTTCGCATGAATTCCCCTGATATTGCAAAAGTCCATTTTAAATGTGGACGGGGAGGCCGCTGAAAATCTCTTTCTTGGTTTTCTTTTTTTTGGCATTTTTTTTAAAAAGGGTTGGAGAGATTAAGAGGAATCGCTGTGCCAGCAGCGAAAGGAACAAAGTGCAAAAGTGCAAAGTTGAAGTAAATGTAACCCAATAAAAATGGAATGGTTACAATCCGATTAATATCTTCGGAGATATGCGTGGACAAACATACATACATACAACCTATGAAATGTAAATTTGTTTGGAAGCCCTAATAGATCATCATATGTGAATATATTGCAGTTCCAATAATATTATATACATACGTGTCGAATTGATAATCTCCTTTTTTTTTAAGTCGATTAAAAAGACAAGCCTTGTAGATTTTTGACAGATCATTCATATAACATTACAAGCTTCCGCTCTGCGGCTTTACCAGCCTTTTCCTGGGATAATAAGCTATAATCCAGGTTATGAACTATTTGCCATATGCATTCTATCGTATATATGTTACCGGCCAAACCCGATTTTAGGCTAAACTAGTTTGGCCTAGACCGAACTAGTTCTTCCTATATGCGATAGGATAAACCGGTATAGACTAGGCCAAACTGATACATCCTAAGCCCGGTAGGAGAATCTAGTTTAGCCTAGGCTGAACTAGTTTATCCTACCATTATTATTATTATAGCCTCTTTATTTCCTTAATAAATAATTACATTTCATTATAATTATATTATATATTTTATTCTTTAGCATGCATTATATAATTCACTTTATAAAATAGGATTTTAATTTAGTAGTTATTTATTCTTAGTGAAGGTATGTAAAATTTTAAAAAATCATGCAATTTAATTTCATTCAAATAAAATTATTTATATTTTTTTCAAAAAAAATATAGTATAATTATCATTCATTAAGGACCTCTCTATGAGTAAAGGCCTCCTCCATTTCATTCCATGCATCTCTATCTCTTGCTTTTTCAATCCAGTCTTTGCCGACCACTTTATTTAACTCATCTGTCCACCTCTCCCTTGGTCTTCCTTTATTTCTCTTACCATACTTCAGGATAAATTGGTATGGCCTAGTCTGAACTCGTAGTCGACAATGATTGAGCGAGAATACCGATTCCAGAAGTAGACAAAGGAAGAGGTAATCTCAGAAACATAATCGGAGTTATTCTTCAGATAAATAATGAGGGCTTTTACAAAGTTGGCACCAAACAGAAATTATATTGCAGGTATTCTTTCTCTTACCCACCTACTAAAATTTCAATTAAATGAATCATGATTATTCTTTTTTTTAATACTAGAACTAATTATTTCAGTTACAAGTTTTCTTTAGGTACCTATTTTCCCTACACGTATAGAAAAGATGATACCAATTTATCCTGAAGTGTGGTAGGATAAACTAGTTCAGCCTAGGCTAAACTAGATTCTCCTACCGGGCTTAGGATGTACCAGTTTGGCCTAGTCTATACCGGTTTATCCTATCGTGTATCGGAAAAACTAGTTTGGCCTAGGCCAAACTAGTTTAGCCTAAAATCGGGTTTGGCCGGTAACATATATATCCACACAAATATAAATTATGTCATCATTTGTAATATAACTTAGATTAGAAGGATAACTTTTTACTGTATTTTGATAGGTACTTTCGTCATTATCTCTGCGAGTTTAATTAAAAAGCAAAACAAAAGTGGCACCCCTGTCCGAGTCGCGCGTGACTAGCATGGCACGCTCGGCGGCGCGTTCGATTCATTTCACACATGCTAGCCACGGTTAAGCTACACTTTGAGATTCGGATGTGTTAATTCGAGAGGACGGTTTTATTGTAACTTATAAAAGGATGAGATGCAGACGATGCAGTGCGAAGATCCTTTAAGGCGGTTAACACACTGCCACGCATCACGCTGCATGTTGCGTGTCAACGAACGAAAATGAACGCGCGTGGATGCATTTTCTGTGTGTTGGACTGTGCGTGTTTTCTATACAAACGGAGATACAAGCAACGTTAAAACACGCATTCACGCACTACGCTGCGTGGTGCGTGGCAGTGTATTAGCCTAAAGGTCGAAGGAGGGCGGTAGCTGCCACACGCGTCATACTTCTGTACAGATGCTGCTTGTGGGGGCTTGTCTGATTGAGTCTGTTGCTTAATTTGATAGTTTTTACGCCGGTGCAGACAATTGTTGTCAGTGACACTGAGTTTATTGCCGACTCTTCTCAGCAAATGCAACCTTCCAAACCGGTAAGAAAACTTTAACTCGTACCTATATTAAATAGAGGAGTCTTCCAACCTTACTCCATATTATGTATCTATAGATACCAGTTCAAAACCTGGAAATAAACTTACATAATACTAATTAGATACGTGACACACACGCACATAACACAACAAAACAAATCAACAACAAACAAATACGGTCGGTATTCAACTCTTTCCTAATCGTATTTATTATTCAATTTAATTTTTAATTTCTTTTATACACCTTCAAACTACAACTCATCACATAAATAATTCCTCAACAATCTCACAGGGCTGAGAAACTCCAGAGTTTTTATACATTATGCTACATGCAAATTATAAAATGATATTGGCAATCTCCGACAATCTTAACGCATTCACAACATCGGAGTACTTAAAATGGCTTAAATTGAACCTCGACTGGGTTTAAATGTTTGATGAACCTACACGGTAAAGTAGCGACTTTATTATTTATAACGTACACGGGCTGTTTTGATAGATATGTGAGGTTATTGCTTGAAAATTAGATTCAAGCCTGTTATACATTTTGGCGAAGCGATATTATTAAGTTTTAATGTGTAGGTATATGTTTATTTTCAACCCCGTAAGGTTGCGGGTCTGAAATAGTATATTACTCACCTAGGGCACGAAAGTACTGCCCTGTAGCTGGGGCTTAGAATAACAGCTACGGTGTCCCCCTGCCTGTCGTAAAAGGCGACTAAACGGGGCTTTTGGGGTCGTGGGCAATCAGGGCGGGGGCTCTGTGCACCCAGAAGCGACCCCAAGGAGGACGATGGGTCGATGTGGTCACGACTCATCGTGCGATAGCACAGCGAGGGTGCTGGGGGGAGGTATCACACTTCCCCCGGGACGAGCTATCTTAGCGCCGCGCGTGGAGGGGTGAACAGGTACGCGTTCAACACGAGAGCCCGCCCCTCTACAGCGCAGATGGCGACCACCGTGGGGTTTTAGCCGGTACAAGTCCGGCATAACCTGGCCGCTTCCCCCGGGGCGGTCGGGTATCCTATGAGGATTTCCCCACGAAAAAAAAAAAAAAGGGCAGTAAAGTAAGAAATGTATGTGACATGTGTGTCGATCTCGGCTTCGCCTCGGCCAACAATTTCGACGGAGGCGGAAAGCGGCATTTTCGTTTAGCGCAGCGGGACAAAAGTTGACGCTTTCCGCCCGGAGAGGAGAAAATTTATATTTAGTCCATCATTTACATACATTAAATTAACATGTGCGAACACAGCGCAAGCATAGGTGGAAATGGTGCGGATGCACGCAGTGTAAAATCAAATCTTGCTTTTGAAAAAATATTAGACACGAATTTTTTCATTTGTCAATCAGAAAAAATACGACGAAGATAGGTGTGTGGTGTGTTGAAGTTCCGCGTGACGTCACGCGATGGTACACTTTTCATAAACAAGTGACGTCACGGGCCTGCCGAACTAATAATCTAACGGAACTACTAATTCCCTATTTCCTCAAGCCGAAGGTAAGGAGTACTTAGAAAGGAACAGTTACATTGAACACTATCTGTGATGGTGATGACATGTCTTTAACTGAATAAATGGCTGGTAAGCGGTTATCGTAGCTTATTGAAGGCTTACAACACCACTCGCGTGTCACCGAGCCAGTAATCTCTTCGCACCTCGAAGAACCACATGCTCAGTGGCGTAACAATAGGGTGGTAGGGCTGGCAAAATGCCACGGGCCCCCGACCCAAGAGGGCCCCGGCCCAAGAGGCCGCGAGCTCAAAAATATTTTTTTACATTGTACCTGAGTTACAGACCTCACGATGTTGTTCCTTCAGCAAAAAACTAGCAAATAGATGATGAATGCATTGAGATATTATGTTCTATGGATATGGATGTGAAGTCTCCAGTACGCATTGGGCTAGCGTGGGGACTACAGACCATTCCCTCTCGCCTAAGAGAGGAGGCCTATGGCCATTAGTGGGACATATACAACGTGTAATTGAGTACGCTGAAAATCTCGAAGATTATTAAAATTAAACTGAGTACAACGTGACGATTTTTAGTGATAGGGCCCCATCAAAAGAATTTTCCACGGGCCCCAGATGGTATAGTTACGCCACTGCACATGCTGTACTCCTTTGGGAAAACCACGGCTCATTTGAAGGCTGGCTTGCGAACCGGTGGTAACAATAAACTGAATAAATGACTGACATTCATTTCTTTTGTTTAAAGTGATAAAATCAGCAGGATAAATATGAGAAGCTCAATTTCAGAAGACAATTACTAAAACCGTTTGTAATACAACTGTGTTATTTGAGCATTTGAGCTATTCCCAGTGATTTCCATACTTTAGCATAAACAATTACATAGACAGAATAATTTTCCATGAATGTTTAATGACATGGCTTATTCGTGTTCACTAATTTGTGTTGGTAATGTTGAAATAATTTACTCTATGATTGTTTAAATTGAGCTCTCGACTAAAATGTAGAATAACATTTTTCGACATTTCAGATTTTGGTGTCGAAGTAGCCATTGGTGCTATTTCTGTTGTTTTAATTCAGTCTCACTATATCTCTTTCTAACAAAGAACATAAGAAAAGGATGTAAGTCCTGTCAAATTACTCTAATTGCTTGTTTCAACATAAAAGTCGCCACCAAAATTGGCTACGTCTATACCCGCAATGGAAACCGCAAATTTTATCCTTTTTCAATAATGTTTATAAGAAAGAGATGTGATGTGATTAAAATTTGTATTCCTTGGTCGGGCAAAGTGTAATAGACGTGTCATCCATCAGCCAATAATGTCCCACTGCTGTGCAAAGGCCTCCTTTCACAAATGAGGGTGATAGGGGAATGGATGATACTCCACCACGCATGACCACTGCGGATTGGTGGAGGTAGGCTAGTGGTCAACCTACTGTTGGAATTTTTCAAGCCGGCCTCCAACTAGCTTAACGACTATCACAATTAAGTGATAACCGGGACCAACGGCTTTACGTGCCTTTCGAAGCACGGAAACGCTCGATTTGAAATACCACTAGGCGGTCACCCATCCATGTACCGATCACGACGGTGGTAGCTTAATTAATTCATGCTTCACTGAGTTTATTATTACCAAAATGATGGCGCCAACATTGAGCTATTATTACTATTAATAATTGCTCAGCGGGCGCCAATGTTGTATTAAAAAATCATTTTTAATACAAGCTTTTTTTGAGTGACTGTACTTGGATTGTCATCCAATATACCAATGTATACCAAATATCAAGTCAATCCGACCACTGGGAGTGGGTGAAATTCGACTTGCAAGATTCCACCCGAACAAACATACATTGCAAGTTAAATAGAAGCTTGTAAAATTAGTATGCCTAGTACCTACTGAATTCGATATTGAGACTTCTGCATACCTCTTCCTGGATAATAGGCGTATATCGATTTACTATTCATGAGATCTTTTTTAGTGTAAACACATTACAACCTAAGACCTGTTCAAAATATCTCCGCCTTAAAGAACATCCTTTGAGCACAAAGCTGAAATGGTGTTATTTATTCATAGAAATCCATTAGATATGAGCTCCACAATATGCTATTATTGATGCCGTTGTTTCTGGCAACACTGGCAATCAATGTCAGTTCAGTGAAGTGGCGTTGTCGAGGAAATGGAAATGTCCAAGCGTTTGGTTCGGCTGTTTATTATTACCGTTTGGCAATTCTAGCCAGTAGTCATAGATGGCATTTAATCCTGTCGCCTAGAAAGCGAATTAATTCCTAAAGCCTAAACCGCTACAGGGCAGCGGTGGCCACTAGTGTAGACCGCCAGTAACACAAATAAAATTTTTGTCCAGCAGGGTGATTGTCAAATGCTCTCTTTATGCGGAAACCGATAGCGAGGCTCTCAAAACTTTTTATAATTTGGGTATAACGTAACACAAATTATAGCAAAATTGTAAACTATTACAATTAACTTATTTCAAATGAAGCCGGCGACTATTTTGACGTAAAAGTTACACAAAATCAAAATTATAACAACTTAAGAGAGCCTCGCTATCGGTTTCACGAAAACGAGAGCATTTGACAATCGACCTGCAGGTGTCAGAAGTTAGCATAGATCGGTGTAAAAAAATATGTCACAAAAATAACAATGCATATAATTTAAAATATATGTAAGTATGTATATTTTTAAGAGGTTTTTTTCGCTTTAACAGCATCTCGACTAGGGAAAGTTCCTCCATCTTACAGAATAACGTAGCTGAATATATGTTGTGTTCCTGCGCGTGAGTAAGGTCGCCGGAGCTCATCGGTGAGCGGGGGTGGGGTCGGTAACGCGTGAGTGATGCCTCCTGTGTTGCAAGCTTATGGCTAAGGTAACCGCTTACCATCAGGCGTGCCGTATGCTTGTTTGCCTCGAACAACTTCAAGCCAACGCCCTACCGTTCGCATTCATCAAATAAGATTATAGGCCCAAAGCGACTGGTCATCACTTATTTACACCACTCTCCGTGATGAAGGTCCCTAAGACTTAAAGGCCTTAGTGAGGCCATCCAAAATGCATTATTGCTCACTCGGCCCAATAGTTAATCAATGAAATGACTAACGCTTTGATTAGGTCGGCATTTGGAGTGAGGCTGTTTACTGCAAAATTTGAGTTTTGCGCAAATTGAAGATAGATTTATAATTGACTAGCTGTCCCCCGCGGTTTCACCTGCGTTCCCGGGATATAGCCTATATCCTTCTCCATACCATAGGCTATCTGCATGCCAAATTTCATGATGATCCGTTGAGTAGTTGAGGCGTGAAGGCGCAACAAACAAACTCACTTTCGCATTTATAGGATAGTTAGGATAGGAAGTTAGGATTTAATACTAGACTCGGTAAAACAGATGTATTCACGCACACATGTTTGACCTGGATAGGAATCGTACCCATGACCTGTGTGGCAAGCATGATATCTGGAATCCAAGCCAACCGGCCCGCCATTACTGTAGGCTATCTCTCATATTATCAGATCTATTGTAATTAAAAAATGAGAAAAGGTACACCCGGAAAAACAAAATAGGTAGGTGCCTATGCTCCTAAAATGTGCTCCTTTTAAACCATACATCATAATTGTAATCAATGTCAAAAATAACCCTAAAAGGGTTGGCATGTATGTATATGTATTTAATTTTTTGATGGGTCCATTAGACCATCCGTAAGGTAAATGACATACATGTGAAAATATCGACGTACGATAATTTGATTCACGCGCAAATGCTCAACTCTTGTTACTCAATTTTACTATTAATATTTTATGTTGAGTTGAGTATACGGTACCTACACAAGACATAACGCGAGTATTATTTATTTTTGAGGAAGCGGCTAAAAACCAAAAAAAAATATTGAATATTTAACCGGATTATTCTGCGAAGATCGACGCAACACATCGTCAAAAAATGGTTACACATAAATTCGTGTCATTTTCATCCAAATCTGATATCGAAATATAAAAATATTACAGCCAATAAAATCGATGAATCGTAATCATCAGCACCTAAACTCAGCAATTACTGTAGGTGGCCGTAAAATGGCGGATAAACTTTAACCTTAAGCTATAAAAACGAGTATTATACAAATAAACCTGGGTGTAACCTCGAACTAAATCGTAAATATCGAACCTAAAAGAAATGTGGCCGCAACCTGCGAATTTACTTAACACTTCTAAAGACAGTAAAAGACGGGCGTATAAAATCTTCGACGTACTTTTACGACCACACGTACACTTGCGTATGGGACATATATGAATTTTCACTTTTTAGGGTTAGAATACATTTTCAAATTGAGAATGAAATGCTAGAATTTTACAGTTCATTTAGAGGGTAATAGACTTAAAGTACGACAAGGGAGCAGTTATGTCGCATCTGATTAATTTATAACGACTGTTGCTAGTACAATACTAAAATATTTAATAGAACAATAAAAATAAAAAGTAATGCACCAACTTTCTGGACGTACCCTAAGGTAACGTAAAGTTTTATGGCTTTTAAATATGAAACAAGTCAAAAGTTTGCGAATATAAATAATGGTAGAATTTCATTTTAAATCCAAGTCACGTAAAATGCATATTAATATTTGAGATCTAAAATTTCTTAAACGTATTTTTATTTTATCTTGTTTCCATATAGAAACCTTGTTGAAACTATTTACTAAAAAACGTTGCACCTTATATTTTCTAAGCGTTGCACATTTAAAAACAAACTTCTATAAGGCCCGCCGTATTATACCTAACGTCGAATCATGCCTCTAGAATTGTGTAATTGAAAATTAACCTTAATATCGTAGGTTTGGGTTTCAAATTATATTGTTTTAATCTTATTCTTATTTTTAAGTTTGGCAACCAAGTGCAAATTAGGACTTATTTCTGAAAGTGTCGAGTTATATTATAATTTCCAGTCACAATAAATCACTTTCACATATAGTCCTCACCTCAGTCTGTCACTGTCCATAAAAGTCATGTTTTACTACAATGGTTGTCATTGTACTTTTTGAGAAAACTTAAAAAATCACGATACACATAAATAATTTCATTTCACTTCACTGCGTAGATTGATCTTTATTGGATAAAATACCACCGATAATATGCAATAAAACTCAAAATAGACGAATTTATGAAAATAAAAATGAAAACGCAACGTCACACTGCAATTTCTCGCCAAAAAAGTCAAATTGTTTCAATCTTGACTAAAAGCTTTTTTTTTTTATACTGATGTTAGTCTCTATGGATTGTTTCATAGATTACTCTCTGAATTGTGGTACAGAATCTCCAGATACAACTCACCAACCAAGAACCTACATGTAGCAAGTACCTACATACCCATCGATAAACGTAGGTACCCAACATAAATAATGATAAACATGTCTTCATACATTATTCACTGAAGGGTTGTACTGTAGCTGAAACTCAGCTGTGTGCCCATGGTATTTGAAAACCACCCTTCAACCCCTTTCACAACAATAGACTCCTTTCCGTTCAAGGGGACCTTTCGCTTAGAATAGGAAGATTGTGCGAACTTATGGGGAAATATTTCACGCTTGACGACCTAAATGTTGGTATATTTAACAAAATTGTAACGATGTCAAATTGTGAAACAAGAAGCGTCCTCATAACAATGGACCGAATGTAATGAGACCTGCATCGCGCTATCGAAATTTTCTCAGTACTTGAAATATACAGTGTTATTTAAATAACTCAAAATCTCCTGAGTGTAACGGAAAGAGTATATAGGGTGACTGGTAATTAGTAAACGATACTTAGACACATGATTGTACGCACGGCTACAGATCAAGCTATACATTTCCAATATAAGCTGACCTCTCATTGTACGGAAATCCTATTAAATGCGAGATCAGCTTGTACTGGAAATGTATAGCTTGTTGTGTAGCCGTGTGTACTCATGATAACATATAACTTTCCCAAAGAAACAAATAGGGATAAATAACTAAATCATACAAATATCTCGCGCAGCGTCAGCAAATCTGAAAATCGTAAAATATATAGTTTTAATACAAATGTACTTGTATTAGACTCATGAATTTTATATACATCCAGTAAAATATATTGAACATTGACATCAGCAATTTAAACCGATCCCGATCTATACATGGTCAGCTATTTCAAATATCCCATAACTCGAAAACCAATGAGTGGAACTATCACATTTGACCCAACCCTATCGTAAACCGAAACTATAAAAGTTTGAAAACCATTACCATATGGGAGGGGCCATAAAACAGTATTATCTACAAAACTATTGCAATAGAGATCCGTATCTTTGAACCGTAAAATTATATCGAATCTGCGAGACTGATTTTTGAAAGGTTGCCAAGAAAAACAATGGTTGTCGCGCTAAAATTTGCCGGTCTGAAAATTTGATCGGGGTTGCCAACACTCAAGGTGCATTATGTTAGGTTTTCATTCTTTGGAACGAGATATATTCCACTTCAAGTTCCCAATAATCCTAATGGGCAGAAGTCCAAGAAAGTATTTCCTTTTTTTTAATGTTAAGTGGGCTTGCGTTTGGCCTTCGACTGACCCCATGAGGAGTTATGACGAGGCCGAGGATGTAGCACGCTTACCCAAAAAAAGCTTATTCACTCTGGCCTTGAATACGTCTAGGTTATAGGTGTCGGGAAACACAGATTCAGGAAGAGAGTTCCACTCCTTGTGTTTAGAATGATTTTGCTGCGTTCCTTGCCGATGGCGAAGTTGCATCACCAAAAAACACGAGATATCATTAAGGCCTGTGTTTGACTACAATCTCACCATAGTAAGTGATGATGTGGCCGAAGGTGGTAAGCACACAAAGCCTAGAAGGAACTAGCTCTCTAGTGCAGCTGTGGGAACACACCGATAGGTGCTTGGCGACAGAATTTCAATTTGAGGGTGGGAGCCAGTTAGACGGGTACTATAAAGTACCCTACCATCGTGCTATGGTTTCCTTATAATGTTTTCCTTCACTGAAAGCTCAAGCTCATTTTAGGATTCGAACCCGGGACCCTTTGCTCCTTAAATAGCTCTACAGGGTGTTGTTTTGGTCGGCGACAAGCGACCCAGAAGCGGTAGTACAAAATATATATTCCCCAAAAATGAACTTAATTCCATTAAATACTGTAAATATGTTGAGAAATACCTTATTCAATTTGAAATAAAATTACTGCAAAGTATGGTTACTAAGCACGTGCACAGACTAGAGCTAGGCGCAAGCCGCCATCGCCCCACCCCTTTACTCCCTCGTACTCCCGTTGAGTATTATGTCTACACTTTAGCTTATTACATGATTTTCAAAATTTTAAATAATTTATTTTTATTATTAAAAAAAAATAATGTATTTATTTTTTTTCATTTGTATTATCGACTCTGAGTCACTCGTCGCTGACCAAAACAACGACCTGTATATCTATCTTGAAATTAAAACGTAAAAACAAAGATTTCTCTACATACTTAAATGTCCCGGATGTGGTCATCCCACAAACATCAGTCACTAAAAAAAAAAGAATGAACACCAATTAATAAAAATGCCAGACATATCAAAAAATGCAAACACTTTTTGTTTATCATATCCAAGAATTATACAAATCTATCATTGTCACTCTTAAATACACGTACACCAATTTTATACTCGCTGCATTTTGAACCTATCAAAGATATTTGAACCTTATTCGTTCGTGTTAGGTACTATAATGGTGATATAAGAGGGCCTAATATTATCGTGTTTTGATATACAAATGGGGCAAATTGTGGGAAACAGTACGGAGGTGTCCGAATAATTACGTGGTTCTCTGCGGTTTGAACAAATTACTTATTTCATATGACTGGTACCGGCTACCGTGAAAAATGCATAACTATGTTTTGGATCGCTTTATGCAGACGTTAGTCAAGAAACTTGCAGTAAGCAATTACAGCCAATCCGTAACCAAATAAACAAGCGTCACACCAGGGGCCCAAGTCCAATGAACAAGAACAAAGACCAAATGAACTTTCAGTAGTGTCAAAATTGTCACATTCTACAGTTTTGGTAGTATACTAACACGCCAAAACTATAAAATGTCACAATTTTGACACCACTGAAAGATCATTGGAACACAATTTTAATAGCAGACTTGGGCCCCTGTTTGTTCGCTTGTCGAATCTCTAAATGGCTTGGATAATTTGTGACAAAAATATTTAAATATACGTATTTGCAAATGACTGACATATCAACCGCATGGTCTAAATTCTGTAGACAGGTCTCTTACATAACTTAGACACCCACAAAAGATGGTTTTTTAAATAAAAAAAAATAGAGAATGCACGACCATTGTGTTCTCTATCCTACAAATGCAAAATGTATCGCAAGATAAAAATACGTCTTCTGTACAGTTAGGCTTAGCACGTTATTTGTAATAAATCACACGAAACCCTTGTTTTAAAAGATTCCTCGTTCTCTATTGCATAAAACAATCCTTTACTAATGTATTCCGACGAATCTAGCTGGACGGCGCTAATAACGCGGCGCGGACTCCGCGACTAATTCAAAGCCTGATGGTGCCATTAGGCCGGGAGCTGAGCATTTTTTCTACGACATAATTTTGAAGTTTTTGTTTGAATAGTGATTAGGTAGCGGAAATGTACAATCATTTTTGTTTTTGGTACAATGAGAATTGTTGGTCAAATCTATGGTCTACAGTATAAGACAGTTATAGTTCTTCTAATAAGACAAATTCATATTAAGACATTAACCAAATTGGTACACATCGTACCAATTTGGTTAATGTGGTTAAAGGTGTAAAGATAATATAGTTATTATATCTATTAGTGAAAGAATTTCCAGAATCGGATCAGTATTTTCTCCTAAATCTAAACTTACAAATATCCTCTTTCATAACCTCTTTATAATATTAGTGTAGACTAAACATGCTGAGTAAAAGCTGTGGTAAAAGCCATTTATTAACATCTATCAACATACAGTATTACCCAACTGATAAGGCGCGTCGTGAATCTTCGTTCGCACAGAAATGAAAGTATGGCCCCGAAGATTAACGAAAGAATGCTTAAAACTTACAATCAACCTTAGATCACTACTATAAGGTTCATAATACACTGCAGCTGTTAGTTCCTTCTCAATCGCAAGTCACGCCCCTCCGCAAGGCGCGCGCTAACATGGCGGCAGCTGCCGACCAATAGCGTTTCCCGCGCTTTGAAATTGTATCTTCTGCGCAGGTACATCGGTAAGTCATATAAGTTGGGTAATACTGTACCTGCGTTTGCAGTAATGCATACATGTCAACACAATGAGACATTTAATTTCATCTTTTACAGTACATAACATACTCATCTTATGGTGCCGGCTGTATCTGAGTAAGCTTTGAGTTTACCATAAATCTAATTGTTAATAATTTTGGTATACGTTAATCTATATATAATGGGTTCACATGTCTTGGATGTAATTACCACGGCCAACAGTTTTTGGTAATATTTTACGGTACAGTGAGCTTTTTGGTGGTTTAAGTTCATGAGAATTAGCGAGAAATGCCTGTACAATATGTAGTTTCAAGTGAACAAGAATTAAGAAAAAATACTGTTGTGAGTGTCGTATAACGTTACTTAACTAAAACGCTGTTTAAAGCAGTGATTTATTTATTGATCACCTTCTAGTAATTGTCAAATAAAGTGACCATTTAAATTGTATTTAAGTTGTACAATTTTCACAAAAAATATACAAACGCTTTTCACTGTCTCCTACGGTCTCATTCGCCTATGTCACTGGCACATTATATCAGTAGTTACATAAATATAATACCAAAAATAATTATTACCTAAAAAAACAGTAATATTATGTGATATGGTCTTTTGTCGCTATTAAAATAATAATATTATATGATTTCATGTGGTTTGTTTACCTTTAAAGATTGTTGAATTAGTATTTTAAACGTTTTATTTTTAAATGGTGTATGTATGACTAGCAATAGTTGCCAAGCCTTAATTAATAAATAATCCAAATCGCTATCACTTATAAATTAGCCACAGCTTCGCGTAGGCGGTTCAGATCCCAAACTCATCGGGGGCGTGCCATCTTACGCCAGATTTGATTAGATTCCTCCACATTAGTTACTTTTAATTGTATTTTAGTTATTAAATTTGTTTTTAGGCATTCATTGTGGCGGATTTCATTCTGATTCTTTATTATAATTTTGATCGTTGGAATTGAATTTGTGGGTTGGAATGGGAAGTTATTAATGTTCAACTGCTATTTTTCTTTATGATTCAGAATATTAATATTTTTTACCATTATTATTAGGTATTTCACTAGCATACCTCCGCTCGCG
The DNA here is from genome assembly GCA_951394255.1 of Polyploca ridens. NCBI lineage: Eukaryota > Metazoa > Arthropoda > Insecta > Lepidoptera > Drepanidae > Polyploca > Polyploca ridens. Next base: position 2,467,713 of record OX596268.1, read on the forward strand.
TAGTTGTTTTCTCTGACTTGTTTCACCAAAACGGGCACTGCTTAGTCCTCTTTAGTCACAGATCAATTATACGAACACTAAAACCTTGCTCAAATAATCACCTAGATAACTAGAAAAACAGCATCAAAATCCGTGCAGTAGTTTCCTAGTTAGAAGCACATTAACAGACGGTGACATAAAGATATTGAAATTGTGTTTTAAATAAGTAACAATCTTAAAGTAAATAATAACCTCTAGTTAAATTTCATCGTAAAGTTAGTTGAGGTTTCCGAGTAAAAAAGCCTTCTTGGAAACCTGCAAACTTCATTGTAAGTCCATTTTGTTGTTCGTGGAAAGAACCTACCTACTATTATTGTAAAGAAAAGTAACATAGGTGTCGCGGTTCAAATGAATAAATATCTGGGATATTCTGATCACGGGTTTAGGATCCTAAATTAAGCAGAGGTTGTACTACAGAAATCATTTAACTGATAGATAAATAAATACAATTGTGAACCTTACTAGGTATATTGCGTGCGTCCACGCTACGCGAACGGAGCACATGTGGAGCACGGATTCGTGTAGCGTGGATAGACTTGCGAGCCTCGAACGAGCGTTCACAGATTACAGAATAGTAAGCGAGCGTTGGTCTCGCGCTTTTTTTTGTGCCAAACAAGCATACGGCCCGCCTGATGGTAACCGGTTACCGTAGCCTATGGACGCTTGCAACACCAGGGGTATCACTCGCCCGTTGCCGACCCTAAAGAAACCTCTTCACAACCTTCTTGAAGAACCCCATGCTGTACTCCTTTGGGAAAAGCACGGCGGGGAGCTCATTCCACAGTCTGAGCGTCCGCGGAAGAAAACTCCTTTGAGCGCTTCACTGCGCTCCGCCCGATTGTCAGTTTTTTGACGAACACGGGGATTCGCATCGCGCTCGTTGTAGGCTCGTTGTAACGTCCACACTTGACATCGCGAGCAACGAACGAATAGAGGCTCGACTCGTGCTCGGTTCGCGTAGCATAGGCCATGATTGAAAACAGCCGGGCTATTACGTATCTTTGGTGGTAATCGTAACGAACACCATTAATTATTACATCCAATGACGCGCACGCGGTGCGACGCGACGATGACCATTCGCAGGCCCTGATTGGATGAAATTTATTAATGGTGTTCGTTACGATTACCACCATAGTTACGCGGTAGAGCCCCAGTTCGGTAGTGAGTACAAAAATCCCATTGACTTTAAATATATCGGAGTAAAATAGTCATTAATATTTTACAATAACGTTCATCTACTAAAATAACAGATAAACCTTATTGTGACGCAATGAGGTTAATATCTCTTTAGCCATATCCCGGTTATACCTTTTTGGTATATAGGTACTTTTAGATCATAGAAAACCATTTGTACACTAGAATCTAAGTTAGAATGATATCCAGTAAAAATATTAATGTTACATTTCTTTTGTTACAGGTACTTACAGTTCCATAACAGAAAATTCCACGCATTATTTGACCGACTGAGATAAACAAAATTTGTTACCTCTTATAAGCAGGTAACTACACAAATACTCAATTGAGTTCACAAAAGCCTATTTACGCTAGAGCTATTGATAGCGAAATAGCGGATTTGGACGTACAATCAAGGAAATAATCGTTTTTGCCCGTTTACTCTGAGTTTTTCTACACTATAAACTAGGTAGGTTCTTAGTTCGTAATCATATAAACGTACTAGCGCCCGTCCCGGATTTACACGGGTAGCAGACTAGTTTTATCCGAGCACCATGAAAAAAAATCGCAAAAAAAGCGATTACTAGCTGTCCCTCGCGATTTCACCCGCATTCCCGAAGGATCGTATGTTTTCCCGGGATAAAAAGTATCCTATGTGTTAATCCAGAACATATTCTATCTGTGTGCCAAATTTCATACAAATCCGTTCAGTAGTTTTTGCGTGAAAGGGTAACAAACATCCATACATAAAAATTTTCGCGTTTATAATATTAGTAAGGAAGTAAAGATTGTATGAAAACTTTAAAACCTGGGACATTTCTCACACACGGTCATCTGATCCCAAACTAAGCAGACCTTGTACTATGGAAACCAGACAACTGATATAATACATATACTAGTTTTTGTTTGTAAATACATACTTAATATACATAATTACACCCAGACTCAGGACATACAGACATGTTCATGCACACAAATGTATGTCCTGTGTGGGAATCGGACCCACGACCTGCGGCGCGTAAGGTAAACCTTAACCAACTGCGCCAACTGGCCCGTCGTTTAGTTTAAATAAAGTTATTTTAATGCAACATTTTCCCCAACAGTACGACAAAGTTCCTATTTGCTGGTTCAAGAACCATACCTCATCGATGGTCTTCAAAGGGTCAATCCTTTCTTTGAGCCACGCATTTGTAGGGCCAGTCAACTGTAAGGGCTAGTGACATTGAGGTAATAAGGGTCTGGCGACGTATCCGACCAACTTCTTACATTGATTGCTTTTGAGTGCCCTTCGTATTATGAAGAAAGTTGGGCCTTTATGTTTGGTACAAGTAAGTAGAGACTAGCGGGGTATGCTCAGACGAAGCGATTAACAGAACAAAGCCACAGCGTACATTTCGTGAAAATTGTTTGCGATCGGTACGATAACCGATTAGCTAGCGGTCTTCTAGACTCACCAGTTTTAACTATTGCTGTCTTTGTCATTTTATATATTCTTGATAGTGACAAAACTGGGGATAAATATTATCTTGAATCCTGAAAACGTGAGAAAATTATTTCTTTTGAGTATTAGGAAATGGTGTTACACGCATTGAGCTATTATTACTACGTATATAGAAGCTATCATAAGCAAAGGTTATAACCCATTTTTTAGAGCGCAACTAGCGCTGAAGCAGTAATTAGTCGTCTAAGCAGACAGTAGAAACACGTAGCGCTATCAAAACGCTTTTAGGAGTATTTTTTTGCAAACACCGTGATTTTCACGGCGCCTACACGTTTCGTTCATCGTTCTACAACAAGTGTGGCCGGATGGCCTCAGTTGAATGGAACATAGTTGTGATGTGGCGTCTTCTCTATACGTAGTAATAATAGTATGTAGCAATAATAGCTCAATGGTTACACATTGAACTACGTATTCCGAAAAATATAGTCAAAGTAAACATTCGAATATATTCTCTCATCACTTGCACCACAAGCACTAGTCTAAATAGCGGAGGCGTGGTCACCCTGTGGTCATCGGGCACATATTGGGACATAGTTCCAGCGGCGACACGGTATTACTGGAATTCGGGCCTTTATGGCCTTTAGGGCCTTTCCGACCCTATTGATTCTCTTACTTGTTAAGTGTTTAAAGGGTATTTGGGACGTTTGTTTGCGGTCCCAAATGAATATTTTTGGATATCATGATTAAGTTTATTGGTTGAGAAATTAACTCAAAGGAGTACTGTAATAATTCGACATGTGAAAGTTTGTGCTCGTTTGGTACCACTCATCTCCGTAACGGGTGAACGGATTTGGATGATACTTAAGCACATTAATAGATCATGGAAAAGCATATACATAAATATCAGATCCTTCGGGGGGAAAATACCGCAAGGACATATACTTAAGGCGCTGCTTAGCTCAGTGGTAGCGACGTCGGATGCTGAGGAGGTTCCGGGTTCGAATCCTACAATGAGCTTGAGCTTTCGGTGAAGGAAAACATCGTGAGGAAACATATCATGGTGGTAGGGTACTTTGTAGTACCCACCTCGCTGGCTACCACCCTCAAGTTGAAAATCTGTCGCCAAGCACTTATCGGTATGTTCCGACAGCTGCACTTGAGAGCCAATTCCTTCTAGGCTTTGTGTGCTTACCACCTTCGGCCGCATCATCACTGACCATGGTGAGATTGCGGTCTAATATATGGCCTTAAATGTGTGAGTAGAAAGCTTTCTACTCACACATTAGGAGCCATCACTATATCTTTTAAAAACATCAGTTTTAACACATGAGCATTCTGAATGCTAATCCAGAAACATAATTTGCTATCTTTGAGTAGAAAGCTAATGTGTGAGTAGAAAGCTTTCTACTCACACATTAGGAGCCATCACTATATCTTTTAAAAACATCAGTTTTAACACATGAGCATTCTGAATGCTAATCCAGAAACATAATTTGCTATCTTTCATCTGAGGATATGATTTATTTGATAGTTAAATAAAAATCGCCAATCGTATTCTCTCAAGTCTGAGCTTGATCAACTTGAAGACAGAACGCTCTTGAGTGGCGGGTTGAACGAACTAAGCATGTAAAGCGTCTATGCTATGCGAAGCGACTACGAGCCACGAACGAGACGTTCGTTGTTCGCGTAGCGTGGACGGACTTGCGAGCCTCGAACGAGCATTCGTCTCTCGCTCGACTGCGCTCCTTCCGATTGTCAGTTTATTCATGAACACAGGGATTCGCTTCGCGCTCGTTATATAGGGTGACTGGTAATTAGTAAACGATACTTAGACACATGATTGTAGTCATGATAACAAACAACTTTTCCAAAGAAACAAATAGAGATAAATAACTAAATTAAATAAAAGCTGATGTAGTTTTATTCTTGTTAAGAGGACTCAATTCGTAATACTATTCATACATAAACCTCTGTACTTATTATGGCGTTGTTAAACATTTTTCGTTAGATGTTTTGAACAAATTAGAATCTTGTGCACTATATCTAGCCGTGTATCTAGGCGAAATTTAAAAAAAAGTGTAAAAGTAAAGAAAACATGTAGATACCAGGCTTGCAAATGTATTGGAGATTCTAAATAACTAACTTTTGTTTCACAAACTTGTAAGATTTTTTCACAAGAAGTATACTCCTGGAACAAGTTTTATGAATGACGACCTAGCGAAGCGGCCGCGAGTGATCAGCGGAATTTACCGACTAATAACCGACGGCTCTGATGCTGTCTCTCTTTTTTCGCAGTCAAACATTACGTTGGATGAAACAACAAGCTTTTAGACTATGCTTGCGTTGAAGTTGCGCCGGCCACAGAGGGCCGCCTTAAGTACTAAATATGATGTGCTCATGTGCTAAGTAAATAAATTAAAAATAAACTTTGGGAAAGTTGTTTGTTATCATGTGTACAATCATGTGTCTAAGTATCGTTTACTAATTACCAGTCACCACCCTATATATTCGTTAAGTACGCCTAATCTTGACATCGCAAGCAACGAACGAATTCTGTTCGTTCGTGGCTAGGCTCGTGCTCGGTTCGCGTAGGATGGACGCACCATTTTAGATACTCAATTACCAACCACTTAAAAACAGTCATTTAATATTAATCAAAATTCTTTCATAAAAATACGTTCCAAAAATTCTTTCTTGATTTCTTTTAGTGAAATTTAATTTCGCTACTCAGTCTGCTATCGAAAATATCTAGATAATAGGTACCTTCAAGTGGGCTATTAGATTGTAGATGAAAATTCAATTTGTCCCAACTGGAACCTTTTACCTGAAGAGCTGTTAGGGATTCAGACTAGACTAATGGGTCTAATATTGACTGTTACTACTGCTCAAATGAAGGCCTTTTGTATTTTCTGTATGTTAGACTAAAAAGTTATGTGAAACACTGATCAAAAGGCACAGTGTCAGTTCCCGAAAGCCTTAAGGCGCCGATCCCACAGAGAGAGTTCTAGAGTTCCGAGTTCTGCATTCCGTGTTGACTATTGTGCACACTGCAAGAGTTCTAGAGTTCTGCAATATTCGCTACTGATCGCACATCATACACTTTTTTTTACTTTCAAAGGCCCTACATAGCTTACAGTCAACGCGGAATGCAGAACTCGGAACGCGGATCTCTAGAACTCTTTTCTGTGGGATCGGCGCCTTAATGTCCGATTTTGAATCGCTAAAAACTGTTCTAATTTCAAATATCGCATATCAGACCATTGATAAATCTGCTCTAAAGGCAATAACTCCGTGCATTATTCAGGCATACAAACCATGACAGTTTTAACGGCGACCCACGTTTAGTTTCACGCTGTAAATTCGTGAATAGTGTACACTCTCGGAAATAAACGATTCTGGAGCGCAGTACTGTCGGGGAAAGAAACAAAACAATCAAGCCGAGGGCCGGACAAAAGCTGGTCTCTTCCTTTTGCGTCTGAAATAAATTCAATTCCAAATTGAAATTCAAATTAATTTATTCATAATTCATATGTTCGCACATGGGAGAACCTGTTGAGAGACCAACTGTCGCAAGTGTTTTCAATATTGCTTTTATTTAGTTATCATGTCAACCTTTTTTTTAAGTATGAATGTTGTGCCGTTTTTGCTTTCAATATTCGTTCGTGTGTTAACGAAAAAGATTAACAGTATACCAATTTCAAACTCAATTCTAATTTTAAATATCTTCTAAAATAAACAGTTACCCTCTTACTCATAAAGAGCTATTTAACTAATATACTGTTTAAATGGTCACGTTAATAATGTCACATTATTTGACAATGCCAATAGAGTGACGTTATTTACGTGACCCTTTAAACAGTATATTAGTTAAATAACGTTTTATGAGTAAGGGGGTTAATTTATTATTTATTGATTCTTCCGTGGTCATCTACAATAGGTCCATTCTCTCGTATTGTCTAACTATTGGTTTTAAGTTTTCGTTTTTTTTTATACCACTGATGGTGTAAACAGGCATACGGCCCGCGGGTATCACTCGCGCGTTGCCTACCCTGAAGAAGCCTCTTCACACCCTTTTTAAGAACCCCATGCTGTACTCCATTGGGAAAACCACGGCGGGGAGCTCATTCCACAGTCCGAGCGTCGTTGCCACTAAGTGTATCACAGTAGAAAACAGATATTTGAACAGTCCCAAAGTGGAACCAACCAACACACGGCAACGTCTAACAATTCCAAATCCATTTACTTCCCGCGTCTTGTAAATAAACAAACGTGTTCCCGTGATGACACGGCGCGTTCTTGTCAGATCCGTGCGCTCGTGTCGTTCGCTAAATGACGAATACTATACTTGACAGGTGGATTGAATCTTTAGACCGTGAGTGGAATACACCTGTGCACTTTGTATTGAGATTTTGTAAAGGAATCATTTGGGATTTGTTTTATACAGCGTGTAAGGGACATCGCCGCACAAACGGATACCATGGGTCCAGGACATGATTCTGGACCCCTCCATGTTGGAATTTTTCGTCGGTTTTTCCCAATTTTTTTTTTTTTGAGTTTTTTACTTTAGACTGTTCATAATCGTTATTATTACCTAACCCAAAGAGATTTAAAATAAATAAGTTATTAATTCATTACTTTCACTAAAAGTAGCAATATAAATAAAACTAGAAACGGTGTCTTATGGCGATATTCGCCTGCAGTTAGCGACATACTACGTAGGCACAACGTTATCGCGCGTTTAAATCGCGGTGTTCACAATACATTGCGCGCTCGAAAATGACAATTTCTATAACAGATCATTAGCGAGGTGAATGACTTTCACAATTTGATTAGTGGCATTAGGTGTAGCCTTTTCGCCAAGTTTGCGTTACCATGCGAAATACACCCTGTATAGATATCGTATTATTATTAAAGATGAGGCAAAAAAGTGCATACTGAAGCATTGAGCTATTATTACTACGTATAGAGAATACGCCACACATCACAACTATGTTCCGTCCATCCGGCCACACTTGTTGTTGTATTTGTTGATGAACGAAACGCGTAAGTGCCGTGAAATTAAAAATACTCCTAAAGGCGTTCTGATAACGCTACGTGTTTCTACTGTCTGCTTAGATGACTAATTATTGTTTCAGCGCTAAAGAGAACTTTAGTTGACTCTAAAAAAATAGGACATAACCTTTATGATAGCTTCTCTATACGTAGTAATAATAGCTCAATGTACTGAAGTGCAATATTTTTGCTAATGTTGTTATAATTAAATCCAACGTTGAAATGTCCCACTAAAATGAGAACTTAACCAACCTCTAGCGAGGTTTCCTTGATGTTTCTCTTCAACGGAAATCGAATCTACAGCCTTAATTTGTAGGCTGTCTCCTAATGAGCGAAGTCCACCAGCAATTTTTTCAATTTATAATGCCTGTTAAACTGTTTTTGTTAATTCTCGCGATACAGGCTTGCCTTGTGCGGGGACCGATGTAAAACACATTATGTAACTGATCATAGTACTAATAAATATATATTTGGTTTGATTTGATTTGATAATTGTCAGCACAATGAAAAAAAATGCTTCTATGAATGCTCTGAGAGTAATACTAATAAGTTAGTTATAGCTACGTGATATTATCACGTATCACTACGTGAATCTATCACTAAATATCACTACATGAAACTATCACTCATCACTACTAAATATAGCAATTGGTGATTCAACTTTTAGTAAGAGTGTCTTCTCTATTCGTACATTAGTTTAGTCAAAATAAATGTCCAATACAAAAACAATTGAAGGCCACCAAACCAACCCGAACGCAAGGTCGCCATAAATACCTTTTTTCAAAGAAATAGCCCTAGAAATTCCGCTTAAACGAAACAACAGATAAAATTATTTCCTCTATTAAGTTTAGTTTCGTTTTCCTGTTATTTCGCACCCGAAAAAAGAATATTCTTCAGAATAACAGAATCCGATACTTCGATTCGTATTCCCCTTGCCTTTGGAGCTTCCGTTGTTTTTTACATTCTGCCTGCCTACCCTCTTTCTAATACGATGCTGGATGGATGGTCCAATGTATAGACTTATAGCGGGGTAAATGGTTTTTTTTTGTCACCAGCCATTTTTATCTACATTTGTAAACTTGCTGTAACAAGCAAGTTAAATCTATTGGCCAGTAGAATATCCAACAGCTGTTCTCTAGAGTCCGGTTCTCCTCTAGGCTTTTTGTACCATACCTTCAACCACGTAATCACTTACTACAGTGAAGTCGTGGTCAAACTCCTATTCAAAGTACAAATGTGTTTAATCCCCTTTTTCTGTGACTTTTCGCGCATGGAGCGTTGGCAACAAAGCCATGAATTAATTGTGTATTACGTTATCTTATGTATCCTTTTGATTGGTGCCAAATATTGCTAGCATCTTCTTCACAACTTTCTCCTTTAAAAAACCCATGCTAATCTTACCTATACGTGACAGAATAGGAATAATCATCAGAATAATCTTGCCTCTCTTTCTAATACATACAAAACACGAACATCCACTCGTCTCTACTGCAAAGATTTAATGCAGTCGATTCTGTCGCTACCCACGGTTGACCTTCTGACCTGCACGTTAGAGTAATTAATTAACAAATGATTTAATCAATGATCGGATCATTTTCACTCGTTTTTACATTTCACTTCACTTAACACACTTCGCTTCACTTTGTAACTCCTTTTTTGACCCTGATTTTCTTGAAAAACATTATGAAGACTTCGAAAAAATATGAATATACGAGAGCAGCAAGGTCATACAAATGTATATAAGATGGTTTTAAAAGAGAAATTGCCGAGTTTATTGGCGGCAATGGCTGTTTTGCAAATGCAACTTTTCGAACAAGTATTAGAGTCAGACTTACAGTACCTGATGAGTTGTTTTAAAAATGGTTCACCATCAAAAGATTGCCTTCTTTAAATAGGTCGTTGTATATCTTTGCTTTTAACTTAGACCACGGTACAAATCTTCTTCGGTCAATGTTTATAGAGGAAAAACCGGGATTCTCGCGAGCAATGAGCATCCCGACGGTAAATAAGCCAAGCGGATGGTCGGTGCCGGTTGACGGTTGCACTTTCACCGACGTTAATGTACTATCGATTTTGAGGACAAACAATATTAAATAAATGTAGGTAATAAAGTAGTACCCAACTGATATGGCTTACCGATGTACCTGAGCAGAAGATACATTTTCAAGCGCGGGAAACCGCTATTGGTCGGCAGCTGCCGCTATGTTAGCGCGCACCGTGCAGAGGGGCGTGATTTGCGAGTGAGGCGGAACTAACAGCTGCAGTGTATTATGAACCTTATGGTAGTGATCTAAGGTTGATTGTAAGTTTTAAGCATTCTTTCGTTAATCTTCGGGGCCATACTTTCTTTTCTGTGCGAACGAAGATTCACGACGCGCTATATCAGTTAGGTAAGCTATATATTTAGAGTAGTGATGTATGTGTGAAAAATTTACGTAGAGTTTACCCGAATATTTTGTGAAATTCAAAACCTTATTTCTCCCACTGAAAGTTGAAATATTAAACAAATCATAATACTATCAAAAATGAACCATTTTAACCTTTTAACCTTTGACCATTTTTATTTCACTTAAGGATTTTGCCCACTTGAAAATTCCTATTATATTTTTGTCCTCGACTGTACTTATAATTTGTGTTCGTGTTCACCGGCGTTCACCGGATTTCCAATCCGATCTCCTGCCAGTTTTCATAATAATCAATGAATATATTTTTTTACATTTCCCGAGAATTTTGGAACGTAAAGAGCGCGCTCGCGAGAGAATGAGACGATAACTGCTATAGTGTTAACTGTATCGTGTTTTTTTTACTGAGGTAGCAGTACGATGACGTAAGCTATAGACAAACCGTCATATATACAGCAAAAGCTTAAAAAAGAACTCTTTTTTCCCAGCAATTCCTCTACCATATCGTCTAAAAATCAACTTTAAGACACTTCAAATGATTCCTAACCCTGTTTCCCTCACTCCTGATGCGATCTCGACACGTGGCTATCAGCCATCGCACCTGAACGTTATGTGGTCATATGTGACCTGAATAGGGATTATGCGAGAGACGCCATAGATTGTGCTAAAGTGTTAACGGAAAATTCTCACGTATTTTTTATGAAAGCGCTATTGAGCGGCAGATTGTGAGCTGACTGGGTTGCTAATAGAGGGGTTGGATTCTATATTACAAGCTGTACCCCGCGGTTTCACCCGCGTTCCCGGGATAAAAAGTAGCTTCTCCATATTATAGACTATCTGCGTGCCAAATTTCATGATGATCCATCGAGTAGTTGAGGCGTGAAGGCGTAACAAACAAACTACACGTTCATAATTTCGACGACTAAAATATAATGAATGCCAATTACCTCCTCGATACTTTTATATTAACCGAGAACAAAAGACATAGAATCATATCGTCATTTTTTCTAAAAGTATATTACTAGTCTACGAAATATCTTTAAATGCATCTATGGAAACTGCTCACTCCTCGCACGAGGTAACGTTGTTAACGCTATCACTGTATAATATTCTTACTCTATGATTGAACCTCTTTTTTTTAATAACTATTAACCAACTTCAAAAAAAGGAAGAGGTTCTCAATTCGGTTGTATTTTTTTTATGTTTCTTAACTCATAACTCTGTCATTTATTAATCGATTTGGAAAATTCTTTTTTGATTGGAAGGGTACACCTACCGTTTAGTCCCAATGTCATCAGGATAGGATTTGATTACTTTTTAGTGTACTTTGAAATCGGTTTAAGTTTTTTGTTAAACATTTTTCAATTATTAATAACCTAATCTTCACCATCATCTTCCTCAACATACTGAGGAAATTAAGTCAGACGAAAAAAGACGTGTGATAATGCGTAAATTGTACCCTATCGAACGACTAATGTAACTATTCCGCCAAAAAAATTGGCACACCCTATACAGACAGTAAAGTTAAAACCGCTGGTCCTCAGCGGCCGACTAAAGTTAATTAAAATTAGATAACTTTCTAGTGAACATACCTTTCCTAATACACGGTGGACTTAACATGTGGAAATTCAGTAACCACTTACCGTACATATAATGAAAATAGGTTTACTGGTGTTGGTACAAACAACGCTGGCTTGTGGTGCAAGTTGTAAGCTTATGGTTTTATATTGGAGCCAACAATTAACAGCCACAGATTACAATGTTTTCCACTAATCTTATAAATATAATATTCTTCACACACGATTATATGATCCCAAACTAAGCAGAACTATGGAAATCAGATAACTGATATCTACTTTTTGTTTGAAAACTACACACAATTACATGCAGACGTTTTCATGCACACAAATACATGACATGTCCTGGGTGGGAATCGAACCCACGACCTGCAGCATGATAAGTGGAATCTTAACCAATCATCGTGCATCGGCCCGTCATATCAAAAATCAAAATCAAAGAGTCATTTATTCAGTTTAGGCCCTAGTAAGGCACTTATGAACGTTACATTGGTACATACAGTTGAAATTACCACCGGTTCGGAAAACACTTAAACTGAGAAGACTCCGGCAAGAACATATACCTGGGGTGTAACTGAAAAAAATTACAGTTTGTCTACATTGGTAATTTATTTATTTTATTTATTTGCTACTGCTTCTCAACAGTAGCTCTTGTCTAACTACTTTTTCGTAGGTTTTTTCATAGGATTTTCTAGAACCCATGTGAGAACCTCCCATGACCTTTTTAAAAATTGCTCCAGCCGTTTTATTGAAGGCTGTTTATGTTATTCTTGTATTCTTTCTTTACCATAACATGCAAAATTTCATGAAAAAGTCCAGAAGTCCAAACCAAATCACTAATTATGTCAACTACATCTTGGCACGAATTCTTTTGTCCCCCGCTCCTCACCCGCACCAAGCGCTTGTATTCTTTCTTTACCATAACATGCAAACATTCATGAAAAAGTCCAGAAGTCCAAACCAAATCACTAATTAAGTCAACTACATCTTGGCACGAATTCTTTTGTCCCCCGCTCCTCACCCGCACCAAGCGCTAAGACCGGCCTGGAGGCAGACGACCGTCCCAGCGTGTAATTCGATTTGGATAGATGTTACAAAGACCGGAGCTAACTTAGCTTGGGTCGCAAAGGCCTCGTAACTAGTTTACCATTTAAGCTTGGAAGTGAAAAATGAATGGATAAATGGTTAACGTTCCAGTTGTTTGATTTCTGGTGAATTCTTGACACGTGGACGGTGACGAAGACTGCGTATCATTTAAAATCTATTTTTTTAGTATTTTTATAGTTATTTATGCACACATTACAACTTAGAGGTTGAATTTTAGGATATACTATTTTACTGCACCTAAAGATCTTTTCCTCTAAATTCTTTAATCTCTAGGTCCTTCGTTTTAGTCTGTGCGTTGTCTGTCAGCAATACATTGTTCTGCGAAAGAATTTAACCAATCTATTGTAAAATCGGGTGTAAACGCACACTGTAGGTATGTGTAACACCTGCTTCTTTTGAATGTCCAAGGTTGTCTGATGGTTATAAAGACGGAGCTTTGGTTATAGAATCTTTACAGTATTTAGTCTACATTTAATGCTGTTTGGAGGGGTTTTGTATACTGTTTGGAAAACTGGGCCCTGCTTTATGGAACATGACGAAAGTTCATCATCCGAACTCAATAGTTGATGATTTGAACTTGTCTATCAGTTTTTTAACCGACTTCAAAAAAAGGAGGAGGTTCTCAGTTCGAATGTATTTTTTTTTTTTTTTTTTTTTTTTTATGTTTGTTACCTCATAACTCCGTCATTTATTAACCGATTTGGAAAATTCTTTTTCTATTTGAAAGGGTACGCTTCCCGTTTGGTCCCATTATCATCAGATCAGGATTTGATTACTTCTTAGTGTACTTTGAAGTCGGTTTAAGGTTTTTGTAAAACAGTCCAATTATTTAGGCCGTCGTTATTATTGTGGTAATTTAACACTAAGCAATATACAACGTACAACCGAAAAAGAAAAATAGAGACATATCGATATCTTTTAAATTATTTATCTCTACAAAAATCTCGGAGTATTCATGGTTGTGATCTGGATATCTCGTAATAGGCATCAACATTTTATCTTTAAAAAACACTTCCCTAGTCCTGTTATACTTAATTTGAAATACTTAAGAGTGCGTACCAAGCCAGAAAAATATGGCAATGTCAGACGAAACAAACTTATGTCTAATCTTCGCGTGCAGATGAGATGGAGATAGCGTGTTCCGCGGAACAAAAATGAACTAAGCGCTTTTTATCTAAATAACTCGTAAAGTATAGAATATTTTAAAAAATCGTTAGTAGCAGCCCTAGGTCATATATTAGTGATATTATTTATCACCATGAACGAATAAAACCGAATAAATTCATTATTATTAGAGGTAGCTTTGTGATTTTTTTCTATCGAGGAAATTTCATTACATTATGTTTTTGCTCAGGCAGAACCCTCGCGTATATAATGAAAATACCCATATAAAAATATTTTTTCATTTAAATACTATTTACTTGGTTAAATTTCAATTCTAAGATTGTTATTTTGCTTTATATGCAGTCTTAATCAAATTCCGAGCTACCATGAGTGGACAAAATGTCCCATTTGCGATATCGCCCGTCCGTAACAGCACTTTTGTCCTAGTTTTTTCTACCAGCTCCATATATACGGAGCGACTGCGTGTCCTACAAAATCCTCCACTAACACAATCAAACTGTCATTCTGAACCGATATTAAACTGTAAGATACTTCAGCGACCCTGCATCTTTACCTCGTTTGTAGCTCGATGAGGGACGCAAAAGTTTCCCAAGAAATTCTAGCCAGGATCCCAAATCTTTTGTACTTTGTAACTTATGAATAAGTAATTGAGAATCTTGGCTGTTGGAAAACAAGTTCCAGTGCTTTTGTAGACTGGATATATATCTAAAAGTTGGGGTCCAGTTAAGCTTACAATTTAATATTGTTCATTCTTACTTATATGGTTGCTTCTTCACAAAGAGTAAACCATATATCAAGTTATAATAAATTTGGTATGCCTACTTACAACGGCGACATCGATCCTGTCATAAATAGTTAATCTTTTGTACCTTCTGTCTGGCTAACAGTATTCTATTGAGTCACAGGACATCTTTAATGCAACTCTTCTATTATTGTTACTTTTGTTTACCAACCATCTACTATAAATACACTTTGTGTGTTCTTCCAATTAATTATATCTCCTTGCTTTTCTTTCATTCTTTCTTAATTATCATCCTCACCTCATTTCAGTTTACATTTGAACGAATGCTCCGCAACATGCTGGCTCTTTTCGGACACACCAGTATTATACCTTTCTGATTTTAAACTCATTTTACAAACTTAACTAGTTCTAAGAGATACTTTCAATCGTTAGCAAGTGTCTGAAGTAGCTCACTAGCTCTACAACTGCATAAAATATCTGAAGATCCTAAAGCTCTCGATCCACTGTTCAATAAGTTCAATCGAAAAGAGCCTTGTCAGTAAAATGGTTAGGAAAGTAGCATGCGAAGGAACAAGTGAGGTAGTAAATTCGATTTGAATTTAAGTTTAGCTGAGTATCCTGTTTAGTTAAAGTTATAAGCTTAATGCGGTTTAAGTTGGAATGGAGTTAGCGCACATGAACTTTGCTGTGATACCCGTATATCTTTTGTTAGCTAGGGGGGCCAAGTCTGCTATTTTAAGGACGTATTTACAAAATATTGAGAAATTAGCTGTTTTCCGATCCATTTACCGATGAATCCATTGAAATTTGCCAAATTTTGCGTGTACCTAATGCTTCAATATACCTTTGCCTGTAGTTGGTATAAACAGTTTTTTCAATTATCATACTTTTCATACAATAAAATTGGTTTTCCGTACCCTCCTCCCGTGAAAACTACGAAAACAGGCCGAGTTACGATCCAAATATCTCAATAATTTGGAGATTTTAATGAGTAAAAAAAATACTCTAATAAAATAGAAATAATCAAGATTAATTCCTAAAAAGGAAATCCGCATAAATATCGACCAAACCTCAAAAAAAATTAAAACATGTTTGTAAAATTTTCACCATTTATCCAAAATTTTGCTAATTCACGTCAAACTTGACGTCTATGAAATAAGAGTTTGTTTCCTTTGCTCTGTCTGAGTTTTTATGTATAAAGTAACGAACATTTCAAATGACCTCTCAGTCAGCGCCCGTGCGCCGTCGTGAGACTACCTCTATATCGCTAGCCAGCAGCCGTTCACAAAAAATAGATCGCTGTGCAGACACAAACAATTTTACCGTCGATACTTGATATTTGTGAGCAAAAATGAAATTTTATTTTATATTACGTCAGTTTTGTATACAGAATTACCCGATTAAGGCCGATATGTCGTGTTTGGGCTCCTTTTTTTAGTAGTGTTGAGAGCTTAGTACAAAAAAAACTGAACTGACCATTAGGTCAGTTCTCCAAGAACCATCATTAGATGGTCCTTGGAGACTGGTACTGGAACTCCTTGATGGATTGGGATAGATATGTCGTGTTTGGGCTCCTTTTGTTCGTAGTGATGAGAGCTTACAACAAGACAGACTGAACTGACCTGATGATGGTTCTTGGAGACTGCTACTGGAACTGCTTGATGGATTGGGATAGATGTCGTGTTTGGGCTCCTTTTGTTAGTAGTGATGAGAGCTTATAATACTGAACGGACCTGATGATGGTTCTTGGAGACTGCTACTGGAACTCCTTGATAGATTAGGATAGATATGTCGTGTTTGGGCTCCTTTTGTTAGCAGTGATGAGTGCTTACAACAAGACAGACTGAACTGACCTGATGATGGTTCTTGGAGACTGCACCTGGATTTCCGTGATAAATTGGGAATTTGGGATAGATAGTATGTCATGAATTCATACTTTTTTTATACCACTAAAGTGTCAAACAAGCATATGGCCCTGATGGTAAGCGGTTTCCTTAGCCCATGGACGCTTGCAACTCCAGTCCAGGGGAATCACTCGTGCGTTGCCGACCCTGCCGAAATCTCTTCACACCCTTATCATACTATACAGTACTGTGCTATGTTATACTCTACTATAAAATGTTTTCAATCAATCTCACACCCACATTTATAATCACAAATATATTCCACTAAGGAGTTCCAGTGCCTGCCTACCCTCCTACTCTATCATCAGACCTTGAAAACTATATATTGTCAAAAGTAGTCAAAACCAACAACCCCAAACACGGCTAGGATATGTTGCTCCGCTATGATGTTCCATTGCCTACCCTCCTACTCCATTGCCTACCCTCCTACTCCATCATCAGACCCTGAACACCATATACAGTGTAATCCGTTTAGTACGACTTCGCATTTAACAACCAACCGTTTTTAGCGACGTAAGTATAGGCATATGTTTGGTTTTAATATGAACCACCATGAAAGTACATCCGTTTATTACGACTCCATTTACAACGACCAACCGCTTTTAACGACGGAATTTTAAACATAATTGTCCGGTTATAACAACGAGCGTATTTACAAATAAATCGTAGATAAGAAGCTATATCCGCCCCGCGCAACCCCCTTACCGGCACGACGCTGATTGGAATGCAACATTGTACCACTCCGACTGATTCTGAAGCTCTAAAAGCTGCAGAAGTGCTAAATGTGTTTGTACATTCTAATTTTGAAGATGATTTGAATTTGAGATGATGAAAATTATCATGTCTCGTTTGCATAATGCAGTCCGTACTTCTTACTATAGAAATAAAACCCAAAAACAATAAAAAATCACAGACTTTTTGCAGTAGATGTTAAAAGGTAGATGTAACCGGATGCTACCTATCAATTTTGTAAACGCGTCCTTAACTAAAAATTTAATAACATTCTGACACGATCCCATTGCAAGTTGCAACTACAATGCTATGTGCTTTGTTTACTATTAAATTCATAATATTTATCGATGCTATTGAATTAGTAGACTACCAAAACGTTCAATTCTGTAAGTTTTGACACCACTGGTAGTTCGTTGGAACACAATTGTAACAGCAGACTTGAGCCCCAGGCATTGTGATCTATGAAATGAAATTAAGTCGCTGAAACATTTGTTTGTTTATTGATATCGCTATAAATTCCATTTTCTATAATAATTTTTTTTATTGATATTAGCTGTAGCTCATGTACGTTTCGTCCATCGTGCAAATATTTTATTTTTGTACTAAGTATTCGGCAAACAAGCATGCCTAATTTAGTTTTTATCCAAGGAAAGCCATGATATTTCTAACAAAGGCGAATTTCGATTAATAATACATATACCTTCTCGGTTCTTAGCGAAAGGACCGCCAACCGTATAATCATTAAGTAAGTACTCTTGTTCTTTCTGTTTTTGGTGTACAATCAAGTGTTATCTATCTATCTACCTTAACCCATTGGTTCTCGCGTGAGACGCGCGTCATACATGGAGGTATTTAGTTATGCATTTTTTTCGTAATGTCAAACTCTTCGTTCCAGTCGAAACACATTGTATTGTATACCAATGCATAGATAATGTATCGCTCTTTGCACACATACCATAACTTCTATTGGAGGGAGCAGGACAGCTAAGTAATATGTGATTAACGAAGTGAAGGCGAATGTATGGCCGCGCGTCCTTCGCGAGCCTATGGATGCATCACACGCTGTCCGCTCTACTTATCGCCCCGCTACCTCCCGTAACCTGTACCAAATCAAAGTAAAGTTTGCACCTAGATAAAAGTGATGTTTTAACTTTTAGCACATGTTCACGGTAGAACTGATGCTTAAACTTTTGTACACGCTTTGGAAAGGTTTTTTTTTTTAAATCTGCCAAGTGTCGACTTGAGCTTGGCGTTTCGAAAGTTTAACTTTACGAGTTTAGTTAAAAACCTGCACAATTCTGCATTGTGCTTTTGATGCAGGTTTGCTGAAATCTTGTTTTTAATTGGGTTTTTATTCATGAATTGTTCATTATTTGGGATTACCTAGCCGAGGTAAGTGCAATTGACGGTTCTTTGTACATAAATGTGCATGTGTTGCGCTCGAGATACGATGGAAACACTCAACAATGTTAAGTGAAGAATAAAATTGAGTTTTTTTTAATGGAATAGAAAGTGTTTGGAGTGTGACTTTATAGGGCTTTAATAACTGTAAATAAGCTTGTGTTGAAACATAGAAGTGTGATGATACCTTAGTGGTAGTGACGTCGGGTCCGAATCCTAATCGAGCTAAGCTTTCGGTGAAGGAAAACATCGTGAGGAAACCATAGCACGGTGGTAGGGTTTATTACTATAAACCCTACCACCGTGCCAGGCTATTCTCGTAAATGGCTAATCCTGTTGCGATGAGACTTTTACAGGACAGTTCAGTATTTTCTTAGACATAGCTTAGCAACGCCCCATCGTAATCTGATTAGCCGTTTCCCTTATTTGGTCAATATTAGCAGGTGTCAGAAATGCGTTCTATCGGCGGCCGTACTGTATAAGATCTCTGAACCATGAATCCAGTGCTTTTATAACTAAAAATAATATCGAAAAGCATAATAGGGATAATCTTGTTTTGCACTTTATATTAACCCTCCACTACTAATAACATGCAAGTTTGACCCCTAATAATTAATTGTTTGTCGGCACCTCCGGGTCATGTGTCGAACAATAAAGTATGTTGAGCTGAAGGTCACTTTACTGGTATTACTATAAAGTTCATTTTACTTAAACATAGTAACTTGTTACAGCACGCTAGCCAACTGGCTTGTAAGAATTTACATTAAGGTGGCCCTCTGTGGCCGGCGCAACTTCGACGCAAGCATAGTCTAAAAGCTTGTTATTTCATCCAACGTAATGTTTGACTGCGAAAAAAGAGAGACAGCATCATAGCCATCGATTATCAGTTGGTAAATTCCGCTGATCACTCGCGCCCGCTTCGCTAGGTCATCATTCATGATTTCGCATTCATAAAACTTGTTCCAGGAGTATACTTCTTGTGAAAAAATCTTACAAGTTTGTGAAAAAAAAGTTAGTTATTTAGAATCTCCAATACATTTGCAAGCCTGCTGCCCTAAAAACGTAGAGTTACGCAATATTGCTGAAAGGAATTCATTTCCCGAATTCCCAGCAGATCTGACGCAATTCCTATAAATTTTGGTAAAATGGTCACTAATTTCATGCAATTCAATTCATTAGCTGATTCTAATTTGATATTAATGTTACAACACCAAAAATAAAAAACCGTAATTTACCGGTAAGTTTTTCTATTATCATTTTTAAGTCGTAAGAAAGAACTAATAGAGAATTCACGTATTAAAATTATGATCTTAAACATTTGTAACTATAAAACGTTTATAAAACTGCAATTACATATCTAAAATGGGAATTTATAAATGATTAAGAAAATATTTTCAGCTTCGACTGGTAATAATAAGTTTGCTAGTCTATGGTCGGTCGATGTCACTAAGTTATATATTTTACCTATGTATAGGTAGTAAATAATACTAATATCTTTTGAATTTTATCAAAAGTTCTTTAAATAAGATAAATTCCGTCATTATTTAGTCTAAATAATGGATTATTATGAATAAACAATCACGTGAAATGTGCAGGGAAGAAAATTTCTGTGTAGTACAAATAACAAGAAGAAACATTTCGTTCATTCGTTATGAAGACTTTTTAACTAAAAAAAGCCGAGTATTTGCGAAGATAAAGGAGTAATTGCATAAATATCCTCTATACATGATAAATCATTATGAGGACATTTCACCAGAGTTCCATGTTGAAGTTTCTAGTTTTATGAGAGTGAGTTCGTAAATATCATCAATAACAGCATAATGTAGCATATTCCCAACCTAATCTCAACAAAAGAATATACTATTATTTCTATTTATACCATAAATTATTGAATTATAAGCCCCAAATAATATGTTCAACAGAAACTAGGATTTTTTTATATGAAACATGCAATGCATGTAAAGTGCATAACTAAGACCATTATTAACATTCCCTTGTTAGATAGGTGGTAGGTTAGGTAGATGATACCTACTAAGCATGATGTCAAACAATAATATAATCAACAAATAATATTACTTTCAGGTTATAAATTACCCGAAGATAAAGATAATTGTACATGGGATTACCAAAAGGATATTTATATTATAATTACTTTGGCATCTGTCATCATCATGCTGCTAATATGATGGGGAAAGGACCACAGAGAATTTGGGAGTTGGCGTTGCTATCATGCCGTAAAATTACCTACACTAAACTATAATGTTGATAATACTGTAATAAAAGTTACGCTGATTTATTTACTTTTGTCTTTTATTTACCCTAAACAAACACGCAACCCCTATGTGTATCTCTTTTTGTCACTGTGATTAGTCTTCGGCAATATATTCCAACACAGATATATATATACTCTAGTAATACCTTTGATAGAAAGTAGATCTGCGGATATAATTCCTCAAAACGCTAAAGCTTATTCTATCAAAATTTAAACTGCAGATCTTAAAGCTTTTTGTTATTATTAGTTCTAATCTTTATAAAAAATCAAATGTATAAGAAACTAGTCAGTTGCATGTAGCATGCAGTCGCATGACAGATGCACGCACAGCTCAAACCGCAGAGTACAGAGATACTTGAACTTTTGCACACATGTTCCTTATAACATAGGCAACTACTAAGGTCTTTTCGAAATTCAACCCCTATGGGGATAAAAGGGGTTTCTGGGTGGAAAAATAGTATAATATTAATCATGTAAAAATTACGATAGTACTATGTTAGGTTATCACAAAATTGATGGTAAAAGAACTTTATTGGTAGCCAATAGCTTTTAACATTCCATAAAATGGTTTATGAGTGTTAGAAAAACCTCGAAATTCCCTCATTATTCATTGATTTTCAACAAAATCTCTAAATTGAATTGTAATAAGTTGCTCCTCGGTATCCTCTTATGATTCTACTGTTTGACACAAAAGCAATTCCTATTTAGTGAGCCATTTTACGAATCTCCATAGAAAACTGTCAAAAAAATGAATTGCAGAATTAGAATCGTATTGAGATCCTATCCTGAATTGCCTACTAAGTGACCATTTTACGATTTGTAATTCAATTCCTAATGGGAACTCAATCCGATTCGGCGTTTCCTTCCTTTTTAGCCCCCCTAGTATCTTAACGTTTTCTTTACTTTTACAATTTATAGGTACATTAGATATGGCCAAAGTACAGGCAAAAACGCTGTTTTTCGGAGGCTTTGACTGAATTTGTTTCACACTTTTTTTAAATTACGCCTAGATACACGGCTAGATAAAGTGCACAAGATACTAATTTGTTCAAAACATCTAACGAAAAATGTTTAACAACGCCATAATAAGTACAGAGGTTTTGTATGAAAAGTATGACGAATTGAGTCCTCTTAAAACATATTGCTTTGTATTTGGTTTGCTGTGTAAAATAACACAAGTTTTTTTTTCTAAATATGTACTTATATGATGGTACGTTTTGTCATAAACCTAATCTCAAAGTCTGAAGAAGTAATTAAACCTTGAATTTGTGAGTTTAAGTATCCAAAAAGCAATTTAAAAAGTGTTTAAATAAAAAGTTCGAAATCTAAATTACACAGCATCACAAACCAGAACTCAATGCATTAATAATTCCAAATCCACAAAAACTCATTAAAAATAACACTTGAAAGTTATAATCGTAAGAAGTCGACCGCGGGCCTATTCGACCCGGCCAACTTTAAATTAAACTTGTCACCTTGCAGCGGTTGAGGGTTACTTGCGACTTGATAGAAAAAAAAACGTAAGGAAAAGTTGAAAAAGTCCTGTAGATGATATTTTATTTTATGCTGACTTTACTAAAGCTATTAGAATGTATTACTGTCTTGTAGAATGTAGACACTAATTTTTAGTTTTTTTTGTATTTATTAGACTAACTTTTGCCGCATCCTCTTAGGGGTGGAATTTCCGAAAATCCTGTCTTTTTGGATGCCTACGTAATAAAAGCAACCTGTGTGCAAAATTTCGAGTGTCCTAAATCCTAACTCTAGTGGTTCGGGCTTTGCGTTGATTGATACGTCAGTCAGGACAAGTCATTTTACAGATTGATTGTC
Source organism: Polyploca ridens (assembly GCA_951394255.1). Classification (NCBI taxonomy): domain Eukaryota; kingdom Metazoa; phylum Arthropoda; class Insecta; order Lepidoptera; family Drepanidae; genus Polyploca; species Polyploca ridens. The sequence goes on from OX596268.1 coordinate 2,490,510, forward strand.
AGAATATAATCAAAATTTGAGTCCTCGCAATGTGGTATGTCAATATTAATTTATCAAATCAATTTGACATACATTTCTGTGTTACCAACTGATGTTCGAGAAACTCGTGCTCTATCGTAGGGGCGTTTAATGTGATCTGATGACCATTCAATTCTGTGTATGTATGGCTTCTATTAAGTCCAACGAGTGGATCGAACGCAATGGATAGTTAAGGACTAGGTAAGAAAAAAGAATCACAAAGTTTTAAACATTTTAGAAACTCGATAAATCTGCAATATTCAACTTTAATCCAAAAGTGCCAAAGATCACAATAACGCCAGATTTAAATAATCTCCAAGTCTATCGTAAATTTTGCGCGAAGCTCAACGTTCCCAACCGCACGCTGATGCATACGAAATCAGGGGCTGTCGGGGGTAATTCGCTTTTAAAAGACGTTTGCCCCGGTTTCCGGGTACGGAATAAGATTTTAATTGTACGCAAATCGAGTTTTGATCGATGCCTTTTCCGAATTCTGGCAGGCTTACCGTTATAGGCGTGTTTTTGGTATTATAAACTGGTCTTCGCATTAGTTTCCTGAGCCAAAGAGTCTTAAGATATTTAATGAGTCTTAAGCCAAACCCATGCTTATTATATTTCCAAATAGTGTTGAACTCTGTACGACTTAATATATCTTAAACCATTCAATCATTTTTTATATGAACTTTTCATGTCGACAACAAACTTTGCTCTGAGCAAAGTAATTTGAAAATAACTTAAAATCTGCCGTACTGTCAGGTCCAAATAAACAATATGATAACAACGGAATTCTTAATAACATGCTAGTTCATTCAAATTCTACTGCTGATTGATAGGGAATCAACCAATTAGATCCAATTTTAACTTTGACACGTGCGTAGATTGATTAACGACCAATTCGATTAGACCTCCCGCCCCTCCCGAATTATCCGTTAACAAGGTTACATTCTAGGACGTGACTCTTTACGCGAGAGGCATACGTAAATTGGTTACGTTGATAAATCTGATTCATGATCGAATTGGTGATAAACTCGTGACAAATTGACACTTTGTGTGACGCGTCATTTATATAGGTCGCTCGGTTCAGCTGATTCGGAAAGACGGGATGCTTAATATCAGTCTTCTTTATCATGAGCTTATATTAATTCATCTTTTGCTTGGGAAGCGTTGGGCAATCGATTTGTTGTGCTGTGTCCCTTCTGTTTTTTTTTCCTTTTTGATAAGTTTGATAAGTTTTTGTTAGACTATAATCTAACCATGCACAAAGCCCATTAATTAAGACTTCAGGGGACTTCGAAGTCCATTGTCTGCGGCTTCGTCACTGGATTCGTCGACGAGTTTTGTTGTTGACTTATTTATACTTAATTTATCTCGCTTTCCTTACATATATAATGTTACAAAGGCACCTTAAAGTAAATAAATAACACTATATACTATTTATTCAGTTTAGGCCCTGATAAGGCACTTATAAACTATACAGGTGACTCTACCACCGATTTGGAATAGAGTTATACGGAAACGACTCTGGCAAGAAACTCATCAAAGCAAGGAAGTGAATCTTTTAACCTTTCAATTTTTGTTCTAAATACTTTAGTAAGTTATCTACAAACCCGCTCCTATTTCATAAAAGAATGAAAGTCACTCAAACACTAAACTAATTATGAAGACACCCTCACAAATATTTAACGAATCATTACTGCCACTTGATCTACAGATAATATTAATGTAATTTGATGTAAAACTAATTTGAGTTGTATTAATTACTCGCCATTATTGGAATAATTCTCTTAATTGCTTTGGATTGTATTACGAGTGCATTTAGAATTCGATATAAAGATAAGACTACACTTGAGACTTTTAATAGTTATTTTATTTTATCGTTTTGAACTTCTGTAGTTAATGGTTTTTGTTAATGGTGTATTTAGGGTTATTGTCAAATATCCAATCAGAAAACATGTTTTATTCATCCAAGAGTTATTGGTTTGATAGAGCATAAAAATTGATTATGATTCATCATGCTTTTATCAGTAATCACGTCCTAACTATTATAAACGCGAAAGTGAGTTTGTTTGTTTGTTACGCCTTCACGCCTCAACTACTCAACGGATCATTATGAAATTTGGCATGCAGATAGCCTATGGTATGGAGATGGACATACTTTTTATCCAGGGAAGGCGGGACAAAATAGGTCAAGGTTAAAGTAATGTATGAGGAAAGGCCCTTATGGAGGTCAAGGGTCACAAAGCTATCACAGTTTCAGAAGTCGGTGTGCAACTGAGATTTTGAAACTCAGAAAGGTAAAGATAATTATCCATCTCAAAGCGTGTGGAGTACCATAATTAGCCGTTCGTAAATTTATCGGCGAAGTTAAGCTACCACCGGTGAGGCCGGCACCTGGATGGTTGATCGCCTGTGCTTCGGAAGGCACGTAAAGCCGTTGGTCCCGGTTATTACTCAATTGTGATAGTCGTTAAGCTAGTTGGACGCCTACTATGCGGCTTGAAAACCGCCGAAAACTTGAGTGTTCTCAGTTCAAGTTGTATTTGGAACCGGTGTAGAGTTATTGTTAACGTTCATAAGTGCCTTATCAGGGCCTAATTTTTTTTTGATTTGAATAGGCTGATGATGATGTACAATGCAGAATAACTTTATTATAATTATTACAGCATTAAAATAGAAGCGATACGATATTTCATACAACAGTTTTATTTTATTATCCTCCTACTGCTCCGCTAATGTGCACCGCCCCTAATATTTAACTATAGGGGAGTGAAATACCATTTTCCTGTACACCCCCTTATCGGTATAGTCATCTTGTTTCTGAACCCCACAAACAGATATCATGTTATTTTCTATTAATGACTTATTTTCCCTTGCTCATTTCACTTCGTTCACCCCTCACTTCTGTTATCTCGCTAACGTGATCGCATTCAACCCTTAGTGAATTTATCTATGGTATTTTTTGATTATTGTTAGTTTTACAAGATTTAATGATAAGGTTTGAAGGGCGGTTGGAATTTATTGAGGGTTTTATTACGCGAAAAGTTTTTTTTTATTTATCCAGCATTTAAAAAAAGGTTTTCTGGAAGAGATCACTTCTGAGTGATAAGACCGCCCATTGTACAGTAATAATAATTAGTATTAAGCATTTCTTGTTACTGCTTTTTGTGTAAAATAAAACGTTATCTACTTATCTAATTGTGTGCAGTCCTTAGGAGTTTTCTTATGAGATACCTCTGTGCTCAAAATACCTGTCAAACTGTTGATAATTCGAACCAATTTGAACCTTATGTACACGATTTGATAAACAGAAATAATGTTACGAAAGAGAAAATATTTAAATGATAAAAACAGAATCCAATATAATTTTAACATCACATCGATAAAGAACTACTATTTTTAGATTAAATACATTTGTTTGTCTAATACAATACAATTAGTAACTCCATAAATTAAAACATTCGTAATCTCGAGTGTGAGAAAAAATAAAAATCAAATCAATTTGATGGCATCGTAACGCCCACGACAATAACACCAAAATTAACATTATATTGGACTAAATATAATTTCATTAACTAGAATGCATCACTTTAGACGTTCTAAGTTGTGATTGGTCGAAATTGTTTTTTGATGTTGCCGGCGTCGCTGTATTCTCGTTTAGTGGGCCAATCTTCTCAATATTCTTTGTTATATGAACCGGAAATTTGGAAGTGTTTTTTTTGATCGAGGGTGATGACCCGATGTTTTGTCGGCAAAAGATTTCCTATTACTTCCTGTCTATGAATTTTTCAATAGCCTTACACAAGTAAAAGGAAAATATGTATCAGTTTTGAAGGGTGATTTGACCATTGATTAAAGGGGAACTTTTTACAGGTGTCTCATAGCAATTTTCCCTCTTATTCTCAAGTATTTAAGGCCTTAGTCTTAATTGGCGTTTGAGTATCATAAGTTATAGCGTATGCCCATTGAGCTATTATTACTACGTATAGAGAAGACGCCACACATCAAAACTATGTTCCGTTCAAGTGAGGCCATCCGGCCATACTGGTTGTTGTAGAACGATGAACGAAACGCGTAAGCGCCGTGAAAATCACGGTGTTTGAGAAAAATACTCCTAAAAGAGTTCTGATAGCGCTACGTGTTTCTACTGTCTGCTTAGACGACTAATTATTGTTTCAGCGCAAAAGTGAACTTTAGTTGACTCTAAAAAAATTGGGCATAACCTTTGCTTATGATAACTTCTCTATACGTATCTAGTAAAATAACCTTACCTACTGAGTTTCTTACTGGCTTTTTTTGTTGCAAATTATTTAGTTCTGTTAGGCACCGACCCTACAGCGAGCGGTCTTGAGTTATGCGGTCAGAGCTGTATGTGCGTTCTCCATGACCGCCGCGGTCGCTGTGTGCAATCAAAAGCGCCGCATAGATTATAGTGAACGCGGAACGCAGAACTTTGACCGCTGAACTCTAGACCGCTCACTGTGGGATCGGCACCTTACAGCTATGTATATACGTACCTACCAGCGTTGCCAGACGTCCCGATTTTTAGCCCAAAATTTGATGACCCGCGCGGGACAGGCTCAGTCCCGCTTTTCGAGTATTGATCGACGGTGAATATCATCGTTGGACGTAGAAGGGGAAATTGTAAAGACACCACTGCACAGAAATGGCACCAGCTTTCCTGTGTGATTTATAAGGAGAACCGCGCCGAAGTGCGCTAAATGTCACTGTGACATACAAAAATTAAACTTCTAAGTCAACGCAATCAGAAGATACGGCCGTATATGCCGCATATTTTGACGCTCGCAAGGGAATCAAAACCTATAGGGTACTTCCCGTTGACCTAGAATCATAAAAATTGGCAAGAAGCAATTCCATGTAGCACAAGTAAAGGAAGATATCCCAAAAGCGCCATTATATTACAACATAATCGAAAAAAAGTGAAAAATCTTCGAGTCTCGATTCCCGTGTACCAACTATTTACATACCTACAAGTTTCTACGGAATAACGGAACCCTCGTTGCGCGAGTCCGACTCGCGCTTGGCCGGATTTTTAGTATGTCCCGCTTTCGGCCATAGAATCCCGCTTTTTTTTACTCAATAGGTTACAAAATCCCGCTTTGCCCGAAAAAAATCTGGCAACGCTGGCTACCTAACTGACTTCTATACTTACCTTATCTTAATCTTTTACGTTATCCTCATGATATTTGATCTTTACCTAATGATATTTGAATAAGAACCAATTTGTCTATGAATCAGCTCACCTTTCTTCCTTGCTACGGTATATATTTTCTTAATTGATTATTGCGTGGTTTGAAATATAATCTAATGAGCATATTTATTGTTTCAGGTATGTGTTGGTAACACTGACATTCTACTTTAGTAGCTGTACGAAAAGGTATGCACAATCAATAATAACAATACAGTGTGGTTTTGCATTATGTCAAATCCTACGTAAACCTCGGTATCTACCTACCTATTCGTATGAGTAAGTTACTAAGTCATATTATGACTTCAGAAGAAAACGAATCAATCGAAAAACATGATAAATAACATTTTAAATTTAACTCAATGTCGAGGTGATTTTTGTTGAAAATTACTTATACCCACCTGATGGTAAGCGGTTAACATAGCCAAGGACGCTTGCAACACACGGGACATCACTCACGCGTTACCGAACCTTCCCCCCTCCCCAATGAGCTCTGGCTCGCTTACTCACGCGCAGGAACACAACATAAATTTATTTGGCTGCGGTATTCTGTAAGGTGGAAGTACTTCCCCAGTCGAGCTGCTCTTTGAGAGAATAAACGCTATGCACTATCTATATTTGTTTTTCACTAAAAATAAAATAAAATATCCTGGGACATTCCTCACACACGGTCATCGGATCCCAAACTAAGCAGAGCTTGTACTATGGAAACCAGATAACTGATATAATACATATACTACTTTTTGTTTGTAAATACATACTTAATATACATAATTACACCCAGACACAGGACATACAGACATGTTCATGCACACAAATACATGTCCTGTGTGGGAATCGAACTCACGACCTGCGGCGCGTAAGGTGAAAACCAACTGGGCCAACTGGCCCGTCAAACCACTGATTCGTATTACTTTCAAAGAACTTTACGTACGACGATTTTGCGTAAATAAGGCGGGAATTTAAAATCACATACAAATACATAAGTCAGACCACGATCAATCACAGATTAATTTATTGACATAAGTAAATATAAATTTACATCACGCTATGTATTCTAAGTACAGAAGGCTTACTACAATATTAAAGAATATTTAGGTTTAAGACTTTTATTTCTCTCACTAAGAATTTACAATTCACTTACATGAGGAATTAAATACTTATTTACTAGTAACAAAATAATGAGCGTACAGATTAAACTAAACATATTAAAATATAAGAAATATAAAACAAAGTGGAGGTAGATTTAATTATTTTTGTGCATGAACCATTTAAAACTTAACAAGTGAGTGAGCGTACATAGATATAAAATAAATAACGAGACAACTAGATGTGGCATAGACAGTCCTTTAGTTTACTTTGTTAAGGATATGGTATTTCAACAGCCTCTTAAATGTTGCCATGGATTGTGAATCTTTAATATCCTTTGGCAAGTTATTATATAGTTTAGCGCCTTCATAAGCAATGTTTCGTTTTCCATAATTTGTCCGTGGTGGCCGTAATATAAGATTACTTGCATTTCGTAAATTCTTTTTTTGAACGGTTTGTTTTCTAGTGAAACTTATGTTTGTATGTATATCCCGGTTTATTATTTTTCGTACTAAAATGCATGTGCAATATGTATATGTTTGTGTAATGTTCATTATTTTAGTGTCTTTGTAGATTTTGGTTGTAGATGTTAAATAACTGTAATTGAATAAAACTTTGATCAATTTATTTTGAGCAATTTGAATAATATCCAGGTTTGTCTTGGCAGCCGATCCCCAAACTTCTATTAGGTATTCAATGTGCGGCTTGACAAGTGAGTTGTATATAGTGTATTTTACACTTTGAGGAAGACATCTTACAAAACCTCTCAACATACCTGTGAGTGATGTCATTTTAGCTTTAATTTTCTCAATATGCGGCTTCCAGGTCAGTTGGCTGTCCAAAATTAAACCAAGATATTTTTCATTTGCCTTTTTGTAAATCGTTTTATTGTTTATGTTGGGTTGTATATAATCAGATATTTTTTTATTTTTTGCCGTAAAAATTACATAATTTGTTTTAGTAGTATTAATCGTCAGAAGATTACATTGAAACCACTTATTTAGGCGATCTAGGTCACCTTGTAAATCAATCATGATAGTATCAATTGAGCGACCGAAATAAAAAAGGGAAGTATCATCGGCATACAATGTGATATCCGCTTTAAGGCCAATTTCATGGATGCTATTAATATAAATCAAGAACAGAAGTGGTCCCAAGATTGACCCTTGAGGCACGCCATATGTAATCTTCTGTGGTTTACTTTGATAATTACCAATTTTAACAATTTGCATTCGATTTGTAAGGTAAGATATTAAAATTTTATGTGCACAGCCAGTTATACCAATATCCTTCAATTTTTTAAGCAAAATGTCATGACACACCGTGTCGAAAGCTTTTTTTAGATCAATGAAAACTCCGAGTGCAATTTGCTTTTGATCAATTTTGATTTTAATTTCAGTTACAAGGTCTATCGTTGCCGATAAAGTGTTTGATTTGGTTCTAAACCCATACTGCTTTTCAAAGAGAAAATTTATAGATGTTAAAAACTTATCTAAGCGACAGTAAATAACCTTTTCAAAAATTTTTGAGATTACTGGTAGAACAGATATTGGGCGATAATTGCTAGGATCGGACTTGCCGCCAGATTTGTGAATTGGTGATACTTTTGCGACTTTAAGGCTATCGGGAAAGATTCCGAGTTCTAAACATCTATTAATACATTTTGTGAGGTTTTGAGCTATCAATTTACTGACGCATTTAATAGATTTTGTGGTAACACCATCTATGCCAGAACTAGTGTTTGGTTTTAAGTTATTTATAATGTTATTGATTTCATCCATAGTTGTAGGTTCAAATTCACTTAGTTCAGTTTTTTGTCCTATGTGGGATACGGTTAGTTGGGAAACATTTTGGTTATCTTGGCAGTTTGCAGACACTTCATTTGCGAGAGTCTCACCAATGGTTGTAAAGAACTCATTAAAACATTCACAAATGTCTTTTTGGTTTGTAATTGTACCTGAAACAGTTTGAAGTTTTCCTGGAGGTAAGTCTTCTTTTATTTTGTTGTTAGATAGATTGTTTATCAATTTCCACATTTTTGCTGGTTTATCTAAACAACCTGTAAATGCTTTATGATAATAATTTATTTTTGTTTGTTGTATATTTTCTGTTACCAGATTCTTTTCCTGCTCGAATTCTGTTTCCAACTTCTTGTCTGTCTTGTTCTTTTTGTACTTTTGCCATAATATGTTTCGTTTGTTTATACCATGTAAAATATCTTTATTTATCCAGTCCTGTCTTGGGAGATTTAAATATTTGGACTTTGTTGTTTTACTGTTTTTTATACAATATAGAAGTTCTCGTTCTAAGATTTCATAATCATTAGTATTTTTCATATGTTTTTCAACGTTTTTATAAAGTTTTTCATATTCAACTGCTTCATAGTTATATTTTTTTGTAGATGGTGGATGATATTTCTTGACTTCAAAATATATCTGTTTATGATCCGACATTGCAGATTCGACAACAGCAAAATGAAAATCGTTGTTTTTCAAGTTTGAACATACGTGGTCCAGAATAGTGTTGGTGGTCGAAGTCTCACGGGTACAGTAATTTTTATCAACCTTATTTAATATTTTGAAACCGTTCTCTTTTAACGTGTCTTTATAGTTGCGAGTCGGAACATCTGATTTTAACAGATTAAAATTAAAATCGCCAAATACAACAGCTCTCTTTCTTTTCTGAAGTTGGGGAGAAAATGTCTCGAGAAAGCTTTTTGTGTTAGTACGTTCAGGTTTATAAATTCCGCCAATATCCAATGAAAATTTAATATTTAAATGATAAAAATGCGTGGTTGTAGCGCTCGCTCTCGCAGGAAACATCTGATGTAATAAATTTAAGTTTGTTTTTGAAAAGAGTAATTGCTGAGTTTATTGCCGGCTCTTCTCAGCAAAATCAACCTTCCGAACCGTGCATTAGAGTATTAGAGTTTGACTATTCATAAGTGCCTGTGAAGGCCTATTTGAATGAATAAATCATTTCATTTCATTTCATTTCATTATATAAACTGCATCCTAAAACCGCAGTTCAAAGAGACTATTTGCAACATTCCTACCTAACCTCAGAATGCAAGAACAGTTCCATTTACCTGCACATACCTCATCCTTTGATGTCGTCATCACTACGTCACTATCAACGGTTACGACATATTCATTACACTCCCATTACCCACTAGATGGGTAAAACAAGGCTAAAACCGGGTAAAACAATTTACCCAAAGATAAAAGGCTTCCGATCATGCTGTGAGACTTTGATACATATTTCAGCGCACTTTGTGATACTGATGTTGTTTATACACACGGGGTGGATGGTTGGTTAGCTAAAATAAAAAATGTTGGGGTCTTTTCATAGATTTGAGTGCCGTGTTCCTAATCATTTCGTGTCGACGCTCCATGCAATTTTCGGCATTATTCACACATGGTCATCTAAATTTATATTACACAATTTGTGATATTAGGTATTACAAATATATTACACCAAGACTCAGAACAAATGAATTTGTTCAAGCTAATGCTTGTCCTGGATAGGAATCGAACTCACGACCTGTAGCGTTACAGTCTTGTTTGTTTCTCGGTCGTATTCTAACTCGACGGATTCTGATGAGATTTTTTTAGGTTATATATGGAGTTCGTATAAAATGGCATAATTTAATAACTAGCTATTCCCTGTGGTTTCTCCCGCGTTCCCGGGATTAAAGGTGTTCAATAAACCTACAGCAGTTCAGGGATTAGTTAAAGATTTTTTATTGTATGTAGTAGTTTCTATTAGTTGAAGATCGGATCATTAGTTGCGGAGATTACCTCTTACTTCCAAACTAACAAACAAACTTTACCTCTTTATAATAAATATAGAACCGAGAATACGGAGCGAATTTTAGTCTTTACTTATAACTATAGATTCTTTAGTCATGAGCCAGTCAATGGCCAATGTAATATCTTAAGAGTTTTTGATCAGCAGGGTTATTTTAAAACGTCGGAATCGATATCGGAAACGAATTTAAAAAAATCCGAGGTGAATTTCAGCATTTGCTATTTTAATTTCCGAAAATTTTTCGATGATTCGAATTGATATTTCCGTGAAGAAACATCAAACATATTCGAATACGGAAATTAAAAAAGCAATTGCGGAATATCTTCTCGGCAGTTTTTGAATCCGTTTCCGATATCGAATCCGAGCGTTTTTAAATAGCCCTGCAGAAGAAGGTTTTGCACTAACGCATTCATCCCAACAATTTTAATAATTTGTTGAAAGACTTTTCCAACAATATGTCCCAAAAACAGAGGCGGTACAATATAATTGCGTCGTCTCCTCATAGAAATTGTTATTCATTTTCTAACGTCAAACACAAGGCGCGGGTTGAGTGACTCGGAGCCAAGAACATTTTGTTGTGCTGTTGGTAGCCTTGTGCATTGTTTTGTAAATTGCCTTTCCGTATGTCACAGTTCTTTAAGATGGTTCTGTAAATCTACTGATTATTATCATGTCATCGTGAGTGTCATTGTCCTTCTTTTATGTCATCTTGACAAGTAATTGTCATAATATTCATGGTCATAGAAGAATATAATAACTACGTTTTTTTTATTTTTTGGAAATATCGGTAAAAATAAAGGGCAACGTATTATTTCTTACCGAATGCTTAATTTTTACCGTTTGCAGTTTATTTACGAACATTTAAAAACAAACAGAACTTTTTATTTGGTGCTCAAACAACCACTAAGGTAGCCAACAAGCATACGGCCCACCTGATGGTAAGCGGTTACCGTAGCCCATGACCCTGCAGAAATCTTGGGAAAACCACGGCGGGGAGCTCAATCCACAGTCTGAGCGTCCGCGATAGCAAGCTCATTTCAAACCGCAAAATGCGAAACCATTTTGGTTCCAATGTGTGAGGATGGACTCCCTGTCGATGGCTACATACAGTATTACCCAACTGATATGGCGCGTCGTGAATCTTCGTCGCACAGAAAAGAAAGTATGGCCCCGAAGATTAACGAAAGAATGCTTAAAACTTACAATCAACCTTAGATCACTACTATAAGGTTCATAATACACTGCAGCTGTTAGTTCCGTCTCACTCGCAAGTCACGCCCCTCCGCACGACGCGCTAACATGGCGGCAGCTGCTGACAAAGGCGCTTTGAAAATGTATCTTCTGCGCAGGTACATCGGCAAGCCATATTAATTGGGTACTACTGTACCTATCTATACCTGTTATTATAATAGTATAGTTAACTTCAAAGCCAAATAACCGAGCGTAAAATAACGAAGACTTGTCAATCAATAACGGATCAATCTTTTTTTTTTTACTGTTTATAGGCCTGTGTTTGACTGCAATCTCACCATGGTAAGTGATGATGCGGCCGAAGGTGGTAAGCACACAAAGCCTAGAAGGAACTGGCTCTCAAGTGCGAGACATATATCGCGTTTGAAATGCCATTAAAGTCACAGTCGTGCATAATCTTTTTGAACATAAAATATATTATTCATGGAGAATAAATTTATCGCGAGTGAGACGGAAAAACGATATTTGTGACCATAAAATAGTAAGCGTTTAAGATAGTATACTCGTCGTGGAGTAAGTCGTAAATATGTTATGGGATATTTTCAAAGGGTTTTAAGCTTGCTGTGTCTCATATAGACAAAACCATCGTGTCCTTAGTTCTTTTCACACTAAGCTAGGCAACACCAGGGGTATCACTCTTCACACCCTTTTTGAAGAACCCTATGCTGGGAAAACCACGGGGAGCTCATTCCACAGCCTGAGCGTCCGTGTTAGGAATCACCTTTGAAACTGCACAGTACGAAACCATTTTGGTTTCAATGTGTGGATGGACTCCCCGTCGATGACCAGAGCTGCGATGGTAAGTGGTGGTTATGGGAATAGGCCTCATTTTTACCATAATATCAACTAGGTGACCGAAGGTTGTAAACACTGCATTGAAGGGAACTGACGTATATCAGATGGAATAGTATATTGTCATCACACAATTAACCCAAAGAATTTTCCACCACAACGATAGTGCGCTCTGATCGGTTCAGTCAAGGATTAGACGCGCTCGAAGGATAATTGACGATAGCGACCTAAAAAGCAAGAAATTGCAAAACCTGGATCATTGGCGTCAGGTTGCAAGTTTGACGGTATTCTACAGATAGTTCCACGGAGAATGCGATAAAGAACTCCATAATCTTGTACCTCCATCCCCCTTCTTCTATCAGACCACTAGGCGTCGGGAGGGTCTCCACCGCTTCGTCGTCGACATTCCGTCTCGCCGTACCAAGCGTTTCGATTCCTCTTTTCTTATACGCACGGCCAAGTTGTGGAATGCTCTCCCGGGCAACGTGTTTCCAGACAATTATAACATGGGCCAGAGTGAACAGGCATCTTATAGGTACGCGCGGTCTACCCTAGACTAAATGTTCGCTTACCATCAGGCGGGATTAGGGTCAAGAGCAAACCCATTAAATATAAAAAAACTTGATTATTGAGTGCGGATGATTGAATTTTAGCTGCGTAAAATCTAAGGAGTTTTTAAGTATTTTCGTTCAGGTCTAACAAGGTATTCTTTCTAAGGTGTCTCTTATTCAGCTTTTATTAGGAAAATCAAGAGGTATTTAAGATGTCTTGGCCAACAGTGACACAATTACAATGGACCTTATACACTTCGCTTGAACGTGCACTTGGCAAGGAACTGTCGTTAAACCCGAAAAGCCAAGTTTTGTGAGTGTTACCATATCTGTAGATTTTACAGATCATATAACCAGCATGTAAAATCTATCTCTTTAAAATAACTTTAAATGGACTGTGTTATTTTTTTTTCCTAAAACTTTGTAATTCAGTGTTAATTTTATCGTATTTTTATGATCACATTTGGCAACACTGGGATATAAACTCGATGGGCACGCAGAAACGTATGGGGTTGAATATTTTATAATGTGCCTTGTTTTACACTTGAGGACACATTTATTGAAGTATTTATGTTACAATAATTGAAATTCGTTTTATGAATTCATTTAATCATCGAAAGATCCTTACTGTTTTTGAATGTTCTGCAATGTTGAAATTACATAAGCAACGTTATTCATAACAATAAATGTCGTAAACTCCGAATAAAAACGAGACCAAAAACTGCTATTTGTATTGTATTATAATGCCTTGAGTTATTTCATAGGCATCGAATTTATCATTTGTCGTTACAATCTAGAGGTGGGCGCCGACCAACAATTTGCCGGCGGCGGCGCGCTGGTAGAGAATGGTCGGCGCGGCGGCGCCACGCCGCGGCGCGGCTCTTTTTTTTAGTAAAAAAGCTATTTTTTGTATTAAAGGCAGAAATTAAAATAGTAATTTAATTTCGCAATAAATAGTTATTGCGAATATTATATAATTAAATGTTGTTACAATATTTAACCCTCCCAAGGTGGGTATCTCATCACTAAAAGTCTCATTTGTAGAATTCAGCAGTGTTTTGACCCGGGTAGCGTACCTGCCTAGTCCTTAAATTTACCGACAGGTACTCCCTGAAGTTAGTTCAGGTATATGCGCTGACATCCGGACATTTTGACGAAGAAGCCACATATGAAGCTATTTTTAAGGCACACAAGCACCAAGGCTTGACAACGTTTTTATGGGAGATTTCAATGCCAAAGTGGGGTTACAAGAATTCGGCTAATCAAAGGTTGGATCGCATGGCTTGGGTTGCTAAAATCACAGGGGTTAACGAGTTACAGAGTCGCTTCTTAATGAATTCATTCTTGAGAAGATATCCCAAAGAAGGTGGACGTGGTGAAGCTCTGTGACTAGGAACGAGATAGACTTCATCATGACAGACAAAAGGCAAAAATTAAGAGACATCTCACTGATAAATAGCTTTAGCACCGACAGTGACCACCGAATTGTGAGAGGCATACTGGATATCAAATACAAAAAGCTCGAACTCTACTATTCTACGACCTTCGCAATCCCAAATTGCCATGGGATTCGAAGCGTTCTCAATAGAACTACAGAAACGATTCGACTTGCTCGAAACCACAGGCAATATTGACGAAAAAACTGACAACGTGGTCAAAGTGCATATGGTGCGAGAAGTGGGAAGCAGACACTTTCTGCCGCAACGGAACGGCATTAAATTTAAACGAAAATTCTCTTTAAATTCCGAATGAAATACAAGAGCCAAGTTTAAAAAGAAGTAGTGCGTACTGGCAACTGGTGCGCATGTGAATCGTGGACATGGATGCACAGTGGCCCTCAGCCTAGCTCACCGACCGATTTTAACAACTCGGCGCCAATTTTCAAATACTCGGCGGCGGCGGCGGCGCGGACCAAGCAGCGCGGCGCCGCCGCGCCGGCGCGGCGCCCACCTCTATTACAATCACACAAACTTATCTAAAAAATCTTTTTGTATTTAACCTGCTATGATTTCTTGAATGTATTGTTTTTTGTAATGGTTGTGTTACCTTTAACCCATCATAAACAGTTAATTTTTAAGCAATATAAAATCGACAATTAACTTCAGATTAACCTATCCATTCAAGTATTACTAATAAAAAGAATACAGCTAATGCTCTCGAATTAATATAAAATCAAAAGACACCGCGCACTCATATGAAATTATAAAAAAGTGCAATAAAAGATTTACACCATTTAATGCGGCCTCAATTGTATCAACTTTACGACCCGAGGCAAAATACACCGATAAGTCGTTTCGATGACGTGAGAGCTTTAGTAATCGATTATACTCGATACGTATCGATATAATACGTGTTTACAGCACGAATTTATTCGTACCAATATCGATTTGCATATGATACCTTGTATACATTTTACGTGCTGTTTCTGTATAGAATAATATTAGTTATTTTTGAGAATGAAAAGAACATTCCATTCACGTCTTGACTTTATCAGGGAATGCTTAGCTTCTAAGTAGGTACATAGTTTTTTAAATCGATCATAGTGTATTATCTATATATATAAAATTCAAAGTCCTGACTGACTGACTGACTGATTGACTGATATATCAACGCACAGCCCAAACCGCTGGTCCTAGAGACTTGAAATTTAGAGGGTATATTCTTTGTGAAGAGTAAGTATCCACTAAGAAAGGGTTTTTCGAAATTCCACCCCTAAGGGGGTAAAATAGGGGATGAAAGTTTGTATGAAAGTCCGTCAATTTCGATGTTAGGATTTTCAAAATTTGTGTTAAGGCTGAAGATTGAAAATTAATTTATACGTGTCTCAGCGTTTCTAATAATTCCACCCTCGAAGCGGGATGAAGTTGTTTTGTTTTATTGTTGTAAAAAAATATGTCATTTGTTTCCTGTAGGCCGCGCGGGCGAAGCCGCGAGCAGAAGCTAGTCTTAATATATAAAATGATAAACTGATTGTTGATATATCAGCCCACAGCCCAAACCGCTGGACCTAGAGATTTGAAATTTTGCACAAAGATACATTATACAGTGGAGGCATCCACTAAGGAAGGATTTTTGGAAATTCCACTCCTAAGAGGGTAAAATAGGGGATGACAGTTTGTATGCAAGTCCGTCAGTTTTGAAGTTAGGATCTTCAAATTTTGTGTTTAGGCTTACGATTGAAAATTAATGTGTAGTTATCTCAGCCTTTGTGATAATTCCACCACCGAAGGGAGGAAAAGGGGGATGAAGTTGGCTATGCAAGTCCTTCAATTTCAAAGTAAACTTCACTAAATGTATTATTATATGGTGTAGGCATCCACTAAGGAAGGATTTTTGGAAATTCCACCCCTAAGGTGGTAAAATAAGGGATGAAAGTTTGTATGCAAGTTCGTCAGTTTTGAAGTTAGGATCTTCAAATTTTGTGTTTAGGCTGACGATTGAAAATTAATATATAGTTATCTCAGCGTTTGTGATAATTCCACCACCGAAGGACGGAAAAGAGGGATGAAGTTGTGTATGCAAGTCCTTCAATTTCAAAGTAAACTTCACTAAATATATTATTAAACGGGGTAGGCATCCACTAAGGAAGGATTTTTGGAAATTCCACCCCTAACAGGTTTAAATAAGGGATGAAAGTTTTGTATGCAAGTTCGTCAGTTTTGAAGTTAGGATCTTCAAATTTTGTGTTTAGGCTGACGATTGAAAATTAATGTATAGTTATCTCAGCGTTTGTGATAATTCCACCATCGAAGGGAGAAAAAGGGGGATGAAGTTGTGTATGCAAGTCCTTCAATTTCAAAGTAAACTTCACTAAATGTATTATTATATGGTGTAGGCATCGACTAAGGAAGGATTTTTGGTAATTCTACCCCTAACAGGGTAAAATAAGGGATGACAGTTTGTATGCAAGTCCGTCAGTTTTGAAGTTAGGATCTTCAAATTTTGTGTTTAGGCTGACGATTGAAAATTAATATATAGTTATCTCAGCGTTTGTGATAATTCCACCACCGAAGGACGGAAAAGGGGGATGAAGTTGTGTATGCAAGTCCTTCAATTGCAAAGTAAACTTCACTAAATGTATTATTAACGGGGTAGGCATCCACTAAGGAAGGACTTTTGGAAATTCCACCCCTAACAGGGTAAAATAAGGGATGAAAGTTTATATGCAAGTTCGTCAGTTTTGAAGTTAGGATCTTCAAATTTTGTATTTAGGCTAACGATTGAAAATTAATTTATACATGTTTCAGCTTTTTTGACAATTCCACCCCCGATAGGGTGAAAAGGTATGGGATGTATGTAAGGCATTCAGTTTCAAAGTAAACGTCACTTAATATATTATTACACAGTGTAGGTAACCACTAAGGATTTTTGGATTTTCCATCCTTAAGGGGATAAAATAGGGGATGCAAGTTTATATGAAAGTCCATCAGTTTCGAAGTTAGGACCTTCAAATTTTGTGTTTAGGTTGACGATTGAAAATTAATTTATATGTGCCTCAACGTTTTTGATAATTCCGATCCCGAAAGGGTAAAAAGGGGGATGAATATATGTATGGAAGTACACTAAATTTATTATTTAAGCTTATGGTTATAAACTAACGCAACGAATATCGGTGTTGTTGTAATTTGAACCCTTAAGGAGTGAAATAATAATTTTAATAAATTTAGTATATGAAGGTCTTTATTTTCGGAGTGAAAATTTCAAAATTTATTATTTCGGCTTATGTTATTGGCGTATTGAAATGACTCGCCTAAACAACATCAGGAAAAAGAGAGGAATCGGTATTTAAACAAAGATCCGGTTAATACAAGCATTAGTATTCCTCATTTTCATGTATTGAGTGGAAGCGTGGACTATACTGGCCCGAGAAAGAAAAAGGATTGATGCATTCGAGATGTGGTGCTGGAGACGGATGTTGGAAATACCTTGGACGGCTAAACGCAATAATGCATCAATCCTTTCGCAGCTCCAAATTAAAACACGATTGTCCACCATATGCCACCAACGGATTTTTTTCGTATTTCGGCCACATGGTGCGCAAAGGCGATGAAAGTTTGGAAATCTGATCATAGTTGGGAACACGGAAGGAAAACGACTACGTGGTCATTCACCAACAAGATGGTCCGATCAAGTAAAAGACTCATCGTCCTCCAAGTTTTACAGAAACCAGAAAACAGAAACCAGTAGAGGCAGATCATTCGCTCTAGAAGCAAACCCGATGTTGACCACGATCCTAAGACATGAGGGAAAGAGAGATAAGGCCTCCAAAATTGTGCTGTGGAACTAGACTACAAGTAACAGCTCTCCGCCGCAATGTTATTGAGGCCAAAATATTTACTGGTTCTGCCAGAGGAGAAACAGTCTTCTTGCCGCGTATACCATTGATCCCAAATCACCTTCCGTTTGAATTTAAAAGATAACAGTTCCTAATTAAGGTTTGTAGTCACAGGGAAAAACTCTGAAATTTGCTAGAGTTGATTTGCGGCAGGACTGTTTCAGTTTTATGTGGCATCCTCGCATATGAGCTCTTAATCTACCTGAACTTTTGTCAATATCATCACACCTAGTGGCGGACAATAGCCATGAACAAAGCTCTATATTGTTACAATGATTCATATCTAGAAAATAGAAATAATCTACGCGGACGAAGTCGCGGGCTATAAAGCTATTATACTATAAGATTCCTATTCAGAACTGGCATTTTGTTTAAGAAAAATATCGTTTATGGTTTATAAAATATAGCTTGATCTCTGCGACAGTTGTTTGAGTCATATGAAAATTAACCTTATGGCTTTACAATGAGGTTCATCTGTTTAACCTGTGGTTGATTTTATGATGACACAGATAAACCTTATGCTAAAGCCATAAGGTTAATTTACATATGACTTATACAACTGTCGCTGAGATCAAGCTATCTTTTATAAACCATAGAATTCTGTATGACTGAACGGGACACTGATATTTATTAATGTTTTTCTTTTAATAAAACAGTCTTTTTATATAGAAGTCTGTAAAAAAGTACACGGTTAGCCTGATGGTAAGTGATACCGTAGCTATATGAACACTTTCAACACTCGAGGCATCACTCACGCGCTACCTACCTTCTCCCTCCCCAATGAGCTCTGGCGACCTTACTCACGCGCAGGAACACAATATAAAGTTATTTGGCTGCGGTATTCTGTAAGGTTGAGGTTGCCTACCTCCTGACACATTTTTATAGCAAATGCACTCAAAAAAGGCATCGAAATGCCTACCTCCTTTTTGTCGTTTAAAAAGCAATATTACCGTTTAAACTTATATGGTAATTGTAATCATAGTATTTTGGCACGTGAACGCATTAGGCTGGTCGGAGTCGGGATTACCCCACTTGGCAACCCACCGCAGTTGATACGCTAATATTCCGCCCATGAGAGGCTTTTGGTTACCCACTGTTAGTAACTTAATTTTGATTAATGATCGCTTTTTGAGTGGCATTTTAAGGTATGTTATCTCAGTTAGAATTAGCTTGAGCGAGAAGGAAAAAATCACTTGGTATTTCTTAGCTTGGCTAGCAAATTCTTATGATGAAATCATGTCGCCAAGTTTCAGGTCTTCGGCAGTTGCAGATGAGTGTGCATAGAGCTGTGAGATTATGGTCTAACGCAATCTGTAATATTACATGAGATGGTTTAAGCCAAGTCTAGTAAAGCCATATGGACGCTTGTAACACCGGGGCATCACTCACGCGCTACCTACCTTCTCCCTCCCCAATGAGCTCTGGCGACCTTACTCACGCGCAGGAACACAACATAAAGTTATTTGTCTGCGGTATTCTGTAAGGTGGAGGTAATTCCCCAGTCGAGCTGCTCTTTGAGCGAATAAACGCTACGCTCTACCTCTCTAAAAAAATAATAATGTTTCAAAGGAAAAATTCAAGCAATTTCGATGTCCAACAAGACAGAAATCTAATAAAATTGTTGTTGCAAACACAACTGTATATTACCACTCTTAAAAAATATTTCTTGATAACAAAATATATCTGGAAGAATGACACTATAGGCTTCTGACGACGTTTTTATTTCCTTTTATTTCTTGGAAATAATGTTGAAGTTGTCGCTTTACACTAGTTTACTCTGAGATCTAGCTTCACAGACTGTTAGAGCAGACTTGTAGTAAACGGAACAAAAATACCGGCCAAGTGCGAGTCGGATTCATAAAGACGTTTCTTGTATGGGGGCCCACTTTAATTTTTAAGTTCATTTGATTTGTTATTATAGCAGCAATAGAAATACACATGCTGTGAAAATTTCAACTGTCTATCTACTACGGTTCATGAGATATACCTACAATAGATATACTGACAGATGGACGGACAGCGGAGGCTTACAAATCAAGATACAGTGCCACAAACTTATCTGATGTGATAAAAAAGGACTTTATCCGCTACATATTACCAATTTGCATTCGACCTGTCAGTTACCTGTTAAATTCGGTGACTATACACCGCCACCATTGAGTTTACAGATAATTTGATTGATCGCAGCCGAATTTGAAGTTCCTTATGTGGCAACACTATTTTATATTTTTGTAGAGAGATTAGAATTAAGAACCCCAGATGAATGTCTGTCTGACAGTGTCATTGAAAATAGTAATCTCAATCCTGTCGCATTTTTGGGGTGCACCGGTCTCGGAAATATCTTGTTATGCTGTTTTGACTAAGAGCGTATTTGTACCAAGTTGGAGAGCGGATGGTGTAACTTCACTCCTGGTTTGAAGATATTTGTTGGGCTCCCGTTGAGCCTCGCATCTTTTGTGACGCAATAGTACATTTTTTCCCACACCTGTTTCCATTGAAGCATTTGCCATTTGCCCGAAAAGGTAAGCGGAATTCTCAGTTCTACACTCTGAAGATATCTGAAGTACCAACGTGAGCATTCGAGATTGTCGTCGTCTCTCGGATTCTATACCATTCCCATAATCATTTCTCCACAAAGAAGTGTTAATGGCGTCTTCCTTGATCCGGAAATCGAATCCATGACCTCCGGTCTCTAGTTTCTTTCTTGTTTTTCGGACCATTCCCATTTCCAAGGGGTCGGCTCTCCTAATCATCCTCCTCCAAAGACATCATCGAGTCTAGGTGATCTTTTGTGATGTCTTGATAACCGGCATCCATGCTAGTCTCTAGATTTTCCATGTATCCTAATTTCCTTGCCATGGTACGATGGTGATGAAACAAAATTCTTCTGCAGGAGAACACAACCAAGAGTCTTATCAGTTAAAGTGTATTCCGAATCGTCGGTAGATTCAACTGTATGTACCAAATTAACGTTCATAAGTGCCTTACCAGGGCCTAGACTGAATAAATGACTTTTTGATTTTGATTTAATAGACAAATAACAGGAATGCTTGAAATAATGACGGGCCAGTTGGCGCAGTTGGTTAAGACGTGGAGTCTTAACCTATATCGCCGCAGGTCGTGGGTTCGATTCCCACACAGGACATGCATTTGTGTGCATGAACATGTCTGTATGTCCTGATTCTGGGTGTGATTATGTATATTAAGTATGTATTTACAAACAAAAAGTAGTATATGTATTATATCAGTTATCTGGTTTCCATAGTACAAGCTTTGCTTAGTTTGGGATCAGATGACCGTGTGTGAGGAATGTACTACGATATGTATTTATTAAATGACCTTGGGGTTTCATCCTATGAATTATTCAAGTTAATTCAAAGTTCTTAAAATATATGTACACAGCTGAACCGGCTGGATCGATTGGCTCCAAAAAAAGAGACCTAAAACTTGACTGGCTAAAGTCTAAATGTAGGTCGACATGTGCTAAGTAAGGGACGCTCTCTAAAAGGGTAAAGTGTCCACACTTGATTTGGTATCCCATACATCTACCATATGTGTTTGTTATAATGAAAGAGTGCGTAATATGCGAGTGAGAAGGTCGTCATTTTACTTGTATTACCATATTTTTTGAATTATTATAAAAATTTTAGTTTCTTTAGTTTATTGAATTTTTGGTTATGTTCATAGTTGTCTTAACTAACTACCGATGTTTATAGCTTAATAGTTATTTAAATATATGTGTTTATCATAAGAATTAATTCGGTTGAAAATGATTAGTTTTATGGTTCTAAATGCACTATTATTATTTTAGAGATATGAGATAATGGATTGAATTATTTAAAACTAGCGTTCCCCAGTATATGTCCCTCTCCATACCATAGGCTATCTGCATGCCATATTTCATCGCGATCGGTTTAGGCGGGAAAGCGTAACAAACAAAAACAGTTACTTTCGCATTTATATCATTAAGTAATAGTATGGATAAGTTATAATAATAACAAAATAACAAAATTGATTACATAGAATTTACTGTGAATTTGGGGAATTAGTTTTATTTGATAATACCGCTTGTGTCCTTTTAGACTCCTGCCCGTAGGTAGTAGTTCCATCCTTTCTAACCCGCTAAAATAGTTTTTTTAATGAATGCAATTTTAAAACGTATACATATAAAGCAACATTATATTAAACGGTACAGTCGTAAAGGTAAACGGTTGTCATAAAATGGAAACACATTTTATGCCCTCACTGGACACAGAGCAATTTAACACAAGCATGGATCGCTTCTAGCTTAGAACAGACAGACAGACTGAGTATTTATTCATAGATGCGAGAGGATTTGTATGTTTATTGTTACTGAATAATGAAAGCGTTATTATTGTCTGGAGCTAAATATTATATAGGTATATATAGGTAAGTAACGAATATATTTAAATCTGGGTTTTGCTAGACTTGCTTTAAACTGTAGCGACATCTATGAGTCAGTAACACTAAGATAGTTCATACACTGAAAGAAAGATGGCGTGGCGTCACATTATCCTACATCGCGCTTAAGAAGTTTTCTCGAGAATCTGCATATATACAAGTGTCCGACATGTACAGTTGGACCGCGGTCCCCATGCACGATGACCCAGCCTGGCGGAAGATCTTCCCTTTTAAATGGAGGTGTCATCCACCTTCACCTCCATAAAACCATACTACTATATATTTTTTTATACGACGAAGTCGGGAACGTTCGTACGGCTCCCGATGGTAAGTGGTTACTGTAGCCATATGAACGCTTGCAACACAAGAGGCATCACTCACGCGTTACCGACCCTTCCACCCTCCCCAATGAGCTTTGGCGACCTTACTCACGCGCAGGAACACAACGCAACATAATTTTTTTTGGACTGAAAACTTTTGCGGCGGCGTTGTGCACTTTTTGGGATGGGTAAAAAACCATGTCATGTGATCCTGATCGATCGAAATTCGTAAGACGGAGGGAGAGTAGTTGCAAATTAGACTGTATTTATACTGGGGTTATGATCAGATTCTTATAATATTCTCTAGCTAGCCGCAAGGTAGGTACCATTTTTGTTCCCATTTTAAGTTAATACAGATCTTATTCAAAAGTATTATATGTACATGTATCTTGAACTAGCTTTCCCTTGTATAAAAACACTATGTGAAAAATGTCTAGATTCAAAAATGCGCAACGTTAATATTCAAGTTTTCACTTCTGCCGGCACTCCCGGAGTGCAACGTTATTTTTTTTATAAATTACATATTGAATGCAACGCCCTTTTCAATGTTCTTTGTCGAAGTGAAACTTGTTATTTATTGTGCTTAGAACTAAACCCTTTGAGGTTAACTTTTAATGATTACACTTGGTGAAGTTACTGTTTCTAATGAACTTTCTTAACAAGGTTCTGTTATTACTCTTAATTTTATAACTAGCTTTCCCCCGCGGTTTCACCCGTGTTCCCGATATAAAAGTTGCCTCCGGGATACCTTACATACGTAGAAGAATTTTCAGATTCAGTTCAGTATTTCTGTGAAATTTTTACAAGCTTTTATTTAACTTGCAATGGATGTATGTTTATTCGGGTGGAATCTTGCAAGTCGAATTTCACCCACTTCCAGTGGTCGGATTGACTTGATATTTGGTATACGTTAGTGTATTGGATGACAATGCAAGTACAGTCAACAAAAAGTACAGTCACTCAAAAAAAACTTATATTAAAAATGAAATTTTTAACAAACAACTTATTATAATTAAAAAAACAAACATTCACTTAAAATTGTACTTTATCAATTTCGTGTAAATGTACAGTAATAATTAAGTCATTACGTCACAATTGAGTAATCGAAACAGATCTTAACAGTTATCGAATAATCAGTGGTGTGACGCGAACGGCGACCCTCAGCGGCGCGCCTGCACGCACTGCTCGCTCCATTACCCACTGGTCATTAAGACCCCGATTTATTGCTACTTTTTTAATGGCCCGACAGGCTCTGTTGCTTCTATTGTGTTAAAAATATTGTTAACTATTTTATTGTTAAGTTTAAGTTAATTTTAAAGTGAAATTTTTCGTGTCGTCTTTGTTGCTTTGTTTCAACGATAACGTAGTGATGATATGACAGTCTAAGAATTAACTCGTATTTTTTAACCGACTTCAAAAAGGAGGAGGTTATCAATTCAGATGTTTGTATGTTTTTTTTATGTATGTTCGGGCATAACTCCGTCATATATAAGGTGTAACGGAAAGGGTATATACATCCGAAGGGGGTGAAGACTACATCAGGTACAGACTCTCTATAAAAATTTTCAGCTCAAAATACATAACTAAAAAATTCAAACCAAATTTTTTAATTCAAGTTTTTTGAATTAAAATCATAACCAACATGTCACTGGTCAATGAGGGTCATTGTCATTTTGCGTCCCTTACTAATATTAATATAAATTTTTATCTTCCGCGATCTGTGCACCTCGTACCAAAAAAGTGGATTACTGTAATGTATATACAGTTTCCGTTACACCCTGTATAGACGGATTTGCAAAATTATTTTTTTGTTTGAAAGGGAATTATTCCGAAATGGTCCCATATAAATTTCATATAGATGAAACTAAAAAAACAAAAATAAATTAACTTTTTAACAAAAAAATAAACCGCCTTCATACTTTTTAGTGTACTTAGAAGGCGGTTTATTTTTTTGTTAAAAAGTTAATTTATCTTAGATACTGTTCCTTGTATTCTATGCCTCATTGCTGAGGAACGAGACGAGACCTTCTGGACTATCTTTTCGCGGATTTTTTATTGCCATCTGGTTCTATCATCTGTGTGACACACAGGTATGATACACAGGTGTGATACACAGGTGCACTGGTGTCTAAAGTAGCGTATTTGATAACGGTGCGAACTCCGTACCCTTGGCTTCTGTCATTCCACCTTACCAGTGATTCGCAATTTCTACAGATTGTCATATTTCTTTCTTTGCAATAAGCCCTAAGTACTCAACATTTCTGGTTGTTTTAGGACACATGTAGTCTTATTCGGGCCCAATTCAATATTTTAATAGAGCACGTTCTGCTGATTTCTTTGGGATAATTAATCTAGTTTAAACCCAAAACCCTTGATATAAATTTTCCGTATAGTATTCCTGTATATACGAAATTAATTCGACCTTTACCTCTATAACTGTTAACTCCACTTGAATATTAATACGCACTAAAATTGTATTTCGGCCCTTTTTTAATTAACCCGTAATTTAATAATCTGATACAATTTAAATATTTCCACCCACACCCTGTATCATACTGTATACCTTTGAACAATCTAAAGGCGCACTCTTTGCTAATTAATTTTAATTTGACAGTTAATTTAATGTACTTTTGTTATTGTTAATGATGTTATTCCATTTTTGACTCGTTTGTAAATTAGTTTGAACCAAAGACATAAATCTAAATAGATACCGCAAGTCCCTCCAGCCGTATGAAAACCAAGCGTATAACTTTTTATGTACCTACCATAATATCACAAGATTGATTTAGTTAGGCTGGCATTAGATTTTTAACGTGAAAATGACGCTATCCTATTTGTCAGCTAAACACATCCCTCGCTACACATCTCTGGTGGACATGTAGCCTTATGCGAGTTCCCTGTCCGCGCGAAACAGTTTCAAAAGAAGCACATTCGGCCCCATTTTTGCACAGATTTTGACACGCGAAGTACATACACTTATCTATTTAGATGTATATCTGTGGTCAGAACAAAGCTGGTCGAGTTTTATGAAATTGTTTGTTAACATCAAACGAACGAGAGCTTAGGTAATATAAGTTATATCTAACTTAGGCAGAATAAGTTATGTAGCCTAATGAATCTTCTAGTCTAGACAAATAAACTAGGTAGGTACCTGAATTCTAACTGATGGTATCTCACAAAATTATCTTTAGGTACGTTACTGCTGGTTGGTATTATCTAACTAGTACACAATTTAATTTAAAACTTTTCTTGTAAGAAATGATTTTTTAAAAATCACGAGTATAGTAGGTAGGTACAGTCGAGGTCAAAGATATGTTTACATTTGATGTTACAAAAATATGTATCCATTTAAATAACGAACCATATAATACTATGCATAAGGTTAGTTATTTACATGTATACATATTTTTGTAACTTCTAATGTAAACATATCTTTGACCTCGACTGTACCACACAATCATCAAGATATTTTTGAGAGCCATCTCTTTTAGACTTAATTTCGGCCACATTACCACTAACAATGGTGAGATTGGGGACAAGCACATGCTTACACTCGCTACTTGCTAGAAATCTGAATCCAGAAATCACTTTTAGCGATAAGGCCACCCATTGGTGCCGATTCTATTGTAAATCCCACTAAACTAATTTTAGTCACATCTCATCTCTTTCTTACTAACATGATTGAAAAAGGATAGAGCATATTTTAAGTTGTCAAATTAATCTTTGCCGTCTTATTTTGCGTGTATTTAGGCGTGACCGCGATAGATGGCGACTAAATTTATATTGAAAACAAGCATTGGACTAATTTGACAGGACTAAATTTCTTACATCCTTTTCTAATGTTCTTTGTTAGAAAGAGACATAGTGACATTAAAATTAGTTTAGTTGTGAACAACAGAATCAGGGCCATTATAACACTTTATTATGTTAAGTTATTTGTTCGATCATGTGGTGTGACAATAAAGTATTTATTTATCTATCTATCTACACGTAATAAAAACCGGTCAAGTGCGATTCGGCTTCGCAACTCGAAGGATTCCGTTTCTTGTGTGGTAATAAAATTAAGCATTTAATTTTTTTTTCTATTTTATTATTTGTTATGTTGGCAATAGATATACACATTCTGTGAAAATTTCAACTGTAACTATTACGGTTCATAAGATACAGCTCACGAACAGACAGACGGACGGACTGCGGAGGCTTAGTAATAAGGTATCGATTGGCAACAATTGAAAAGGAGTTTCACATATGATGAGAATTATCACAGTTTCCTAGGCAACACCAATCCTGTACTACAGATGACTCAAGTACAGGTGTCGGAACTGAGGTACTTAGCGATTTTCAGATTTCAGATTTTCAGCTTGTAGCCAGAGGTGGGTACTACAAAGTACTCTACCATCGCGCCATGCCTTCTTTCACTGAATGTCACTAATGGATTCGAACTCAAAAACTTCTAACAAACAAAGCAATTACGAAATTATTTTACCTAATTTTAATAGCCGACATTTGGTGTGGCCATACAAACAGTCATTAATGTACGAAGTTCATAAAAAAACTTTATGGCTCATTGAATTCCGTGGCGTTAAATGTATGCCAAATAAAATATTTCATTGGTACACGGGAACATTTCATTAATGAGCGCTCCAGTGGCATGGGGGGAGCTTTGTTTCATAATAAAGTTGTATTTCAGATGCAGCTACACTGTTAGCGGTGAACTGGGAATTTTGTTTTAAGTAATGAATTACATATGAGATTATAAACAACTTTTAGATAAAGAAATGGACTCTTTCTAATAGACAGTTTTGCAGGGTCGGCAAATCATACACTGGTGTTACAAGTTTCTATAGGCTACGATAACCGCTCATCAGACGAGCCGAATTATCATAGTTACAATGAGAACGATGAATGTTGCAGTAGTTAAAAATAATAGTCGCAACCCTCAACGTTTCCAGACTTGGTATCAATCATACGTTGATACCTTAGTAGAATAAAAAAGAAGCTTTTGCCTTACAATTGTTTTTTTAGAACAGTTAAATGCTAACTAGGTAATTTTATGTGAACCGCTGATATTTTACATGCAGATAGTCTGGTATGGAGAAGGAAATAGGCTACTTTTTATCTCATACTCACCTTCATAGTACTCTCATAAGTGTTAAAGTAAGAATCTGTAAAATGTACGACACGGAAGGCAGAGCACAGCTAAATTACAGAAATTGTTTATGTGAAAATGTTTATTTCAAGTAAATTGACATGTACCTACTATGCAAACTGTAGTACGAGTCTATGGTGCCACTCGTGGGCCCTCAGTCCTTACACTATGCTCCTATACACGCTTATTTAGTTTGTAAATAAACGCTGTCTTATCAAATCGCCAACACTGCGCCCACACCCCACACGGCGATATTTAATGCTGTGAAGACTACAGACTACATTAAAAGAGGCTCGCGGTACGGCGTCCTCCCTGAGCTTTGGCACAGCGACGTTGAATATATTATTCCTTGCCTTTTTTACGTAAAACAAAACGTTGGAATCATAATTATAATTTCGGCTTTACGAGGGACATTTTTTTTGTGTTTCTGACGTTATTTCTCTTTTACTTTGTTAAAATTATATGTGGAAATTTGGGATGGACTAATTTTACAAGCTTTTATTTAACTTGCAATGTATGTATGTATGTTTGTTCGAGTGGAATCTTGCAAGTCGAATTTCACCCACTTCCAGTGGTCGGATTGACTTGATATTTGGTATACATTAGTATATTGGATGACAATGTAAGTACAGTCAACAAAAAGTACAGTCACTCAAAAAAAGCTTGTATTAAAAATGTCATTTTTAACAATGAACTTATTTGTAAATATTTTGGCTAAATGTACCTGGGAAAAGTCAGAAGTAGTCGTGTTAATTAAACTATATACTATGGCCATGTGGTTCACTATTGACAGCCCGTATCCTAAGATATTTATTTACTCAGGTTTAAACTATATCTGTCACTTTCTTACGTCATAAAGAGAAGCATTGTCAGTAGCTGCTTCCAAAATCCTCAGTCGATAATGACTAAAGCGCTGAAGTGGCTGGATTCCACGTTTCTCATGGATCAACGAGTCTTCTATATCAGTTCCATGAAGAATGTGATGATCCGACGGCGCCGTTTATGGCACAAGTTTCTTTATGGTAACAAATGTTCACAGATTTCGTCCACTTCCAAGCAAGTTTAGTGCCATCGTACTTAGGGTTGTCACATGTCCGGATGAATTCGGACACGTTTTAATTTTTGATAGCTAGACCATGGATCTATTAATGAGCTAGACATTCAGTCTTTTTAGTTATTAAAACTAGGATTTGCTTTTGCATGATACCAAAAATCGTTAAAAGGTGATTCTTTTCATTTAAGAGTATGTCTTATTCATCTTCTTCTTCTTAATTTTATGTTTGGCAACCAAATCCAAATTAGGACTTATTTCTGCCAGTGTCCAGTTAAATTATATTTTCCAGTCACAATAATTATCACTTTCACAGTCCTCAGTCAGTCACCGTCCATAAAAGTCATGTTTTACTACAATGGTGGTCATTGTACTAAAACTCTTCACGGACTTTTTGAGTCAACTTGAAAAGACACGATACACATAATTCATTTGATTTCACTTCACTGGTGCACATGGATTGATCTTTATTGGATAAACTACCACCGATAATATGCAATAAAACTCAAAATCCTCCCCCGCCAAAAAGTCCTTCATTTTCTTTACCTATTCCTTATCTAGGCTTTGTTACCATGTCCTTGTATTTGCAATAAAATCCGTCAAATATTCCGACCTGGCAACCCTAGTTCCACTTGAATTGTAGTTGTGAATTGTTTCAGTTGAGTATGGAATTAGAGAGAAGTATTTAGACTATTTAGGAGTGAAATGTTTGCCACACAAATCTTCAGTGTCCTTTATAGAGTTCAAAGGACGAAGTAAATTACTGTATGTTTGATTGTTATGTAGTCACATCTTTTGAATAAATCACTTTTGTTACAAAACTAGATGTCTCCCGTGGGTTTACCTGCGTTTCGGGTATAAAAAGAAGCCTATCGCACTCGAAGATAATGTAGCTTCCTATTAGTGAAAAGATTATCAAAATCGTGTAAGTAGTTCCAGAGATTACCTCCTATATCCAAACATACCAACTCCTCTTTGTAATATTAATGTAGATATTTTAGATCATTTAAAAAGCAAGATCCGTAATTTCATATCAATCGTTAATAAATAAATTTACTAAGATATAATACTAAGATATTATTCATACAACAAGTTTGAGTAAAAATCTCCTCAAAAAGCTTAAAACTTTTAACTAAAATCAACGCAGCGTGTCGATTCCCATTACAGAAACGCAGCTGTAACATAAATAACGTGCGTGCCCGTCAGAGGTCGCCACCTTAATGATTTGATTTGTTTGTTTTGAATGCCAACGCCATCTAGCGTGATCTACGGGCTTTTAGCGTCATTAAGAGACGCGTTGAGTGAATTGTGATTAAAAACGATGTGAGTTTCGTAGAATAACGTTTTTGGATGTGATATAAATTCTGTAAAATGGAATTGATGATTATCGTTTGATGTTGAAGTATTATAGTATTTTGATGACCATTCAGTTAAATCTTGCGTTTGTCTACTATAGCATGTGTTTGTCCTGGGCATTCTTCAATGTAAAGATGTCTGATGTTTTACTTTTAAATATATATTTATTAAGACATTTACACCTGAACAACATACATTAAGGGCGACTTGCAGCTTTTACTTAAATCTCGTTTTAACTCAAAATTAGGCTTAAACTTAACTTAACGTCTTGCACGTCATCGACTTAGCCTAAATCTCGATTTAAATAAACGTCAAAGTTAAACCGGCAGCAAGGTCGGTTTAACTCGGTTAAATCTCGATTTTATTGACAGACGTCATTACAGTGTGTTGTTTTAGTTTTCTGTTTATTTGTAAAAATGAATTCCTTTTCGCTTATCGATCATGATTTGTTATCTGATGATGACGAGGAGATCGTACAATATTTAGAAACACCGTTTTTCTCTCGTAGAGTGTACGTTAGAAGCGATTTATTTAGTACATTACGAGATGACGAATTTCTGAAACGATTCCGCTTAAGTAGACATAGTACAATGCTGCTTTATGATAAAATTATTCACAAGTTTCCAAGTGATTTTAACAGGTAAGCTTTTTTCAGTTAATAATATAATAAAACCCACATACATAACCTAACAACACTATTGAATGTTTTAGGAACAGAAACGCTGTATCACCAATGAACCAACTGTTATGTACATTGAGGTATTTTGCTACTGGAAGCCAATTAACTGCTTGTGGCGATGTTATTGGAGCCCATGAGTCGACTGCCTGTAGAATACTACACCGAGTAACACATGCCATTGCCTCATTATATTCAGACTATATCAAAATGCCAATCAGTGAAAATGAACAAAATCATGTATTGGCTATGTTCTATGATATAGCAAAATTTCCACGTTGTATTGGTGCCATAGATTGTACCCATGTAAAAATATTATCTCCGGGTATGTTTAAATATGCATTTCTTGTACCTACCTATATTATACATTGGAAACTAATGTTAATGTTGTGATAATTTATCATAATTATATATATATCAGTTATGATATTTGTTCCTCTGTCACCAGGTGGTGATTATGCAGAAATTTATAGGAATCGAAAAGGCTATTTTTCGATTAATACTCAGTGTATATGCTCGGCTAATCTACTTTTTCAAGATGTAGTTGCCCGTTGGCATGGTTCAGCACATGATGCCAATATCTGGGATAACTGTGCACAGAAAAGAAACTTTATACAAGTTAGTAACCTATACATATTTATGTTTATGTTGAATAATAATAAGCAACACTAGTTAGTACAAGCTATTTTAAATCTATTCTTCTATGCTTATTTCCAGGGTGTTTACAATGATAAATTGTTGGTTGGGGATAGTGGTTATGCCCAGACCAGATATATGATGACACCGCTGCCCGAAAATGCTCCTTGTACTAGAGCTGAAAAATTATACCAGGAATCGCAAATAAGAACTAGAAATGTTATTGAGCGAACATTTGGCATTTGGAAGAGAAGATTTCCTATTCTTTCAAAAGGAATTAATGTTAAATTGCATAGAGTGCCAGGTAATATCACCTTATAAATTAAAAATAAAGTAGGCATCAAATGTGCATAATATTTTTACTTGAACACTTATGTATATAAATTATAATTACAGGAATTATCATTGCTACTGCTGTTCTGCATAACATTGCAATTTTACAAAATGACTCGATGCCACTTGAGGACGAAGAAGCACATTATATCCCTATCCCTGACATTTCTGCGAACAACACCACTTTGCCTAGGAGTGTTGCCGGCAACATTGAAAGAACTTTACTAATTAATAATTATTTTGCAAGACTGTAATATTATAAACAGGCATATATTTGATTTGATAGGTTTAGATTTGTTGTAGTGCTTTTTATTGATATTTGTAGTGGTTATGTTATCTATTTTCTATGGGATGTTTATACTTCAATAAAAAATAATCAAATAAAATTACTATTATAAGAACA
This sequence comes from Polyploca ridens, assembly GCA_951394255.1. NCBI lineage: Eukaryota > Metazoa > Arthropoda > Insecta > Lepidoptera > Drepanidae > Polyploca > Polyploca ridens. The sequence continues at coordinate 2,522,908 of OX596268.1, forward strand.
AGTGTCTAAAAAATAAGTAAAAAATAAAATATATTTTCATTCATATTTTTTATTTCTTAATAAATCTAATTCTATTTTATATTTTTCTTTTAGAAAATCTAACTCCATTTCATTTTTCTTTTTTTCAAATTCGAGTTTCTCTTTTACTAAATCTATTTCCAGTTGCTGATGCTGGATTTGATGATCAGCCAGTATCCTCTGAGCTTTCACCAATTCTTTTTTGTCATCAGCTAGCTCTTGAAATGTATGAGATACATTTTTTTTCTTTCCTGTAAATAATATAATAATGTCAATTCTTACTGTAAATGAGGATAGGTACACAACTTATCACCAGGATAAACAACGCACAAGCATTTTACCTTTTTTTATTGATTCCAAGCATGGATCAACTTTTTTTTTCATTATATTAAGTCGCTTCAGATCACAACTTTTATCAACATGGTCTTGGGTGCAATCTGAAATTATATACATCATATTAGTTTTATATATTACCCCGTTAGTTTTACACAGGAGGTTTTCCATATGGGTTATGTAGCCAAAGAACCTTACCATTTTCCATCTGTTGTGAATTTGCCACAGATTCAATGGGATGAATTTGTAAGTCAACAGCTAGTGCAACTTGCTGCTCTTGCATAAATTCTGCATCTCCATCATAAACTGTGTATAAGCCTTCCAGAGAAGGACCAATCAATGTTTTGACCTTTTGCAGAACAGGATCACTGCTACACGATGGCTGCGGAGGTGGACCTCCACCTATGAATTGATATAATTGAAATAAATATTGTTCCATAAATACAATCAAAATTCTATATATGCATTATTAACTAAAGTATCTTGGGAACATACCTGTACGATTAAGTGATCTTTTAAGCGATGCATCTTCTTTTTTCGCTTCCTTGACCAAATGATCAAATGTAATTTGGCAGTCAATACTGCTTTCTTTTGTAGCCTGCGCTACCCGGTCCCAATCTTGCCCATGTTCTTCCACAGCGTTTAATAGTATTGGTGCTAAAAATAAACAAATCATGACTAAATTGTTGAACACATAAAAATTAAATAAGGAAATATGTTATGCAATAGAAATAACATAACATACATACCTTTGATGGCCATTTTTTCATTGGAGTGATTTTTTTTTGCTTTGATTTTTTGATTTTTATAGCATGCCATTAAATTTTCTGCGGTCCTAGGGGAAAACGACGTTTGCGAGTTGTACACGTCGGCCAAGTTTTGCCATGCCTGCTGCTTCTCTTTTGTTGTAGCCCCATCTGTTTTTTTATTCTCTAATATCGGGAATAGTTCGACTAACCGTAATAAATGCATTATTTCTGCCACGGTAAAATTAGGTGCCCTAGATCTCTTCATTTTAATAAAGCTTATATAGCAAGATTCTCGCAAAAATACTAGAAAGAAAATACCACGAAAATAACCACAAGACCTCAGCACAAGAGTACAATTGTAATTTTTAGACTTTGACATTTATGACAGATAGACGACATGACGTTTCTTTATAAGCAGAATTGAGTTGCTATCATTTTTTATGTGAAATGGAACGCAAAGAATGAACGACGAATGAATGAAAGACTTAATCTCGGTTTAGTTAAATCGAATATGAAATGTGACTGTGCAAGACATGCTTGATGAGATTTAAGATAAGTCGAGCTTAACGCAAAATCTAGAATTAACAAAATCGAGTTTTGTATATATTTGCTGCAAGTGGCCCTTACACCCACCCAAATGTTGATCTTGTGTGCGAACGGAACCCATAGCATGTGGCGTGTTAGTGGTGCCCAACACTGAAAAAAATGGACTACAAAATTTTATTTAACCGTAACACAAAATTTTGTAGTCACTTGTAGTCCATTTTTTTCAGTGAACTCTCAACCGGCCCGTAACATAAGTTTCTCGTTGACTGTATTTCACTTTTACTGTTGTCTTCTAAAATTCGCAATACTCCATATTAAATTACATAATTAAACCAAAATCCCTCGTCAATTTCTTACACCACATAAACTTCTCGTGTATAAAATCTTATTAAAAACGACATTTTAAGCTCGCGTCTTACAAGATTTAGATACAAATTAAGCCTTCACATAAAACGAAGTCATCTCCACGAATCCACTCCCTCGGGACACTATGATCCCTGCCACAGTATAAATATGACAGTAGAGCAGCTGCAGGCGTTAATAGCGTATTCTGTGGTGTTTTGTTTTCAACGCTTACGCAATGACGTTGATATGCGTACACATTCTATTTTCAAATTCACGCTAATATGTTTCAAGAACGAGTTCATCAACGAAGTTTTAATTTTCTTTAAAAAAAAATTCAAGTCTAAATTGCTACTATAGAAATATATCATTAGCTTCTTTCTACCGCGGATGTTCAAGTTGTGGAGGTCAACATGGGATTCTTCAAGAAGTGTGTAAAGAGATTTTTGCAGGGTAGGCAACGCGCGAGTGATATCCCTAGCACCAGTGTTGCGAGTGTCAAAGGCTACGGTGACCGCTTACCATCAGGTGGGTCGTATGCTTGTTTGCTACCTTAGTTAATGAAAGTTAGGCGTCTGAATAGTGCGACTACGCCAGTCATGGATTAATAAGTTGTAAATGTTGGCTCACTGTTCTCTTTTTACTGTGTCCTTTACCCTAATAATTTACTGCTTCTGACTTCGAGTTAGGAAGAATTTCAAATTAGTAATTTGGCAAAGTGAAAAGCGACATAGTTTCCCGACTTATTTATGCAGAAGTAGCAATTATAGAGTTTTGTATAATTAATAAGACTTGAGGCTTCTATTGTAGTTAGGTAATTAGTTTGTATCAAAGGTGGAAATGCCTTAGTATTTGCCTCAAATTAATTATAATCTTAAACTAATACAACATAGAGTTGCTGTTTCAATACCTGAGACGGATTTGGATATAACTGAAGCATTCTTTAGTCACAAATTGACAATTGCAATAACAATTAGTTGAGTCAAATTTGAAAATTTGGGGCGATAACGGCTCCAGTTGATATTAAAAGTGTAGCTTAACTCTTTAATGATGTGGAAGAAGGTAGGACACAAAGCTTAGAAGAAAACCGACATACAAGAGCATCTACCGGACTGAACAAACCGGTAGCTGAGCAATAGATTTTCTTTTTACTGATTTATGTGTGTAAAAAGTTACTTCAGAATTAAAAAAAATAATTTTTCGTTCTTTCCTTTCTTTCTTTTCTTTCTTTTCTTTCTTTTCTTTCTTTTCTTTCTTTTCTTTCTTTTCTTTCTTTTCTTTCTTTTCTTTCTTTTCTTTCTTTTCTTTTTTGTCTTTCAAAGAGAATTACAAAGAAGCTCCTACCATGCAATAGTTTTCTCAAAACACCGAATGTTGCGGTATTCGCTACAGCTATCATCACTTCGACTAAAACTCTAATTCATAGAACTTTATCTAAAGTACTAAAGTCTTCAGTTATATCAACTTTTGGTAGCTTATCTCCAGATCTAACGAGGCGAACGGCTTTTCCACCTCGTTTTAGCCCAAAATGGCTGTCTTCATAGTTCCACGTTCAGTGAGCGATTGTAAAAGTTACGAGGGACAGTTAAATTTAATCTGCGTAAAGCGATTAAAAAGATTCAGTTAATAGCTCCAGTCGACAACTCCTGGGAAGTTGTTATAGGCCACTTTAGCCTCAGCTAGTCTGATCTAGATTAGTTTTCAGAATTTTTGGGGACATTGAGTAATTAATGAGTGACTGATACCCCTGGTGTTGCAAGCGTCCATTGACTACCGTAACTGCTTACCATCAGGCGGGCCGAATGCTTGCTTACTACCTTAGTGGTATAAAAATAACTTCTCAATACCGCCTCGCGGTTTTACTCGCTTAGCGAAGAATCTCATGTTTTCCCGAGATAAAAGTATACACATAGTTTATCCAGAAAATATTCTATCTGTGTGCCAAATTCCATCCAAATCCTGCTGTTTATGCGTGATTGAATCACAAGCAACCAGACATCTAAACGCCAGAACTTAAACATTTATAAAAGTGATATACGGGATCCTATCCTGTGGCTGACCTACACAGACGTTGTTTAACCCCACAATACACTTAATACAAGTAAAGTCAAAAGTATCATCGTTATTTGTAAAGCGAAAATATTTCAGCATTTCACAACTCGACGACTTTTAGATCGCAAACTTTGTTCATTGAAACTTTAGCAAACTTAAGTCGAAGACATTTCGAATTACTTACTTTAACATTCTGGGATTTTGTAAAGTTACTCAAACGTATACTGGGTGTTAATTTAGGTACGTTATTCAGCCTAAACATATAAAAGCCACGTTATGTTATAAAGTGAGAAGTTTGTTTATTTGCTCGTTTATTTTATTGGTACTTACGACATTTGTATTATTTTACGGCGTGTGTGGGTATTTATGACGAAATGGTACCTTTATTTTGATACACGACGTAATGGAGACTGTAATATTTCTGTTACTTTATCTCCAAAATGTTTTAACTTTAAGAGGAAACGCTGGTGGCGTTTGTTCCATACAAACGTAATCCTCAGTTTCCTCTCTGGATAATGACACTAAAGCAATGATTATTTTACCATGCAATCTGTAGCTACCACTGTATGACCCTCGGTTGCGTTTTTCTCCATAAATTAATTATTATAAGAATTAGGAGCCATCTAAAATAACAAAAACTGACCATTTTTACTGCCCTTATCAGACGTCCAGCAAACAAATTTAACGAATATAAAAAATAAAAGGAAAACCGACAGACATAGCCAAAGCGCTTCTTATACTATTCTTGAAAAAAAAAACGATCTAGTATTAGAGGAGGAAACTGGGGATTACGAAATAGCGATTTCGTCTATTTTAAATAGGTATAACCGATCCAAGCTGCAGTTGTCTCTATCGTCCCTCATACATTTATATCCCAGCAACAGCGCGACAGCAATAGATTTGTTAAATACCTATTTTTCAAATTTCTTGCAGCCGTCCATTCCTCTTAAGACAGGTAGAGCGTAGCGTTTATTCGCTCAAAGAGCAGGTCGGCTGGGGAAGTACCTCCAGCTTACTGCATACCGCAGCCAAATAACTTTATATGGCTCGCAATGTCAAAATGTTATAAGATCTCATGTAGCGCCAAGCTTATAACTCTACACGCCCTAATTCTACAAGCCCTAAATTCACAAACTCTACACACCGTAGACAAAATATGTGGCTTGGCCGTTTCGCTACTACAAGAACTATTGTATTAAAAAAAAAATACATATTTTTTTCACCTTACACCCATGTGACGGTAATGAAACGGCCAAGCCACATATTTTGACTAAGGTTTAGAGTTTGTACAGTTAGAGCGTGTAGAGTTATAAGCTTGGCTCTACATGAGATCTGATAACATTTTGACAGTGCGAGCCATATAGTTCCGTCTTGTCAATATTTTACATGAAAATGTTTTTGGTGGGATTTATATTACTTCAGTTGACAGCTTGCTCGCTGACTTGTCCGCTCACGGGTGATAAGGATTATCAGTTTTGGGACGTCACCTTCTGGTCAAAGAAAAAAATAACAAAAAAAAAATATTATGATGATTTTAACGATTCGTTTTTCTTTCTTTCAGGTAATTTCCAAGTATCAACAAAGGTCAGTCGGAGTTTTAATTGGAGTCCCCGGATTAAGGGTCAACAGGATAATTTGCTAACTTTAATAAGACGACAGCGAGCCGGGTCAAATTAAATGTCATGTTAATTTGACATGTTCTTTAAATAGATGATCATTTTTATATCCGTGTTTGTTTTTTACATTTTTAATGAATGAGGAATATCCTCTATGGAAATGTATTATTAATGTTTTAATTTGGATTTGCATCATGTTAATTAATATTAAATTTATTTCGCCTAACCTTCCATTAATTCTGAACTAGTACTGGAACAGTTCTGAACTTGTACCTTAACCAGCACTTCAGAATTAAAGTTAAATGCTTTTTAGGATGTGTTATGATAGTGTGAAATCTTAGTATACATAAGCAGAAGAGTTTTTTTGTTTGATTGTTTAAATGCTCTAATATCTCGAACTACCAGTCGGATTCCAAAAATTCTTTCAGCTAGTAAACCCTAATATGAATGAGTATCCAAAAGTTTGTGTGTATGTTTTTGTGGATGATTGTTACTCAATCATCGTAATAGCTTTGAATTTGGAATGGGTTTGGATAAAAATGTACACACAGATGAATAAAATACCCTAGACACTAGAAATCCACGGGTCGTAACCTAGTGCGCATCACTTGAAAACGGATGGACCGATTTGACAAAAAAAAAATTCTAAATATTTGACCCAAAAGGTTTTTACAGAAACAAAAAATTAAAAAGTGTTGTAATATTAATGTATCGGGTCCATTCGCGCACAGATAATTATCAAAATTTAATTTTGACTAACCTCGACGTTTCGATCAAGTTGCATTGATCGTGGTCACGAGTGAACTGGAAACAGCGGGTATCAGCGTCTCGATGAACGGGAGTTGTTTTCAACTACCCGCGTTTGGTCTTGTAAAACATAACTGTCACGATCACGGCACAGTTAAAAAGTGTTTAGAAAATTTGATTCGGAAAAAACTAAAAGTGCTTTTTTCCATGGGATTTTCGTATAAATTTCCCGAAGCGATGGTAAAGGACAACGTCTGACGTAGTAGATAATATAATTTATCCATACAATGAATACACTAGGTAGATTCTCGTATCCAATAAAGTAAGACAACAGTATCATAGTATGTTGACGTTCCATTACAGTGTAACTGTCGATCGATAGCGATATAATATGAAAACATATCGGGAACGTAATAACCCTTTTCTGTGAGTTTTCTCTGGAGAATCTATAACGCGATGATAGTTTGGTTGTCGCAACGTAGAAGTTTGAGTTCAAATTCTACAATGAACTTAGCAGAGAAAATCATAAAATGGTTCCAGGGTACATGTAGTTTTTTTTTATATGTTGGCGTCACACGGCTTGTGTATTTTGCCAATTTCCAGTTATATTATAAGTTCTAGTCACAATTAATCACTTTCACATAGTCTTCAGTCAGTCACCGTCCATAAAAGTCATGTTTTACTACAATGGTGGTTGTACTAAAACTTTTCACGGACTTCTTGAGACAACTTGAAAAGGCACGATACACATAATTCATATCATTTCACGTCAGTGGTGCACATGGATTGACCTTTATTGGATAAATACCACCGATGATATGCAATAAAACTCAAAATACACGAATTTATGAAAATAAAAATGAAAACGCAACGTCACTCTGCAAGTTCCCGCCAAAAAGTCCATACAATTACATCTGACTGGCAACGCTCTTTTTATTATAATATCATTGGGCAACGTAATATTTTTTTTTATTTAAACCGGCCAGTTACTACCCACAAGGGTTCCGTAAAGAAGGTTTCTTGTATGGGAGCCCGCTTTAAGTTTATAATTATTTTTTCTTTGCTGTTGTTGTAGCGGTAATAGAAATACACATTATGTGAAAATCAACTGTCTCTCTTTTACGGTTCAGACGGACAGACAGACGGACGGACGGACAAGACTTTTTATAATTAGGGAATTTGAGCGCACTCAAAAAGCACCCGGCATTTCAAAAACAGCGCAACGAAACAGCGTTGGCATTCGCAACGAAAACTTTTGAAATTATATTCGTTAATTAAAATCCCCCATAGCCGACGATCCCCATTGAATTATTACTGTAAATCCCCCTTGACATTTGAATAATGTGATCGTACAAATTGTACACTAGAAAAACAACAATGATAGGGAATAAATGGAAATTAGGTTATTAGGTGATAAATCAAAATTGTTTGCGAAGTTTAAAAAATCTTGTCCCCTTAGAATGTTTTTTTATGTCAAAAGGTTGTAGAATACCGCAGCCAAATAACAATGTGTTCCTCCTGCGCATGAGTAACTCCAGAGCTCATTGGGGAGACGGGAAGGGCCGGTAACGCGTGATGCCTCAGGTGTTCCAAGCGTCACTTTTGATGCATCACACTTGGGCATCACTAGCGTATGGACGCTACGGTAACCGCTTACCACCAGGTGGTTCGCCTTTGGAAATAACCAATACCCACAAAAGACATGAGCAAACCCATGTGTTTCAAGACTTTTACAAATAGACGTTCTTATGTGCAACAGGCGGAATCCTGCGGTGATTATGATTAGCGATATATTGTTAACTTGTGAGTAGATTATAGTAGTCAGCCAGGCCAATTTTTGTTTTTATTTGCTTGGGAAATACAAAAAAATACAAAATACTCTTAGGATACCCGACCGTCCTTAGCGGCCAGATTCCAGCTCCCTCCTACCAGCCAGATCTTTCCTACCATTAATTTGACGGATCGGTTGGTTGGTTAAGATTCCACCTATCGCGCCGCAGATCGTGGGTGGGTTTGATTCCCAGGAAATGCATTTGTGTGTAAGAATAGTACATGTACACACGGCTACAGATCAAGCTATACATTTCCAATATAAGCTGACCTCTCATTGTACGGAAATCCTATACAATGCGAGTTCAGCTTATACTGGAAATGTATAGCTTGATGTGTTGCCGTGTGTACTATATCTGGGTATAATTACGTATGAAGTAGGTATTTACAAAATAATAAGTATTTTCCATAGTACAAGCTCTGCTTAGTTTGGGATCAGATAACCGTGTGAATAATATCCCAGGATATTTATTTATCTATGGTTTTTATCTCCGATAGCATTATTCAAAGGATGGCATCATGATATTCTCAAAAGCAAATAATATTGCCTTATTGTCATTTTATTTTAGTCATTTTAAACAGAGTTCGAAACGAATACAAATATGAAGTATTTCCTCAGGTGCCGATCCAACAGTTAGCGGTCTAGAGTTCTGCGGTACGTTCAGACGTACGTTCTCCTTGACCGACGCGGTCGCTATGTACAATGGTCAAAAGCGCTGCATTGACGGGCCAGTTGGCGCAGTTGGTTAAGGTTCACCTTACGCGCCGCAGGTCGTGAGTTCGATTCCCACACAGGACATGCATTTGTGTGCATGAACATGTCTGTATGTCCCGAGTCTGGGTGTAATTATATATATTAAGTATGTCTTTACAAACAAAAAGTAGTATTTGTATTATATCAGTTATCTGGTTTCCACAGTACAAGCTCTGCTTAGTTTGGGATCAGATGACCGTGTGTGAGGAATGTCCCAGGATATTTATTATTATTTATTATAGTATACAGTGAAAGCGGAACGCAGAACTCTGACCGCTTCGCTGTGAGATCGCCGCCTTAGCTACTAAGAATTGACTGAGGTACCATAAGCGGTTAATTTAAACACGAGTTGAAACCTAGCCTCCATATAAACGCATAGTTTATACCAAACCGCGTGAAACGACAGAATCGTGCCGGCCCTCACATTAGCAAAATAAATTACATTTTAAAATGCACAGAATAAACCTACTGGCTCATTCTTGCATATATTTTCAATGCAAATAGGCTTTTCTTTTAAGCTTCTTGAAATGCAATTCATTAATGACAGGGAAAACATAGAGTAAGAATATTAATAGATAGCGTAAACAATATTACCTTATGCGAAGCGTCAACAGTTTGCATATAGATGCATTCATAGATATATCGTACACTCGTTGGTATTGTCAGAAAATATAACGATGTGAGTTCCTTGTTATTTGTTCTCGGTAAAAGTATTGATTAAAATTATGTATTTTCATTCATTATTATGTATTTAGTCGTTGAACTTGAAACTATGAACGCGCAGTCACCGTTGGACATACCCGTACTCACGGCACATACTTTAGTACAGTCACTCTATTTATATTGTATCTCTATGGGGGAAAATGTGTTAATTCGTTCATGTGGATTTAGTGTTCCCTTCGTCCCCTTTATATAGTAAAGTAAGCGGGTAGGTACTTACATAAATAAGTTCATTTTCATGATTTATGTATGAAATAATCCGTACGGATGCTAAATTCCGAACAATGGATCGACTCGTTTTTGCATGCCTCTCGTTATAACATGAACGCAGGTGACGCCGCGGGGACAGCTTGTCTTATTATGCATATTGGATTGATCTTGGAAAATTTGGAAAAGGTTCTCTTTCATCAAAGAGACCATATGAAAAGCAATAGAGTTAGAACATGAATAGAGTGACTAGAGGGTCCGTGAGCTGTACGGTCCAAATAAATGCCTTCAAACGAAGTGCGCGTACATAGTTTGAACTTCTAAAATACTATAATCAATGCCAATTTTTATCAATACTTTTACCAAACAAATGACAAAGAATCCATATCGTCATTTTGTCTGACTGTAAATTAACTGTACGATATATCTGTGAATGCATCTATTAGGAAGCTGCTCACTCTTTGCATAAGATAACATTGTTAACGCTATCACTCTATAATATTCGAACTCTATGGGTATATGAGGGTACACGACTTTTTTGGTACCAGGCGCACAGATCGCGAAAGAGTCAATTTTATAATAATACTAGCTGCCCGGCGCAACTTCGTTTGCGTGGTGCTACCCTACCCTACCCTATCTTAACCATGCAGCGAGTTAATTTTACTGTACGTGTGTATGTCACTGAAATCCTCCTAAACGGCTGGACCTATTGGAATGTTTTTTTTTTGTATACTTTTGGTTGGCGCCCTGGATGGTTTAGATTCACAAATCAGCCCGGCAGATGGCGCTGCAGTCGATAATATAACCTAGATACCAAACCCAAACGCATAATAATATTAGCAAGTGACGTGAAAATATAATGTCCCTCATTGACCGGTGACACATTGGTTATGATTTATTTTGATTAGTCTCCACCCCTTTCCGTTACATGTTGTAGGTATATTGTTCTGTAATATAAGTCAAATTATGAAATATAGAATCAACATAAAAAATTACTAATGTATTGACGAAGGCGTATTATGTTGTAGGTGTAAATAATTCCGTTTGTACCGAACCACCAATTTCAACCCCTAATTCTGGTGTCCCATCCACTTTCCTGCCGCGTCACATTACTTATCCTGCTTAATGAAATGTTTTCTTGTTGCTACAGTACGATACAATGTCGAAGTTACATTTTAAGTTTTTAAGCTAATTGTATATTGTATTGTAGTTGTACCCCTCGTACCCGAGGGATATCCACTACCCTACCGTTGTTTTCTTAAATTTTCTAAGTTTAGTTAAACTTTCTTATTTTTAAGCTTAAAAAAAAGGATGGATAAAATCGGTAGTCGTTCTCATGTTATGGCGTGGCCAAGGGGAATAGGGATTCATTTTTATATATAGAGAAGATTAGGTTAGGTACTTAGAATTGCATATATTTTTTCATTATTGCTTATATTATTTAGTTAACTATTTATTGATCAATTAGGAAATAAAAAACATCTAAGTTTTTGATTAGGTATTTTGTTTTGAATAATATGGAAAAGTGCCAAATACAGTTTTTTTTTTTTTTCAATAAACTTTATTTTTTTCTTCTTATCGGTTGAACACCTGTCTTCCGAAACGGGGTGGTAACTTCAGTAGCTTTAATCTCCATAAGTGCCCTTCTAGGTCTTAAACTAAAAAAAAAAAACATGATTTTGGTACTTTTGCTTGTTCGATAATCTACTTATTTTACATTCAGTTCTAACAAATGTTGCATAATCGACATAAATAAAACATCCTAAAGAATAAACTCCCAAAAACTCAACACGAAACTCGAAGCAACTTCAACATTACGTCGACTTGTGTATACCTTGTTTGAGTAATCCTCTAGAAATTTATCGTTATAATTTGGGCGTGTCTAAACGCGTTTTACAAGTAAATTTCTTTTTTACGACTTTCCTAGGAAGTATCGGGGAGAGGGTCGAACGTTGTGACAAGTTTTTTAATCGACATAATGCTACAGTCTTGTACTTTTGACAGGAAACATTTTGTAACATTATATAGGTGTTCATTTTGGATCGTTTTAAAGTAATTGCTGTATGTGTTTACATAGAAAATTAGGTACTAATAATGAAATAAACTATAAAACCGGTCAATTGCGAGTCGGACTCACACGGGGGGTTCCGTACAATAATAATAACTAACTCAAATTGAATATGAAATGATTAGTAGGCGCAACAAGTCATGAAGGTCCTAGGCGGCTTGAAAACTCTAACAGAAGGTTAAACACTAGCCTACCTCCACCAATCCGTAGTGGGCATGCGTGGTGGAGTATCTGCCCATTCCCTTTCAACCTCATTTGTGAAAGGAGGCCTGTGCTCAGCAGTGGGACATTATAGGCTGATGATGATGACAATCTCCCCACACAGTAAAACGTATACACTCACACACCCCGACACACCCCTACACACACCCCAACACCCCCACACAAACACTCACTCATAAATACCCACTCACAAACACACACCCCAATACACACACAAATATTCACGCACAAACACCCACATAAAAACACGTCCACACATAATATGTTAGTAGTTAAGTTAAATAATTGTAATTTTATTTCTATGGAAGAGTAGAGTCTCCTAATACAGGCATTGCATGCTTAAAAGGAGGTTTCAACCACTATTTTAATTATGTGTCGAAAATAAATTATTATTATTATTATCTCCCATTGTAAATTTTCGCCCACTGCTTGTTGTCGATATGGAACTCATACCCTGAAACGCGATGAATTAACAGGTGACCCTCCTCATGGATCCTCCTCCGGATCTCATGTGCAATTAACCGATTACCTTCAGGTATACCCACAACGTATTCTAATACGACTAAGGTCACATTCACATTGCAAACATAAAGGTTAATCGAATTCATATGTTCTCTCCTCATTTATAAACCCTCAAATCGTTTCTAATTAATTATAATACATTTCAATTATAGTACACCACGTACCTTGAAATATTAATTATAATATGTAGCTGGTATCATAAACATGGGAATAACTAATTGTAACATGTATCTACTAAACCAAATTAATATCGATCAAGCAACAGTCGTTATAACGCGACCGGTTGGTGTCGAGCACGCGTGGTTGTGTGGCTTTGGTTTTTGGTTGGAGGATGTGGTCAGCACATCCGTTAGTTTAATAATCAAGCTATAGTTGGACGTGTATTTTTTGGTAAAACCGCATCGTTACTATTGTATTTTATATCTAAAAATATTATCTGTGTGTATTAATAAGTTAGTATTTTGAATTTTACTTGATTATCAAGTTATTTTGACTCTGGGCAGTAAATAAACATTCTAGAATTCATATATTCTTGAATATTATTGATATTGAAGCCCAATTTGACAAACGTTCTCGATAGCACTTATACTCGGTATAAATATGGCCGTGTGACATAATTTATATTCAGAATATATCTTACTATTTATACTTATAATATGGATTAAACTTACTCAACGTTGTTAAATTAGGCCTGACTAGAATAAGCGCTTCTTTCGAAGATTCATTCAATGTAGCAGGTAACAAGCCGTACGTCAATGTCAAAACTATTTATTCAATTAAGGCCCTATTAGGGCACTTATGTCGGCCTTCAACTGAGAAGAACAGGCAAGAAACTACACAGGCAAAATTATTATTTTTTAATATTTTTTTGGTTCGTTTGGTACGTTCTTAATCCCGGGCTACCAATGATCATTATTATGTACTAAAACTTCAATTGCATTTAAACTTGGGAATCGGACTCTCTTGACTACTTGGTTTGTTAGAGTAATTAATCAAACCAAAGGTTGACAGATATCAATCAGTCACGTTACACAATCTAAGCGTACATTATCTGGTAAGCAATTAGTACAATTGTAACGTGTAGATAAGGCCGCCTGCTAACCGAAACTCAATTAATATACCGAACAGATAGACATTTGGGGCTATGATTTCGTGACGCCATAACGTTTGTAATACGCCTTATGGGTTAACGTTGGGGACAGAAACTTGGAGTTTGAGGTCATGACACGAATATAGATGGTTAATATAATAACGTTAATATTGGATAAAAAAAAAAAGTAATTTTAATTAGAGGTAGAAAAAAAAGCCATTGAATTAGAAATTGACAGATTTCTAAGTCCGTCTGTCTGCCATTGAGATGTATCTCATGAACGGTCATTGGTAGATAGCTGAAATTTTCAGAGAATGTGTATTTCTATTGCCGCTATAACAACACATAATAAAACTGAAATAAAATTTAAAATTAACGGGGGTGCCCATACAAGAAACGAGATTTCGGCGTTTTTTTTTTCATAGCAAAGTTGAGTTATTTAATATTGTACGGAATCCTCCGTGTGCGAGTCCGACTAGCACTTGGCTGGTTTTTACCTTTTTGGTTGGGAGCCCATCGTGTACATCGAGGAAAAATCCCTTTAGATTAGTAACACTGAAAAATCAAATTCCGCAATTAGTCAGTGATTTGTCACTGATTTTGAACAGTAAGGATCAATCACTGCATCTTGTGTCCTTGACTTTGACAATCAGAGTGCATTGTAGGCGGTGGGAAATTGGCGGAATATATTTCAACCAAAATTAACGTCATTGCGCTTCTTTGGGTTAATTGTTCGATGATTATGTATTTAGTCGTTCAAACTAAGAACGCGCAGTTCGTTTCAAGGCAGCGTTGCACACATCCGTACTCACGGCACAAGACTAGTACAGTCGCTCTATTAATGTTCTATGTCTATGGTTTCGAAACCATATCGAGATTCGAGATGATGGCAAGACATATCTATCAGCAATAACATTGATGGCTACATACATAGTACAAGGACTGCCCAGGACTTGGAAGCCAAGGGATTAATGCTACAATGTAGTCGATAAGCAAACATGGAGTAAGTAGAAATTAGTGGCGACATGTTTATGCAAATGAGGATGTTTGGTTAGTGTATTGCTGCGATGTTCCGTGTCAATTAGTGGGGAGTGGTGGTGGGATATATTCTGGTGGGTTTTTGGGAGATATCTGATCTGACGGTGCTTGGTACAGCATATTCTGAGGTCCTGTTTACAAAATAATGATACTTTTAATCATTTTTAACAGCCAATAGCGTATAATATAATGTGTTGGCGGCCGTTTCACTACTACAAGAACTATTGTATTACAAAAGAAATGTACAGTGAATACATTTTTCACCTTACTGGGAGTAAGGTGAAAAAAGTGTGACGGTATCGAAACGGCCAAGCCACATATTTTGACTACGGTGTGTAGAGTCTGTGAAGTTAGGGCTTGTAGAGTAAGGGCATGTAGTTATAAGCTTGGCTCTACATGAGATCTGATAACTTTTTGACAGTGCGAGCCATAGTCTTGGCAATATTTTACATAAAAATGTTTTTGGTGGGACATTTCACTATCAGTGTCATATAAAATAACAAGGACGGCAATAGTTTTGTGTCATTCTAGACCCAAGAAACCAACTCATAAAGGTCTCTATAGACTCCCAAAGGAATGCGACAAGCAATTTGACCTGGTTTAGATTTTCTCAATTTTTCTTTTTTAGCCAGTGAATTCTACAGATTTATGATATGTACGTTTAGTTTGTGCTAATTTGAATAACAGTTGTTGCTGTTTTGTTGTAATTATTACTGTGCTAGAGTAATCAGCAGGTGCTCTCGTTGCACCATCCCAATTTAGAAGAAGATAGCGTAAGAAATTTACCGTGGTAGTGGCGTGATTTTGACTCGAGAGAGGGGCCAGTCAAATACACGTTTACGACCGTGCTATGGTTTCATCACAACTTGAATAATGCTAACGGTCACCACTCAGTATATCAGCACGGCTACGCCTCGGCAAATACCTTGCCATGCAAGTGAGTCCTTTAAATTGTATGTGTTAATGTAAATTTTAGAATGACTACATAAAATAGTTGACGCGAGCGATACTTCAAGCGAGCGAGCGGTCCGCTCCCTTCCGCTTGACGCCAGCAAGCGGTATCTTGCCAAAGCCGCGCCACCTCACACGCGGCACGCTGGCAGCTAGTGCTTGGATTGATTTGAGTCGGTGCCGGGCCGTTGTTGCTGCTGTGAAGCTGTGCTGATATAGTGAGTGATGACCTTCAGTATTGCTCAAGTAACTATGAAACCTATAAACATATGACTCGACACACTGGCTTTAGTCGTTTCACCTTTCCCGTGATGAAATGGGCCTTCTTAGCCCCAGCAGCTATTTCTAAGCTTGAATCATTATTGTTCTACTCAAATATTCTTCTAATTTCACCGCCCCTTTTTTAAGCTTTCAATTTCAGTAGTATTAATAATTTTCTCTTTTGACTAAAAACAGATTCACTTTTATAAATTTTATATAACCCTTAAATAAACCCTACATTACCTCATGTCACTTGCACCGCCGCTCATGTACAAACAAGACCGGGAGCGTCGCAAATTATACTAATTAGTAGCATTTGCGTGTTGAAAACACGCCGACAAACACCGACAAAAGGTGCCTTTTATTACATGAGTAAATACCACCAGAGTCCAGGCACAAGTCCAAGTGTATAAACTCATTTGATGAATAAAAATGACACGTTTTAAAGTCCTTACTGATAAAACTACTGATTTCTTTGTATAATGGAGATTTGTAGTGTTTTCTTTTTTAACCGACTTCAAAAAAAGGAGGAGGTTCTCAATTCGGTTGTATGTTTTTTTTATGTTTGTTACCTCTTAACTCCGTCATTTATTAACCGATTTGGAAAAATCTTTTTCGTTTGGAAGGGTACTTTTCCCGTTTGGTCCCATTGTCATCAGGTCAGGATTTGATTACTTTTTAGTGTACTTTGAAGTCGGTTTAAGTTTTTCGTAAAACAGTTTTTTTGTTAAAACGAACGAGATAGGGAAGCGAGTAAGCCGCAAGTTTCTTAAGACTTTCTTGAAACTACTATAGTAGTTATAATCATGATCTCTTCAGTCAAACGTAGATAGATAGATAGATACCAGTGAAGAGTTTTGTTGTGCACACACAGCACAGCTATGCTATGTACGAGCATTTGTCGCGTCGCAGAGCGTTTCTATAACGCATAATCTCTGATGGTATTTACTCATTCACTTTTTCTGTACATCTAGCAATATGATACTGAAATAACTGGTGTTTTTAACATAATTGTTTTCATAAGGTTAGCTATTATAAAAGGTTCGCTTTTGATGTTTTTTCGCGTGCGTATGAAATAGTATTTGTTGCAGTTGTAGAAGGGTTTAAATTAATTTAGAGAAACACGCACTTTCCGAAATACAGGGGTTTCAAATAGCAAGCTATTTTATCACATTGGGTATACGTTAAAATTATATAATACATAATTACCTACGTAAAAGATTTACACTTACAGTAGTACCCAACTGATATGGCTTACCGATGTACCTGTGCTGAAGATACATTTTCAAAGCACGGGAAATGCTATTAGTCGGCAGCTGCCGCCATGTTAGCGCGCGCCGTGCGGAGGGGCGTAACTTGCGAGTGAGACGGAACTAACAGCTGCACTGTATTATGAACCTTATAGTAGTGATCTAAGGTTGATTGTAAATTTTAAGCATTCTTTCGTTAAAGTTCGGGCCATACTTTCTTTTCTGTGCGAACGAAGATTCACGACGAGCCTTATTAGTTGGGTAATACTGTACCCAGTCTACGATTTCTTGATGCACTCTCCTACATTCCTACCACCACAAGATACTAGATAGTATTACTGATTCTGTTGTTTACCAATTTAACTATTTCAGTCTCACTATATCTGTATCTAACAAAGAACATAAGAAAAGGATACAGTGCATTCATTCCTGTCGAATCATTCCCAATTGCATCTTTGCAACGGGATTTCAGCGGCTATCACAATTGATCACTCCTGAAATAGCATAGACAAAGACAGCTTTAAATATCTTCTATCCTTTTTGAATAATATGTGTAAGAAAGAGATGTGATGTGATTAAAATTAGTTCACTGCAGCAACAGAACCAGCCTTAAACCCCTTTTATCACCTAATCAAACAGACCAATGAAATCTCAAATAAAAAAAAAGCGTTTTTTCAGCACATTCCTAACTGACAGGAAAACAAAGTTCAGACGTGGTACAGGGTCTAGCTAAAAGCGTTCGTGTGTTCACAGATTTACTGGCCTGTACGAGACTGGAATAATTACGTCAGTCAGTCAGTGCGCACTTAGCTTTAGTACTGGTATCGAAGTAACGCGCGCTTTAGAGGGTTAAGTCGATTGGTTTAAGAGGTGGAGAAATTAAAGTTTTTGGTTTGATTGTAAAATAAGGGACATGATGTTTAAGTGGACTGTATGAGGCATATAAATTATTCACTCGTAGTGGATGCGTGTTGGGTAGGTACATTACAGTCCACTCTTGATTTGACCTAGGTACGGCGGCCTAGTAAGGCGATGATAGCTCAGTGGTAGTGACGTCGGATACAGAGACGAAGGTCCCGGGTTCGAATCCTACAATGAGCTTGAGCTTGAGTTTCTTGCCGGATTCTTCTCAGTTGAAGGCCGAGTTCCGAACCGGTGGTAACTTCAGTAAATTTGACCTTCATAAGTGTCCTTCTGGGGCCTAAATTGAATAAATGGCTTTGACTTTGACTTTGACTTTGAGCTTACGGTGAAGGAAAACATCGTGAGGAAACCATAAGCACGTTGGTCGGGTACTTTGTAGTACCCATCTGGCTAGCACCCTCAACTTGAAAATCTGTCACACCTAATCGGTGTGTTCCGACAGCTGCACTTGAGAGCCAGTTCCTTCTAGGCTTTGTGTGCTTACCACCTTCGGCCACATCATCACTTACCACGGTGAGATTGTGGACAAACACAGGCCTATACACAAAAAAAAGGCTTTCTTAAGCTAAAAATCTAATCTATCTAATCTTCAATTACACCAAACCTACACATCTCCACCTTTAAGCCTGTGTGCTTATCACCTTAGGCTGATTCATCACCTATCTATTACGGTGAGATTGTGGTCTGATTTCTTTGCAATAAAACGCTCAGATTGTGGGATGAGCTCCCCGCTGTGGTTTTCCCAATGGAGTACAGCATGGGGTTCTTCAAAAAGAGTGTGAAGATATTTCTTCAGGGTCGGCAACGCGCGAGTGATACCCCTGGTGTTGCAAACGTCCATAGGCTACGGTAACCGTTTACCATCAGGCGATATATACTTGTTTGTTACCCCAATCACACTACACTAAATCAACCCTTTAATAACAGTCGGGGTCACATCGACCAAACATAACAAAATTATACCCACGATAATTAACATATCAACGGAGATATTTTAATTTTTGGCAACGACACAGGCCGAGTGGTTGGTTGATGATGCGTGATTTTCGGATAATTAACCCCCGCCGGTCGAATGGACCCGATGATATATTTAAAAACGTGTCGAATGCAGTTGATTGATTAATTTTCCCTGTTCATTGTATTGGGTTTTGTTGGGAGGGTTATTTTTGTTTAAATTGGTTGATTGGAGTGATTATTGACGT
Source organism: Polyploca ridens (assembly GCA_951394255.1). NCBI lineage: Eukaryota > Metazoa > Arthropoda > Insecta > Lepidoptera > Drepanidae > Polyploca > Polyploca ridens. The sequence continues at coordinate 2,542,350 of OX596268.1, forward strand.
TTTATTGAGGATGTATGTTACTTTTGTTGTTGTTTTTTTTTAAAGTGACAGTGATTTTAATCGTCTATGGAATTCGTATGATTGAACGCCGTCCGTCATACGCGCTAATAGATCGTGAGTTGTACTATTAATTATTCTGTGCCGGGATTTACTGGCACAAATTTCCTGGTCATTTGTACCAGTATGGCGACCCTTCAGGGGTCTAATTACGTAATGACGTTTCATTCATGAAAATCACCATGCCGTACTTTACCAACGATTCTAAATGGCCGCCATACCACCGCAAAGGTGCGATTAACGCCCTTTGGGCAGCCGGTACCAGCGCGATGACCATCATTTTCCTTTTCTTCATTACGTAATTTGATCCCTGAAGGGTCGCCATACTGGTACAAATGACCAGGAAATTTGTGCCAGTATCTCCCGGTCTATAATACTTAGGTAGAACCAAAAGACGTGTAAAGGGTTTTGATTTTAGAACGATGGCTGTATTAAAAGCTAAGGTAACTATTTACCATCAGGCGATATGCTTATTCCCACCTAAGTGGCATGAAAAAAAAAAAAAACATCCAATCCAATCCAAAACGGAACATGAAATAGACAAGAATCCCCTTCATAAAGAAATAAATCTAGCCAAAATCAGAATCATGGATGAATTTTCTCCACCCAATCTCTCCAAACAAAGGGGTAGGAGTCTGGTGATCTGTGGTAGGTACAGGTACATCCTAGTACAGACTAGTCTCTCACAAATTGTATATTTTGCCCTACTAAAATGCTAATGATTGGTTTTTTTCTTTTTTTTTATACCAATAATTGGACTATTTTTCAAAAAACTTAAACCGACTTCAAAGTACACTAAGAAGTAATCAAATCTTGATCTAATGACAATGGGACAAAACGGGAAGTGTACCCTTTCAAATAAAAAATGAATTTTCCAAATCGGTTAATAAATGACGGAGACATGAGGTAACAAACAAAAAAAAAATACACACGAATTGAGAACCTCCTCCTTTTTTTGAAGTCGGTTAATAAGGTGGAAAACAAGCATACGGGGTTGCAACACCAGGGGTGTCATTCGCGCGTTTCCGACCCTACACTACCTTGCCTTGTTGCCTTGTTTACATATAATTTGTGAAGAGATAATAAATCTTAATTTAGTCTTTCTGTTTCACTAAAAATTGTACCATATTTACCTAAGAGAGATAGAGATATATTATTCATTTATTTTTATGGTAATAATGAGATATTTTTTTTTAATTTGTATATCATAGACAATAATGTCAAAGACAATTCATCTTGTGGCTTCATCAATCCGTGCAAATTTACTTTTGATATTTTTTATTCAAATTCCTTTATTTGCAATTTGTCTTTTGATATTTTTTATTCAAATCCCTTTATTTGGATTTCAAAATTGAACTGAACAATGAATTCGTATAAATTACGCCATTGAAATTCTTTTTATTTTCTAATGTCTAGAATTTAATTGTTATGTTTAAATAAAATGTTTTTTGAGCAATTTTCAATCATATAAATAATGTTAATTTGATTGTGAATATATTTATTTTCATTTCTCTTTCAATTATTGTTTGTATTATATGTGCTAGATAGAAATGGCTCTCATGGTCTACTAGAAAATACAAATCCCCGATTGTCAATTTGTTTGTAGCAAAAGCTACTTTAGTGTTAAGGCTTTTAAAATTTTGTTTGGAATATAATTCTTTCATATTTCATGAGTATTTCTCTAGAAATCGCCATAGTAATGTTTATAAATAGGCAATTTTTCCACCCTTGCCAAAGATTTTTAATCTCAATGAATCCGTAAAACTACTCCAAGAAGATTATTTTAATGCTAGGTCTATGCTCAAATGCACAAAAATGGGTTTCTTTGAGAGTCGAGTATGACGTAACGCAATGAAAATACCTAACACAAAAAAATACTGTGGACAGAAGAAGGTTTTGAGAAAAATGTTATATGTGCTTTGATATTCCCAATAAAAAAATCGTAAGTTACGTCTAAAAAAATCTTTCGCGTCTAAATTCTCCGTATTTTCAGCGATGACAACAATTTTATTTTTAAGAATATATAAGATATTTAATGATATTAGAATGTTAACCGGACACTTATTCAATTTAATGTGTATATTCTGTATAATCTAAAGAAAACCCGTAAATAACAGTCCATTTCATAGAGTCGACACATTTATGATTTACCATTTTCAACCCTATTCCAGTGAAGAACGAGTGCTGAAAAATTGTAGTCAGTCCGCGCCTTAATAGCACTTCATATTGCTAAGCATCCTCATAGGAAATAACCAAGTTTGAATTTCGAATCATACGAAATGTTCTAATATTTAAAAATTTAAACTTGGAAGCAAAGAGTCGGAATTCAAAGTGCATTAACGAAATTCCACTTGCAATATATCGCTAAGTGGCCTATCTGGAATATCCGCAGAGAGGCCTCTACCGCACTTCGTTCATAATAACCTCGTATAACCTGCGCAATTTCATATATTCGGTCAGTTTGGGTGCGTTGTTTGGGATATTTATTATGTTGCTGACCGTTGTGATAATACAAAATCATTATTAGAAGGTACCTTTGCTGAGTTATTGGATGATGTTGCCTATGGAGGCGTTATAGTCATTTGATTTAAGTACGATAGCGAAACAGGTGCTTAGGATCGCCATAAGGCCATAGTAGTAAACCTGATGGTAAACATTTCAAAAGATGGGCTTCATAACGGGATGATGACATTCAGTTTTTTTTTAAATATATTACTGAATTTATGTCTCAAACGTTAATAACCAATAATATAAGTTATTTATAAAAATAATTTAGTCTTTTAAAAGATAAAGCGCCAATAAGCAGTCATTTAAAGTAATTTAAAATAAGAACGCCTTTTTAAAAATTAGAACGTTAATAAAATTAAACAGCACATCGCACCAAAATTAATCGTACAACTAACACAACGGTCCGACCGCGCCGCGGCGTGTTTCACGCCCGCACGCTTTCAATTTGCATTAAAGGGTTTATCAGTTTTAATGTGAACACTGAAAGTTGTGCGACGTCACCGCTGTAGCGGTCTCGCCGACCCCACGATGGTATTTACGTGTTATTTTAAGGTCTATTACTTTATAAGTAGGTATTGATCGAAATAAATTGCATAGAGTGTTTTGAAAGGGGTTAGACGTGGTTTTAATGAGCTTTTAAACGACTGATCTAGTTTTCGATAAAGTGTTGACTTTTTTTTACTGTTTATATTTATTATTGTGTTTGACCACAATCTCACCATGGTAAGTGACTGAGAGAGAGCACAACTCCGAGTTGTCAGTAATTGTATGAAAGTTTGACACCAGAGTTACAAAGAAAAAATAATTAGATAATAAACAAACCAACATTCTCGCATAATTAACAATTCCTCTGTTAATCTACTTCCTAATTGTGAACAGTAACTAAACTCAGCAAAACCACATTTCAAAGCAGCTCGCGTGTCACTTCAGGAAATATAACAGTACAGAAATGCATAATCAGGTTACCTGCTCGCTGGCGCCCAACGTGGGGCCATTTTTAATTGCACTTTTTGTGCACACCGCACAATTAACCGCTTGCAACACGGTTAAAAGTGCATGATGGTAATACACCAGTGGGATTTATCCGTGTTTGTTCGTTGTTTGTTGTGCCGCAAACTTTAATATGGTTGACGCTTGCAAGTTTGAGGTGCTGTTGTTTGTTTATGGGTGAGAATTTGTCGAGCAATACCAAACAATGTGTAAAAATTGTGTTAAAAAAATAAAAAACATAGTACGGTGAGATTGTAAAATAGATTGACACGGTGAAATATGATAATTATTTGGTACAACAACATAGGTATTTAGACCAGAAGCTTATTTTTGAGTCAACATTGTTTTTGTTTGTTTAGGTTATGATGGGACTGACATATCCTAATAGGATACAGTCCCTAAAAAATTAAGAAAAAAAAAAAACAACATAGGTATTTAACATAAAAAAAACAATGTCAGACCCAGTGATTATCTGTTAATTAATCATTCTATTAGACATGAGGAATACAGATTCTAGATTCTTGAAAACATCTTATTAGAGTTGTGATTAATAAATGTAAATAGCAAAAACTGTTAATCTACGGTGTAAATATGACAATTGTTAAATTTCGGATTAACTCAGATATAAGAAACTACATATTAATTCATTTTAAAGAAGATTTACAACTTCGACATGACTAATTAGTTTTGTTAACACTACAAAACACAATCACATGATCAAAAAGTCCATGAAAAGTTTTAGTACAAGGACCACCACTGTACTAAAACATGTCTGGACGGTAACTGATCATGTGGACTATGTGAATGTTGATTTACGGATTATATTAGAGTGATATTATAAATAAAATGTATGAGACTGAAGGGCTTTGTATCCATGGTCATGAACAAATTAACAACAACAAAACAATCACATGATTAAATTACATTGTAATGTTCGTCTTTATACAACGTATTTTTTGCTACTATTATGAGGGTACTTTCACATTTAAATGTGAAACTCTGGATGTGAGGATGTGATTTGTGACAATGTTTGTTACTCTTTCTCGCTCGCCAGTTCTCTTCAATGGGTTAGATGACTAAAAAAATATATTTAGTCCATCTTTTACATTACCAAAAAATATTAGACACGTATTTTTTCTTTTGTCAATTAAACAAAAAAATACGAAGATATGGTCTGTTGAAGTTCCGCGTGACGTCACGTTGTGGTCCACTTTTTAGTAACAAGTGACGTCACGAGCCCCCACTCCCGAACTTTGACTCGCTTTATCTTTGTCAATTTGTAATGATTTGGTAAAGCAAAAAATACGTGTCCAATATTTTTTGATAATCTAACTGACGGACTAATTAGACTTTTTTTATACCTATTAATAACCCCTATTATAGAGCTCTACATAACCTTAAATTCTATATTAGCAACATCCTCCCTCAAGAAATATAAAACATGGCTTATTAGCTAACAAATAACAGAAACATGCCTGTATCTCATCATTAATCATTACAAGATTCCTCATATTTGTGAGCAAATGTCTCATCATTATAGACAAACACGTTTGAAAGAAATTGTGTGGGTTGGTAGGTTCAAGGCTAGTCTATGCTCGGGTAAGATTGGTTGTTAACTTATAAGTTAACAAGCTATAGCTTGTGTTTGATCATGACTTTGCCTGGTCTAAAACATAGGTATTGGCTAATACATCATATTGAGGTAGGTAGAGCATAGCGCTTATTCGCTCAAAGAGCAGCTCGACTGGGGAAGTACCTCCACCTTACAGAATACCGCAGCCAAATAACTTTATGTTGTGTTCCTGCGCGTGAGTAAGGTCGCCAGAGCTCATTGGGGAGGGAAAGGGTAGGTAACGCGTGAGTGATGCCTCGTGTGTTGCAAGCGTCCGGCTACGGTAACCGCTTACCATCAGGCGGGCCGTACGCTTGTTTACGGACTAACAAAAAATCAATCTCATTTCCCCGCCCGCTGATCTCGGAGGTCTCGATCAATTTTGATGACAAAGTGCGACCAAAACGGCGAGCTTCGGACCGTGGGGGTCCGAAGCTCGCCCACGGTCTCGACCGCAAAAGGCATAAAAATATAATTAGGCCCAATCGATGCGTATTTTTTGAATGTTGAATTTACAAACAGACCAATATTTTTACTATTTATTTGTAGTAGAGATGTAGAAGGTATCTATGCGTATTTTATCTAGAGTCAAGGTTCGTTCACATTAAAATTATTTTATAACTATAATAATATATACTGGTACGTAATGTGATCGTTATCTGAAACATGCCGAGATAATTTACATTACTGCTGTCTTCGCTCTTTTTGCAATAATATACGAGAATAATTGGGAATCTCCACGTTTTGCAAGTACGCCGCGGTATTCTTTTTTATAATCTGTTCTTTTGTGCTCTTTGTTTTACATTCGTATGTGGGATTGCCGTAGGCTGTGGACATACAATTACTGGATACGATATAGAACATTAAATACGCTGTATGTTTGCACGCGAAGTTCCAGTCCGAGTCGCAAACTAAATCTTAGGGTCACCGCTTACTTTAACAGCACGGCTACGCTTCATTTACCTTGCCATGGAAGTGAGGCCTTTAAATCGTATGCGTTAAAGTAAATTTTACTATTACTAGATAAAATAGTTGACGCCTCGCGGTAAGCGCGCTTGCCGCTACAAGCCACTAGTCCTGCTGACCACACGCTTCTAGCGAGCGGACCGCTCCCTTGCTGCGTGACGCCTGCAAACGGTATCCTGTCAAAGCCGCGCTACTTATTTCACCGGCGTCGCGCCACCCGCGAGCTGCCACCTCGCAGGCGGGCGGTGGCTGCATTGAGCTGAGGCGGTGCCCGGCCGTTAGTTGCTGCGATGGAGCGGTGCTGACATAGTGAGCGATGACCCTTATAAACTGACGGAGCGTTTGAGGTTTGATTCGACATAGGTCGTGGTTTTGATTCCCATCCAGGACACACCTTTGTTATTGTTCTCTGGGTTAGTATATATCAGCTGATTGTCATAGCACAAGCTTCGCTTAGTTTAGGACCGGACTATCGAATTTGTGAGGTTGATATTTTCCTGTTCATAGTATAAAGCTAAAGAGCTATATTTGAATGCGCTTCTCAGGAACTACCAATCACCTTTTTTTAGCTAGATATCCGCCCGGCTTTGCACGGCAGTAGTTTAATCCACGCGGCATGTTTTTTTCCGACATCAACAATCATCGTCATATTTCAGTCAATTTACACAAAACCTTCTTCACGAATCACTCCGTGCATTGGTGAAAACCGCATAAGAATCCGTTAAGTAGTTTTTGAGTTTATCGCGTTCAAACGCGGACATTTCTCACACGGTCATCTGATCCCAAAACTAAGCAGAGTTTGTACTATGGATACCAAATAACTGATATAATACATATACTACTTTTTGTTTGTAATTATATACTTAATGCATGTCCTTTGTGGGAATCGAACCCATGACCAGCAGCGCGATAGGTGGAATCTTAACCAGAGTCTTAACCAACTACGCCAGCTGGCCCGTCAAAGTATGACAGGACTATGTAACATTCCCTAATCACAGAAATAGATATAACGCACTGGGCACGGTACATTATCATAGCACCACTTCCAGTACTCTTGATTCCTTGTATTCCAAGGTGGAATGTCTCTGGTATTTAATTCGTGTGTTTAAGGCACATGTTATTGTGTCAGTATATTCTCGGGAAGGTCGCGGCTACATGCTGTGCTATAATATTGTTTGGTACGCCCAACGTAATTTTAGTATAATTTCGGTAATCTGTGTGAAATAGGAGTTTCAGATAACACTTACATTATACGTTGTTGTAAGATGAATAAGCTAATATTGATATGCGTATTACTCAAAAATTTATATAAAACTAGCTGCCCGGCGCAACGGGTTTCATTTTTATATATATAGATTTTTGCTTCCAAGTTTATTGAATTATAATCATAACCAACCTGTCACCGCTCAGTGAGGGTTAGTACAATTTTGCGTCACTTGCTTGTAGTGATCCTGTTTGTTTGTTTGTAATGGTGCGTCCATGCTACGTGACGCGAGCACGAGCCGAGCCTCGATCGAACAGGATTCGTTCGTTGCTCGCTATTTCGAGCATGGACGTACTTAATGAGCCTTCAACGAGCCTAAAACGAGCGCGATGCGAATCCCTGTGTTCGTGAAAAAACTGAAAATCGGGCGGAGCGCAGTCGAGTACGCTACGAATGCTCGTTCGAGGCTCGCAAGCCCGTTCACGCAACACGAATCGCGCTCGCAGTGTGCTCGTTCGTGCCTCGACTCGTGCTCGGTTCGTCAAGCATGGATGTAAGTACCATTACGCTTTCACACCTTAATTGCCCAATCGATCACGATGAAATTTAGCACGCAGATAGCCTATGGTATGGCGAAGGACATAGGCTACTTTTTATGCCGGGAACGTGGGTGAAACCGCGGGGGATACCTAGTATAATACAAGTCCTAATTTACATTATAACCCTCGGACACAGTATGTAAGTTCGGGCTATTTGTAGACTCTTCAGTCCTAAAATTGTTCCTTTATAGTGTTGCCCGATTCACGTCACATGCATGCATAGTATAAATAATTAATTTACATCAATACAGTCATTATGAAGCGCTCTTTAGCTTAAAGCGGTAAAAGCTTGAGGGATAGTACTTAGGGAGGAGCGATAGCGGGGAAATAAGCGTTTTTGATTAAATTATGTATCAAGCCTTGAGACGCTGGAAGTTCTTAGCTATAAGTATTTCAATTTGATACTTTATGTTCGAAATTACTGAAATAAGGCGATGATAACTTAGGTAGTGACATCGGATTCCGAGACGAAGGTCCCGGGTTCGAATCCTACAATGAGCTTGAGTTTTCGGTTAAGGAAAACATCGTGACTCAACCATAGCCAGTGTACTTTGTAGTACCCAACTGGCTAGCTACCACCCTCAAGTTGAAAAGTCGCCAAGCACATATCGGTGTGTTCCGACAGCTGCACTTGAGAGCCAGTTCCTTCTAGGCTTTATGTGCTTACCACCTTCGGCTAACTCATCACTTACCATGGTGAGATGCGGTCAAATAGGCCTCTAGACATTAATGTGTAATGGCACCAATGCGCTGGCCCTAAAAAGTCAGTTTAGGGCCAACGCGACTCAGTCGTCTTTGGTCCGCGGAACACTTCGTTCGTTTATCTCATCTCATCTCACTATCTCACTAATTTTATAAATCCGAATAAAATTAGTGAGATAGTTTGGATGTTTGTGAGTTTGGATGTTTGTACGTCAATCACGCTTCAAAAACTCAACGGATTTGGAAGGAATTTGGCACAAAAATAGATTAGTTCTGGATTAACACATAGGATTCTTTATCCCGGGAAAGCAATAGGTATATCCCTCGAGTACGCGGGTGAAACCGCGGGACACAACTAGTTGTTTATAGGTTGTGAACACATTGACAATCGGGGGTGGTATTAAATACCTAGCTAAATTTTTTCCGCTTCGCTCACCAAAATGTGCTCTCCTCATGTTACCCCACGCGTCGGCGATAAATAATCCACCGCTCGCCCATTACACAGCTCTGTACATCGCCTCCTGATAATTTATACGAGACTTTATAAGCTGTTACCTTAATATGGTGAGGAAGCGATGAAGGTCAGATGAACTGCTCTTCATCTTGGGTGAATGGTTCAAGTGTGTTGGAAGATTGATTTTTAAAAGTAGTTTTTAGGGTCTCGATCCAAAAAGGTAAAAAAGGAACCTTTATAGTGCCACTCCATTCGTCTGTCTGTCTGCCTATCTGTTAGTCTGTCACAGCTCTACATTACAGCAACCACTTATGCTATTGATCTGACATTTGGAATGGTTTAAATATTGCTATCCCAAACATTGCATTTTTTTTTAATATTTCTATTTTCTTTGCAAAATGGTATCACAGGAAAGTGCTTCATTTGTGCATTTAAAAACAGATTTTTATCAACGTCTTGTAGTTCCTAAGATTAGCGCATTCAAACATACAAACTCTTCAGCACTATAATTAGATACTATAGTACCTATACTATAATTTACCGTTTCATAATATTATTTTTTGCTGGTATCCCGGTATTAATCCCAACTAACCCTGACACTTCAAGAGATTAAAAGGCCTAAACCACTTTGGCCTCACATGGTTATTAAGCCGAAGCGTCTCGTAATGTATGACGTAGCAAATCCTCTACAGGGCCATTAGGCAAATTTAGGGCATGCATTGTTCGAATAACGATAAAACTTTGCCTGAAAGTTATTACTTACGACCTTAATAGGCTATTTTATATTGATGGAGGATTTTTTGAAACCCTCTGATAACCAATACGAGCCTTTTATAGTAAGGTTCACGAGTCGTGAGCACAGATTGACAGCTGCGCAGTAGTTAATTTTTCGGTCTGTTTGGCGGAATGAAGAAGGGAGCGCCGAGCTGCACACGACTGGTTCGTCAGTCGATGCTGGTCTATTGGATTCTCTCGTGTCATTTGGCTACTGTGATTTGGCCAAAAGTGTACATGCGTGAGCTTGCCCCCACTACTGCCTATCTGTGCTCACCACTCGTGGTACCATCTGTTCCTATTGTTGACAAGAAAACTTTATTATGAGTCCCAAAGACTCATTCTACCATGATGCGGGGGTATTACGATAGTCAGGGGTTTTTCAAAAAGCGTGAAAGTGTTTTAAGTGTAGGCAACGCATGTATGGATCCATAAGTTGCTAGAGTTTAGAAATCGTCCAACTAAACATTAGTTTTAATATCGTATTCCCGTGCTACTTCAATCGAACGATAACTCAATAGGATTGAAACTCAACGACAAGCAAGCTATTACCTAACTACTCATGTTGCTCAGAGCTCAGTCCGTTCTAGCCAATGTGCTTACCACCTTTTTTAACCCCTAAGTTGGCAAACAAGCATACGGCCCGCCTGATGGTTAGCGGTTACCGTAGCCTATAGACGCTTGCAACACCAGGGGTATCACTCGCGTGTTGCCGACCCTGCAGAAATCTCTTCACACCCTTTTTGAAGAATCCCATGCTGTACTCCATTGGGAAAACCACGGCGGGGAGCTCATTCCTCAGTCCGAGCGTCCGCGGAAGAAAACTCCTTTTAGCCCGCACAGTTCGAAACAATTCTGGTTACAATGTGTGTGGATGGACTCCCCGTCGATGGCGAGAGTTGCGATGGTAGAAGGTAGCCGTAGGCATCAAGTCGAACAATTCTTTATAACACTCCGTTATACAAGCGGTAGAACACACATAAGGAGGCAAAGACTGAGGGCCTTCCATCACATACTATGCTGAGATCAACTACGTACAGGCAAAAAACTATTTCGTTCGCTATAATAATATAGTAGCTCTCCCAATGATATTATACTAGAGATATGCTACCCTCATACTAAGCGGCGTTCAGTTATTGTTGAATTAGGTGAATGCGATAGATAATACGGAACGTATGGTACAGAAAGAGATAGCTATATATAGCCGCTAAGCAAAATTACGACAATTGTCTGAATTTGTCTGCAACAATTTTCGTGCGTTAATGCGATATCTACCTCTTTTTATTATAATATCATTGAGCTCTCCTGTCAAAATAATCTTAATTCGAAAAAAAAAAAATCTAATCCAAAGATAAAATCTCTATGATACATGCATTATACAACTAATTGTCTGTCTGTGCATGCCAGTTGTATAATATATTCAATTTACATGTATGATATGTTAATGGGACTTGTTAATTCAGTACGTGGTCGCTGAGACGTGGTAACCGATACAAATATAAGTTCTATTATGTTTGACATTGAATCTACTCTGACAGTCTAACATGTTGGCAAAGATTAGGTAGTATACAGAGTGGTCAATGAAAACATATGCAATTAAATAACAGTGGTTATCCTGCTGACTTTTCACAATAGGGATGTTTCCTTTGTAAAAATTTTTTTTTTTTTTACCACATAGTTGGCAAACAAGCATACGGCCCGCCTGATGGTAAGCAGTTACCGTAGCCTATGGACGCTTGCAACACCAGGGGTACCACTCGCGTGTTGCCGACCCTAAAATTCTAATTCTAATTAGTACACACGGCTACAGATCAAGCTATACATTTCCAATATAAGCTGACCTCTCATTGTACGGAAATCCTATACAATGCGAGACCAGCTTATACTGGAAATGTATAGCTTGATATGTAGCCGTGTGTACGTCAGTTAGATTATCAAAAAATATTGACTACGTAATTTTAGCTTTCATTAAAAATCCAAATCATTAAAAAGCGCGACAAAGTTCGGGTGATGACGTCTCTAGTTACTAAAAACGCGGAACTTCAACAAACCATGTCTTCGTATTTTTTGTTTGATTGACAAAAGAAAAAATACGTGTCTCATATTTTTTCATGATGTAAATGACGGACTAAATAGAATTTTTTCGGAAACTAGCCTATTTAACTGCCAAACAAATTTGGGTTGAACTGGCTAAGTGTTATTTATATTGTCTAGTAATGCTCATAAAAGTAAATCATGGTCTTATAATTTCAATTCCACTTTTTTGTATCAAAAGTCATCTTTTGCACTTTCCGCCTGATCATAAAATTAAGGGTGGTTGCCATTTTGACGATATACAACCACCTTAGCATAGTTTAATATAAACATCGATTTATCTAGCAACTAATCAATGACCATAGCAAATTGCCTGACTTCGTCTATTCATGATCTAAATCTTTGAACTTCTCATACGAAGGTTATTGTCATGTAGGCATAAACTAACCGTGTATCACGTCTGTAATTATATAATCTATAGGCTATTGGTGGCCACCTCACCTTATTTGAATATGAAACGACGTTAGATGGTAGACCCTTGCGGAGCTTAATGCAGCATTAAGTGTTGTGTAGGTGTGTCCGCTTTCTTTTGTGTATCTTTTAATTCATTTGTTATTTAAAATGTAACAGCCAATCAACACGAGGGTTAAGTGAGCTTGGACATTTTGAAAGCAATTTTGGTATCTTTGAATAGAAATTGTCGCATCTAGAATCTATCTAGTTTATAGTATCCAAAGGTTATCAAGTAAATCTGGCTGAACCATCGAGGAAATATTACTGGCGTCAGGACCTGGCCAACCGAGCGACGAAATGGCAACAACGCGCTGGCCCTAAAACGTCAGTTTAGGGCCAATGCGACAGTCGTCTGTCTGCGGTCCGCGGAACAGTTCGTTGGTTTATTTTTTTCTGCATGTACGCACATATAAGGTTATCATACGCCTATGCGACGCGGCATTTCGTAGTACTATTGATTTAAACAAATGGCGGTACTGTTTACTCGTATGAAGAAGTTTTTCGCAAAATGTCCCGGTGGGCCTATACTTAGTTTTGAAATCATTGCCTTTAGAGTAGTTCTACCGTGCAATCCAATTCCGCGAGTAGTTAGTGATTTTGCACTGATAAATAACAGTACTGACCAATCACTGCGTCTAAATGTTTAGTGGGTCCTTGACTTAGCCAATTAGAGCGCATTATCGGTAGTGGGGAATTGTCAAAATAGATTTTAAACAAAAGGATCGTCATTGGGCTTTTTTGGGTTAATTGTTCGATGGACGGAACATACCGGTAGATTTTTGGCGACAGATTTTCAACTTGATCGTGGTAGCCAGTCAAGTGGGTACTATAAAGTACCCGTTAGTACCCTATCTCCGAGCTATGGTTATCTCACGGTGTTTTATTCCAACGAAGGCTCAAGTGTGTAAAACCTTGGATTGTCAAGTACCATCCTGCGTTTAAATTCTTAATTAGTCGGTCTTTAAATAGCATATTTCAAAATCACGACAGATTAGCATCCATGCTCAAAAAAAACTTCTTCAACAAATTTAAATTATAATGCTTCCAGTTAAAGTCTGTATTGGAATATCCATTTAAACTAAGGTTGTTATTAGTATCAAAGCATCAATCGGAGCTTCTAACGTCACTGTATCTCCAATTCTGAGACAGGCGGGACAGGAGGCCATAGATTAGATATGTACAGAAGGTACTCCTGTCTTTGATATTAATTACCAACGCACGAACGTGGGTCGGCTCTCGAATGGACCTTAAGATCATGGATTAGAATTTAAACAAAATATTAAATTTTCGATGATTGATAAATTTACCTAAATATACGTAACATAATATGAATCAATTTTAATCGTACATGAAATCCTTTTCAAAAATCAGTTTTAAGTTTTTACCAACAGACAATCATGCAGGCAGAGAAACATAGATAGAAGAAATTATATTAGTCACTATATTTTTTTTACTGTGTATAGACCTGTGTTTGACCACAACCTCACCATGGATTTATAAACACTATCTGTCCTCCACGGCTTCATCCCCGCTCCTAGGCCCTTCATGTTTCTGGGGTCCAAGCTACCCCACCTAGTTAACAAAATTTTTTGGTCGTTTTACCGTAGCAGAAACTAGCGTCTACGCATGTTTCATCAACCAACCTGTCACAAGTTACAGAATAAAATGCAGATGGAGCGCGTGGAACACGAAAGTGAAGCCTAAAAAGCAAATACAAATTCAAAATTTGTATTTGCTTTGTTTAACCATAGTTCATTTATTAATAAAGAAGTGTATTTTGTTAAATACATATTCAAAAGCGAATACCAGGTATTTATTTTTCAATTTGTATTTGCTTTTCTGGCCTCACTCACGTGTTCCGCGCGCTCCATCTCCCTTATTCTGTAATCTGTGCAACCTGTCTACACTTACGTATTCTCTGATGACATCGTCCTTAAGGCCAAGTTAACATATCAGCTACCGCTTAACATTGATGAATGGGGTCTCGTTATCAGCTATGGAGTTATTGATGAAGGTATTCATTTTATTAGGGTTAAACCTTTGATTGTGCCGTCATGCATGGCTATTTGTTTGTAGGTGTATATCAAGGATTTAAAAAAAACGGACATATTCTCGCTACCAAAAAACTGTGTCGCTCAATTCGGCCCCCACGCTGTACGTACAAGCCGGCACGCACACATTCGCACATTAGTCGAGTGCGGGTAAACGGCTCGGTGTAAACGGTTTACCGCGGAATAGCCAACTAATGTGTGCGTGAGAGTTGGCCGACTCATAGACACAGTTTTTTGGTAGCGAGAATATGTCCGACGTAGTCAGGTGTATGTCAGAGCAAGAAACCTTAAAGTTATGCAAAGGCTTGTGTCCAAAAGTGAAAAGCCGCAAAACCACAAAGCTTAGAAGGAATCTGGCTAGATTTTCAACATGAGGGTGGTAGCTAGACGGTACTACAAGTATCCTTATTGGCAGTTTGCTGAGGATCAGAGGCATTACGTTGATTATTCAGATATGTACCCCTTTATTCATAATAAAGTTATCAAACGTCGATTAGCTAAAATTCCGAAGTCTTTATCTCACAGGTGACTTTTGGTGAACGAAAGAGTGAGACGGGACACACTATTACACTTATTTAGTTAAAAAGCGATTATATTATAGGTTTTATATTATAAGTCCAAACTTCTTCATCTTCACTCACTTGTAATTTATTACATTTTATTTTATATTTAATTTAATTCAATATTGGGTAATTGAATGTATACTCATCATGTCAGGCTAGTGCAGAATATCAGCGGTCTTGCGATATGCTTACCACAGCCATGGCTGAGCTTTTGTTTTATTATGCTATTTTTAAGTTAGAGACAAATTATTCTATTACTTGCTGTCCCCCGCGGTTTCACCCGCGTTCCCGGGATAAAAATACGGCCTATGTCCTTCTCCATACCATAGGCTATCTGCATGTCAAATTTCATGATGATCCGTTGAGTAGTAGAGGCGTGAAGGCGTAACAAACAAACAAACTCATTTTCGCATTTATAATATTAGGATTTATCTCTCCTACCAAAAAAAAGACCGGGTGAATAACGAAAGAGGTCGCGTCAATACAACTAAACACCACAATTCTTTCCATCGTATTTCTTAACGTCACGACCACATTATACTTGGTAATATTTCCAAACATTTCTAATTCCGATAGTAATTTCATATTATGCCTCATAAACCATGTTTTCCTATTGCCCGCAACCGTTCAGTACCGTTACTGTACCGAACAGATCTCTTTGTACAATCAGAAGATTATCTTTGAATGTATCTCAGAATGCGGCTTTGAAATAATCACATCACGAACTTGAAGTGCCCGTGGGTACGTTTTGTTCAGTTATTTTGGAGTATTTTGTTGAGATTTTATTGGTTTGTCGGTAGCTGAGTCGATCAATAGTTTTAGTTAGCGTCTGATTATTTTCATAATACTGACTTCTTTATATGAAAGTAAATGCAGGATTTAGACGCTGAGGAAGGATCCTCCCTGATGGTAAGCGGTTACCTTAGCCGATGGACGTGGGTGACATAGGGACCAGTTGTCTTCTTGACTTTCTAATGGTCGGCAAGACCTCTGGTATATGTAATGTTGTGTGTTGTCCTGAATAAATCCTTTTCTTTCTTTCTTTCTTTCTTATATTTAATATCTGACTTTTGCCTTAAAAAAACCATTGTCTTAAATGAGGATATGAGAGATACGATTCGTTCTTTCATCGCGTTATTGATAACTGGATCCTATAAATAGGCATCTAATTGAAAAGTAAAAGAGATAGCAAGACGTACTCAGGCTGCAGCGCGATTGAGATAGCTAGCATTATTGAATAAATAACGTTTTAATTCCGTATCCGTAATTTCCTATTTTGGTTTTATCTCAAAATTCAAAATTCAAAATCATTTATTCAAATAGACCTTCGCAGGCACTTATGAAAAGTCTGACTCTAATACTCTAATACCGGTTCGGAAGGTTGCATTTGCTGAGAAGAGCCGGCAATAAACTCAGCAATGACTCTTTTCAAAACAAGCTTAGATTCATTACATAATATTTACATTCTAATCGCACTGACAACAATTGCATGCCCCGGCGCGGCCGCAAAACTACAAAGTAGACTGAATCTATATTTAATAAGTAAATAAATAAATGGCAAACTTAAGCAGACCAACCCCCACAAGCAGCACCTGTTCACAAGTATGACGCGTGTGGCAGCCATCGCCCTCCTCGCCATATTGGAGGGAAGTGAGCGACCCGTCACACGACGCCGCCGCAAGCAAAGGCCTTAAAGTGAGCATGACTTACTTAAGTCTGGCTTAGAAATAAAAAATAAACTAAAGGGAAACTACTAAACACGCAATTTGTTATCACTGTGACTATTGACAAGTTTATACTAAATATCATTTAGGTATATGTATAGAAAATATAACAATTAAGGAGACAGACATTCAGTATCTGAGATTGTTAAAGGCGATAATGGAGAGACTTTTGAGAATAATAGTAAAATGATTTTGTGTAGGTAAGAAAGTGAAAATTTTTATGGAATAGATCCTATTTCTTTCCTCATTGATTAATAGTTGTTCTGACCATAAGTTTAAACTTCCATCCTTACTTAATTTAATACAAATATGTGAACCCAAGTCAAAGCCATTTGTTCCGTTAGTATGTAGGTCGTAGGAGGATTCCTATGAAGGTACAAAGCCTAAGATACAAAGTGAAATTATTATAATTTATTTCTTATCCTTATTAATGAAAAAGATTAAATATAACAATGGCAATCCTTTCTGAATCCCCACATTAAAATGTTTAAATTCTTAAAAAATAACCATGTAATTCTATGGACACAATTCGCAAAAAAGGGATCTAAGGAGCATTAATATTAAAAGGCCTACGAGTACGAACCCCGGAGGACAGAGCACTCACAGATAAAATAGAACACCTTGCACATAGTTCATTGAAGAGCAGTAGTCCGATTTCAAACGTATTTTGTTCATGCTTGCATGTATGTCAGTGCTAACTGATACTGACGCACATAGTACGTAAATCGGTGTTATCGGAGATTATAGGTCATATTTATTTAAATAAATATAAGATCGTAAAGCCTATCTTATCGCCAGTCCCATTGTCTGCAAACGACAAAATTTACATGAATTTCTGAATACACTGAACTTTAAACGGAATTTTCTAGAAAATTTCCGGGATCTTTGAGATCCTACCCTTTTCCAAATATGAAAGCTATTCGTATTTCATTCTGTAAAAATCGGCCAAGACAGTTTTTTGATTAGTAACATATTGGTCGATGAAAAAATTACAAAAATATATTAATTCATATATTTGCCTCCTTCGCTGAACTAATTTGACTTGATTCTTACATAGAAAAATATAACAAAGGCTGGACTACAGAGAGACATATAAATAATAAAAGAGACAAGAAAATGGACTACTTATAATAATAATAATAAAATTTTATTGACATACAAACAATAATAGGTAACAAAAGGTCTCGCGTACCCGGACACAACGTTTCGCTTCATCGTTTCTTATACGAACAGCAAAGGAGTGGAACTCTCTTCCGGGGTCTGTGTTTCCCGACACCTATAACCTAGATTTATTCAAGGCCAGAGTGAATAGGCTTTTTCTGGGTAAGCGTGCTACATCCTCGGCCTCGTCATAACTCCTCATGGGGTCAGGAGAAGGTCAAACGCAAGCCCATTTAACATAAAAAAAAAAGAAATTGAACAAAAGGTACTTGAACAGTACTTTCTAACTGTAGAACTATGCTGAACTTGCTCCGCCATTAGATTGACGCTCAAGGCCACTGGCATGATCCTAAGCCTATCAGAGCAGGTGCTGCTTGAAGCCAATGATTTATAAATTCTGATAGCCCACTACTTAGCTAACACATATACTGTGCCAAAGGTCCGTTGCTACCTCCAGGCTGTGATTATCTACAGCGGGATTTTATTGTAAAATTAGAACTGGTGGGCTGAGTATCAAATCCTAAGTTCCAATTACCGTAGTAACGATTATCTCTGTTCTGATCTGTTAATTGAATAGAGGTGATGATCAAATAATAGCAGAAAAGACGATAGATATAGGTAGTTAAAGAAATAAGGGGAAAAGATGGGAGAAAGGGAAGTCATGATAATGATATCTACCTTAATAAACAGGAAGAATGAAGGAAGCCTAAATATTAAGATCGTAAACAACTAAGATAGGCAATATTATATTTTTATAGATGAACGCCACTTTAGTGTCAAATTGACATAAGGAACAGAAGAACTTGGAGGTGGAAGGCGCTGGATGACGCTTAAGGCCGTTCATTGCTCTCAGAAGGAAGAAATAGTCATAGAAGACTTTCAAACTCCATCCTTCTAATCAATGACTTCGAGTATCTTCCACAGATTTTGAAATACTAATTTATTACATGATACCTCCTAAACAAATCTAGACAAATACGATAAAGTAAACAAAGTTATGGAAGAAACTAAGATTAAAATATTCTCGAGGTTAGATTCCATATTAAGAGGCGTAAAAAGCTTTTAATTCAACAAAATGCTGCACTTAAAAGTTTTCGAATACCTTGATCTAGTGGAGTTGGTTTATCTACACGAGACGGCCGAAGGCTGCGCGAGCGCCGGTGTCACTGACACCGCATTAATTAGGGTGAGGTTATATTGCGGGTGGAAAAGCGGGTTGGATCTGTTTTGGAAATCTCGCATGGCTTTTTACCGCTGGAACACATTTTTAAAGGAAAAGAAGTTGTTTTTACTATTAAAAGTATTAGTTTGCGTTATCTATGTGATTGGCGACAGATTTTTTCATCGTAACTCCTTCTGGAATGAGTCGATGGCTGAATGGTTGTTCTTATAAAAAAAAAGACAGGCGGGTGCTGATATGCCGGTTCTACAAATTCTTCGTTCTTCAAATCAAACGAGTTTGTTTTAAATTAAATGTGCCAGCTCAAAATTGTTTTTCTAGATTAAGAAACTGGAAAAATAATAGTCATATTGCTAACCTTCTACCTAATTGAATCCTAACTAATATTATAAATGCGAAAGTGAGTTTGTTTGTTTGTTATGCCTTCACGCCTCAACTGATCATGAAATTTGGCATGTAGATAGCCTATGGTTGGAGAAGGACATAGGCTACTTTTTATCGCGGGAACGCGTGTGAAACCGCAGGGGACAGTTAGTCCTTTATATCGATTACTCTGGGCTGAGTATGTACCTTTAGTAAATCTTCTACAATAATACATTACATACACCCGTTGGGTCGCAGACGAGTCGCGCGCGCGTCCTACCACAGAATATTTGTCCCTCTCTGCTATAACTACATAGAATTAAATAGAACTCCAGGAACTGAATTTCAAGACATTAATTTGAAGCTTGTTCTTCCGAATTTCACTTGTATATAATTATAGTTTTTCACCCGCTACATGTTCACCACTATGTCCTCACCGTAACCGCCGGCAGAAGTCTCCCCGAGCGAGTTTCCGAACGCGACCGGTTTACACACACAAATAAGCATGTTTATAACATTGTTATAATACACGTTTACTAGTGTGCATCTTATGATTTATGGCACATTATACGTTGATTGTTGATTTTAATGTGTAGGTGTACTGACAGGATCACTGACGGATAGAAGAAAGACTTGGGTATTGAGGTATTGAATTTTTTGTTTTTGAGAGACGTAGAGTATAGCGACTAGGGATATACCTCCTACATTAAAGAATATCATAGCCAAATAACTGAATGTTGTGTTCCTGAAAAGGAACTCTTCGGGCAGAGGGAAGGATCGGTAACGCGTGAGTGATGCCCCGGGTGTTGCAGGCGGGAAGGACTACGGTAACAGCTAAGTCGCATAATAGTACATTATGATACATGTGTGCAAAGTTGGTAATTACACGCGAGGCGGTATTCGCCGATAAAGGAGCCGAGAGTGTAATGATCAATGCACTCGCGTGTCATACGACGTTTTTCAACTCACTTGGGAGGAAAAAAAACAGACTTCAATTTTTAAAGTATATTTTTTGATTCATTTGATGAAGCAACAAAGTCAACAAATATACCGCGCATGTTTTTTTTTTTGACATACACTTTTCGCTTAAAATCCGTTTAAATTAAGAATGCTTCGTCTACACTCATATCAATTGCATTGAGGTACAAACTCAACATAATCGGGATTATACCTATTATAAAACTGTGCGGTAATGTAAAGTAAAAAGCACTAGTGCGTAATAAGCTACATTAAAATACTAAAAACGGTGCAATAAATGTCACTTTACGAGCAAGTGTGTTGAAAATAATATTATAAGTAAATACAATTGTAAGACTGACAGAAATATGGCTCAAACAAAGCAGCAAGTTTATTGTGATCAAGGAAATGTACAAAGACGCTGTACTCTTCAAAATTTTGACACGAAGGATGTCCTCCCTCGATCTCTTGTATTGATTGACCTTGCGACATCTTAACTTAATTGAAATACTCATTTCATAATTGACTTTTCCCCTCAAGTAAATCCGATTTCGAACCCGTTTCACACGAGGTGAGTCACACGTGAGTTTTACTACTGTTTTTTTTTATAAAATGATCTTTTTAGGCTTCCGACAATGTCGATGCCGAGGTTATGTTCGGCGCTTGCTCAGCCCCCCTAAAAAGGAAGCTAAAGCAATATTGCTAACGCAATTCATTTTTTCGAATTCTCGGCAGATCCTACGTAATTTAAATATTTTTTGGTATACTAGTCACTCATTATACATAATTCAATTCAATATAAATAAACTTTTTAACAAAAAAATAAACCGCCTTCAAAGTACACTAAAAAGTATAAAATAACTCTTATCTGACACTGTTTTGAAGTGAGCGAAATCGCATGACGTGTTCTATAGAAAATATTTCACTGACTTCAAAACAGTGTCAGATAAGAGTTATTTTATACTTTTTAGTGTACTTTGAAGGCGGTTTATTTTTTTGTTAAAAAGTTAATTTATTTTTGAATTTTTAGTTTAATTATATACTGAATACATGTCATCTGCGTAACCCTTTCGAGTGTACAGGCCTGATGTTTTGTAGTGTGATTGCGTAAACAATGCATATTTATGCGATAGCAGCAATCGCGGCTGATTTTTTGTAATTTTTTTAAGAGTTCCGTTGTCTATCTCCGAAACTCATCATCAGATCAATATGAAATTTATATGGGACCATTTCGGAATATACCCCTTTCGAACAAAAAAAGAATTTTGCAAATCCGACTATATATGACGGAGTTATGCCCGAACATACATAAAAAAAAAAAATATATAAACATCCGAATTGAGAACCTCCTCCTTTTCTTGAAGTCGGTTAAAAAGATTCGGAATTGATGAATTGCATAAGATCTGCCGTAAATTCGAAAAAATGAATTGCGTTAGCAATATTGCTTTAGCTTCCTTTTTAGGGGGGCAGAAAAGTCTATTCACGATGTCTGTAGGTATAGGTTTTTTTTGGGTGGGTGTAGTTTTAACTCCTTTTGAAGTAAGAGTAAATTTTAAAGATGGCGCTAACCATCCCCAACACTTAGGCGTTGTTTCATGAATTTTCAACGAACGTATGTTACGTTATAAACAACTTTGTAACAACCTGACATTACTTTTGCAAGGTTAAGGTTTAAGTGAGAGTTAAAGAAAAAAAAAAACTACATTATAAAGGGATACTCACACCTCTCCGCCGTTTCACGCATGATAAGAACTAGCTTATGTCCCTCGTCATACTATTCTAACTACGGGCCAAATTTTGACGGCATTCGGTTCAGAGGTTTAGGCGTAAAACATACAGATAGAGCTACTTTCACATGCATTTCTGCCACCTGTTAATTTTGCCCGAACCTCGGAAAAATCCAATTGCGATGGGATTTTAGCGGGATGGTTCAGTATTTTCTTAGGCATAGTGTAAGTCCCGTCATAATCAAATCAGCCGTTTCCGTGATTTGGCCGAAATTAACAGTTGTTAGAAACGCAGTCTCTCTTAATTTCTAACGGAGGCGTGACTTCTTACAGATATTGTAAGTGAGTTCAATTCGAGTTCTCGTAGTAATATCGGGTACTTGTGAGTGAGCACTGTAGTGCTGTACCTAAGTGATAATGCGATCCCGCGGGACCGAGTCCCGGTGGGATCTCCTTAATGACATATTCAACGTGAAGGAGGGAATGTAGTGCAATTTAGATTAAGTTAGTGTAACATTTTACACCATCTCGTTTTATTAGTGCTTTCGTTTAAATTATTCGATGGTGTAATTGAGATAGTTATATATTTGTGTAAATTGTATAGTTACATTATGGATTATTTGGAATATAATAGACGATATGGGGAAACTTAAGCTACAGTAATGATTTAAAAAAATTCTAAATTTGTTATGAAATTCCTTGTGTATGATTTAAGATCATTTGAAAGTCAACACGACTCAAAAGCGCAAATTCAATTTGAACTAGTTTGATAAATAATATCCATTCCCGTCAAATAGGCTACAGTGGATCCCGTATCCGGAGCAATCCCGGGATGGTGTAGTTCGCGCGTAGTATTATCCCGCGGGATTTGTGTCATCTCCAAAATGTTCTAAGCCCATACCAAAATAACGTCCTGTGTATAAAATAAATTTTAAATGCGTTATTCCGCTATCCACCTTTCTTGGTAATATTATTAATATTACAGATTTGGATGAAACTTGACACATAGGTAGATCATATCCTTGATTACCCTATTTGTTTCCAAGGTAGCAGTGGCTCTCTCTGGCACGTGATTACAATTTAGTCTATGATTCAGTCCAAAACATAATAGAAAATCATAGATTAATATTTTTAGGTCTAGAACTTGGTGTAGCCGACATTAATGGCAGTAGCACAATATCCAATCAAATCTTGATAATACTATTATAGATAATCATAGCCTGGGCCGCCCATTTAAGCTATAGGTAGTTCAGTGAACTAAAAATTAAGCTCCTATCAATATGATTATTGCAAAACTAGGAGCACTGATCTCTCTGATAGCCTGCCACGATAAACACGTGGGTTCTATTACTTTTATTCGACTCAATATTTCCTCATTCGTCATCCTCAGTCCAGGTAATCATCCCCTTCTTCGCCACATTTCAAGCCTCCCTTTCCCTCTCCGTTTGCATCAAATTACACCCATACACATTTATTTTGAACTAGCTGTCCCCCGCGGTTTCACCCGCGTTCCCGGGATAAAAAGCCTATATGTCCTTCTCCATACCATAGACTATCTGCATGCCAAATTTCATGATGATCCGTTGAGTAGTTGAGGTGTAAAGGCGTAACAAACAAACAAACTCACTTTCGCATTTATAATACTACTTAGGATTTATTTTTAACTTCCATTGATATGATATTACATGTATCCCGAGAAATATTAGATCCTTTGTTTGGAAGCTTAGTTAAAATCGTGCTTGGAAGCTAGATAATAAACAGAATAAACAAGACAATCTGAAGCCCGTATGCAGAGTACGCTAAGCACATCTCGAGTAAATCTCATCACCGATAAAGCAAGTGGCATTACTGCAGAACTGATTGCCGGAGACGACACGTGACGATGCGAGCAATGGTTCTATCCCGGGAATATGTAACCAGGGAGCCAATCCCAATGTTGCGAAATTTAGGCCTGTATAGAACGAGATCAGATAAACAGATAAACATATTTATTAGTAATATTTAAGATTACAATAATAAATAATATCAAATTAAAAAGTAATAATTTCCAAGTACAATATAAAAAAATCATTTATACAAAAAGAAATAAAAACACATTTCTGCCACTATGTAAAAAATTCTTCTACGGTATAAAACGCTTTCTCAGCAAGCCAACGTTTCAGGGAAGATTTGAAGGCCAATAACGTTCAAATGTTTCATGGTCAATAACATGGAACAATGTCAATAATGATCAAAACAGATGTTTTAAAAAGAAGATCGTGTTAATCGAAAATAGACCTAATATCATTGGTGTACATTCTAAATTCAATTGTTTTAATCGACTCAAAACATGACTTGGCCAATATTGATGATCTAGAATAAGGACCTCATAATAAACACAATTTTTTTGACTCTGACATTAATTAATTCCTTTCTTTTGTTTCAGGTATGAACATTGCAACAGAAATGAGGAGTGCTCAAGAATTGTTCCAGATTTCTGGTACTTTCTGGTTGAGCCCTTAAGGTTCCATGAAAAAATCTTCAGTAGTTAGGTAGGTTTACTGTATTGTTAAAATACAATCTTTAAATCAACTCGCATCAATAGAAATTCAAACTTTATCCCCTCGCAATACCTCTCAAGTACCTAAACATGTTCTCTCCGAACCTATTCTAAACAAGACGGGACCACTCCCAAAAAACAGTACTGCAATAGTAAGCAGGTATTTAGTACGCGAGCCATGTAACGAAGTTGGATCGGTATTATCGGCAAAAAGTTACATGGTACGGTCCACGGAGTTTTAGGGAATGGATGGCGATTTCAAGATAGAAGAAAAAATACAAATGCGTCATAAATGTAAAGGCTAGATGACTCGAACCGTAACTAACATCGATTTATGTGAATTAGGAGTGGGAGGAGAAGAGCGAGTTTATTCTGCAATAAGTCATCATCATCCTCCCCTGTTACCAATAATTTAGGGTCGGCGCAATATGTGCGCTTCTTCCATTTATCTCTTCTATTCGTCATACCAGCATCAACTCCTTTCTTACCCATATCATCTTTCACACAATCCATCCATCTCTTTTTCGGTCTTCCTCTTCCCGTATATCCATCCACTTTAATATTCATAACACTTTTAGTGACGTGGCTTTCATTCCTCCTCATAACATGTCCATAGCACGCTAAACTGCGTTATTCTGCAATAAGTATACTGTATATTTTGATCCGTCGTATGCGTCCGTTTTAGATTTTGTAAATGGTTAAATCTGTCAAAAGACATAATTATTTCTGTCATAAATCAAAACTGTTGTATTTCCACGAATTTATTTTGGAATACAGCAACATACATTCATGAACCCTAAACATAACACTTTTTTCCTCATAGTCGAGTAAAAATCTCAATAACAAACCAAAACCAAAACCCATCCCAAAAATTATCTCGAGATTCCCCACCCACAAACAGTGTAACTCAAAACTGTCAAGAACACTCGTACGGAACTATGAATCGGTGTTCAGTGTGGCATGAAACCATCCATCAGCATTAGCATGGCTGAGCCGGCGTCGGTCGACCGACAATATGGGATTATTGCTACTGACAGTGATCTTGGCCACTTGGAATTCGTGTGAGCAAGTGATTTGGTGTTAGAGGTTTTAAATGTTGCTTTGTTGATTGGATGGATTAAAATAAAGTTGTTGTTATGGGAAAGTTTAAAAAAAGAAGAAAAAATATTTTCACCTTTCGAGCTTTTATTTTCAAGCTTTCATTTAGTTTTTAACTGTCCGGTGTCTGTAATCAAATCTTGCATATTAAAGACCCACTTCCAGTGGTCGGATTGTCTTGATATTTGGTATACAGTAATATATTTATTGGATGACAATGCAAGTACAGTCAACAAAAAGCACAGTTAAAAGCTTGTATTAAAAATGTTTTTTTTTTTAACAAAACTCATTTTCCTGTCATTTTGGGAGACATGCCACGTGATGGTAAGTGATCAAAATCTACCATTTGAACAGGTGCTGCTTGTGGGGGTTGGTCTGCTTAAGTTTGCCATTTATTTATTTACTTATTAAATATAGATTCAGTCTACTTTGTAGTTTTGCCGCCGTGCCGGGGCACGCAATTGTTGTCAGTGCGATTAGAATGTAAATATTATGTAATGAATCTAAGCTTGTTTTGAAAAGAGTAATTGCTGAGTTTATTGCCGGCTCTTCTCAGCAAATGCAACCTTCCGAACCGGTATTAGAGTATTAGAGTCGGACTTTTCATAAGTGCCTGCGAAGGTCTATTTGAATAAATGATTTTGAATTGAATTGAATTTGCTCTACCAGGGAGTTTAAGATGTTGTCGACCTTAAAGGCATCTACACCTCAGATAGTAACAACGTGTATTCTTTGTAATACACGTGTTCATTTACTCACAATCCATACGTTGAAAGGAAGTTTTTGAAAGATTTCGGTGTAATCATCGAATAATTAACCCAAAAAAGCGCTAAGACGCTTATTTTGTTTGAAATCTATTCCGCCAACAATGCGCGCTGATTGGCTAAGAAAAGGACACATGAGCTCTGATTGGCTATCTCTAACTTTAGTTCTACCTTGTTGAATATAAATTTTGTATTCCAAAGAAAAGACAAGCGATGACGTCACTTTAACTACTATCATCAACTCCTGAACGTGTTGACAAAAGCTTATCCCAACTCAATATTACTAAAGATAAGATTCCAGCCCAACGATTATCTATATTCCGGCTTGAATTCATCGAATTGATCAGTGTTGATGCAAATAAGCTGAGGCACTGTATCTATCCCTCCTGAAATAATAAACCCCGGTTGATTCCCAAATCTCCCTCATCCCCTATTTGTAAAGGCTGGCGCAGACGTTTCGTGAGAAACTACTGGCGAGAACTACGTTCTTATGCGAACTACGGGTAGTGTAAGATTGTGAGCGGTGGTGAATCTGATATATGGCGATCCAATCTATACTAATATAATAAAGCAGAAGAGTTTATTTGTTTAAACGCGCTAATCTCTGAACCTAACAGGAAGATTTTAAAAATGCACTGATATGTAGCTATATTGTCCTCATGTATTATAACTAGACACCTATTTAAAAAATTATAGTTGCTTTGCAAGTAAGCCAACCAAGTTGCTGCATGTATACTATGTATAGTAATAAAAAATATGTCTGCTTAGCAAAATACATCCGATTTATGATTTGCTAAAACCTTAAATCTTCACCTTTTTTTCCAATTCAATTAAACTAATGTCTTCATTCTCTTGGCCCTGACTCTCGTGTCTTAGACATCAATGTCGCATCAGACATTTGGCGAAAAACATGCGGCGAAAATCTATAAGATTTGAAACATTTCGAAGATATACAAAACATCCCTTGCTGAGTTTCTTGTCAGTCTTCTTAATTTAAGTGTATTCTGAACCGGTGGTAGTATCGAAAGTGCCTCATCAGGTCTAAGCTGTATAGATGACAATATGTGTAGAATTCTTCCGCCATGTTTTACTCACATCTATAATTCGACATCGATGTCATAATCGACGAGAATAAGGTCCTTGTTTGATGACTTTTAGATAGTACCGTAATTCCCGTACCGTCTCCGCGAGGCATAACACGAAGTGCCGTCCACCATCCCCGATCAATCTACACGGATTGCTCTTTAATCCGAAGCTTTTTGCCATCCATGTAGTGGTTATTAGTAGAGTTCGGACTTGGCCTCGTACTGGCTACGGTTGATTAGTTTAATGTATGTGGGTTGGTTATAAGAAAGGGTTTAACCAATATGTTACGTTACTAATCGTCTCGATTCGGTTTTGTATCACTCGAATTCGTATTTTGGTTAAATTTCTGGTCAGTAAATTACTTGTTCTTTTAGAATGTACAGTATTACCCAACTGATATGGTGCGTCGTGAATCTTCGTTCGCACAGAAAATAATGTATGGCCCCGAAGACTAACGAAAGAATGCTTAAAACTTACAATCAACCTTAGATCACTACTATAAGGTTCATAATACACTGCAGCTGTTAGTTCCGTCTCACTCGCAAGTCACGCCACGCACTAACATGGCGGCAGCTGCCGACCAATAGCATTTTCCGCGCTTTGAAAATGTATCTTCTGCGCAGGTACATCGGTAAGCCATATCAGTTGGGTACTACTGTAGTCTTAGCTAAATACTAGTAGAAACATAGTGAAGGTGTGCATTTCCGTAGTATTACTGCAGCTTGAGGTACATACGTTATGTTCTCTAGTATCCACTTTTTTATACCACTAAGGTGGCAAACAAGCATACGGCCCGCCTGATGGTAAGCAGTTACCGTAGCCTATAGACGCTTGCAATACCAGCGGTAACAATCGCGCGTTGCCGACCCTAAAGAAATCTCTTCACACCCTTATTGAAGAACCTCATGCTGTACTCCATTGGGTGCACCACGGCGGGGAGCTCATTCCACAGTTCGAGCGTCCGTGGAAGAAAACTCCTTTGAGCCCGCACAGTTCGTGGATACAGTGGTTAATACACTATTTACAGTATAAATAATAAAAGCGCAACAATCAATCAAAAAAGAACCAAGATCAACCATTTTTACCTCAGTTTCAAATAAATGTTTATACTCAATCAACAACTCGCTTCAAACCAAAACCCTACTTTTCCACCATGTGCTATAACAACATTGCTACACAAAACATAAACAAATCTGTGTGGTTACAAAAGGGAACTCATTTAGCGTATTTCTGTCAGCATTAGTAACATAGATGGATCAAAGAGCGGTATATTTAGCAGAGTTTATGATAATACAGCTGTTATAACTCCATCTAGTGACCTTAATGGAGCTACTTTGTTTTGTATTCATAAGGTTGCTGTTATATCGCCAATAAGATTGATAATCAAGCTAGGTAGTAAATAAGTTGAACATTTAACTGGATATCACTAATAGACTTGTTGTCTCCACTAATTCTTTGAGTATTTCGGCTTCTTTACAAGAAATTGGTTGCCAGGAGATATTGCTCCTTGCTGGCAAGGAAAAGGTTACTTTAGAGAGCCAAATACGCTGCACTGGTCTTCCAAAAGACACTAGACGGTGACAAGAAATAGTTTGTAGAACGTAAGAGCATTAATGACCAAGGAGATCCATCCATAAGAATCCGTAATACTCAGTCTAGATAAAACTGTAAAACAAAACTGAATCATTAACATAAACGGTTTCATACCTGCAGAACCAGTTTAGCAAACCCCTTAAGATTTAAATCACAAAGTGTCTAATATAGCTGCAAAGTACAGGGAGTACCGTCCCCTTATTACGTCTTTCATAAAACTTATGCAAACAGCGATGCTGTAATAAAGTAGCCGTTGACTGGAGACAATGACGGCTGAAGGCGTTTGCTGGGGATTTCATTTCGTTGTAATAGCGCGAGCATTCTCGAGAGTTCGCGAGACTGCGCGAAACTTTCAGGTGAGACAACATTGTGAATTGCGCCCTTCGCTTTCGTTGATTACTCGTCGATTATTTGTGATTTTGATTGGGATCCTGTGTTAATTAATGGAGGGATAAGGGAGTCGTTTTAAGTGGACTTAGCTAAGACGGGAGGTTGAACAAGGGGTCTTAAGCGTCAGATACACTAGACAACATGACGTGTAACGCTTAATCTACGGGACGCTGCAACGTTGCCCTACGTCCCGCAACCTTTTAGAAGACGTGTGGCTTGCTCCCGCTCCGATTAGTGTGTCCTGCAAAATGTTCCACGACAATATTCCTCGCAGTTGTTTGGGGACATGTCCTAGTGATTTGAAGCTTTACGATTGCATTGTTGTGGATGTTGCTTTCAAAATTAATAATTTCTTCTGCTTTCGTGCTTATCTCCTGAGGTTTTAGGCGCGTTCTCAAGGGATATATGGTTTATGTGTTAATTCATCCTCATTATTTCAACTGTTGAAGCGTGATTGAGGCGCACAGGTTCAATCATCCAAACTTTCTTATTTATAATATTATCCTGCGTCCGCCACAAGACCATTTTTTTGATTCCATACCATTATATCTTCTTTTCTGCATTTCTTTCCGTAACTTAAGATTCGAATATGCTCCTTCATTATATGATTATAATTAATGAGCTTTTGAATAAACGAGCATTTCATGTTATTTTGAGATAAAACAATTTCAGATGTAGTCTGTATTTGGACAGATAGCCATCAACTTCAGAAGACAAATTGAAACAACACTACTAAATGTCAGAGTACAGTTTTTCGGGACTTTGAGTGTATTCATAAGTTAAATAAAATGCAATAAATGAATTTTTAAATTTGAAAATAAAATGAATGTTCATATTTTATTAATAAAAATAGCAGAGGTCAGCAACGGTTCAATTTTAAAATAAGAACAGCGCAGCGTATTGGATAGCTCAATAACAAAGCTCTAATCCGATTGGCGGGCGATTTACGAGAGAAATGACTTCGCATTTTTAGCGTCAGACGTATTGTCGCTTATTTATAAACAAGCCGTCCCTCGCGGTTTCACCCGCGTTTCCAGAAATAGTAGTAGACATCAAACAATTTACCCAAACAAGCACAATGACGTTTTTTTAATTGTTCCTCCAATTCCCTACCACCGATTTCCGTAGCCTATGGACGCTTGCAACTAGGGGTGTTACTCGCGCGTTGTCGACCCTGCAGAAATCTCTTCACACACTTTTTGAAGAAACCCATGCTGTACTCCATTGGGAAAACCACGGCGGGAAGCTCATTCCACAATCTGAGCGTCCGCGGAAGGAAGCTCCATTGAGACCGCACAGTTTGAAACAATTCTGGTTTCAATGTGTGAGGATTAGACTCCCCGTCAATGGCGAGAGTAAGTAAAGCTTTCTCAAAATCTGAAACATAAAAAGTATTATCAGAATGTTGGATTGAGGAGTGAGCGATGAGAGCACAGCGGGTATTTTTTAATCGAAAGGAGTTTAGCATTTTCCGCGTTTTTTTTGTTCTATATAACGTTTAATTTACGCCATAAATTATTATCATACGGTAATGTTACTCAATATTTAATTCTAAAGCAATTTATTTATCGGTTTCAATTTTTTTTTTTTTTAAATATTTTCTTCAATGTTTGGGAAAAGTTATATTTCGATCTTACTATTAGAAATAAATACAGTATATCTCGGGACAGTCTCTACCCACGTACACTGATCCCAAACCACCAGAGCTCTATGGTTGGTGAAATCAATTATGTATATTAAGTATGTATTTACAAACAAAAAGAAGTATACATGTAGTATATCAGTTATCTGGTTCGACTGACAAGTACAAGCTCTGCTTAGTTAGATAGTAGATAGTTAGTTAGTAGATATTTAAACCAGTAAAGCTATCCTACTTCGTGCCTATTCACCTTATTCGCTTACGTCATCATTTGGAGTCTGTGGTCAATCCAAAAAATAGAAATCTAAAACACAAATAAAATTAAATTCCAAAAACTCAACTTGCACAAAAAATTGCTTCATCCCAGAACACTAACTTTGTTTTAGGACATCCGTCTCAATGAATTTTGTACTGTATATCCTCAACAATAGCATTAGTATATTTCCGGACCCTCACTGATTGGGCCCAGCAGATCCAGGGTCTAACTAGACCCTTGTTACAGCAAATTGCAAGCTCGTTTTATTTGTTGGTATTTTTATTGGCTTTTCTCTTGATTAGAGTCGATATTCGTAATTAAGGTATAGGCTACTTGCCATACAATTTGAAATGCTAATGTTATCAGTATAAAATTATTTTTGCTTTGTATTCACGGCTACAATATGCAAGCAATTTTTGATAGAAATTGGCAGACCGTAATGGTCTGGTACCCCGAGATGGATATAAGATAGTTATAATCCCGGGAACGCGAGTGCAGCATGCATTTAAGATAACCATTATCAAACTATAACCCGGCGCCAATTGCGCTGGATCATATTGGCCCAAGGCGATTTAAAACTGATATATTATCTTTTTCCGCCGTATCGTACAATAAGAACTTTTATTTAGCTGGATATATCCAGCAAAGGTAGAGAAAAGTTGTATACAACTTTTCTCTACCCGAACCGCTAGTGCAATTAACCCGACTCCGCCTGCGGAGCGAGTTACGAGGTAAAGTCAAAACGGCGTCAGTATCACAATACTAAATCCTAATAATTTACCAAAAATATTAAATGTTGATTTTGCATGTGGTTATTGAGAAAACTACATTTATAGAACATGAAGATAAGTATTTTTATTAAAATTTAAAGAAAAAAAAGATAACTTTCTGGTCATAATGCCCCGACGTCACTGTCCGCGTACTTATATTGATGTCATTGACGCCGGGTTAAGCATTATCCATTGAAACCTTTTCGCTACTAACAGTAATTTGCCCTGTCGATTGTTGCAAATAAAATCCTTTCTTGTACATTCAATTTGTTTGACTACTTTTATGACAATTGCATTGTGTAGCCATATTTAGCCGCTGTTCGCTACACCAAAAGAAGCCGTATAGTGGTCATGGTTGGTTGAAGTTAGTATATTGTAGGTACGTACTATTTCTCATACAGCATTGAATACAAAATAAAATAATGGCGCCCCCGGAGGACTCCTTGCTCTGTGAGTTCATAAATAACCTTGAGTTGAATTAACGACACCTAAGTGTGTATGCACATATAACATGTATAACACCAAAAAAATCAAATTCTCTCGGTGTTTCTCTACAAAAAATATTGAATATTTTCCTAAAAAAAGGCATCCATATTCATTTTAAAGCCATCATGGTGTCTCGGTAAAAGCATACAGCTATAAAGAAGAGTTGTGTTACCGACTCGTATTGTTCAAGTTCATAATGGTGTTCCATATTTGAAATCGATTTCTTTTGTAATGTGTGTATTACTGATTCCCTTGCATAATATTTGGACCGAGCGAAACGGAAAGCAGACCGAGTTAAGACCGCGATGCGATTTTAAACATTTTAAAGAAATTAAAATGGTTAAGAAACTACGAACATTTAAATCAAATCAAATCAAATCAAATCAAACATATTTATTTGTGACAAAAAATAAAAACACGGTATAAAATAACAGAAATTATAAATAAAAACAGTCACAAAACGGTCCTCCAACTCAGCATAATGTTGGCTATATGTGATGTACATATAACCAACGCTGATCTTCCGTTGGGGCCGGCAAGTGAAGACACGGTAGGCTCACTACAATAGCAAGATAATAAATATACAAAATAAACTAATAATACTGTAAAATAAACCTATATAACGTAATAAATAAGTGGGTATTCCTATTAATATAAATCTCTTTTTTAAGCAACAAATACATATATATTTAAGCTTAAATATCTTGTTGAAAAATAAAAAATAAATTGCAAACTGATGTAAGCACTTATGTACCTATTTAAATCATTTACATCTTTATTTTCTACTGTAAAATGCCCAGCATTCTTTGCAATTTTTTTTTTACTGTGTACAGGCCTGTGTTTGACCACAATCTCACCATGGTAAGTGATGATGGATTGGACTTTGACTTTGACTTTGAGAGATGAAAAGAACAGATTTGTTTCAATTGGCATCGGAAGTCTTCCAAAAATTTTGTTCCGACTCACATATCACACATACTTACTTTTAAACGACTTCAAAAAAGGACGAGGTTCACAATTCGGTTGTATTTTTTTTGTTGTTTTTAGTAAAAAAAAAATATGTTACCTCATTACTCCGTCATTTATTAACCGATTTGGAAAATTCTTTTTGTATTTGAAAGGGTACAATTCCGTTTGGTCCTATTGTCATCAGATTAGGATTTGATTACTTCTTAGAGTACTTTGAAGTCGGTTTAAGATTTTTGTAAAACAGTTCAATTATGTATCTCATAATTCATTTGAAATTAACTAATCAACTATTGAAATTTTTCTTTGCATCGGTATGCCGTGACATGCGATCCATATTTCTATTGCCATGATTTTCTCACTTCGCTTTTCACTTAAGCCCAGTCAGAACTGAGTAAAGTGGCTTAGTCAAATGGCCGATGCATCCCATCGTGTATTTTCAGTGAACCAGACAGTTGGATGTCTTGTGCAAGCGTCGCTTCTACTTCGGATAATGTGCTATAATAGTATTGGGATTTTACAAGATTCTCCTCCGTTCAGGGAGCTTCGGGATGAATGGCAAATCCCTGAAGGCTGTCGGTTGGCGGGACGGTCGAGAGTACGTTTCAGGGCAGGGTATGGATGGCTTTGTATATAAAGCTTGTTGTGGGTGGTTCTCTTCTAAATACGGGAGTTCTTTAGCAAATATTTTTGTACGCTTGCTACTGAAAAACTCTTCTGATGCGACCAACTCTAATAAACTCATTGGTTTGATAAGTAGGTTAATTTTATCACGTGGTACCTTTTTAACACTTTAGGCCCTAAAGGTGCGTCTACGCTAGGCGAACCGAGCACGAGTCGACCCGCCTGCACGTCGTCGCTCGCGGCTTCAAGTGTGGACTTACAACGATCCTAGCGTTACAACGCCGCGACGGCACAATCGACGTAGTGTAGACCCACCTTAAGGCTTCGGCTATGAATTTACAAAAATCGTTTCATAGTGCTAAATCTATATTTACTTTATACAAGGAACTCCTCTGCATAATTTCTTGCTCTTAGACCCACCCCTCTTAGGCGCACTCTACGATTTTGAAGTTATCTGTGTAAATAATACTCGTTCAGTTAATTTTGAAGTCGATTTTACAGATAAATTACAACTTAGTATTCTATATTTGACAATATCCAAATCCATAGCTGCTGCTTTCGATTCAAAGTTACATACAGTTGTCTCTGAAACTAGAAATCTAGTCCTAATCTTGTTAATCTTCCCCACTTCAGTAAACGTTGTTTCCAATAACATCTTTACAATTTACCTAACTATTCTGTAGTATTATTCACTGTATTCCTATTCATGATGCTGTCTCTCCTGTATTCTGTTTATTATTATTATTATCCCCGTAATCTACTACGTATTCTAGACTTTAAAACGGAACAGGCAAATTCCTAGTAATAATATTGTTTGTAAGGTTTCCACGAGCGGTGGGATTACTTGAGACGTCTTGCGGTATGAAAATTAATGTTATAAAGCGGTATGTTTTATAAAAGCTTTTAATATTAAGTTTTACAAGTTTCTTTGGACTTTTCTTTTAACGTCCAGACTTAAAAATACCAGTGGAATTCTTAGAATGTTTGCTAGTTAATTATTGAGCGTGAATTACTTGTAGCTCGTTGACATCTTGTCCGTTATAAGAATTTATTTTTGACGTTTATGAATGTCATAGAAAAATAAACGTTATTGCTTTTGAATAAAGTTAGTTTGTACCATCATACAGTTAAACATTCATTTTACAGATAAATCTTATGATTAATTTAAAATGTTCAATTTGCTCATACGTGAATGGCTCTACCCCAATTCGAGTACCCGTCATATTATTCAGTCTAACAGATATTTACATTTCCCTTTAACAGTTGACCAGTTTATCTTTAATAGCTGTCCCCTGTGGTTTTACTCGCGTTCCCGGGATAAAATATTAGCCTATATCATCCGGGGATAATGTAGCTTCCCATTAGTAAAACAATTTTCAGAATCAGCTCAGTAGTTCCGGAGAAAACCCACTACATCCAAACTTTACCACTCGTTGTAGATTGTGAGTTTACGTGTCCCGAAATACATAGATCAAATACATCATTTGATATTCATGGCCCTTAAGTAAATTTGTGTAGGCGCAGTAAACCCACTAGGTTCTTAAAAATGCATCTTCTACATGACTGAGACAAGTTATAAACCGTTCGGCAACTGTGTCTTAATTTTTTATAAGCTGGAAAGCCGTATGTCCAGAGGCTTTCATTCCACTTGCCTTTTGTGCTACTAAAATATTTAATGTACTATATCTAACGCAGTCAGAAGATTTTAAATTAAACAGCGTAACTAAATGTTTCATCGAATTTTTAATATTATCTAGAATCACACTTTTTCACTCGTTATCAGTAGGGTACTCTCTCAGAAAACCTGGCGGAAACAAGACATAAAAAGACGACGCATGTCGAATTTCACGATGAATGCCATCTATCACGAGACCGATATAGCAGTTATTCGGGTCTTTAGCTTATTCTTGTCAAACGCTTTATCGAAATCCGAGATATTTTATCGGATGGAAATTCGAAACCTTTTCGTTATTTCAGGTCACCACTATCTTTGATTGAAATTGATTTTCCAGGCCATGCTGGAACGATTACCTGAAGACATACCTACCATTAACTTCACTTTTTTATATCATTTAGGTGGCAAACAAGCATACGGCCCGCATCATGGTAAGCAGTTACCGTAGCCTATGGACGCTTGCCAATATTCTTCTTATGCGCTGCACTCTTGACAGAGTGGTCTTGGTCGTCATGACGTGTGATTTTTCACGTGGTTCACAACACGCCACCATTCTTTCCTAACTGCTGCCCTTCTGGTGCAGTCATTGAT
Source organism: Polyploca ridens (assembly GCA_951394255.1). Lineage (NCBI taxonomy): Eukaryota > Metazoa > Arthropoda > Insecta > Lepidoptera > Drepanidae > Polyploca > Polyploca ridens. The sequence goes on from OX596268.1 coordinate 2,578,966, forward strand.
GGGACCGCCTATTGCGGCCTTAATTTGGTCGGTCCATCGCATGGTGATCTTCAACGCGCTTAGGATTCCTCAACTACCCTGCACCACCAATCGCTCTATGGAGATATCACCACACCGCAATACAACTAGTTATATATTATGTACCTGTTTTTTTCTTTTCAAGTCTCTCTTTCCATATATTCTGACGTTCTTTAACCTAAAAACTAATTAGTACAGGCGAAGTTGCATCGCAATATGAGTTGGTGCTACGGCTCTGTACTCTGGACTCCAGAAAGCGTAACTTTTGCGAAAAATTAAAAATCCATCTTAACTCTAACTTCTAACAAAGTTTACTTTAACTGCTCCAAGATTTCAGTTAGATGTAATAATGTTTCCTGTTTATGTTTTCTCGGGCTGTTTAAAACTCCTGCTTTGTTCGCGATTAAACAGAATAAAGTGAGAGAGCTAATAAGTTGTAGCTGTTGGCTGATTTGCCACTACTATGTGTTAAATGTTCTTGTTTTACTTTTGCTTCTCACCTTTGTATTTTAAGGCGAGAAGAAAAATATTGTGAGATGGACACAGCCAGACAGGTACTTTGTTGATACTCTCTAGTTGATACTCTGTATAAGGACCTATTGTGTTATTGCTGCAATTCTAGCCTTTGAGTGCTTACCACATTGTACCACATACAGACTGAGTCAAACTTATTGGCGGCTGTGATATTAGGCGCAGAACGCTGTGCAGTAGCGAAAACGAAGATATGCGGTACATTCGAGATGACTGTACCTGCGCAAAGCCGGCTTGCAGCGCACTTCACAGACGCCATTAAGTTTGGTTCGGATTCTACTAGTGAGATTATAGTCAACAACTCACAGCCTATCGATAGTAAAAATGGTGTCAAGCCTATTTTGGGAGCCGTACCTTTTAGACTTTTTATGGTTTTATCACTGTATCTCACGTATCTCTTCTGTAGTCCTTCCTCCTTCCGTCAAATTGCGCTGACATTAGCTATTCCAAGTTTATCGATATTCGATCGAGAACCAACGGTAATGGCTTTGGAGTGAAATAATTATGATCTCGTTCCGTTCGTAGCGTGAATTATATATACTTTATAGAATTGGCTGAATCTTACGTAACTGTTTCTCTTTGCCGTTTATTTAGCTTAAACTAATTGGAAGCGAAGAAATTACTATCAGAGAGTATTACCTACTGCCTTATGAGGCGGCTGATTTGACTCGATGATAGAGTGAGAGCTGGAGTTACTTCGAATGTCCGAAGTTCGTGGGTTGAAATCCTGTAATAATCTTGAGCTGTGATGGAGAACATCGGGAGGAAATCATAGCACGGAGGTCGAGTAAGAGAGAATTTAGCATAGCCGTTCGCTAAACGAGTAGCTCGACTGGGAAAGTACCTTGCAGAATACCACAGCCAAATAAAAGCGATGAAGGTCGCCAGAGGTCATCGGGGCGGGGGAAGGGTTGGCAACGCATAAGTGATACCCCGATGTGTTGCAATAGTTCATATGGTTACGGCAACCGCTTACCACTAGGCGGGCCTTATACTTGTTTGCCGACTTCGTAGTATAAAAAAGGGTACTTTATAGTACCCGCCTGGCTTGGTATCACCCGCAAGTCAGAAACCTACTGTCTCCTACCTGTTGCCTACCGGTGTACGGTAGTTTACTCACGATACTCAGATATTTTCTCTCACAAAGTCAAGTTCATCGTAGGATTCCAACCCTGGACCTTCGCTTCGGTATTCAGCGTGACTACCTTCTATCCTCGTCTTAAGTCTTCAATAGGATTCTTTTTTTTTTATAAATGGGCAAACTAAATATATTCTGAGCTATATAGCAGTAATCATTCACTAAATAACAATATTTAGTCTAAAAGAATCACTTTCTTCCATCGATTATAAATCGCAGCAGTTGTACAGAAAACCGTACACTCATACAATAACACATAAACAACGCACACAAAGGCAATTTTATAAATCCTATACAACAGATATGGATTTGGGAGATTATTTGCATTGGTTATGTTCTTTATTTTATTATTTAGATTGGAGAAGATGGACTGCAAGATTTGTTATAAATATCGCTAATAATTGCTTAAATTGATTTCAGATAAAGCATTTTGTCGTACCATACTACATTTTCTTATTCATATTAAATTTAATTATTTCACATTATATGAATAAATAAAAAATCCAATGAACTTAGTACCTATATCTTTTTGATGTCGCCGACGCCGCGGCGTAGAAAAGTATTCATTCGTGAACATGTACCTATGTATGCATATAAACCTTATGATGAGATGTGCTAACATAATATGTTTTTTTTTAATATTCCTTTTAAGTTAATGGAACAAAGACGCGTCTTACGAAGTCCGTTAACATAATACAAAAGGACGTTTGAAGTACAATTATTTACTTCGCTGGCTCGGCTTGTACAGTAAATGTTTTTTAATTATAACTATGTAGGTAGATTTTACATGTTTTTATATAGTTAACGATCTGATCGAATTAGACTATACAGATTTTAATTTGTTAAAAAAAAAGTAAAGTGGAGTCACAATTTAATTTTTTTTTATGAAAAGAAGAAGTTGAAAGATTTTAACATACCTAAATCGTCACAAAATACCGCTGTAATCGAAAGAATCTGAGGGCCTACTATGAAAAATGGTATACGATAGTCAGATCACTGTTGTAAATTTTTTAACCAATAGAATTCCACAATATTTACGCCTTGTCAGTTTTGCTGTATTTCTATTGGTTGATATTTCATAACGATGACCGTTCCATTCGTTTCGTTTTTCATTACACTATTCGAGTCACTATTTCGATGTTTACCTTTTTTCCGCAAAATTGGCTTTTTTCACTAAAATCACTGACAATTTCAAAGCAACGTCGTTCGTACCCAAATCCGTCCCTTACAAAAAAAAAACAGAGAATCGCAATCGAAGCAATCGTCCGATATAAATAAAGTTAAGACAAAACAAAAGAGATGCCTGATCGGATTAACGTCGGTCCTCGGTTCGATTCCCGGGCCGCGTTTAAATACAATATACGATTTCTTTATGTGAACGAGTAAAAAGGCGGGTCGATGTGCTTGTTTTTGGTTAGTTATGTTTTAATGTTAAGTTATTTTGGTTATTTCATTTTTGTTTATGGACAATTGAGTTTTATTTGTGGTTACGAGTTTAAAGAGTTATTTAACATGGCCATTGGCGGTACTTTTGTGTTGTCTTGAATATAAATATAAATAAATATCATGGGACATTCCTCACACACGGTCATCTGATCCCAAACTAAGCAGAGCTTGTAATATGGAAACCAGATAACTGATATAATACATATACTACTTTTTTGTTTGTAAATACATACTTAATATACATAATTACACCCAGACTCAGGACATACAGACATGTTCATGCACACAAATGCATGTCCTGTGTGAGAATCGAACCCACGACCTGCGGCGCGTAAGGCGAACCTTAACCAACTGCGCCAACTGGCCCGTGTTGTCTTGAATGGTTTATTTATTAATTATTATTTTATGAAGAATATGACTAAGTATATGCAAATAATTATGAAGTCTTATACTGGATTAAAAAAATTGTAATGACGAGATAAAGACTGAAAAAAAAGAGGTTACAAAATCGGGATTTTTTGTAAAAATGACGTGTACCTTATAACAAATCCCACAAATACCTAAATAAATAAGAAAATACTTTTTTTAAACTAATTAATTATTATATGATATACCTACTGATTAAAAAGCTATAATTTACGAACCAACTTTTTGACCTTTCGCTGTTAAGGTAACTTAGATATGTTTCCTTTAGTTAACATAACTAGCTTTTTTAGTATTCACATAAATTTCATATGAATCATAAAGTTTTACCACGTAATCTACAGTCTCAATTACACCGTAATAAAACTAAATGACCCGCAAAAACTGAGGTGCCAGCCCTACAATTAAGTCGAATCCGATCGCTGGAATATCGATAGATATGCAAAGAACTCCACGAAAATTCGAATAAGATTTCATCAAAAACAAGGCTGCAAACGACCGTCGAGATTTTTAGTAAAAAAAAGTTTTCAAAAAAACAGAAACTTGAGTTACTTCACTGGACGGTATTTACACCGAAGTGTAACATGCCTTTTTATAATTTCATTAAAATTTTATTGCATTACCTATGTTGGGAATTCTCAATGCCTTATATATTACTTGTTCAGTATAAAAATATATCTATTAAATTATTTGAATATGATATGAAAAAATATGTATGCTGCTTTATGTGCATGTCATGATGACATTCAAAAGAAATTTAATATTATTAGAATATTGAGAAACTAATATATGTTGGATTAATTTCCATGGTGTTTGATTTAATTAAATTAATGATTAATAACTTACTAAATAAAAATTATAAACATGAAAGTAAAACCTAGTGTTAGAGCTTATTTATATCAAACAAGCCCTAAAAATAATATTAAAGACACATAATAAAACTTTTCCACACACGCGGGAAACCATCTTGTTTCGATCTGTCAAACTCTTAATAGTCCTTTAGTGACGGGACACGCTGATGCGATAGTCGAGCTAGTGTTGTGACAAACTCGACTTAACACTATTTAATAATCAAATACTTGTATAATTAAATTAATAATATTAAATTATCAATATGTTTTTACTGTTTTTCTTAGTATTTTTCTCAAGTGCAAATAAATATTTTCCTTCTATTCGGTAAAAAAATATCGTACCTTATATAATTATAATGAACAAATCCACTTTACATTTGTATACAATTTAAACCTGACATGAAATTATCGATTAATTACACTACGGTGTAACATACACCGAAAAATAACAGGCCGAGCTCGATACATTCGATAGCATAATCGCGATCCCTCCATCGGATCGGGAATCGATTAACTGTTGGAATGCAAAATTCTCAACGTTTCTCTTCAAAATTACTCGACGGACCTTTGTAATAAATTACGGAGGGGTCCGAAATGATCAAAATCTGCGAAATGAACTGATGCCGCGGATGGAATAGTAATTTGAGGTCGGTAATTATGAGGTGTAATTTGATTGTACGTGATAGATTTTGAGTTGGGACATGAGATTGTATTGTAGGTACTTTCTAGGGAACTTGAAAGTAGTTTTACGTAAAAAAACAACTGATATAATATACTTGTTACTATTGAAGGTCAGATTGGCGTAGTGAGTTCAGATACCTTGTCTGACATGCCACGGTTCGTAGATTTGATTAACACTCAGGGCTCAGGACAGACAGACCGATATTCATTTTAGTTAATTTAATCAAACATAATCCCATTTGATTAACACACGTCGATCCAATGTAAAACAGAAAGCATATGTTTAAAAAAAAAATTGTATTTTTTTTTACTGTGTATAGGTCTGTGTTTGACCACAATATCACCATGGTAAGTGATGATGCGGCCGAAGGTGGTAAGCACACAAAGCCTAGAAGGAACTGGCTCTCAAGTGTAGCTGACGGAACACACCGATAGGTGCTTGGCGACAGATTTTCAACTTGAGGGTGGTAGCCAGCCAGATACTTCATAAGTACTCTACCACCGTGCTATGGTTTCCTCACCGAAAACTCAAGCTCATTGTAGGATTCGAACCCGGGACCTTCGTCTCGGTAAGCGACGTCACTACCACTAAGCTATCATCGCCTCAATTATTGAGACAAACTTTAAAATCATAATTAAGAATGTCAATTAATCATTAAATTAACAAATAACTCAACTATTCCAACGATTAGTTTTACAATTAAAACTGTTCTAATGATTGTTTAATTTTGTTTCAGGTACATATATTAAAACTTTCGTCGAGAGCTTTCAACAGCTTAAAGCCCTCCTAATAACCCTTGAAGTAAGTTTCCAAATAGTTATTTGTTTTTAGTATTGAATATTAAAAAGTGACAATATCTTTTGTAATAAAAATGGAGTTGTGTTACTTTATAAATTGTTTGTTTGTTCTAAGACTAGTATTTAAAACTTTGCAAGGGCTTTTAAATCTCGCAATATTTTTATAGAAAAAGATTGAGAGAAAGAGAACTGTTTTAAGAAGGTTATTTTTTTTTTAAATTAAATATGCTTGCGTTTCTAAGGGTGTGTCCAAACACAGCGAATACCGCGCGTGGCAGCCTCACGCGGCTTTCGCAGGACACAAATTTGCCGCGCGACTGTTTAGAAATACCTATCCAGAAAATGTTTGCGCGATCTAGACACACCCTTAGTTAGACTGTTATATGCCTGTGAAGCTTTAGGCTACGTTCGCACGAACGCTTTTCAACGCGCGTTATTTTTAACGTTATGAATAGAACGTATGACTTCTCCTATACGTATTCGCACGCTGACGCTTTTTTACCTAGGGGATAAAAACGTAGGCTTATCCATTATATAACTGTTCAGTAAATAAGAGCGAAAAGATAAGAAACAATCTTAGTGTTCAGATTATTTACATTTAAATTCTGAAATTCATAATTAGTATTTTCATATTCAACGTTGAAAACGTACGGAATGATACCCTGCGCGTCCCCGTCGCAACTTTATTATTGATATCAAAAAGATTATAATGATACCTACTATTTGCGCCATAGAGAACGTAATATTAACCGCTTAACATCAGGCAGGCCGTATGCTTTAAACTACATAAGTGGAATTAAAAAATGCAATTGTAAAACGCAATTTGAATGGAGTTAAAATACAATAACAATACAAAAAAACAAGTATATTTTACAATAAATCCTGACGAAATTCTAATCTGAAATCATAACTTAAATAAAAAAAAACACAGTAATCCTTTTTTATTAAACGAGCAATATTTGTATATAATTTTTTGACATTAAACTCTAAAACGGCTCTAACGATTTCAATTAAATTTGCTAAGTTGTTTTTGGAGGCGAAAAATCGATCTAGCTAGGTCTCATCTCTGGAAAACGCGTTTTTCCAAGTTTCACGCAGGTACTAGGTATTTATTTACACTAATAATATTAGTTATCTGATTTCTATACAGCACTCGCAGTACATCTTACTACTAGCCAGATCAATAACAAAATCGCCTCGTCCAAGCACACAACCTGCACCCCTATGTTTCCAACAAAGCGTTCATAACAAAGTTGCCAGCATCTCTCCAGTTGCAATTTACTCACTTTTCTCAACCAGAACAAAGTTCTTTGCTTTTGAACGCATCACTTTATTCACAAGTTTTCTTTGATCGTTTAACGGCTGTAGAAGCCACCAGTCTTAGCGCTTTAGGCGATAAAAGTGTTCTATTATTACTAACATAGCACTTGTGAAATTTATACGTAACTATTTATAGCTTTAGATAGTAAAAGTAGAGCAAATAACAGTATTATGTAGTTAATAATAGGTCTTTACCTATGAAATTGCCGTTCTGTAGTACTGGCCATTTCAAAACAAAATAATTTTTGTTTGGCTAAGAATTCTAATTTCAAATTAATTTTATTTTAAAAACATGGAATTCTTTTTCCAAAAGTAGTCAATTTCATTGGTAAAGACCTAATAGAATGGTTGTGGTGTATTATGATTAGCCGTTCTTAATCGATCGGCAAAGTTAAGCTACCGCCGTCGTCGTCGGTACCTTGATGTGTGACCGCCTTCTGGTATTTCAACTCGAGCGTTTTCTGTGCTTCGGAAGGCATGTAAAGCCGTTGGTCCCGGTTATCACTTAATTGTGATATTCGTTAAGCTGAAGGCCTCCTGAAAACTCCAACAGTATGTTGACCACTAGCCTACCTCTACTGCAATGGTTGAGTATCTGCCCATTCCCTTTTACCCTCATTTGTGAAAGGAGGCAATTGGGAAAATAATTGATAATGGTGCCGATTCTGTAGTAAATCGCACTTTAGTCACATCACATCTCTTTCTTGCGAACATTATTGAATAAGGATAGAAAATATTTAAAGCTGTCAAATTAGTCTTTATTTGCGGGTATTTAGACGTTACCGCGATAGATGGCGACTAAATTTACAATGAAAACAAGCATTGGACTAATTTGACAGGACTAAATTTCTTACATCCTTTTCTTATGTTCTTGGTTACAAAGAGACATAGTGAGACTAAAATTAGTTAAGTTGTAAACAACAGAATCAGGGCCATTGTGGGCAAAGAAGATATATGCACACAAAGCCTAAAAGAAATTGGCTCTCAAGTGCAGCACCGACAGGTGCTTGGCTATACATTAACTTAAGGCTAGTACCCACCTAAGAGGTTCTACAAAAGACCTACCTATCTTGCGTAGTTCCTCCACCAAACCCCAAAAAAAAGTAAAAAAAAAGCCTTTAAACATACATTTTTGTTTGCATGATTAGCAGCAAACCGTATTTCATTGACATACGATACGTAGTCGATACGGATACGGGCACGATCCGGAAGTACGCCTCCGGCAGCATTGAATTACCTTCCCTTCTGTATCCGACTTACAATACTTAATGTTGTTGGAAGATACAAGTGTATTGATATGTTAGCTGTTGTGAACTCGTGGTGTAGCCGCCGTTCTTAATCAATCGGCAAAGTTACGGACGGAAACCAGATGGGTGACCACCTTTTTTTCCGTGGGGAACTCCCCCTAGGATAGAATAGGACTTGTACCGGCTAAAACCCCACTGTGGTGGGCGGGCTCACGTGTTGAACGCGCACCTGGTATGCTATTCTGTAAAAGGTAAATCATCTCGAAAGTCATCTCGCAACTCACCTCGCAACCCGATTTGGCGCGTGAATTATGTTTCAGAATACCAAATCCTATTGAAAATCGTCATAATACTCACCTGTCGTAGTTCATCTCAGTTCCGTCATCACTAGGTGGCGCTAGTGTCGAATTCAATGATTTTAAGAATAGGAAACTCTAATCTCATCGCGGATTCAGAAGTGATATTGCAAATGAACTTTACAGAATAGCACTACTACTCCACGCGCGGCGCTTAGATAGCTCGTCCCACCACCATGTGTGGGACACCATGATGGGTGACCACCTAGTGGTATTTCAACATAAGTAATTTTACATGCTTTGGAAGGTACGTAAAGCCGGTGGGCTCCGTAGACTATGGGCTAAAGGTGGTCATCTGTCGCCAAGTATCTAATGTGTTCCGTTTTTTGCACTTTTTTATACACGATAAAGAAGGTCCTCTTGCTGGTATCACTCGTTACTAACTCTTCCCTCCTCCCCAAGCTCTGGTGACCTTACTCACGGGCAGGAACACAACATTTAGTTAATTGGCTGCGGTATTCTGTAAGGTGGAAGCAACGCTTGCTACCTCTATTAGAAAAGCTACGCGAGAGCCAGTCACCTTGGCAATCTACCAGGTATTGCCAAGGTTCATAGGCGACGGTAACCGCTTACCATCAGGTCGTCCTACTTTCTGACATAAAATTGCTTAACGATCCTAAATATAAAATTCTCGTGTCTTTTGTTTGTAACAATACTCGTCCGAAACGGCTGGACCGATTCTTATGAAATTTTGTGTGTATATTCAGTAGGTCCGAGAATAGGACGTAAACTATTTTTCATACCCCTGATGTAGGGTAGCACCACGCGAACGAAGTCGCGCTGGACAGCTAGTCTTATTATAAAGTTTCAAGGTTCATTTTTCATTCAAAAGTGTTTAACGGAGCTCACAAAGGGTTCAAAACAATTTCGTTAATGTATTATGAAAGTATCTCAGATGAATCTTATTATAAAGCTGTTTAGGTTCATTTTTCATTAAATGTGTAATGGAGCTCTCAAAGGGTTTAAAACAATCACTAATATTCTTTCATAAGATACCTTGAAGTTGCCTTGACTATATGGGCCATGAAGTTCATTTAGGTGATATTTTAGACATAATCTAGGTCGTCTGGGCTTTTCAGCTGAATTTTAGGCACTCTAGTGTGGGCATAATAAATGTGAATGATGCTCAAGGAAAATATAGCCTTAATATTTTTTCTTTAGGGTCGATTATTGGTTATGCCAAGTCTTGTTCCGATTGGAATAAGGATTATGTGTGAATGTATGTTTATTTTAAGTATCAGTATAAGTAAATTGGCATTTTGGTACCCTTTCGTAATAATCTATTGGCATTCTCTTGACAGTTTGTATGAATACTGTGAATTTCTTAATATGACATGGTACTAAAGTGATTAGCTATTTAGGCTATTAAAAAAAAACCATCAGTTTAACTGAACTTTAGTTTAACAAAATGAACCTTATAGCAAAGTATTAAGGTTCAAAACTATTTTCACAGGTATCACGTTTTATGAACAGCTACCTCATTCGGTTTCACCCGCATTCCTGGGATAAAATAAGTTTTTGTTATTTTTAATACAGGGTGTTGTTTTGGTCGGCGACAAGCGACCCAGGAGCGGTAGTACAAAATATATATTCCCCAAAAATGGACTTAATACCATTAAATACTGTAAATATGTTGAGAAATACCTTATTCAATTTTAAATAAAATTACTGCAAAGTATGGTTACTAGGCACGTGCACAGACTAGAGCTAGGCGCAAGCCGCCATCGCCCCACCCCTTTACTCCCTCGTACTCCCGTTGAGTATTATGTCTACACTTTAGCTTATTACATGATTTTCAAAATTTTATTTTTTTAATCTTTAATATTTTTTAGCCCCAGTATCATTTGTTTTATCGACCCTGAGTCGCTTGTCGCTGACCAAAACAACGACCTGTATAAGCTTTTTTCGGTGACTGTACTTTTTGTTGACTGTACTTGCATTGTCTTCCAATATAATAATGTATACCAAATATCAAGTCAATCCGACCACTGGAAGTGGGTGAAATTTTACTTGCAAGATTACACCCGAACAAACATACATACATTGCCAGTTAAATAAAAGCTTGTAAAATATGGTTTTCCTGTTCTTTCCATAGGCATATCAACTCGAAAAGGTACAAAACAGACGGACAGACAACTACTTTCGCATTTATGATATTAGGTGCTTATATTGTAATTTCACTCCTACCTACGGTACGACGGGGTTTTAACCCCGCCGCCCAAGGGCGGTTAAATAAAAGAAATAGACGCTATCTCATACGTATAATTTATCGAAAAAAAAAGTAAAATAAGAAACTGTAAATTAAATAATTTAAAATATAAAAATGTAAAAATTTTAAGGTTGAGTGGCTTCGATTAAAAAAACTTAAAAAATCGTGAAACAAGATTAATTTAGAAGGAAAAAAAATGCGAGGATAAGATAAATGATTGCAATCACTTAAAATTACCGAGACGCAGTTTTGTTCAAAAAATAGGTAGTCAATTTGCCGGATTTAAGTTTTCTTAGAACATAATATGTAGAAAACTATAATTATTATATCTTAAAATTTTAAATTAGACGTTCGAAAGTTAAGTAATCAAAAAAATCCTGGATCCGTAGCGGCACCCCGATCCTCGTTCTGATGTGGCCGACTTTCACAGACTGGTGACTGGACAATAACACGCGTCAGCGCAACACAGCGCCGGAAGTACTGGATATCTCGCTACTGGATAGTTGATAAAATTGGTGCAGGAATTTTATTTATTACTAGATGTATGCCGCGGTTTCACCCGCGTATGGTTTTAATTTTTCTGCGCGGAATCCTACTTCTTTTTCTAAAATAAAAGAAACCTAACAGTTACTCCTTATAACATCAGCTATATATGTAGCCGCCTACATTAAAACATAGTGGTTTTTAAAGCCTTCTTTATAGAGCATATTTCAGCTTGAGTGTCGCAATATATCCGGATGCACTGTCTCCAGTACATTATGTGTTATTCTTTGAGCTGACTTAATGTGGTGGTGTTCACTGTAGCCTGTATTTCTTTCTTCTTAGAGTTTATTTTTTATAAAATTACAAACAAAATCATAAATTTTAATCTCAAGCTTGATGAAATCATTTTGTTTACTCAAATAGATCATTAAAGTGTTTTGGTGGGTCTCCATTAATCTAAAAATAACTCTGTGTATGTATATATACGGTACCTACTTATTGCTTTGTTTCATAATAACAAACCCTCATATTTTCACAATAATTCCTCTAAAGAATAGCACAAAAAATTCAAAAGCGCCATTTCTTACGAAATTCTCGGATCGGGTCATATATGCGCCATAAAGACTTATCCGGGATCAGGAGTCGCTACCGGGGATTGTACCCGTAAGTACCCCGGTTTTGTAAATGTACCCGGGTTATTAAAGCTTTATTGTGCGCGGATGTACTCGTTATATTGTGCGGTATCTTTTGAATACGATTTTGTATTTCGAACGAGAGTGAAATTTAAATATAATAAAACCAAATGAAAATAAGGTTTGAATTTGGAATAAAAAGTTAATGTTCTTTTTTTCAAAACAATGAAATAACATAATTAAAACTAATAAGTTTGATAATGGAATACAATTAAGGTATAGCGAAAAAGTAAAAAAGGGTGTATGCAATACCAGTAAAGTAAATTGGACTGTAGTTTCCTTTGCATATAAATGTGTCATTTCTGAAACAAAAAAACTTGTTGCAAATATCGTACGTCGTTTCCCTGTCGCAATTTATCAACAAAACCCAAAATGACGCTAGAACCACGCATAATATAAATATAAAATATGGTAAACAAGATATCGCAGTCCCCTGTAAGACCACGATTACCATCTGTCCTACCGAAAATATCCGACAAAGCCCGAAAAATCCCGAAACAATAATCCTGTCCGATTCAATTGCTCATAACTCGATAGTACTTTATTCAGTATTACTGTATGGTAATGTACACACAATGACTACCATTTTTAGCGCTACTATTAGTCTGGTAAGTGAGATTAAATTGAGTATCGATCGATAATGCAGTGAGATAAAATAGTTGTGATATTGAAAGGTGAAGTCGCGGAGTATCGTGAGTTTTTTAATATTTTTTTTCCCCTTCATTCCCTGGTTATTACGGCAAATAGTAGATACAGGAATATACATTATTTGCTCAAAAAATATAATTACTGTTGTAATTAATTAAAAAGATTTCACCACTTCATTTGAAATTGTTTATAACAAAAAAAATATAACACTCCTCGTTTCCCAATATAACAATACGTAGAGTGGATTCGACCAAATGTCATGTAACACCGGAGTAACTATACCTGGAATAGTATACTCTTGTATTTTACTCCTCGTATTACTTCGGTAGCGTTTTTCCATCGCCTATAATATACTGTGTTTTTTTACTCAACGGTAAACTCTTGGTTCTCAAGTACAAAGTGAAATCTTACGTCTACTTTATTTAGCAGAATTTAAATAGTGAACTTTATTGTCAAAATTGTCCAGCTATGTTGCAGCCACCATTAAAATAACAAAATAACTCTTAAATATATAGTTATTCTTGTTTAAAACGCAACGATTCAATAACTGTAGAGTAATTAATGATTTGATCTCAGTATAAGACTTATACTATTTGGTAGAGTCCACCTTAAATCGGTATAAGCAACTAGAAGTTTCAAATAATAAATTTCGAGAAATATTCGAGTTACAGTAGTAGTTGTAATGTAATCCAATAGTTCCATTCTCGTGAGTTTGGTGAAATTTGATATTTTTACTGGAATATCGGCTCAGATCATCTCCATTTTCGCTTATTGTGTAAATCCAATGTTGTGTATTAGATAAACAATATTATATTACACATTTGCGTGGAAAATATTCAAAGAGATTTTATTTGAAATGAAGACTACGTTATATTTCGTAGGTAAAATAGGTATACAATGTTGTCTATATTATGAACAAAATTTGAGTTTTAAGGTTCGCAGATACAGCTGAACAAATGCTTATAGTTATTTACTAGCTGGCCGGACAGACGTTTCCCTGTCCACATTTTTGGTTTTTTTCATTAAAAAAAACCCACGGAAAAATACCAGTTCCAATTTTCCAGAGAATTTATCTACATATTTTGGTGTAGAACAAGAATACAATTTCATTGGCATATAATCCCCCCATAATTTGACACACCTTAAAACCTCTTCAAAATTAATGGAGTACTCTCGACTTCATAATCATTACTGAGCGATAATTAAATTTTAATTACTAAAATAAACGATCTTAGTTACAAACAGTTAATTCCTAATTAGTGAGTCTCAGCGTATAACATAAATCTTGCTGATGATTTATGGATCTTCGTATTTTTTTACAACTAAAAAAAAAAGACAAAGGCGTAAGTAAATATTACATGTTTATTGTCCTATTAAAACGAAGGAAATATGATAAATGCTTTGTAAAGTTGAATCTTTGCACTTTTTTTTTTCTTATTTCAGATGTTTTTATATTATTTATTTATAAATATGGGCTTGTTAAAAATGCTTTCGATGTCTCATGAATATTTATGGTGCATATTTTAATGACTGTGTATCTTTTGCATAATGTTTTACTTTCTTCAATTTTGTCACGGCCATAGTAGGTATAAGTGTACTTAATTTTACGCCTGATTTTTCAATGATATTTGAGTGCGTATAAAGCAAAATAAAAATCTTGAATTGAAATTTACCCAAGTAAATAGAATTTAAATGAAAAAATATTTTTATATGGGTATTTTCATTATATACACGAGGGTTCTATCTGAGCAAAAACATAATGGAATGAAATTTCCTCGATAGAAAAAAAACACAAAACTACCTCTAATAATAATGAAATTTTTAATTATTTTTAATCAAAACTGGTGGTATTTTTAGAAGATGTTTTTCTATATATTTTTAAAATATTTGTTCCGTCACTTTTTTTTGTTCCAAATAAACATGTCTTACAACACGTTATCAGCACGAGTAAAAATATATATATTATACATGAATGTATAAATATTATATGAAGAAAAATATTAATATGTGTGAAAAGTAAAGTATATTTATTTATTGTCAAGTCCGTATTTAAATTCTTCATCAATATGTCGTTCGGTGATTATTCAGGAAGAAAAAATGGTTCTATCTCAATGCCTCCAATAGTATTGCGCAACCGCGATGAGTACGCAAATTGGAAGTTCAAAATGAGGAACTATCTTCTTCACGAAGACCTTTGGGAAGCCGTAGAGGGATACCCAGATGGTGACAGTACTCCTGAACTTCAGCAGTTAAAAAACGATAGAAAGGCTCTGACAAAAATATGCTTAACAGTAGAAGATGCAGCGATTGTCCATGTAAGGAATACGAAGACAGCTGCAGAGGCATGGAAGGCGCTACAAAATGCTTATGAAGATAAAAGCATGGGAAGAAGGTTAGCCCTAGAGCGTAAGCTGTATAGATTGAGTCTTAGTGATTTTGATGACATAGAAAAGTATATACAGGCCGTAATGAACACCGCCATTGACCTATCTGATATAGGAAAGGTAATAGAAGATAGCTCTATTGCAGCAATTTTGTTGGGAGGCTTAACGCCGAAGTACGACCCATTGGTAATGGCTCTCGAGAATACTCACGTAGAAGTTACAACAGAATTAGTTAAAGGTAGACTACTAAGCGAAATGGCCAAAACAGATACCACTATACCTGCTTTACGCACGGTTGGCAATAAGAAACCGAAGAAGGAGAAAAGAGCAATAGTGTGTTATGATTGTAAGCAACCAGGCCACAAGAGGCCAGAATGTCCTTTAAGAAAAAACAAGAAAGGAAAAGATGTAGAGTACTCTTTATTAGCACTTGGTTTAGGAGACGCCGACTCCTTAAATAGTTGGTTTATTGACTCCGGAGCTTCACAACACATGACCTCTAGACGAGATTGGTTTACGAATTTAAAGCCAAAAGATTCTATAAGTGTGACTGTAGCTAACGGTGAGAAGGTTAGCTGTGAAGGTTTTGGAAACATTTCTATTTCTACCAAATCTGCTGTAAATAGTATTAGTAACGTAGTGTATATACCTAGGTTAAAAACGAATTTATTGTCTGTACATAAGTGCGTAGAAAAGGGTTTCTCTGTTTTATTTGATAGGAATGGTTGTAAACTTTTTAGGAGTGATACTTTTTCTTTCTCAGGAGAATCAATTTTAACCGGTTCTGTTTGCAATGGGCTGTACAAATTAGACTGTACTATCAATACTCCATGCAACACCGTCGCTTATGATGTACATACAGATGATTTTTCCTCTAGTTACGAGTTGTGGCACAAACGTTTGGGTCATTTATGCCGCATCGGAATGGAAATCCTGAAAAAAGGTAATGTAGGTTTAGATTATAAGGTTGTAAATAAGAAAAACTGTATTGCATGTGTGGAAGGTAAGCAAGCGAGGAAACCTTTTAAGAAGATTACCTATGATAAGGCAACTTCTCTGCTGGAATTGGTTCATTGCGATTTATTTGGACCAATGTCTGAAGTTTCCTTCGAAGGTAATAAGTATGGTTTAATATTAGTTGACGATTTTTCACGCATGATATTTGTTTATTTTATCCCTTGTAAGAACAATGTAAAAGAAAAGTTAAAATCTTTTCAATTACTTGTTGAGCGTCAAACAGGGTCGAAAATTAAAAAGGTTAGGACTGACAATGGTACAGAGTTTGTCAATCAGGAACTTGCTGATATTTTTTCATCCAGTGGTATAGTCCATCAAACTACGGTACCATATTCTCCCGAACAGAATGGCGTAGCTGAAAGGACTATACGTTCTGTGATTGAAAAGGCGCGTTCTATGTTGGCAGGAAGTTCCTTGCCAAAAACATACTGGCAAGATGCTGTACAAGCTGCGGTATACTTAAAAAATCGCTCTCCACATCGTGCTCTTGACCGTTCATTGACACCTTTTGAAAAGTGGTATAATATAAAGCCTAATTTGGCTCACCTAAAGGTGTTTGGGTGTCGAGCTCTCGTACATGTGCCTTCATGTCAAAGAAAGAAGCTTGATATGAAAGCTAAAGAATGTATATTCGTAGGTTATTCTGATGATGTAAATAGTTATTTTGTAAGAGACGCTCAGTACCCGAGAAAGGTTTTGAAGGCAAGAGACATACATTTTTTCGAGAATTCTTTTAGTAGTTTGAAGCCTTTTAAAGAACTTGAATTAGTAAACAATTTAAATTCTATTTTAACTTTGTCGCAGGATGAGCCACAAGCTAGTTCTCATGTGCCTGAGACAGTTAATAGAGAAGTTCTTCATAGTTCTTTGCGTGAGGTTTCAACATCAACTGGTGAAAATTTTGACAATACTGATTTGTCTTCAGCATGTTCACTAAGGGGGGAAGATACTCAGCCACCACGTTTGGAGATGTTTGATTCTCCAGCTGCTTCGCAGGTAATAGAGCGCAGATATCCTTCGAGGGTTCGAAAAACGCCAGATTTTTATTGCGCTGTGATGGTCGCAGATAGTTTGTCAGAACCACAAAACTATTCGGAAGCTATAAGCTCTGACGATGCTGAAAAATGGCATTCAGCAATGCAGAGTGAATATGAGTCACTAATGAAATTGAAAACGTGGAGGTTAGTGGACAAGCCCGACAAAAAATTAATACAGTGCAAATGGGTTTATAAGGTGAAGACCAACGCACTGGGAAACGTTGTCAAATATAAAGCTAGGCTTGTACTTAAAGGTTATAGTCAGGTACCAGATGTAGATTATAAAGAAACCTTTGCACCCGTGGTCTGGCACTCATCTCTCCGAACTCTTATGGCACTCGCTGCTAATCTTGACCTTAAAATGAGACATTTGGACGTGGAGACAGCTTTCCTCCATGGAGATCTTTCCGAGGAAGTCTACATGTACCAACCTCAAGGCTTCGCAGTTAAAGGTCAAGAAGACAAGGTTTGTTTGTTACAGAAGTCTTTATATGGACTTAAACAGGCCCCAAGGGCATGGTATAATAAGTTGTGTGAAACTTTGCTCAAAATAGGTTTCACTAAAATACCATCGGAACCTTGTGTATTTAAAAAACTTTTTGGTTCTGAAATAATTATACTGGCCGTATATGTTGATGACATAATTGTTTTCTATAAAAATGACCTGTCATTTGACATCGTCAAAAATGATTTGGAAAATTATTTTACAGTCAAGGATTTAGGTCAGCTAAGTTACTATTTGGGAATAAATATTTCTCAAGAAAACGGTAAAATTATAATCAACCAAAAGACGTACATATCGAACTTATTAAAAAAGTTCAATATGGAGTTATGCAAGGGACAAAGTACTCCACTTAATAGGAGGTTGGATGATGAACCGAGGAATGGTGAGCAAACATATTCTTATCAAAATTTAATAGGATGTTTGATGTTCTTGGCCGTAAATACCCGGCCAGATATTGCTTTCGCTACTAGTTACTTGAGTCAGTTTAACACATGTTACAGTAAGGCTCACTGGGATGCTGCAAAACGTGTTCTACAATATTTGAAGGAGACTCTAAGTTACTCCATTGTTTATAGGAAGTCAGTGAATCCTCTTGTCGGATATGCAGATGCAGATTGGGCAAACTGTAAAGTGGATAGACGTTCATACACAGGTTATCACTTTCAGTTGGCTGGTGGACCTGTGTCGTGGGCATCGAGAAAACAGCCTACTGTTGCTTTATCGTCAGCAGAGGCCGAATATATGGCTTTGACGGACGCTGCAAAAGAGGCTTTGTATTTGCGACGATTTATTGAAGAGGTAAGCGGTGTAAACCAGGATTGTATTGTTATTTATAGTGATAGTCAAAGTGCACAAGCTCTGGCAAAAAATCCGGTTTATCACAGCAGAACCAAACATATCGATACAAAATTTCATTTCATAAGAGAGAAGGTATCACAGAATCTTATTAATTTAGTATACCTTAAGTCTAAAGATATGTCAGCAGATATTTTAACAAAACCATTAGGACGCATACTGCACAATAAATGTATATCGTCGATGGGTTTGTTAACTTAAGCCTTTTACCAAGTTTTGATTAAGGGGGGGTGTTGGTATACAGCCTTTCTTTAAGAGTTTCTTTAATCAAAACTGGTGGTATTTTTAGAAGATGTTTTTCTATATATTTTTAAAATATTTGTTCCGTCACTTTTTTTTGTTCCAAATAAACATGTCTTACAACACTAACATATGACCTAGGGCTGTTACTAACGATTTTTAAAAATATTCTTTACTTTACGAGTTATTTAGATAAAAAGCGCTTAGTTCATTTTCGTTCCGCGAAACACGCTATCTCCATCTCATCTCCACGCGAAGATTAGACATAAGTTTGTTTCATCTGACATTGCCATATTTTTCTGGCTTGGTACGCACTCTTAAACTTATTGAACTATTCAATTGTTCGAAATTGACCATTATTTACAATAGTTGGACTCGACGGGACGTCTCAAGGATTGTTGTGCATTCTGCTTCATAAGATTATTGATTCAGGTTAGAATAATTTTCATGAATTTCATTAGTTCATCATATCAGCCTATGGATGTCCACTGCTGAACATAGGCCTCCCCCATTGACTTCACTTCGAACGGTTTGGGGCCGCTTGCAGCGGCGCCCAGCGACTCTGACCAGGTCATCGGTCCACCTGGTGGGAGGTCGTCCCGCCGGCGCTTTCCAGTACGTGGTCACCACACACATTTCATTAGTTAAGTTTAATTTCATCACTTAACGTTCATAAGTGCCTTACTAGGGCCTAAACTGAATAAATGACTTATTGATTTTGATTTTGATAAGTAAAATAAAATAGTAGGTACATATTTTCCTAAAATTGAGAACTTATTGCACTTCAACATCACTTCCCAGAATTCGATCCTAATAGCTTATTAGGGCATGGTGCAATTATACAGGGATAGTTAGACCATAGCGTTTATTCGCCAAAGAGCAGCTCGACTGGGGAAGTACCTTACAGAATGCCGCAGACAAGTAACTTTATGTTGTGTTCCTGCGCGTGAGTAAGGTCCCCAGTGCTCATAGGGGAGGGGGAAGGGTCGGTAACGCGTGAGTAATGCCCGTGTGTTGCAGGCGTCCACCCATATAGCGACGGTAACCGCTTACCATCAGACGGACTGTACGTATTCGACCAAGTCGGTAAACAAGACAGTCTTCGTCGTATAAATACAAGCTATGCTTTTAACTGACTTAATTTATGAAATCGGCCCCATGACTCCTTTTAGCATTTTTTACTGTAGAATTTGGCCATCCATGCTCTGTTGAAAATGTCAACTTTTACCATGTGTCGATAATATAAAGTCATCTCAACCCTAATTAGTCACGTCAGTACTAAATGTTTTTAAGTTTTTGTGACCGCTACAGCGCTGGACTCAATAAATAACAAACCTTGAACATTTACGATCGAGCCTTAAATTCCTTCATTATTTATTACTAACGTACATGTAACTTTACACCGAACAGTTAGCGCATTCAGGCGCCTTGGAAATAAAAAATAATAAAAATAAAAAGTGTTTTGTGCTCGAGTGTACCCGGTTTTATTGGGCTATCTTTTATTTCTCTCTTAATTGATTCTCGTTTTGTAATGCGTCATCGGATAGGTTTTTTAATGAGTCTTTCTGAGTCAATAAAATTGAGTGATTTTTTTGTCGAAAGACAATACGCCGGGAAAATATTCACCAGTTGATGACATACCGAAAATACGGACACAGCGTTTTGCATCCTCATTTATAATGCGGACAGCAAGAGAGTGGAACTTAATTCCGGCGTCTGTGTTACCTGACTCTTACAAATTAGGGATTTTTAGGGCAGAGTTAATAGGTTTCTTCTGGGTACGGGTCGCACACTTCCCTCCAATATAGCGAAGAGAGCGATGGCTGCCACACGCGTCATACTTGTAAACAGGTGCTGCTTGTGAAACCAAAAATCTCTAGGTAAAGAAATATCTATTGAACCGGGGGCCAAGTCTGCTAAAATGTCATACTGACACGATACTATTGCAATTCCATTATCATTGTGCCGATGTGCGCAGTCTACTAATTCATAATGGTCTCATAATGAACGAAAAGAATTTTAGTACAAAAACTGTCAAAACTGACAACTAAAAGATCATTGTGGCACGATTGTAGTTACAGTGGAAATCATAGTAAAGCTATTATGGCGCCATTATGACGCTATTGTGTTAGTAGACTACCAAAACTGTAAAATGTGTCAATTTTGACACCACTGATTTGGACAACAATTGTAATAGCAGACTTGGGACCCTGGTATGTTGAGTTTGTAACTTGTATGTTGAGTTTGTATGTTTAAACGCGCAAATCTTAGGAACATAAGAGTTAAGTTAACGCGACCGAATCGGTTAAAAACTCGACCTAAGCCCACTGTACGATTTCAAAAAGTCTTTTTAGTATGATTATAATATCACTCTAACGCGGCATAACTAAAAAACTAAGAAACAACTAAGAAACGCGCTCAACCTTTAAGATGATGTAGAGATTTCTTCAGGGTCGGCAACGCGCGATTGATACCCCTGGTGTCGCAAGCGTCCATAGGCTACGGTAACTGCTTACCATCAGGCGGGCGGTATGCTTGTTTGCCACCTTGGTGGTATAAAGTATTCTAGTTAGCAAGAAAATGCCTGTTCACTCTTGCCTATTGGTTTTTTCAGTATATAGGCTTGGCATTTGCAAAACTCAGGCTTATTATAATACAAATAGTGTCTGTTTACTACTTAGCATTCAGGACACGATGCCCTCGTGATCATGTGTATCGTTTCACAAATGAGCAAATATTTGAAACTATGGGGATTTGGAGGGGAACTCGGATGGTATTTGTTCGTTGTACTTATCGAGCATCCCGCCATACTTTTCATACAAAAACTCTACTAATTATGGCGTTGTTAAATATTTTTCGTTAGATGTTTTAAGCAAATATGTATCTTGTGCACTATATCTAGGTCTGTATATAGGCAAAAATAAAAAAAAAAATTAAACAAATTCAGTAAAAGCCTCCGAAAAACAGCGTTTTTGCCCAAATTTTACCTGAACTTTGGCCATGTCTAATGTAGGTACCTATAAATTGTTAAAAGTAAATAAAACATCTTGATCCGACATTGCAAATACAGGTCGTTGTTTTGGTCAGCGACGATAATACAAATGATACTGGTGCTAAAAAAAATATAAAAAAATACTTAATTTTTTCAAATAATAAAAATAAAAATTTTGAAAATATGTCATAAGCTAAAGTGTAGACATAATACTCAACGGGAGTGCGAGGGAGTAAAGGGTGGGGCGATGGCGGCTTGCACCTAGCTCTAGTCTGTGCACGTGCCGAGTGACCATACTTTGCGGTAATTTTATTTCAAATTGAATAAGGTATTTCTCAACGCATTTACAGTATTTAATGGAATTAAGTCCATTTTTGGGGAATATATTTTTTGTACTACCGCTCCTGGTTCGCTTGTCGCCGACCAAAACAACATCCTGTATATTGGAGATTCAAATTAACAAATTTTTTCTTCACAAACTTGTAAGATTTTTTCACAAGAAGTATACTCCTGGAACAAGTTTTATGATATACGAAATCATGAATGACGACCTAGCGAAGCGGCCGCGAGTGATCAGCGGAATTTACCGACGGCTCTGATGCCGTCTCTCTTTTTTCGCAGTTAAACATTACTTTGGATGAAAGTACAAGCTTTTAGGCTATGCTTGCGTTGAAGTTGCGTTGGCCATGAAGGGCCCCATTAATTTATTGATCTTTGGCGAACAAAACAATCCAGCAGAATGTATGGGAATATTCGATTTAGGATCAATATCTTATATATCATATCCAAATTTCACGTTTACGAGTTAAAAACCTATGACATATGGACGGACAAACAGCACAGTGAAATATTGCTTTTCCCCATTGCGAACGAAACTTACATAGTAGGTCACTACTTAATTTGTGACGGAATTCTAAAAATTTTCAAATATCGGTATAATTGTGCTAATGAAAATATTTACTGCTCTGTCTCTCTTATCTCTGTCTTTTTTTTTGCCGATAGGCCTGTGTTTGACCATAATCTCACCATGGTAAGTGATGATGCGGCCGAAGGTGGTAAGCACACACAGCCTAGAAGGAACTGGCTCTCAAGTGCAGCTGTCGGAACACACCGATAGGTGTTTGGCGACAGATTTTCACATTGAGTGTGGTAGCCAGCCAGATGGGTACTACAAAGTACCCTACCACCGTGCTATGGTTTCCTCACGATGTTTTCCTTCACCGAAAGCTCAAACTCATTGTAAGATTCGAACCCGGGACCTTCGTCTCGGTATCCGACGTCACTACCACTGTGCTATCATTGCCTTAAAACTCGTACTTGCTACATTTTTTAATAATCTCCAGGTTGAAGAACATTCCTCGACTATAATCAGGAATATTAACAATCTCGATTAGTATCTTTCGATGAAAACTTGTGTTGTGGTAGCTAAGGGAGCAATTGCCACCCTTACGCATATAAGTAAAATTGAAATAGATTGTTCACCTTATATCTCATCGCAGACAATCTTCGATAGCGCGACGCAGAGTTCCGCGTAAGACGTGGAACTCAACAGCTTGTAACACTGTTAGGGTTGTCACAAACTAGGTACAATTGCAAATCGTATGTGGTGTAATAAGACTCGCTTAGCAACGTGCGTGCTTCGCTTCGAAATGTTAGCTCTAAGCCTTGCTTGTGGTGCGGTGGTTGTGATAAGCGGAGCGGGTAGCGGTAAGCGGGCATATTTTTTATTTTGCAAGTGATATGTAACGGTATGGAATATGTTTTCAGCCAAGGAAAATAAAAAAAGAAGAAAATCTTCACTATGCATGCATAAGAAGTATAAGAACCAAACGAGAAGTGTTATTTTTTATACGACGGTATCGGTAAACTAGCATACGGCCTGCCTGGTGCTATGCGGTTGCCGTAGCTATACGAACGCTTGTAACACACGGGGCATCACTCACGCGTTACCCACTGACTCTCCCCCCTCCCCAATGAGCTCTGACGACCTTATTCACTCGCAGAAACACAACATAAAGTTATTTGGCTGAAGTATTCTGTACTTCCTCAGGCGAACTGCTCCGTGAGCTAATAAATGTTTCAGTAGCATGAGTACAGTAGTACCCAACTAGTATGGCGCGTCGTGAATATTCGTTCGCACAGAAAAGAAAGTATGGCCCCGAAGATTAACGAAAGAATGCTTAAAACTTACAATCAATCTTAGATCACTACTATAAGGTTCATAATACATTGCAGCTGTTAGTTCCGTCTCACTCGCAAGTCACGCCCCGCCGCACGGCACGCGCTAACATGGCGGCAGCTGCCGACCAATAGCGTTTCCCGCGCTTTGAAAATGTATCTTCTGCGCAGGTACATCGGTAAGCTATATTAGTTGGGTACGACTGTACTGCTTTAAAACTCTATATACTACGCTGTTCCCATGGTCCCCTCATGATCATTTGGTGATCTTTCAACAAGACCACAATTCAGCTGCGATCTTCTGTCAGGTCTCCACCTAACATCATACCTCGTTATGTACCTCACGTTTGTTGTGTAAGCTATTTCTATTGTCCGCTCGCAGTTCTTATGCTACTATGCCCATACCTTTACCGTAGCGAATGTACTCCACGCATGGGGCGTATGTCATCATACAGAACCAGGATACTGGCTTTATAGGATTTGTGACTCGTTGAAGTGTGGAGTCTTGAGGATACGTTTCAGTCATCACTGCCTTGTTCTACTAATAGGCACTGTAGGGCTTTAGTACCGTGTCACATTACGCAGTTTACAGGTTTCTCTTTCTAACAAAGAACATAAGAAAAGGATGTAAGAAATTTAGTCCTGTCAAATTAGTCCAATGCTTGTTTTCAATATAAATTTAGTCGCCATCTATCGCTGTTACACCTAAATACACGTAAAATAAGACGGCAAAGATTAATTTGACGACTTAAAATATGTTCTATCCTTTTTCAAACATGTTTGTAAGAAAGAGATGAGAAGTAACTAAAATTAGTTTAGTGTGATTTACAACAGAATCGGCACCATTATATTCAGATTGAGCGTCGAAGCTGTTCACGCGTTGAAAAAAATAGCCCCTAACTTTTAGGAGCTAAATCAAATAAAAATGCATGCAAAATAATGTTTAGTATTTAGTATTTAGTGTTTATTGTTTAAGGTTCTCGCGATTTTAATTGGAATAGTTCAACAACTGCTATCATTATGAATGTCACTATGACAAGCAGAATGACGCAGAGCGAGCGTAAAACGTAGCTGTCACGTAGTCTAAAAAAGTTTGCCTGTTTTATATAGTCGTGTAGTATGACGACGCTTTTTATAGGTATATCTATTTCTATAACACCATTCTAGAATTTCTCCATACCAACATAATCTTTATATATAAATTTCAAAGTCCTGACTGACTGACTGATTGACTGATATATCAACGCACAGCCTAAACCACTGGTCCTAGAGACATGAAATTTAGAGGGTATATTCTTTGTAAAGAGTAGGTATCCACTAAGACAGGGTTTTTCGAAATTCCACCGCTAAGAAATCTAGTCCTGGAAAAACCGTCAGTTTCGTATTTAGGATCTTCAAATTTTGTGTTTAGGCTGAAGATTGAAAATTAATGTAATACGTTTTTCAGCGTTTTTAATAATTCCACCCTCGAAGCGGGATGAAGTTGTTTTGTTTTGTTTTATTGTTGTAGAAAAATATGTCATTTGTTTCCTGTAGGACACGCAGGCTAAGCCGCGAGCAGAAGCTAGGTACTAATAACAAAAAAGGTTACCAGCGAAAGTTTCTATCAGCAAAAAATCGCGTAACAATATTTCACAGACACAGTACATATTTAACAGTAGGTACATTCACATTTCACAGGAATTAATTTACTGCCCGTCTCGCACGGGGACTCATTGGAAATAAAACTAATTCGACTGTACGCCGACTACGAAATAAATTTTCAGAAAAAATGGCTCCCCTGTGAAGCGTTCAATTAACTGTTGTGTTACTTGACACTATAACGATTTGCTGCGAGACATTTTTTAAATAAAAATAAGCTTTTTATGAGACTAATTTGGTCTCGCTGGTTCACCTACATATTCTATCTTCTGGCTAGTTTTACTCGGCCGGCTAACTTATCGCGTTCGCTTGCGGCTCACGCGCTAAATACCGCCTGGAGTATCAATAATTAAATTTGCGCACATGTATCATAATGTACTATTATTTTTAAAAATAAATATTATTATGTATGTATATAACAAATTAACACTTGGATGTTATTAGTATAGTAGTAATGGGAAAATAGTTAAATTTTTCTATTTTGTTGTATTTTGTTAACAACCTTTTTTACCTTATGGAATTAAAAAAAATACGATCTCGATTTTTATATAAGTACTAATTTACTCATTCATGAGATGACATATGCTGGTTGTCATCCAATTCATTGGTGCTGATTTCCGCTGTTATAGGTGTACAACTTCTACTTGTACGTGTACGGTTGCTGCATTGATTACATTGCGATAGTTGGTTCAGTATATTAGTAAATTGTTTGTCCATTTTTATTTCCATACTAGCAATAACATTTTCCAAATGATCAATTTTTTTTTGAAAATCTGGAATTTTATTCGGTAATTCACCTATTTCTACAGCTGGTTTCAGTCTGTAAATCTTATTATCGTCATTGTATATAATAGTGTTGTCTTCTTCAAATGTTAAACCGTGCATAGGACCAGAAAATATTTTTTTCACCGTATAATCTTTCTGGATTTCGTATAATCCATATCTCGAACCAAAGTAAACTTTGCCGTTTCTATCTGCAGTTATGAAGGTTTTATAATCCTTGTCTCCATCATATAAAAAAACAGCTCTTTCCCCTTTCTTCTGTCTGTACACAAAATAACTGATAGCAAAGTATGTCGTGTCTTCGTCATCAACAAACATTTTAAATATCGTACCAGTAGCGTCCAATTCACGATGCTTTATGGATTGTCCACCAGTAAATAAATAAACACCATTTGTATTGTATTCGTTATAATATAGAGCTCCTTTCAAATACACATGCCATATGTTGCGTCCTGCGAGACCCACGAGTTCCGTTTTATCAGCTATGGGATTATATTTATAAATGCCTGTAGTAGTCGCTATAAAAACTTCTTTGGTTTGCTGATTAACGGCTAGGTCGCTAGCACCTATTATTCCTTCAATATTTCTATGCACTCTAGTATTCAAATCTAATTTTACTATAAAACTTCCGTTATTACGGAAGTACAAAATGTTTGTAGAGTAATGCGCAACCTATCTGCTTTTATGAGATTATCACACAATACCTCCTTCTGGTAGCGGACGCCGCTGATAATGACGTCATCGTTATTTGTAACTGCTTGCACGAGGATCAGGCTACACGCAAATACGATGAGCTTCATTATGATCTGAAATAATAATTGATGATAATGATTTGTTAATTTATTTTTGCCTATCTGTCAAGAATAGATGTCCCTATGAGCTCGCCCACGGGCGACGGTCGCAGAGCTGTTACCCAAGTAGCATGACAAGCCGTATACAAGATGTATTCAAGTTCATTCTTATACTATACAGGATGTAACAGAAAGGATATTACCTTTCCATTACAGTAATTAACTTTTTTGCTACATGGCGCACAGATCGCGGAAGAAAAATATTTATATTAATACTAGTTGCCCGGCGCGACTTCGTTCACGTGTTGCTACCCTACCCTGTGGTGCTACCCTACCCTACCTTACCCTACCCTATCTAAACCATCCAAAACCAAAATCCTTTTATCAAAAATTTGTAAATGCCGATTGCAATAACTCAAAAAATAAAGGACAGTCACTTCAGACCATATTGCGTGGCTTCAACCCTTAAGGTGGCTGCCCTTACTGACCCGTCTAATATTTCCATCCTGTATATGTCATAGACTTAAAATATAGATATGTATTACACCAGTTGTCTGGTTTCTCAAGTACAAGCTCTGTTTAGTTTGGGATCGGATAGCCGTGTGTGAAAAATGTCCGAAGATATTTATAATTATTATATTTATTAATTTATTATTATTTCACCAATTCAATTGCGCGCTATCGCTCTAATGGCGAACACGCGTTTTTGTCATTGCAATAGCATTTAGCGACAATACACCGTTTTGCACAAGTTTTATAGAGCTCTATAAGACTTTACCATATTTATGGACGGTCAAAGATAAGAATTTGTATTTATGTAATAGAGCATTTTTTTATACCACCAAGATGGCAAACAAGCATACGGCCCGCCTGATGGTAAGCGGTTGCCGTTGCCTATGGACGCTTGCAATACCAGGGGTATCTTTCCCGCGATGCCGATCCTACAGAAATCTCTTCACACCCTTTTGGAAGGACCCCATGCTGTAGGAACTCCATTGGGAACAATCTATGAGTAGTTTATTTTGAGCTGAAACTTTTTATAGAAAGCCTGTAGAGATACGTGATCGCTGTTCTGGACAGGCAGGCACGTTGCATTTATAATAATAGTTCAAATACTGTACAGCCTACTGGCGTCTAATCCATGATTCAAATCGTACAACGAGCTTGACCCTTCGGCGAAGGAAAATATCGTGAGGAAATAGCACTGGTGTGCGCCGGCAGATGTACTTGACAATTCCCTTCAAGGCTTTCTGTTTTGTGCCTCACCTGTGGCTGCATAATCACCGATGGCGATCTTGTGGTCAAACATGAGCTCAGAAAAAAGGGAGGTAGGTACCTAAGTCACAGATTGCCAGCCATTAAAACTTCAACTTACCTACTGTCCAGGAGTATCACAGTCACAACTCACTCGTAGTCCACTTTGTAGCTAAATGTTAATGTTGCCGTTATATTTATACTCCAGCGAAATGATAACCTCAGGAGAGGTTTGAAGTAAATAAACTCATTCACTCATTATTACCCGACTGACCTAGGAGGAGGGTTATTTATTTAACTGGATAATGGAAGAAATGTGATAAAGATCAAAGGCGTAAATAATAATAGTAAAATACTCTAAAAATAATTCTAGCCAAGTGCAAGCCTGAGTCCGCCTTGCACACCGAGAGTTCCGACAGTGTTCCGACCACCTCTCTTGGACTATTGAATTAATTAGTTACCAAAAAAATCTTCCCGTAGGTAGCCGAGTTGTTCCAACATATTTGCGCACTTTCCTATAGGTAATTTATTTTCTATATTTAATATTTAAGTATTTGTAGTTATATCATTATGTTCATGTAAATGTTTCAGTATAAAATTGTAATTTATTTATTTATTTTAATTATGTATGTACTTATATTACATCTCACAGTTATTTATTTATGTCAGGAGCACCCCGCGAGCGCATCTCGACTTTTCAAGGGGCTCCACTGAAAATCAGTGCTGTTGGTAGGTAGGTACACACGGCTACAGATCAAGCTATATATTTCCAGTATAAGGTGATCTGGCATTGTATAGGATTTCAGTACAATGAGAGGTCAGCTTATATTGGAAATGTATAGCTATATAATTTTGTGTTTAGTGTCGATTGAAAATTGATTTATATGTGTCTCAGCGTTTTTGATAGTTCCGACCCCAAAGGGGTGAAAAGGGGGATGAAGTTGTGTATGGAAGTACCTACACTAAATTACTATTATTACACTATTTATGTTTAGGGTTGGAAACTGACGCAACGTATCGGCAATGAATTTAAAAAATTCTAACAACACCGATACGTTGCGTCAGGCACCCCTTAAGGGGTGAAAAGGGGATTAAATTTTGTGGGCAATAGCTATGAAAAAACCTCTATATTCTTACAGTGATACATATGTAGAAAAACGAAATGCTCTACGCGGACGAAGTCGCGCGCTAAAGCTAGTATAATATATAGTAAAGTTTACAATGACTTTTTCATCTACAGTCATATTTGTTTTTCAGTTATAACTTCTATTCGTTTGAGAAATTAGATATAAAGTAAATCAGTTTCGAAAAATAATATACATACTTCATTTCTTCTGTGTATGCCGTGATCAGTTTCGAAAAATAATATAATTTATTTCTTGTAGCCACGGATACCGTGATCGGTGGGTAAAAATATTATTTATTTTTTTGCTGGAAACGGATCAAGGTATCAGTGGATACAACTCGCCGTGATCCGTGGCAAATTCAATCTGATCCTAGGATCGGTGGAGACAACCCCCTTTTTGGCATTACATCACAAATATTAATTTACATACCTACCTTTATATTTTTATTAATAGCCTATCATAATATAAGCTTTGTGTTGTTTTTTTATTCTACATTCTGTTTCAATGTTTGTGATGTGTGTGTGCCAAATAAAGTTCTGTCCATTGTCTCTTGATTTAGGCCTTAACCGCATAACTAAGTTTGTTTGTAAATGAGTTTTGATGATTTGGAATATTTGAATGAAAAGCGCCACACACTTTTCATTAAAATATTGAACTAAATTACAAAAATTGCTTACATTTAGGTACTTACGGGATAGACAGAGAATATACGGGTCAGTTCGTTACTCCCCCGTTCCGGTTCTCACCCGTTCGGTTTACACCCGATTCGATTAAATTGAATATCAATATTTTTTGTCAGTTTTGAGTTCATTGGCATTAAGTACTGTCAACAGAATTGTTTAAATAATTCGATAATTTAGTTATACGTGTTATACAGGGTGTTGTTTTGGTCGGCGACAAGCGACCCAGGAGCGGTAGTACGATTACACAATTACAAGATTTCCTTTGTTATTATTTTTGAAATTATACTACCTACTTGTTATTCCCATTACGTCATGCGAACTTCAAGTAAACAAAAGCATAATAATAAGACAAACTGGTTTATATAAATAACAGTGCAGTTCACCCCAGTTACCTTGAATAAAAATGTATTGTAAAGAGATTAGGTCATCCACCCACTATGTCAGCACCGCTTCATCGCAGCAACGGCCCGTCACCGCCTCAACTCAATCTAACCACTAGCTGCCAGCGCGGCTTTGGCAAGATACCGCTTGCTGGCGTCACGCAGCAATCCCTCCCTGCTGACCGCTCGCTGGATGCGCGTGGTCAGCAGGACTAGTGGCTTGTAGCGGCAAATGCGCTTGCCGCGAGGCGTCAACTATTTTATCTAGTCATTGTAAATTTTATTTTAACGCATACGATTTAAGAGCACTCAAGTCGCCATACTTTTCATACAAAACCTCTGTACTTATTATAGCGTTGTTAAACATTTTTCGTTAGATGTTTTAAGCAAATATGTATCTTGTGCACTATATCTAGGTCGGTATATAGGTAAAAATAAAAAAAAAATTGAAACAAATTCAGTAAAAGCCTCCGAAAAACAGCGTTTTTGCCCAAATTTTACCTGAAATTTGGTCATATCTAATGTACCTGTAAATTGTAAAAAGTTAATAAAACATCTTGATCCGACATTGCAAATAACAGGTGGAGATTTCGAGATGGCATATTTTCGAAACCTATGTTGGGTTAGTCATGTTGAACAACTTTTACTATGGGACTAACACTGAATTCTCAAAAAAAATATTTTACTTTTCATACATTATGATCGAGCAAGGTTGACATTTACTATGAAGAGTTAAAAAAAAATTATGAATTCACCTTTGGTCCCATCGTAAAAGTTGTTCAGTATGACTAACCCAACATAGGTTTCGAAAATATGCCATCTCAAAGTCTCCACCCAGTATATTGAAGATTCAAAATGACTGACTGAGTCTAACGAGATAGTGCAAGATTACCACGACAAAATCTTACATCTAATTACAGACAGCTTACAAATCGCAAGAACAACAAAAGCCCAGTGTACTCTCAGAAAATACAGACAGACTTCTAAAACGAAGACAAGAGCTACAAAAAACCAAAAATAAAACGCGAGCAATGAAAAATGAACTCAAAGCCTATACAAACTGATAAGCAAATATATAAAAAAAGATTATAAGAGTCATAGAATCAATATCATTCAAAAACATCTAGAACAAAAGGGTAGCCTGAAAAAGGGATACAAAGAACTACGGACAAATAAAACATGGATTGACAGTCTGAAAGAGTTAGGAAAAACAGCTCATAACCGAACAGATATAATAAACATCGCAACAAATTTTTACAAAAACCTTTACAGTACGTCAGGCCTAGCCAGTGACACTAACCATATTGAATATGAAGACATCGGACTGGAGACGCCGAAATCCTGCATAGAACCATTAGATTGCACAGAAATTATTGAAACAATAAAAATACTGAAACCAGACAAAAGCCCAGGATCAGATAACATCACCAACGACGCCATAAAAACCGCATGTTTCATTCTAGCGGCTCCATTAACAAAATTATTTAACTTGATATTCGAAACCGGTGTCACACCATCTCAATGGTCGGAATCCAACATTATTTTGTTATACAAGAAAGGAGACCCAAAAGACATCAGCAACTACCGGCCGATAAGCCTTTTGCCAGGTATATATAAAGTTTTCTCTACAATAATAAATCAAAGAATAAGTACAACATTAGAAAAAAATCAACCCATTGAACAAGCGGGATTTAGAAAGAAATTTTCTACCATTGACCACATCCATTGAGAGACACGGGGAAGCAATTGCCGTTTACCTCGATATATCTTAGGCTTTCGATAGGGTCTGGCACACCAGCCTTCTAAGAAAGCTTCCTTCATATGGAATTCCTGATGGCCTGTGCGCTTAGATTTCCGATTTCCTGAGTGAACGGTCTATACGAGTGGTCATAGACGGGTGTTCGTTGGACCTCTTGGCAATCAATGTCGGAGTTCCTCAGGGATCAGTTCTCTCTGCAACCTTATTTCTGCTGCATACCAACGATCTGTTAAAATCCGGTATCTTTGGGTACGCAGACGACAGCACTGTTGCAGAGAGATACGTTTCCAGCGCACGAGCCACTAGTGACGAGATCCAATTGTTTCGAGAGGCCATGGTAGAGCGTTTGAACGTGACCTTACAGGCAGTCTCTGATTGGGGCAAAGCCAATCTGGTCACATTTAACGTCACCAAGACACAGGCGTGTCTTTTCACCGCCAAAAGGAGTCCTTACAACCAGGCTCCTACTTTCCAAAATATATCCTTGCCAATATGCGATCGGCTTGATCTCCTAGGCATAATATTAACAGCCAAAATAAACTTTGGCTGTTCTATTGAGTCGAAGGCAGAAACTACTGCCAGAAAGCTGGGTATCCTCTCTAAGGTCAAGCGGTACTGGGCAGTTGCTCCAACTTTATAAAGCACAAGTCCGGTCATGCATGGAGTACTGCTGCCATATTTGGGATGGATCAGCTAAGTACCAGCTTGAGGCCCTCGACTCAATAGACCGTCGAGCCAGGAGACTAATTGGAGATGAGTCTTTAATTAAGGCGAAACTCACGAGGCTTGACCATCGAAGAAAGGTTGCTTGCTTATCGGTTTTCTACAGGATATATTTTGGAGAGTGTGCGCAGGAATTGTTCAACCTTATTCCACCATCCCCATTTTTACACCGAACCACAAGACGCCGGGAAAATTTTCACCCGTACGTTGTTGACATACCGTATATACGGACACAGCGTTTTGCATCCTCATTTATAATGCGGACAGCAAAGGAGTGGAACTTGCTCCCGGCGTCTGTGTTTCCTGACGCTTGCAATCTAGGTACTTTCAAGGCCAGAGTGAATAGGTTTCTTCTGGGTAAGCGAGTTTCATCTTAGGCTTCGTCAATGCCCCTTATGGGCGGGTCAGTGGCCAAACGCAAGTCCATCTAATTTAAGAAAAAAAAAAAACTTCCATACACTAGAGCTTATAATTGAAAAATACCAAGAACAACAGAGACCACTCTACATCACATTCATTGATTACCAAAAAGCTTTCGATACGATCTCACACGAAAGCATTTGGGACACTCTAAAAGCCCAACATGTAGAGCAAAAATACATAACAATACTCAAACATCTATACAGAAATAGCTCAAGCAGAGTCAAACTGGAAACTATAGGCTCAAGTTTTCCAGTCAAGAGAGGGGTCAAACAAGGCGACCCCTTATCCCCAAAAATTTTCATTGCGGTTCTAGAATCCATCATAAGCAAATTAGACTGAAAAAAACCGAGGTCTGTATATCCAAGGTAAATACCTAAACCACTTAAGATTTGCAGACGACTTAGTTTTGTTATCGGAATCGAGCCTACAACTACAATACATGCTGGACACTCTACACAAAGCAAGCAGACAAGTGGGTTTAGAAATGAATATCACAAAGGCCAAAGTTATGACCAACTCCAAAAAATCAAAAATAACAATCGGAAATGACCAATTAGATTATGTAGATTAATATGTATATTTAGGAAAACAAATGGGATTCAACAAAGATAGAAATGAACTTGAAGTGGCGAGAAGAGTCAAACATACTTGCAATTAATATTGGAGTTACAAGGAGATATTTTAAAGCGAAATGCCTATAAAGTTAAAAAAAGGGTCATGGACTCTTGTCTCATTCCTTGCCTAACGTACGCGTGTCAAACATGGAAATTCACCACCAAAATAAAAGATAAAATAAATACATGTCAGCGAGGAATGGAACACATTATGTTAAACATTAAGAAAATACAGAAGATAAAACATACCAAAATATGATCAAAAACAAAAGCAATAGATGCTCTCAGCCATAGTCTAAAGTTGAAGTGGAAATGGGCCGGTCATATAGCAAGTCTTGAAGATCGTAGATGGACAAAAACTGTTACGTTATGGAAAGGCCCATTGGGTAATCGCTATAGAGGAAGACCGCTCACCCGATGGGAAGACGAGATTAAAAAAATTGCTGGCCCACAATGGCTAAAAATAGCCCAAGACCGGGAGAAATGGATAGCTTTGGAGGAGGCCTTTACCTGAGAGAGGTTCCAGAAAAATAATAAATTACCTACCTACTTCATTTATCATTTGTAACTAAATTACACAGATTTTTTATATTTTTTTTTGTTAATTATGTAGTACTGGAAATAAAAGGCATTTTTTATTTATTTATTTTATTAGATTTTTTAAGGATTTTTTATGGATGTGAATTGTTGATATTATTTTTACCACAGGTTCCTTCAATGCATTGCATAAAATGTATATATATTTTTTTATTAATAAAGATTTTGTACGGAACCAAATTCCCTATTATTTTACTCTCGGTAATATAATCATCCGAACTTTTCCTAAATTCCGTTTCCTTTTTAAATACACAGTTTAATTACCATAAAATGTTGCTATTCTACCAATTATTGTACAATTATGTTACGGCAAGTGTGTGCATTCCACCCAGAACCTACTCGGGGAATAAAAAGACAAATTGAAATACGTATTATTTATTAATTTGTAACAAATTATTGTATGATTAGTGCAAAAACAAGCTAAAAACTAGACAGAGCAGATGCTAATTATAAAATTATATAGGTTATATAATTTATTTTTAAAATTAAATATTATTATGTATACAACAAATTAACACTTGGGTGTTATATGTATAGTAATGTGAAGATAGTTCAATTTTTCAATTTTGTTGTATTTTGTTAACAACCTTTTTTTACCTTATGGAATTACAAAAAAAAAATACGATCTCGATTTTTATATAGTACTCATTATTGAGACTGTGCATGAGACTGATATGACATCTGCTGGCTGCCATTCAAATGATTGGTGCTGATATTCTCTGTTATAGGTGTACAACTTCTACAAGTACACGGGTTGCATTGAGTACATTGCGATAGTTGGTTCAGTATATTCGCAGTAACATTTTCCAAATGATTAATATTTTTTTGCAAATTTGTTATTTCCTTCTTTAATTCACTTATTTCAATACAATGAGCTTCATTTTGATCTACAACTGGTTTAAGTCTGTAAATCTGATGATCGTCAGAGTATATAATAGTGTTGTCTTCTTCAAATGTTAAACCGAACATAGGACCAGAAAATATATGTTTCACCGTATAATCTTTCAGGATTTCGTATAATCCATGTCTCGAACCAAAGTAAACTTTGCCGTTTCTATCTGCAGTTATGAAGTTTTTATAACCGTTGTCTCCATCATATAAAAAAACAGCTTTTTCTCCTTTCTTCTGTCTGTACACAACAGAACCCATAGCAAAGTAGGTCGTATCTTCGTCATCAACAAATATTCTAGATATCTTACTATGAGGCTCGAATTCAAGATGCTTTATGGATTGCCCACCAGTAAATAAATTAACACATGTTGTACTGTCTTCGTTATAATATAGAGCTCCTTTCAAATAAACATGGACTATGTTGCGACCTGCAAGACCCACGAGTTCCGTTTTATCAGCTATGGGATTATATTTAAAAATGCCTTTAGTAGTCGCTATAAAAACATTTTTGGTTTGCTGATTAACGGCTATGTCGTTAACAGTGCTTCCTAATCCTCCAATATTTCTAAACTCTCTCGTATTCAAATCTAATTTTGCCATAGCTTCCACGTCATGATTACGGAAGTATAAAATGTTTGTAGAGTAATCAATGTGCAACCTATCTGGTTTTTTGAGATTTTCACACAATACCTCCTTCTGGTAGTGGACGCCGCTGATAATGACGTCGTCGTTATTTGTAACTGCTTGCACGAGGATCAGGCTACACGCAAATACGATGAGCTTCATTATGATCTGAAATAATAATTGATGATCATGGTTTGTTAATTTATTCAAAAAAATATTTAAAAAATGTAACCTTGCTGAGTTTCTTGCCTGTTCTTCTCAGTTGAAGGCCGACTTACGAACTGGTGGTAACTTCAGTAGCTTTGACCTTCATAAGTGCCCTACTAGGGCCTAAATTGAATAAATGGCTTTGACTTTGACTTTGACTATTTTTGCCTATCTGTCAAGAATAGATGTCCCTATGAGCTCGCCCACGGGCGACGGTCGCAGAGCTGTTACCCAAGTAGCATGACAAGCCGTATACAAGATGTATTCAAGTTCATTCTTATACTATACAAGATGTAACGGAAAGGATATAATACGGAAATATGCAGGTCGCATTCTTCAGATACTGTACAGTACTGGCGTCTAATCCATGATCCCATCAAAAACATTCTGTAAAAAACTAGCCAAGTTTCGATGGAGCTGCTTGTTTATCTCTAAAAAGTAATGAAATCTAGACAAAGTCGTGCCAAGTCTAAGGTTCCTTACTGCGATTTCTTTATTATTATAGTTAATGTTGTGTGACTTGGCCGTTGAACATTCTTTATACGTTAGTGGGTACAGATTGGTGCAATGGTGTCATGGAACACCTGGTTTTGTACCCTTGTGTTCCCTTCAACGGCCAAGTCACACACCATTAAGTATAATAATAAAGAAATCGCAGTAAGGAACCTTAGACTTGGCACGACTTTGTCTAGATTTCATTACTTTTTAGAGATAAACAAGCAGCTCCATCGGTATGTCGATCTCTAATAGTTTGGTTGGGCTCTTGTGTTTTCTAATCAGGGTCACCAGGTACTCCAGATCTTCGATAATCCTAGATTTTATAGTTTTCCCTTTATGTGGTCATTAAACCCTAACTCTGTACCAAATTTCAGCTCTCTGAGTTTATGGGAAGTACTAGTTCTATTTTGATGATCATGAGTGAGTGAGTGAGTGAGTGAGTGAGTGTCATAAATGTGAAACTTTGCTTTCGCTTAACTTCGGAACTAAATGACCTACAGACTTGAAATTTTGGATTTTAAGTATGTGATTATAGCTTACTGGATGACGAAAATTTCTGCGTTCGGGTCTTATCCAGAGGTTCTCAAATAGGGGCCTGAAAATGCGGCGAAATGGTTCCAGTAAAGGATGGTACGGCAGTGTTTGCTTCGCGCTCGACTCGGCGGGGGCACTGCCGTGCCCCCCGATTCAAATCGTACAATGAGTTTGACCTTTCGGTGAAGGAAAATATCGTGAAGAAATAGCACTGGTGTGCTCCGGCAGATGTACTTGACAGCTAATTCCCTTCTAGGCGTTCTGTTTTACGCCTCACCTTTGTGATCTTGTGGTCAAACAGGAGCACAGGAAAAAATACAGGTACCTAAGTCACAGATTGCCAGCCATTAAAACTTCAACTTACCTACTGTCCAGGAGTATCACAGTCACAACTCACTCGCAGTTTCACTTTGTGGTAACTAATTGTGATGTTAATTTTGCAGTTATATTTATACTCCAGCCAGAGGCGGATTATCCGTAAGGCAAACTAGGCACGTGCCTAGGGGCGTGTAGTTACAAGGGGCGCGCGAGCTCAGAATGTTTAAATAACAAAGAAAATAACATATCTACGATTAAGAACTGAATGCTGATTTAGATTGTTTCACGCCAGTCTTCTGCAAAGATGTGGTACTTCCCCGATCGAGCCGGCCAGTTATGAGCTGCAGTGCAGCTGTGCTCTACCATTCGATTGTTTGTTTATAACGAATAAACTCAAAAACTACAAGACCGATTTCAAAAATTCTTTCACCTGTAGAAAGCTACGCTATTCCCACGGTAACGGGATCTACGCGGGTGAAATCGCGGGACGTTCTCTAGTGATATATTCATAACACACCATCATCTGTCAACACACATATACATTAAGGCCTATTTCCCAGAGCAGAGAGGAATCATGAATATCGATGTTCGTTCTTTCGTCCCTCTTGATTTCTTCACAGTTATAACGTCATATTTCATTCGCGCATTAGCGTTAATACAAGGGTCCTGGTCTACAAAAGTCTAGGGTTTGATGATACAACGTCATCGTAATTGCAAAAACAACTAGTTAAAATTTATAGTATTATGATGGCCATTTATGGCCGGTACAGGGGCGCCGATAAAGTGATTGCCTAGGGCGCTCTGGACCTTTAATCCGCCACTGACTCCAGCGAAATGATAACCACAAGATTGGTTGAAGTAAATAACCTTGTTTGGAAGATATGTGATAAAAGGTCACGCATTTGTGTGCATGAACATGTCTGTATGCCCTAAATCTGGGTGTTATTATGTATGTATGAATTTACAAAAAAAAGTAGTATAATTATGTACCTATTATATCAGTTATCTGGTTTCCATAGTACAAGCTCTGCATAGTTTGGGATCAGATGACCGTGTGTGAGGAATGTCCCAGGATATTTATTATTTATTTATTTATTATATACATACATACATAGAATTTCTCGTTTAAAGGTAAAAAAGACGTATACGTCTTTTTTACCTTTAAACGAGGGATCTTAGACTATATATTATTATTTACGTAATTTATATTTAATTTAATATGTCAATAAATATATTGCATATGGGTTTCCTTTTTCAGTCCAGTTTTTTTGAACCATTTCACCGGTTTGATTATTAGACAAATTCTATACCAATCGAAAGTATGAACCTCATAGAATATGCAAACGTTAGGTTGCCTATTGTTTTCCGGTCACAACTCTCGGGTTGCCAGGTATAAACAGGTAAATCGATATTTGCACCGGTCTGATTATTGAATTAAAATTAAGTGAAAATAAAGATTATTTTATTATGAACACGATGGTATAGGGTTGCCTGCGAAAAATCACTTAAATTACGGGTTTCGGAGATATTGAGGGTCAAAGTTGCATTTATTATCTTTTTTTTTTTATTGTAAACGTGTTATTTATCATGTAACGGTTATTCCCACACGCTCTTTCTTAATCTTTGCTTAAAAGGAAATTCCAAAAATATATTGTAACCTAAGATAAGTAATTGGAAATTTTATTATTTACTAGCAGCGAATCCCGGCGTTGCTCGGGTTAAAATACATCGCATGTTTAATGATAAAAAATATATATGGATACATTTTTTAACATATTATAGATATCTATTTTCGACATTGAAAGACTTTCCAGAACATTCAAATAGTTTGTTCTTTTTTTTACTCGACTGCAATCACAATTGAACTGACGAAAAGTCACTGAATTTCGATTTATATTCCGAAATTTCCAGTATCAGATCACTCTAGAATATTTATATGTACATCACTTCGATTTGATTTTTATAGATCAATAATAACATTCGTACACATTTTGGAACTTTCCAGATCAATCCAAAAAAAAAGAACTTTCTAGAACATTTTAAATCGCTTATAATAAATTGAACTCATTTTAGAATTTTATAGATCATTCTAGAAATATTTAGAACTTTCTCGAACATTTTAAATCGTTTATAATAAATTGCACTCATTTTGGAACTTTCTAGAACATTCCAGATCAATTATAACGGTTTTACACATTTTGGAATTTTCTAGATCATTCTGGAAATTTCTAGAACTTTCTCGAACATTTCAAATCGCTTCTAATAAATTGTACTCATTTAAGAATTTTCTAGAACTTTCTCGAACATTCTAAATCGATCATAATCAATTGCACTCATTTTGGAACGTTCCAGATCATTCGGAAAATTTCTAGATCTTTTTCGATCATTCTAAATCGATCATAATCAATTGCACTCATTTTGGAACTTTCCAGATCATTCGAGAAATTTCTAGAACGTTCTCGAACATCCTAACTCGATAGTAACAGTTTTGGACATTTTGGAACTTTCTAGATGAAGCCAGAAAATTTATAGAACTTTCTCAAACATTCTATATCGATTATAATAGTTTGCATTCACTCTAGAATTTTCTAGATCATTCCAGATATTTGTTGAACTTTCTAGAACATTCCAGATCGATTATAACCGTTTTACACATTTTGGAACTTTCTAGACCATTCCAGAAATTTTGAGATCTTTTCATAAGTCCTCATGCGTTAGAAAAGGACAGCAATATATGTTTTAACATTTTCGCCACCCACAACCACCCCCTTCCACCCACCGCGACCAAACTCCCTTACTACCACCTGGAGACCAAGGGGTATTTACCACCCCAACGGGAAGTTGATTGGGGTTGGTGGTGATTGAGAAAACTGCGTATTTACGTACCCACAAAAGCATTTTATATATATTATTAGATTAGATTAGATTTATATTGGATGACAATGCAAGCACAGACAACAAAAAGTACAGTCACCATAAAAAGCTTGTATTAAAAATTAAATGTTTAACAAAAACTTGTTTATATCAAATGTTTAACAGTCAGTGACAATAAGCAGCGGTGACCACATACCATCATTTAGATGACTAAATGATGGTATGTGGTCACCGCTGCTTATTGTATATAGATATTTGTAATACCAGGTAATTAAGTTTACCGTAACTTGCGGTTTTAAGCATAAACTTTTGACCTCTGCTTATAGACACCAAAAAGTGCAAGGTTCATTTGTAGGACAGAGTGTACAATATTATAATAAGATCCCTAATGAAATTTTAAATTTACCGTAACTAAAGTTTAAGGAACGTATTGAGGCCGCTTTAGTACAGAAGGCTTACGAATATTTGAATGATACAAATGCGTGGGTGTAGCGCTCGCTCTCGCAGGAAACATGTAATTTTATGTTTGTTTTTGAAAAGAGTAATTGCTGAGCATTGAATTAGCGTAATAATTCAATGTTGCTGAGTTTATTGCCGGCTCTTCTCATCAAAAGCAACCTTCCGAACCGTGCATTAGTTCTTTCGAGTATTAAAGTTTGACTATTCATAAGTGCCTGTGAAGGTCTATTTGAATGAATAAATTATTTCATTTCATTTCAATAACTGTTACAAAATTAAGAGGTAACTTAATAAAAAAGACAAATTCATTACAGTTTCTAAATCATGTTATATATTCATCTTATGTACTCGTTATATAAAACTTAAACCTAATAGATAGGTACATACCTCATTCAATATTTCCCCAAACATCTGCGTCGATGTAAAAAAAAAAAACAATAGAGAAACTAAAAATAGGGTATTTAGTTCCAAATCGAAGAGTTTAAACAAATACATCCATGACGAACCCCAAAATTATACCATCATTTTGTACACGCCATATAACTTCTATTACCTAAGACGTAGAGCTCAAAATCGTTTGCTTAGCTTATAGGTCTACGGTGGTTGAAACCCCATATGCGCATACAATGATTAATCAAAGGTCTTCATAAAAATATGACATTCTATAGATATTAGGGGCGAGCCCTTATTTGTATGGAATTGTGCATTGAAATTAATATAATGAAATTGTGGGTAGTTTCAGAGATTCGGGCTTTGTTAAAACGGATGAATAACTGTGCTACTGAGATTGTGGGTTCTATGCTCGCTTTACATAGGACTTTATTTAATAACTTTTTTTTTTATACTACTTAGGTAGGAAACAAGCATACGGTCCGCCTGATGGTAAGCGGTTACCGCAGCCTATGGACGCTTGCATCACCAGGGGTGTTACTCGCGCGTTGCCGACCCTGCAGAAATCTATTCACACCTTTTATGAAGAACCCCATGCTGTACTCCACTGGGAAAACCACAGCGGGGAGCTCATTCCACAATCTGAGCATCCGCGGAAGGAAGCTCCTTTGAGACCGCACAGTTCGAAACAATTCTGGTTCCAATATGTGAGGATGGACTCCCCATCGATGGCGAGAGTTGCGATGGTAGAATGTAGCCGTAGGCATCATCTTAAACAATTCTTCAGAACACTGTCCGTTGTACAAGCGGTAGAACACATAAGGAGGCAAAGTCTCTCCTCAACTATTCTGTATATTCCTTATAATCTATGAATAAAATACCAGTGACATACGGACAGAAGGACATGTCTAAAAAAAACTTTCTTTGACATTGGAACTCAAAAAAGAAAATTTCACTACCAATTTGCTTTCTGTCCCCTAGTGTCCTTAAATAGTCCAGCGTCCCACAAAAAGGACACAGGACTGAGTCATCAAAGGACTGCAAGTTGCAGTCTGAAATTCGATACCTGGATGTGCCAATTAAAACGGAACGGGGCAGAAAGTCTTTGTTTTTTACGCCACGTTTTTGTCCCCTACGTATAAAGTGGTAAAAGGTGACTTTTATTCCAAAGCCAATCTCAATTCTGTCTTTTTTTTCTGAGCGGCAAAGGATGGAGTTTTGCTCTTGTTTAGGGTTCCGTACCCGAGGTCCCAAACGGGACTGTCAGTGAGCTGTATCTCATGAACGGTAATAGGTAATCTAAGCTTGTTTTGAAAACAATAATTGCTGAGTTTATTGCCAGCTCTTCTCAGCAAATGCAGCCTCCCGAACCGGTATTAGAATATTAGAGTCAGACTTTTCATAAGTGCCTGTGAAGGTCTATTTGAATAAATGATTTTGAATTATGAATTTTTGAAGACAACTGAAATTTTCAGTGAGTATGTGTTTCTATTGCCTCTATAACAACAAATAATAAAAATGATATAATATTAAAAATTAAAGGGGGCGCCTATAAAAAACGTCGTTTTTTGGTACTTTGTTTTCATAGCACATGAGTTAGTTAATATTGTACGGAACCCTCCGTTTGCCAGTCCGACTCGCACTTGGCCGGTTTTTAATTTAAGCTTAATAACATAAAAACTAGCTCTGTGCAGGCTCTGTGTGTAGTTTTGTGGTCATCTCGACGTAGTGCAGTCACCCCATGTGTTAGACTGCACTACGTCGAGCTGTTCAAAGGAAAATATGATAGAGAAGAAACGTTTCTTAACTAATATTTATTTATATTCACAAAGTGTAAAAGGCACTTTTATGTTTTAAAATACCTTTTCAGTGATACCCAACGAAGTATTGCTGAAATCACTGTTTATTTATTTGATTCTGTACAATTTGAGAACGCAATAAAAATAATTCCATTGAACTAACTTCATACCGATCGATATACGACCTATTTTTGCAATGCTCATCAATTAAGTTTACCTTATTTCCCATTCGAGATTTTCCTTAAGAACTTCAAATGACTAACACATTTTCTTACAAAAATGCAGATAGTCATTCTCAGGTCAATAACTAAGGAATCCCAGTTCTTGTTAAATGGACTTTCAGTCGTGCGTGAGTCAGTATTTTTAATATTCCCTATACATTATCTTTGTTATTGGTATTTAGTTTTTGTGTCTTCCAAACACCTCTTTGGGAATGTTGGTCATAATCGTGAATCATAATGTATGGCCACGAAATGAGCTGGAAATTATAATTAACCAATATTACCTGACTGTAGAAGCGCTCGTAGTGTAGCATTATTAGCCGTTCTTAATCGATCGGCAAAGTTAAGCTACGCCTGTCCTGGTCGGTACCTGGATGGGTGACCGCCTAGTGGTATTTCAAATCGAGCGTTTCCGTGCTTCGGAAGGCACGCAAAGCCGTTGGTCCCGGTTATCACTTAATTGTAATAGTCGTTAAGCTAGTTGGATGCCT
This sequence comes from Polyploca ridens, assembly GCA_951394255.1. Taxonomy (NCBI): domain Eukaryota; kingdom Metazoa; phylum Arthropoda; class Insecta; order Lepidoptera; family Drepanidae; genus Polyploca; species Polyploca ridens. Next base: position 2,623,096 of record OX596268.1, read on the forward strand.
CCTAGGCGGCTTGAAAAACTCCAACAGTAGGTTGACCACTAGCCTACCTCCACCGATCCGCAGTGGGCACGCGTGGTGGAGTATTGCCCATTCCCTTTCACCTTCATTTGTGAAAGGAGGCCTGTGCTCAGCAGTGGGACATTATAGGCTGATGATGATGATGATGACCTGACTGTAATCTTTTGTTGTACAAAGGCTGGCCTTATAAGTCTTTGTACAGTATTACCCAACTGATATGACGCGTCGTGAATCTTCGTTCGCACAGAAAAGAAAGTATGGCCCCGAAGATTAACGAAAGAATGCTTAAAACTTACAATCAACCTTAGATCACTACTATAGAAGGTTCATAATACTGCAGCTGTTAGTTCCGTCTCACTCGCAAGTCACGCCCATCCGCACGGCGCGCGCTAACATGGCGGCAGCTGCCGACCAATAGCGTATCTCGCACTTTGAAAATGTATCTTCTGCGCAGGTACATCGGTAAGCCATATTAATTGGGTACTACTGTACTGGATCTAGTCGTTACTAGCTTAATGTTTATTGGCTGCACGTGGTTATCATTCAGGAATAAGCAGGTATTTATGTGTGTAATTAGAATATGTTTCTGATTTTTTTTCTTTTTTTTTTATAAAATTTTGTTAAATAAGTGTGCACTTTCACCCTGTGGGCCAAAAAAAAAAAGAATAAGCACAAAAGTGTAAGATACGTAACTACGCCCACTCTTCTTGTTTCCTCTCCCTCTCATGACCCCAATGACTGAATAGCCACTTGGAGTAAAATAATTGCGATATTTAAGGCCTAGTACGCACGGCTACAGGACAAGCTATACATTTCCAATACAGGGTGTTGTTTTGGTCGGCGACAAGCGACCCAGAAGCGGTAGTACAAAATATATATTCCCCAAAAATTGACTTAATTCCATTAAATACTGTAAATATGTTGAGAAATACCTTATTCAATTTGAAATAAAATTACCGCAAAGTATGTTTACTAGGCACGTGCACAGACTAGAGATAGGTACAAGCCGCCATCACCCCACCCCTTTACTCCCTCGTACTCCCGTTGAGTATTATGTCTACATATTAGCTTATTACATGATTTTCAAAATTTTAATTTATTTATTTTTATTATTAAAAAAAATAAAGTTTTTTTTATATTTTTTTTAGCACCAGTGTCATTTGTATTATCGACCCTGATTCGCTCGTCGCTGACCAAAACAACGACCTGTATAAGCTGACCTCTCATTGCAGGGAAATCCTATACAATGCGAGATCAGCTTATACTGGAAATGTATAGCTTGATGTGTGGCCGTGTGTACAAAGATTTAAATTGCTTCTAAACCTCAGCCCGAATCAATTGTGTTTATGTTAAAAGTTACATTAGTAGTAAATAATGTATTGCTTTTGACTGAAACACGAATCAGGGCTAAGTCAAATCGCATTATAAGGTGGTAAACCCCCATTGCGTCTTTTTCCAGGTTTTTACCTCCGCTCCCGCTTACTCTTATAGAACCTCTGACTCAATGGCCTCTTGGAGCACAGTCATCTGCGAGCTGGTGGAGTGGTGTGCAGCGCGTTCCGTTTGCTGGGATAAGCTCAGTACATGAATATTGAAGTGAAACGTTATTATGGATGCGTTTACATAGGGGTGTAACCAAAGAATTTGTATGTGAGCGAAATCCTTAGTCTATGGGTATCATTCCTTCCACTCGACACCACCAAAACGACACCACCGGTGGTGTCGTATGGAATGTCTAGTCCATATGACACCACCGACTATTAGTGAGGTTACCTACATACAAAGTTGTTGATATGAAAATTCCAATTAAGTTCAAGCAGTTTCATTAATGAGGTATGTCATTTGATAAAGTTTATATTTATCTGTCACTCAAATGGTCATCTTGACATTGTTCATTGCAATTAGCATATTATTGTCTTTCCGTCCGAATATTTTAATTTTTCACAATGGACATGGATACTAATACTGACGACATAAAATACATAAAAAGCTAAATAAAAAAAAAATATGAAGGATAATTGTACCCAAACGGACCATTTGTTTGAGTGATGCTCAGATTGTATTAAATACAGCAAAATTGTTGGCTGAAAGTTTTTTTCCCGGAAAAGACACTAAAAGAAAAGTTCATTAAGGCCTATTACAAGCACGTAACAACAATTGTGGACACGCTGCAAGACTAGTTTTCCGGTCCGTTCTTGAATACCTACATAACTACTTACTTCACTTAAAAATAATATTTCATAAACTCTGTTTTATTAATTATCGTTTAACTATAGATAACTTGAAATAATAACTTTGGGGTCGGATCAATGTATGTGATGTTGTCTGATATTTATTTATTTATTTTAATGAACTGGGAGCTGTTTGTCAAAAACACGCGTTTCTGGACATCACTAGGGTGGTGTCGTATGGACTAGAGATTCCAAACGACACCACCGATGGTGTCGTTTTGGTGGTGTCGAGTGGAAGGAATGATGGGTATAACACTCTTTTGAGGACGCGTAGCCAAAGACCTCTCACCAGGTGGGCCGTGGTTTGTTCAACTGGTTTGACCTTTCATAGGTAAGACCTTCTTTGACCTTTCTGGGGTCAAATTTGAATTGGCTTTGATCATCTGCCTGCCTTGTTTCAAATTATTTGGAGTCGGCGCAATATGTCCGCTTCTTCCATTCGGCAGTTGAACACCATTCACTTCTTTGAAATGAAATGAAATAATTTATTCATTCAAATAGGCCTTCACAGGCACTTATGAATAGTCAAACTCCTCTTATGCACTAATGCACGGTTCGGAAGGTTGCTTTTGCTGAGAAGAGCTGGCAACAAACTCAGCAATGACTCTTTTCAAAAACAAACTTAAAATTACATCAGATGTTTCCTGCGAGAGCGAGCGCTACACCCACGCATTTTTTCACTTCTTTCTTACCCATATCATCTTTTACACAGTCCATCCATCTCTTTTTCGGTCTTCCTCTTCCTGTATATCCATCCTATATATATGAGTCATATGAAAATTAACCGTATGGCTTTACCATAAGGTTCATCTGTTTAATCTGTGGTTGATTTAATGATGACACAGATAAACCCTATGCTAAAGCCATACGGTATATGACTCATACAACTGTCGCAGAGTTCAAGCTATATTTTTTAAACCATACGTACTTTAGTCAGCTGAAGTTTTGATTTGTTCACCTTTTAAACTGCTCTACACTTGACGTATCAATAACGATGTGAATATGAATTCTTCACAAAAAATAGATGAGTAAGTTACACAACGGTGTAATAGAGTGTCGTTTTAAAGCAACACGAGCGTGCATCAAATGCAGAGCAGCGCTTTGCATATTCGCACCCCAATGTTTGACGAACGCGCTGTACAAAATGGACGACACCGATGATACAAATTTAATACCAAATTCACACTGAATATAGACTTACTCAACTCTGAGAGTATATTATGTGGCAATTTGACCCTTATTTTCTTCCCCTTTAGGTATATGGCATTTTGGTAGGTACATTTGAAACAGGGAATTGATAATGAAAAAAAAAGAAGTAGGGAAAATACAAGAATATATAAAGAAAAGAGACTCAGCATATGTTGTGGTTAAGTAACAATGCTGATTTCAGTAGTAGGTACCTACTCTCTTTTCATCTTTATAGATATAACATCAAGGGTTCAGTAATCCTAATCGTTTATAGTTTTTTTGTTTGTGACGCCTTCACGCCTCAACTACTCAACGGATCATCATGAAATTTGGCATGCAGATAGCCTATGGTATGGAGAAGGACATAGACTTTCTATCCCGGGAACGCGGGTGAAACCGCGGGGGACAGCTAGTTCATAATAAGACAAACCATAAAGCTATTATCAAAGATGTGACATTCACACAAGTTGTGAATGATTTTCAATGAATTCAGTTCAGAGGACGAGAAAAATTAAATTTAAAATTCTTTTTGAGTTTCTTGCCGGTTCTCAGTTGAAGGCCGATTTGGAAAACAATGGTAATTTCATTATAAGGTAATTTTACCTTGTCTAGTAGGTGTAGGTGTGCCTAAAATTAATAAAAAGCAAAAATCAAATTAATGATTTTGCTTTTTCTTAATTTTAGGCATAGGTTCAGTCAACAATACTTTCTACATTCAATGTTTGAATTCATTAACCTCCTTTTTTTGCATAGCTAAATTTCTTTAGGATGACAAGCATCCTTGACTTGATAGAAAGTGGTCACAGTCGCTTTCGCCGTTAGGAATATCAGGGGAATTAATTCAAGCCATTGCTTTTGTCATCCATAATGTATTATTAAACTTATCATTCTAATAGTTTTAATCACAGCATTATTTACATGTGAATTCATATTGATGTCGCTTTCCAATTTACTAAGTCCAGTGAAATTATCAAATATGTCGGGGTGGATATAATTTGACTGATAATAATAGTAGCGTGTCCATTGTGATGATACGGATTTCAATGAATTCATTAATTTCTAACACGTGTGGTTGCAATGTTAATTTACGAGGACACTATGTTGTAATAATAGATAGATCTATAATCGCCGCCATTTTTTTTAAATATTTAAAAGCAAATTATGAGAAATAAGAAGACGATGTCATTTTGTCTTGTCATCAAAATTGATCGAGACCTCCGGAGACCAGCGGGCGGGGAGCTTTTTCCACCAACGCGTCAGCTTGGCTATCCAAAGAGGAAACGCTGCCAGCCTTCTGGGAACCCTGCCGTTAATCGGAAGCAGCGGCAGGCTTGAGGAAATTTTCTATATATAGATTGTATTTTGTACATATTTGTTGTAAATAAAGATCTCACTATTAAAAAGAAGACGATAGATAGAATATTCAACAAATGTTTATGGAGGTGCAAGGTGGATGACACCTCCATTTAAAAGGGAAGATCTTCCGTCATACAACTGTCCGACTGTACATGTCGGACAGTTGTATATATGCAGATTCTCGAGAAAACTTTGCAAGCGCGATGCAGGTTAATGTAGCGCCGCGCCATCTATCTTTCCGTGTGTGAACTATCTCAGTGTAACTGATAGATGGCTGATAGATGTCTCTACATGTTTTACAATTATTTTTTTGTTTCAGGTATTTATTCAAATATCAAGATAGTTTGAACGACAGAAGAGTAATGTAGGTAAGGTACGAGTACAATATAAAATAACGTCAAAACGAATGACATTGACTTGTTTCCATTCTGCGTCTCTCCGACAGTCCGACTCATAACAGTTCTACAGTCCACGAGTTATTAGGCCAAAGGTTTGTGCGAGCGAATAAACACCTAGAAACATGTGCAACAAAATTGATTTTGTATTGACGGACTCACAAATTGGTAACAAATATTTGGTTGTCAAAGATAATCCAGCCGTACCTTACAGAAGTACCTACTACTTTTCGTTCCGCAGGGATCTAATCATAGAGTAAGAATATTCATAGAGTGATAGCGTTAACACCATTACCTTCTGCGAAGCTTGAGCAGTTTGCACACTGTTGATGTACTTTTAGAAAAATGGTGAAAAGAATTCCTTCTCGGTAAAAGTATCGATAAAATACGAGAAATTGGTATTCATCATGTGTTTTTAGACGTTCAATCTACAAACGCGCAGTTCGTTTCAAAGCAGCGTTGCATATACCCTAGAACAGTCGCTCTCTATGGCTAAGTCCCGTTATAGTAACAACTAACAAACTCACTTAAGCATTTATTATATTAGTCAGTACGATAAAATATTTTCTACAAAATACATTTAATTTGCAGAGTTTTCATAAAATAAAGTTAATTGCGACCAAGCTTTTCCTTAACTCAACAATATCGGCAAATACTAAAACCATCTGCATACACATTATCTAAGCTTTAAGCTCAGGCTTCAAGCTTGGATCGTGCTTAACCCGACCGAGTCGAAAATAGAGCAAAAACTAACGACCGCCTGTTGCGGCGTTGTTATTCTTATTTCAGTCGTGCGATGATGAGATTGGATGGTTATTGTCGATATCGATACTTTTATCGATAAACGGAAAAACTATATTACTGTTTTTGTTATTGCACTACTAGTAAAATAGCAGTTACATATTTTTTTCTAAATTATATTTTCGTTCAACGCGTCCTCATAATTCTCCGTTGTGCTGACCATTTTATTAAATTGGAAATATAAATTCAAGGTTTTCATGTTGTAAAGCTTGGATCGTTTGTATCAGAGATTTCGAAATTTGGACCATATGTATCAAAGCAGAAGAAGCAACGTTTAGTAGGTAAGTATAATTTAACCATTGTCTTACCATGATTAGGTTTTATTAAGATAAAATTATTAGTCTACGTCCATAACAAATGTTATTGTTCTCAACAATTTTATTGATATCGATAGAAATGTAACCACATCCCTAAAAAATACATCTAGCCCGTGTGCGGTGTGCATGACACGAGGATATCGCTCAAGATTCTTCAGCGACTGCTCCCTTTGTCTACCTTTCACATAATCGATAATTTAAATGCACGTCACTACGGCGCGCTTCGTCCGAGCGTGTTCACGACGTCCCATCGTGGTTTATTGTTGTAGAATTTATATTATCGACAAGTGTTTTAGTGCTTTATGCGCCGCACTATATTTTAGATGCATTAATGTTTCATAGTTTTCAGTTTTAGTTAAGTTAGCTCTTTGTTTTTGTACATTATAATAAAACACATACATACTACATATTTGTTGAAATATAAAAAAAAAAATAGAGAAACGCTAATTTTAAGTCACTCACAAAAAAATAGCCACTTGCATAATACCTTACTTTTTTATTATTGATGGTCTTGCGTGTGATCAGAACGTCATGGTAAGTGGTGTTTGGTCGAAGATATTAAGCATACAAAGCCTAAAAGGGCATTGCTGGAATACACCGGTGCAGTATTACCCAACTGATATGGCGCGTCGTGAATCTTCGTTCGCACAGAAAAGAAAGTATGGCCCCGAAGATTCACGAAAGAATGCTTAAAACTTACAATCAACCTTAGATCACTACTATAAGGTTCATAATACACTGCAGCTGTTAGTTCCGTCTCACTCGCAAGTCACACCCCTCCGCACGGCGCGCGCTAACATAGCAGCAGCTGCCGACCAATAGCGTTTCCCGTGTTTTGAAAATGTATCTTTTGCGCAGGTACATCGGTAAGCCATATCAGTTGGGTACTACTGTACGTTCTTGTCCACATAAAACTTGATGCTGGCTACCAGGCCGATGGGTAGGATATCACCATCCTATCACCTGACCGTGCGTAAAACCTCAAATTACATTAGAACCGTACGATAATTGCACTGGTCTATTTTCAAATATTTTATCGATACGTATTACCCACATCCCTACCTAGTCGTGTTGTCGACACGACTCTACTTCATTGTTTAACTATAGTAATTATTTCGTTGCGTGTATCGAGCGTGGTAAACCAATCGTAGTTCACTTTGGAAACCACCGTTTGTTTGTGATACTGTCAACTGATTTTGAAGTTTTAAGGTGAGTAGTATAGCTACCTTAGCCTTCGGAGAGACATTGGCTCTCTCTGTGTGTTCTACCGTCTATATAATGGGGAGTGTTCTCAAGACATTTTTGACCTGGTGCCATCATCACCTTTTTACCACCGCACCGCTCGCCGGCGATGTGGAGTTCATCCTCATATCCTCGAGCCGCCTCGATCGTCCACACAACGGTTCAGTCGGACGTTCCTACTGCGGACCATTAGGATGTGGAATGAGCTCCCCATTACGGTTTTCCCTCAGCGCTACGATATGGGGGTCTTCAAAAAGGGTATAAAAAGAGCTCTTCAAGGTCGGCAACACATCGGCAATCCCCCTGGTATTGCAAATGTCCATAGGCGGCGGTGACCACTTACCATCAGGTGGACCGTCTGCCTGTTTGTCAACCTAATGACATAAAAAAAAGCTACCACTTTGTTGGGGTCAAGTCTGCTATTTTAACGAAAAATGACAATCCATTGTCATTGAGTCAATGTTGTCTACTGAATTCATAATGGTTTTCTACGATATTGACTGCCAACTCTGTATTTTGGCCCCAAAGAAAGAAAAAAGAAAGATAGAAAGAAAGAAAAGAAAGAAAAGAAAAGAAAGAAAAGAAAGAAAAGAAAGAAAAGAAAGAAAAGAAAGAAAAGAAAGAAAAGGATGAAAACAAAAGAAAATTTTATTTCCACCAAAAACACAACGCACAGAATACAAAAAGGTAAATAAAAAGGAATACAATTATACAAAAAAGAAATAAACTCAGTATAAAGTTGTGAGAGCTACCCACAACACTGATATTCTGCCGGCACCTTGTAACACACCACTTGTAGTACTTGTTGGCCCCACTGGTAGTTCATTTTGGGTCCCAGATCTTTAAATAGTCATATTTAAACGATTGGCGTGGTTGTTGAGACACTCCTGTCACGCTATAGGTCGAGGGCTAGATTTTCACCCTGTTTGTGATATTATATTATAAATTATATACAGTGCAATTATCCATACTATTGATCCAAACAGTGTTGGAAAATCAACCTTAATTCATAAAAAATATAAGTAGAAACAAGAACATTTCTTCCTGCACTTTTTCCAAATCTCACACTCAGTCGTGCGAAAGTAAAACTATATGACAGTTGATTAAGTAATATATCAGTTATCTGGCTACTATAGTATTATAAAACATGTTATATTTTCAAACATTAACACACCATCAAATAAATTAACAATTTGACCGCGCATTACGCAAACTGCCCGCGTCCGTATTCTATTTAGAATCGGGTCGATTTCCGACGTTTTTTCACCGCTGACCGTATTTTAACGAGCGAGCTCGAACAAATATTTACACCGGGTGTAATTTGGGTTAATCGAGCTCGCCAGTTACGCCGTTGTTTTGACGTATCACAGATTTACTAGCGTATCACATGCGTTTTATTGCGTTGATGAGAATTGTTGGATTTATTGGTTAGATTTAAAAGACTTATGACCAAGTAATGTAACGCTACTTGAAACGACGGGAAGTCCATCCTCACATATTGAAACCAGAATTGTTTCGAACTGTGCGGGCTCAAAGGCGCTTCCTTCCGCGGACGCTCACACTGTGGAATGAGCTCCCCGCTGTGGTTTTCCCAGTGGAGTACAGCATGGGTGCTTCAAAAAGGGTGTGAAGAGATTTCGTCAGGGTGGTAAAGCGCGAGTGATAGATACCCCTGGTGTTACAAGCGTCCATAGGCTACGGTAACTGCTTACCATCAGGCCGGCCGTTTGCTTGTTTGCTAAAAAAAATGTAACAGAGTGGTATACATGTTTAGTTAGAATTAAGTATATATATAATATATACTTAATTCTAACTTTTTAATAAATTTATAATATATATAATTAAGTATAGAGTAAAAAAAATATTTATGATTTAAACTGTTTTTTTTTACAGTTATTGGTAAACACTAACAACCTAGCAGAACTATATCTAGCATCATACACCTGAAATAATTACAGTTGATAAATATCTTACTTATTTTTCGCATAGCGACCTTCGAAGAGGGACTGGTATTTTTTTCGACATTTTTCGTCATTATACCAAAACAACACAATTTAAAAGAAAATATAAATCTGTTTCAAAATGTGCAAATGAAGCCACATTTCAAAATTCCCATTCGGGCCTCTTTTAAAATGAAAAAAAAAAAGAAAGTCGAGTCAGAATGTTTCAGAAGCACCGATATAGTTAATAACTGTTAAAAAATTGAATCATAGAAATACATAAAAGAGTAGATGCATTCGTTTAAAGATCACGGAAAAATTGCCATGACTCTGCAATCCATTCGAAATACATATCCTAATAATCTTAACACATATATTAAGTAAGAATATTTATTTTAAGATTTTTCGTAAAAATTCCGAAAATTTGGTGGTTGCGCAGCTTAGGTAAAAATAGTTCATATTTATGTCAAATAACGTTTATTTTTAATTGACTTAAGTTTTTTCCCGAATCCCGGGAAAAAAAAATGTTGTCGTATGGAAGTCTCCACTCTGTTCTTCAAAGTATAGGTAAATATAGTCACCTAATTCCGATCTCTGCTTATATGTCACAATAAGCTTACATATTCTTAAATTGTTTTTACGTAAAATATTGCCCTAAATCAGAGCTTACCTCTCATACTGCGTATATACAATACGGATAATGAAATTCACTGGTTCGGCAATGGAATTAAATGCTGAATATGAAATATATCATAAATTGAAATCTCGCACAAACTGAAATAATTCGGTGGGTACGCATTTATATAATGTTGTACAATCATTTTATAAAAAATAATCATTTTATAATTTTTTATATAATTAATGCCAATTTTGTTTTATAAAAATTGTATACTTGGTAACAAGTTGGTACGATTGAAATTAAACCTTATCTTATGCAAAATAAAGCGCATTGTTGCACGAAATAACTTAGACTGGAGTAAAACGTGATACTTATCTGGGATCAAATCAAAGTGACTTCCGATGTCAAAGAAGAAGGTATATGATTGCCCCCTGGTAGATACAAAATTATTCAAATATACCTTCGCAGGTCCTTAAGAATTGTGACTCTAATACCGATCCGGAAGGTTGCATTTGCTGAGAAGAGCCGGCAGTAAACTCAGCAATTACTCTTTTCCAAAGTATCTTAGAATCATTTAAACTCAAATCTCACTGATAAAAATTGCGTGCATTATATTTATCTTCTTACCCCCTTATTCATAATCGCTTTTTAACTAAATCAGTGTAATAGTGTGCCCCGTCTCACTCTTTCGATCACCAAATGTCACCTGTCATATAAAGACTTCGTTTGATAACTTTATTATGAATAAGGGGGCTAGTTTCTGAAGCAACACTGTATTTATTTCACCTCCGTAATAGCTCAATATAAATAATAATAATAATAAATATCCTGGGACATTCCTCACACACGGTCATCTGATTCTGATCCCAAACTAAGCAGAGCTTGTACTATGGAAACCAGATAACTGATAACATATACTACCTTTTGTTTGTAAGTACATGCTTAATATACATAATTACACCCAGACTCAGGACATACAGACATGTTCATGCACACAAATGCATGTCCTGTGTGGGAATCAAAACCACGACTTTCGGCGCCATAGGTGGAATCTTAACCAGAGCGCCAGCTAGCCCGCCGCTCGTAGAATAAAAGTGACCCAATTAATTTAAAAATAAATATTGTATACACAATTTGTCATATTGTGTCAATCGGCTCATGTGTACCAGACGGACCAAGTCGGTAGTTTGTCACGACCCACGGATGTGAGGAAGCGTATAAGCATTTGCTATTCGCGGTGAGCTCTGAATGTCTGTAAGATATTAGGATTTATATTTTATCATCTCTCGTATTTTGAAAGCAGATCTAAAAGTGTCTTAGCGGGATGTAAATGATACTTTACGTCCCTAGGGCGGTAAAGTAAAAGTATTAAAAATAAGTATACTATGTAATCTATATTGTGCAATGACGGAAATAAAATTATATCAATTGTGTTTTTTTTTTGAAGATGGCTGGTGCCTACTTATTTATTATCACATTATTAAAATACGTCTTCAACCTTGTACATTTTGTTTCTGAGTACGAGAGATGACAAATATTTAACATATACCTACGTGCATATTTTTTAGCATTTCTTTGGCTCATAAGTTGTGTTTATATCAATCCATGTTTTTATTAATTACAATAATTAATATACAAATATAAAAAAAAAACAATTATTTATACACAACAAATAATTTTACTTAAGTATATCTCACGTAACTACTAAATATTTTATCCATGTTTATTTATATTCTGAAGTATTGAATGTAGCGTTTGAGAAATACGCAACCGACCGTCTGGCGTCGCCTTATTAACCGCGCTGACAGATTTATGGTAATATAAGACTTATCGCCTTGAAAATAACGACATGCGCGTAATTTAGTTAAAAGGGTTATTTTAGCGCATCAATTAATGGTTAAGATACGGTTTTATAGTAGAGGAAGCTATATGATATATTTTTTATTGACGATGAAAAATTTACGGGCATTTTATTTTGGTTAAAGTTAATTCTTAAAATAGTTTGATTTTTTCTATATGGTAAGGAATGGGCAAGTGCCAAAAAGAGAAAAAGTGAGACAAAAGTTATTGGAACTTTTGTCTCCCTCGCACTTTTTCTCTTTTTGGCACATTTTGTCATAAGTAAGCTTTTGAGATGGCTTTAGTTTAGTAGATAAATATTCCCTCGGGCTAAACAGCTGGATATCAGATCAAACCATAGATTTAGAATTTTCTATTACCGTAGACATCAAACTCTCTTTGTAAACTTCTTGACGGGCCAGTTGGTGCAGTTGGAAGATTCCACCTATCGCGCCGCAGGTCGTGGGTTCGATTCCCGCACAGGACATGCATTTGTGTGCATGAACATATCTGTATGTCCTGAGTCTGGGTTTAATTATGTATATTATGTATGTATTTACAAACAAAAAGTAGTATATGTATTATATCAGTTATCTTGTTTCCATAGTACAAGCTCTGCTTAGTTTAGGATCAGATGACCGTGTGTGAGGAATGTCCCAGGATATTTATTTATTAAGGTATATTTCGGTTTGCCGATCCGACTTCGATCGAATGTTAACTTAAGGTGGGTACTGACTGGTCGCGAGGGTGCTGGGGGAAGGTATCACACTTCCCCCGGGACGAGCTATCACAGCGCCGCGCGTGGAGGGGCGAGCAGGTACGCGATCTGCACGAGAGCCCGCCCCCCTCTGTAGCGCAGGTGGCGACCACCGTGGGGTTTTAGCCGGTAAAAGTCCGGCATAACCTGGCCGCTCCACCCAGGGCGGTCGGGGATCCTAAGAGGATTTCACAAAGCTAAAAAAAAGAAAAAAGTGTACTGACCGGTGTTACAGGGCGTTTACCATTCGCAGCGAGCATGATTGTTACGCCGTGCGCTAAAATCTGTATAACACATTCCCTGTACTGACGCTCGCTATGTTACATACACGTTACATTACACCCCGAAACGCCGGTCAGTGGTGCCGATTCTGTTGTAAATCGCACTAAACTAATTTTAGTGACATCTCATCTCTTTCTTACGAACATTATTGAAAAAGGATAGAACATATTTTAAGTTGTCAAATTAATCTTTGCCGTCTTATTTTGCGTGTATTTAGGCGTAACCGCGATAGATGGCGACTAAATTTATATTGAAAACATGTATTGGACTAATTTGACAGGACTAAATTTCTTACATCCTTTTCTTATGTTCTTTGTTAGAAAGAGACATAGTGACATTAAAATTAGTTTAGTTGTGAGCAACAGAATCAGGGCCAGTACCAGCGTTGCCAGATTTTTTTTCGGGGAAAGCGGGATTTTCACACATCTTGAGTAAAAAAAGCGGGATTCTATCGTCGAAAGCGGGACAAACTAAAAAAACTTTAATTTTTTATTGGCTTACATTTACTTCGACTTAGAAACAGCGCAAGTTTGATCAAAATCGGTTTAGTAGTTTTCAAATAATTTAATGAAACGGACCAATGCGTATGACGGCCTGGCCTATTGATTCGAACTACGGTCATTACGGTGTAGAATCAAACAAAATCGACTTCTAAATACACAAAAAATATGAAATAACGCTAATCTGACACTGTTTTGAAGTCTCCGTAAGAGCACGATGTATTCAATTGAAAATATTTCGCTGGCTTCACATAGAGTTATTTCATACTTTTTAGTGCATTTGAAGTCGATAAAAAAATTCTATGCAATTTCTGTGCAGTGGTGCCTTCACAATTTCCAACTTCTCCATCCAACGATGATTTTACCGTCGCTCGAGTAATCTCCGAAAAGCGGGACTGGGCCTGTCCCGCGCGGGACATTTAATTTGGGGCTAAAAATCGGGACGTCCCGCCAAAATCGGGACGTCTGGCAACGCTGGCCAGTACCCACCTTTAGAGTTTTATTAAAATTTATAGACTTGTTGATTGCAATTTATTGAAGTCTCGCTCTTCTCCAGCCATTTGACTATCAGCAGAATTCAATCTACCCCTCAAGCATCTCAAAAACAACTTAAAACGTAATTTAATTCGTTATTCCTACATTAATATACAGGGTTGAACCGGTCATAACTGGTTTACGACACTATTTACATTGCCCACTGCGCTATACCCGTGTTAATTTTAAAATTGTCTTAATGTAAACACATAAAAAAATTGAAATTATACTAAATGGACGGATGCGGTCATAAAATCGTTGAAGAGCGCCGCGGGGCTCGCGGTTTTATACAAAAAGTCGTGTGTGGGCCACCCTTTAGGATGATTTTACGATATTTAACGATGCTCATTGGACGGTGTCGGCTCTCCTTTATATTTCCAGTTGATTGCCTCTTTCGGTGGAATTGTTTTCAAAGGTAATTAATTTTGACAATAATCTACCTTGGGAGAAGTTTATGATATTAATTTTTCCCAATTTAGTACTGAACGAAACCTAATCATTTCTTGTGAATCGCAACTTTTTTTTTAAGAAAGCCGAAACCCACGTTTCAAATAAGTCATAAACTGTAGCGGAGGAATGGGGGCTTTGTTTACGTTTGATTTTCGTCGATTTTTTGACTATCTACTATCACGTCATAAACACTATTTAGTGATGGAAAAAACCAAATCAATTCAAGTACACCGATGCAATGTGGGTGCGATAGTGGCCACGTTAAGGATTTTATGCTTAAGTCGGGCACTAAATCTGGCACGCGAAGTAGGTACTCTTGCGTTATCTAACTATATCTGTGGGTGTAACCCTCTCATTGTTTTTTTAATGCTTTAAACAAGTCATCGTTGTTTAGACATGTTTCACTTAATACCATTGTCACTTCTGTTTTTATATCATCTTTCCTAAACCATAATTTGGGATACTTCTGAAACTTCCGAGCCAAAAACCATCCAACCGACTAGTGTTAGTAACTGAAACGCTCTCAAGCGAAACGTGATAATGTTTCTTACTTGATTTACTCAAAGGAAATCCATTTTGCCTTGTTCCTCTCTCTTACGTCACGCACTAAGATTACCTCCCCTTGTCAATATTAGCATAGCTAATAACTTACTGTGCAAACAAACCCGTAATGAAACTGTTCAGCTAAAATCAACCTTATTTCCTTATACAATCCTTTCATATTCCAAATTTTGAATACTATAAAGTTGAATTTAATAACTACCAACTGAAGAATTTTGAAGCAAATAAATTTAAGGTAAAAAAAAACAATTATTTCAAATATAGAACAGTTCATAACAAATTAATTCCAATTTTAAAATTTACTAATTAAGGTTGGTTTTCACTAAGCCGACGTAACACCTGTTGCGACTATATATACAGGGTGTTGTTTTGGTCGGCGACAAGCGACCCAGGAGCGGTAGTACAAAATATATATTCCCCTAAAATGGACTTAATTTAATTAAATACTGTAAATATGTTGAGAAATACCTTATTCAATTTGAAATAAAATTACCGCAAATTATGGTTACTATGCACGTGCACAGGCTAAAGCTAGGCGCAAGCCGCCATCGCCCCACCCCTTTACTCCCTCGTACTCCCGTTGAGTATTATGTCTACACTTTAGCTTATTACATGATTTTCAAAATTTTAATATTTTAAAAAATTAAGTATTTTTTTTATATTTTTTTTAGCACCAGTATCATTTGTATTATCGACCCTGAGTCGCTCGTCGCTGACCAAAACAACGACCTGTATAGAATAGGCGTCGACATTAATTCGCTTTGACGCAATTTGGCGAAGTTGTTAGCGGATCGTCTTATGTTGCAAGCCCCGATATTTGAGATTCAAGGACTCTTGAAAATAAGGGATTATATACAGTGACTTTGTATATCCAGACATTTAAAACCATAACAGTATTGTGAATTAGTGTAGTGATACGTAAAACTAAATCATGCGCAAAATACACGAATCGATGGAAAATCGGCGATAAAATTACGGGCAATATTTGTTTCCAACGAAATAAAAATATGTGTAGCCTTTTTCGAAGCTTATTTTATTAGATACATCGAAAGGGAAATTAAATTACATGGTAGCTTTATTTCTTATTTCAATTGTTTTCTTTCGTTTGTTCATTTGAACTAAATATAACTAGACAATGGGTAAAGTAACTCCTAGTAAAAAGTATTTAATTGCCAACTAAAAAAATGAATTAAAACTTAATTGGAATTTGGAATCAATCTTTAAATTCTTTATTTAAATTCAAATGTGCACAAGCAATACCATAGAATAGTAATTCATACGTCAGAGGCTCATAGCAGTTTGATGTTGCCTATCTGATGGACAACTCAATGAATGTATTTGTACGGAGAATTCTCTTTTTTATGGCCTATGGATGAATCGGACGTACTTTTATCATTTGAAAATACAAAAAAATTCATAAATATAGATTGTGTTTGACCACACTCACCGTAGTAAGTGAAGATTTAACCCCAAGTGATACACAAAACTCAAAATAAAACAAGGCAACGCACGCAAACATTCATCACCCACCATCATATTTCATTTAACATAAAAAATGATAAAAAAATTGCACTGCTCAAGACGAGCATTGAATCCGGGACTGGCATGCATTGCCATAATAATTCAACCGGCCGGCTAATTGACAAGGCCGGTGTCAATCTGCGCGTACGCAAGATGACGGGCGCTGACAGATGCGCTTATATTATGGCTGTGTAAAGGTTTTGCCACACTGTGAGCTAATAACAACATTTTCCTCGTTATCTTAATTTCGCTATTAAATTTTACTTGCATATTGAGATCGCCAATTTAGCAGTGATTTCCATTCTTCCAAAGGCTAAGATTTATCAAAAAATCACACGTGCTTTCCTAATATCGGCAGTTTCAAACTTCATTTTGAGATACCTACCTACTACATTTCCACGTAGTGGGTATCACAAAATGAAAATCAACTCTTTCCGTTGAAAGCTAATTACTTAAGCCACTAAATTCGTCTCTCTTTCTTAGTGGATAAAGGCCTTAAAGTCACTGGCATGTAAGAATAAAACCTTTTTACATGTCTTTTAGTTGGAGGTTGAATGTATTTCATATTTTGTGAAGGTTTAAATCAATGTGACGTGGTAGGTAACAGAATTTATTTAAAAAAGTTTGCGTTGTTTTTGAGTTGCTTGATTCTTTGACCACTGACATGATACATTGGTCGATTCATGGACGTATAAAAATCAGGACAGAGCACCGCCTTAGTGAAGAAGTAAGGGAAGCACTATATTTATGTGTGAGTAAAATCAGTAAAAACCCAAGCAGGCACAAGTGATACTGAGTCTTATTGTCACTATCGACGTCTCAATGCGAAATGACAACCAATCGGCTTACTATGGTATACATTGTGTGTGCGGCTAGTATTTACGAGACGGCCCTGCTTCCTTGGGGTGCTTCACATCGTATAAGACGTCACTCCGTTCTGATTTTTTTATACGTCCATGGGTCGATTTAGTTCTGGGGCCCAATTCTCACCCAATCGAAACTGATCGCTCGATCGAAAAAAGCACGAATTCTAACTTTTACGAACGTTACGTTATTCTGGCAATTTCAAGGCTGGCATATTTAGAAGGGAAACCAGTCAGCTAGAGCGTTGATTGGTCGGGACCGTTCGAATTGACTCCGCCCCTCGAAATTTTACAGTCGAATAGGACTCGAACCGTAAGTTCGATTCGAAGGCTAGTTCGAGGGAAGTGAGAATTGGGCCCCTGGGCCCCAATTCTCAGCCACTCGAATTCATCACTCGTTCGAAATAAAGTTCGAACTCGTACTTTTTTCGAATGTAAATCCAATTAGGCTATTCTGACAATTTCGAAGCCGCCATTTTCTCTCATTTTAGCTAGGACCGCTCGAACTGCTTCGACTGGTCGGGACCATTCGAAACGTATTTCGAATGCGAACTATTAAACGTCAAACAGTTAGGTTGTCATTTTGAAACGTAATGACAGATAAGCCTAAGGATTTTCGTTACGCACAGCCAATATTTTTTTCATATTCCTTTATAATTATTATATAAAATTGATTAACTTATGCATTCCGGATATATTAAGATATAAAAAGTGTAAAACGTTGTTTTAAATATTTTAGAGTCATTATAATCTTTTTAAATTTTAACTTAAGATATAACCAAAGATATAACATTATCGCGTACGTTAACAAAACGCAATTATCAAGTGAAACGAAACGCATTGTGCAATTTGTATCTATCATAATGGCAACATTTATTCCTTACACTCGAACTTAGTTGGATTAGTGTCGAGAATACAGGAATCGAAAAATAGACTCCGTCCCTCGAAATTTTACGGTCGAACTAGCACTCGTAATGCAAGTTCGATTCGAAGGCCAGTTCGAGGGAAGTGAGAATTGGGTCCCTGGTCGTCGATTCAAATTTAATAAATTGACGGGTTTTTTAGTATTTTGATTGGTCCCCGAATATTTACTAAATTAATGGGATTTTTGAAGTGATTTGCAAGCTTTTTTAAGGATTTTTATAAAGGTCTCTACGATGACATTACATAGTTTTCGGTCGTTTAGTTTTTCAGAGTCATGGTGATATCCGAAAAAAAATCGTAGTTTTGTTGATCAAAGCCAATGATATCAAAATGGTCTTGCATTGCTTGGTTTCAAATGAGCTTTCAACCGCGGACGCTCAGTTTGTGGAAAGAGCTCCCCGCCGTAGTTTTCCAGAGTATAGCATGAGGTTCTTTCAGAAGGTGTAAAGTAAATTTTGTAGAATCGGCAACGCGCGAGTGTTGGTGTTGCAAGCGTTAATAGGCTACGGTGACCGCTTACTATCAGGGCCGTACGCTTATTTGCTACCTTAGTATGATCTGCGTCTGCATTTTTTATAATTGAAAAGTCATTATTGCCAAAGTCTATTTATTACCGTCCTTGTCATTATTCACGTCATTGATAGTGATAGTAATAGATATATAATTGAAGATTAGCATTTATAAAATGTAGGTAGTTTAAAAGACTACATTCGATTTCGCGTCGATATTGAAATAGTTCGCTTTTATAAGACCAATAAAACACCTCGTATGTATAAACAAATTGCATGACATTCCATGATGAAGTACGGAGCGCCTTAATAAATTCTTTCGCATGTAACTGTCATGTATTTTAATGAAAAATTAACTCCGTTTGTTTCTTTGTTTGTTTGACCTTAAGGTAAATCATTTTGTTTATTAATATTGCAATTTAAATGTTTATTTATTAAATGGCATATGAAATTTGTTGTCTGGTACAATTCAAACGCGTATTTCCTGGTATATTTTTTCAGATTTAGGTAACTTTGATTTGCAAAGATTTTAAAGCGGGTGGTTGACTATTTCTTTGACAATATTACTTAGGCTTTAGGATGAATTGCAACTAGTCCCAATTCCAAAATCCCCTCCACATTCTTTTATAGTTTCCCCCTAATAGGGAGAACTCATCGATCTCTATGGGAGAACTGTAGACTAGGTTAGTTTTTTTTATGGTTGTACATTTTAAGAGTTAATTTTTGAGTTTAAATTGTGTAATATCTAAAATTGATCCGAGTCCATCTTCAAGGCTGACTTCCGAATCGGTGATATCTTCAGGCCTTCATAAAAGGCCTCCTGGGGCCTTAACTAGACTATGTTCTCACCATCTCAGGCCACACCATCACGGACCATGGTGTGATTGTGGTCAAATACTGGCATAAATAGTAAAAATAATTTTAAACATCCGGTCAAGTGCGAGTCGGACTTGCACACGAAGGGTTCCGTAACGACATTTTATTGTAGCAATAGAAATACACATTCTGTGGAAGTTTCAACTGTCCAGGTACCTATTACGGTTCATGAGATACAACTTACAGACAGACGCACAGAGATCCCTAAAAACATCTACAAACTTTCGTATTTATAATTTCGAGACAAGATACGTTTATGTATTTTATGGTAATTTCAAACATTATGATTCCAATTTCCCATGCAATGATTCTGCTTATCACAGATGTGGCCCAGCTAAGGCAAACCATATTAAATTCCGACGGCACTCCGATAAAATCTAAATAGAGGCGAGATGGGCCCGTCAGGGGCCGACCACCGGCTGGACCCAAGCCAAATACACTGTAAGTAGCGGTTTGATGGTAATAGACCTATCTCATGTTGACGGTACTCCGGAGATATGTGATTACGTGTGACAATTTTTAATCTGTTGATTATGAAATTAAGGTTTTTTAGGTCAACTTTTTTTTACCTGGTGGTAAGATCCCTTTAGAGTTAGTAATACCAAGCAATCCAATTCCGCAACTAGTCAGTGATTTTGCACTGATTTTGAACAGTAAGGACCAATCACTGCATCGTGTGTTCTTGACTTGGCCAATCAGAGCGCATGTGTCGTTGTCTAAGCGAATCAGAAAGCATTGTCGGTGGCGGGAAATTGGCGGACAAGATTTCAAGTCAAAGTCAAAGCCATTTATTCAATTTAGGCCCTATTAGGGCACTTATGAAGGTCAAAGCAAATGAAGTTACCACCAGCTCGTAAGTCGGCCTTCAACTGAGAAGAACAGGCAAGAAACTCACCAAGGTTACATTTTTAAATATATTTTGGACAATCTGACTATATTGGCTATTCTTTCCAAAACATTATACATACATACATTTTTTAATTTTACAAAATAAAATGCAATGAGCTCTGGCGACCTTACTCACGCGCAGGAACACATAAAGCTATTTAGCTGAATTTTTATCGAACCCACGACCTGCGGCGCGATAGTAGGAATCTTTACCAAAGTCTTAACCAAACGCGCTAACTGGCCCGTACTATATTGTGCTTCACTTTCTTATAAGGCGATGCTTCGTCCTGATTTTTTATACATCCATGTCAGTCCCATTGTAGAAGCCGTTTGTATTTAGGTGTGAAAATTTGGTCACTCATAAAACATAACCGTGTAATAAACAAGTAAACAAACCTCATATTATAACCGTATCGCATAACCTAGTACAGTATTATCCAACTGATATGGCTTACCCATGTACCTGCGCAGCAGAGTTTTTGTACATTTTCAAAGCGCGGAAAACCGCTATTGGTCGGCAGCTGCCGCCATGTTAGCGCGCGCCGTGCGGAGGGGCGTGACTTGCGAGTGAGACGGAACTAACAGCTGCAGTGTAAGTATAAGTTTTTAGCATTCTTTCGTTAATCTTCGGGGCCACTTTCTTTTCTGTGCGAACGAAGATTCACGACGCGCCTTATCAGTTGGGTACTACTGTATACAAAAACAAATACTTATAAGAATACCACGTGTTTGTTCGTTCTACGATAACATCTAAATGGTTTCCCTAAGGTACGCTTGTCAACGTCTGGAGTCACGCCAACCGGTCTAGATCACAATTATAGGTACTAGGTTCAATTCTATTGTTCCACTACTGCAATTGTCCTTAATAAGGTGATGATATCTGTTTAATGGTGTCCTTATTTATGATGATTAGGTAGTGATCGGTTTTGAATGATAAAGAAGCCATATGTTGTCTCAAGAATTACTCTAGCTATTCCTCGCGGATTTACCTGCGTTCTCAGGATGAGATTCAGCAGTAACTTTTTACCAAATTTCACGGAAATCTGTTCAGCCGTTACGGAGCTGATAAGAAACATAAATGCATACAAACAAGTTTTAACATATTTTCTTTGCAGGATTAGGAGTTCTGATTTTTTAATCAAATAAAGAATTGATTGTATCAATTGAAAAATAAACCTCAATGCCATAGAGTCGGACAAGAATATATGGTTGTAGTAGCTTCTCTCTGCACTTGCATCCCCCTGGCTAAGTGACAATTGTACGAATAAGCATAAAATAATAATGTATATATTGTGTAAGTATTTGGAAAAAAAGCTGTAATATTAAATTAAAAGATCTTCCACAAAAAAAAAAAACCTTGCTGAGTTTCTTGCCGGAGTCTTCTCAGTTTAAGTGTATTCCGAACCGGTGGTAAATTCAACTGTATGTACATAACGTTCATAAGTGCCTTACTAAGGCCTAAACTGAATAAATGACTTTTTGATTTTGATTTTGAGTCGAACTGTTTACCGACTTTGTCGTAAACAAAAAAAATATCTTTCTTCATCTCAATTTTTATCCCGGAAAAACAAGAAACCTTGGTAATGTGGATGAAACCGTAGGTCGGAATGTAGTTAAAAATATTAAGCTACCGAAGCAAGTCCTCATAACAGTTAAAAACTACTGAGTGTAGATAGACATAGCTAGATATTTGTACCAACGTAGATACATGTGCATTAATGTAAACAGTAATTTGCGTACTGTTCGTGCCAAATGTACTTGGGTTACAGCCAACTCGGTCGACATAAGAGTCCAAGTGCAAGGTGACTGCAGTAGGCTAACCGGGAAATGTCCTTGAATTTTTTTTGTCTATGTATCTCTTTTTTCTATTAATTTTTTTCTCGCCTTTTCTGGCAGAGATATTGAAAGGCTTGTATCAACGTCAAAACCTTTTGTCAAAATTTTTTTCGCAAAGCAATTTTTTTTTAGTTATGAACTACTTTCTATAGAAGGAATTCTATAGAATAATATTCAGAGTTAAACATTAAATAAAATAAATAATATTAAAATAGATATCACGTGAAGTATCATTAAAAAGGTTATATTAGATAGCAAAAAAAGCCGAATTTTTTACGTTTATAATGTAATCTGTTAGTGACCAAATATTTTTTTATAAATTAACGCAATGACGACATTTTAAGCAATATAATTTCGATTACTACACCTTGTACGATTAAGAAATCACGATACTTTTTATGCTATTGGCTGTTTATCACATCTAACATAATAATGGGCAGTGAATTGTTCATTTTGTGCCTTAGGCGCGTAATCTTTAAAGGTTGAGAAGCCTACACCTGTTATGAGACCTTTAACGCATGATATTGTTATTAATTTGTTTTAAGTCGGTGATAGTTTAGTAGCAGTGACGTTTAATGCCGCGGCAAAGTCACCGGTGCAAATCCTGCAATAAATTTCGCCGCCGATTAGCTACCACCCTCCAATGCGTGTGTTCCTACTGGTGGATTTCAGAATCAGTTCCCTTCGGGGCTTTGTGTGCTTACCACCTTCCGCTAAATCATCACTGACCATTGTGACATAATTATGATCACACACTGGCCACATAGTATTTTTTTAATTGACACTTACTTTTTTCTCACTGCCAATATATTTTTGAACATAGAATTACACAATTTCAGATAAAAAAATGGATTCTAATTTTCAATTTACTTGAGCTACTGAATACTTTGTACTTGCAACTTGATTTTATGCGGACCTGAAGCCCTAAACCGGACAGGCGGACCTAACAGCCGAGAAATTTAAAAAGATTTTCATATTCCCAATACCGGTATCCATCGACTGGTTTTGGTATCGCAATGGTGCAGTCCTACTTATTTTTTATTTTTTTGGAAATTTAACTTGAAAATTTGTACTTGAGAGCCAGACCTTCTGTGCTCCTGAGTTTACTGCTGTTGGTTATACCACAGTAAGTTGTGGCCAAAATACTTATTTGGAGGCGCTAGAAACAGCTGCATCCAAAAGAACTAGATTCTTTCGTTCTGGCAATGGATCCTCATGACGAGGGTATTTTCTGGTCATCAGTTTTGTATTTCAGAACTATTTTTATTTAAGGAGAGGTACTTAGAAGGTAGCGTTTATTCGCTCAAAGAGCAGCTTGACTTTGAACCTTCACCGCAAGCATCCATATAGCTATAGTAACCGCTTACCATCAGACGGGCCTTAAGCTTGTATACGGACGACGTCGTCTAAAAAAATATTATTATTTACTTACATAAAAAACATGTTTCTGCACCCAGTACCTATATGTACCTAATTAATTTGGATATTAATATATTTTACTTTTATTATTTGGCAGCAAAATAATTCTTAGCCGCACCATAACGTATATTTCCTAAAACTTTATCTGATTGGGTGAAAAACTAAACATTCCAATCGGTAAAATAATTTGCGAAATATATGCTATGCTAATATTAGATGTAATCTTCATTAGTGATGTCATATTAACAGACAGTTCGGTATAGTTGATAGTAGTTAACATTTTAGTCGATTTATAGTCGATTATAGTGTCCTTTCTGCAGACAGCAGATTCGCTTTGCTGTTTATCGTAAAATACTATATGATTACGTTAAATTTTACCCAATACAGGGTTTGAGTTGTCCTGGTTTCCCGTATTAAAAGTAGCTTATGTCCTTTGAATGCCTTTAGTTACCTGCTTGTCTCATCGTGATTGGTTATAAGGTACGGCTTATTTATTCATGCCTCATTTACATAATGTACTTACATACACAGTGTTAGAGTAATTACTTATTTTAGTTTATGAGTAACTTTTGTGTATTGATTCTGACAACCCTATGAATTTTGTCCATTACATGTATTGATATAAAATCCAAATATTTCTACGTAATCTGTGTTTTACTGAATAAATAATGAGCTGGTGCAATATCAGCAGACAAAACTAAAACTCATTTTAAGTTAATTTGAATGTATTATTGTGAACCCTATTCGACACATAAAACAGTTTAATCACTGATTCTTAAAACATTTAATCGCCTAAAAACTAAAAATTAGTTTAGAGTTAGTTTGAATGAACGCTATTCGACTAATAGAACAGTTTAATCCACAGACATAAATCTAAATACTTAACGCAAGTCCCTCCATCTGTATGAAAACCAAGCGTGTCACTTTTTTTCTACCTACCATGTCACAAGATTGATTTAGTTAGGTTGGCATTAGATTTTTAACCTGAAAATGAAGCGATCCGTAGTGAGCTAAACACATCCCTCGCTGCACATCTCTGGTAGACATGCAGCCTTCTGCGAGTTCCCTGTCCGCGCGAAACAGTTTCAAAAGAAGAACATTGTTCTCCCTTTTACATACACTCGCGTCATCTATTTAGATGTATATCTATGGTTGAATCATTGATTCTTATAACAAATAATCGACTAAAAAACTAATGTCTCAAACATATCACAAGCGTCGCATCACTAAACGCATAATAAATGATAAATAATTAATATCACCTGTTAAGTAAGTTATTTGATCGAGAGGCTTCCAGAACTCTCAAGACATTGATCGATCGCTTGACTGAAGCATGTGTTCACTGCTAACATAACTTTACATCCCATCTAACATTGCCACAAGATTCTTAACCTTACACCTGAAGCAATAAGGAAGTGAACACTGCAAGTGATGATTCAGAGATACCGTTGGTAATATTGTAAGAATGCACGTGAATAATCATTGTGTTTATAACGAAATATGTTTTAAAAAGCTTTTGTGCTAAAGTTGATTTTAGCTTGAATTTTTTTAAGGAAAAAAGTATTTATTAAATAATGGATTGTGTAAATAACATAATTTATTTGTTGTCTTTTTGAGATGTCGCATCACAGAAAAAGAAATAAACTGTCGCATATTTCACAGGGTAATCAACTATTTGGATACGCTGCCACTGTAATTTTTTTAAATTAGTTTTGTCGAAGACTTTTGTAATAATCAGTACTAATATAATACAATACAGTATATTGTGGATAGGCAGAAAGGATGTGAGTCAAATTAGTCCAATGCTTGTTTTCAATATAAATGTTGTCACCATATATCGCGGTTACGTCTAAATACCCGAAAATGAATACGGCAAAGACAAATTTGACAGCTTTAAATATGTTCTATCCTTTTTCAATAATGCTTGTAAGAAAGAAATGTAATGTGACTAAAATTAGTGAAATGAAATGAAATAATTTTATTCATTCAAATAGGCCTTCACAGGCACTTATGAATAGTCAAACTCTAATATTCTAATGCACGGTTCGGAAGGTTGATTTTGCTGAGAAGAGCCGGCAATAAATAGTTTAGTACGATTTACAACAGCATCGGCACCATTATGTTAAAAAAACTAAAATATGTCAACGACCACTAGTCAACCACTAGTCCCATCCAGTTACCTTTAATTCCATTAGTTACTTCCACAGAGGTTAGAAGTTAAGGTTAACTTAGAACTTAAACCTGTTTGAACTTAGTTTAACTTCTAACTAAACTATGTCCCGGTGTTTGGCTGGCGATGCACTTTTGTCTTGATGAGTTTAAGTTGAACTTACCGCTTAAATGAATAATATTTTAAATTACTTTAGGCCTTGCGTATTTAAACTAAGGTTCATTTTCTAATGAAGTTATGTAAAACGCTATCAACCATACTACATTAAATATTTTGTAATGATGTGGCTGCGCCATTGAGCTATTATTACAACGTATAGAGAAGACGCCACATCACAACTATGTTTCGTTCAAGTGAGGCTACACTCGTTGTTGTAGAACGATGTACGAAACGCGGAAGCGCCGTGAAAATCACAGGGTTTGCGAGAAAAATAGTCCTAAAAGCGTTATAGCACTACGTGTTTCTACTGTCTGCTTAGACGACTAATTATTTTTGTTTCAGCTGTATTTTCAGCGCTAAAGAGTATATGACTCTAAAAAAATGAGACACAACCTTTGCTTATGAAAGCTTCTCTATACGTAGTAATAATAGCTCAATGGGCTGCGCTTACTTTTATAATTAATTTAAGACACCCTGCCTGTCAAATGCGAAAGTTTGTGTGTGTATGACTGTTGCCACTCGGCTCTGTAACGGCTGAACTAGTTTAGATACAATTCGACACAGAGATAAATCATACCCTGGAATAACATACATAAAAGACACTTATCCGGGGAAAACGTGACGTCCTCCGGGTACCGATCTAATGAAACAAATGCGGGTGGAGTCGCGGGCTTAAGTAACATATTTTGTAACTCATAATACAATGTATTAGAATATATTTGATGCATTATTTCGAGACCTAAAAATAAATTGAAGCATTTACCTCGCTAAGTGTATATTTATATTTTTTTTTATAAATTACCTTCAACCAATCTTGAAGCACTCCCGTATTGATGGCATTTACACCGAATATCGCCTTCATAAAAGTGAGGGAACCCTAAATTTGATTCATATTTCCTTTTCACACTTCACCTTTAGGGTTGTCAAATTTAGATAGACCACACATATGATATGTGTGAATCATAAATTATTTTACAATAATTCCGGCACATAGGTTGGAGAGTAACATAGGCTACATCCTTTTAGGGGTCCGTATCACAAAAGAAAAAAAACGTAAAAGGTAGAGCATGGCGTTTATTCGTTCAAAGAGCAGCTCTACTGGGGAAGTACCTCCACCTTACAGAATACCGCAGCCAAATAACTTTATGTTGTGTAAAGTTGTGTTCCTGCGCGTGAGTAAGGTCGCCAGAGCTCATAGGGGAGGGGGGAAGGTCGGTAACGCGTGAGCGATGCTACGTGTGTTGCAAGCGTCCATATGGCTACGGTAACCGCTTAGATACCATCAGGCGGGCCGTATGCTTGCTTGCCGACTTGATAGTATAAAATAAAAAAACGGATACCCTATAGACCTAATCAAAACCTAATACTTCCCGTTGACCTAGAACTTTGAAATTTGGCAAGAAGCGAGGTCATGTAGCACAAGTAAAGGAAGAAATCCGAAAACCGTAAATTTGTAGTTGAATCACAAAAAAAAACGATAAAAGGTGAAAAATCTTCGAGACTCGATTCCCGTGATTATTTACATACCTACAAGTCTGTACGGAACCCTCGGTGCGCGAGTCCGACTCGCACTTGGCCTGTTATTTTTTAACTTACTTCCATACTAATATTATAAATGCGAAAGTAACTCTATCTGTCTTTTACTCTTTCACGCCTAAACCGCTGAACCGATCGCGATGAAATTTGACAAACAGACAGGTGGCCTTTGTGATGGTGTAGGACATAGGCTACATTTCATTTCAAGACCGCTGGTTTTACTGCCTGGCGGTAACTATTAATTTATTATTATTATTTCTAATACATGTTGGTAGCCCTAACCTTACTAAATCAAAATTCGCCTTGGATAGGATATAGGGTTGTGTCTCCTGAATATTTATCAAGAGCGGACAGGGTGGACACAGCTGTGTGTCGCTACAATTGAAATGTGACAGATTTAGGTGCTTTTGAT
This sequence comes from Polyploca ridens, assembly GCA_951394255.1. NCBI lineage: Eukaryota > Metazoa > Arthropoda > Insecta > Lepidoptera > Drepanidae > Polyploca > Polyploca ridens. The sequence goes on from OX596268.1 coordinate 2,651,239, forward strand.
ACGCCGCGATTGTTTGATTTAATAACTGCATTGTTTTGTCAAGTTTTTGGACAAGGATTTCCCTTATTTTCTTTACATTTTCCCTGATGTACATCCCTAAAGTAATGCTTAGTTGAGTTTGTTTTACCTAATATTTTATTAGTTTAACAATACAATAATTAAAAAGATACGATTCTTAGGCCCACTTGCGTCAACCTGCAAATTTCTCTTTTTTAATCGACTTAAAAAAAAGGAGATTATCAGTTCCACACGCATGTATGTAGTATTATTGGAACTGCAATATATTCACATATGATAATCTATTAGGGCTTCCAAACAAATATACATAATTTCATAGATGTATGTATGTATGTTTGTCTCCGCATATCTCCGAAGTTATTAATCGGATTGTAACCATTCTTATTGGTTTACATTTACTTCAACTTAGGGAACAGAGTAAGTTTTATCGAAATCGGTTCAGTAGTAGTAGTTTCAAGATATGGACAAATATGTGTGACGGTCTGGCTTATTGATACAAGCTACGGGTGTAGTGTCACAGGAAAAACGTCTCAAAACCTTGGTCAAATTCTAGTGCATACAAGAAAAACTAAAAATGACGAAATAAAAAAGTAATTTAATTAATTACTTTTTTATTTATACCAATAAGGTGGCAAATAAGCATACGGCCCGCCTGATGGTAAGCAGTTACCGTAGCCTGTGGACGCTTGAAGAATCTTGACACTATTCCTGAAGAATCCCACGCTGTACTCCCTTGGGAAAATCTCGACTGTACAAGACACAAATAGGTTTATGAAATGCTCGTTCTTATAGTAAGGAAGACATTTCAACACTTGGTGAACCAAACACTCGCAATGCAGGTAAAATTTTAATTGAAATACTATGTAAAATGCAAATCAAGTTGAGCTTGCGGGATTACATTTGGGTTCCGTAAACTTTGGAATGCACTCTCTTAATTGTTGAAATCGAGAGTAAACTAACTTGTGTCTCCGATTGGGGTCGACTAAACCTAGTCCATTTCAACCCCACCAAAACTCAAGCCTGCGCGTTCACCGCTAAGAAAACCCCATGGTCTGTGGCTCCACAATTCCAGAGCACTTCCTTGAACATCAGTCAAAGCATCGGGATCCTCGGTGTCAACATTTCTGGTGACGTTTTGTTCCGTAGTCACATAAGCGGAATTCTTCCACTTGCAATTTTTTTGTATACCTCTAATTTGGCATACAAGCATACGGGCCGCCTGATGGTAACCAGTTACCGTAGCCTATGGACGCTTGCAACCCCAGGGGTATCTCTCGCGCGTTGCCGACCCTGCAGAAATCTCTTCACACCCTTTTTGAAGAACCCCATGCTGTACTCCATTGGGAAAACCACGGCGGCGAGTTCATTCTACAGTTTGAGCGTCCGCGGAAGAAAACTCCTTTTAGCCCGCACAGTTCGAAACAATTCTAGTTAGAATGTGTGTGGATGGACTCCCCGTCGATGGCAAGAGTTGCGATAGTGGAAGGTAGGAACAATTCTTTAGAACACTCCGTTGTACAAGCGATAGACACACATAAGGAGGCAAATTCTCTCCTCAGACTGAGGGGCTCTAAACCGCTTGTAAGCTCGGGAGCTCTTACAAAACAAAATAAAATAACAGTAAGAAATAATATTTATTGTTTATCGATTTATACAAAAATACTCCAATCTACTAAATTGTTGATAAGTAGGTAAAGAAACTTAAGTAAACTTAGAGTTAACTTATTTTACTTTGCTGTAGCAACCTAAAATCTAGATTAACCCTAAACCAAAGTCTTAGGTTATATAGGTTAAATATTGCTGTAACTAGTAATAAATATTTAAAATACAAGACTAAAAAAACACACGAAATTAGAGAAAAAATTAAGATCTTGATACAAATTGATTCACTCATGGCGATCAATAGAGTTCTGGTGCTTGTCATCTATAAGTTTATTGTCATCTTTTCTTACGGGTATATTATTATCAATATCTAAGTGAATAGTACGCGGGTTGCATTCAGTACTTTGCGATAGTTTTTCCAGCATAATACTGAATTGTTTGTTCATTTTCATTTCCATACTAGCTATAAAGTTTTGAATATTATCCAAAATTTTTTGCAAATTTTCAATTTTTTTTTCGACATCATCTATTTTTTTATCAACACTTATAATTTCCTTCTTTATTTCACCTATTTCTACAACTCGTTTCAGTCTGTATATATTATTTATGTCCGAATATATAAAATTGTTATCACCGTCAATTGCTATACCGTAAAAATTGGCAGAAAATACTTTTTTCACCGTCTCACCATCCTTCAGGATCTCATATAGTCCATCCACCGTACTAAAGTAAACTTTGCCGTTTCTGTCTTCGATCACCGCGTTCACATAATCATTATATAAAGCAACAGCTTTTGCCCCTTTCTTCTGTTTGTAAAGCACTGAATTTATACTAAAGAAGACCGAATCTTCTTTATCAATAAAACATTTCCATACTGAACCAGAAATGTCAAAATCAAAAAACTTTAGTGATTGTCCAGCATTTAATGAATAAAGACCGCTTGTGTTGTATTCGTTATAATATAGTACTCCTTTATAATACACATTCCATATGTTGTGACCTGCAAGACCCACTATTTCTGATTTATCAGCTATGGGGTTATATTTATAAATGCCCTTAGTGGTTGCTATGAACACATCTTTGGTCTGCTGATTAACGGTTAGGGTGTTGGCAAATACAACTCCTTCAATATGTCTGAGCTCTTTGGTATTTAAATCTAATCTTGCCGTCGAATTCCTGTTGATGCGAAAGTATAAATAGTTTGTAGAGTAATCGATGCACATCGAATTCGGTATAGAGATATTTTCGTACAATACTTCCGTCTGGTAGCGGACGCCGCTGATGATGACCTCATCGTTGCTGATGACTGCTTGGACGAGGATGAGGATCGATATAAAAACGGTAAGTTTCATTTTGATCTGAAATAATAAATGAAAATCATGGTTTGTTCATCATCCTAGATCAATACTCAATATTTCGGAGTTGGTCTCATTACAAAACTTACTTTGCCTGATAAACCGTACCCAGATTTAAAGAAAATAGTATTGTTCACCATTCCTATGTTAGCAAATTAATGCCCCACTGTCAAATTATTATAATAATTCCCTAATAAAAAAAAATAAAAAAAAATCCCTATTATGTGTGTTTGGTGGCAGTGACGTCGAATGTCGTGGCGAACAATGTTGGCTCGAATCGTACAATGACCTATTTCGGTGAAGAAAACAAGTGTCGAAATCAGAACATATTACTCAACTTTGTAGCACCTGCCGGGTACTGGTGTACACCAGCGATAGAGGGCCAGGTTCCGTTCTAGGCTTTTTGTGCTCGCCACCATCGGCCACATAATCGTCCTCAAGTCTATACATTGAAAAAAATATAGTCACCCACAAATTGCCACCAACTTTCAAAACGAAATTTCAACTTACGTACTGTCCAGGAGTATCACAGTCACAACTCACTCGCAGTTCCACTTTGTAACTAAATGACAAATAATTTAATGTAAAATTTTATACTCCAGCGATATTATCTAGACGCTGTGGTCTGTGATAATGATAACCTAAATATAAACATTTTTTTCTTTAAATTTGATTATAAATATTAAATAACATGTTATCGAGGTCAGTGGCGTAAATTACACAAAATCTTGAGTATCAAAATTCAAAAGATTGACAAACAGGCAGTCAGTCCACCGCGTCGCGTATATAATTTTTCATTTCCATACTAGCAATATTTTTTTGCAAATAATAATTTATTTCATTAACATTATTATATTCCTTTTTATCACCTATTTCTACGACTGGTTTTAATCTGTATATTTTTGTTTTATCTTCGCATATAAAATTGTTTTCACCATTTCACTTTTTTCACTGTGTTTTTCATCTTTCAGGATCTCATATATTCCATCCTCCGCACTAAAGTAAACTTTGCCATTTCTATCTTCGATCACCGCGTTCACATACTGACCATGTAAAACAACAGCTTTTGCCCCTTTTTCACATAGCACTGAATCAGAATAAAAAATCTCCATACTGAACCAGAAACGTTAAAATCCCGAGCTCCACGAGCGGTTTAGAGCCCTTCAGTCTGAGGAGAGACTTTGCCTCCTTATGTGTGTTCTACTGCTTGTACAACGGACAGTTTTCTAAAGAATTGTTTGACTTGATGCCCACGGCCACCTTCCACCATCGTAAATCCCGCCATCGACAGGGTATCCATTCTCACACATTGAAACCAGAATTGTTTAAACTGTGCGGGCTCAAAGGAGTTTTCTTCCGTGAACGCTCGGACTGTGGAATGAGCTCCCCGCCGTGGTTTACCAATGGAGTACAGCATGGGGTTCTTAAAAATGGGTGTGAAGAGATTTCTTCAGGGATGGCAACGCGCGATTGTTACCCCTGGTGTTGCAAGCATCCAGGCGGGTCGTTTGCTTGTTTGCCACTTTAGTGGTATAATAAAATATAATAAATCACTGAGTTTGTTGTCTGATTGTAGTCATAATGCTGCAGTTAAAGCGGATACACTGTCCGTAGTCACATTGTGTTGTATTGTGTCTCAGCAATATTGCTGCCTGTACAAAATTCGTTATTCAATTAAGAGGGCGTCGTGCGAAGGCAGCGCGCGGCAAATAGGTGTTTTACTGCGGGTTAGCGTTGTGTGTGTCGACACGCACACAACAGTCAGTACTCTCAGCTCGGTTGGCCGTTTGCACCCGCACGATATAAGTAAGTAAATTAAAATTTTAAAATAATAATATTTTGTGTTGATTGACATCAGTTACAATGAGAGGACATTGTATTATGTGTAGCTAATTACTAGTATGGAATACTAATTAATGTATCCATATTCTATTCATATATTATGTAAACGCAATTGTCATCAAAATCATATATTTGTTTAAAATACCTAATAAATATCAAGTTTTGTTGCAGTTAGTTTAACTCTTTAGATACTGGTCCGATTGCTCTCAAAATTTATATTTGTGAGTCTTTGGGGTCACAAAACAAGAATCTTTTCTCAAAATGTTGAAAAAATGTCCGCCATGTTGAACTTTTTAGATACTGGTCCGATTGCTCTCAAAATCGATATTTGTTAGTCCTTGGGGTCACAAAACAAGAATCTTTTCTCAAAATGTTGAAAAAATGTCCGCCATGTTGAACTTTTTAGATACTGGTCCGATTGCTCTCAAAATCGATATTTGTGAGTCCTTGGGGTCACAAACAAGAATCTTATCTCAGAATTTTGAAAAAGTGTCCGCCATGTTGAACTTTTTAGATACTGGTCCGATTGCTCATAAAATCGATATTTGTTAGTCCTTGGGGTCACAAAACAAGAATCTTTTCTCAAAATGTTGAAAAAATATCCGCCATGTTGAACTTTTTAGATACTGGTCCGATTGTTCTCAAAATCGATATTTGTTAGTCCTTGGGGTCACTTTCACATCATTTTGAGAATAGATACTTGTTTTGTGACCCCAAGGACTCACAAATATCGATTTTGAGAGCAATCGGACCAGTATCTAAAAAGTTCAACATGGCGGATATTTTTTCAACATTTTGAGAAAAGATTCTTGTTTTGTGACCCCAAGGACTAACAAATATCGATTTTGAGAGCAATCGGAGCAGCACCTAAAAAGTTCAACATGGCGGACACTTTTTCAAGATTTTGAGAAAAGATTCTTGTTTTGTGACCCCAAGGACTAACAAATATCGATTTTGAGAGCAATCGGAGCAGCACCTAAAAAGTTCAACATGGCGGACACTTTTTCAAGATTTTGAGAAATGATTCTTGTTTTGAGACCCCAAGGACTCACAAATATCGATTTTGAGAGCAATCGGACCAGTACCTAAAAAGTTCAACATGGCGGACACTTTTTCAAAATTCTGAGAAAAGATTCAGCTTGCAAGAGTTGACCTAAGCAAACTAACTGATTAACATTGCAAATTAAACAAAAGTAATAAAAATAATATTGTATTATCCTCAAAAAAGGAAAAACTAAAGTTATGTCATTATGCTGTTTGATTTAGAGTGTACGTACACGTTAGATCGCGATCGAGTGTTCCTAAGCAGTCGTTCCGCAAAGAGACGTGGTCTCTCTCTGAGCTCTCGTGGTCGACTAAATTTTCGAGAGCCGTATCTCACGTATATATTTAACGTCGCGCGCCCATAGTAAAAATGTATGGCGAATTCGGAGCGCATTTTGAATATAATCATAATAAATCTTCTAGACAATATAATGAAAATATCAGTCGCAAAACTGCAAGATTACATATTAGAGAATTAACTGACTACATTTCTACAGAATATTTCTAAGGAAAAATATACGAAATCTTTTGAATCCCAGCACGCATTATTGTAGACTTTTGCTCAACTTCATATGAGTTCATTAAAAAACCTATACCATATTCCATATGTTTGCCTCACAAACATTGTAAATACATTATCTATTGTAACATTTATGTAGATTTTCACTGTATAAACAAATTATTTTCGTTAATATCAACTTAACCGTAACTGCCCTTTTTACACTTTTTGCTCGACGCAGTCTTAAGCAAGTGTAGTTTCATTAGTTCGGGCGTGGTTAGTCTGATGGTACAAAGATGTACGGACATTAGCAATGATTGCAATTGAGAAAGGTAGAGCATAGCCTTCTTTCGCTCAAAGAGCAACTCGACTAGAGAAGTCTCTGCACCTTACAAAATACCGCAGCCAAATAACTGAATGTTGTGTTAAGAGGAAATGCTGGTGGCGTTTGTTCCATACCAACGTAATCCTCAGTTTCCTCTCTGGATAATGACACTAGAGCAATGATTATTTTATCATGCAATCTATAGTTAACACTGTATATCCCTCGGTTATGTTTTTCTCCATAAATTAATTATTATAAGAATTAGGAGCCTTCTAAAATCACAAAAAAATAACATTTTCAACGACCTTATCAGACGACCAGCGAAAAAATTTGACGAATATAATAAAACAAAAGAAAACCGACAGACATAGCCAAAGCCCTTCTTATTACGATTCTTGTTTTTTTTTTTTAATCGATCCAATTTTGGAGGAGGAAACCGGGGATTACGTAATAGCGATTTCGTCTAATTTAAATAGGTATAATCGGTCCAAGCTGTAGTTGTCTCTATCGCCCTCGGGCGGGATAGCTCGGGCAGAGCACGACAGCAATAGATATGTTAAAAACCTATTTTTCAAATTTCTTGCAGCCATCCTTAAGATTCACTTATTTGGCTGCGCCCCATTCGAGCTGCTCTTTTGAAAAAATAATATGCTTACCTTAAAAATCTGAGTTATAATAACGTTCCTGAATCAGAATAAATGACTGACACCATGACATCTCTCTCTAAATTGATATTTAATAACACCGTATTTGAATCGAATGTTGTTCGTCACATCCAGACACATTTAGATCACGGTCTAAAGCTATCTAATTTGTCTGGTGTAGCCTAGGTAGACAGGGCAAAGTTTGGGCGACAAATGAAACTCATGTTTTGCAGCTTTGGACACTAATCTATAGTTAGAAATTAGTGACAGAACATTCGCTTGTACTAGGAATTTAATGGGCATTCAGGGCTAGTAGACAAGGTGGTCATAAACAATCGTCATCGTTAGTAAACGATCAACCTTTGTATGAGAATAAAAGTAGATCGTGGTAGATCGTGGTGTAGTCGTGGTCGGTACCTGGATGGGTGACCGCCTAGTGGTATTTCAAATTGAGCGTGTCTGTGCTTCGGAAGGTACGTAAAGCCGTTGATCCCGGTTATCACTTCATTGTGATAGTCGTTAAACTAGTTGGATGCCTATTAGGCGGCTTGAAAAATTCCAACAGTAGGTTGACCACTAGCATACCTCCACCGATCGGCAGTGGGCATGTGTGGTGGAGTATTGCCCATTCCCTTTGTTGGTTTTTGAACGTAACTAGCATTATAAACTTGTAAACATTATTTCCTTTTCCGCATTCCTTCCTTTCTACATGCACCGAAATATATATGTGTGCGTCACTCATACACGCGAAACTGCATCGTACAACGACAAAAATCTCCCATTACTTTAATGTCTTCAACCGCAACACACTAACTTTCGTCGCGCGTGATTAATCGAAACTTTAAGGGTCCATCCGCCTCCAAAATATTCCAAATATACTGTGAAACGTGTAATTAACATGATCCAAATATAGTGCTGTGTACATTTGTGAGTTTCCAACAATTTAAGAAGAAAAATTCACTCGCGCTGGCCGCGCGAGTCGCCCACGATTTGTCCACGATATGGTGGCATTTTGAAGAACGTCGCTGAAAGAGATTTATCAAGTAAGTGCATGTGTCCATCATTCTGCAGCCTGTGGAACCTTTCTTGATACTCCAAAAGCCCCAGCACGGCTGCATTTCCTAGCCCCCCAATATTCTTTACAAGTACCTAAATCTTTAATTCCAATTTAATACCTATTTATGATACAGTCCATTAAACCGCTAACTAAAGTGAAGAAGAAGTCAATTGCTTCTCCATTTTTTCTGGTCACTTCGATCCGGATTATAACCATTTTTCTGGTCAGTATTTTTTCTGAAATTTTCGCTTCATTAAACTTAAAGGACACCTTATAATCTCGTTCCCTGCCTATAGTATTTATTTGTATTACATATATACTTACGTATATTCATTACATTTATATTTATTAATTGCACAATATAGATAATATATTTATGCCATATTAATTAAGATAGTTTGTCAAATTTTTATTATTTCAACACCCCGCTTTGGCAAGCTATTCTTATTTTTTTTCCCCGCATTAATACTGGTATTGAATAATTATTAATACTGTGAGTGAATATAAAATTATCGCTAAATAATATATTTTATTAATATTTCGCAATATTGTAGGTAGATTCATATAACTCTTGTGCCGGTGCGTGGTGCGTATATTTGAACGACTCGCTCGATCTCGGCTGCTAGTGTAGTGCATACCTACGTATATCTATACAGGTAGGCATAGTGCGCTTCCCGATTGACGTTTCTAAGTAGGTCAGTGTCAAACGTCAGCCCGGTTCGTAAACGTTTGTTTACAAGTTTCATATATAATTCGCGCGATCGAAATTAGTTGAAATCTTTTGTTTTTATTGTGTATTTTTACATAATCTGTTGTTTTTTATCGCTATAACCGCTACTTTCTTTAAATTGAGAAAAATAGTCACTAAAATGTCTAAAAAGAGCAAAATAGGCGAGTGTGAGGAAAGTTTAAGTTCTACAAAGTGTTTAGAATTATCAATTTTAAAGTCAAAACTTGAAGTGTACTTTCAACGCATGCAAAGTGTTTATGACTCAGCCAAGGCTGCATCAGCTGATTCCCAACAGTTACCGTTGTTTCTACAACAAGCTGTAAGTATTCATGAAATTCGCACTAAGTTTGAGGAATCATTAGATGAATTTAATTTGTATTCTTTAAAGTCAGATCCAACTTATAAAGTGAACTACAGCAAGTGGTTAGCATTTGAGGATTTATATTGTTATGTTAAGGAATTGCACTCTGCAAACACAGATCAGGTTCACCCCGCTGAGTCAAAAATTAATTTGAAACCTAGAAGAAAACTTCCTCCCATCGACTTGCTTTCTTTTGATGGTGATTTAAAAAAATGGCCTCTATTTTATGCCCAATTTGATAGTCTTGTTAACAATAACAGTTCTCTAACTGATAGCGAGAAAGTGTTCTATTTGGTTGGCAAATTGACTGGTAGTGCAACATCAGTTTGTGCAGGTTTGCCTGCCACCGCAGATAATTATACTCTTATATGGAATGCTCTCATACAAAAATATGATGATCCCCGTTCGCTAGCATGTTCTTATTTAAATCAATTATTAGATTTTAAGCCGCTGACTACAAATAGTGCTGCCGGTCTTGAGTTGTTTATTAATAACTTTAATTCAGCTATTCAAGCTCTTAAACAATTAAAATTAAATAATTTATTAGATTTTGTGTTTTTACATATTGCTCTTCAGAAGCTTGATACAGATACAATAAAATTATTTGAAACTACTTTTCGTAAGGAAAAATTTCCCACATATGAACAACTTTTTAGTTTTATTTGTGAACAAAGTAAAGTTTTATCCCGCACTTCTAATAAAAGTTTTGATGTATTACAGAGTAGATTACAAAGTAAAGGTTTATCCACATCTAGGAAAACAGTACCTACTCCTAAACCTACTCAGTCTTTTATGAACACAAATTCTAATGTTAACAAAAATATTTGTTTGCTATGCAAAAGTGACAAACATGAACACATGTACTCTTGTGCTATGTTTATGAAGTTGACTCCGCAAGAAAAATATAATTTTATTAAAAATAACTTTTATTGTCACAATTGCTTAAGTTTTAAACACAAGACTATGGCATGTACTTCAAAGCATAATTGCACTCATTGTTCAGCTCGGCACCATTCTCTTCTTCATTTTAACCCGCCAACTCAACCGCAGTGCAACTTAGCTGTTTCTTCGCCCGTACCCACGGGTAATATCGCACACGTGGGTAATATCGCACACGTGGGTAATTCCGTACCCACGGGTAATTTCGTACCAGCTTCGGTACCCGCTACCGTTCACACCCTGTCTTCTGAGACAGCCGCAAGCTCGGAATTTTCTGCAATTCGGAGTAAAGTCGACCCGTCGACACCGCACACTTCTGTTCTTAACAGTAAGTCTTCTTTTTGTTCTATTTCGCGTGATCACGCTGATCACACTCGCACCGCTACTACTACCTTGTTAGGTACCGCTAAAATTAAAGTATTTGACAACTTTAACCGCACTCACTTCTTGAGATGTCTGATCGACCCGGGCTCTCAAAGTGATTTTATTTCTCAAGATTGTTGTAATAGGTTATCGCTACCTATTTCAACTCAAAACCGCTTTTCTGAAGTTAAAGGTATTGGAGGAGTTTCACATAAAATCAAGGGGTTTACAGACCTAGATTTTACTTCGCGCTTTGATAACGGCCATGTTTATTCTATTCAACCAATGATTGTCGAACGCATCACGTCACACCTACCCGACGCGCACGTGGATATTGGTGCAATGGAAAGCGTTTTTCGCGACTTACCGTTAGCGGATGACGACTTTTCTAAGCCCGGTCCTATCGATTTACTTTTAGGTGTCAGGGTTTACTGTGACATTTTATCTTTTGACAAAGTCAGAGGTTCTAAAAACTCTCTAATTGCCTTGGAAACTACTTTAGGTTACGTCCTCATGGGCGACGCACCCGTTCTATCAGCGCCCACTTCTACCCGCGTATTTTGTGCCTTTACTCGTGATTCTTTAGATCAATCTTTAGAGAAGTTTTGGTCTGTGGAAGAATTGCCTGATAAGAAGTTTTTAAGTCCAGACGAGCAGGAGTGCGAAGACACATATGTCGCTACGACTACTCGCAAAGACGATGGGAGTTTCTCGGTACATCTTCCTTTCAAGGATAGTCCCGAGAAACTAGGCAATTCTTACATCACGGCCAAACGACGCTTTTTATTACTCGAAAAGAAGTTCGCAAAGTCCCCGGAATTACGTGTAAGATATAGTAACGTTATTCTCGACTACATCGATAAGGGAATTTTATCGCGAGTACCGCCAGACGAGTGTATCTTACCTTGCTTTTACCTTCCGCACCACCCTGTGGTACGTGACGACAAATCTACAACGCGCCTCCGCATCGTGCTGGATGGTAGCGCCGCTACTAATACTAATTTGTCTCTCAATGACATTCTTCACACAGGTTGCAATTTGCAAGCTGATATATTTCACATTCTTTTGAATGTCCGCATTTTTCGTATTGCATTTCTTGCTGACGTAAAACAAATGTATTTGTGTATTTACGTTCACAAACCGCACCGCAAATTTCAACGTATTTTATACCGCTTCTGCGATGATGAACCGATTGAGACTTACGAGTTCAATCGCGTTACGTTCGGACTCTGTTCATCACCATTCTTAGCTTTGCGCACTCTGCGTGAACTAGCTTCTCGCGAGAGAGACAACTATCCTCTCGCCGCCACAGTCTTGGAGAGAGATGTTTATATGGATGACCTGGCTTCCTCTGGTTCGTCATGTACAGAAGCAGCAGTGATAGCTCAGCAGCTCATTCAGTTATTTAAAAAAAGGAGGATTCGACTTAATCAAGTGGACGAGTAATTCGCCTGAGTTACTCGAAAGTATCCCCGTCTCTCACCGTCAATCCGAGTCAATCTCTTTCGATGACGAAAGTGTTTTTAAGATTCTCGGTCTTCGTTGGCTTCCTGTGACTGATAATTTTAATTTTTTAACTTCGCAACCGCCGTCACTTTGTACTAAACGCGCTATTTTATCTGCAACCGCACGGTTGTATGATGTTCTTGGTCTCGTCGGACCCGCCATTCTTTTTGCAAAGTTATTGATCAAGGAGCTGTGGCTTCTCAAGCTCGCATGGGACGATATTCCTCCAGCTCACATCGTTGAACTGTGGCAACGCTATACTTCTGAGTTGCCATTACTTTCTCAACTCAAATTTCCTCGTCACATAGGCATTGAAACCGATTCTCGCGTCTCACTGCTTGCATTTGCTGACGCAAGTGAGAAAGCATACGGCTGTGTCATTTATTCACACGTTGAGAATGACAATGAGAACCCTATAGTTTCCTTGCTTTGTTCCAAGTCTCGGGTTTCATCCCCGACTAAAATTGTTACTTTAGCTCGTCTAGAGCTCAACGCTCTCGTTCTTGTAGCGAGATTGCTTCGCACAGTTTATGATACGTTGTCTCAACGTCACCACATTGACAATATTTATGTTTTTTCAGACTCTGTAGTCGCTCTTTGTTGGGTTTCTTCATCACCTCATAGGTTTAGCACCTATGTCGCTAACAGAATTTCGCAATTCCAGTCACTTTTATCTCCTGACACTTGTTACCACATCGCCGGCGTACAGAACCCTGCTGATTGTATTTCCCGCGGGCTTCTCCCTTCGCAGTTAGTGAGACATGAGCTCTGGTTCTCAGGACCTTCGTGGGCTTCATTACCAGCCAGCGAATGGCCTATACAAAAATTTTCAGCTCGTTCAGATGACTGTGACTTACCGGAATTGAAAACTGTTTCACATCTTGTTAATACTCATGAAGAAGAAAACCCTCTCAGCGCACTTACTTCAAGGTTTTCCTCATGGCAGAAACTTTTACGATCAACTGTTTACCTTCTTCGATTTATTAAAAAGTTGCCAAGGAATAACCTAATAACCGCTAACGATTTAGATGTTGCTGAATCTTTTATTATTAAAATAACTCAACGTTTTGCCTTTCGTGGGGATATTCGTAATATTCAAGCTGGAATATCACCTTCCTCCGGTTTGAGAAAACTGTTTCCTTTCATTCATGAAGGAATTTTAAGAGTCGGTGGTAGGCTTGGTAAATCAAGTTATTCTCATAAACATCCAGCTGTTTTACCAAAAAAGGGACAAGTTATTGATCTTTTGATTGATTATTATCACCGCGAATATTGCCATGCCGGTCCCCAACTTACCCTTTCAATTATAAGGGAAAAATATTGGGTCTTGTCTGGTAGACGCGCTGTTAAACAACGCGTTCACAACTGTTTAAAATGTTTTAAACTAAATCCGAAACAGACTTTCCCAGCTATGGCAGACTTGCCACAGTGTCGTGTTGAGCAATCGAAGGCATTCACACACACAGGTATAGACTACGCTGGTCCACTTTATATAACCTTAACTAGGAAACGTGGTGTAAAAAGTCAAAAAGCTTACTTATGCATTTTTATATGTTTGGTAACTAAAGCGGTTCATTTTGAACTCGCTTCCGATTTAACTTCAATTACTTTTTTAAACGCTTTTAAACGGTTCCTATCGAGACGTGGTACTTGCAAGTTTCTGTATAGCGATAATGGTACAAATTTTGTAGCTTCAAAAGCCTACTTAAATGAACTTTATTCCTTTTTATTAACTGATGATTATTACAAGTCTTTTAGCTCAGAGCTTGCAAAGAACCGTATTACTTGGCACATGAATCCTCCAACCGCTAGTCATTTCGGCGGTATTTGGGAGGCTAATATAAAGAGCGCTAAATCTCTTCTATTCCGCGTCATAGGACGACAAATTTTGACTTTTGAGGAGATGGTCACTGTGCTCAACCAGATAGAGGCTGTGCTTAATAGCCGCCCGCTTACCACATTGAGTTGTGACCCATCAGAGCCTTCTGCACTTACGCCAGCGCATTTTTTACTTACCGCACCCTTAGAATTCTTACCTGCAGCTGACTTAAGTGGAGAAAGAGCGAGTCTATTGACGCGATTTTCCCTTATGGATTCATTAGTACAAACTTTTTGGAAACGTTTTAAAACTGAGTATCTCCATAACTTACAAGTTCGTGAAAAATGGAATACTCCGTCTAACCCACTCACAGTAGGTTCTTTAGTACTGGTAAATATGGAAAACTCTCCTCCTTTACAGTGGCCATTAGGAATAATTACTCGTATTTTCCCTGGCCATGATGGCGTTATTCGTGTTGTCGAAGTTAAGACTTCGAACGGCGTATACAAACGGCCAGTAGTTAAGCTGTCACCGTTACCCGTGCAGTAGAGTCTTTCATATTCAGCTTTATCTATAGTTATAGGCTTTTATATGTGTATTTCTATAGTATTATTTTTCATTTATTTTTTCTTTAAAGGCGTTCCTTTAAGGCGGGGGGCATGTTGGTTTTTGAACGTAACTAGCATTATAAACTTGTAAACATTATTTCCTTTTCCGCATCCCTTCCTTTCTACATGCACCGAAATATATATGTGTGCGTCACTCATACACGCGCAACTGCATCGTACAACGACAAAAATCTCCCATTACTTTAATGTCTTCAACCGCAACACACTAACTTTCGTCGCGCGTGATTAATCGAAACTTTAAGGGTCCATCCGCCTCCAAAATATTCCAAATATACTGTGAAACGTGTAATTAACATGATCCAAATATAGTGCTGTGTACATTTGTGAGTTTCCAACAATTTAAGAAGAAAAATTCACTCGCGCTGGCCGCGCGAGTCGCCCACGATTTGTCCACGATATGGTGGCATTTTGAAGAACGTCGCTGAAAGAGATTTATCAAGTAAGTGCATGTGTCCATCATTCTGCAGCCTGTGGAACCTTTCTTGATACTCCAAAAGCCCCAGCACGGCTGCATTTCCTAGCCCCCCAATATTCTTTACAAGTACCTAAATCTTTAATTCCAATTTAATACCTATTTATGATACAGTCCATTAAACCGCTAACTAAAGTGAAGAAGAAGTCAATTGCTTCTCCACCCTTTCACCCTCATTTGTGAAAGGAGGCCTGTGCTCAGCATTGGGACATTATAGGCTGATGATGATGAAATTAATAATTATCCTAATGTTAATGCTAGATTGTAGTATGAATAGGGAATACCAAAGAAAGTGGAACGTAGATAAAATTTTAAAAATGTGTTGAATTTTGGAAAATCTTTTCTATTTGTTACGTAGGGAGGTAACAAAAAGAATCGATCGGTACAAATGCCAAAAAAAAATTGCCACGAAGGGAGTAAGGTGCAAGAATTTCGTTCAAAGCTTCTTACTCTCCCCTCCTATCCTGAGGTAAATACAAGTATAGGTATTTTTTTTTTATCTTTTGGGTTTTCTTGATCTACATAATTTTGGAGAAAATCAGCAAAAGTTTGTAAATAAACATTGCTGACGTAATCACCATACGTAATCATAAAAAAAGCAAAGTTTTCAAATGTTTCAATGTATATCTATCTATACTATAATAATAATATTATAAAGCTGAAGATTTTGTTTGTTTGAACGCGTAAATCTCAGGAACTACTGGTTTGAATTGAAAAGTTCTTTTTGTGTTGGATAGTCCATTTATCGAGGAAGGCTTTAGGCTATATAACATCACGCTGCGACTAATTATCCCGAGAACGCGGGTGAAACCGCAGGAGGACAGCTAGTTTTATAATAATTGTACACTATCCTATTTGAACTTACATTGAGAATATGTAGTTACAGGGAAATCACATGATGGTATTTAAATTCCAATAAAAACATTTTGTTTAATACGATAAAGTTTCCGAGATGAGCGTAATAAAGCAACGTATCTTATAGTTAATAAATATCCTGGGACATTCCTCACACACGGTCATCTGATCCCAAACTAAGCAGAGCTTGTACTATGGAAACCAGATAACTGATATAATACATATACTACTTTTGTGTTTGTAAATACATACTTAATATAAATAATTACACCCAGAGGACATACAGACATGTTCATGCACACAAATGCATGTCCTGTGTGGGAATCGAACCCACGACCTGCGGCGCGTAAGGTGAACCTTAACTAACTGCGCCAACTGGCCCGTCGACTTATAATGGATATACCCGTTACACGTTATGATATAAAATGAAAAATAGCTCTTTAGACGAGAATATCGCAATTCAATGATAAATCTCAGAAAAACAGAAGAAAAATAATTCCAACTTAAGTGCATGTGAAGATTCCCTAAGCGTAATCCATAATTCAAAATTTCATTGCTCAAAACAATACACTAATACTTGCTTTGCATAATTGCACGGTGCAATGTCCTATGCAATAATGGCGAGACAACATTCTGACTACATTCTGACTACACTCTGACTACAGTGTGACTGTATTCATAACACCCGCAGAGGCTTGAGGCAGTTAATGCCTTCATAACTCAAAGTAGACGGTTGGTAACACAACGTTTGGTTCTGTTAGGCTAAGTTGGAACCGTTCGGTATTTACTAGACGAGTTTCTATCACACCGATGTGTAATTATAGCTTTTACTAGTAAATTAAAACAAAATATAAGTTTTTCTAATTTAAATCTGGGGGGCCAAAAAGGACTGAATTCTCAGCACATTTTTCCTCACATCCAAACAAATATTATAAATGCGAAATTGAGTTTGTTTGTTTGTTTGTTACGCCTTTACGCCTCAACTATTCAACGGGTCATCATGAAATTTGGCATGCAGATTGCCTATGGTATGGAGAAGGACATAGGCTTTTTATATCGGGAACGCGAGTGAAACCGCGGGGGACAGCTAGTACAATATAATTTAAGATTAGGATCTGCATCAGCTTTAGTGGTTTTTAATAATAACTACCTAGTTTAGTAAGACACCCAAGATCTTTTGAAGCTCAAGGTTTTTTTTTTATACAACTAAGTTGGTAAACAAGCATACGGCCCGCTTGATGGTAAGCGGTTACCGTAGCCATATGGACGCTTGCGACACAAGAAGAATCGCTCACGCGTTACCGACCTTTCCCTCCCTTTTAGGTTGGTGTTGTCTGAATAATATATAATACAGTAACTTTTGGTGACTACCATCTTTCGATATTTCCTGAGTCTTACTTTCTGTCCGTGTTTGCCTTGCCTTGGTATAAATTAATTTCTTTATATGAATCATCAATATACAAATGTGCAATACTCGCTATTTAGTACTTACCAAAAAGAGACAAACATAGCGAGAAAAGAGATGCCCTCTTTTAAAATGTGGCTTTTGTAAATATCGAGCATTCTAATACTGTTACACGTGCTATAATTAATTGATGTTTAGAATTCTCCGTTCGCTTACGGTGTAACGCACATCCATTTATATTTACTGTACCCAGCGCAACGGATTAAGAAGTTGCTTTTTCGAGTACCGTGCAAACAGACGCGAGCGCTGCCGAATGCAAATATATTAGTGAACATCCGCAAATGGGGTCGTCTGCATTTGACTGTCAAATTGAGGAATATCAAGTGGGGATATATAATGGAAATTCGCTGTATTGTTTATGATAAGTAGACGATTAGACGGTGTAATAAATAATGATGTATCTTGTCGCTTTTCATCAATTTTGAAAATAGAACACCGGGTTATAAATTCAAAAACTCTGTTATTTGAATTACGAATAGTTTTTATCTACGATTCGATATCGATATCACTAAGGTCCGTGTTTTACAACGTAAATCAAAGCAGTCATGTTTTGAGTCGAGATTAATTTGGAACATGGATCTTTGACATAGTTGTTATTTTTTATTAACACAATCTTTGAACCTGATTTCGATTCACAATATATTCTTGAGACTTCACTTAAGTTTTTTAAGATTATTGTCCTATAATACAGTTCTAATAATGTAACAGCTTGTGATTCGCAAGTTATCTTACTTTTCCATCAATAAAGCTTATGTCCTTCTGCTATCTGTCAGCTATCTTTGGGACGGACAAACTAACAAACTCCCTTTTGCTGTAGTTTGTTCGCCATGGTACATTTTTAAGCAGTAAACCAAAAATCTTATTTAGTATCTGAATCAATATCTCAATAGTTTAAGAAGTCATTTTTAAAGAGTTCTAGGCTGAATATTAAGTCTGCCGCTGACACTCAATTAATATATCCAAAAATAAATTCAAAGTTTATGTTTCAAACCAATTCCTCCCCCTCCATTATAAATGAAAATTCAGCCAGTCCAGTGTTTAATATCAAAATAATTCCCAAACACACTAGTTCAACTAAACATGACATCCAGCTAAATTGCATAGGTCGCTCACATAAAGGCTATATACGCTAAAATTAAACCACTAAAATGAGCCGGCTTACTCAATTTTCGTAGCACAAAATTGTTGTATCACGGTCTATGTTGATGCTGAACGGAAATTAGTTTTGAGGCTATTAAAGTTATCCGTGTGGTGTGATGTGACCAGCACAGAATATTCCAGGAGGTAGTTTTATAAAAGTTTGACCGATCGGGTATTATGGGGTACTAGGAATTCAGAATTTTTAAGACTTCGGTGCTCAGACGAAATTGGCCAAAACAAAACCTAGATTCGTTCGAAATTCAAATTAATGGGTAGGATCGAGAGACGTCGCTTTGGTGCTAAGACGAAACTGGCCAGTACAAAAACTAGATTTGTTCTAAATTGAAATTTTAAAAGCAGAAGAACATCGATATAAATTGCATGCAAGTTGGTAATTTAAATACATTTTGAAGTTCTATATATGAATGCCATCACTTTAATAATAAGATACGTAGAGACATACATTCAAGTCATTTACTTATTCTGTTTACTGCTTCTTCTGGATAGTGGAATCAGCGCATCACAACCGTGGATTAATTGAAATATTGCTCTAACTTCAAATAAAACGAAAGAAATATAAATTTATCGGAATTTCTGTATCTCCCATAACTGTATCCTCCTGATTGATTCCTAAAACTGCATAGAAAAAGTATCCTTGCAGTTTACAAACTGCAAAAATATTTACTCTTCCATTGAAATCTAAACCTTATGCCTTGCACTTAAAATACAAACAATAAGTACCGAAATTAAAACCACCTTCCCACACATGTTAGTTGAAAAAAAAGGGACAGGACGCAGGTAGAAAACGAATACAAAAGACGGGTGCGTTCCGTTTCTTCTACTCATTTTTAAAATCAGCAAAACTATTTTAATCTCTTTCGCTTCAGAAATAAGGTTAAGAATCGCCTGAAAAATGTTTTAGTATATATTTAAAGTTTATGAAAGATCGCTTTGGAAGTCCAAGTTTGTTTGAATGAGCGTTTATTGGCGGTCAACATTTTTAATGTCTCGCAAACGGAACGTAGATCTTTTCGTTTTTAGGTTAGTTTCGTTTCGCCCTTGACGATGCGGGTCGTCGATTCGCGCGTGATTTTCTTTAATTATCTGTCATCTATGTTCTAATTTTGAATATTCAATGTGTTCTATACTCGGATTTTGAAAAGTGTTCTATTTGTGAATTGTGTTGTGTTGTGTTCGAATTTGGATTGCTTGTATGGATATTGAAACTCGATTGTCGGGGTATGTAACCTTGTTGTTGAAGTGATAAAGTTGATTTTAGATTGATAGGACATTCTTAATTACGTACTCTTGCTTATAAATAGTATAATGGCAGTCTAAAGAAAAGTTATGTCGTCAGCTGTTATTTATGTTCAAAGTAATAAATATTCATCAATATATACCTACTTACAAACTCTAGTGTAGGTAATTTTGATACCTATTTAGAGACATTTCTGTGAAATTGATAGGTGTGTGTGTGTTTGACAATAATCTCACGTGCGTGATACGCATACGCACACAAAGCCTAGAAGGAACTGAATCAAGTGCTAATGTGTCCCTTCGTCAATAGCTTATTCTCATTGTAGGATTCGAATCGGTGGCCTTCGTAACGGCAATGTAGTTCTTTATCATTCCACAGTTGCTTAGCTATCTAGTTAATTGAGCTAGTCATCAAACTTTTTATACAATTTTGAACTTTAACTAGGTACTTTAGATTAAGGTAGTGATAAAATCTCAAGTGAACTCAGAAACAACACGTCTATTGTAGAAACTACCAAGTTAAGTTAAAGTTAAGAGCCGTGCAAAACTAAGTTTGTACATTTTAATCTAAGTTACTCAGATGATTATAGCTTTAAACTGAATTACCAATATTTTTTGCTTACATTTCGGTTGCATAGTCGAGAATAATAAGGCTATATAATACGTATTCTGGAAAAGCTAGTGTTTCATCATTATCATCAGCCTATAATGTCCCACTGAGCACAGGCCTGAGGCAAGGAATGGGCAATACTCCACCACGCGTGCGGTCCACCCTCTGCGGATCGGTGGAGGTAGGCTAGTGGTCAACCTACTGTTGGAATTGCTGCCTAGGAGGCATCCAACTAGCTTAACGACTATCAAAATTAAGTGATAACCGGGACCAACGGCTTTACGTGGCTTCCGAAGCACGGAAACGCTTGATTTGAAATACTACTAGGCGTTCAGACATCCAGGTACCGACCACGACAGTGGTAGCTTAAACTTTGCCGATCGATTAAGAACGGCTAATCATGCTACACCACGAGCGCTTCGTTAAGCTAGGGTTTAATATTCGGTAAAATCATGAAAAGACAAGGTTCGTGCCACACCTGGGGTGCCGCCAGGCGTAGTTACCTAAATACTCGCCAACTTGTCCGCGTTAGAGTGACCTTACCTATTTTGGCACTCATCAAATTAATTTAAAAAGAACAATAAAAGATAATCAAAACTTAAACAATGAGGGCTCCATAACCTTATACCTATTGAATCCATGGTATCAGTGTTTGTTACGCTGTTCCTAACACCATTAAATAGTTCATGCTTATGCGTATTACATATACCATACCTACGCCATACGACAATCCTATGCAACTAAAATGCTAATATGAGTTTGTGTTTATTTCTTTGACACCTCAAGGAAACAACCGATTGTCATGTTTCGTACTCAGGTAGCATGTCATGAAAAATTTTGACTAATCTAAAACATTGTCTGTTTCCTGACTCTTACAATCTAGACTTTAAGGCTAGAGTGAATAAGTTTCTTCTGGGTAAGTGTGCTCCATCTTAGGCTTCGTCATCGTCCCTAATGGGCGGCTCAGTGACCAAACAAACGTCAAGTAAATAAAAAATACGAATATATTAATTGTTGGAGCTTATTTACATAAAACCAGCCCTAAAAATAATACTAAAGACACACAATAGATTTCCAGATACGTGGGAAACCATCTTGTTTCGATCTGTCAAAACTCTTCATAGTCCTTTAGTGACGAGACACGCTGATGCGAGAGTCGACTTAGTGTTGTGACAAACTCGACTTAACATAATATGCTTGAGCATTTCGACTATTAATTACTACGCACGATAAATAGTCCATAATTTCTACATGTCTCATTAGATATGCTATTAACGTGTTTTCCAGAATTACTAGGAATTTCAATTATTTATAATGCTCTCTTTGAATATACACTGGCCTGTTGAATATTCAAATGGCCTTTGATGATTTTTATACGATTCGTTCTTAGTTCAATTAGAATTATTCATCTTGGGTGTATTGGCTCTTTTTAACACACAAAAAAACAAATAATTATTAGCTTAGAATCTATTTAAAAATTTAACTTGATGTTGATGTTCCGTGTCAAGAAACAAGATACAAAATCTAAGTAGATGTTGTTTGTAAAACTGCATTGGGGGGCCAAAAGAATGCGGGTGTCAGTAAAATAACCTCAAAATACCATCATAGGGAAAACATTAATGATTCTCTTCAAGTGATATGCTGGTTGCGATTTTGTATTGCGCCTTTCTTTTAGCATAATTTTGCACCCTTTTTCTTTTTTCAAAATTTTGCACCCTTTTCCTTTTTGTCATTTATATCTTAATCATCATAGTCCAAGAATGTCAAATGCTGTTTTTTTTTTCATTTCATTTCGTTTTTTTTTCATTTGATATATGGAATTCTAAAAACAACACTTTCCCCCTTATTGCATGAGATGGTTTTAACCAAGTCTAGGAAAATCTGTTTTAAAATATATGCGTCACTTTCAAACGTCATATAAAAAACGAGCCTATTTTAAAACCGGGACTTTACAAGACATGCTATAAACCGTTTTAAAGGGATAAATAGGGGTGTTTAATTTATATTTGAAAAAAGAATCAAAAGCTAACAAAGATTTTTCCTCTTTCCAGATGTCACTCAACCATGCTAAAATGTAGGCAACGGTTGACAACCGACAGACCAACAATGGCTGATGTTTGGCCAACGTCCCCGGAGATGGGCAAGCAGGACTCCAGTTGGAGGAGAATGAAGATCAGTGTGTGTGTTGTGAGGTGCTTGGTGTTGGTGACAGTGTTTGGCCAGTGTGTAGGTGGTAAGCCGATGAGTGAGACGCTGCAGAGGGCGCTGTCTGCGGTCAGGGGGCCGAGTCCTGGGGCGAAGAAGCTGCTCAATATACCGGAAGATGGAGGTATGTCTTGTGTTACGCACTTGCTTAAGTTAAATGGGCCATCCCTTTGTTATCAAATTTTATCTGAACCTGTAAATATCTGTTTTATATACACAAATATTGAATATTTTGATGATTTTTGTGTTAAGTCGCCATGGATGAATTTATAAAGCTCGGAAGTCATTAAAACCCGGATCCCGTTATCTGTAGTGATCTTCATAATATGCAGTCAGATAAAAAGCCATTAGAACAAGAAATTACTCTTGAGTCTCGAGACTGTAACAATGCAGAAAATAGACCCGATTTAATTACTCAGAACTTCGTGACTTGTATTGCTATAAAGAGTTAAACAGTGATTCTCAAAGTTTGTGCCTTCGCCCCTTTGAAACAGTTTGTAAAGATTCTACTTACCGGCCGTTCCGTAATCACAAGGTGAAACAACTATGATTATATAAGATCTTCAAGCTAGATTTGTTGTGAAGTGGATAAGCATGATCCAAAAATTAAACCCAGTCTCACATTTCAGAACTGTCTTTGTTAAACGAAATGAAGTTAAACTTTGCTTGGTACGATAGAAAAATAAATATTTAGTAAGATATATAATAAGGAGATAATTATATAAATATTAGGAGAGACTGCCAGACTGAGTATAGGAAAGGTTGAAACAAACACTGCCAAAAAGGGGGCGATGACCAAAAAGTTTGAGAACCCAATCTGAGAAATCCCGTTGAGTTGTGCGGAACCCGATGGATCCCCCAATTCAAAGTTTTGAACTTGGAAGGCCCTTATTAATTAAGGAACTCGTACAATTACCGCCTTCAGGTACCTTTTGAAAAGTTATAAGTTTACTTCTGAGCATTCTTCGGTGTCGGGTTTTGTTGCCCTTTTGGGAAAATGAGACACTTTTTTCATAACAAAGACCCTTTTTATGGGTTCATATTTTCACCATGGAGTTTGTCGTTAAAATAATGATGAATTTTGAATTGTTGTTTTTTTATTTCCGTCGAGAAAATTCAGAAATTTGACGATAAATTTCTCAGCGAGCAACGGGCAATAAATGATATTTTCTCCAAAATTTTTCCTCAATAAATGCTAATCTTTAACGTCATTAATAAAAGTATGAAAGCACCATCTGTCACCCTAGATTACAGGGAAACTTTGGTTCAATTTCACAGTGAACTAATTATAGTACGGTGTCACAGTCGGTGTAAAGCACAGCTCACACCGCCTGCGGTCAAAAGCAACGACACCGATGATAGTTTCCTTTAAGAGCAGTTCCCCGTCTTAAATGGTTAATTATACTCACACGAAGACACAAACTAACAAATATAAACTTAACTTAGATTTACTTTGTTTATAGAAGTTAACTCCTAGCTTACTTACCTTTTAACTTACTAAATTACATGATAATGTTTCAATCACGACAAAACGATTATATTAGAACGAAATTTACAAAGACTAGTGTATCTAGTATCTAATGCTTTGAAACCTGTAAATCATAATTTGAAATAACTCCGACATAAATCACGGCGTAAAAGCTTAATAGCGTTTTGCCCAAAACCGTGACCGCTTCCTCATTTCGGTGTGGTAAGTGCTTTAGCCCCGAGAATACGCCTTTTTATCGAGCCCAGACGGATTGATGAAATTAGTCACGGATTTTTTTCATCTTGTCTTGGCGATTTACTACAGTGCATTAGTCTTAATGTGCTAGATAAAAGGGCAATTGATGCCCTTTGATTTTTCAGGGGCGTTTTGTTTAATTTCAATTTTGGAGCAAAAAATTGACTGGTATTTTTAGCAATGATTTTCGTTCATCTATTTCTATTGGAATGTCAAGATTCGTATTTTGACCTAATAAGTTTCAAATATTTATATCAAAAATGTTGCATACATACATTATAACTACCAATTGAAAAAAATAAACGCGAAAGTGAGTTGGTATGTTTGTTACCTCTTCTACAACAAAACTACCAATCGTGATGAATTTTCGCACGCGGCTTGATTATAACTTGGAATTACATATAGAATCATTTTTATAAAAACAAGATGCCAGGAACGCGAGCGAAACTGCGGCGTGAAAACTAGTATTTCATATCAAATAAAATGAACGATTAAACCACTTCGTAAATTCCCACTGCGTTCTTCATTTCTAAACATTAATTACTCCACTGCATTTGAATTCAGAATATTGCACAAAAGAGAGCCAACTTTGAATTCCGAACTCTAAACTACCAACCTAATGCAAGCAAATATTTCTAACATGGCTGACGTAACTTAGACGATTTCATTTCCATGGGATTTCCTACAAATCTGCATAACTTTGAGCCGGGCGATACGAACCACCGGTACCGAGGCTCGAAACTACCCATTTTACATGTAAATTTCACTTACTATAACCATTTGCACGGTTTACATCACCGGTTTATTGCGTAGTCTTGTTAGGGGCCCGCTAAGATGCCGAGCAGCGAATAATGGCCTATCTAGAGTTACGCCTCGTAATCCAGGTGTTCAGTGCTGTAAGTTAACTGACACACAGATGAAAGTAAGGACGAGCTTTTTGTTAAAAACGGAAATAATTTTGCCCTAGAAGTTTTTTTTTTTTTTTTTAGTTTAAATGGGTTTGCGTTTGGCCACTGACCCGCCCATAAGGGGCGATGACGAAGCCTAAGATGAAACACGCTTACCCAGAAGAAACCTATTCACTCTGGCCTTGAAAGTACCTAGATTGTAAGCGTCAGGAAACACAGACGCCGGAAGCAAGTTCCACTCCCTTGCTGTCCGCATTATAAATGAGGATTTATTTATTTATTTATTTATTTATTTATTCATCTTCATAATGTACATAACAGTTTGTGGCCAAAGCGTACAGAATGATCAAAAAAAAAAAATATTCTATGACTGCTCTAAATATCTCACGGCACTTCTGCGAATTTCAGCCACCGATGAGTGAAATATATCCAGCCCCATATTTTCCCTGACCATACAGTTAAGCATTCTCAAAGCACACGAAAAAGGGCGATTCCGCATTAAATTGGTCCTGGCAGAGGGTAATGCAAAAATTCGGTGAATCCTAACGTTAGCACCTCTTTTTGGTACATATAATGACACCTCCGCCAACAACGCTGGCAAATACGTTTTACCTTGCATCAGATCACATACATATAATATAAGTGCTACATTACGCCTCAATTCCAAGGTGTTGTAGCCTGTCATACCCAATATAAACTTAGAAGGATATAAGTAGGGAAAGTAGCCCAAGGTCTTTTTATAAAGATGTCTTAAGAACAATCTTTGTACTTTTTCCAGCATAAGAGTATACTTACTCTCCGCTGGGCTCCAGATAATTGCGTTAAACTCTAACCTACTACGCACAAAGGAATTATATAGCAGAGACATTGTGCTTGGGTTTTTGAAATCACGCGCTTGTCTCAGAACCCATCCTAGATTTTTTCTTGCTTTTGCACAAGTCTCTTTAATATGACACCGAAAATTTAGATCAGCGGTGAACGTAACTCCTAAATCTTTTACTGATTCTGTTAATCGCTTCAGTTCTGATCCTGCAAGCATGTATTGATGTTCAATACAGTCACGGGATCGAGAAAAGGTCATGACTGCGCACTTCCCTACGTTGAGGTCAAGTCTATTCTGAATGCTCCACCGATATACAATGTCTATACATTCTTGAAGTCGCATACAGTCTTGCTCCGACTCAATTGATGCTACAAGTTTGACATCGTCTGCAAACAGAAGTACAAGGCATTGAGGAACAAACGATGGAAGGTCATTTATAAAAATCAAAAATTCCAAAGGGCCAAGATTACTACCCTGACTGATACCTGATCTCGTAAAAAACGGTTCTGACCTGCATTGACCGAACTGAACGTATTGCATTCGGTTTTGGAAATAGCTTGAGAACAGATAGAGCAGTCTAGGAGTGAAGCCAGCATATGCCATCTTTTCCAGCAAGACATCATTATCGACACGGTCGAATGCCTTGCGGAAATCAAAATATGCAACGTCAACCTGTTTTCCAGCGTCCAGCTCTTTAGCAGTGTAATTAACGAATGTTAATAAATTAGATGCTGTCGACCGACCAGGTAAAAAACCATGCTGTGAGTTTGAAATCCATGGTAAAAATTGGGTACTAATTACGTTGTAGAGTAGGCTTTCGAACAGTTTCCCAAATGGCGACTGAACGGCAATTGGTCTGTAGTTCGAAACGTCAGCTTTATCGCCTGATTTAAAAACCGGAATGACTCTCGATACCTTCCATTGTTGCGGATAAACACCTGTTCGAATGATGATATTAAATATATGCACCAGAGGATGCACCAGAGCTCCACCACAATCTCTCACTAGGAACGGAGGGATACCATCCGGTCCACATGAGAACTTAGGTTTTAAGCGCTGCAATGCTAGTTCTATTTCGCGAAGAGTGATCCGTTCTACATCAATTCTATTAGCTATATTCCCTTCCATCTCGTTTCTAAGAATATTTGGAATATTGAGACTTGGAGCGTTTTCAAGAAATACACTTTTAAAATGTGTAGCAAAATTCTTTACAACATCCACATCAGGTTCTGTGAAGTCAGTTTCCATAAGATGCTTACGTTTTTCTTTCACGTAAGTCCAAAACATATTACAATTGATTTTCATAGAATGTTCCATATTGTTAGTATAATTTTGAAATGCGAGATTAATCTCTCTTTTGATTATAGACCTAAGGTTTGAAAATGTATCGTAGTAACTCTTCAATTTAAATTTTTTGAATAATTTTAAGTACTTATATTTTGATTTTATGTCGCGAATAATATTGGCTGTGTACCACACGGGATAACTGTACCGGTGGACACCACCAGCTCGCTTTTTCTTAGGAACGCAATCGTCTATGATAGAATTAATAGTTTTATACAAGTAACCTACAGCCGCCTCACTATCATTTATATTATATAAGTCACACCAATCAATTTCCAACATTTTTGAATATAGCTTATGGTAATCTGCTTTTCTAAAATTCCAAAACATTTCAGAGGTAGCCAAGGTGTCACTATTAATACCCACAGGTGGTTGACCAAGTTGAATTGATACTTCTACTAACAGGGGCGGATGGTAGCCCGACTTAGCCACCACTCCTTCGCGCGCTTCGATTACACTTACTGATTTTGTAGGTATATTACTAAGAACCAAGTCAAGGACTCGATCTAAACTATTTGTGACATTGTTATGTTGGCTCAAATTGCAGTATGACGTGAAATATTCAAAGCAGTCGCGTACATCGCTAGACGTAGAGTACAAATTAAAGTCACCAAGAACAACTATATCTAAATTATACAAGTTAGTCAACTCCTCAACATAATTGAAAAAATTATAATAGACAGATTCAGCAATACGAGGTGGGAGATATACTACACAACATATAAATTTATAGCCCTTATAGATAAGTATAGAACACACAAACTCAATTTCTTTCATTACATGGTTGGGCACTATAGGACGCATGGTGATTGTATTTTTAACTGCAAGTAATACTCCGCCTCCTCTACGACCATCTCCCCGATCACGGCGCAATACTTTATAATCTTGTGGAATCACCTCTGAATCATACACGCTATCATCCAGCCATGTTTCTGTCAATGCCAGAATATCAAATTCCATTGATCTTAGAGTGATATTAATACTATTAATACGCCCCTTGATACCTCCAACATTCTGGTATAATGTAGAAAATAAGAGCCTAGTACTTCTAAAACTCCACGTATGTTTATCGAAATGTTTGCCATTGAGATAACCGTGTACCTGCAGGCCATGTATGAACATCCAAGAAATAACTTACGTGTTCTTCCGGTACTCCAACTTTGAAAGAGGTATATCTCGTGCTCTTTATATTAAGTTTAAACACTTCATACCCCATATATGGCTGCCTTCTTTTAAGGAAGTCCAGTACATCGTCGGCCATCGTATTCACACTCAAACCCCATACATGAATATATTTGAGAATATCTACGGCTTTCAGCACATCGTCAGTTGCCCCCACCGCCATAATAGGTTTATTCTTATGTAGAACTTTACGGCGACGTTGTGATGCTTCTTGAAACTCCGCTTCATCCTCACGCTGTTGTTGGATACTGCTCTGCTGAAATGCTGACAGATTTGCCGTATTATCTAATTCCACGGCCTGTACACTATTCCTGGCGTTTGTTAGAAGAGAGTTCTTAGTTACACTAAGATCTTCTTTATCTGGACGCTGGCGCTTGTTGTCCCGTTTCGTAGATTTAGCCTCCTTTGGAGCCGGTCCTTTCGGTAATTGAGACTCTATTGGAGTGGCGGTATCTATCTTTGATGTTTCACCCTGCTCGACGATATTTTGAGATATCGAGCAATTATCTGGACGCTGGCGCTTGTTGTCCCATTTTGTAGATTTAGCCTCCTTTGGAGCCGGTCCTTTCGGTAATTGAGACTCTATTGGAGTGGCGGTATCTATCCTTGATGTTTCACCCTGTCCGGAAATATTTTGAGTTATCGAACAATTCATGCACTGGTTACGACATTGATTTCCAAATGTTTTTAGGCGCGTATCCATAGTAATTAACAACTCAGCATATTCGTTGATCTTTTCATTACTTTTTTTGAGGAGAGATACGGCATTAGAAAGCTGGTTACCCATCTGTAAGACCTCCTCACGGAGAGCTTGAACTTCAGCTGTTAAAGATGCTACATTTGTACCACAATCATGCATCAAAGTGGTTGCATTTGTGCCTGGTGTTAGATTCACCTGGGGCGCAGGCTGCTTGGCCACCTGGCTATGTTTCCTTACGGCACTCGTAGCGCAGTAATGCTAATGACGTCACCTGAGCGTAGCACACCGATGCGTAGCACTTGTAGCGGTTGAATCCGGTACGTATTTACGTCGATGCGGCTATATGCCCGGTGACTCCGGTGACTCAGCGCTTCAGATGCGACTGCCCCAATCCGATGCGCCCCGGGTTCGATTCTCGTGGCGCGAGCCGCGACTCACCAATTAGTATAAAGAGATTTTGGTGCAGTTAGCAAATATAGATCTATCCTCTTCTAGGACAGCCCAATGGGCGGAGCCTACAGTACTTTGTTACTAAGGAGTAAGCAGGAATTGAATTTAACACTGTGCAACCAATCACGATTTTTAAAACTGATTTTACTCAATTGTGGAGCAGCAAAGCTTACACACAACCACCCTGTACAAACGACGTACGACGACCTGTGTACCTGGATGCAAAACGCTGTGTCCGTATATTCGGTATGTCAACAACGTACGGGTGAAAATTTTCCCGGCGTCTTGTGGTTCGGTGTAATAATGGATTATGAAGGATGAAGCTGAGATACCACCAGTTGGGAAGTCGGCTTTCAACCGAGAGGAACCAGAATGAAATTGAGCAAGGTTATATCTATCATCTCTTCAAGTAGACGTCATCAAGTGATCATAGAATCATTAATCATAGCACGTTAGTAGGCTACTTTGTAGTATTCGCTTGTCTAGCTACCGACACCTCCACTTGAGGCTCTTGAGAGCCAAGTGACAACGTTCTTCTATAAAATCATCTAATAAAGTCCACTTTTCGCCGTTTCACCATTTTGGTCCTTCGAGCCGGATTGCTGAGGTGACGTTACGACCGCAGTTCCTTTCTATAGGCTTTGTGTGCTTACCACCTTTGGCCACATCATTACTTACCATGGCAAAATTGTGGTCAAACAAATACCAATTTTTTTTTTTTTCTGTTTATAGGCCTGTGTTTGACTGCAATCTCACCATGGTAAGTGATGATGCGGCCGAAGGTGGTAAGCACACAAAGCCTAGAAGGAACTGGCTCTCAAGTGCAGCTGTCGGAAAACACCGAAAGGTGCTTGGCGACAGATTTTCAACTTAAGGGTGGTAGCTAGCCAGGCGGGTACTACAAAGTACCCTACCACCGTTTGGTTTCCTCACGATGTTTTCCTTCACCGAAAGCTCAAGCTCATTGTAGGATTCGAACCCGGGACCTTCGTCTCGGTATCCGACGTCACTACCACTGAGCTATCATCGCCTTAAACCTACCTTACCTACCTATTCATCATAAAATATGTTGGTCAACTCGCTTAGCTCGCTGCGCGACCCATCCTTGCGTCACCACCAAAATCGCTGCACCGACGAAGTACCAGAATAGTTAGCGTCCCGTGAATTTGAATAACTTGCAAATTATGCCACTCGACCATACCGCGGCGCCGCTCGGCACATTGTTTAAAACCCTCGACTTTTTGGCTCTTTGCAACTTCCCTAGACCATTTTACGGTATGGAATTTACTTCGTTTAATATAAATACGTGTTATAATACCTTTAGTGTTATGGTTTTGGTGGAATAGTCGAGTTTTGGTGGAATAGTACACATCTGATGTAATCAATTTAAGTTTGTTTTTGAAAAAAGTAATTGCTGAGTTTATTGCCGGCTCTTCTCAGCAAAAGCAACCTTCTGAACCGTGCATTAGAGTATTAGAGTTTGACTATTCATAAGTGCCTGGAAAGGCCTATTTGAATAAATAAATTATTTCATTTCATTTAGTCGAGTTTTGGTGGAATAGTCTAGTTTTCGTGATATCAGCTCTGCGTTGCATTAAGTATGTGGGTAGATTGTCCTTTATCTCTTTCTGTTTATAATGTCAACTATTGGTACGTTTTTACACACGTAGAAACCTCATGTCTTACTTTGAAGACTTAACGGTAAATTATTAGTTGTTCTCTGACTAAGTATAGTCAGAGATTTAAAAGTTTCTACTTCTTTGAATAACATGACATTTCCAACTTTCAACAGAAACTGATTAAACAAGTGTACTTTTTCCAAAA
Source organism: Polyploca ridens (assembly GCA_951394255.1). Classification (NCBI taxonomy): domain Eukaryota; kingdom Metazoa; phylum Arthropoda; class Insecta; order Lepidoptera; family Drepanidae; genus Polyploca; species Polyploca ridens. The sequence continues at coordinate 2,682,930 of OX596268.1, forward strand.
AAATTGAAAACGCAACTTCTAAAGTTTATCCTCCTTAATCATAAAACGTTATTTAACTAATAAACTGATTAAGTGGTCACTGAAATAACTTCAAATTGTTTGACAATGACAGCAAGGTGACGTTATTTATTTGACCATTTGATCAGTAGGATTATTTAAATGGCGTAAGGCCGTATGTGTTTATTTCAATTCACCGGGGAATGTATCACGGTTGCACCGTCTGTATAATTTGTTTCTCAATCACGCTGTGATAGCTGAACGAATTTGAGTTAAATTTGGTACAAAGACCTAAGACCCTAAGAATCAAAAGCTTGTATCAAATATTCTCTTTTCAAATTCACCACGTTTTTCTTATTAAAAATAACAAATCTGGTTATTTTAACCGACGGAACCCCTTGTTTCCAATAAGTATCGTCCTCTGAACATAATGAGTGTTTTCTTTCAATCGCGCGAGCGGTCACAGTGTTTACTGTTGTAAAAGAAGTTTTGTTTATGTTTTTTTTAGTTTTAAAAATAGCAACATAGAAGAAAAAGCAGAATTAGGCAGTACAGAAATGCTTTTATTTCCATCTGTTAGAAAATAAATAAATACATACACAAAATTCGAATATTTAAATAATTTTAACATGTCTGCCACCGCAAGTGAGATTTGAAAGAACTCATCAAAGTCACCAACAACATCGAGAAAAATCCTCGTGAACCCATTGAGTTATTATTATAGTATAGATAAGCTATCATAAGCAAAGATCCCATCCCAAGATGTCCCATTTTTTCAGAGTCAACTAAAGTTCTCTTAAGTGCTGAAACAATAATTAGTCGTCTAAGCAGACAGTAGAAACACGTAGCGCTATCAGAACGCTTTTAGGAGTATTTTTCTCGCAACAAGTGTGGCCGGATGGCCTCGCTTGATCGGAACATCGTTTTGATGTGTGGCGTCTTCTCCATACGTAGTAATAATAGCTCAATGGGTGAACGTCCAGCTAGTTCAACCATTGACATGGTCAGACAGCAGATGAAATTCGATCTCAAGTCACATTTTTACAAACGACACAGTCCAGAGTAATTTATTTACAAAATGGCCGCCCGTTATTTTGTTTACATCAGTCGTCTCTCATCGAACGCTTGTTTATTATGTTTCCTTTGTTTATGTTTTGAACAAATATTTGTATAACCGCTCTTAACATTGGCTGTTGGATCTTTTGAATAGTTGTTTCTTCCTTATTGAATATGTATAAGGCTTGGAGAATTTGTGTTAGGTTATATACCTTATTCTCTGCTTATATTTCACCCATTGCTGGATATAGGCGATAAAGGCATAAAGGCGATGATAGCTCAGTGGTAGTGACGTCAGATACCGAGGGGGGTTCGAATCCTACAATTAGCTTGAGCTTTCGGTGAAGGAAAACATCGTGAGGAAACCATAGCACGATGGTAGGGTACTTTGTAGTACTCAGCTGGCTGGCTACCACCCTCATGTTGAAAATCTGTAGCCAAGCACCTATCGGTGTGTTCCCACAGCTGCACTTGAGAGCCAGTTCCTTCTAGGCTTTGTGTGCTTACCACCTTCGGCCACATCATCACTTACTATGGTGAGGTTATGTTCAAACAAAAACCTATACACAGTTATATAAAAAATATGGTTTTCTTTTTCTGACACTATACTTGTCAGTCCTATTTTCATTTTTATCTAATCTTTTGACTTTCCTGCATTTCTAAAGACGCTAATCATATTATTCAACAATAGTTTGTTTTTCAGATTCTCTAAAACCCGACAAAAACACAAAATTCCAATAGACGTTGACACACAATACAATAAAACGGTCCGTCTGACCGTATGTGCGTCACCATTTATTTGTTTGTCCCACTTTTTGTTTGGACTCACAATAGTGTTATTTTAGTTTCGAGACTGCTGAATTTATTTGAATTTTTATTAGATATCTCGAAAAAGTGTCTGCGTCTTTATGATATTATTCATGATGTATCTTTGGATCGGTAATCGAATAGACTTATTTGATTATGTGACGGACAGATTTAAGCAGAAAATGATGTATTTTATCTATGAATAGGTAAGTCTATGGCTTTTTATCTTTCTTTAGTAACCACTTTTTACAAGCTTTTATTTAACTTGCAATGTATGTATGTTTGTTCGGGTGGAATCTTGCAAGTAGAATTTCACCCACTTCCAGTGGTCGGATTGACTTGATATTTGTATATTGGATGACAATCCAAGTACAGTCAAAAAAGTACCTAGTCACAAAAAAAAGCTTGTATCAAAAATGTTTTTTTTAACAAAAAACTTATTCATTTAGCATATTCTAGAATTGATACTTTTTGTTTAAGATTAACAATTTTTGTACATTTCCCAAAATAGTAAGATTTACAGTTTTTAGAGAAACCGTGAGAAATGTTCAAATATAGCTCATATTATACAAAATAACATTAAAAAGATAATGTGCCAAATGAACTTCTACTGTCGCTAATCACTGAAACATCTATCCATATTATTCTATGCGGGTAAAAAAAAACTCGAAAACATTCAAATTTCCCGCCTCGTAACTGATGTTTACCCTTAAGAGGACTCAATTCGTCATACTTTTCATACAAAACCTCTGTACTTATTATGGCGTTGTTAAACATTTTTCGTTAGATGTTTTGAACAAATTAGTATCTTATATAGCATACATGTTGTAAGCCCGTCGAAGTAAGACGCGTTAAGTACCCAACGTATAAGTTCATAGATCGTCAACCTATTACTCTTTTATAACTTTACAATGAAGTGTGCTTCCTGTGACATCAATTTTAACGATGGAGTTCAGTGTGGTACGTGCAAACGGCACTTTGATTTTGCGTGTGCCAACATTACGGAATCAGGCTACAGACGACTGGGCCCTGACCGTCGAGCGGCATGGAAGTGCTCTTCGTGCAGGATCGCTTCGCCGTCGGCTGCTACAGCCCAACCTGGAACAGCCTCACTTGACTCGATTATGGCAGAGATCCGGGACGTCAAAAAAACACTCGTGAACCTCCCTACCCTATTCCAGGATATTAAGGTGATCAAGGAGGAATTGGCTGACTTGAAAGTGTCTATTGAATTCAATGGTGCTACTATAAGTGAACACAGTGAAAGGCTCACTGGCGTTGAGAAGAGGATGAATGAGGTCGATCTCATGCAGGACTCCATCAACTTGATGCAAAACTCGCTAGAGTCAATCAAAAAAGAACTCGCTACCATCGAGCAACGAAGTAGGCTGAATAATGTTGAGATCAAAGGAGTTCCTCTCAAGAACAATGAAAACCTTTTCTCAGTCATCGACTCTATTGGCAAGCGGCTTGATTCGACTATTCCAAAGTCTGAAATCAATTTCATTACCAGAGTTCCAGTATACGGATCCAATGAGAAATCTATCATAGCCAGCTTTACCAACAGGTATGTTAAAGAGGATTTTGTTGCTGCAGCTCGTGCCAACAAGACCCTTTCGGCACAAGACATTGGGTTCCAAGACAACAAGCAACGTATCTACGTCAACGACCACTTAACCCCGCAATCTAAAAGTCTGTTAACTAAAACGAAATCTGTCCTCAAGGCGAAGGATTATAAGTATATATGGGTGAAGTATGGCAAGATACACGTGCGTAAAAACGACACTTCTCGAGTAGCTGTTATTCGCTCAGAAACTGATTTAAACAAATTAGCTTAGCTTGTTTTCTTTTAGTTACTTTTTCCTGCTTTGTCCATTGCTACGCCATTATACTTGGGCGTTTTTATGATGTAAGTTATCATTTATTATTAATTGTTATTATATCTCGCTTATTTGCCTTTAAATTATCACAAAAGATTGCTATTATTATCAAGCTAAATATTATCATAACTTACTTTTTTGACTGTTTTTCACTCAAACTCTTTCAATTTGTATCAAACACTTGCAGCTATTTTCCAAAACAAATTAATAGTCATATCGTAACCATAATGTTAAAATCACAACTTATGTTTGTCACCTCTGTACTTACACTTACGCCAACGCCTCGCTTTTGTTCTCGGTGTCGATACCTACTAGCCGCTTACCTGCCTTTTGTACTCAATGAGTTATGCGCTGCTAATTCGCTATTTCTCTCGCTTGCGCTTGCACGTTATAGGTACCAATGCTATCTCCTTCTTGCCAACTCGCATTCACGCAACTTTGTGATAGTAATTGCAAGTAATAGACATCGTTTGGTTCACTACCCCACAACTTTATTGTATTTATTTTTTAACCCATTTGCCTTTTACGCTGTTGACATATTATTAGGTATCAACCGCATTTGTTACGTAACCAAACAATTAACTATTTACGCACTGATTTTATTGCTTAATATGTTGGTATTTTGGTTACTACTTCTTTCTATCGGTTATCAATGGCTATAAACGGCATAAGTAATAACAATTTGTCTATATACTACCAGAACGTTCGCGGGCTTCGTTCTAAAACTGATATATTTCTTCGTAATCTCTATATGACTTCTTACGACGTTATAATACTTACGGAAACATGGCTAACGGAAAGCGTCTTGGACGCAGAACTTTTTGATAAAAGGTATATAGTGTGGCGTAGGGACCGCGATTATCAGATGACATGTCAGTCCCGCGGGGGAGGGGTACTGATAGCGACACGCAAGGACTTACCTGTATATTCTCAGCCTATTTTTAATTCCGCCGCAGAAGATTTATGGATAACAATTAATGTCAAGCAAAAAACCGGGATCACTAAACTTCACATATGTGTTTTGTATTTGTGTAGTCAGAACAAAGGCTATTCTTTCTCTGACCAGTTAGCGAACTTCATGAACTCGCTCACCAATAATGTTGTTAATAATTCGCCAGATAAATTTCTCGTTGTAGGCGACTTTAACATGAGTAACATTAATTGGACTCCAACAAGCTCCTCATTCTTGCGGCCATCAAACGCGAGAAGTCAGGATGAGACCTTTTTCCTTGACGGACTTAGTGTTTTGGACTTTTCGCAATTTAACGGAGTGGTCAATAAGTATAATAGGCTACTAGATTTGGTTTTATCAAACATTGACGTCGTTGTGACAGAAAGTTGCAGCTCACTAGTTCCTTTGGATGCTCACCACAGTGCCATTGATATTGTGACAAAATTTATTCAACTTGACTCACTTAAACTCGCACCACATATTAAGTACTTTTATAACAAAGGTGATTATGAGTCCATAATTAAAAATCTAACGAGTATCAACTGGGCCTCTGAATTCTCCGTTAGATCCATTGACGATGCTGCAAGTTTCTTCTACGATACAATCATGACGCTTAAAAATAAGTTTATTCCTTCCAAATTATCTACTGTTGACTCTTTTCCTGCGTGGTATTCGTCAGCGTTGAAAAAGGCAATTAAGGAGAAGCATAAATTTAGGTGTAAATTTAAAACTTATGGCAACCGCTCAGACCTCCACTCCTATACCTTGTTACGAGAAAGAATTAGGCTAATGGAAAAAATATGTTTCAGCTCCTACATCGATTCTGTTGAAAATTCCATACAAAATAATCCCAAACATTTCTGGTCGTATATGAAATCACGATCAAAAGGTCATGCATTTCCGAGTTACGTTAAATACGGTGATACGGTTGCTGATTCTGGTGAAAGTATATGTAACTTGTTCTCAGATTATTTCCAATCCACATTTCTCAATCATACTAGTTCCAATAACTATGAATCTATATTTTCTTCCGCAAATGGCAACTGTGTCTCTGATATCTCATCAGTGGATGTTAGCGTGCAGGAACTGTATAAGCTAATAACCAGTTTGGATGTATCTAAGTCAGCTGGACCAGACCATCTGCCAGCTCAATTTATGATAGGCTGTGCCAAAGGGATTGTAGCGCCGATCTCCCTACTTTTCATGAAGTCTCTGCGCGAATGCAAAATGCCAGCTATCTGGAAAACTGCTTTTATCACACCTGTGCATAAAAAAGGCACTAAGACCCAAGTCTTGAACTATAGGCCAATATCAAAGCTTTGTATTGTATCTAAAGTTTTCGAGCGTATAATATATAATCAAGTTTACGCTGCTCTTAAAAACTCATTTAGTCAATACCAACATGGCTTTTTAAAAGGACGTTCAACTGTCTCGAATCTTCTCTTACTAAATGATTTCCTGTCAGATTCCATGGACTGTGGTCACCAGGTTGACGTGGTGTATACTGACTACAGCAAGGCATTCGATCGGATTGACCATAGCCTGCTGATTACCAAGTTATATGGCATTGGAATAAGAGGAGACCTATTGAGATGGTTTACATCGTACCTCGAGAACAGGTACCAGGCTGTAGTCATAAATAACTATATTTCTGCATGGATTCCGGTTCCTAGTGGAGTCCCCCAGGGTTCACTGCTGGGGCCCTTGCTTTTTGTTATATTTGTGAGTGACATCGAGCATTGTCTTGAATCTTCCCGTCTATTATGTTTTGCCGATGATATGAAAATATATTCAGTTGTTTCATCACAATACGACGTTGACAAGCTTCAGTCTGATATTAATCGCCTATCTGACTATTGCGCTCTCAACAAATTGGACCTGAATCCTGAGAAGTGCTCCGTCGTATCATTCACGCGTAAAAAAAACACAATTAACTCTAGCTACACGCTAAGAGGTCAACAACTTATGAAACAACTGAATGTGCGTGACTTGGGGGTCATTCATGACTCCAAGCTAATATTCGATGATCACATAAGTAGTATTATTGCGAAAGCCTCAAAAGCCCTAGGATTTGTGATGCGTAACTCCAAAAACTTTATTAAGGCTAAAACATTAAAAATACTATACTGCACTTACGTCAGGAGCAACCTGGAGTACGCATCTCAAATTTGGAACCCTAGATACAATATCTACATATCGCGTATCGAGAACATCCAGAAAAAATTCTTAAAATACTTAAGTTACCGTTTGCGCTCGAATTTAGACTCTACTGATTACCTGGAATTATGTAAAAAGCAACACCTTTTACCATTGGCAACACGTCGGGAAATTGCTGATATTCTATTCCTTTCTAAGATTGTAAATGGATCCGTAGACTGTCCTACCTTGCTCTCAAAGCTAGGATTAAATGTGCCACACAAACGTCTCCGAGTCAACCCTCTTTTCTTTGTCCCTATAGCGTCTACCAATTATAGACAGAACTCATTTATGTTGAGAACTAGCTGCGCATACAACACTATTTCAAACTCCGAGGAAATTGATATATTTAATATGAGCAACACATCGCTGAGGCGTCGGCTTAGTGGGCGATTTTTCTCTGAAAACATTATGTAATGTATACTAATCTGTCATTATCTGTTTAATTTATTTAATTATTTTACTTTTGTTTAATTCTGTTTACTTTTTACTCATTAGTGTATAATAGCGTAACGATTATATTTACTGTGTTAACTTAACTTTCATCCTTACCTTGATTTTACAACATTGTTTTTCTTCATTATGTATTCTATTTCTATTGGTGAAGACCTTTAAATGGCTCACACATCATGTACATTGAATTTATACACATGTAACTAGCTGTTGGTTTTCCGAATAAAATAAAATAAAATAAAATAAAATCTTGTGCACTATATCTAGCCTTGTATCTAGGCGTAATTTAAAAAAAGTGCGAAACACATTCAGTCAAAGCATCCGAAAAACAGCGTTTTTGCCTGAACTTTGGCCATATCTAATGTACCTATAAATTGTAAAAGTAAAGAAAACATTTAGATACCAGGCTTGCAAATGTATTGGAAATTCTAAATAACTAACTTTTTTTTTCACAAACTTGTAAGATTTTTTCACAAGAACTCCTGGAACAAGTTTTATGAATGCGAAATCATGAATGACGATCTAGCGAAGCGGCCGCGAGTGATCAGCGGAATTTAATGACTGATAACCGACGGCTCTGATGCTATCTCTCTTTTTTCGCAGTCAAACTTTACTTTGGATGAAACAACAAGCTTTTAGACTATGCTCGCGTTGAAGTTGCGCCGGCCACAGAGGGCCGCCTTAATGTATACCACCTTACTCATAAAGAGCTATTTAACTAATATACTGATTAAATGGTCACGTAAATAATGTCACATTTTTTGACAATGACAATAGAGTGACGTTATTTACGTGACCCTTTAAACAGTATATTAGTTAAATAACGTTTTATGAGTAAAGGGATAAGTCTTTTAGCCGTCAATATACTTCTTTATAATATAAAGGCACACGTGACACCAAACAATTGTTCTTCATTCAGCATACAACTATAACACCAAAAATACATGCGGTTACTATGTGGAGTTGAGGCAAACAAGTTTCAGCAGCTTTTGGTGGGTAAGGCTAAGGATATAAGAGCTGAGATGAGCGAGATATTTTGTATATACGAACAAGAATTATTATATAAGAGTGTGCCTTCAACAATGACGACGATTCAGCTGACTTGTCCATAAAATTCTATTTACTACCCTTTGAGATCTCCAAGTTGTAAAAATACCAGTCTTTCCCTTTTACAAAGCCCCTCACGCCTACTCATATCAGAAAACAAAAGCGTAAAGCCCTTCTAACACGTAGTTCTAGGATATTATAATAGAGATATGCTACCCTCATACAAAGCGGAGTTCAGTTATTGTTGAATTAGGTGAATGCGATAGATAATACGGAACGTATGGAACAGAAAGATATATATATGTAGCCGCTAAGCAAAATTACGACAATTGTCTGAATTTGTCTGCAACAATTAGCGTACATTAATGCGATATCTACCTCTTTTTATTATAATATCATTGTAGCTATTAGCTACTCAAACGAAACCAATTACTTGGTGTATTGCTAACCAGTCACTAGGACATGCTAGCAGTCAGTATTTCAATGGAGGTTCTTACATTACACTATTGGTTAGTAACGCAAAAGTTTCATGTGACGCGGAGTGCATGGCGCCTCACTAATGATAATTTACTAACGAAACTACATAAAATATCATCATGGTTTCTTTTATAATAATTTGATTTACAACAAATATGTACAAAATACAATCTATATATAGAAAATTTCCTCAAGCCTGCCGCTGCTTCCGATTAACGGCAGGGTTCCCAGAAGGCTGGCAGCGTTTCCTCTTTGGAAAGCCAAGCTGATGCGTTGGCGGAAAAAGCTCCCCGCCCGTTGGTCTCCGGAGGTCTCGATCAATTTTGATGACAATGTGCGAGCAAAACGGCGAGCTTCGGACCCCCACGGTCCCATGGTCTCGACCGCAAAAGGCACAAAAATATATTTGGGTCCAATCGATGCGTATTTTTTGAATTTTGAATTTTCCGCACTGGCCGCAGCTGCCCCTGCAACTTTACAGTCGTCGGTAAGTGAGATGGCGCGAGTGTATCGACACATGTGGCATCCCACACCAGCGACATGCCGACACTCCAAGGGATCAAAGACATACCATCCGGTCTGTTGCCATCGCCCCGCGCAATACCGACTGGTTCCAGTACGGAAGGCACGTTAGCGACAACAAGAGCCCTGCGGATAATGTGATTAATAGCTGAGTGTCGTGTCCTCATGGTTTGAATTGATGGATATCATGGCATGGGGCTCGGAACTTATTTAGTCGATAAGTCGATTAAAATCACCGTGATTAGAAATGCTTTGCTTACGAAATTTGGTCACTAACTACTTAGTAATTTCAGTTAGTAATTGAGTTTAGTTTATTGTATGTACGTGAGCAGGGGTTTATAAAACAACCCCGTTCCACCTTCAACACCCTATCCGCACCCTAAGCTCCATAGCTCGTGCGGTGCCAGTCATTTGTCTCATTCAAATACGAGTTTGCGACACCTAATGCGACACTATATCACTCGCGTAACATTTTTCAGGAGCACCTCGATCGCAGTTTGATGTGTCTGAAATATTGTACGGGAAATTTACTATACTTGAACCGCAGTGAGGTTTTTTGGAATGATATTGAGGTCAAGGATAGTTTGGACTTGACTGCCACGTTGAATTGCCAATGTCGATGAAGATTTATCTGTCTTGTTCTGCGTGTGCGTGCCACTTTGTCATGTTAAACGAGATATATTTTCTCCAAGTTGAAGTAATTAGTTAGCTCCACTTAGTATGAGATCAGATGTGTTTATATGGATAAAAAAGCCAGATTAGAATTGTGATACCTTTATCAATTTGTTCTGGACATTTTCACATTTACTGTGTGTTCTGGCGAAGTTCTGACAGCTGTGTCTTAGAAACTGTTCCCTTCTATGCCGCTTGTTTATCACCTCATCACAAGATGCTGGGAAAATGTTTACCCGTACTTTATAGACATACCGAAAATATGGACACAGCGTTTTGCATCCTCATTTATAATGCGTACAGCAACTTGCTTCCAGCGTCTGTGTTTCCCGACTTACAGTCTTGGTACTTTTAAGGCCAGAGAATAGGTTTCTTCTGTGTAAGCGTGTTCCATCTTAGGCTTCGTCAACGTCCCAAATAGGCGGGTCAGGCCAAACGCAATTCCAATGAATTTAATAATAATAATCCTATTTCTTATTTTTATATGAATCACCTGTCAAATTATCCCTTCCCTATCAAACATTGACCCTTATAAATCAATAGTTCGCCCTAATTAAAGGTCCAATTCATCAGGCAGGCCCTACAAGGTCTAAAAGTGTCGAAGAAGTGCTATGAATAAAGTATAGGGTCATATGTACCCGTCCGGCGTCCCCGGCCAATCCGGCCGATATATGAGCGGTCCGGGGCATTTCTTTTCACTGCGATACAATAGATCTCCGGGTAGTTTTATTACGTGTTGATATTGCTATTCGACTTCATGTAATAGCAAGTTGCTATGTCACTAAGGGTGCTTACATAAAAAAAACAGGTTATCGGGACAGACAAGTCTATACGGGTCGGTACGGTACCGATCGGTGCAGGTAAAATAGACCCATGTTATCTTATGCGCTCAGTTATAAAGAAACTTATCGGTGCCGACTACCTGGACCGAGCGATAGCTTGGGTGTGTTTTCATACAAAATAAGGACAGATTTACTTGTTTCTTTATATGTAAGTGAACTCTGCATCGATCAGTAGGGACCTGCACCGATAAGTCGGGACCGAAAACCTGCATACGGTACCATGGTAAAAGTGGTTTACTAAAAACAATTAAATAAACAGAATTCTCACAAATTTAAAAAAAATTATATCATAAAAATTCCGAGCAGTATTGGAAGTGGTTAACATTTTATACAGATCCAAAATTCTGTGTATTACGTGTATAGCCACTCTAGAATACTACTAAATACATTTAGTCGCTTATTTGTAACCTTTATTTACAAATAATATTATACTTTTATGACAAATTATTATATTCTCGATTAATCATTAATTAATTCCATTTCCGTCAGGTATTCAATATGATTCCGTAATCTTAGAGTCAAATATTTTCGTAAAAGAAAATCACATTCACGACAAACACAACATCACGTGAAGTTGACATCTAATAGCAATTTCTATGGAGTATAGAAATGAGAATAATACGTAATGAGTCCCTCGACCCTGTCTCCCTTAGGCGTGTGTGACATAGACGCATGTCCGCAATTAATTCTGCCTCTCACACTTAAGTATGGTTTGAGAAATACCTACCAAAGTAAATACTTAATACAAATTTGTGAATATATTGTACTATTTTCCAATCGTCTTCCCCTGCATTTTACACACACTCACACACGGTCATCTGATCCTAAACTAAGCAGAGCTTGTACTATGGAAACCAGATAACTGATATACTACTTTTTGTTTGTAAATACATACTTAATATACATAATTACACCCAGACTCAGGACATACAGACATGTTCATGCACACAAATGCATGTCCTGTGTGAGAATCGAACCCACGACCTGCGGCGCCATAGGTAGAATCTTAACCAGAGTCCCGCGCCAGCTGGCCCGTCAAACTAAATAGGTACAAACTTCCCATCAGTAAATTTAAATACATTATTGACAAGTGGCTAATGGAAAATTTATTTTATTCTGTGAATGATTTTTTACATGACATTCCAAATTATGAAAAATGACAATTGATATGTAATAGTAGGTAATTAAATAATAAATTGTAATTAATTGTATTGTATAGTAAATATTGAATTTAATTGAATTTTCCATAATAATAATTGTAATAGGTAATTTTTAAATTTATTTTTATTTTTAATATTTGTACGCCGTTTTGAGCGGTATATTTTGCTGATACTTAAATCTTGTAACACCTTATCATATATTACGCAAAATTGTGACAAATAAATTCATTTCATTTCATTACATAATTTTCTTCCTCGTCTTCTTTGGGTTTTTTGACCGAGCACAATCTTGCGGCTCACTCGTATCGCTCGGTGTTCATAAAACTTTCGTGTTACGATGCAATAAACATAACGTTAGATTTTAACACCTTTTAACCATACATGTTTTTAGCCCATTCGCTATTAAACCTTGAACCTTTGATATTATTACTAATTTCAGTTTATAAAGACCTTTGTATGAACAATGGACTATCAAACAAATGTTTATTGAGAAATTGGAAACTTACCTTAACAATTGCTTTACAAAGTACTAGAAGAGATTTGATATTGTGGGGTTCTTTAGGTTTTATTTTATACTAGCTGTCCCGCGCGGTTTCACCCGCATTCCCGAGGGATCGTATGTTTTCCCGGGATAAAAATAATCCTATATGTTAATCCAGAACATATTCCATCTGTGTGCCAAATTTCATCCAAATCCGTACAGTCGTTATTGCTTGAAAGAGTAACAAACATACATACTCACAAACTTTCGAAAAAAGCGAATTGGCATCTACTTTGCATAGTTTTACTTGTTCAATGTTACACTCAAATTATTTAATATAATAGTACAAATGTTCCATGTTCCATGTAATAAAAAGTACAACAATCTAAAAATATCCCCCTCCAACCTAATAAAAGTACAATGGCTTTATAAATTTCAAAACGGAACACTAAAATCTAATTAAGGTCTTATTGCAAGTGTTTATTGCTGTACAATTATAGCGGTCGTAAATCCGGCGCGAAGGACCAATAAAATGGCGGAAGAAAAACGCGGGAACGCACCTACCCCGCCATTATTACAAGCTCGCCAAGAATTTCAATTTGATTTCAATGTTATGAGGGCTTTTTAAACGTTGTTTGTATTGTTTTTTTTCCATGAGATCAAATAATTATAAATACAGTTTACAATAAATTTACAATGAATAAAAAGATTAAACTGTGTCCCGAGCACGGAAAAACATAACTATAATTAAAGGAATAAAAGTTCAATAAATTTACCCCTCTAAGGATAAATATGGTTTTCCCAATGGAGTACAGCATGGGATTCTTCAAAAAGGGTGTGAAGTACTGTGAAGAGATTTCTTCAGGGTCGGCAACGCGCGATTGATACCCCTGGTGTTGCAAGCATCCATAGGCTACGGTAACTGCTTACCATCAGGCAGTATGCTTGTTTGCCACATTAGAGGTAGGTATAAAAAAGTAAGAAAATTGGTGCTATCATCGTCTTATTGAATAAGACAAGTCTTTTTTATGTTAGAAATTTCTATTCATTTAGTTCTATTGTAGTCTTCTGGCATTTCCACTTTAATATAGTTATTTATGCAACTGTGTATACACAATTAGACTAATGGGGTGGGGTATGGGTATGGGGTAATGCACCCACATTACTAAATAAATAAGTGGAAAAGAGTATGAATTTAATGATCAACTTTAACTTAGACGATCACAAAATAGTCAACATAAAAAAGTAATTTAAAAAAATTAAATCGTCTTCAGAATACACTAAAAAGTATGAAATAACTCTAATCTGACACTGATTTGAAGTCAGCGAAATAGCACGACGTATTCCATTGAACATATTTCGCTGACTTCAAATCAGTGTCAGATTAGAGTTATTTCATACTTTTTAGTGTAATTTGAAGACGATTAAATTTTTTTAAATTACTTTTTTATTTCGTCATTTTTAGTTTTTCTTATATTCACTAGTATTTGACCAAGGTTTTGAGATGTTATTCCTTTAACACTACACCCGTACCTCGTATCAATAAGCCAGGCTGTCAATAAAATGAAAACTACTGGACCGATTTCGATGAAACTTGCACTGTTCCCTAAGTTGAAGTAAATGTAAACCAATAAAAAAAAACCGTTACAATCCGAGTAATATTTTCGGATATATGCGTGGACAAACATACATACATACAAACACCTATGAAATTTTGTATATTTGTTTGGAAGCCCTAATATATTATCATATGTGAATATATTGCAGTTCCAATAATATTACATACATACGTGTCGAATTGAAAATCTCCTATTTTTGAAGTCGATTAAAAATAAGAATACACAAAGGGCAGAATTATTTTAACCACCAATTTAATTCAAACTTGTTTATCAGGTCCCTCCTCAATTATTCAGTGTTATTATTTCCTCAAAGGTAGGCTTCCCCTCTCATTTAGAATTACCAACAAAGGGCTCATTACATAAATAACTGAGTACAATTCTTATTTAAGTTTCGTGTTTCTTAAATTAGTAGCCGGAAGGTATTGTACTACAGCCTTTTCAATCCTTGAATGTCAGTTGTAGCTACCGCTGTCTCTTTCTACAGCTATGATGTATAACAAAGATGGATATAGTTTTACTTATTAATGTTTTCTTGCAAATTTTTACTAGCTGTTCAGTCATCTTGTCACCATAAAGGTGACAAGATGACTAAAGAATATCTAGATATTAACCTAACATTACATTGGACCCAAGTCACGGACCCAAAGTGATTTATATCCAAAGTTTTGTGTGTGCTCCCGTCCTTGAAACATTTTCCATTTGGATCCTAGTATGCGATTTCGCAGTCCAATGACTTTGTCTGTCTCTGTAATATCTAAGAATTTGGGATCAGAGGAATTTCACCCTTCAGCGCTAAAAGGTGTGTGACCAGAATTTACAAAGTTGCGTGGAGTAATCGTAAAAATCATGAAACTGGCAGAAATTCTTCTGCCGAGTTGTTCTAATTTTGAAATTGATCGGTTTGTTAAAGAAAATGTTGACGTATATTATAAGTCGGAAAGTCTATTATCTAATTGTTTAGAAGCTAATGACGATGAAATAAATTCTAGAATAGATCGAAAGCATTTTCAAGATTACCGTCCAATGAAATTATCTACCATTCTCAGCTTCGTCCAAAGTCCTTCCAGAAATTTCTGAAGCCTAATCCAAGCAAGCTCGAAAAAAAATCTTTGTAATATATTGCCCCAAAACAAAGGATGCAAACAAATGCTAAGTCTGCAGTGTTGGCACAGTTATGTCAACATTGTGACGCGATGCAAAATCCAGTTAGCGGAAGTTAGCAACGAGTGACACACAGACGGGACGAACGGTCGATTAATTTGTTTGTTGTAATGCTCGTGGAAAACGTCTTAAGTGAATTAAATCGTTTTTATCCTATGAATTGCAGCTTAATCGCTAAATAGTTATAGTTTGACGGAAAATCACTATTGTGAATTTTTATTTTTTTAATATTTTTTTTTTTATATCTGAACACCACCATCAACTTGTAATTTATATTTAACGATAATATAAAGCAATCTATGGCCTAGTTTATGACTTCATTGGTTTATAACTTTTATTTTATTTTAAATTTATTTCAATCATATAATATATTATTGTATATTTAATGGAGACTCATCATCATTTAATGTCAGGCGAGTGCAGAATATCAGCGGTTGTGCGATATGCCTATCCACAGCCATGGCTGAGCACTAGACCTTTTTGTCTCTGCTTTTATTTATTACTTTTTCCTTTTGTTTTATTATGTTATTTTTAAGTTGGAGACAAATAAACGTTCATATTTATTTATTTATATAATAATAAAAAGCCAATTATTATATGTCACGATACCCTTGTCAAACATAATTGTTGGAACTAAAGCTTGTGAATGATTCCAACAATATGTCCCAAAATATTCATGCAACAAATTAAGGTTTTCAATGGAACAAATCCTTTAAACAGCGGCTTAACCCCACCCAGTTCCAGTAATTAATCATCCAATTACAAGTTTCGAGTTAAAATCTTTAACGAAGACTTAAGCTGTGCATCAGTATAAGTCAGTGGAAATGGGCGATTTTAATGTCATCGATTTAAAGGGCTTAAGTGAAAAGACAGTATTTTGTGTTCAGCAATTAAGAGTATTTAGAAGTATTGTTTTTAATTAGCCCAAAGAGCTAATAAGTTCTGTAGTCACTGTAATTTTTGTGTCTTTTGGACTGTTTAATCTCGCGTGTATTGAAGTTTATCCACGTGGAGATAGACAAAATAATCAGAGGTAAATATTTAAATACGAAGATTGGACTATCGGAACGTTTATTGTAGTGAATCCTCAGTGTTGCTATATATTACTGGTATAAATATAAATATCCTGGGACATTCCTCACACACGGTCATCTGATCCCAAGCTAAACAGAGCTTGTACTGTGGAAACCAGATAACTGATATAATACATATACTACTTTTTGTTTGTAAATACATACTTAATATATATAATTACACCCAGACTCAGGACATACAGACATGTTCATGCACACAAATGCATGTCCTGTGTGGGAATCGAACCCACGACCTGCGGCGCGTAATGTGAACCTTAACCAACTGCGCCAACTGGCCCGTCAACTGGTATTAAAGCTGATAAGACTACAAGATAATTTCCAAATCGGTAGCTTCAGTAGTAGTATTGACTTAGTAGCGGTAGCAGTCTTGACTTAGTAGCAGCTTCAGTAGCAGTCTTGACTTATAACTTTATCATAATTTTAACATTTTCTTTTCATTTTCGCTTCAGCTCCAAACAGGCTCCCATCAAATACTTTGACGATGTCTTTTTAGATTGTTGCTAATTAAATAACGAATTTGCCCCCGGAGCATAAACAAAGTCACTTGTTAAACTTTCAGTTGGTATAGCTAGACAGTACTTAATTATATTAGCTTGGTAATTTGAATAGTTATTCAATTTTAACGTTTTGTTAATTTTTGGTATTTCATCTAATCTACCATCTTGTGTATGTTTGCAGTTTCTTAATTTATTTATATGATGAATGGTTCATCTTCATCATATTACCACTCCAGGGATGAGAATAGGGATGTCTGGTTGATGAATGATGAATGATCTTTCAATAGGCGAAGAACTTTTGGCGTGACTATTTGATTTCATACGTCAATCCCGCACAAAAGTTACAAATCTACAAATTATGACAAGCATCTACAAAATCTAGGCTCCCAGGCCATATGTACTCGCCGATCCAACTGACGAAATGAAGAAGAAGAAATTATCACGTCCATAAACTATTGTAAACATGTGATACTATCGAAAAGTTAGTAGATAATATTGCAAAAAGTAACTTAACTATGTCTCCAAAATTTGTTATATCCCTTTCACCATATCAAAAAAATGGAAATAATAAGCACATATACCTGATTTACATAGTCAATCGATACCCTTTTGTCTTCAGCTATTCTTAGCCCCAACTGAATCTTAAACATGCCCCAACCAAAATGTATAACAAGTAACAAAAAGCAAGCGTTGCAAATAAAACCCGGAACAAGTTACCAACAACGTGTCCGCGTAATAGCCAATAGCCTCAGATAGCAAGTTCCAAACAAGTTCCACGCCAGTTTCAATTTGAAGTCAGTTTCAGGAGCAGATGTGTTGCGACAAGTTTGGCTAAGTTGTCGATACAGGCTTTCAGTCTCGTGAAAAAGTCTTTCAACGCGTCTGAAGTTAGTGTGTGAGATGTTTGACGTTTATGTCTGGCGATATCTTTTGATAAAAGATCTCGTTCTTATATGCTTACCTTATCCTTTCAACACATTATTGTGTCGTCTGTTGTGTGTAATTTTTGTTATTTGTTTGTTTATTTCTGTAGTTTGGTGTCTTTTTCCGTCTTTAACTAACATTACACAGTGCCCTCGATTTGGTTTTCAATCAGTCTCACTTACTTATCTTTTAATCTCTCTACTGTTTAAAGTAAGGGCATCTGACAGATTGGGGTTATCTATCTAATTAGTAATTTGTCACTGATCTGGATCAGGAAGCAATGCAAATGGCGGAACTTCTGCGATAAGATAAGGGATTGCTAGCTTAATTACAAAGTTTGAACAGTAGTTTCACTAATTCTATTAAACCCCTGAATATACAATTATATTATTGGCTTGGTCTTGTGGTTAATAATCCATATATCTCACAAAGTCTCACCGTCTAAGATTGTATGAGTGCACATGCATTTTAGCGTGCGTAATTTCGGGAGTGCTTGGTCAAAAATTGCGATAACACATCGCATTGCAATATTTGTAATACACACATACGCTGTATAACTCCCACAACAATAAACAGGGTTGGGCGGACTACGTTTAATATTTTAAGCAGGAATACATTTGTACTTAGTCACATTTGTGTAAATGATGATGTACTCGAAGCTAGCAAAATCAAAAAGGCTACTAGACTTTGCATCTACTACAAAGTATCAGTCTACCGAGCAGTTTGCTTCACCGAAGAATCAAGCACATTGTAGGATTAGCTGTTATACTTTCGACAGTAAATAACACTCAAAAAAGAACAGTATCCCATAATTGATCCGTTTTCTTGTTTAGCTGAAGTCCAAATCTCTGGATCACTTGGACCATTAGAATAGCTTCCTGATCAATAAAGAGCTATAAAATCAACAATAAAACCTCCACTCAGATTATAAGCCCCATGCTACAAAGGATAAAACCTATATCCCCAAGTATCCCGTATCTGAGACAGGCTGAATCCCTGAACAATAGGCCATATATCAAATGAGTCTAATTTATTCGAAATGCTCTTGTATGTGGATTCCAAGGATTATTCCCCGTATTAAGGATGACATTGTTCTGTTTTCTTCTTTTTTGTATTGTTATAAAGGTATTATTTGCCTTAAGTTGGTTCCATAAATAGTGCTTTAAGACCTTCTATTGGAGTGCAGCGTCTAATTACTAGATCTTTTTCGTTTTGCAATTTTCAATACTATTTAGATTGACAATAAGTATCAACTTCCAGTGTTGTTTTCTAATTACCTTAGCTCGCTTATCTTCGTCTTAGTTAATTAGATAAACACGAAATACAATTAAGTCAAAAGTAACTAATCATTAAATGTCGAAACAACCTTTACAAAACCCAAAATTAAGTGGAAGAAGGTATAAACAGTTAATAGGATTAACAGTGAACAATAGGATATTTGATACATGTATAGGTATTAATTAGACGTATGTGGTATACCGTACACTGTACACAAGTATCTTTGGAATGGCAACGAATATTAATTTCGTATGTATAGTCTATTTCAAATAACATGAGTTCGGTGACACATGGTATTTTATTAAATTTCTCAATGGTTAATGTTCATTTCGATATAATAAAGGAATACTATGATAGAGCTAAGTTTCACGAAATATTGTGAATATTATTTCAGAGTAATCAAATGGAATTTCACTAGATATTGGTAAAAATCCCTTGACCTTGACGACTCATCCTATGTGAAATAGAGTATAGTTTATAGTCCTTCGCGGAGTAAATTATTTCCAAGATAATGCTTGACGTCACATGATATAGTGTTCTACAACGCAGTGATATATTACAGCTATCTGTATATTGTTTGTCTAGTTTATTATACAGAATTAATTGGCTTGAAGGTTAGTAGTTGATACCATTATCCATTAGTATTTTTTCTCTGGCAAAAATTGCAATTAATATCGTCCAAAAAGTATTGCAAAAAATACTCTTTTCATTGAAAATTTTCAAGCCTTTAAGTGTGTCTTTCATCGAAACCTTTCTATAAAGGGCCAAAAAATAAATTATTTCACCAATAGAATGTTCACACTGAATGAAAGAAAGCGCGAAGGGATTCATAGCCAGTGGTTTTTCTGAAAAAGCGACTCAAACGGATGGTATTCAACGAGACGAGACACGGTCGGCCGCGCGTCATATATACGTGACATGCGCTCGGGTAGACTGTCCAACAAAAGTGCTCTGTTTTATTTTAATGACAAATACTGTCACATTTATATTTTTTTGCTACCCATAGTAGGTGAGTGATAGTGATATTCAATTTCAAGTTTCTTAAAAAAATACCTATACTTAGGTAGCTATGTATTTATAGCGATATTTTCAATGGCATTTTTCAAAGTTTTCATCATTGAGTTTGATTACTAGAAAATGTATTAAATTCATACTCAAAATACCTCTTATTCACAAAAGAATTACATTAAAAGTGGGTACCACCGCGGCCAATTTATTTTCTTTCTTAGGAGCTGTACCTAAGCCTTGCATAAAGGCAATAAAGTATGTAATGTCATCTTCAAATTCTGTGTATGCTTAGTCATCAGTAATTCTCAAAAAAGTACTTGCGAATATAACAAACACTGTGTCACCAAAAGGTTTTAGACACCCTTTTTTGCAAAATTAGATTGCACCCTTTCCTATACGGAACCCTTTACTTTTATCCCCTGGGGCGTCCCTATTTATCTCTGAATAGTGTTGTGCCGGCAGGCGTATTGTCCGTAATTAAGTTAGTCGTTTGACAAACAATAAGGGATTATTAAGTTGGGTTTTGGGATTGTCACTTATTATTAGTGGTTTTACTGTGGTATGCACCGTCGGTGATTTAGGTTGAGGTTAAGTAAAAAACTTTGTGGCTTTTTGTGTATTTGGTGTTATGAATTATATTTAAATAAGTACTTATAAGTGGACTGGGTTTTGTTTGGGTAAATAATTTAATTTTCTAGTAAAATATTATACCGCGTCCAACATCTTCATTTGACGTTTGTTTGCTAAACTTATTGAAAGTGTGTCTCAGTTTTTTGTGTTGATTTGTCTCATTGTATTTAGCAGAGAATTGTCTCAAAACCTTGTCTTCCTGGGTACCTTAGATTCTACATATCATTCCATCACAGTGTTAGGAAACTTAATCACTTCTATAGTAAAACATGCCTTAAGTAATAACAATAAAAGTTGTTCTGGTGTACTCAAAATGAACTACCAACACCTAATCTTATAAGTTATCACACGAAAGTTTCGTATAAAGGTGTCACAAGACATGCTAAAATGAACTGCGCCCCAACGCTCCCTTGAGTCGACGCGTCTGTAAGGAATGTTCTCTTTTGTAAAGGCTTGAATTTTCAATAAAAATTGCTCAAATATATTGGATCCGATTGGTTCGTATTTGATATCTATTTTGGAATGGAATTTATTTGAAAAATAGAATGTAAAATACTTTATTATTTTTATTTAATAATTTGTTATTTGACAGCATTTTTATGCTTGGATACCGCATGAAACTGTCCTCGCGGTTTCGTCCACTTAAATTATATTTATGTAAAACCTATATGTAGATAGATAGACAGATAGATGTAATTAAATTATCAGTTGTCTGATTTCATTCTATAAGTCTGCTTAGTTTTAATCAGATATTTTTAATTGCCCCTCTGTTTAAAAATTACGCAAACTTAAGACTCTCCTCTTATTTACTTATTGCACCTCTAATTTACTTATTGTGTATCAGAAAAATTACTGTTGCACAATTAAACTACCTATTCACCAAAACATGTTCTATCATCCAGAACCGACTCGGGGCACTCCAAATACAGTTGGTTAGGTTAGAACTTTGACAATATTCCGTGCGAGCCGAACGAGCAAAGCGAGCGGTGCCGGCGAGCGCTAGATGATCATTCAGTTTTGCATAAACCATAAAACTGATACTCAGTTTGATTTATTTAGTGTGCGTATTTAGTGTGCAATTCAGTATTTTTGGTTCTAGTTTTGATTTGTTGTGTTGGAATAGAGAGAATTAATAGTTAAGGCATTAAATACATGCCAATAATTAATAACAATAAAAGGGTCGCACAATAATTGTTAACAGAACCCTAAAAACCGCGTTAATTAAAAATCTTCGCAACCAGTGTGAAATTCCGCCCGGATCCGTAAACTACAGGGTGTTCGAAACTGAAAAGGTTGCGTCAAAGCGTCATGTCGTCAAAAGTGACTGCAAACAATGGGAGCAAGAGGCACCTGCATTCGCTAATGAAGGCGCATGCAGGCCTTATACAGCGTGTTCATTTTATACAGCATGTTCATTTTATAAAGGCGCGTCGCACTTCGGAAACTATGCACCGCGCAGTATACAGGTGTTTTAGTTTAAATGGAATGTTGGCATTCTCTCAACTATATTGTGAACTTACAAAAGGTCTGCTCGATTTTCACTAGATGTTATGAAGTTTTTATTTTTTGAGAAAGGTTTTCATTATATTCTTATTATTAGCTAATTCCCAGCGTTTTTGATTGAATTTGGACCTAATGTCATTTGGTCCAAATTCAATTGTTTTAATCTCGACCAAGGATGTTAAAAAAAGTCGGATATATTCTCGTTAACAAAAAACTGTGTCAATCAAGTCGGCCACCACGCTGTATGTACAAGCCGGCACGCACACATTCACACATTAGTTGAGCGCGAGTAATCGACTCTGTGTAAACGGCGACAGAGTCTAATTTCCCGCGAATAGCCAACTAATGTGTGCGTGAGAGGTGGCCGACTCCATAGACACAGTTTTTTGTAAGCGAGTATATGTCCTCCGTAGTCTGTGATCTCGACTTAAAACTTGTCATGAGCATTGATTGACGTTCGAGGATACGGACCTATGAAAGGATTTTACGAAATTCAACCTTTAAGAGAGTAAAATAAGGCTGATTCTTAGTTCCAACTAAAATTATATACCTATCTCTTTCTATTTCCTCCTCTCCACACAAAGTATAAACTAAATTCATAAAGGAAATGCATTATAACTTATAAGACAATGACTTGTAAGTCACGGAAGTTTGACGTTTAGGAGAGATGTATACAGTAGGTTATCTCGCGCATTAATGGATCTTTTTATTTGTTATCCGGCAACACTGTGGCGCAATGATTTATCCGGCAAGTTTGTTTTGTCTTTGTCTATGGCCCACATTGTGGACTATGAGTGGGTATGTATTCAGAAGACGATGAAGACTGGTTACTTGAACGGAGGATTTGAAAATATGCAATTTTTTTATGTTAGTCTAAATAAAATAATAGGCAATCTTTTTTCGTGGTTTAACCCAGACTCGTAGATGGGACGCGCGTCCTCTAACTAAACAAAAAACAAAAAAACATGAAAAAAAAAAGATAATTCCAGAATCTGCGAGTCAACTGAATAGATATGATATTATCTCAACTCACTGATTCTATGAAAGAATCAATGACGCATAAACGGCTGAACTGATTTAGATGCTGCGCATGGATATTTTTTTCCTGGAAAAGAAAATAACCCACAGAAATGCTGGTTAAAACCGCGGGATAGCTAGATGACAGTTTTTGTATAAGCCCGAATCATACGACTTATTCAACTTTTCCCCCTATTTTTAATTTCTATAAGTAAATAAAAGAAAAAATCTTTAGATTCCACTTCCCTTGGGCGTATTTTTAGGGTGTATTTTGGGAATATGAATTTATTGCTTAGGCAACATAAATGCCTTATCAGGGCCTAAATTGAATAAATACTTTTTGATTTTTTTATAATATACGCCGTTCGTTTATAACATAGACATAGAACAATGCAGATAGTTATGTTTGTTTGTAGCTAAGTAGATTATGTTTGCTTCTAGTATGTCATTGTATAGAGAGGTAATAGATTTATGTATACTGTTAAATAATATAATTACTAATATTATAAATGCGAATGTGATTTCGTTTGTTTGTTACGCCTTCACGCCTCAACTACTCAACGGATCATCATGATATTTGGCATGCATATAGCCTATGGTATGAGGAAGGATAAAGGCTACGGATAAGGAACGTGGGTGAAACCGCGGGGGACAGCGTGTATAATTATAGTCATTAGAAAAAAAAACTATACAATGTCAGTTAAAGAGCAAAGTCAGTTCTTCTTTGGAGAAACAGGCTTGTGGTCGCAGCCTTACCGTACGTGATGAAATGGCGGGAGAAGGTCTGCGCAAAGAGTTTACAATTAAACTGGCTTTCGAAACACATCCAACGATATTAAAATCGTTTCTGTAATCAGGCCCCCACGCGCACAGTCTTGACTATCCTATGATAACTCTAAGACTCCCGGTGTTCCATGCGCGTATAGGTTGTGGGAACTGCTTACAATTAGGTGGGTCATATGCGTGTTTGCGACCTTATTACTATAAAAAAAACGGTTCCTGAAAAATCCTTTGCATGTACTGAAATGCTGGCTGGTAGAAACATTTGTATAGAAAAGAGTTTTTTATTTGAACAAGCTAAAAACGACCGCAACTTCAAACACAACAAAGTTCCAAAGTCGCCGAACCTTGCCGAAAGTCGCCGAACGTAGACGATAACGTATCGAGGTTCAATTAAAGCTGTCAACGGAGTGAATGAGCCGAATTCGGGGGTTTCCCTAAGGAAATTGCGCGCCCGACGGAAACTTGAAAAGTCTGAGTGAATTACGTGTCTGGAGTTATCTGAGTTAAAGGTAGGTTGCCATCTGAGGTCTTTTGTAAGTTCGATTCCCAGTTTTACTGTAGGTACTACAAATCGTCATATTTTCGAAATTGCATCGTAGGCTAGTCTATATCTATACTAATAATAAAGAGAGAAGATTTGGATTTTTGTATTTTTCTTTGTAATGAATAAACTCAATAACTACTGGCCCAATTTTGAAAATTCTTTCACCAGGTGAAAGCTAAATTATCACTAAGTAACATAGGCTAAATATATCTCTTTAGAAAAATGGGGATATTTAGAAAAACTGCAATAATGTAACCGAAATTTCACCCGGGCACGAACAGCTAGTAATATTATAATTGCGAAATGTGTTTGAATATATGTGATAAAAACACATATATTCAAACACATTTCGCAATTATAATATTACTAGCTATATATAACACATATATATTTACCTTATGATGATATTCTTGATAGAAATAAAAGAAAGTCAGCTTTAAATTGAAAAAAAAAATGAAAATAAGAAAACATCACCCTTTGAACATGTTTTCAATTGAACACTAGCGAAAACCGCTATTGCTAGTCCCATTTAAATTCAGCCGGTTCCACACCCAAGTTTTTGATAAGCGATCTGTCCTAACATACGCGTTGTTGTAGACCGGCTTTATTTCCGCAACAAAAACTCGGTAGTGAGTTATTTTTGAAGCAAACAGTTGGCGACAGTTGATTGCAAAAGTTTGTATATAAAGAAATTGGTCGGGGGTGATCGTGGTTTTAGAACTATTGGTTCCGTACATAACCACATTACTTCAAGTTCTTACGAAACAAATGAAAATAAATGGGAACTCAGTGAACCGGATAGAAGTACCTACTTCATATCTTGATATTTTTATTTTATGATGATATAAAAATCCACAGCTATAAAGTAGTGACATATATAACTTAATGCCAATTAAGGATTTATTTTTTATTAAAATAACTAATCAACTATGACAGACGCAGCTGTTTGTGTATGTACTTAATATAATTGGTAGGAATTTAATATAATGGACGCAAATATTAAGAGTGCATATAAAGCAAAATAACATATCTTAGAATTGAAATTTACCCAAGTAAATATATTATTAATAGTATTTAAAAGAAAAAAAAATATATGGGTATTTTCATTATATACTAGGGTTCTATCTGAGCAAAAACATAATAGAATGAAACCTCGATAGAAATAAATCACAAAGCTACCTCTAATTATAATGAATTATCGTTTTTATTCGGTCATAGTGTATCTAATTAAGACAGAAATTCGATAAATAATATCACTAACATATGACCTAGGGCTGCTACTAACGATTTTTTTAAATATTCTATACTTTACGAGTTATTTAGATAAGAAGCGCTTAGTTCATTTTTGTTCCGCGAAACACGCTATCTCCGTCTCATGCCACGCGAAGATTAGACATAAGTTTGTTTCATCTGACATTGCCATATTTTTCTGGCTTTGTACCCACTCTTAAAGAACCAACAAAAGCTTAAACTTTGTAATGGCCTCTTTAATGATATCGTAACTGACTATAATACAGTTAAGCTATTAATCACCGTAGATGCATGAATGAAAAAGATAAGCAAGCAATTTGTGACAGTTTTAACACTAAAAGAGACACATAGAAGCAGGACTCAATAACTACTGGCGATGATAGCTCAGTGGTAGTGACGTCGGATACCGAGTTGAAGATCCCGGGTTCGAATCTTACAATGAGCTTGAGCTTACGGTGAAGGAAAACATCGTGAGGAAACCATAGCACGGTGGTAGGGTACTTTGTAGTACCCGCCTGGCTGGCTACCACCCTCAAGTTGAAAATCTGTCGCCAAGTACCTTTCGGTGTGTTCCGATAGCTGCACTTGAGAGCCAGTTCCTTCTAGGCTTTGTGTGCTTACCACCTTCGGCCGCATCATCACTTACCATGGTGAGATTGCGATCAAACACAGGCCTATAAACAGTAAAAAAAAAAAAAAAAAAAAAAGGACGTTTATTCTTTTGTTTTTTATCCAGCTATGCAATAAGCGGATCCCTAAAAATGCCGGAATCGCAATATTTTCACCGCAAGAGCCTTTCATTTATGGTAGCTTTGCGGGCTGTTTTTTGTGTTTTGTTGCATATTTGAGTTTGGACAGCCATTTTATTGAGTTGCTGTGTTATGAAAGAAAACCTTCATCCTATGGAATTTACCATAGTCCTAATAATGACAGTTATTTGTACTAATATTATTGACTGGCCAATTTGCGTGGTTGGTGGCGATTCCCATTCAGGACATGCATTTGTGTGCATGAACATGTCTGTATGTCCTGAGTCTGGGTGTAATTATGTATAATAAGTATGTATTTACAAACAAAAAGTAGTATATGTATTATGTGATGGCTACGTCCGAACCACCACACTTAATGTTATGTCAAAGGGTGAAGAGGATGATGTCAATGTCAAGTCGGTAGGGATTGTCCAGATTGAGAAGCCGTCTGTTGTCACTGAATGCATTTAATGCACTAAAATTAAAAACTATGCTAAAGTGCCATGCGCTCGACATGATCCGCCCCGGCCTCCCGGAAGGCGACGTGTATGGCACTACAAGTCAGCAGATTGGGATGGATTGCGAGATTTTTACGCATCGTACCCGTGGAGACAGCTTTGCTTCGCATCAGATGATCCTGACACCTGTGCAGCTGCCGTCGCTGAGACGATACTGGCGGGAATGGAATGTTATATCCCAAACCCGCTAGTGGCTGCAGGGGTGAAGAAGCGACCGTGGTTTAATCGGCCCTGCAAAGATGCTAGACAAAATAAGCAGACTTTGTTTGAGGCTTGGACCACGGCCCGAACTAATCAGGACCCTAACATCTCTG
This sequence comes from Polyploca ridens, assembly GCA_951394255.1. NCBI lineage: Eukaryota > Metazoa > Arthropoda > Insecta > Lepidoptera > Drepanidae > Polyploca > Polyploca ridens. The sequence continues at coordinate 2,710,362 of OX596268.1, forward strand.
ATGCGAAACGCAAACTTAACGCTGCCTCGAGGTTCAGTAAGCGAATGATTGCCAGGGCTAAGTTCGATTTCGTCGGCAGGTTTGGTGAGAGACTGACTAGCCTTCCCTCTGGAAGTCGCGCTTTCTGGTCTCTTGCTAAAGCTGCTGAAGGAAACTTTTGCCAGTCGTCCTTGCCACCACTCCGTAAGCCGGATGGAAACTTGGCCCATAGTGCAAAGGAGAAAGCTGATCTTTTGGGCTCTCTCTTTGCCTCGAACTCCACTTTGGATGACGGGGGCGCCACACCGCCTACCATCCCGCAGTGTGCTAGCTCCATGCCAGAGATAAGCATTACCCAGCGGGAGGTCAGGAGGGAACTGCTTTCTCTGGACATCCATAAGTCGAGTGGGCCAGACGGCATACCGGCAGTGGTGCTGAAACAGTGTGCTCCTGAATTGTGTCCAGTATTAACGCGTCTTTTCGCACTTTCTTACACCAAAAAGGAAGTCCCGTCTTCGTGGAAGACTGCCCACATGCACCCAGTGCCCAAAAAGGGCGATAGATCAGACCCGACGAATTACAGGCCTATCGCCATCACCTCCCTTCTCTCCAAAGTAATGGAGCGTGTAATCAACACGCAGCTTTTGAGATACCTGGAGGATCACGAGTTGTTGAGCGACCGACAATATGGCTTCCGCCACAGTCGCTCAGCTGGTGACCTCCTTGTGTATCTCACGCACCGTTGGTCACTCGCCATCGAGAGTCAAGGTGAGGCATTGGCAGTGAGCCTAGATGTGGCGAAGGCGTTCGATCAGGTCTGGCACAGGGGTCTTTTAGCGAAGTTACCATCATACGGGCTTCCCGAGGGATTATGCAAATGGGTTACCAGCTTTCTGTCCAGCAGATGCATAAGAGCCGTCGTTGACGGTAGCTGCTCTGATAGCATGGACATAAATGCTGGCGTCCCGCAAGGCTCTGTGCTGTCCCCTACACTGTTCCTACTGCATATCAATGATATGCTGTCTATTGACGGTATTCATTGCTATGCGGACGACAGTACAGGGGACGCTTTTTACACGGGCCGTGCAAATACCCCTCGTTCCGAGGTGGAGGAAAGTCGCGAACGGCTGATGTCTGAAATCGAGAGTACATTAACTAGTGTCGGGTTACTATTGGGGTCGACTAAACCTAGTCCATTTCAACCCCACCAAAACTCAAGCCTGCGCGTTCACCGCTAAGAAAACCCCATGGTCTGTGGCTCCACAATTCCAGAACACCTCCTTGAACATCAGTCAAAGCATCGGGATCCTTGGCGTCGACATTTCTAGCGACGTTTTGTTCCGAAGTCACTTGGAAGACAAGGTTAAGCTGGCATCCAAAAAGCTCGGAGTACTCAATAGAGCGAGGCAGTACTTCACGTCGGGGCAAAGGCTACAACTTTATAAGTCACAAGTCCGGCCTCATATGGAGTACTGCTGTCACCTATGGGCGGGAGCACCTGGATACCAGCTTGGGCCTTTAGACTCGGTTCAGCGACGTGCCATCAGAACTGTTGACGATCCCGAGCTCACAAGCGGTTTAGAACCTCTCAGTCTGAGGAGAGACTTTGCCTCTTTATGTGTGTTCTACCGCTTGTACAACGGAGAGTGTTCTAAAGAATTGTTCGACTTGTTGCCCACGGCTACCTTCTACCATCGCAACTCCCGCCATCGACGGGGAGTCCATCCTCACACATTGAAACCAGAGTTGTTTCGAACTGTGCGGGCCCAAAGGAGTTTTCTTCCGCGGACGCTCAGATTGTGGAATGAGCTCCCCGCCGTGGTTTTCCCAATGGAGTACAGCATGGGGTTCTTCAAAAAGGGCGTGAAGAGATTTCTTCAGGGTCGGCAACGCGCGAGTGATACCCCTGGTGTTGCAAGCGTCCATAGGCTACGGTAACTGCTTACCATCAGGCGGGCCGTATGCTTGTTTGCCACCTTAGTGGTATAAAAAAAAAAAAAAAAAAAAAAACTAACTTAAAAATAAGGTAGCGCATGTACGCGCTTGCAATGTCATGTCAGCGGAAATGTAACACAATGCAAATGTACAGTTTTGCCCGTACATATTATATCAGTTATCTGGTTTCCATAGTACAAGCTCTGCTTAGTTTGGGATCAGATGACCGTGTGTGAGGAATGTCCCAGGATATATATCTACTTATTTATTATGCCAAAAGTTAGTATGTTCATAGGTCTCAAAGATTCCGGAAATGCTTAGGTACGAGCCTTAAAATGTTTAGCTTCATTTTCTAAAGGCAAGACATTTTTCCTTTCAAGTGATTAAGCCCCTTGTAAGGGTACTTTGAATTACCTGTCTACTACCTAAGTAACAAAGGGTTGTAGTACATAGGGGGAGTTGGGGATGTTGTCTAAATTGAGACGCGTCACCAGTCTCCTTATATTGTAACTATTGTTGAAACTCAGTCAAAGCACGTCGCAGACAGACTGTGAGGATGTTTACATATACATGACTGTATAGTAGTACCTAATTGATAGGGCGCGTCGTGAATCTTCGTTCGCACAGAAAAGAAAGTATGGCCCCGAAGATTAACGAACGAATGCTTAAAACTTATCAATCTACCTTAGATCACTACTATAAGGTTCATAATACACTGCAGCTGTTAGCTCCGTCTCACTCGCAAGTCACGCCCCTCCGCACGGCGCGCGCTAACATGGCGGCAGCTGCTGACCAATAGCCTTTCCCGCGCTTTGAAAATGTGTCTTCTGCGCAGGTACATCGGTAAGCCATATCAGTTGGCCATATAATCTTGATGAATTTTCTGTTTTATGGTTATTTTTCTCAGAAGATTAATTAAATCTTTTCAACTAGTATTAAAAAAAAAGGAAAAACAAAACACCACATCAAAGTAATGTTAATTCATACTATCTCTACTATTATTATACATGCGAAAGTATGTCTGTTTAGCTTCCTTTGTCACGCTTTAAATGCTGGACCGATTGCGATTAAATTTGGCACGCAGATAGCTTAAAGTATGGAGAGGCGGGTGAAACCGCGAGAGACTAGTAGTATAGCTATGATATAACAAGTTAAAATTAACTAAAATACAGTTTATAAATTTAAAAACACGCGCCTATCTGATCCCAAACTAAGCAGTGCTTGCACTACGGAAATCAAATAGCTGATATACTACATATACTACTTTTTATTTGTAAATATATACCTACTTAATATACATAACCCAGAATCAGAACATGCAGACATTTTCATGCTCATAAATGCATGACCTGGATAGGATTCGAACCCACGACCTGCGGCGTGACAGGTGGAATCTTAACCAACCGGCCCGTCAAAAAACCTAATAAATCTGACCAAACAAAATCTGTCCAACATCATTCAACACTTTTATCGTACGTACAAACATACGTCGCGATAAGTATTTATGTTTGTCCGTATGTCACACGACCGCCTACGCAGTTCTCAGAAACCGTTCTGTAATGCAAATAATGACAGCTGCTTGTCTATCTGTACCTTCGATCTGTTAACGGTGTTTATTTTGTTAATTCTTTGAATTTTGATGTTTGGGCTTGGCTTTAGTGGGGAGGTGTGTTTATGGCCTAATGGTAATGTTATGTAGAAAGTCGTTTACATTTGACTATCGTTTATATCGTTTATCGTATATATTTGACTAGTAGAATCTTTGCTAGAGATCGCCCATGAGTCGTTTGACTATTTATTTGTATCACAAAAGTAATAATATAACTTGACACTGGCAAAAATAAGCCTAAAAAAGAATTTAGTTGTCATACTACAAAACTTCGAAGAAGAAGATAATCAAAAGAGTATGTACGTATAAGAGTGAGATGTGTCAAACGCATGGTAGTTGTAACTTTTTATTTAATAAATAATGTATTAAAAATGCATTATTATATCAAAATATTAGCTTTGTTTGTGCACTTCGTCCCCGTATAAACTTTAATTATACCAAATCACTCACTCCTACGTGCGCGCAATAGGCTTAAAACAGTAGCGAAAGTTTTTGCTTCACGTATTCATAAATAATTAAGTATGAATTTCCGAAAAATAGTACCTACTATACAGGGTGTTGTTTTGGTCGGCGACAAGCGACCCAGGAGCGGTAGTACAAAATATATATTCCCCAAAAATGGACTTAATTCCATTAAGTCCATTTTTGGGGAATATATATTTAGAACACCCACTTATTTCCGCCATGGGTTGTCAACAGGGCGACCCTCTCGGTCCAGCTATCTTCAGTTTGGCCATCCATCCAATTATTTCCGGGTTACAATCAAAATTTAATGTATGGTATCTAGACGACGGTACGATGGGGGGTGATGCGGCTTCCGTTCTCAGTGATTTTAAAACATTGACAGAAAATTTTAAAAAGATTGGCCTAGAATTCAATAGCTCCAAATGTGAGCTCCTTATTTTAGATTCTTTCCCAGAATCTGAAAAACCAGAATTAATTCAAAATTTTAATGTTTTGGCTCCCAATATTAAGTTACTGTCAAAGGAGTCGCTTCATCTTCTTGGAGCCCCAGTCTTAGACGAATCCATTCCTAGTTTCTTTGAGAAAAAGATTCAAAATTTTAATGACTCTTCAAATAGACTTTATGAAATTAATGCTCACTATGCATTTTTTATTGTTCGACTCTGCCTTTTCGTGCCAAAGTTTACCTATTTGCTCCGCAGTACGCACTTATTTAAATTTGATCACATATTAGATACTTTGGATAATATGATCAAAACGTCACTTTCCAAAATTCTAAATTGCAGTTTTTATGAAAACAAAGTGTGGTCTCAGGCCACCCTACCCGTGTGTTATGGTGGCCTAGGAGTGCGGAAAATTTCAAGCATATCAGTACCGGCGTTTCTATCCTCGGTATACAGTGTGGGCAACCTCGTCAGTTCTGTTTTGGACCCTTCTATTGGATCTGTTGAGGTTTCTTACCTGTCCGATGCTAGAGACGCCTGGCAGGCAGCTTGTCCAGGCACAAATATTCCGACCTTGAGTCACTCTCAGAGAGCGTGGGACAAGCCTCTTTGTGAAAAAACCTGGCAAAATTTATTTTCTAACTTTTCTATAGATACAGACCGCGCGCGCTTGTTAGCTGTCTCTCAGAGTGACTCGGGTCACTGGCTACAAGCTATTCCATCAACAAATACTGGAACAATGTTAGACCGTATAACATTAAGTCTGTGTATTTGTCTTCGTCTTGGTTGCAGGACCAATCAACCTCATCGCTGCCGCTGCGGAGATCTCGTCAACGAGCTCGGCCACCATGGGCTTTCGTGCTCTCTAAGTGCTGGTCGAATATCACGGCACTCGGCTATTAACGACATTATCCGCAGGGCTCTTGTTGTCGCTAACGTGCCTTCCGTACTGGAACCAGTCGGTATTGCGCGGGGCGATGGCAGGAGACCGGATGGTATGTCTTTGATCCCTTGGAGTGTCGGCAAGTCGCTGGTGTGGGATGCCACATGTGTCGATACACTCGCGCCATCTCACTTACCGGCGACTTGTAAAGCTGCAGGGGCAGCTGCGGCCAGTGCGGAAAATTCAAAATTCAAAAAATACGCATCGATTGGACCCAACTATATTTTTGTGCCTTTTGCGGTCGAGACCATGGGACCGTGGGGGTCCGAAGCTCGCCGTTTTGCTCGCACCTTGTCATCAAAATTGATCGAGACCTCCGGAGACCAGCGGGCGGGGAGCTTTTTCCGCCAACGCGTCAGCTTGGCTATCCAAAGAGGAAACGCTGCCAGCCTTCTGGGAACCCTGCCGTTAATCGGAAGCAGCGGCAGGCTTGAGGAAGTTTTCTATATATAGATTGTATTTTGTACATATTTGTTGTAAATAAAGTTTGTGATTAATTTATTCCATTAAATACTGTAAATATGTTGAGAAATACCTTATTCAATTTGAAATAAAATTACCGCAAAGTGTGGTTACTAGGCACGTGCACAGACTAGAGCTAGGCGCAAGCCGCCATCGCCCCACCCCTTTACTCCCTCGTACTCCCGTTGAGTATTATGTCTACAATTTAGCTTATTACATGATTTTCAAAATTTTATTTTTTTTATTTTTATTATAAAAAAAAAGTATTTTTTTTATATTTTTTTTAGCACCAATATCATTTGTATTATCGACCCTGGGTCGCTCGTCGCTGACCAAAACAACGACCTGTAATTGTCCCCTTAACTGCCCTTAAACAATCGAAATTCAAAATAATACTAAACTTCATCGAAAGCTCAATACAGATATCCCCTAAGCAAAATTACAAAGTATAGGCCTGACGATCTATACATAATAAAGCCGGCCTGTCTGTCTGGGCCTCACAATAGGCCTTCATGGAGTCCTCCGGAGTCACTTCCAGGTGATGGCTGAATACTTAAGCGACCCTCATACTGTAGTGTGGTGTAAGTTTGAAGAGATCGCGGTTTGGTTTGAAAATAAGGTGTTGATTTTTTGGGTGAAATGTCTGCAAGATTTTACTTATTATTAAACTAGCTGTCCCCCGCGGTTTCCCCCGCCTAAATCATAGGCTATCTGCATACCAAATTTCATGATGATCCATTGAGTATTGGGGCGTGAAGGTGTTACAAATAAACAAACAAACTCACTTTCGCATTTATAATATTAGTTAGGTTTGTATTCATCAATGTTTGTTCTTATCTAATTCGATATTTGTAAAAACAGCTCAGTATCCAATTTCATTTGTTGAATTGCATTCTTGTTTTAATATTTTTTTTACCGTACCGTAAAAACATCGATATTTTCTCGGGATATATTATATCGATACTGCTTGTTTATGGAGTCATGTTATAGTCAGAATAAATGTTAAAATTTTCTCGTCTTGCTTTACATTTTTCCGCGGATTTTCGGATACTCGTCTGCGGTGTTTAGAAGTCATGTAATTATTCGATGTGCCTACTGTTAACGAGAGCACAACGTATCTAGGTACATATAAATATACAGGTAACAGAGCCTCTTAATTATTCAATTAACCTCCGCTCATAACTCGGGCCACACCCTATAAAGACCCTAGTATTGCATACGTGAGAGTGAAAGGCGTCGTCCCTTGAAACATTAATCTCACGTGGAATTTTTTTTCTGTTTTTTTCCTTCTTTTATAACCAACAGATGTCATTTTTATAAATAGCGTTTATTTTTAAATATTAGATGAGATAGCTTAGCCTTAAATACGTTATTAAGGAGCATTTAGCATTTGGTTATTAATAAAATATTGTTTCCTAATATCATTGTGATCATTTTTGAATTTCGAACACTTTTCTGTTTTATTCATCGCATTTAAAAAAATAAATGCATTATTTTTAACTTCTCTTTGCTTTTAAAAATGTATATTTTTGTATAGAAAATATATTTTGACCCAATTGATGCACTTAAATGTTATAGCTACTCCAATTTCCCTGAAATAAAATTATCGAAATAGGTCATGTCATAATTGAATTTAAAATTAAAATGAGAAACCTCCTCGTTCAACATAAATACCGGTAAAATCGTAAATTTTCGCCATACATAACTCGTCGCTGCCATAACTACGTCCGCTTCGCGTTCCGTCCCTTTTAATTGTTAGTGTGCATCCGTTGCTCTTGTGATATAGTAGCGAATATTACAGAAAATACTGGATATTTTTTTTTTTATCTTTATCTAGATCGGACGACCTATAAGGAAAATATCACCCATCTTTTCTTTTTAACCGGCTTCAAAAAAGGATTCTTCTCAATTCGGTTGTGTATATTTTTTTTTCTATATTTGTTACCTCATATGTCATGTCATAACTCCGTCATTTATTAACCGATTTTGGCCCCATTGTCATCAGGTTAGGATTTGATTACTTCTTAGTATACTTTCAAGTTTTTTGTAAAACAGTTGTTTAAAAATTGTTTTAATCTATTACTTTGTCTATAGATCACAATCTCACCATGGTAAGTGATGATCTGGCCGAAGGTGGTAAGCACACAAAGCCTAGAAGGAACTGACTCTCAAGTGCGTCAGTCGGAACACACCGATAGGGGCTTGGCGACAGATTTTCAACATGTGTGGAAGCCAGTCAGGTGGGTACTACAATGTACCCTACCACTGTCCACAGTGCTATGGTTTCCTCACGATGTTTTCCTTCACCGGAGCTCAAGGTCATTGTAGAATTCGAACCCGATACCTTCGCGGCATCCGACGTCAATACCACTTTATTAACTAGTTTTTTCCCGTAGTTCCAACCGAGTTCCCGGGATAAAAACCTATGTCCTTCTCCATACCATAGGCTATCTGCATGCCGAATTTCATGATGATCCGTTGAGTAGTTGAGGCGTGAAGGCGTAACAAACAAACAAACAAAACTCAGAGGATACTTAAAGGTCATAACCCCTTATGTTGTCCTGGTATTTCTTTTTTATTCCTGTCTTTTTAATTTCATATTCTATTAGAATAATATAAATGTAATTTAAACTCACAATTCGTAAAATAGAATTACATTTCGTCCCATTTCAGCAATTTGTAAAAACACCATTCTAAAGTTAAAAAGAACAAAATCAATTACTCACACATGAAATACAATACCTCACGAGCAGTTAACAATGTTAATTATAACAGATGTGCTCTCGTTTAATTAACAACCTTGATGTACTCTAATAAAGTTGAAAACCGTATTCGCGTGAATTTAGCAACGATATAGAATTGGCGAACGTCCAATATGAGGGAGAGAGTTTTAATTGATTCTACCGATGTTTTGGTTCTAAAATTGTATTGTATGAGCCTAGTTGTAGAGAAAAAGCATTGAGGTTAATCCTCATCATCATCATCAGTCAATGGATGATGGCATTTGACTCTTTGACAAGGAGGTTAGTTATACTGACACGCTTCGCCATCGCCATCGACGGGGAGTCCATCCTCACACATTGAAACCAGTTTCGTACTGTGCGGGCTCAAAGGAGCTTCCTTCCGCGGACGCTCAGACTGTGGAATGAGCTCCCCGCCGTGGTTTTCCCAATGGAGTACAGCATGGGGTTCTTCAAAAAGGGTGTGAAGAGATTTCTGCAGGGTCGGCAACGCCCGCGTGATACCCCTGGTGTTGCAAATAGCACAACAGAGGAAGGATATTCTTTATTCTGAGATAGCACGGTGGTCGGGTATTTTGTAGGCTTGGTGGGCTAATAAACACTGTCGCTAATCATCAGCTTCCAACTGCTTTACTTGAGAGCTAGTTCTAATCTTTATGTGTATCTTCGGCGACATCATCACTTCAACAACAATCACTACATCTAAATATTTAGTGTATCCTTGACTTAGCCAATCAGACCCCATTGGTGCTGATTCTGTTGTTTACAATTAAACTAATTTTGTCTCACTATGTCTCTTTCTAACAAAGAACATAAGAAAAGAATGTAAGAAATTTTGTCCTGTCAATTTAGTCCAATGCTTGATTTCAATATAGAGGAGAATGGCAAGATTCCATACATGCTTGGACCTACATTTTTTTAACGTATATGACAACCACTGTTGAATTCCTCTAGATTAATAAACTGTTACGCTATTTCTAAAAAAAAAAGTTACTAAAAAGCTGCAGTTTTTTTTTATTTGAGTTAAAAGGTTTTATAGGTTACGCCGATTTTGACGTATCAAATGAGTAGCGTTCGATATATTTTAAGTACATTTTAAATGTGGATGAAATCCATTTAGTTCTTAATTATGATTTTACACTAGTTTAGTAGACAATAGAGACAGATAGAGACTGAATAAATATTGAATACCTAACAATTGTCTCTAGTATAGGTACTTAGCCAGGTAGGTATATGCTACTGGTAGGTACTTTGAAGTATCGGGACATGCACAGGCTTTCAATAAAACAAGGTGATTTTTATTTAGGTTTTAATTCTTCAAAATAAAATTGAATGACAATATCGTCTAAGAATTCTGCCGGTAGATTTATATTGCGTTCATGCAAATCCAAATAACACAGCCAATTATCTAAGGTCCAGATTCAAATGCCGTAGTTACGTGTAGAAAATAAATCGGTATCTGTAGAAAAGCAGAGGAGCGTGGTGTACGTGCGTGTCACACTCAATCTTGTGTTACAGTTAATCAACTTCTTCTTAGTTTTAAGTTTGGCAACCAAATCCAAATTAGGAATTATTTCTACCAGTGTCGAGATCAACTTCACTCAAGGAGCTCGCTGACCATAGACTACGTACGCGTTTCATTTGACGTAAAAAATATGTCATCGTGTTATAAATATAAATAAATAAATATCCTGGGACATTCCTCACACACGGTCATCTGATCCCAAACTAAGCAGAGCTTGTACTATGGAAACTAGATAACTGATATAATACATATACTACTTTTTGTTTGTAAATACATACTTAATATACATAATTACACCCAGACTCAGGACATACAGACATGTTCATGCACACAAATGTATGTCCTGTGTGGGAATCGAACCCACGACCTGTGGCGTGTAAGGTGAACCTTAACCAACTGCGCCAACTGGCCCGTCGAATAGCGTGTTAAAAAGGTTTTTTTTCTCATACAGAGTTTGTATTAATAATTGCAATGACATTTTTAACTAAACTCTGTTATAAATAAAATTATTTATCATTATTATGAGTAACAGAAATCTTTCAAATATAAAAAAAACAAAGTAGAGATAAATACCGTACAAAGGAACATATGGAACGAGATTATGGGTGCGTTCCGAATCACAATCAGCTTAACTAACAGCTTAAAATATATAAATGTATATTTATATTTTCTAGACACACTGCAAATCCTGAAAAATATTGAATTATGTTATTTAATTTAACTTTAATCAAGCAATTTTTTGATATATTGTATTATGTCGGCGTGTAAGGTGAACCTTAACCAACTGCGCCAACTGGCCCGTCGTATAGCGTGTTAAAAAGGTTTTTTTTCTCATACAGAGTTTGTATTAATAATTGCAATGACATTTTTAACTAAACTCTGTTATAAATAAAATTATTTATCATTATTATGAGTAACAGAAATCTTTCAAATATAAAAAAAACAAAGTAGAGATAAATACCGTACAAAGGAACATATGGAACGAGATTATGGGTGCGTTCCGAATCACAATCAGCTTAACTAACAGCCTAAAATTTATATTTAAATGTATATTTATATTTTCTAGACACACTGCAAATCCTGAAAAATATTGAATTACGTTATTTAATTTAACTTTAATAAAGCAATTTTTTGATATATATTATGTCGTTATACGCAGCTAGGGCCAATCTCGCCATTGTCCTTTAGTCGCCATCTATCACGGTTACGTCTAAGTACCCGCAAATGAAGACGGCAAAGACTAATTTGACAGCTTTAAATATGTTCTATCCTTTTTCAATAATGTTTGTAAGAAAGAGATGTGATGTGACTAAAATTAGTTTAGTGCGATTTACAACAGAATCGGCATTTGGAATCGGAAGTTACTTGTTCGATGTACTAGGGGTACTCCGGTCCCTAATTTAATGACTTATACCCAATGATGGGAATTTAAACAGATGATAGGTTCGAAGTGAGCAAAGGCCTCGATGGGGTCCTACTCAAACTCTATTAGAAGGCCAAATGGAAAATTTCCAACAATGAACGTAGGAAATTGCATTTTATTATAGAAAAGCTTCGGTGAGCTTGTCGGTAATTTCATTTAAGCATTTGGAGCTTGAACATCATAAACATGGTGGTACTATGTGTTCTCGACTCGAATTCACTTCGCTTAATTTTGTTTTATCTATTACTAGCCGCCCCCCGTGGTTTAACCCGCGTTCCCGAGAAATCTGTAGATAAGCTTTTGGCCTGCCCATATGCGACCGTGGTCACTTACCATTTGGGCCCCAAGTCTACTACACCAAGAGTATCACATTGCAGACACTGCAAACATCTTTTCAAACCTTTGAAGAACCCCATGCAGTACTCCCTTGGGTCTGTGAGTTGTTTGAGGTGATATCGCTTCGACTTATAAATGACAATGGAACTCGTAGTTGCGGTGTTGCTGATCAACTAAAAGAGTTTTAATTTAATTGTGAAACTTCAGTATTTCATATTTTGTTTAGATCTAATATTGAAGTGGCTTTTGCTGAGTATTCTCAAAGAGTTAATGAAATGCGTTTAATTTTATTAGTAACCAGTTGGAAGTGGCTCCCAATAAACTCAAGACTATGATAGCTCAGGTCGAATGACGAGCGTCTCAGGTTCGAATCCTACAATGACCTTGAGCTTTCGGTGAAGGAAAACATCGTGAGGAAACCGTAGCACGGTGGTAGAGTACTTTGTAGTACCTTTCTGGCTGGCTACAACCCTCATGTTGAAAATCTGTCGCCAAGCACCTATCGGTGTGTTCCGGCAGCTGCACTTGAGAGCCAGTTCTTTCGAGGCTTTTTGTGCTTACCACCTTTGGCCACATCATCACTTACCATGGTGAATTGTGGTAAAACATAGACCTGAACATAATAAAAAAAACTTCTTTTTTAAACTAACAAATTTTTATTTACAAAATATACAAACAAAAAGGAATTGAAAACAAAAGAAATAATTAAGTCTATTTTTGATTTCCAAATTAACTGGCCGCACGTGAAAAGGTATGTAGGTCGATCCGTCATACAGACGAGCTGCTATTTCTGATTGGAACCCATGGCTCCACGCTGGTGGATCTAATTTAGCGGTTGGTCACACACAGAATGATTTAGTGGTTGTGCCTCGAGTTCACGCATCGCAGGGCGGGGGTTGACCGCAGATATAAAGTGTATTGACTGCGGATGGAAGCTAGAATTTAACTTATATAATAAATAAATATCCTGGGACATTCCACACGGTTATCCGATCCCAAACTAAGCAGAGCTTGTACTATGGAAATCAGATAACTGATACCTACTTTTTGTTTGTAAATACATACTTAATATACATATAGGGGTCTCTTCTAGTCGTAGATAAATAGTTCTATTCTCTGTACCTTATCTGGCAGGTCCAATCCAAATAATAAAGCGTGGATGTATGCACAAGTAGGTATATTTATCGAAGCACAGAAACACAGAAATTACAAGGAAGAGAAAGTTTAGAAGGAGTGCGAAAGATGAGAAGCGCAAGCACTAGCAACTCAAAGAAAACTGAATTAGAATATAAACAAAAATCGTGAATATATTTTTCTTTAGCGACGGGTTAGCGGGCGACACGGGTCTCGCGTGGAAAGGCTGTGTGCCGACTGGCTTGCGACTAGCGCGACACTCCCGGCCGTCGGCGGCCAACGGTAAAACCATTGGAATGCGCTCGCGCGTCGTGGCGGGCGCGGCCAGGCGTGTCCCGCACGACGATGGTAAGCGGTCAGTGATGTGTTATAAGTATTGATGTTTTATTAGTATATAGTGTATGAAGTGTATATATTTAGTTTAGTGTATAGTGTATATATTTAGTGTATATATCAATAAATAAACAATATGAATATATAAGTATATATTTTAATTGGTACAGTATTATGTATGTACGCCACATCACTCCCCCCCAGAGACCGTCACTACGGGCGATAATAGTCTGGGAAACGAACTACGCGACCGGAGCGAGTTTTTTTAGGGCAATCCTGAACCGGGACATTTTGCTGTATTGCAATGGGGTCAGGTGAGGGCGAAGGGGCTGGTATAGGTGGTGTTGATGTGTCTACCAGTATATAGGCCGGCTTAAGGCGGTCTATTGATACCGTGACACTTTTTCCTTTAAAAAGGATTTTATAAATCTTATCGCCTCTGTCTAGCACTAAGTAAGGGCCAGAGTAGGGAGGCTGTAAAGAACCTCGTAAGGCGTCATCACGTAGGAAGACGTGGCTTGACGAGGTTAAGTCCTTATATACAAAGATTTTGTCTTTGTTGTGACGTGCAGCAGGAGAAGGCTGTAGCTTAGCAACTGAGTAGTGTAAGCGAGTGGTAAAGTCCGATATGTCGGTGGTGTCAGGGGGAGTAGTATTAAAGTATTCTCCCGGGAGACGCAAGGGTTCGCCGTATACTAGCTCAGCAGGTGAGGTTTTAAGATCCTCTTTAAATGAGCTTCTTATACCTAACAGTACCCATGGTAAGGTATCGACCCAGTTACTGTCCGCGTGACACATTATTGCCGCCTTCAACTGCCGGTGGAAACGTTCCACTAGGCCGTTGCAAGCTGGGTGATACGCGGTGGTGCGACGATGTTTGAATCCTATCACTTTTCCGAGGTATTGGAAAAGTGCAGATTCAAATTGTCGACCGCGATCGGTGACTATATCTGTTGGACATCCAAATCTGGATATCCACGATATAAGTGTCTTCCCGACAGTATCGGCTGTCATATCTGCCATTGGCATGACTTCTCGCCAGCGCGTGAAACGGTCCACCGCAGTAAGGCAGTAGCGGTAGCCTTGTGATATTGGTAACGGGCCGATGATATCCACATGGATAAAGGCAAATCGGGCGCGAGGTAGCTCGAACGTGCCAAATGGAGACGACACGTGACGATGCACCTTGGCGCGCTGGCATGCCAGACATTTGCGTGACCACTCTCGACAGTCTTTTCTCACTCCAGGCCAAACAAAACGCTCAGCTACTAGCTTGGCTGTTGCGTTAGCGCCTGGGTGGCTAAGACTATGTAGGCTGTCGAAGAGTTTTTTACGCAGGGGCTTTGGTATAAAAGGCCTGGGTGATGAGGTGCTTACGTCACAGTAAAGCTCTGTCTGTGTGTCTGGGATTCTCAATTTCTCAAGACGGAGTGAAGAATCCCCACTCAGCAGTTGAGACAGTTCCTGATCACAGGCTTGGGACGTAGCGAGAACGTCTAAATCAATTGGCATCTGTAGTTCATCGACTCGAGATAATGTATCAGCGACAACATTATCTTTGCCTGAAATGTGTCTAATATCGGTCGTGAACTGCGATATATAATCGAGATGGCGGAACTGACGTGGCGAACAGTTAGCTTTCCTGTCGTGGAATGCATAACTGAGCGGCTTGTGATCAGTGAACACCACAAAATGTCTTGCCTCAAGCATATGTCGGAAGTACTTGATGCTTTCATATATTGCCAATAGTTCGCGGTCGTAAGTTGAGTATTTCTGCTGAGAAGTACTCAGTTTCCGTGAAAAGAAAGCAAGAGGTTGCCAATCGCCGTCTATACGTTGCTGTAATACTGCACCCATTGCCATGTCAGACGCGTCCGTTACCAGAGCGAGCATGGCCTGACAATCTGGGTGAGCGAGTAATGCAGCATTAGACAAGCTCTCCTTGCACTGTTCGAAAGCTAACAGTGTATCACCGGTTATACTGACAGGGTGAGATCCCTTGACCGAACCAGTGAGGAGGGAATTAAGTGGGACTTGAATTTTAGCAGAATGTGGCAGAAATCGCCTATAAAAATTTAGCATGCCTAAAAATCGCCTAAGTTGTTTGACCGTTTTAGGCACAGGAAACTCCTTAATAGCCTGCACTTTGGATTCCAAAGGCTTGGTTCCGGATGCAGAGATTCTGTATCCTAAAAATGTTACCTCCTCGACTCCAAAAACGCATTTTGCGGTATTTATAAGGACACCATATTCCTTCATACGGCTGAATAGCTGATGGAGGTGGGTTTCATGGTCTGACTCCGACCGAGAGAAGACCAAGAAATCGTCCAAATATGAATAGGTGAAGTCGAGGCCTCTGGTCAACTCGTCCACAAACCTTTGGAATGTTTGACCTGCATTTCTTAAACCAAAAGTCATAAATGGAAATTCATAAAGACCGAAGGGTGTAGTGATGGCAGTTTTTTGGATATCGTCCTTGAACACTGGGATCTGATTATAGGCCTTAACCAGGTCGATGGTAGAAAAGACTTTACAACCAGCGATACCAGCAGCGAAGTCCTGAATATGCCTGATAGGGTAACTGTCTGGTATTGTCCGTGCGTTAAGTAACCTATAATCGCCACAAGGCCGCCAGCCGTTATCCTTTTTTGGCGCGAGATGTAAAGCCGAGGCCCATGGGCTTTCTGATGGACGTGCAGTACCGTTATTCAGCATAAGTTCGAATTCCTGCCTAGCTGTTTTCAATTTATCTGGGGCGAGCCTGCGGGGCGCGCAAGAAATAGGAGGGCCAGGTGTTGTTCGAATGTGGTGAACAGTGTTATGTTTAGGAGTAAGCGGTGTGCCTGAAGGGCGAGTAATCTCGGGAAATTGATTTAAAATATTATGGAAACGCGTGTCGCCCGTTGAGACCTTAACAGAAAAAATATTTGAAACATTAACAAGAGCAGCAACAGATGACAAAGTAGTTGTGTTATCAATGAGGCGTTGATTACGACAATCTACAACTAAATTATAAAAGCTAAGAAAGTCAACGCCTATGATTGGTTTAGTGACATTAGCTACAATAAATCGCCATGGAAAATTGCGTCTTAAACCTAAATTTAGATTAAGCTGTATAAAACCATATGTTTCAATTGCAGTGCCATTAGCTGCACAAAGTTGGTAGTCTGTTTGGGCTCGTCGTTCCCGAAGCGCAGATCGAGGGTAGACGCAAAGGTCACTGCCGGTGTCCACCAAAAACTGGTTCATCGAGTTGCGGTCGGTAACGAAGAGGCGACCTGTAGAAATGGGGCAATCGTCCGTCGCCATTAGCGAGTGCCCGTGGAGTTTCCCGCCTTATCAAAGTCGCAAGGCTTGATACATGCGTTCGCCTTGTGCCCGAACTTATTGTGGTACCAGCATACAGGGAATTTGCGGTAGTTGGAGTTGGACCTGGACCGTTGGCGTGAAGATGAAGAGCGGCGCTGCGGTCTGGAACGGTCTCTGGAGCGGTATGATGCACGAGTGTGTTCGTCTAGCTTCATGGAGAGACGTTCCACCATCTTTCTCAATTCAGCAATCTCACTAGATGGGCTAGGTACGTGTGCCGTACTAGATGACGTTGAAGCAATGTTGCAGGGGGACGTCAGCTCCTGAATACGGTCTGCCAAGTCGGAGAGCTGCTCCAAAGAATGTGAAGGTTGGCTCGCCAGCACTGTTTGAATGTTGCCTGGTAGACGGTTGCTCCAAATCGTTCTAATGAAATCCTCTGGTACTGAAGGTCCGGCTAAATCTTGGAGATGCCTTAAGAATTGTGAAGGTTTCCTATTTCCAAGCTCCTCATGAGTCAGTAGCTGCTTCACTTTCTTTTCATGAGAAGCTGATAACCTTCGAATCAGTTCCGTCTTAATTTTTTCGTACCGGTTTCTCGTCGGTGGATTAATAATAATATCCTTTACGGCTTTGGCGTGTTGCATATCAAGATTTGTTATCACGCTATTAAATTTTACAGAATCTTCGGTAATATTAAGATTTTCGAACTGACCTTCCAGCATGGCAAACCATATTTCGGGATCATCCGGTGAGAACGGGATGACCTTCAAATTCAGCTTGCGAATGTCAGATGACGTGTCGTCGCGTTCCTTTGACTTGCGCACCTTCCGTGCGGGGCGCGCAGTAATATTACTGGACTTGTGTGATTCCACAGTTTTCGTCGAGTCACTGCTATCACTCATATTTATCTTCGTGTTTTAGTCGGGGTCACCAGTTATAGGGGTCTCTTCTAGTCGTAGATAAATAGTTCTATTCTCTGTACCTTATCTGGCAGGTCCAATCCAAATAATAAAGCGTGGATGTATGCACAAGTAGGTATATTTATCGAAGCACAGAAACACAGAAATTACAAGGAAGAGAAAGTTTAGAAGGAGTGCGAAAGATGAGAAGCGCAAGCACTAGCAACTCAAAGAAAACTGAATTAGAATATAAACAAAAATCGTGAATATATTTTTCTTTAGCGACGGGTTAGCGGGCGACACGGGTCTCGCGTGGAAAGGCTGTGTGCCGACTGGCTTGCGACTAGCGCGACACTCCCGGCCGTCGGCGGCCAACGGTAAAACCATTGGAATGCGCTCGCGCGTCGTGGCGGGCGCGGCCAGGCGTGTCCCGCACGACGATGGTAAGCGGTCAGTGATGTGTTATAAGTATTGATGTTTTATTAGTATATAGTGTATGAAGTGTATATATTTAGTTTAGTGTATAGTGTATATATTTAGTGTATATATCAATAAATAAACAATATGAATATATAAGTATATATTTTAATTGGTACAGTATTATGTATGTACGCCACATACATAATTACACCCAGACTCAGGACATACAGACATATTCAAGCACACAAATACATGTCTCATGTGGGAATCGAACCTACGACCTGCGGCGCGGTAGGTAAAGATTTGTGAGATTGATAGCCTTTTTTAGGGTTCCGTAGCCAAATGGCAAAAAACGGAACCCTTATGGATTCGTCATGTCTGTCTGTCTGTCTATCCGTCCGTATGTCACAGCCACTTTTTTCCGAATCTATAGGAACTATACTGTTGAAACTTGGTAAGTAGATGCATTCTGTGAACCGCATTTAGATTAACACACACAAAATTAGAAAAAATAACAATACATTTTGGGGGCCCATACTTAGAAATGAAACTCAAAAAAAAATTCTCAAATCAAATCCATACGTGTGGGGTATCTATGGATAGGTCTTCAAAAATGATATTGAGGTTTCTAATATCATTTTTTTCTAAACTGAATAGTTTGCGCGAGAGATACATCCAAAGTTGTAAAATGTGTCCCCCCCTGTAACTTCTAAAATAAGAGAATAATAAAACTAAAAAAAATTTATGATGTACATTACCATGCAAACTTCCACCGAAAATTGGTTTGAACGAGATCTAGTAAGTAGTTTTTTTTAATACGTCATAAATCGTAAACCGCAATTTACCTTTCATTCAATATTTTGGCGTTTCTTTTTTCATAGCAAAGTTGAGATAGTTAATATGACACGGAACCCTCCGTGTGCGAGTCCGACTCGCACTTGTCAATATCCTACTTTTAACATTGACAAAAAGCCTCTTTTGAAGTTGTTACCCTTGATTTGGTTTCAAATTCCATGTAACATATACACAGATATACATCTAAATAGATGACGCAACTGTATGTAGTTCGCGTGTCAAAATCTGTGCAAAAATGGGGCACAATGTTCTTCTTTTGGAACTGTTTCGCGCGGACAGGGAACTCGCAGAAAGCTGCATGTCCACCAGAAATGTGTAGCGAGGGATATGTTTAGCTGACAAATAGGATAGCTTCATTTTCACTTTATAAATCTAATGCCAGCCTAACTAAATCAATCTTGTGACATTATGGTAGGTATAAAAAAAGTTACACGCTTGGTTTTCATACGGATGGAGGGACTTGCGTTATCTATTTAGATTTATGTCTGTGAACTGATGGCATTTTCTGTTAGATCATCATTCATAGTATGAAAATTCTATTTCTACCCATCTACCCATTTCAGGTGTAACTCGATTTCAAATGCTCCCATGCGTCTTTTGATATTTTAACGACTTGTTTGTGATTTGGGTTCAATTCCTACAGGAAATCAAGATACATCATTTTGTCTCTATTTTTTGGGATGCTGCGAAGAAAAGTTGTTAATCATATATGCATTAATGGTCAGGTCTACGCTCAAATGCACAAAAATAGGTTTCTTTGAGAGTCGAGTATGACGTAACGCAATGAAAATACCTAACACAAAAAAATACTGTGGACAGAAGAGGGTTTTGAAAAAAATCTTAAACGAATAGAATATTAAAAAGTGCTTTGATATTCTCAATAAAAAATTCGTAAGTTACGTCTAAAAAAAAACTTTCGCGTCGAAATTCTCCGTATTTGCAGTGACGACAACAATTTTATTTTGAAGAAAATATAAGATATTGAATTATATTAGAATGTTAACCGGACACTTATTCAATCTAATGTGTCTATTCTGTATAATCTAAGGAAAACCCGTAAATAACAGTTCATTTCATAGAGTCGACACATTTATGATTTACCATTTTCAACCCTATTCCAGTGAAGAACGAGTGCTGTCAAAATCGTAGTCAGTCCGCGCCTTAAGCTAATGATTATACAGGGTGTTGTTTTGGTCAGCGACAAGCGACCCAGGAGCGGTAGTACAAAAAATACAATTTCCAAAAATGGACTTAATTCCATTAAATACTGTAAATGCGCTGAGAAATACCTTATTCAATTTGAAATAAAATTACCGCAAAGTATGGTCACTAGCCACGTGCACTGACTAGAGCTAGGCACAAGCCGCCATCACCCCACCCCCTATACCCCCTCGCACTCCCGTTGAGTATTACGTCTATATTTTAGCTTATTACATGATTTTCAAAATAATATTATTTAAATTTTTATTATTAAAAAAAATAAAGTATTTTTTTTATATTTTTTTTAGCACCAGTATCAGTTGTATTATCGACCCTGAGTCGCTCGTCGCTGACCAAAACAACAACCTGTATAGGTGTAGATGCGGTGCACGCACTCTTAAAACAAAGTAATTGGCTGTTATTTACCTGGACGCACCAAGTGTCGCGTCTATACGTCCCATTCAGTCTATTTGGAGTTTGACTATTCATAGATATTAATTAATTAGTATCGCTCCATGCTTCATTTAATTACACTTCTTTTTTTTTCAATTTTGCACTACTGCATCTAAGTATCAACTATGAATGGAAGCAAATACATTAAGGGCGACTTATTGGCGGGAACTTGCAGTGACGTTGCGTTTTCGTTTTTATTTTCATAAATTCGTGTTTTTTGAGTTATATTGCATATTGGTGTCGATTCTGTTGTAAATCGCACTAAACTAATTTTAGTCACATCTCATCTCTTTCTGACTAACATGATTGAAAAAGGATAGAACATATTTTAAGTTGTCAAATTAATCTTTGCCGTCTTATTTTGCGTGTATTTAGGCGTAACCGCGATAGATGGCGACTAAATTATATTGAAAACAAGCATTGGACTAAGTTGACAGGACTAAATTTCTTACATCCTTTTCTTATGTTCTTTGTTAGAAAGAGACATAGTGACATTAAAATTAGTTTAGTTGTGAACAACAGAATCAGGGCCATTATCGATGGTATTTTATCTAATAAATATCAATCTATGTGCACCAGTGAAGTGAACTGAAATGAATTATATGTATGGTGACTTTTCAAGTTGTCTCAAAAAGTCCGTGAAGAGTTTTAGTAAAATGACCACCATTGTAGTAAAGCATGACTTTTATGGATGGTGACTGTCTGACTATATGTGAAAGTGATTCACTGTGACTGGAAATTATAATATAACTCGACACTGGCAGAAATAAGTCCTAATTTGGATTTGCTTGCCAAACTTAAAACTAAGAAGTAATCATTAAGGGCAGAAGGACTTTAATTCGTTACAAGTTTTTATTAAATGACAAAACGCACTAAAAAGTCAACAAAACTATCGAAATAACAAAAAGGAGATTTATTAAAAAAAAAACTAGGTCTAATATTCAATCGCCTTATCAAGAAATCATCAATAATTTTCAATTAACCTCATCGCAACATGCTTACAAAGTGCGTTATATGAAACGCAATTGAAAATAGAATTGGCTATTAGTAGAACCCCTCCTTAAATCACAGGTTCCATCAGAATCCACTTTACCGCACGTTTAAGGCCAAGTATCACGCGAATGGTATCAAATTTTCGTTCACACATAATAAAACGTATTAAATTGACCGTATGTTACACCGTCATGGAGAAACGTGCATCAGGCAGATATCACCTCAGCGGATCGGTAGAAAAATGGTAATTATTTGCCTCGCTGTTATTATAACTTTTTTGTTTTTTGTTTATATTGGCATAGTTTGTTATGATTTCTGTAATTAAAATTTATAATGAAACACTAATGTGTGTAATAACTACGGAATATGTCTTTAATGATGAAAAATCCCATTTTTTGCTATACAAATATGCCGTCAAAGTTTGCTGTTTCATACAAAACTTTAGGCTTTGTGGTGAAAAACGAGTTCTATTACGTCTTTGATTACATCCACATAAGTGATACTTAATGCCGTAGTGCAAAATGAAAGCATAGAGCGAAACGAATTAATTAATTATTAAAAAACAATCATTATATAAAATGTTACTAATTTATATCACCTTTAAATATTATGTCAACGTTAATTTATTATAAAAACATTAATTTCTAAGGGAAGTCTAATGTTGCCTGTTTCGAAAAAAGAAAACATATCAAAATGTAGTCATAGATTACAGAACGGTGTAACACACGCCGTATTTAGACACTGATACACACATATATCCTCGGCGTACGAAGCAATCTCTCTTCAATTTTACACGCGTTTGCACCTAATACTATCGTGATAGAATGGTAACCCACCAGATTGTATACAACATACATTGCACGCTCCACACCTTTATTGCTCTGCTATTTGTTCAGCGCAGAGTAATGTATCGCGAGTTCCTGTGTACGACAGTTACAAAGGTTGACGGTGGTACAGGTAATATACACTTGCGAATTCTTAGAGCGAATGTTTTCGTGTTGAAGGAATGATGTAGTGATTTTGTATTAAAGAATTTTTTTAATAAAATGTAGTCTTGAAAAGAACTGGCTGGTAACATTTTTACCACCAAAACTCATTCAAATTATCTCATCTATTTTGATTTAATCATATTCCAAATCCGTTTCATGATTCATAGTTCACATATAAATGCAATTTATTTTAAATTCAGGACGCGTTCCATATTTCAAATTTAAAAACATAAAGCTAAAATCAATTTCACAATTTATCGTATCAGTTAGGATGTAAATCCCTAGCGCCAAATTAAAATAAGTCCAGTACAAATAAAATAATTAAAACCTCCACGTATAGAACCCGTTAATCCGAGGGTCATCAGCAATTATCCAGTTGTTGCAGAACTATACAGGGTTCAGTAGGGCTAGCGTTGATGCTATCATATAATTACAATAAGCTCAGAATTTAATTATACTGCTGCGCTGGCAATTGAGAAGATATTAGGTATGTGTTCTAATGATACCTACGCTATACAATTATATTTTTATGATTTCACTGCTGAACTTATAATGTCAAAACTACTATTCGAAAGCTACTTACGTCCAGTATCTCATACTGTGTACCAAGACTGATGGCATGTTGTCTTGCTATACTATCACGTCATCACCAGTTGTCAATTCTCGAACCTAGGGCTCATTCCTAATATACGAAAGTATAAATAAATTATTTATTTCATTTTTTTTCAATGATGTTCCTAATAAGGTTATTATATAGATAGACTAGCAGACCCCCGCGGTTTCACCCGCGTACGGTTTCTGCATATCATTTTTCAAAAATAAAAGTATCTAAGTTACTCCTTATAACATCAGCTATGAACCGGAACAGACAGACAAAAATGTTTAAAAGTTCAATCCGATTTTATTTAAAAAAAGTTGGACTCACATAAAAGCTTGGTGCAATGCAATACTCTTAAAAACTGGAATAGAAGAACATTTAAATCAAAAACACTAAGGAGTATTGCTATCAACTTCGATGCAAATCACCCCGAAAAATCAAACACGGATATTTTTACTATTAATACAACTAAAAACCAATATTATACACTAACAAATAAAACTCAAAGAATCTTATATATTATTATAACAACAAATGAAAATGAAATTAAATTAACTACACTTAAAATATTCTAATTAAATAGTGAAAATGAACTTCCTAACCAATTATACAGCAATCGCAAATATATAAGTAGGTAATCTAAGAGATTTCCAAGGAAAATCAAGGCATAAGGTAAGTTTTTCAAATATGCAAGAACAAAAAAGAATTTAAGTTTCGTATTGTAATCCGATATATTCTTTTATATTTGACATTCCAATTTTAAAGACCAAGTATTTTGAATTAAATCGGCTCAGATTACAGAACAAAAGGCAGATAGAGCGCGCGAAACACGGGAGTGAGGCCAAAAAAACCACAAAGTTTATTTATACGAAAGTGTTTTTCGTTAAATAAAGTTTTTTAAACAAAGCAAATACAAATTCAAAAGCGAATACCAGGCCCCTATTTCACCAAGCTGATAGGTGACAGGTGATATGTGACAATTTACAGGTGACAGGTTCTAGGCGACAATTCTAAAAAGTTGTAAAAAAAATAGTTTCATAAACATTTATTGTTTGATATAATGTTTAGATTTATCTATAATTGTAGTTTTACAATGACAGGCATGACAGGCAACTTTTTATGTTATGAAACAATGTTAATTTTATACAACTCTACATATTTGTAGATTTGTCGGAAATAATTGACATGGGGCAAGAGCTGTGGCTTCCTCGTTTTGTCGTGTTTTTGTTGTGATAATTTCAAATTGGCTCTTTGCGAAAGCAGTAAATAGGTAGGTAGTGGTGGCGATAATAGTTTCAATGAGTTCTCAAACTATAAAGAACGAACATTTAAAGAAAATCAGATTACCTAGCGAATCTTTTTTATTAATTTATCTTTTTGGTTATCCATGATAAATATGATAATTATTATATTTAATTTGAAACGCTTGTAGTAAGTGCCATGTAATTATTTATGTATTTATTTAATAGTGTAATTTAATTCAAATTAAAAATATTAGAGAATAGCCCGTTAAAAATAAAATAAAAACAACAAAACAACTATGTAGCAGCAAAAAATATATAAGTATGTGTGGAAATTGGTCATCTTATGGCCGATTTCTATAATTTATGGACCGTTATCGGTTAAAATTAAGACTCTTATATCTTTACTAACAATGAAGCAAAGACCTCAAAGCTTTGCATAACAACCCTCCCATATGGAAGTAGCTATCACAGGTAAAATTAGCTTACGAAATGATCTATATGCCCAGTTTGGCAATAAAAAAACCTACCATTGGTAAGCAAAACGATTCGTTTTTGTTCATAGAAACCGGGAATTAGTTAGCCCTACGAACGGCGAGACGTGAGAATTGTAATTTTTCAATACATAACGCCTGTCATCATCCGACATACCGTCGGATTATGTTGACATATGGTAGAGGTTTATGAAACAATAATTATCGTGACATATCGGCAATTGCCATATTTTCATGACAATTGTCGCACCTGTCCGTCTGGTGAAATAGAGGCCAGGTATATGTTTTACAATTTGTATTTGCTTTTTTGGCCTCACTCCATCCGCGCCCCATCTGCCTTATTCTGTAATCTGTGAAATTCGGATTAAGTTTTCAAACGTGTGTCAAAATAAAATGTATTTTAAATCAAAAGTATCGATCGGAGTATTGATATCAACTTCGATGCAAATCACCCCTAAAATAACTTTCTACCCCTTTTTGACCCCTTAGGCGATGAGTTTCAATAAAATACAAAACACGTCTTCCATCAATTCTGTTAAGGAATGTTTATGCAAAATTTGAAGTAGATCGGACCAAGGAATCACGTTGTCCCATACAAACTTTGCCCCCGTTTTTCACCCCCTTAGGGGTAGAATTTCGAAAAATCCTTTCTTATCGGATGCCTACGTCATACAAAGAACATACCCTCCAAGTTTCTGGTCTCTACGATCAGCGGTTTAGGCTGTGCGTTGATTGTCAGTCAGTCATTCAGGACAAAGCATTTTATATGTATAGATGAGTATATTGCTAATACTATTCATCGAAACTCTCGCGCTCTCGTTATAATACCACGCACAAACTCAAACCGGTATCTATAAACAAAGTTTTGACACAACTGCATCTTTACACACATTTTTTCATCCAATTTCGTATCATTGTAAAAGCGTGTACTTAATGTGAATAGCAAAAACTATTACTTATACTGTCAGTACAAACCTGTAGCATGTTTATCGCAACGGGTTAAAAAATATAGCGTCGCTTAGCTGCTGTACATTCAGCACTACAACTGGACATTTCATGAATTTTAGAATGTCATTAATTAATTAAGTGAATTTTCCAACCGAATATATTGTTCGGTTCATTAATTTAAAGTATTAATTGTGCGCGTTTTGTTCTGCGGGCTGCGATTGGATTGCTCAATTAAAAGTGGTATTTCTGTGTGATTTTATGACGTTTTAAATTTCGAACGATAGTTTGGTTTCGCTTTATTAATGTTGCAGCGAATGTATGTTTTTGAGGTTTTGTGTTGTCGAGTTAATGTATTGATATAGTGGTGATTTATTTGTTTTCACTAATTTAATTAAGGACAAAACGAAATTATTCGCTTTAAGTATTGTTTTTATGGTCAGCAATATGACAGCATGTATTGCTTTAACGTTTCGCTTCTCTTAGCAAGAGGGTATCTCTTTGCAGCTATCGTTATATCATTTTAAAACATAGATGGATTATAGGCTGACAATTGTGTCTAAAATATCAAGTGTTTTAAATATCGCCGTTATATTTAAAAACAAGAGTTCATCTTTGGTCAATCGCAATTCCATATTTAAAAAGAATAATCCCAACAAAAAAGAAACTTTTGAACAAAAGAATTGATTTGAATAAAGCAATAATCTTAAACAGGCACGATGCCCTATGAAAATCTTTGTCTTAAACTATGTATTTCTATATCGGAGTTTTCGTTATCTGGGTAAGTTTGTTAGATTTCGTCTTCTGATATAAAGAAATATTTTTTTTAAATTTAACCTATATATTTTTGTAAAAGTGTTCATGTTTTAAGCATTTCTGAAAATATGTTACATAACAAAGTAGTGCTAAAGTTGAAAATAATATGTGAGTTTACGCGTTTACGGTTACACAGTACTTTACGATTGCGATGGGAAGCGGGCCGATCGTAAAACGTGGTGTTTTTTTACGTAAATCACACATTTTACACACTGCTATGTAATATTATTCGCATAAAACAGTTTCATTTTGGTTTTTATTAAGTTTGTTTTATGCCTAATGAAAAATAAACACTCACTGCGGATTTATTATTCTTCCGAATTTATAATGATTACGAAATGTTGTTTTTATTATTAAAAACATAATTCAAATTTCGAAATTTCTATAATTCATAAATTACACTTCGGTGTAATAGTCAGCCGTTAATCATAAACACAGTATTCGCGTTTCAGGTTTATAGGTTCAGTTGACTTAACGCTCTTAAAACAATGTTAACTTGTTAATTTGGTTACGAGTGCGTACCAAGCCAGAAAAATATGGCAATATCAGATGAAACAAACTTATGTCTAATCTTCGCGTGGAGATGAGATGGAGATAGCGTGTTTCGCGGAACAAAAATGAACTAAGCGCTTTTTATCTAAATAACTCGTAAAGTATAGAATATTTTAAAAAATCGTTAGTAGCAGCCCTAGGTCATATGTTAGTGATATTATTTATCGAATTTTGTCTTAATTAGATACACCATGAACGAATAAAACCGAAAATTCATTATTATTAGAGGTAGCTTTGTGATTTTTTTCTATCGAGGAAATTTCATTCCATTATGTTTTTGCTCAGACAGAACCCTCACGTATATAATGAACATACCCATATAAAAATATATTTTCACTTAAATACTATTCACTTGGGTAAATTTCAATTCTAAGATTGTTAGTTTGTTTTATACGCACTCTTAACTGTGGTTTTTCAACCCAAATAAAGGTTATTAATAAACGTCTGTAGGAGGAAAAAGCTTGTACTTATAAAATTCAACATCAAGCTCGCCCACGAGCGATAGTCGCTGAGCAATTATTTTGTCGCCGAACATAAAACATTCAGAGTTCAATACTGAAACGCCCACGTGCTACAAATCAAATTATAAACAGGTAAAGTTTGTATGTTTGGATGTGGGAGATAATCTCCGGAAGTACTTATCCGATTCAGATAATTCTTTCACTAATAGGAAGTTACTTTACCCCTGAGTAGAAACTACTTCTTCCCAGGGATGCGGGTGAAACCGCGGGGGACAACTAGTTACATAATAAAGTTATTGTACCATCATGTTATTTATAGCTTACTTACAATGTTTTCATTATCTGAAAGCTAATTCAAGATTTGATTCTGGGACCTTTGCTTCGACATCACAATGAGCCTAACACGACAACCGATCCACCCCAACAAAATTTAACCGTAGGCTCGTAGATGTGCCAAGCATCCTTAATAAGACTCCGCTGTCCGTCCGTCCGTCCGTCTGTCTGTCTGTGAGTGGGCTGTATCTTATGAACGGTAATAGCAGCACATAAAATTAAAAATTAAGGGGGGCGCCCATACAAGAAACGTTTTTTTTTTCATAGCAAAGTTGAGTTCGTTAATATTGTACGGAACCCTCGGTGTGCGAGTCCGACTCTCACTTGGCCGGTTTTTAACGTTTTTGAGTTCGGTCGGTACCAATTCCATCAAATCATTCTGCACTCTTAAACAAAATACTGCCTTGTCTAGGAAAGTATATACAGCAGTATCTTATGTACCCGAAGATGATGAAGATGAACAAACTAATTTCGGGAATATAGTATACATTATACAGGGTGTTTTTTTGGTCAGCGACAAGCTACCCAGGAGCGGTAGTACAAGAAATACATTTTCCAAAAATGGACCTAATTCCATTAAATTATTCAATTTGAAATAAAATTACCGCAAAGTATGGTCACTAGTCACATGCACTGAATAGAGCTAGGCGCAAGCCGCCATTGCCCCACCCCTTTACTCCCTGGCACTCCCGTCGAGTTTTACGTCTATATTTTAGCTTATTACATGATTTTCAAAATAATATTATTTTTATTATTATAAAAAAATAAAGTTTTTTTTAATATTTTTTTTAGCACCAGTATCAGTTGTATTATCGATCCTGAGTCGCTCGTCGCTGACCAAAACAACAACCAGTATATTCCGTCATTAAATCCGAGCTTACGTAAAACTTCAGCCTTTTTTAATCTACCAATAATATTTACGTTGAATCGCTGAACCGTGTGGGCTCGGCCATAAATAATGTTATATATCGATGAGACAATACGAACGCGGTCGTATAATGTCGACCGGTCGGTGACAGCTCGCCGATCGTATCGCGAATTTTCAATAATATGTGTGACGTTATTAACCTCATTTTTAATGCTCCGCTCGGAAATTGGGGAAAAACTGATTCGCATAATCGATATGTGATTGATAACTATATTATCTTGTAAATGAGTTGCCGTGATGATATTTTTCGATGGCTATAGTGCAGAAGACAGGATTGTAATAAAACTTCGAAAATTAAACAATGTCTTTGTTAAAAATGTCATTTTTAATACAAACTTTTTTTTGAGTGGCGTGTACTTTTTGTTGACTGTACTTGCGACAAAGTACTCATCAAGTAATGAAGCGCTCGTGGTGTAGCATGATTAGCCGTTCTTAATTGATCGGTAAAATTAAGCTACGCCTGTCGTGGTCGGTACCTGAATGGGTGACCGCCTAGTGGTATTTCAAATCGAGCGTTTCCGTGCTTCGGAAGGCACGTAAAGCTGTTGGTCCCGGTTACTTATCACGTAATTGTGTTAGTCGTTAAGCTAGTTGGATGCCTCCTAGGCGGCTTGAAAAATTCCAACAGTAGGTTGACCACTAGCCTACCTCCACCGATCCGCAGTGGGCACGCGTGGTGTATTGCCCATTCCCTTTCACCTTCATTTGTGAAAGGAGGCCTGTTCTCAGCAGTGGGACATTATAGGCTGATGATGATGATGACTCATCAAGACGAATCAAACGAGCCCAAACTGGATGGGGTTATGTGGTTTTATTACGGAGTTCTATGGCCACCTTCCAGCTCCATCATCAGATCAGCTCCACGTCATCATAATATTGCATTGTCACGCGATTTGCATATTCGTGCAAAATTTCAGCTTAATCGGAAACCGGAAAGTGGGTCTTCAACTTGCCAAATTCCATTACATACAACGGGACAGGTGAAACTAAACAAAAGCTTGTAAAAAGGAAGTGTATGGCATATAATGCTAATCCGAACGACATGAAATGGACAACCCCCCTAGAAAAGATGGTTGTTGACTGTCGTCATCGTTAGTAAACGATCAACCTTTGTATGGGATTGAAATAAAAGATTGATATTCCGATTTGAAATGTCAATCCATAGTCAATTTTTACATCTAGTCTACTAGCCCAGGTATATGAACATAGTGAAGATTAGCCTAAAGCATTGTCAAAAACTGCGATAAATTCTCATATTTTATTTCGCTCCGTATTTTATAAAGGAAAATACATTCTTAACACGTATTTCGTGTCTCGTTTAAAAAGTAAAACAGAAAAGAATGTCTTCAACACGGCATTGCCAAGTCCTGAAACTGTTTGTTAGCCAAAATGAACAGCTCTTAAATATTGCAGTTTCAATTTCGGCACACGGCCCCGCCGGGTAGCGGATTCGATTCGGCTTGTTGACTTTAGTACTAGCAAGTTGAATATTAGAAAAAGTCGAGTGAAGTTACGCCATGTTGAAACTTAGAGGGAGTTCAGTTTATTGAGGTTATGTTGGTTTAGGATATGTTTTTTGGCCGAAGGTTAAGCTTTAGTAAAGAATTCTACTGGATGGGTGACCGCCCAGTGGTATTTCAACTCGAGCGTTACCGTGCTTCGGAAGGGACGTAAAGCTGTTGGTCCTGGTTATCACTTAATTGTGATAGTTGTTAAGCTAGTTGGCGGCCTCCTAGGCGGCTTGAAAACTCCAACAGTAGGTTGATCACTAGCCTACCTCCACCGATCCCCGCAGTGGGCATGCATGGTGGAGTACCTGCCCATTCCCTTTCACCCTCATTTATGAATGGAGGCCTGTGCTCAGCAGTGGGATATTATAGGCTGATGATGATGATGATGAAGGAATTCTATAATACTGGCTAAAAACCTGGAATTTGATAAATTGTCTAAGACATTCCGTCCGGTTCCGGCGGTTTTACCTGCGTATTCGAATCAAACATCGAAATCCTTAATGCGCGATGGAAACATCCAAATATTTATTATGTTAGTGAGATTAAGTAAAAGGCCAAATACGGCTACTGCTGTTTTTGGCCAATGCCGAAGGTACTTTTTTGCCGAAGGTGGCCGAAGCCGGAACCGAAGGTACAGTCGCATTGTTTACATGTACAGTAGTACCCAACTGATATGGCTTATCCATGGCTTACCTATGTACCTGCGCAGAATATACGGAGCTGCCGCCATGTTAGCGCGTGCCGTGCGGTGGGTCGTGATTTGCGAGTGAGACGGAACTAACAGCTGCAGTGTATTATGAACCTTATAGTAGTAATCTAAAGTTGATTGTAAGTATTAAGCATTATTTCGTTAATCTTCGGGGCCATACTTTCTTTTCTTTGCGAACGAAGATTCACGACGCGCCATATCAGTTGGGTACTACTGTACTTACTAAACTTTTGTTTTAAATAAATGTATTTTTATTTTCATTAAATTAATTTTGTAATTTTTGTTTCAGGTATGTCAACTTTTTCATTGAAGGCTGTAAATTAAAACCAACCAAAGGTATTTCTGGAATTTAATTAAATAAAGTAACAACAATTCGTGGTAAGGCTTATTTTTATACCATGAGGGATATTTTAATTTACAAAGATTAATAATAATATCTCATTCATAATAAACCACAGACATAAATCTAAATAGATACCGCAAGTCCCTCCATCCGTATAAAAACAAAGCGTGTCACTGTTTTTGTACACACGGCAACACATCAAGCTATACATTTCCAGTATAAGCTATCTCGCATTGTATAGGATTTCCGTACAATGAGAGGTCAGCTTATATTGGAAATGTATAGCTTGATGTGTTGCCGTGTGTACATACAATAATATCACAAGATTGATTAAGTTAGGTTGGCATTAGATTTTTAACGTGAAAATGAAGCTATCCTATTTGTAGCTAAACACATCCCTCGCTACACATCTCTGGTGGACATGCAGCCTTCTAAGAGTTCCCTGTCCGCGCGAAAAAGTTTCAAAAGAAGAACATTGTTCTCCCTTTTTGCACAGATTTTGACACGCGAATTACATATACTCGCGTCATCTATTTAGATGTATTTCTATGTAATAAACCTTTTTTGACTGCGTGTTGGCTTAAAACATTTTCTATATTTTTTTTTAATGTTGGACTCCTTTAAATTAGCTGAGTAATTCAAAATCATCCCGTATAGGCACGGCTCTTTGCTCTGTGTGTCGTTCGCACGGCTACAGATCAAGCTATACATTTCCAATATAAGCTGACCTCTCATTGCAGGGAAATCCTATACAATGCGAGATCAGCTTATACTGGAAATGTATAGCTTGATGTGTTGCCGTGTGTACAATGGTCTGCCGATATACTCACAGAACTTTTGAATGGATGACAAAATTTGCGGTTGAATTCAGTAAACTATTTCCCACAATACAACAAGAGTAGGTTTAAAATTGGTTGTCGAGATTTGATTGTCATCGGTATAAATTGGCCGCAGACTGTATTGAACTGAACATTCCCTGAGGTGTGACTCATGTGAACACAGGGGTGACCACGTTGGAAAATAATTTGGGATAAGTATTTACAGGTAGATTTTAGTGTCATCTATTGTATGTTTTCGCTATCAATAGCTGGCTTTTTCTTGCGGTTTCGTTGTTTTTTTCACTCATGTTTCCGGGATAAAAACTATCCTATGTTTATCTCCGTTGTCTAAGCTACCCCTCTGTTATAGTTTCTCGTAAAAAAAGATACAGACAGACTAAATGTCGCTTTTATGATATTATAGGATTAAGGATTAGTATTGATGTAAGTAGGTATATTTGTTGTTTTTAGGGTAAGCAATATTTAAAACTATTCCAAATTTCAATTCGATAACATTAGCGCTGTGACAGACGGACAGACAGACAGACGAAATCGCACCATAATGGTGCGCAAAAATGTATTTATTTCTTCATTTTTTTATACCACTAAGGTGGCAAACACGCATAAGGCCTGGTGGTAAGTGGTGACCGTAGCCTATAGACACTTGCAACACCAGGGGTATCACTCGCGCGTTGCCGACTCTGCAGAAATATCTTCACACCCTTGTTGAAGAACCCCATGCTGTACTCCAATGGGAAAACCATGGGCGGGGAGCTCGTCCCACAGTCTGAGCGTCCGCGGAAGAAGGCTCCGTTGAGCGCCGCTTCTTCATATAATATGATGACATGGTTACCCTAGTCTCGAGTCATGGCGTCAGTCGACCGATGACTGTCGTGGGATCGATGGACAATAGGTCCTAACTATTCATTATATCCAGTTCTGTGGGTGGCGGCCTTTAGCAAGGTCAAATGTAATTGTTCACATATGGAATCTGGAACCGTTTGAAATTCTTCTATACAGTGCACACATTTTTTATTTGTTTGTATATTTTTTATACTGCAAGTATTTTTCAAAAGCGCATCAAAATATATTGCGTAGATTTAAAGAATTAAGTACACAAACATACAGGAATGTTTTGTTTTTTTCTTAATTGTAGTATTTTAGAGTACGGCGGACGATGCAAGAAAATCATTTTTTTTTTGTTATTAATAAATCATAAAAATGCTTTCCATATACACATATCGTAATGTACAACCAGTCACGTGCGGTAATAGTAATACACATTCTGTGAAAATTTCAACTGTCTACCTATTACGGTTTATGAGATACAGCCGTCTGACAGACATATGGACGGACGGACAGCAGAGGCTTAGTAATAGGTACGGAAACCTGAAAAGCAAAACAAAACCAAAACAAATCTGCTACAAAAAAAAATGGCTAATTATTGCATACTACTTGTTGCTATAATCAAGTAGGTATCAATCTCCGAGACGTTTGCTCCAAGAACTTACATCGCGACCTCAATGCCATAAGTGCCAAACCACAGTATGTTTTATAGACCTATACATAACGGTTATACCGTTAGACAGGCCAATATTTTCAAAGACAAAACCTCTACTGTGGCCATATTGCATGTCATCATTTGTCCCGAGATTCGGAATTTGGGCGTGTGGTGCAATTTAGAACAGAAAACACTGCGATTTATTTTCTTCGAACCATTTGAAGTTATTCTTCTTGTAACCGTATCTTAAATTAAGAACCAATAAAAAATTACCGTTGGTCATTTTGAGGAAATCATAGCTTGGTTGTAAGATACTTTGTAGATCCTGGCTACCAGCCTCAAATTGAAAAACTGTTGCCAAAGACCAACCGGTGTACTCTGGCTGTTGCACTTGAAAACCAGGTGCTTTTTTTTTATTATGTATAGGCCTGTGTTTGACCACAATCTCACCATGGTAAGTGATGATGTGGCCGAAGGTGGTAAACACACAAAGTGTAGAAGGAACTGGCCCTCAAGTGCAGCTGTCGGAACACACCGATAGGTGATTGGCGACAAATTTTCAACTTGAGGGTGGTAGCCAGCCAGATGGGTACTACAAAATACCCTCACACTATGGTTTCCTCACGATGTTTTCCTTCACCGATAGCTCAAACTCATTCTAGGATTCGAACCCCCGGCTTCGAATCAATGAGCTTAATCGCTTTCTGGGTTTTGCAAAGGTCCTCAAACACCCCTCTGGTATTTCTTCCGACTATAGGCTGACGCTTACCATCAGGCGGGCCCTATCGATGTTTGCTACATTAGCTGGTAACGTTATGATTCCGTAGACAAAAATAGATTTTTAGAAAACATGATAACTAATAATTACCCAACGAGTACTTATAGGTGCTCTTTTTGTAGGATTAATATCGTTCACTTATGACTTGCACCACATACCAGGTCCAGCAAAAGATGGAGATTAATGAAGGCAGACCCGCCTCCCGGCAACTCGTAATGCGATTATCTTGTACCTAAAACAATGGGTACGCTACGCATTAAAAAACGTATTTATTGTCTCTGATAAGCACTTGTGAATTTTAAGTGATAAAATTGTGAGTTCCATTATTCAGTGAGTAGGCAGATTTACAAAAAGTATATCAGTTATCTTTTTTCATAGTACAAGGCTCAGCTTAGTTTGGGAAAATGTCCCAGGATTATTATTATGTAGAACTAGATTTCTACTGGTGATCTCCTTTTTGACTCCTTAGAAGGTTGTATTTTGGAAAAAAATGGACAAGACTGGATTTTTGAGATTGGATTGTGGCCCAATCCGATACTATGAGAAGTCGAGAAAAGTGTTTATGGAGCCATGAGCTCGATTTATAAGAAATTTGCAATCCCCCGCGGTTTCTCCCGCCCGGGATAAAAAGCCTATATCCTGCTCCACAACATAACGACATTCATAGGCGTGAACAAATAAAACATAGTTACTTTCGCATTTATAATATGTATTAGTAAGAAGAGTAAGGATTAATAATTCCAAATTCAAATAAAGTTTTTATGTTTTTTTTTCTAAATTTAATTCCTATATCCAAACCGCTATGCTCCAAACTCAGATAGGTTCCAATTTAAACTTCTATTATTAAAATTTTAAAAAAAAAACTTTCTACCATAAAGTATGCTTGATATATTGTAACACCTATGTAATTACGTAACTCATGATAACCAGTTCAACTTAAATACTAAAGTTTCAACTGACAACAACGCATTACGTTCGTTTATCTGTGCGCTCAAATCTCTGAAACTCGCCAGTCGTTAATCAGACGTGTTCCTGTCGCGTCTGTCTGTATGTCACTGCATTCGTGCGGACGCGACCATTAGTCATTTGGACTATTCTGCAACTTGACGTGGATTTTTCGTTTTAACACTTATGTAATTTTTATCTTTACACCCCGTTTCACGAGTTGAATTGGCTTTGGGTTTGTAGAAAAAGGAATTTCTGAGATTACTTTTAGGTTTTCAAACTGAGTGTGGTAGCTTGTCAGGGGGTACTACAAAGTAACCTATCACTAGTGTTGCCAGGTCCCGTGTGTCGAATTTCGGAACGTAAGGATAAAATAATCGGGATTTTGGGTTTCAAATCGGGACAGTAGTGAAAGTCTGAATTTGGTGAGAAAATATGAAAGCAAAAATATTTGTACGTAGTAGCAGCTTAGTTATATTCACTTTTCCTGACAAAATTATCAAATATAGTAAAGACTCATGAGGTTAGTGAAAAATCGGGACATTTGGCGTCCCGATCAAGGGTTAATCGGGACGTGTCACCAAACCCCTGAAAATCGGGACGTCCCGCGCAAATCGGGACACCTGGCAACACTACCTATCACCGTGCTTTTGGACCCACGAACGAACAATGAGCTTCGTCAAATAACCGTCATAATAATTTAAAAATCGAACACCAATTTCAATAGGATTTTATTGCAATGAACAAAAAAAAATGTTCTTTATTTAAAAAAACTTTTTTGCAATAAAGTGAGTAAACAAACATTATTCTGTGAAAGCTATAAACCCATGTACACACTGCGAGGCCCGGGTCACGTACGGATCGTTTTTTCCTTGCATACTCGAGTATATGGGCTCAATTAATTAAAGTTTGAGTGGGGACCGTGCCTTATCGTGTTTAGTGGAAAGTAAAGGATGTATACGCAACTTTACATTGAGGATAAGTGTTGGGACACTATAAATTTATATGTATATTATATATTTTAGTTTTTATTTACTTTTTAGTTTAGCATTTTAACTTACGTTTGATCCACCAATATTTTTTTTTGTGTCGAAAGGGTTACACATTTGCTAACGATCTACCTACCTGATGGTGGCTAACAATACCTAGGGGGTAACCAATGTGTTGCTAACCTATCCAAAGCCACTCAAAGCCTAAATAACAATAGAGATGATAAACTCTGAAATATGTAACTTAAAGTAACATATTTCGACGGGCCAGTTGGCGTGGTGATTATTAACTTCAACTGGAGCACACATTTCTTTTAAAACTTTACTTCTAATTCATCACCATTTCATCCTTACATCCTTTCCAATTCTTATATCACCAAACGTGATATTTACCGACAGAAGTGTTTGTCACGGCAAATTCTAAATTCACCTTATATTATAGTCCACATTTGAAGAGTGCAGTAAACAAATTTGAATACTTTGACACTTGTCAGTGGAAACGCTTTATTGCATTTTAAATGTAAACTGAATTTTGTTTCTTCATAATTCCATTTTCGAAGTTTACGAGGCACGTTCTGAACTCCGACAAGACGTATGGTCTGCATTTGTTAGTTTAGGAGCTAGTGACTACATTTTTGTTACTGCAAATGCTCAGTAAATCTTTAGTAATTCTAAAATTTTACATTGTTCTTCTGTTGCCAATCACTTACCAGTCCGCTAGCTAAACTGAGAGCCAGATAAATAAATTGTCCATAACAAAACCTCAACTGAAAAAAAAACAGAATAGCAGATTTTAATAGTAAAAAATAACTTCATATGATCATCTCCATATTATTTCGTATTATCAATCACAACATAAGGTATAATTTCATTCGCACCCACTTTTTTTATACCACTAAGGTAGCAAACAAGCGTACGGCTGGCCTGTTGGTCAGCGGTTACCGTAGCCTATGGACGCTTGCAACACCAGGGGTATCACTCGCGCGTTGCCGACCCTGTAGAAATCTCTTCACACCCTCTTTGAAGTTTTTTTTACATGCTAGAAGTGATAATTTTTTTTTTTTTATATATTTATTAAGGACACATACAGTATACAATTATAAATTTGAAAACAATAAAGTAAGTAAAGACCTGGAGGCCCATAAAATACATTACATATTATCTTATTTATTTATTTGGTAAACAATGAAGCAGTATCGATATTAAAAAAAATACAATTATTAATTTAAACAGAGCAAAATAATTTTATTTTTATTAAATTGATTGCCCAGTTACAGCATGTGTTTTGGCACCAAGCTGCCGGACTATGTACGTTGGGGATGTTTGTCAGATTGTTGGCGCGTCGGTAACTACTTGCACCCACCTGGTATAGTTTAACGAACTTTGTCACGTGTTAGCGTTCGTGTGACAACAGTTGTAGAGCTTAGCATGCAAATTACACCATCGAACGTTGAAATTATATAATTGTTCATGTGTTTTGTGATTTATAGCACTGGAAGGTAACTCGTATAAGTTTGTTTGTTTGTTACGCATTCAACTACTCAAGGGATCATCATGTTTGGCATGCAGATAGCCTGTGGTATAGAGAAGGTCATATGCTTTTTATTCCGGGAACGCAGGTGAAACCGCGGGGTATAGCTAGTAGCATATATATCATTAAAAAACACGGTGAATATAGCCAGATAAGCGATATTATGGCCGTTAATTTGAAATAAGAACAGTTTTGTATAGAGCTTAATCGAGGTTTATCTAGCGATTTTAACATCGATTGTGTTTAAACAAAACTCATATTTTTCGTAACTTGTGAAAAAAAAAAACCTGGTAGGATTGCAAACAACTTTAGGATATGGGACCGCTTACCTCTTTATGATTATTTGCTACCTTGTTCATATAAAAATTAAGAGGAATGGATGGCTGCAAGAAATTTGAAAAAATGGTTTTTAACTTATCTATTGCTGTCGCGCTGTGCCCGAGCTATCCCGCCCAAGGGCGATAGAGACAACTAAAGCTTGGAACGATTATACCTATTTAAATTAGAAGAAATCGGTATTTCGTAATCTCCGGTTTTCTCCTCCAAAACTGAATAGATTTAATAAAAAAACAAGAATCATAATAAGAAGGGCTTTGGCTATGTCTGTCGGTTTTCCTTTGTTTTTTTTTATATTCGTCAAATTTGTTCGCTGGACGTCTGATCAGGCATTAAAAATGGTAAGTTTTTGTGATTTTAGAAGGCTCCTAATTTTTATAATAATTACTTTATAGAGAAAAACACAACCGAGGGACATACAGTGGTACCTACAGATTGCATGGTAAAATAATGAGTATATGGTAAAGAGAGGAAACTGAGGATTACATTTGTATGGAACAAACGCCACCAGCATTTCCTCTTAAGGCATTTGCAATATTTTTAGCATACATATTTCTTTATTTCTTGCCATGATTCTTTCCAAAAACACTTGAACGTTAAAAATGCCTTAACTGATTTAATGAGTTTTAAGTAAGCTATATTAAAAGTATATTCACGTTTCTACGAAAGAATTTATTACCGTTCGCTTTTAGTAACTAGTAAAATAACAGTTAATTTAAATAAAAGCGTTTTAAAATTCTACGAGTCCTTAAATTTCACTCCAATCGCGAACACGGCATGCACTCACTCATCTAGCGTATTTTTAACTTCGAAACCATTTAAAATGTAATATTTTTTTACTGAAGTTCAGTAAAAAATACTAAATATATTTTCCATCTGACTGAATATTTAATGACTGTTTTAAAATGTCAACGTTACAAATTCATAGTCGGCGAGAGATAACTAAATTTAGCGCGAAATAAACTCCGCAATGAATAAATCACTGCACTTCACTATTTTGTGCTGACAGCGGATAAAGCCGGGCTCACACTCGCCTATGGCATTATGATGTTACGCCGCATATTTCCAATATGGATAATCTGATTGCGTCATCGCCTCGTTCGAAATTTAAAAATTATTCGAATAGAATGTATCGTTCAACAATTGGTGATTGTTAGTGAATAGCCTTTTGTGTCACACAATAAGGCGTAGTGTGTTTGCTACAATGAATCTGAGGAATCCACCTTTTTGACATTTTTTAAATTGTATTACATGGATGTCAAAGAAAAGGTTCCATTATGTTATATCTGTTGGACAACAGATTATATTTCGGAATCTTAAAAAGGGATAGAATTTGTTCAGTTATTTAAAAAACTGCAACAATAACATTAATTATGTAATTAATTTAAATTAATTTAAAACTCTCACCGCCAACCTTTTTCAGCCAACCAAGCTTACAAGCACAATTATAATAAAATATTAAAAAAACATATTCTATTTTCTAAACCTTTTCGCTCTCTGTTTATTTAGGATGGGTGTCGAGTCGACGACCGACGTGACATCATAAAAAGCCACAGTTCCCACGTGTGTGCATGCCCTAACGCTTATTTCGCGTATGCCCGCGAACACAAGTGCTAAGTACGTATTTAGCGCTTTCACATAAAAGTCGGCC
Organism: Polyploca ridens; assembly: GCA_951394255.1. Taxonomy (NCBI): domain Eukaryota; kingdom Metazoa; phylum Arthropoda; class Insecta; order Lepidoptera; family Drepanidae; genus Polyploca; species Polyploca ridens. The sequence continues at coordinate 2,750,291 of OX596268.1, forward strand.
TTTTGCTGTGTTTTGTATGTCCAGTCTAATGGGCCTCGATTTTATCGTAGCAATAACTACATGAGTTTACTTTGCGATAGTATAATGATAGTGATGCTATAAACATGCATATTTTATGTGCGGATAAGACACATGCGGGTAAATGGAAATAGATTTTAAAAACGAAAAAAAAAGTTTAAAAAATATTGAAGAAAGATAAAACAAACGCTTATGAGTATGGGTATAGGTCGTGGGTTCAATTCTAGCCCGGGAAAAACATTATACATTATGTGTATGTGACATTTACATTGTGTGATGGCTGTGTAAGACGAATGTCCAAATTTTTTAATTAAGAGCACTCAATTCACCATACTTTTCATACAAAACCTCTGTACTTATTATGGCGTTGTTAAACATTTTTCGTTAGATGTTTTGAATAAATTAGTATCTTGTGCACTATATCTAGCCGTGTATCTAGGCGAAATTTAAAAAAAGTGTGAAACAAATTCAGTAAAAGCCTCCGAAAAACAGCGTTTTTGCTCAAATTTTACCAGAACCATAATGGCCTAGGGTAATATCTAATGTAAGAAGTATACGCCTGGAACAATTTTTATGATATGCGAAATCATGAATGATGACCTAGCGAAACGGCCGCGAGTGATCAGCGGAATTTACCGACTGATAACCGACGGCTCTGATGCTGTCTCTCTTTTTTCGCAGTCAACATTACGTTGGATGAAACAACAAGCTTTTAGACTATGCTTGCGTTGAAGTTGCGCCGGCCACAGAGGGCCGCCTTAAAAGATACTATGGTCTATGGGTCTTTAAAATATAAGTATATTTATAAGTCTATAATTAATAAATACTGAATAAAATAGTTTCATAATTCCCGTCAAATTAAAATGAATGTTTAATCATCGGCCCTTCGCTGTAAATATCCGCAAATACATATCCGAATTATTTATCCGCCGTTATCTCTACAGCACTAGCAATTTATTCTTCGACAATATTATTTACAATGTCAACGATTGTCGGATATTCCAGGGAATATTTGCTGTATGTGTGTGATATCGAATATAATTTATTGTACCTACTAATGGTTATTAAGTGTACTATATCGCCGATGCGACATTGGCCCTGATTCTGTAGTTCACAACTAAACTAATTTTAATGTCACTATGTCTCTTTCTAACAAAGAACCTATGAAAAGGATGTAAGAAATTTAGTCCTGTCAAATTAGTCCAATGCTTGTTTTCAATATAAATTTAGTCGCCATCTATAGCAGTTACACCTAAATACACGCAAAATAAGACGGCAAAGATTAATTCGACAACTTAAAATATGTTCTATCCTTTTTCAATAATGTTCGTAAGAAAGAGATGAGATGTGACTAAAATTAGTTTAGTGCGATTTACAACAGAATCGGCACCATGTCTATGAAATTGTGATAAATTATTGAATGCAGATGATGGGTAGCGGGTGACTAGTGACGTTCGATCGAATGCCGTGCCGCATGATCGTGAGTTGGAAGGAATGTGTGAGAAAACCAAATGGTGGAAGTACCTAGTACCTACCCGCCCAGCTACTAAGTTAGAATCACCAATTTGGAGAGATTGCCGTCAAACACAGGTTTAAAAAAAGTAACACAAAACCTAATGGTGCGTCCATGCTTGGCGAACCGAGCACGAGCACGAGATGAGCCACGAACGAGCACACTGCGAGCACGATTCGCGTAGCGTGGACGGGCTTGTGAGCCTCGAACGAGCAATCGTAGCGTGCTCGACTGCGCTCCGCCCGATTGACAGTTTTTACACGAACACAGGGATTCGCATCGCGCTCGTTGAAGGCTCGTTAAGTACGTCCACGCTTGATATCGTGAGCAACGAATGAATCCTGTTCGTTCGAGGCTCGGCTCGTGCTCGCTTCGCGTAGCATGGACGCACCATTACATTTAATGGAAATCAAAATTCAAATTCAAAATCATTTATTCAAATAGACCTTCGCAGGCACTTATGAAAAGTCTGACTCTAATACTGTAATACCGGTTCGGAAGGTTGCATTTGCTGAGAAGAGCCGGCAATAAACTCAGCAATTACTCTTTTCAAAACAAGCTTAGATTCATTACATAATAAGTATTTACATTCTAATCGCACTGACAACAATTGCGTGCCCCGGCGCGGCCGCAAAACTACAAAGTAGACTGAATCTATATTTAATAAGTAAATAAATAAATGGCAAACTTAAGCAGACCAACCCCCACAAGCAGCACCTGTTCACAAGTATGACGCGTGTGGCAGCCATCGCAGGCAATCTGTCGCCAAACACCTATCGGTGTGTCCCGAGTCGACTGCTGCACATGTGACTACTTGTGAGCCAGTTCGCGTAGCGTGGACGGACCATTACGCTGAATCCAAATTTTGAAAACTTTCAAAACCGGATTCAAGATGACGTCTTAGGTTACAAACTCTTCAATTCTTGTCACTCATTCCTCACTCAAACTGATGAAGTCACTATTTCTATTGAAGTAGGGTACATTAACATGTTATTTGCTTAAATATACGAATATAAATATTCAGAAAGTTTACTGAGAAGTCTCGAAGGAAAATCCTTTTCGTTGTTTAAATGATTCAAACAATACTGAGTCAAAATAAATAGAAACGTAGAAAGCACGGTTGCTAGGGATGGCAGATATGGCGGATAAAAAAAGGTTGCGGATATAGTTTTTATTTTATTTATAAGGAACACCAACAATACAGGTATAAACTGTGCAAATCGGACTCGCACACGAAGGGTTCCGTAAAGATTTTACTTGTATGGGGACGTCTTTAATTTTGGATTTTATTTAATTTTCATTATTTGTTGTTATAGCGGCAATAGAAATACACATTTGTAAAAAATTCAACTGACTACCTATTACGGTTCATGAGATACAGACGGACAGCGGAGGATTAGTAATAGAGTCCCGTTGGGTAAGGAAAAGATAAAGACAATGTAAAGAATCTTGTAAGTACATCAATCGATAGATCGGACGAAATCTCTCCCTGCCAGCAGTCGTGTCGGCGATGCTGAGCGGGGATACGGCGTGGAGGGCCGTAGCCTCCTTCTGTGAGACCGTAATGGTCCAGAAGGAGGCTGCTGAGCGGGATCGGGAGAGGGCCGATCCCACCCGGAGGCGAAGCCGCCGGGGCGCAAACGTGCCTCGTCGCGGCCCCCCTGCCCTGTAGCTCGGGCTTAGAATAACAGCTACGGTGTTCCCCTGCCTGTCGTAAAAGGCGACTAAACGGGGCCTTTGGGTCGTGGGCAATCAGAGCGGGGGCTCTGCGCGCCCAGAAGCGACACCAAGGAGGACGATGAGTCGACGTGGTCACGACTCATCGTGCGATAGCACAGCGAGGGTGCTGGTGGGAGGTGTGAGACCTCCCCCGGGACGAGCTATCAAAGCGCCGCGCTTGGAGGGGTGAGCAGGTACGCGTTCAACACGAGAGCCCGCCCCCCTCTCTATAGCGCAGGTGGCGACCACCGTGGGGTTTTAGCCGGTAAAAGTCCGGCATAACCTGACCGCTCCCCCCTAGGGCGGTCGGGTATCCTATGAGGATTTCCCCACGCAAGTACATCAATCAATACAACATTAAACACGCTCATATCGGAATAAATAAGACGATCAATAGCAAACAAATAAAAAAAAAAACAGATAATAGCAAAATAAAAGGGATACAAACTCTTTATTATTCATTGTTGACCAAATCATTAAAAATTTACAAACTTAAAGTGCGTCTCAAAGTTCGGGAGTACCTGGCTCGTGACGTCGCTTTAGAGTAAAAACTGTACTATAACGTGATGTCACGCGGAACTTCAACGCAGGAAATCTTCGTATTTTTTGTTTAATTGTGAAAAAAAAAATGTATATTACTTACCTACATTATTAAGTATAATTAATGATAGATTTTAATCGTGAATGATGATGATTAACGTTTTTTTATCGCGTCACTTGATTAATGTAAGTGGTAAAATTAATGGCATTTACTTTGAAGTACCTGTATTTACATTAATGATTACATATTGCAACCGTAGTTATGGAAGAATATTTCATATGGGCCTATATGGACCTCCATATAGGCCCATATGAAATATTCCCCCTCGAGAGAATGCGTTTCTGATACCTATCAGAAACGCATTTTCTCGAGGGGGCCGCACTGTAAATTCCCATTAAATCAAGTTGGAACTTTTCGGATAACCGCAAAATTCCTCGGATATTTACTTCCTTAAATTGACATCCCTAACATTTTGTTAAAACTTTATTTGTATATTATTTTAGTAATTCAACATGGCCGCTTGCGGTCGAGTGCTTATTGTCAGTGTTTATAGCGAATTATGTAAATGACACGTGTCAGTGTTTGCATAAAACATTGGGCACATTAGTCACTTATAAGTAAAACTGCGGTTTACTGCGAGTGTGTGAATATGTAAGTAGTACTGATCATCGTGAAAGAGTTAATGCACGATGAATACAATTATACAAGAAGTAGGTAAGATTGTGTAAGTCTTACTCCCGCTCCTGAGGAAATTTAAGTGTTTACAGGATATCCATTTTGTACCAGGGGGCCAAGTCTGCTAAAATGTCATACTGATAGGTAGGTACAGTAGTACCCAACTGATAAGGCGCGTCATGAGTCTTCGTTCGCACAGAAAAGAAAGTATGGCCCCGGAGATTAACGAAAGAATGCTTAAAACTTACAATCAACCTTAGATCACTACTATAAGGTTCATAATACAAGCCAGCTGTTAGTTCCGTCCCACTCGCAAGTGACGCCCCTCCGCACGGCGCGCGCTAACATGGTGGCAGCTGCCGACCAATAGCGGTTTCCCGCGCTTTGAAATGTATCTTCTGCGTAGGTACATCGGTAAGCCATATCAGTTGGGTACTACTGTATTATTGCGATTCCATTATCATTCGAGCCGATGTGGACAGTCTACTAATTCAAAATGGTCTCATAATTCAGCTAAATGATAGTAATAGATAATAGTAGTACTTTTGTCAAAGTCCCTATTTGGTAACGGTAAAATCAGCATGAAAGTCTGTTAAATCATTCTAGAGTTATAAACGGACTAACGGACAGTCATATATACATACTTAAAAGTATTTCTCTTGACCAAACATTATAACTGCGAAAACAGTTTCCAAACTGTCCTTTCCCACGACTTTATTTTTTAATTTTCCAAACCTCGTACCATAAAATTGGAAACGTCTCACATGCTGGCCACAATTTTATTTCCGTCGTTCACTATTCCGATCACGTGCCGATCCTCAAATCGGGAGCATTCGGGGCCATTCGGAGTGGGCGACGCGACGGCTTTCGAACGCATCTTATTTTTTTTTTCTAAATTCGAAGCTGCAATTCTTGATTGCCATGATTTATTTGACGCGCGTGGGATTGATCTAATTTTTGACGGGGAATTGGTTGATTTGATTGGATTTCTGTGGTTGTTGATTGGAGATTTTTGTTATGGAGGGTGTTATAGATAAAAAGTTGAATGTATATATAACATCGCTTGTCAATACGAAAGATAAATATGCTTTGATTAGTTATATGTCGAATATGCGGTGGTGCTACCGGTCAATCATAATGAACACCATTAACTCAAAAAGAAATGGATCTCCTAAAAACAGATTCCCGTGGCTACAACCCACTGGCCATTGTCAAACCCATTCAGCTATTATTACTACGTATAGAGAAGTTATCAAAAGCAAGGGATATGTCCCATTTTTTTTAGAGTCAACTATAGTTCTCTTTAACGCTGAAACGAAAATTCGTCGTCTAAGCAGACAGTGGATAGAAACACGTAGGTAGCGCTATCAGAAATGCTTTTAGGAGTATTTTTCTCTTACGCATTTTGCTTACGCATTTCGTTCATCGTTCTATAACAAAAAGTGTATCCGGATGGCCTCACTTGAACGAAACGTAGTTGTGATGTATTGCATCTTCTCTATACAAAGTAATAATAACTCAATGCTCAATCCACCTTGTATTGTGTGTATCTGTTTGTAACGTATGCTTTCGAAATAATTCGAATGCTAAAGGTAAGTTGTGCCCAGGAAAAAAATACTTTGCAAAGCTGAGCCCTTACTGACCCATCTCAAATTTCCAACATGTATAGCCAATACTAAATTACCATTTTGAATACCACATTCTCATACAAACAGGTATCTTGTATGAGTATATGCGTTAGTCAATGGTATGAACATGTATGGGCGTTCTACGGCCTTGTAATTTCACTTGTAGCCTAAGACAATCCATCTACATTGTTTAATTTTAAAAAGAAGTTGTGTAAGTCTTGGAACATGATGACTAAGAACTTAAGAAAAAATTGTGTTTCATTTTCTAATAATGAGTAACTAATAATTGGACTGTTTTACAAAAACTTAAACCGCCTTCAAAGTACACTAAGAAGTAATCAAATCCTGATCTGTTCTGAGAATCGAACCAAACGGGAAGTGTACCCTTTCAAATAAACAAAGAATTTTCCAAATCGGTTAATAAATGACGGAGTTACAAGGTAACAAACATTAAAAAAATACAACTGAATTGAGATCCTCCTCCTTTTTTGAAGTCGTTTTTTTTTTATTGTGACCAACAGCTTTAGGTCGGCCGCATACTACTTATAAGAAATTTTCTGCCAGAAAATTTCTGCCGCCCGCCGGAAGGCACTTTCCTCATACATTTTGTTCTAGACCCCGCATACTATCCGAAAATTCTGACGTGTCTGACGTCCAAAAATGTATGAACAAGCGGGCGTCCGAAAATTTCTGACAGAAAATTTCTTATAGTATGCGGCCGGTTTTATATTACATGTCTTAAACTAAAAACATACAACTACCGCCAATAATAGGTCCCCATAATAAAATAAATTCTTATAGTTAACTTAATGAATAAAAATACGTTGATCGAGAAAAAAGGGAATTAATCTATACTACGATTATATTATACCTATCATATAATAAAGCTAAAATGTTTTGATTGATTGTTTGTTTAAACGCGCAAATCTCTGGCACTATTAGTCGGATTCGAAAAGTTCTTTTTATCACGGGATCGCGAGTGATAGCAAGTTTTATAATAAAAACGACTAAATAAGAGTCTGGCAATAGATGTACCTACCAAAAAAATCAAAATGGGCATCATCCACCTAAACGGAAAAAGCGCATGGGGAAATAAATGTTTTTATAAAATAATATCACGACAAATGTCCTTTTCTTCAATAAATCAATTAATTAATCAAGTCCATCGTTTAACTAGTTTGAACGTATTAATGCGTTTGACCTTTCAATAATGAAACTCGATTATAACCGCCCGTTGTAAACCACTGATAACATCGTTAGTCAAAACAATGCACTGGTACATTCAGCACACTATAAGCGTATCGGAAAATGGACCTTAATGCCGATGACATAAAGTTTTAAATGATTTTATGCAACAGATCAGAAATAGAATTAGAAATCAATTATTTTTCAACCCTGAATACGACAAAAACGTTAATATGCCAAGTCATAATCATCATCAGCTTTATAATGTCCCACTGCTGAGCACAGGCCTCCTTTCACAAATGAGGGTGAAAGGGAATGGGCAATATACTCCACCACGCGTGCCCACTGCGGATCGGTGGAGGTAGGCTAGTGGTCAACCTACTGTTGGAGTTTTCAAGCCGCCTTGTAGGCCTCCAACTAGCTTAACGGCTATCACAATGAAGTGATAACCGGGACCAACGGCTGTTACGTGCCTTCAGAAGCACGGAAACGCTCGAATTGATTTACCAGTAAGCGGTCACCCATCTGTATACCGTCACCGATGATTGCTTAACTTTACAGATCGATTAAGAACGGCTAAGACCACAAGTGCTACTATTCTTTGTATACGAGTCATATAACGAAGATAAAATATTCTCACAAAAAAAAAACAATTATTTTTGGCCCATATAAATTGGTATTGTACGCAAGTTGCGTAGATTCTACTAGTCATACTGAGCAAAACATAACCCAGCATTTTCAAACGCTACTAAAAAGTCATTTCCTTAACTCAAGAACAGGTCATATCACATCCATTCGCATATTTCAACGCTCCACATTTTCTACTGGCCATAAATAAAAAAAAGCGTTGCCTCAGTAATCGCCGTCTCGCATACAAAGTGTTGTCTCATGTGAAACGCACTCATGTTATGTGTTATGACATTTGAATAGTTTTTACCATGTTATTGCTTATCTGATATCTTTTTGACAAGTCGAGATCCAGGGCATAACGGTTCCAAATTCTGAGCATCTTGACGGGGGAAATAGCTCGTATCAACCAAGTAATAAGTCGTGTTGTGTTGTGGTTGCCAGAGCTCCATGTCAAGGCGCTGTATGTGTGCTTTTAGTGTGCGGGGATTAATAGTGTCATCATCATCAGCCTATAATGTCCCACTGCTGACACAGGCCTCTTTTCACAAGTGAGGGTGAAAAGGAATGGGCAATATACTCCACCACGCGTGCCCATTGCGGATCGGTGGAGGTAGGCTAGTGGTCAACCTACTGTTGGAATTTTCAAGCCGCCTAAGAAGCATCCAACTAGCTTAACGACCATCCCAATTAAGTGATAACCGGGACCAACGGCTTTGCGTGCCTTCCGAAGCACGGAAACGCTCGATTTTAAATACCACTAGGCGGTCACCCATCTAGGTACCGACCACGACGGTGGTAGCTTAACTTTGCTGATCGATTAAGAACGGCTAATCATGCTACACCACGAGCGCTTCTATTAATAGTGTAGTACCCAGTAACACTGCGTGCTTTTTCTTCTGATCGTCGATTTGCACAATTTGATTTCATCGGTAGTGACGTTAAATCCCGTGGTAAGCTTGGGCTTTCTGTGGAGGAAAGCATTGTAAAGAACCCATATAGGGCAGTAAGGTACTTTATTAGTACCCACCTGTCTAGGTACCAACCGCTTGTCGAAAATCTATCGCTAAGCTAAATCCATAGCCAGTTATCTTCTGGGCTTACCGTAGCTTCTATATAAACTCTTTATTACTTATAGGTTAATTTGTTTTTCATAATTTCACCGTAAGCACGCATAGCCTGAAAGAAGGCTCTCAAATGCAGTGTCGAAACACACCAGTAGGTACCAGTTACCGAAAACTCAAGATCGTTATGAAATGAAATGAAAAATATTTTATTTCTGCACGCCATTCGACGCATAAAAAACATTAGAAAAAAAATTAACATGCAAAGAAAATTACACAGTACAATAAAAAATAATAATGATAAAACGTAAAAAACACGATCATAATAATGTTGCCAACTTTAGCTACATTTTAGCAATCTTAGCTGCCGTTACAATTGTTCAGTTGGCAACACCTCATATTCCTTCCATAAACAAAATAAACGTCAAACGTCATGTAGGTTTGTGTTTTTTATTAATAACAAAAATAGGTACACACAGCAACACATCAAGCTATACATTTCGAGTATAAGCTGATCTCGCATCGTATAGGATTTCCGTACAATGAGAGGTCAGCTTATATTGGAAATGTATAGCTTGATCTGTAGCCGTGTGTACAAATTAGAGAAAAGATAATAAATCGTAATCTTGTTTGAAGCTAATTAAATGTAATGGATAATGATTGAGTATCTATATAGTTATAGGATTCGATCGAGCACAGGCACTCAATTCTCGCGCTTTCGATAACGATGTCGAATAATATATAAGAATTACCTACATGGCGGTCTTCTGTCCAAACGTACACGGAAAAAAATTGCATTAATGTCTTTGATGCGAGAATCGGGGTCCTGGACCTTCGCATATCCATACATTGTGGAGATTGCCAGTGCTTTGCTGAGTTTCTTCCATGTTCTCCTCAGTTGAAGGCAGACTAAGAAGCTCCTGAAGTTACCTTTGACCTTCTGTGTCCTTCTAGCCTAATTGAATGAAGGCTTTGACTTGGGCTTCCTTTAGAGCCACGGCCCTTAATCCGGGACAACATACGACACATAATAATGTTGAACATGAGTTTAATTACAAAGGACACGTGAGTGACGCCAGATTAATTCAAAGGCTGGAGGGCTCGCACAATACATCCTGATCGATTCTGAATCCCTGGTAGTAAGTTATTGGATGTGGCAGTTTTTTTGTTGTTTTGATATTAATTTGAAGTGTAAACGCCTTTGACATAGTTTTAAAGTGCCAATGGGATTAGTAAGCCTCCGCCGTCCGTCCGTCCGTTCGTCTGTGTATCAGTGGGCTGTATCATCAACCATAATGAAATAAAATTAAAGGGGGTCCCATATAAGAAAAGTCTACGGGAACCCTTCGTTTGCAAGTCCGACTCGCACTTGACCGTTTTTTTATTTTTTCCTATCCCACTATCGTTTTGATATTATAAATGAGAAAGCTTGTGTGTGTATTTTTTACCACTCCGTAACGGCTCAACTGATTTGGTGGAAATTAGATTGTACTCTCATATCATAATATCTCGGGAATGTGAAGAAAATCGCAGGTTTCTCCGTTTCAACGGCTAAACTACCGAACTTAACTTCAACCCACCCAAGATCTATAAAAACTGTAACCACGCTTATCCCCATAAACCTCATCAAAAATATCTCCTCCAAAATCCGAAGGTGCTCCTCCACATAACTCCTGGGCGTTATGCTCCATGCATCGGGGATCAAAGTACTTGCTTTGTATGCCCTAAGACCCTAGTGATGATATTAAATTTCTAGAAAACACGTCTTAGCCCTTTTGTGATATTCTCAGTGCATTAGAAGTGACCTGCTATTGTTTTGTATTGTATTCTTGTATCCTTTGTCAATTACCTGTTCTATCTTTTGTCTATTAAAAGCTGTCTTAACGAGGATGGTTCTCATTTTCAATTTTTAAGCCTGGCTACACGCTCCGTCTTGCATACAAGCATGACTGCACATCCAGTTTGCACAAGAAAGTCTGTGCGTGTGGTCGGTCGGCAAGATGCGTATATAATACATATATTATATTATATCCCATAGTGAAAAGCGGGATTTAGTTTAAAACTTATTTGTATTAATACAAAGTGACTTTCAAATTAAGAACAATAAACAAAAGTTAAGAACAACCCTGAGTCAGGTTAGATTCACTTATCTAATCTAACCTTACCATTTAAAAATCGAATTCAAAAATAACGTAACAAACGAATCGTTCAATCATAATCACGATGACCTTTCCTAATGCCTCTTAATGACTCGGAATGCATCAGTTCAATCGAATAATAACTCGATAACATTGCAATCGATTGCGTATCGAGACAAATCGCATCGGTGTTGCGAGAATGACCCGTTGAACCCGTAGAATCGATTTTGTAATCATTCGTGAGAATCATGAACGGACAGTGTTATTGCAAATGTGTCTTCATGTGTAAGTACATGTGTTACTGTCATGTTGTGTAATCAGACGTTTTTGATAATTGACGGTTCTTAGACGGATCGTGACAATTTGAATTTATTCGTCGTATTTTTGAAGATATGATTGTGATTCAAATAAGTATTGGTCCTTATACCTGTTTCAGAAGGTTGCTTTTGCTACGACGAGCCGGCAATAAACACGGCAAATACTCATGAAAAACAAACTTAGATTGAATACATGCAATTTTGATTGTACACTCACTGACAATATTCGTTGTGGGAGCAAAAAGTCACAATAATTTTAATTAACAGAACTGTGGCATGTGGCATCCACAAATCACTATCTGTCACAAAATCACAATTAAAAGATGGTAGCCAGCGTGACGGGAAATAAAAAGCACCGAAATTTGAAAGAAGCTTTAGATTTCGAAATCTTGATTTTCGTCAAAACTGAGCTATCAAAGCCATAGTTTTTTTCTATACCACGAAGTCGGTAAACAAGCATACCGCCCGCCTGGCGTTAAGCGGTTACCGTAGCCATATGAACTTGCAACATACAGGCATCACTCTCGCGTTACCGACCCTTCCCTCCTCCCCAATGAGCTCTGGCGACCTTACTCACGCGCAGGAACACAAAGCTATTTGGCTGCGGTATTCTGTAAGGTGGGAGGTACTCCCAGTCGAGCTGCTCTTTGAGCTTATAAACGCTATTTAGGTACTCCACCTCTCTTAAAATGATGATTAAATTAAATAAATCGCAAATACTTTCATTTTCACTTCATGACTAAGTTATGGATCGCTGACCATTGCATTCTAAGGTAACGTCAACCTATTCTAAGGTTGACGTTAGACATAATCAGCCATCCATCTAAATGTCTGATTTCACAATTTGACCGCAACACATATGTAATCGTGAATTCCGTGACAGACGAGGTCATTCTAGTCCTAGATATGATTAGTCGAAAGCTTCGCAAATTTTCTTGACAGCTTTAAGCTCCACACCGTTAAGCTGTCATAGTTATTCGTTTCACTTTTTGCGATTAATGTCTGATAAGTAGATTTAAATGTTTAATCTATTTTCTATCTGTATAAATACTGGTCTTTATACATGGTGTCCCAAGAAGTAGTGGCAATCGGAAGTTGTAAATCACAAGAATTAGGAAACATTCACAACAAGCAGTAGTGATTTGCAAAAAATATTTTTAAAGGTTTTTTTTTATACCACTAAGGTGGCATACAAGCATACGGCACGCTTAGTGGTAAGCTGTTACCGTAGACTATGGACGCTTGCAACACCAGGTGTAACACGTGCGCGTTGCCGACCTTCAGAAATCTCTTCAAAGCCTTTTAGAAAAACCCCATCACTCACCCCCATTTTTACAAGAAATTGTGACAGTAAAATTATTCTACGTATATAGCAGTGGATACTAATTATTTTTACAAAGGCAGAAGAAAATTAAAATAAAAGCAAAATCCTATTACAAGGAAACTCATTACGTTCAACAATCGAAGAAAAGCTGGGAAATAGATTCACTTTCTATCTACGCTTAGGAAATGATAAAAAAAAACTGTTTATTCAAAAAAGAAACATTTATTTTTATTACTTTAGGATACTAAAATGTTATTAAGTTAGGATAATGTAGTATTGCATCAATCAAGCAATACTGCAATATATGCATTTCGCATATTAATTAGGTTACGCGTGCAGCGCATTATGCTTAGTAAGTAAGTTAAATGTAATGATTTATTTTATAGTTTTATACACTTATTATACGACCATCAACTGGACAACATGTGTTTCCTTCTATAAAACCTCAAACCTATCTTCAACCTCAGAGCGCCTAGGGCGCGCTCTACATGGCGACCCTTAGCCACAAGAACCCAACGAGACAGCAACTTCAGAAAGAAAAACATACAGTCTAATCATGCAAGAAAGAAAAGTACTGCCACATGCAGACAGCAGTACCATAGCAGCAAAAGAAGATTAAAAATGCACAGCCTATTGCATTAAACCACGGCTGCCATCAATAAGAAGACTTGAAGCGTACGAGCGGTGTCCAGGGTAATCCCGGCCCACGGAGTCCAGGGTATAGCCCGGCCCACCCATCGCAGACCAGGAGACCAGATGCCCCGCTGCGATCACGCAACCTTGCCGCCGGCCGCCGTCATCGCCGCCGCGCCGCCCGATCCCGTCACCGAGCCGTAACATTACAAACGTCAGCGCAGCGTTTCGAAGTCCAATGATGACATCATCGCCGCCGCACGGGTTATGTCGACGTCACACCATCGCAATGCGAATATTCTAAAGTACAGTCGTTTAGACAAGTAAGTAGTTAAGTTACCGAAGGGTTATAAATATTAAATTGTAGATAAAAGCACCGAAATCGTAAATATGGCGTTAAATAATTTTGATTTAAAAACTGCGATCGCCCTTCTACCCGTAATGACAGGCCAGGAGCAGGTTACAACTCAACTCATAGATAGTATTACATTATATAGTTCCATGCTCAACAATGTTGCCAAAATACAGATGATAGAGTTTGTTCTGAAGACGCGTCTCTCTGCTAGTGCCAAACTTAGACTGAAATCTAGTTACGCGAACGTAGAGTCGTTATTGAAAGATATGCGCAAACATTTAATTCAAAAAAAATCTGCCGTCGCACTTCAGTCTCAAATTTTTACCGCTAGACAGGGACATAGGTCCATAGAGAAGTTCGGCTCTGATTTAGAACAGCTTTTAGTTAACTTAACTTTAGCCCAAGCAGATGGAGATGACCAAAAATTCGAGGTTCTTCGTCCATTGAACGAGAAAATAGCAGTGAAACGTTTCGCAGACGGTCTCTCTAGTTCCCGACTCAGTACAATCATTGCTTCTCGTCAATTTGAATCCCTTCCGGATGCTATTCAAACCGCAGTTGATGAAAATTCGTTAGTACCTAGCGTAGAACAACAGGCAATGAATTTTAATAGCAACCGTAGTAGAGGACGTTTTACCCGTAATAGAAGTAACGTGAGTAGTAGGTATAATTGGCAAGGCAAACAATCGCGAATTTTTCACAACAGCCAACCAGGGTCATCCCTAACCCGTGGTCGTGGAAATCCTACGAGAGGATCCACACGAGGTCGAGGTCATCAACCTTACAATTGGCGTAATGTGAATCAGTTGCAACATTCCCAGAATACTGAGAATGCACAGTACACTCAAAATGCACCGAATAACGAAGAGTTTTTTCGTGCCCATGATTAAAGAGCATTTTATTTCTAATTATAATACAACTAGTATAGTCACAATGGACGTAGGTAATATAGATATAGGTAACAGCATAAAGTTATTAGTAGACAGTGGCGCGAGCCTCTGTGTTTTGAAATATGAGTGGCTATGCGAGCATCAAGGATTAATGAATCAGATGCGACACGACAAAATAACAATTAGAGGTATTAGTGGAAAATTATATTCAGAAGGTTATGTTTATTTAGATTTAGTAATTAATAATGTTATTTTTAGGGAAATTTTTTACGTTTTTAAGAACCTTTCATGCTCAGGTTTTGCAAACGGTATAATAGGCGAGAATTTTTTCAAAAAATTTAATGCCATAATTAATTACGAAACGAGGACATTTAATTTGTCAATAAATGGAACAAGTGTGAGTATGCCCATAGGCAACAACAGTTCCGATAGGTACACGCAAATACACGTGATACCGCCTCGTTGTGAAGTTATCAAATATATTCATTGCGAGATAAATGGAGATAGTGTTATTTTAGCTCATGAAATTGTAGAAGGTATTTTTATTGCCGGAATCATAGCGAAACCTTACCAAAAGCGTATTCCTGTAAGAATTTTGAACACAACAGACCAAGAAGTCACGATAAACTTGTCCGATTTACACGTTCAGTCTATTAACAATTTTGACATTTGTTGTTTTAACGATGAAATTAAGTCTGTGAATAGAGTCAAGACTTTATTTGAAATACTTGACTTAGGTTACTTAAATAAAGAGGAGCGATTAGGTATTCAACAGATTTGTGCTAAATATGCGGATGTGTTCCATTTACCAGGGGATAGTTTATCAGTAACTAACTTAATGGAACACAATATAGTATTAAAAGATAATGTTACGCCCTCATATGTAAAGCCTTATAGAGTACCCCAAGCTTTAAAGAGTGAGATAGAGAGCACAAAGAGCACAAAGAAAAAAACTAGCTAATCAGGGAACTGACCATGACCAACCGACTGAGTCTTTTACTCCTAGCAGGTCTGATCAACCTACTGTTGTAGAAGTACTCAAACGACCAAATGACATTACAGAATTATTTTTTTCAAACAATTTAAACAAAAAAAAACTTATTAATTCAGACAATGTATCAAGTGACGCTAACTATTGCACATACGTACCATCGCATTCTGCGATCATTCTTGATACCCGATCGTTATCGACCGAGGAGGCGCTAGCGAGGGATCTTGAAAATTTGTGCCAAAAGTTAAATATTGTAGAGCTACTCATAATAAAGAATAGGAGTAATGCTCGTTTTATAAAAATAATACTGCGCAGTATCAACAAACATAAAATCACGTCACTTAGGTTTCTTATTACAAGAGACGTAATTCGTATTTCAGAAAGAGACGAAATTACAACAATATTAAATGACTTTCACCTCTTGCCCACAAGTGGACATGCAGGCATGAATCGTATGTTAAATAATATAAAAAAATATTATTTTTGGCCAGGTATGACAAATGACGTCATAAACTACGTTAAACAATGTAAGAGTTGCCAAATCCAGAAGCACTCTAATAGACATTATAAAGAACCTATGACAATAACCTCCACTGCTAATTCAGCATTTGAGAGGATTAGTTTAGATATTATGGGCCCACTAGATATAGATAATTATAATTATAGATATATACTTACTATCCAATGCGATCTTAGTAAATACGTCGAGGCTTATCCTCTAGAGCGTAAAGATACAGAAACTGTAGCCAAGGCTTTAGTTAACAATTTTATATTACGTTATGGTATCCCTAAACAGATGCTGACTGATAAGGGTACCGAATTTACGTCATCAGTTATGAGTGGGGTGTGTAGATTACTGCGTATCGAGAAGTTAACGTCTACCGCGTACCATCACGAAACCTTAGGAGGCATAGAAAATACGCACAAACATTTAGGCGCTTACCTTAGGATCCAGTGTGAAAACAATAGGAGTGATTGGAGCGAGTGGGTTCCGTTTTGGTGTTTTTCATTCAATACTAGTGTACACTCAGAGACAAAATACACTCCATATGAACTCGTTTTCGGAAAACTTTGTAACCTTCCAACTAACCTTTGCAAGGGAGTCGATCCATTATATAATTATGATGATTACCCTAAAGAGTTAAAATATAGGTTGCAGAAAGCACAAATAGAAGCTAGGCATAATCTTTTAGAGTGTAAGAATGTAAGAAAATTTAATTACGATAAGAAATGTAACACTATTAAGTATCAGTCAGGAGATCTTGTTTTATTAAAAAATCAAGTAGGTAATAAGTTAGATAGTGTTTATGAAGGTCCATTTATAGTTTTAGAAGATTTATCTCCCAATGTAAAAATAAATAAAAATAATAAAGAATATTTAGTACATAAGAATAATACTAAATTGTTTCATCAGTAGGTAATAATATTATTGTATAAAAAAATGTTTATTTTTTTTGTTAGTTTTAGAAACATTTTTTTTTTCTTTGTAAGGGGGTGGATAACCCTGATCTTTTAAGGGGAGATGTAGTATTGCATCAATCAAGCAATACTGCAATATATGCATTTCGCATATTAATTAGGTTACGCGTGCAGCGCATTATGCTTAGTAAGTAAGTTAAATGTAATGATTTATTATATAGTTTTATACACTTATTATACGACCATCAACTGGACAACATGTGTTTCCTTCTATAAAACCTCAAACCTATCTTCAACCTCAGAGCGCCTAGGGCGCGCTCTACAATAATATCCACACGTAACGGTAACAGGTCGAGATTTAGAGATGGCATTATCAAATCTCCACCCAGTATAACACCTGAAGATATACCCAGATATGTATCAATACTTTTTTTCTGGATTTTTTGGTCCTAATATGACAGTTGGTGAGAATTAAATAGATTAATTTCACGCCCATTTCGTGGGTTCGATTCCCATGAACATGCATTTGTGTACATGAACGTGTCTGTATGTCCGTATGGGTGTAATCTATATATATAAAATTCAAAGTCCTGACTGACTGATTGACTGATATATCAACGCACAGCCTAAACCACTGGTCCTAGAGATATGAAATTTACAGGGTATATTCTTTGTGAAGAGTAGAAAGGGTTTTTCGAAGTTCCACCCCTAAGGAAGTAAAATAGGGGATGAAAGTTTGTATGAAAGTCCGTCAGTTTCGAAGTTAGGATCTTCAAATTTTGTGTTTAGGCTGAAGATTGAAAATTAATGCACACGTGTCTCAGCGTTTTTAATAATTACACCCTCGAAGCGGGATGAAGTTGTTTTGTTTTGTTTTATTGTTGTAGAAAAACATGTCATTTGTTTCCTGAAGGCTACGCGAGCGAAGCCGCGAGCAAAATCTAGTTATGTATATTAATTGACACGCTTGAAAATTATTGAATCTGTTGCGCGAGCCATCTCTAGGAGGGGGGCGAAATTAATAGGTACTTATTGTAGTAAAAGTCCTTATAATAATCCATATGCTCATCCAAATACATGACGATCCACGCCCAAACCAGTTCCTATTCAATATAGTGTTGAGCTCGTGACGAATGAGTGTGAGAGGTCGCAGGTTCGATACCTGACCTCTTCCTTTCACTTATGGTCATGGCTTGGATTGTGTAATATATAGGTATTGATTCTAATGGACGACGTTTTAAGTAGGTAATAATGGTAGGTAATATAAGTTTTATATACGATAACAAGCTTTCTGGCCGCGACGCAGAATAAAGATTACTGTCCTCCATTTAACCCCGTTAGGAGTTGAATTTTCAAAATGCCCTTTCTGGATGATTACGTTATATGTTCTTGCTGTATATAGGTCTACTAGCTTCTGCTCGCGGCTTCGCCCGCGTGTCCTACAGGAAACAAATGACATAATTTTTCTACAATAATAAAACAAAACAAAACAACTTTATCCCGCTTCGAGGGTGGAATTATTAAAAACGCTGAGACACTTATAAATTAATTTTCAATCTTCAGCTTAAACACAAATTTTGAAGATCCTAATTTTGAAACTGACGGACTTTCATACAAACTTTCATCCCCTATTTTACCCCCTTCCGAAACCCCACCCGAGTTTCGGAAAACCCTTTCTTAGTGGATACCTACTCTTCACAAAGAATCATCATCATCATCATCATCATCATCATCAGCCTATAATGTCCCACTGCTGAGCACAGGCCTCCTTTCACAAATGAAGGTGAAAGGGAATGGGCAATACTCCACCACGCGTGCCCACTGCGGATCGGTGGAGGTAGGCTAGTGGTCAACCTACTGTTGGAATTTTTCAAGCCGCCTAGGAGGCATCCAACTAGCTTAACGACTATCACAATTAAGTGATAACCGGGACCAACGGCTTTACGTGCCTTCCGAAGCACGGAAACGCTCGATTTGAAATACCACTAGGTGGTCACCCATCCAGGTACCGACCACGACAGGCGTAGCTTAACTTTGCTGATCGATTAAGAACGGTTAATCATGCTACACCACGAGCGCTTCACAAAGAATATACCCTCTAAATTTCATGTCTCTAGGACCAGCGGTTAAGGCTGTGCGTTGATATATCAGTCAGTCAGGACAGGACAGTTCAGGACTTTGAATTTTATATATATAGATAGATAGATGTTTGGCCGCAATCTCGCCATGGTAAGTGATGATGTGGCCGAAGGTGGTAAGCACACAAAGCCAAGAGGGAACTGTCTTTCAAGTGCAGCTGTCTTGGGCCCTTATATACATATACATTCAAAGTTTTGTATTATACCTTCGACCACATCACCAAAATTATGGCAAGGCTGCCAAAACTAAAAAACTTGAAAAATTAATCATTTTAACGCGAATAATCTTTGTCATTATTACACGTCGGGATATAAAAAAAAACCATTCTTTTCTCGCGCTTTAATTCATTCGGCAATTAGTGACTCAGTTCATTTAACCGAATAGCCAAATGTGCATGGAAAATACTAAGAAATCATACAAGAAATGTTTAGATTTGGCTCTTGATTAAACCGTATCAGGTACTAGTTCACGCAAAACGAACATTATTCACTGTCTGCAATACCGTTGTAAAAACTGAGATGTTTTAATATGATATGTTAGCTAAAGCATGCGGCTCTACTTGCATTTTTGTCTATTATCATATGTATAGTATGAGGAAAATTATTAATAATAAAAACACTTCGATAGGAGATAAACAAACCTTAAAAAAAATACCAAAAAAAGTTAGGGAAACTGTCATTGCTCGCTGTCAGTGAAATGATCATCATCATCATCAGCCTATAATGTCCCACTGCTGAGCACAGGCCTCCTTTCACAAATGAAGGTGAAAGGGAATGGGCAATACTCCACCACGCGTGCCCACTGCGGATCGGTGGAGGTAGGCTAGTGGTCAACCTACTGTTGGAATTTTTCAAGCCGCCTAGGAGGCATCCAACTAGCTTAACGACTAACACAATTACGTGATAACCGGGACCAACAGCTTTACGTGCCTTCCGAAGCACGGAAACGCTCGATTTGAAATACCACTAGGCGGTCACCCATCCAGGTACCGACCACGACAGGCGTAGCTTAACTTTGCCGATCAATTAAGAACGGCTAATCATGCTACACCACGAGCGCTTCATAACCTTAAATGATACATATGAAATGATACATAACCTTAAACATCTCCAAGGAATATTTGAAAACTGCATCTAAGTCCGTGCAGTTCTTGAGTTAGTAGGTCACTAACGGATATACAGACAGATAGACGTTGGGGTTTATAAAATGTACCGATATGAAAGTGTTTTGAGGTGGCAGTAGTTATTGTAAACGTACCTTATCAGGGCCTAAACTAACTACCTATATGTATTATTCTTTACTTGGAGTTCTAAAATTAATTCTTATTTCAAATCCGAGTCCTAATGATGACACATGATTAGTTCTTATTCTGCCCAGCGTCCTTCCCTGGTTGTCAATAGCGATTTTTCACATATTTAATTTAATATAAGTACTCTCCTTGTTTCCACACTCCGCGTCGTACATAGTATTTCGTAAGCTTGTCACACGCGCGAGGTTGCATTGTAAATGTATACAAAATATTCACTGGGAAGCGAACTGACACTCCTTTGCGATGATGTCATACTGGATGGCGGACAAGGGAGTTTGAGCTTTGTGTTTGTGAAAATTTGACGGTAGATTTAAAAAGGGGGGCTAAAAAAGTTGAGTACAGATGTAGGCGAAGAGATGGATATTTATAAATGACACGTTTGAAAAATTAAATTATAACAAATATAGTTTGTTGAAATCATTAGTATTGCCGTATACATAATTATTTGCTAAATCATACTCTGTACGTGTACACCATTCATCAAATTCATGGCTACATCAAAAGTATACACAAAAACAGGTCTGGAACACCCGAACTCGTTAAAAAAATACAACATGAATCAGCGAAAACACGGAAACCCCTTTACACTAACAGTTGAAAGCCACACATAAATAACGTCATAAAAGCCGTGACGGAAAACTCATTATACGTCCTTATAATTATACGTGTCGGGTAAAATTATCGAAGCTAACTAGGGCGAGGCAATTTTGTAATTAACTTAATTAGAATGCAGCGAATTGGCTGTCGGCTCTCGGACTATGCATGTATGAACGTTTGTTATCTTTTATTCATTTATTCGGAGGTGTTCGATTTTCAAATAAAAAATAATTTTCAGGCAATTATTTTCGAATTATTCGAACCGCTCGCTCTTAGGATTACTCTACGCTACGGAATCGCTTAAAGGTCACCACTCACTATAACAGCACGGTCGTAAATTTGATGATAAGATGAAACAGTTGACGGCTCACGGCAAGCATCAACTGTTTGGATAGCAAGTTTTTGCCGTGGCGTAGCCATGCATATTGATTGAAGACCTCAAGTCGTCATTCCAATTTTGAATTTTAAAGACAGTTTTTATTTATTTCGAAATATGAAAAGGCTTTCATTTGACCACACTAAGCGATACAGGAACTAAAAAAAAGACTGGCACTAAAATGCAGCCGGAAAACACCAATTCAGAAAAAAAAAGATAAAATTAAAAGTAATCGACTAAAGGATCTCTCCACAACAGTTTTCCGCTTGCGAGCCAAACGGCAAGGCAAGACTTAACTATCATCTGTTTTAAACGATCCCAAATTAGTTAAAGTAAAAGGGACAAGTATAAGCACTTATTGTTGTTTTATTTGACTCTACATTGACGAATAATTGAGCCATCTGTGTCTGCAATTAACATTAAGTTTGCTGACTTATTCTAAGCATATCTCGAGAGCTTCTACATAAATAAGCTGTATTTGAGGAATATAATTTGATGGCAAGTAATTTGGGTAGCAGAACATTGTTCAATTACCCACAATTCTCTAGATTTTTTATACTACTTTGGTAGCAAACAAGCATACGGCCCGCCTGATGGTAAGCAGTTACCGTAGCCTATGGACGCTTGCATCACCAGGGGTGTTACTCGCGCGTTGCCGACCCTGCAGAAATCTCTTCACACCCTTTTTGAAGAACCCCATGCTGTACTCCATTGGGAAAACCACGGCGGGAAGCTCATTCCACAATCTGAGCGTCCGCGGAAGGAAGCTCCTTTGAGACTGCACAGTTCTGGTTTCTGGTTCCAATTTGTGAGGATGGACTCCCCGTCGATGGCGAGAGTTGCGATGGTGGAAGGTAGCCGTGGGCATCACGTCAATCAATTCCTTGGAACACCCTCCGTTGTACAAGCGGTAGAACACACATAAGGAGGCAAAGTCTTTTCTCAAACTGAGAGGCTCTAAACCGTTTGTGAGCTCGGGATCGTCGACAATTCTAGCGGCACGTCGCTGAACCGAGTCTAAAGGCCCAAGCTCGGCCACTATCTACATGTCTTGAAATGCAAATAACTTTACCGACTTACAACATTTAAATCACTAAAAGATATAATTCCCATCGAATGACTCGTATAATAGTGGCTAAAGAAGCTTGAGCCTGCACAATAGTGCGTAATTTTTCGAACCATTTGCTCCCGTCCATTGTTGCCTGGATCTGCAATTATGAGGGGGCAGTGCCTTAACGCTCCTGTGATTGGGTATTAATAATTACTATAGTCTTTGGTTAGTTGCAGCTATGGAAGCCATGCTCGTTAGTATAGATGATACGCAGAATATTTAATTAAATAATGGGTGGTGTTTTTTAAGTAATAGTGATGTAGCCGAATGTCGTAAATACTAACCCAAAGGTTTTAGTCGAATCTTGTAAAACCTAGTTTTAAGATAGCCCCAGCCCTTTTTAGGGTTCCGTACCCAGAGGGTGCCAAACGGGACCCTATTACTAAGACTCCGCTCTCCGTCCGTCCGTCCGTCTGTCTGTCTGTCTGTCAGTCAGTGAGCTGTATGTATCTCATGAACGTTAATAGATTCATACAAGAAACTTCTTGGCGTTTTTTGTTTCATAGCAAAGTTGAGTTAGTTAATATTGTACGGAATCCTCCGTGTGACATTAGGATGTGACGGATATATTTAAAAATTGGGTTTTACTGGTCTTGACTTAAACTTTAAACTTTTTTTTTCTCTTACCTTCTTTTGTATTCAGGGGCTTACAGCCAAGAAAGGATTTTTTCAAATGCTGGTCTGTGTTTTCTGAAACCTCTAACCTTCAAGGGAGTATCATCAAAACCGGAGTGAATAGGCATTTTATGAGTAAAATTGCTACATCCTCGGCCTCGTCATAACTTCTCCTGGGGTCAGTCGATGGCCAAAAGTGTCATTTAACATAAAAAAACAGTTCTGCCGGCAAATACCGGTAAGTGCTTAGCGCTTTATGTGTTTAAAGATCCAAAATACAAGCCAAAATATTGATAAACTTTAAAACCATGTAATAAAGTGGCCATAAACTATATTTGACAAATATTACGACCGCTTCTATACGGAACGGAACGGTCTGTCCGTATGAATAAAGATTGGCCCCATATCTCATGCTTCTTAGGCGTTTTACTTATGGAGGTAGTTGTAAATTTTCTTCTCTACGACCTTTTACGTAAATGTGAATATTAAACTTTAAGTCTATGGTGGTAAAGAGGCTTTTACAGTGATTTGTGTAGTAATAAATCGAAATTAATACGTAAGCTTATGTGGAAAATATCTTTTCGAATTGTTTAAATGATTTTTTGCGGTTGTAATTTTATCAGGTAAACTGAAAATGAATGAAGGCTTATCGTTTTATATAATTAATCCGGAGATTTACCATCCTTAATCTGGGATGAATATTTTGAATAGTATTTTTTTTATTTACAACACCACATTGTTCGTCTTCTTACAATTATTACAACAGGAACTACAATGCAATGGCGTTTTCTTATTTTTTCCACTTATTTTGAACCAAAAGTTTATATTTTTTAAGAAAACTTTGTTTCGCGATTTCAGTGTCGGTCTCGTTGTGAAAAGTGTTTAAAATGACATAAGTTTCGAAAAGATGACAGCTCAAAGTATCCACCCTGTATTTTAGATATTTAAAAAAAGCTATTTTAATTATTAATTATCTAATTTACAAAATTCTTTATACAATATGACTCCCGTAGTTCCATTATTCGATATAAACTTCCAAAATTAATCAGTTCTTACAATATATTTTAATATTCCCTGTGTACACTTGTCCACGAATTTATTTGCTTGTCTTGATAAATTAATTATTAATTTAATTTAACAAATCATAAAATGAGAATGGTGAAAGTAATTATTTAAAGGGCTGAGTAAAACTTCTGCGATTAAAATTAGGGTATTAATTCCGTGGCTACCTCTACTCACCTTTGTTCTGGCTTATCTTGAGAGCATATCTAAGTTTTAAGTCTTAGCGACTTCAACAGTATCATCAGTCCTATCACTATCAATAGTCATACATTTCTTTTTAGCAAAATTCTTTTCATCATCATCACCCTTCTGCTCTCAACTGATGAGTAAATGCCTGTCACTAAGCGAGCTATTTCCTGGATTTTCAATTATATTTTTCGTGGTGGTAATCAGCTCTCTTATTTCTTCTTTCTTTCACTTAACTCTGAAAAAGACATTTATCGTGAATGACAATACGACTGAAGATCATGTCAGCTAATCCTATGAATCAACAGAGGATTTAATGCCCTATGCCAAAGATTTACGCTCTATTTTAATGGCGTGTATTAAGGAAGGTAGCTAAAGCATTTTCAACAAAATCAACAAATGCTTGCAATCTTACCGCGGTATAAAGGGCTCGGGTGTTGGCATTCTTTAACAGAAAGGCGATAAACAGCTTCGGTATTTTCTAAGAAATTTCCCATAAAGGAACAAGGTGCGAAATATCGCAGACTATCGGCTCCATTCGTGAATATACTTTATTCCCGAAGCGGAAACCTTACACGTATCCAATATGATAATATTTGACCTGCCTGCTGTGATAACACCCTCGTTCACATATTGCCTGATAGATTTTTTAGATAATCGAAAATCTGTAAATATGAAGGCGTAGGTTCCATTATTTCTGCACGTAATGGTAAATATTTGAAGGAATATAGATTATATACCAAAGAAGTTCATTTTAAATACCGAATGTCCAAATTGTACAGAATCAGCTATATCGCTTATTCTTCTAGTTGTAAAATACACTCACGGGCGATACAAGCAATTGATGGCGATGGACGGACCTAAGAGATCATTCCAATGTTAATTGTTTTTTTTTTCCAAAATACGAGTCCAATTTTTATAAAGATACTGTAAGAATTCCCAGGCAGGTACTCACCACAGTTTGAACATAAAATATGAACACTGAAACTTGGGTCCCAGAAGGAAAGTTGGAATCCACAATGATCTTCATTAAATAAAATTATGAATAGAGATTTCCGATTCCAACTTTGGAAACTTTCATCGTTTCAAATTAAACAAAGTGTTTTCAGATATTGAATGAGAGTTAGGATCTGCTGATTTTAATGTTGATTTAACTTGTTGGTTACCATAATCAGCCTAATCATTAATTATCATGGCACATAAAAATCTATCATCATCAACACAGAAGCCGCATTAACAAATAATAAATAAATTAAGTCGGGACAAGGCACATTTGGGCGAATTTAATTTTTCTTAGAATTTGACATCATAGATACGTTTACAAAATTCAGCCAAATTATCAAACCCCCTATTTCACGCTATATAATTCTCATTTCCCTCAGGATCTCTAAAATAAACATACCTCGTTCCCTAAAGCATATTATGAGTTATGATGATATTATTACTGGAATAAACAAAGTGTATTACGAAATTTAATTATTTTCACCAAACTTGCAGAGTGAACGTTTTTCTTGGGTCTCCGTGGGTCTCTAAATCATATCAGATCATGAAGTTGTGTTTGTATTTAACGTTATGGAGCTGGATTTGTGTTTGTGTTGCTAATTTGTTGGAAAAGCTTCGTCAGATTTGGCTTGCTCTGCTGATTCTTGAGCTTATCGTATTACTGACTGGTTATAGGATTTTCCGTAGGATATGATTATAGTTTCTGTTTTTGTTGTGAACTTCGGTCTGTTTTGCAATGGTTCGTTAATTACTTGTTTCTTTAAAATTCACTTAATATAAAATTAAAGGATTAATTTTCCTAATTATATTACTCAAAATCACAACTGGATCATAGCAGCTGCACAGTTAGTCTTTGTGTTCATTTTTAGTTCTTGCATTTTACATCTTTACGATTTTTGATTTTGAGACTCAAAGGGATTCTGACTCTGATACAAGCTGCTCTCAGACTTATATACTTTATTTTTACCTTTTTCAACATGATCTATACAATATCACAGTTTTTAAAATTGTCTCACTTTTAGAACTAGCCAATGCACCACATAGGTGCACATAAAAATCTCAACTATTAACGAAGCAGACTACCAGCACAAAGAGTTTGACCTAAATTCACGTGGAACCATTTCCCCGAAGTATGTTTGTCTGTAACTATGCAAACAAGCGTTTACGCTAAAAGCCGTATGTAAATACATGAAAATGCGTTCAGAGGTGCCTCGTGTATTTGCGTACGTTAGATTTGATCGCCGAGGTATGATTGTGCCGATGGAGGTAGAATGTTATTTTGTTTATCTCTATGATCAGGGGTAGCAGTTACTTTGCTCATTTCTTAGGATTGTGAGCATATTCTAAATTAAAATTTGCTTTTTTATTTGAAAATTAGTCAACCAAAAAATATTTCCCTATAGATTTCCACAGTCTTAAACTACTTACATCCGTGGCTTTCAGCGACTAATTAGGTCTAACTCTTTCCTTAATTTTTTTTTCTTTATTTATGATACTTTTATAAAGTCCTTACCTGGAAGTAAAGTCATATCTGCTTGTTATTTATTGCAATATTTTTATCTTCCTTCTTACTGTTTTTTGTGTATGTCATATGTAACAGTGTATGTAATTGTGTTGTGTTATCTCAAAATAAATGTTTTTTCTTTCTTCTTTCTTTCTTTCTTTCAATATCACACCACGTTCACATCATCATCATCATCATTTACCCGCCTGTTCACAATTATTTGGGGTCGGCGCAATTTGTACTTTCTATCCATCATGCCAGCATTCATTTTCTTTCTTACGCATGTCATCTTTCACACCATGGTCACATTTATTACTAAACCACATAACATTTTAATGTTTAAAATCGCCACTTCCATTTTTCGTAAATCGTCGACCTGTACCTACGTATGAAACACGGGAAACGAGAGTTCGCGAGAAAAAAAATATAACAAGGATTCCAATGTATAGAAATGTTAGGTTTTTGCGTATCGATAGTACCCCCTGACGTCCCAAAGGGGGTCTATGGGGAATATCGGAAAGGTGTATTGAGAGAATTGGCCGCATAAATAGAATATTTTTTTCAGTAGGGTTTATTGAACTTTGGATTGACATGTGAGGTTATTGTATTGGTTTGGAAATATGGTGAATAGATGATAATT
This sequence comes from Polyploca ridens, assembly GCA_951394255.1. NCBI lineage: Eukaryota > Metazoa > Arthropoda > Insecta > Lepidoptera > Drepanidae > Polyploca > Polyploca ridens. Next base: position 2,777,869 of record OX596268.1, read on the forward strand.
AACTTGGTTTCTGATCATTGTGATGAGAAGGACTTATTTTAAGTTTCAGGTGTTTTCTCTTGGTGATAAAAATTAAGATCTAACTAATATTAATTAATTTGTGATTAGTTTGTTTGTGACTCAATAACGCATAACCGGATGGACGGATTTGGACGAAATTTAGCAAACAGATATAATATGTACTGGATTAACAAATATGATACTTTTAATGCCGGGATGACTATAGATACTGCGGTTTTTTTTAATGATTTTGTGACGGATTTTTTTATACAGAGAATGAATGCGTTTATAAATTTTAGTCTGGTTTTTGGACTCACCAACAAATTCATCAAATCTACTACTTACGTAAAATTTTACTCAGATAAATGAATGGCGAAATCAAAGGACTTATGTTTATCTTATTTTTAGTTCCTAAATCTATCATCTTTATCAGATCCTCGAACATTCAAGCGACTTATTTCCATTAACCTTTTCGCCCTGACCCCTTACCTTGACCCTTGTATTACAAATTACATCCTTTCATCATAGCAATAGAGTCGCAAATAAGATGAAATAAGTTAGAACTTCCAAATATAGAATATGAAATAAAATCTGAATGAAAAGGTTTAGATATAGATTTGTATTCCTTTTCTCACCTCTAAGAAATTAGAGTAAAGTTTTGTGTCATTACGTATTAGCACCATAAAAAATGATCTTCAATTACGCCAAAAATGGTCACAAGTACTTTAGTCCTTTATATATATAAAATGTTATTTGTATATCACTCAGACAAACCAAACATACAAACAAGCCCACGCAAGCTCTCAAGGTTACGCCTAGCATTGTGAGTCATAAATATTTAACTGCCTAGACGAATATCTGAGTGATGTATGGACTAAGGACAAATATTTGTGTGAATACTGTAATGTCCGTATTCCTTTATTTAAATAAGATAAGTGTATGTGTCCCTGGCAGTTCGACATTAAATTAAATTCCACGTAATGCTAATTCGTAGGGAGGGAAGTAGTAAGTAACTACTGCATACTGGAACTGGACTAGATATACATTTTAGATACCGCTTCTCTGGTCCTCGGAACAAAGAGTAGAGTTTGACTATTCATAAGTGCCTGTGAAGGCCTATTTGAATGAATAGATTATTTCATTTCATTTCATTTCAAATGCACAAGTTTTCTGACACTATGTGACAGATGACTCTATTTATTAATCGACTTCAAAAAAAGGAGATTATCAATTCGACACGTATGTATATAATATTATTGGAACTGCAAGTGGAGAAGCAATTGACTTCTTCTTCACTTTAGTTAGCGGTTTAATGGACTGTATCATAAATAGGTATTAAATTGGAATTAAAGATTTAGGTACTTGTAAAGAATATTGGGGGGCTAGGAAATGCAGCCGTGCTGGGGCTTTTGGAGTATCAAGAAAGGTTCCACAGGCTGCAGAATGATGGACACATGCACTTACTTGATAAATCTCTTTCAGCGACGTTCTTCAAAATGCCACCATATCGTGGACAAATCGTGGGCGACTCGCGCGGCCAGCGCGAGTGAATTTTTCTTCTTAAATTGTTGGAAACTCACAAATGTACACAGCACTATATTTGGATCATGTTAATTACACGTTTCACAGTATATTTGGAATATTTTGGAGGCGGATGGACCCTTAAAGTTTCGATTAATCACGCGCGACGAAAGTTAGTGTGTTGCGGTTGAAGACATTAAAGTAATGGAGATTTTTGTCGTTGTACGATGCAGTTGCGCGTGTATGAGTGACGCACACATATATATTTCGGTGCATGTAGAAAGGAAGGGATGCGGAAAAGGAAATAATGTTTACAAGTTTATAATGCTAGTTACGTTCAAAAACCAACATGCCCCCCGCCTTAAAGGAACGCCTTTAAAGAAAAAATAAATGAAAAATAATACTATAGAAATACACATATAAAAGCCTATAACTATAGATAAAGCTGAATATGAAAGACTCTACTGCACGGGTAACGGTGACAGCTTAACTACTGGCCGTTTGTATACGCCGTTCGAAGTCTTAACTTCGACAACACGAATAACGCCATCATGGCCAGGGAAAATACGAGTAATTATTCCTAATGGCCACTGTAAAGGAGGAGAGTTTTCCATATTTACCAGTACTAAAGAACCTACTGTGAGTGGGTTAGACGGAGTATTCCATTTTTCACGAACTTGTAAGTTATGGAGATACTCAGTTTTAAAACGTTTCCAAAAAGTTTGTACTAATGAATCCATAAGGGAAAATCGCGTCAATAGACTCGCTCTTTCTCCACTTAAGTCAGCTGCAGGTAAGAATTCTAAGGGTGCGGTAAGTAAAAAATGCGCTGGCGTAAGTGCAGAAGGCTCTGATGGGTCACAACTCAATGTGGTAAGCGGGCGGCTATTAAGCACAGCCTCTATCTGGTTGAGCACAGTGACCATCTCCTCAAAAGTCAAAATTTGTCGTCCTATGACGCGGAATAGAAGAGATTTAGCGCTCTTTATATTAGCCTCCCAAATACCGCCGAAATGACTAGCGGTTGGAGGATTCATGTGCCAAGTAATACGGTTCTTTGCAAGCTCTGAGCTAAAAGACTTGTAATAATCATCAGTTAATAAAAAGGAATAAAGTTCATTTAAGTAGGCTTTTGAAGCTACAAAATTTGTACCATTATCGCTATACAGAAACTTGCAAGTACCACGTCTCGATAGGAACCGTTTAAAAGCGTTTAAAAAAGTAATGGAAGTTAAATCAGAAGCGAGTTCAAAATGAACCGCTTTAGTTACCAAACATATAAAAATGCATAAGTAAGCTTTTTGACTTCTTACACCACGTTTCCTAGTTAAGGTTATATAAAGTGGACCAGCGTAGTCTATACCTGTGTGTGTGAATGCCTTCGATTGCTCAACACGACACTGTGGCAAGTCTGCCATAGCTGGGAAAGTCTGTTTCGGATTTAGTTTAAAACATTTTAAACAGTTGTGAACGCGTTGTTTAACAGCGCGTCTACCAGACAAGACCCAATATTTTTCCCTTATAATTGAAAGGGTAAGTTGGGGACCGGCATGGCAATATTCGCGGTGATAATAATCAATCAAAAGATCAATAACATGTCCCTTTTTTGGTAAAACAGCTGGATGTTTATGAGAATAATCTAAACTTGATTTACCAAGCCTACCACCGACTCTTAAAATTCCTTCATGCATGAAAGGAAACAGTTTTCTCAAACCGGAGGAAGGTGATATTCCAGCTTGAATATTACGAATATCCCCACGAAAGGCAAAACGTTGAGTTATTTTAATAATAAAAGATTCAGCAACATCTAAATCGTTAGCGGTTATTAGGTTATTCCTTGGCAACTTTTTAATAAATCGAAGAAGGTAAACAGTTGATCGTAAAAGTTTCTGCCATGAGGAAAACCTTGAAGTAAGTGCGCTGAGAGGGTTTTCTTCTTCATGAGTATTAATAAGATGTGAAACAGTTTTCAATTCCGGTAAGTCACAGTCATCTGAACGAGCTGAAAATTTTTGTATAGGCCATTCGCTGGCTGGTAATGAAGCCCACGAAGGTCCTGAGAACCAGAGCTCATGTCTCACTAACTGCGAAGGGAGAAGCCCGCGGGAAATACAATCAGCAGGGTTCTGTACGCCTGCAATGTGGTAACAAGTGTCAGGAGATAAAAGTGACTGGAATTGCGAAATTCTGTTAGCGACATAGGTGCTAAACCTATGAGGTGATGAAGAAACCCAACAAAGAGCGACTACAGAGTCTGAAAAAACATAAATATTGTCAATGCGGTGACGTTGAGACAACGTATCATAAACGGTGCGAAGCAATCTCGCTACAAGAACGAGAGCGTTGAGCTCTAGACGAGCTAAAGTAACAATTTTAGTCGGGGATGAAACCCGAGACTTGGAACAAAGCAAGGAAACTATAGGGTTCTCATTGTCATTCTCAACGTGTGAATAAATGACACAGCCGTATGCTTTCTCACTTGCGTCAGCAAATGCAAGCAATGAGACGCTAGAATCGGTTTCAATGCCTATGTGACGAGGAAATTTGAGTTGAGAAAGTAATGGCAACTCAGAAGTATAGCGCTGCCACAGTTCAACGATGTGAGCTGGAGGAACATCGTCCCACGCGAGCTTGAGAAGCCACAGCTCCTTGATCAATAACTTTGCAAAAAGAATGGCGGGTCCGACGAGACCAAGAACATCATACAACCGTGCGGTTGCAGATAAAATAGCGCGTTTAGTACAAAGAGACGGCGGTTGCGAAGTTAAAAAATTAAAATTATCAGTCACAGGAAGCCAACGAAGACCGAGAATCTTAAAAACACTTTCGTAATCGAAAGAGATTGACTCGGATTGACGGTGAGAGACGGGGATACTTTCGAGTAACTCAGGCGAATTACTCGTCCACTTGATTAAGTCGAATCCTCCTTTTTTAAATAACTGAATGAGCTGCTGAGCTATCACTGCTGCTTCTGTACATGACGAAGCAGAGGAAGCCAGGTCATCCATATAAACATCTCTCTCCAAGACTGTGGCGGCGAGAGGATAGTTGTCTCTCTCGCGAGAAGCTAGTTCACGCAGAGTGCGCAAAGCTAAGAATGGTGATGAACAGAGTCCGAACGTAACGCGATTGAACTCGTAAGTCTCAATCGGTTCATCATCGCAGAAGCGGTATAAAATACGTTGAAATTTGCGGTGCGGTTTGTGAACGTAAATACACAAATACATTTGTTTTACGTCAGCAAGAAATGCAATACGAAAAATGCGGACATTCAAAAGAATGTGAAATATATCAGCTTGCAAATTGCAACCTGTGTGAAGAATGTCATTGAGAGACAAATTAGTATTAGTAGCGGCGCTACCATCCAGCACGATGCGGAGGCGCGTTGTAGATTTGTCGTCACGTACCACAGGGTGGTGCGGCAGGTAAAAGCAAGGTAAGATACACTCGTCTGGCGGTACTCGCGATAAAATTCCCTTATCGATGTAGTCGAGAATAACGTTACTATATCTTACACGTAATTCCGGGGACTTTGCGAACTTCTTTTCGAGTAATAAAAAGCGTCGTTTGGCCGTGATGTAAGAATTGCCTAGTTTCTCGGGACTATCCTTGAAAGGAAGATGTACCGAGAAACTCCCATCGTCTTTGCGAGTAGTCGTAGCGACATATGTGTCTTCGCACTCCTGCTCGTCTGGACTTAAAAACTTCTTATCAGGCAATTCTTCCACAGACCAAAACTTCTCTAAAGATTGATCTAAAGAATCACGAGTAAAAGCACAAAATACGCGGGTAGAAGTGGGCGCTGATAGAACGGGTGCGTCACCCATGAGGACGTAACCTAAAGTAGTTTCCAAGGCAATTAGAGAGTTTTTAGAACCTCTGACTTTGTCGAAAGATAGAATGTCACAGTAAACCCTAACACCTAAAAGTAAATCGATAGGACCGGGCTTAGAAAAGTCGTCATCCGCTAACGGTAAGTCGCGAAAAACGCTTTCCATTGCACCAATATCCACGTGCGCGTCGGGTAGGTGTGACGTGATGCGTTCGACAATCATTGGTTGAATAGAATAAACATGGCCGTTATCAAAGCGCGAAGTAAAATCTAGGTCTGTAAACCCCTTGATTTTATGTGAAACCCCTCCAATACCTTTAACTTCAGAAAAGCGGTTTTGAGTTGAAATAGGTAGCGATAACCTATTACAACAATCTTGAGAAATAAAATCACTTTGAGAGCCCGGGTCGATCAGACATCTCAAGAAGTGAGTGCGGTTAAAGTTGTCAAATACTTTAATTTTAGCGGTACCTAACAAGGTAGTAGTAGCGGTGCGAGTGTGATCAGCGTGATCACGCGAAATAGAACAAAAAGAAGACTTACTGTTAAGAACAGAAGTGTGCGGTGTCGACGGGTCGACTTTACTCCGAATTGCAGAAAATTCCGAGCTTGCGGCTGTCTCAGAAGACAGGGTGTGAACGGTAGCGGGTACCGAAGCGGGTACGGAATTACCCGTGGGTACGGAATTACCCATGGGTACGGAATTACCCGTGGGTACGGAATTACCCGTGGGTACGGGCGAAGAAACAGCTAAGTTGCACTGCGGTTGAGTTGGCGGGTTAAAATGAAGAAGAGAATGGTGCCGAGCTGAACAATGAGTGCAATTATGCTTTGAAGTACATGCCATAGTCTTGTGTTTAAAACTTAAGCAATTGTGACAATAAAAGTTATTTTTAATAAAATTATATTTTTCTTGCGGAGTCAACTTCATAAACATAGCACAAGAGTACATGTGTTCATGTTTGTCACTTTTGCATAGCAAACAAATATTTTTGTTAACATTAGAATTTGTGTTCATAAAAGACTGAGTAGGTTTAGGAGTAGGTACTGTTTTCCTAGATGTGGATAAACCTTTACTTTGTAATCTACTCTGTAATACATCAAAACTTTTATTAGAAGTGCGGGATAAAACTTTACTTTGTTCACAAATAAAACTAAAAAGTTGTTCATATGTGGGAAATTTTTCCTTGCGAAAAGTAGTTTCAAATAATTTTATTGTATCTGTATCAAGCTTCTGAAGAGCAATATGTAAAAACACAAAATCTAATAAGTTATTTAATTTTAATTGTTTAAGAGCTTGAATAGCTGAATTAAAGTTATTAATAAACAACTCAAGACCGGCAGCACTATTTGTAGTCAACCGCTTAAAATCTAATAATTGATTTAAATAAGAACATGCTAGCGAACGGGGATCATCATATTTTTGTATGAGAGCATTCCATATAAGAGTATAATTATCTGCGGTGGCAGGCAAACCTGCACAAACTGATGTTGCACTACCAGTCAACTTGCCGACCAAATAGAACACTTTCTCGCTATCAGTTAGAGAACTGTTATTGTTAACAAGACTATCAAATTGGGCATAAAATAGAGGCCATTTTTTTAAATCACCATCAAAAGAAAGCAAGTCGATGGGAGGAAGTTTTCTTCTAGGTTTCAAATTAATTTTTGACTCAGCGGGGTGAACGTGATCTGTGTTTGCAGAGTGCAATTCCTTAACATAACAATATAAATCCTCAAATGCTAACCACTTGCTGTAGTTCACTTTATAAGTTGGATCTGACTTTAAAGAATACAAATTAAATTCATCTAATGATTCCTCAAACTTAGTGCGAATTTCATGAATACTTACAGCTTGTTGTAGAAACAACGGTAACTGTTGGGAATCAGCTGATGCAGCCTTGGCTGAGTCATAAACACTTTGCATGCGTTGAAAATACACTTCAAGTTTCGACTTTAAAATTGATAATTCTAAACACTTTGTAGAACTTGAACTTTCCTCACACTCGCCTATTTTGCTCTTTTTAGACATTTTAGTGACTATTTATTCTCAATTTAAAGAAAGTAGCGGTTATAGCGATAAAAAACAACAGATTATGTAAAAATACACAATAAAAACAAAAGATTTTAACTAATTTCGATCGCGCGAATTATATATGAAACTTGTAAACAAACGTTTACGAACCGGGCTGACGTTTGACACTGACCTACTTAGAAACGTCAATCGGGAAGCGCACTATGCCTACCTGTATAGATATACGTAGGTATGCACTACACTAGCAGCCGAGATCGAGCGAGTCGTTCAAATATACGCACCACGCACCGGCACAAGAGTTATATGAATCTACCTACAATATTGCGAAATATTAATAAAATATATTATTTAGCGATAATTTTATATTCACTCACAGTATTAATAATTATTCAATACCAGTATTAATGCGGGGAAAAAAAATAAGAATAGCTTGCCAAAGCGGGGTGTAGAAATAATAAAAATTTGACAAACTATCTTAATTAATATGGCATAAATATATTATCTATATTGTGCGAGTAATAAATATAAATGTAATGAATATACGTAAGTATATATGTAATACAAATAAATACTATAGGTAGGGAACGAGATTATAAGGTGTCCTTTAAGTTTATTGAAGCGAAAATTTCAGAAAAAATACTGACCAGAAAAATGGTTATAATCCGGATCGAAGTGACCAGAAAAAATGGAGAAGCAATTGACTTCTTCTTCACTTTAGTTAGCGGTTTAATGGACTGTATCATAAATAGGTATTAAATTGGAATTAAAGATTTAGGTACTTGTAAAGAATATTGGGGGGCTAGGAAATGCAGCCGTGCTGGGGCTTTTGGAGTATCAAGAAAGGTTCCACAGGCTGCAGAATGATGGACACATGCACTTACTTGATAAATCTCTTTCAGCGACGTTCTTCAAAATGCCACCATATCGTGGACAAATCGTGGGCGACTCGCGCGGCCAGCGCGAGTGAATTTTTCTTCTTAAATTGTTGGAAACTCACAAATGTACACAGCACTATATTTGGATCATGTTAATTACACGTTTCACAGTATATTTGGAATATTTTGGAGGCGGATGGACCCTTAAAGTTTCGATTAATCACGCGCGACGAAAGTTAGTGTGTTGCGGTTGAAGACATTAAAGTAATGGAGATTTTTGTCGTTGTACGATGCAGTTGCGCGTGTATGAGTGACGCACACATATATATTTCGGTGCATGTAGAAAGGAAGGGATGCGGAAAAGGAAATAATGTTTACAAGTTTATAATGCTAGTTACGTTCAAAAACCAACAGCAAGATTTCACATGATCTATTAGGGCTTCCAAACAAATATATAAAATTTCATAGTTTTATAGGTGTATGTATGTATGTTTGTCCACGCATAAATATGGACAAAATTTGTCCAAATTTTGAAATCGACTGAACCGATTTCGATGAAACTTGCACTGTTCCCTAAGTTGAAGTAAATGTAAACCAATAAAGAATGGTTACAATCCGATTAATATCTTCGGATATATGCGTGGACAAACATACATACATACACCTATAAACCTATGAAATTTTGTAATGTGTGTGACGGCCTAGCTCATTGATACGAGGTAGGGGTGTGGTGTCAAAGGAAAAACATCTCAACACCTTGGTCAAATTCTAGTACATTTAAGAAAAACGTAATTTATAAAAAATATCAATCGACTTCAAAAAAAACTAAAAAGTATGAATCTGACACTGATTTGAAGTCAGTGAAATATTTTCAATGGAATACGTCGTGATCTTTCGCCGACTTCAAATCATTGTCAGATTAGTTATTTCGTACTTTTTAGTTTATTTTGAAGTCGATTAAAAATTTTTTAAATTACTTTTTTTTCTTCTTAAATTTCGAGACAACAGTTCGAATGGTCGTCCATGTTGTTTTTTATTTGTAATTGTTTTAGTCGTTTGTTTTTCTTATATAAGGTGTAACGGAAAGGGTATATACATCCGAAGGGGGTGAAGACTACATCAGGTACAGATTCTCTATAAAAAGTTTCAGCTCAAAATACATTACTAAAAAATTCAAACAAAATTTTTTAATTCAAGTTTTTTGAATTAAAATCATAACCACCTTGTCACCGGTCAATGAGGGTCATTGTCATTTTGCATCCCTTACTAATATTAATATAAAATTTTATCTTCCGCGATCTGTGCGCCTCGTACCAAAAAAGAGGATTACTGTAATGTATATACAGTTTCCGTTACACCCTGTATATTCGTTACCAAATCATTTATTAAATAATTTGTTTTTATCCTTGTAATTATACTTTTAATTTTAATTTCTTTTTTATTGTTTCAGGTATGTTTTGGAGTATTTTATCTATCATCGATTTGAAATTATAAGCAGGTATTTCATGCAATATTTTTTCAGTACCTACAATATCATGGGGTACCTTATTTATCTCTACTTCCCCACTTAATAATATCACTGCGAAAGTCTGTTACTTTGTTTGTCCATCTTTCTTCAGCAAAGTATCGACGTGATTTTTTGCATTGAGTTTTTTTTTGCGACCGAAGACTGGCATAAGGCTAAGGCTGAGTACCCATCGGAGATTTGCTAAGCTGCGTTGCGAGGGTTGTGATGTCTAAGCACCAATATAATCACTTCAGTTACTTAGCCTCGCTCCGCGCAGCTGTGATGCATGTGGGCCATAAGCCCACAAGCGAGGAATGTGTGCGAGGGATGTAGGTAAGCGAGGAATGTGTGCGAGGAATGTGCGAATGAAAATGTGCGCCTACCAGGCAGTCAATAGATGGTGTTTGGTAGGGGTCATATCGGAAAAGAGTCAGCTACCTATCCTAGCATATCTCTAGTGGAAAAAGTCACACCGTTTCACAGCTTCACTACGCAACTTCGCACCGCTCCGCAATGCGCAGCCTTACAGGAATGCGAGTAAAACCGCGGGGGCAGCTAGTACACAAATAAAAGCTTTGACCAAAGGATAAATATTCAATTATATATAAAAAGGATCACATTAATAGCGACATCCCATTTTACAAAAGGTAGCGCGAAGATAAAAGCCTTGTTGAATTGAATTATATTTTCGAAATTGTGTATAAACAAAATGGCCGACGGCGTATTTGCTACTTTGTCGAATTGGGGTATTATTATGGGATAAGTAATTCCTTTTGTTATATAGTATGTGTATATATACGATCTAAATTAACAATAAGAGTTAGGCCGTTTTCATACGAGACGATACCGACACGATTTTACATGCAGTGCGGTGTTGTTGTGTGTGAAAACGTTTCATAAAAATGTATGGTCCGCTAAATCGTCACGACATTTTTACCGTGTCGTTATGGTCTCATGTGAAAACAAGCTAAAAGTAATGAAAATCCATATTATGCTCTAAATGATGTTTGGACGCTCAGTTTGTGGAATGAGCTACCCGCCGGGGTTTCCATGGGAGTACAGCATTGGGTTATTTAAGATGAATGTAAAGAGATTTTGGTAGGGTAGGCAACTAGTGATTACCCTGGTGTTGCAAGCGTCTACGGCTACGGAAACTGCTTACCATCAGGTCGTATGCTTGTTTCCTATCTTAGTAGTATAAAAAATATGCTCGTATTTTTATCACTAAAATATTCCAGTCTTTTTCTTTCACATTAATATTCGTTAAAAGTCTAACTTAGTTTAGAATCTCATTTATAAGTCAAACTTAAGTAATCATGAAGTAATAGGTTGTAAAAACGATAAGTTTACGAACCATAGATTAAGAATAGTAATAGAGCGATAGCATTAACAACATTAAGAGGAAAGAATGGCTGCAAGAAATTTGAAAAATAGGTATTTAACAAATCTATTGCCGTCGCGCTGTGGCTGGGATATAAATGTATGAGGGACGATAGAGACAACTGCAGCTTGGATCGATTATACCTATTTAAAATAGACGAAATCGCTATTTCGTAATCCCCAGTTTCCTCCTCTAATACTGGATCAATTTTAATTATTTTTTCAAAACTAGGAATAAGAAAGGCTTTGGCTATGTCTGTCGGTTTTCCTTTTATTTTTTATATTCGTCAAATTTGTTTGCTGGACGTCTGATAAGGGCAGTAAAAATGGTCAGTTTTTATGATTTTAGAGGGCTCCTAATTCTTATAATAATTAATTTATGGAGAGAAACATAAACAACCGAGGGACATACAGTGGTACCTACAGATTGCAATTGGTAAAATAATCATTGCTATAGTGTCATTATCCAGAGAGGAAACTGAGGATTACGTTTGTATGGAACAAACGCCACCAGCGTTTCCTCTTAACCTCGAAGCGTGAGTATTTTGCATATAGATGCATTGATACATCGTTCACTAGGGACTATTTATTACTGTCAGAAAAAAAGTCATTTGTTTTTAGTAAAAGTATCGGTAAAAAACGAGAAATTGCCATTCATTATTATGTATTTAATCGTTGAAACTATGAACGCGCGTTAGTAGTTCGTTTGAATGCAGCGTTGCACGTACGGCACATACTATAGCACAGTAGGTACCTCTATTAATATTTTATCTCTATGGTAGGAACTTAATCGTTTACTCATAAACTTGGCTAAGCCGAAAAGTTTATTTTGACTTAGGTACCTACTTATAAAAATCTTGGAATCCCACTATCCAACGAATTATAAATACTAAACTTAGTGTGTGAGTGATACCATTCAGCTCCGGTATGACTGCACAGATTTAGATGAAAATTTGCACATAGATAGATCATACTCTGGAATAAAGGGGCGAAAACTTGTATACTATAATGTTTTTCCGTCATAAGCTCAAAACCAATAATTCATAACAATATATTGTATAACATCAGGTCATCAAACAATATATGAACATACATACTAACAATATAACAATGAGTAGAAATGAAAAATGGCGGCGTTCATGTCGCTAAACACAATTTAGGGGAAGCCGACCCAATGCGGGACACACCGTTCACTCCACTATACCAATAAATCAATAACGCGATATTTAATAAAATTCCGCACCGTATATCATACGTGCGTATTGTTATACGACCAGTTTATTTTGGCACGTGTAAAAGGGCGGGAAATAACCTAATTAAGTGTAATGCTTTGTTACTAATATTATTTAGTATCACATCTGGAAATTCTATGTACAGATATGGTTATTTCTTTTAAACGTAATATAAATTTATTGGCAAATGTTACTTTAATATTATATTAATGTGGAAAAATACCAGTACATACTTAAAATTACTACTTAGCTATTATCCATACTAACTCCATACTATACTATACAGCGTGACTATTTATTCGTCTTAGAAACGCAGCCCATATAATGTACCCAATGAATAGGTACTAATAATTAAGATAAACAAATTTTTTGATCATTCGTATATTTAAAAAAAAAATATTATAATTATGACAAATCGAGTTGATAAATTAAAGTTTACGTATAAAATGGTAGAAAATACCAACCCAGAGCACGAGTCGAGTACACTGCGCTCGTAACAGGGTGTTTAAAACTACGTCATGCGTAATGAATAATATTTGACTTTTTTTATGATACGAATGTTAAAAAAGTTTGTTTATGTTTGTTAAGCTTTCACGCCTCAAATACTCAACGGATCATCATGAAATTTGGAATGCAGATAGCCTATGGTATAGAGAAGGACATAGGCTACTTTTTATCCGGGGAACGCGAGTGAAACCGCGGGGGACAGCTAGTATAATATAATTTCACATGGCGGTGATATAAAATTATCTAGATTGACCTATTTTAGCTATACTTGCATCTTTTTGCCGCATTATTTCGTGTCCTGTATTAGAGCTATGAAAGTGGGAGGCCAAGTCAAAATGGCCGAGTATTCTGTCAAATGCGAGTTGAGCCTATTTAATAAGAGAACTTATTGTGCTTATTAGGATTCGATTGTAAACGATTTAGAATGAAAATTTATTGCTCAAATAAATAGCTTTTTCAATATTGAAAGTTAACTCAGTGAGACGTTTATTGCTGTATTAGGAATTTAACGCCTACGCGTTTTGTATACAGTTTCCGTACGTTTCGTGAGCTTTAACTTCACTATAATTTAGAATATTAAATTGATGTATGGTTTCGGTGAAAAGGGTATCGTTTTTTTTATTAAAACATTGATATAATCTCACTCCTATAAGAAGGTAATTTATTTTGATTCTATTTTGAAAAACTAACCATAAAACCATGTTTTTAATAATGTTACGATGAAATAATATTGAATTGCAAAAACATTTGGATTCTTATTGATGATGATGATGATGATTAGCACTACTCTCAGCCAGTAAACGACCGACCCATGTCCTATACAACCATTCAAGCATCAACCACCATGTAACTAACTTAGTTTATAACGACTGGTACCTGAATAGTTATATCGGAGTAACCATGGATAAACCAAGGAGTGCGTGGTATATAGGAGTGACACGCTCTGGGATGAGAGAGGACGGCCAGCCAACCGCAGCCAGCTATACCACAATAGACCGACTGTTCAGCCTGTAGCCAATAAAATTACCCTTATTAAATGCGTTAAAGTTTCACTTATTTATAGTCCATTACTGACATATTTTATTATAAAGAAGAGTTTCCCAATAATATTTATATTACTAAGTGACAAACCCTTTGAAAACGACGTGAAAAATACACCACTTCACAAACACTTTAACATATCGGTCACTAACACTCAAACTGTGCAAACTATTACAGTCAACAAACCAAAATGGCACCCGAATTTAAGTAATAGGCTCCATATACCTAATCTCGATTCGGGATCGAAGGAAAGGTGGGAAAATTGGCCCTATTGACGAAACTTCCGGTCCTAATACGTCGACAAAGGGTCGAGTTTGTTACCCAATATTGTTGTAACGTCGCGCTATTTATCAAGTGTTCCGTTTTTCCCCCTACTTCCCCTATTGATTTGTGGAACACTGACGTGGTAATTGGTCAATATATCATCAAACTTTTTAATATTGAGAGCTAACTTTCGCCTCGCGATTTTACCGTGAGTTCTTATACCTGCGATAAAAAGTATCACTTATGTTATTCCTGTATGTATGAACTATCCGTGTGCAAAGTTTTATCCAAATCCGTGCACCCGTTACAAAGCTGAGTGGTAGTAAAAGTATTGTAGGATAGGATAATAATTTGCCCACAAAACAAATTTTAATTTATTGATTAAATAATAACATTTATTTATTACATTTACAATTCTTTTTAATAGGACATGCATACTTATACTAGCTACTCGATGGTAATTTTAATTACAAAGCTTAAAAAAATATCTGTTTATTGCCGGCTCTCCTCGGCAAATGCAACCTTCCATATCGTAGTACAGTCAGACTATTCATAAGTGCCTGCGAAGGACTATTTGAATAAATCATTTTATATATTACTAGCTGTCTCGCGCGGTTTCACCCGCGTTCCCGTCATAAAAAGTAGCCTATGTTACCCGGGGATAGTGTAGCTTCCCAACAGTGAAAGAATTTTTCAAATCGGTTCAGTGGATTCGGAGCCTATTCAATGCAAACAAACAATCAAATCTTTCCTCTTTATAATATTAGTTAGATTAGACAAAGAGATTTTTATTTTCAAGAGTCCTCTGCTCACTGAACTCCCCAGCCGTGTGTCCGACAACATTTGGTGACGTAACATATAACATGAAGTGACGTATGAAAGCTCATGAGTGTGCAAATGTGTGATATTATGTTTGCCAAACGCCGCCGCTGTATGTTTTGAATTATAATGTCGACTATTGAATAATATTAGGTGATAAAAAGCATTTTTGTGTTCTTATTATGCTTTTTATATATTTTTATTTGTAGTCACATAGCTCAATTTAGTTTCATACACGTTTAGTAAGCAAATCATGCATCATATATAAACACACATAAATGCAGTTCTTTTTGCAGGGCATGCTACCACAGACATAAATCTAAATAGATAACGCATGTCCCTCCATCCGTATGAAAACCAAGCGTGTCACTTTTTTTGTGCCTACCATAATGTCACAAGATTGATTTAGTTAGGCTGGCATTAGATTTTTAACGTGAAAATGAAGCTATCCTATTTGTCAGCTAAACAAATCCCTCGCTACACATCTCTGGTGGACATGCAGCCTTATGCGAGTTCCCTGTCCGCGCGAAACAGTTTCAAAAGAAGAACATTGTGCCCCATTTTTGCACAGATTTTGACTTACATACGAGTATATTCGCGTCATCTATTAAGATGTATATCTGTGCTTTCCACCTTTCGGCGACATCATCACTGACAGTGGTAAGATTGTGGTAAACCAAGACACAGGCACATGTAAATACAGGTATATGTAAATGAGAAAACATGATTCCTTCGGGAACGCCAGTTCAACCGGGGCGTGAACAACTTTTGTAAATAATTTTCTTGTCAACATTTTGACATTTAATAAATTAAATAATACGATGGCTAAGCAAACAAACAGATCGTATTATAACACCTGTCTTTCAGGATTAATTCCATTTAATAACTGTAATTAATTAAATTTTCTTGAACTGTAATGAAACGGGAGTCAACAAACAGGTATTATCTACGAGTAACCGATAATCCTTTAATTGCATTACTAGCTTACGCTCGCGGTTTCTCTTGAAATTGTATTTCACAGAATCCTAACTTCATATTATATATGTGAGTTTGTTTGTTACGCTTTCACGCCTTAAGAGGAAAGGATGGCTGCAAGAAATTGAAAAATAGGTATTTAACAAATCTATTGCTGTCGCGCTGTTGCTGGGATATAAATGTATAAGGGACGATAGAGACAACTGCAGCTTGGATCGGTTATACCTATTTGAAATAGACGAAATCGCTGTTTCGTAATCCCCAGTTTCCTCCTCTAATAAAAATTTTCGATAAAAATTTGAAATCGATTAAAAAATTTTTTTTTCAAGAATAGTAATAAGTGCGTCAAAAATGGTACCATTTTTATACCCTTATCAGACTTTCAAATTTGACGAATATAAAAAATAAAAGGAAAACCGACAGAAATAGCCAAAGCCCTTCTTATTATGATTCTCGTTTTATTTTTTTTATCGATCCAGTTTTGGGCGAGAAAACCGGGGATTACGAAATAGCGATTTCGTCTAATTTATATAGGTATAATCGGTCCACGCTGTAGTTGTCTCTATCGCCCTCGGGCGGGATAGCTCGGGCACCGCGCGACAGCAATAGATATGTTAAAAACCTATTTTTAAAATTTCTTGCAGCCATCTTTTCCTCTTGACTACTCAACCAATCATCATGAAATTTAGTACGTAGATAGCCTATGGTATGGAGAAGGACATAGGCTACTTTTTATCCCGGGAACGCGGGTGCAACCGCGGTGGCGAGGTTATTAAGAGAGGCATATTGTTTTCGCTCAAAAAAACTAGAGGAGTACATCTATCTTACAGAATACTGTGGCAAGTCCCTTAGGGGGACGCCAACAGATAGGTAGGTAGGGTTCGATTAAATGAAACAATGGAAATTAGTCCAATGAAACATTTAATTGCCTAAAATTCTGTGGCCGCCTCACGTCCAGATTTCACAGGGGGTACAGTTTTTAACAGGGGGAACACTGGCCTGAACTAAGGTAGAAGTAGCAGCTTCAGTTTTCGCTTCGGTCTGGTCCAGCTCCCAGGATGTCAGCGGGAGTAGGTAGTCCAGGCAGGCAGTACAGGAGGTAGGTCCCTCAGCGTTCCACAGCTAGTTATCAAGCTGCATAGGTAGATGCAAGGTAGGCGTAAATGTAGACGTAAATCCTGGAAGGCCAGAAACAAAAGGCTAAAGCGTTTGCTGCGCAACTGTGTAGGTAGGTTTGAATCTAGGTTACAGTGTCCCTGACAAACAATAAAAAGGAAGCAGCGCTAGCATGGATAGGAAAGATAGAAAGCTAGAACACCTTACAATGGAGAATCAGATAGATAATACATGGGAACTTACCCTAGCGGGATTCCACGTGATATTAAACTAGATACAAAATTCGAAGCAAGTGACGCAGCCGTCACCTGTGAAGTCTCAAAGCGCACTGGCCGTGGAGAATTCTCGAACTGAACGACTGGGCGTTGGCCGCCGCGCCGGCGCAGCTCGCAAACCCGTTAGATTTGTTAGGGATGCGTAGGTGCGGGAACCATCATCATTAATACGTACTTGTAGATTCCGTACAATAATATTTATTAAGTATTTAGATTTTTAGGTTTTATTAGTTTAATAGGTTATATTTAATTATGTTTTAGAATAAGTTGTAAATATTATTTTAATTTAAGTGTAATTAAGTTTTATTAAAGGTTTTCTAACTATACTTATATTTATTTATGTAACTTGCAAGTGCAACGTTACAGTACCCCGCCAAAAAACGAAGGATTTTGCATACTAGACTGCAAAATCCGACTACTACCTATTATTTCATACTAAACTTATCATTACTCACAGACTACATTCTATACTTCACGCATCATACCATCTTCTTTCATAACATCATCAAATCTTACTATTAATGACTTGAGATCCTTACAAACAGAGTATAATTAGTAAATTTTAAGTTATACTCAAACAATAAGTTAGGTGTACTAAAATACTTATGTTTCTTTAGTACACTACAGTTTAGGTAATAGTTTTAATCTAATTTTAAGGCTAGTATATAGGTTTTATTTTATTCTTTATAGTTAATAAGTTTCATATCTTTGATATGCCAGGAACCTAGTAGTTTTCCAGACATATCTGCTAATTCATAGACCAGAGGAGACTTTTTATCAATGATTTTACATTTTATGAATTTAGGAGCTAATTTTTTATTAAAATACTTGTCTTTATCACTTTGATAAAAAGTCCTTTTCCAGATAACGTCACCAATATTAAATTCAGCAGGTCTTCTGCGTAAATTATATTGTTGACAATTCCTACTATGAGCCTGTAGTAGTAGTGATTGTACTTTATTAAAGATACTAGAAAGCACACCAATATTCTCAGCGTAGGAATCTCGAGGTTGAAAGATGACGTCGTTATCGTTCTCAGTATCGATATAATGTGAACCACAAGTAACTAATTCACGCCCGTACACTAGAAAGGCAGGAGTGTAGCCTGTTACCTCGTTTACAGAACTATTCACAGCGAATTGGATTTTTGGTACAAGTTGATCCCAAATACGTTGATCGTTAGAAATAAATGTGGAGATAGCAGTCATAACAGTCTTATTGTAGCGTTCAACTGTATTAACATGAGGTGAATACTTAGGAGTGAAGTGTAATTTAGGTACTTTATATTTTTCAAACATCTGTTTTAACGTAGCACTTATAAATTGTTTACCGTTATCAAGTATCACAGTAGAAGGAATGCCATGTATTAGAAATACTTGTTCTTCTAAGATCTTAGTAACAATTTCTGCAGTCGCGCGCTTGATTGGAAATAATAAGCAATACTTACTAAAACAACAAGTCACGACTAAGATGTAGCAGTTTAGTTTTCTAGTAGGCGGTAGAGGTCCTACTAAATCTATGCTTATAGTTTGAAAAGGTCTCGAACAGTGTTTGGGCCGACCCATTTCACCTAAGGCAGCGTGGTTTTGGTGTTTATGTGATATACAGGTATCACAGGATGTTACAGCTGTTACTACGTTAGCGTGCATACCAGGCCAGTAGTACCTAAGACTGATGCGCTTATAAGTTTTAAAAATACCAAAATGACCAGCGGTTGGTTCAGAATGGTTTTCAGATATAATTTTTGTTCTATATTCTGCAGGAACAACTTCTTTCCACTCGAACTCTTTATTTAGAGGATGATGAGTTTTCATGAAGCGAAATAAACGATTATTCTTGACTAAGTAGTTTGGAAAAGAGGTAGGAGAATTTTGAGAACCATTGTATATGTTTAGATACCATTGATCATTTGTAGTTAATGTAGTGTTTAGATTATTATCAATGGCTGAAATTTGGCAAACGCGAGACAAAGCATCCGGTATAATATTATCAACACCTCGACGGTGTTTCATTTCAAAGTTAAATGCAGATAGACGAACACCCCATCTAGCTAAGCGTCCAGTAGGGTTATTTAGATTAAGAAACCACTTGAGTGCTGAATGGTCTGTATAGACAGTAAACTTAGTACCATTATCGAGATAGCATCTCCAGTGTTCCAAAGCCACCAAGACAGCAAGAGCCTCTCTCTCAGTGATGCTATAGTTTTTCTCTGGACCTGTCAAGGTTCTACTAGTGTAGGCGATAGGATGTTCAACTCCGTCAATAGTCTGCGTTAGTAATCCTCCAACACCATAGTCACTAGCGTCAGTGTGTACTTCGAACGGTAGGTCAAAGTTAGGGCATGATAGGATTGGGGCAGATACAAGAAGTTCTTTGAGTTTAGTGAAAGACTCCTCAGCTTCAGTAGTCCAAAGAAAAGGATTAGATTTTTTATTAGTAGAAGTTAGCTTATTCAAAGGACCAGCAATAGAGCTAAATTTAGGGACAAATTTACGGTACCAAGAAGCAATTCCTAGAAATCTTTTTACTTCTTTTTTATTTGTAGGAGTAGGGTAATTTAAAATGGTGTCAATTTTATTAGGATCGACGTGAAGACCTTTAGAATCAACAACATAGCCTAGATATTTAAGTTCCGTACGGAAAAATACGGATTTTTCGTAGTTAATAGTCAGATTAGCCATTGTTAGTTTCTTAATTACTTTTAAAAGCAGGGAAATGTGATTTTCGAATTGAGCCGAGCATATGACGATATCATCGATGTATACAAAGACTGAGTTTTCAAATTCAGGCCCATAGAAAAGAGTATCAACAAGTCTTTGTTGAGTAGCGGGAGAATTTGTCAATCCGAAGGGCATAGTCACAAATCTAAAGGTGCCACGATGAGGAATATAGAATGCAGTTTTATTCCGATCATTCTCAGAAATAGGCACTTGCCAGTAGGCCTTAGATAGGTCTATGCTACTTAGGTATTTAGCATTTTTTAGGTTATCTAGAATTTCTGAAATATAAGGTAATTTATATGCGTCTTTTTTCGTAACAGAATTTAGCTTACGACTGTCTAGACAGAATCTGAGCTTGCCATCCTTCTTAGGAGTTAATAATACAGGTGAAGACCATGGACTCTCACATTCCTCAACGACACCCAGCGACAGCATCTCGTCTAGTTGTTCAGATAAGATACGTTGTTTTTCAGGCGAAACGCGATAGTATCTTTGCCGAATAGGTAAGGCATCGCCAGTATCAATAGTATGTGATACTAAGTTAGTTCTACCTAAACCACGTTTTTCAGTTGAGATATTTTTAAACTGTTCTATAATGTTATCAGCAGTAACTCGCTGACATTCAGTTAGTTCATTATAGGACTGTAGTATACTTTTAGCATCAGTTACAGTAGTCACATCACCATCATAACTAGTAGCATCGTGCAGAGATATAGAATTTGAAAATTTAGGAAATAGATTAAATTTTGTCCAAAAATCAATGCCTAGAATTAAATTTGATTTAACAGTCGGAACAACGTATGCTTTTAGTAAGTGAAATTGGTTTTCAAAAGTAACTGGAAGATTAATGTATCCTATAGAAACCATACTTTGTCCACCAGCAGCAGTAAAAGTTCTCACAACATCGTTATTAATGACTGTATGACCTAGTGAAATTAAATTTAGATGAGCATTATTACCTAGAATAGTTACTGTAGAACCAGAATCGAGTAAACCGCAGAGGTTTTTGTCGCCTACTTGGATAGCCGCGTAAGGACGAACATCATCAATAGGTTTTTTATCGAAGATTGTTGTAATGAAATAACTAGAAAAGAAAATTTTAATAGTTGAAAGCCAGGCTTTCCAATCCTTTTCATCAAAATTTTTAGTTTTAGTAGAATCAGTAGTTTTAGTTAAGTTTTTTACCTCATTTATATTACAGCAATCTTCAGTAGCTAGTTTTTTTGAATTAGATTGAGATTTACATTTAGGACATTCAGGGTAAGTGACATTCATTGTTCCACATTTAAAGCAAATGGGGAACCTATCAGCTTTACATTGCTTCAAAGAGTGTTCAGAGTTACGGCAGCGAGGGCAGAAAACATTTTTAGTATTAGAATTAGAAGAAGCAATAGCAGCTACACCTGAATAATTAGTATTATTTGTTGGTTGATTTTTATAGTTATATTTCTTGTTGTAAAAATTACTATTAGATTTATTAGAATTGTAACTATTGTATCTATTTTGATTATATGTATTAGATCTGCTAGTACTAGGTTCAGACGTTTTTGAAAATGCTAGATCAGGAGCTAACGTATCAGTAGACACTCTAGGAGGTTCTTTAAATTGAGAAGTCAAAGACTGAATTTTTTCAAAGTTCTTACAAATGGTTCTTAAATTATCGATAGAATTGATAGTTGAAGAATTAGAAGCTAGTACGCTAGAGTAACACGGTCTAATATTGTGCATTAAGATGTCTAATTTCTCTTGTTCAGAAATCTTTTTAGTTAGCCTGGAAAATAATTCAGACATTTTAGCAAAATATATAGTAATATTTTCAGAATCACCCTGTGTTCTGTTTCGTATCTCAGACAATAGCCGGTAGTCGAAATCAAAATGACTAAAATCCTCAATCAGTAAAGAAATTAACTCATCCCAAGTAGTAACACTGTCTTTAATACTACGAAACCAATGTAACGCATCGTCCGTGAATATTTCCGTAGCATAGTTCATTAATTTAGAAGGCGATATGTTTCTAGCAGTACTACACTCGTTCACTCTCTGGACAAATGCATGTACACACGTTTTGCCGTTAAATTTTATTTTTTGTATATCATTTAAATGCGAGCGGTCACAATGTATCGTTACGTTTTGTACAGAGTCTAGCGACGACGATGTCTGTTCAACGTCTACAACAGGCTCACAGCTAGGAATCGGATTAGCCGATTTATTAATAGTAAAAATTTTATTAATCAAGTTCGTAACATTTTTCGACAAAGCCCTCACTCTTTCTAAATGTTTAGAGTCCGTGCAATCTATTCTTTTTAGACGGTGATATAGATGATTACCCAACGCTCTAGTGCGTTCAAAGAGATTTGAATCGTACTTCTCCTCTAACGATTTAACTCGCGATGTAAATTCACTTAAGGAAGTGCTAACGCCAGAAATATCAATATCCGGATCGATTCCAGATTCACAAATATCAGAAGTAGGTATAAGCGGTGTTAATTTATTTATTTGTTTACGTAATCCAAGTACGGTTGATGCAGGTTCCTCGCCTCTAATGAGTACTTCGTAGGTTAATTCGTTTTTGTTTAGCAAAAAGAATTTAATAGTATGAGTTCCCATGATTAACTAGACGATTTACTTAAGTAGTTAATGAATATAATGAGAAATGAATGATTGGTGTTCTTTACAAGATGAGAAAATAAGCTTATCTACGATTAGGTGATGGTCAAAGCAAATAAAATTAAAATTGAAATGTTTTTTTTTTTTTTTTTGAATGAATGACAATGAAATGAAAACGAAAAGATGAAAGAAACGAAAAGGTATGAAATGAATGAATTTAGGTATGCGAACTGTTACGTATAACAAACAATAGATTTAATTTTACAATTTAGTTTTAGCATATATTAATTATTATTAGTAGGTAGGTACTAATAATAACGGTTTAGAATATTCAAATAGTTACTATATAACAAAATTACTCAATCATTAACACAATTAGTAGGAAGATACTAATACGTAGCAGTTAACAATGATAGGTAATGAAAAATGAGAAAAGAAAAAATCAGGGTAAGCGGTCACATAAAAAAAATAAAATAAGATAGTACGTACCAGTTCGCTATTCTGCAATGTCACCTTCACGTTCACAGTACAATATGTAGGTAGATAGATGATTGTACTAGCTGCTGACTTCTGGAATAATCTAGACGTGAAAAGGCCACTAGAAACACACTAAAAAGAAAACTGTGGCAAGTCCCTTAGGGGGACGCCAACAGATAGGTAGGTAGGGTTCGATTAAATGAAACAATGGAAATTAGTCCAATGAAACATTTAATTGCCTAAAATTCTGTGGCCGCCTCACGTCCAGATTTCACAGGGGGTACAGTTTTTAACAGGGGGAACACTGGCCTGAACTAAGGTAGAAGTAGCAGCTTCAGTTTTCGCTTCGGTCTGGTCCAGCTCCCAGGATGTCAGCGGGAGTAGGTAGTCCAGGCAGGCAGTACAGGAGGTAGGTCCCTCAGCGTTCCACAGCTAGTTATCAAGCTGCATAGGTAGATGCAAGGTAGGCGTAAATGTAGACGTAAATCCTGGAAGGCCAGAAACAAAAAGGCTAAAGCGTTTGCTGCGCAACTGTGTAGGTAGGTTTGAATCTAGGTTACAGTGTCCCTGACAAACAATAAAAAGGAAGCAGCGCTAGCATGGATAGGAAAGATAGAAAGCTAGAACACCTTACAATGGAGAATCAGATAGATAATACATGGGAACTTACCCTAGCGGGATTCCACGTGATATTAAACTAGATACAAAATTCGAAGCAAGTGACGCAGCCGTCACCTGTGAAGTCTCAAAGCGCACTGGCCGTGGAGAATTCTCGAACTGAACGACTGGGCGTTGGCCGCCGCGCCGGCGCAGCTCGCAAACCCGTTAGATTTGTTAGGGATGCGTAGGTGCGGGAACCATCATCATTAATACGTACTTGTAGATTCCGTACAATAATATTTATTAAGTATTTAGATTTTTAGGTTTTATTAGTTTAATAGGTTATATTTAATTATGTTTTAGAATAAGTTGTAAATATTATTTTAATTTAAGTGTAATTAAGTTTTATTAAAGGTTTTCTAACTATACTTATATTTATTTATGTAACTTGCAAGTGCAACGTTACAATACCGCAGCCAAATATCGTTATGCTGTGTTCCTGCGCGTGAGTAAGGACGCCAGAACTCATCGGGTCGGAACGGTGAGAACCCCTTTTACCACCAGGGGAGTCATATGCTTGTTTACAGACTTCGTAGTATAAAATAATATTATCATGTTAGCTACGACTAACTCAGATTGTCAACTGATTTGAACCCAAAACCTCATGTGTACTTTGCTATTTGTAAAGTCATTTGACTATTTTATACTTAATTTAAATATTTAGAAATAGAATGATGATTACAAAATTCTAAAATATACCTTAATTACGAATAACATTATTTCTTAATGAGCTGACGTGATTAAGGAAAAGGATGGAGCTATATGTGAGAGAAGGAAAAATAACGCTAAAATTATAGGCTTTTATTTGTCATCAACACATCACCATAGATTTATGTGTAAATTATCGTTTTTTTTACTTTTGCCGAATCGTTTTTTTATTTGTAAATGTCAATTTAATATCAATATTAATGATATTTATTACCGATCTATAAAACGTTACTGGCCTAAGGCGACGCACTTACGGACGATCGTTTATTATTACATATATTAGATGCCGGCTCAATAGTTAAACGTGCATACATATTCATAATTATCTCTGTATTTTATACTAGCTGTCTCGCGCGGTTTCACCCGCGTTCCCGTGATAAAAAGTAGCCTACGTCACCCGGGGATAGTGTAGCTTCTCAACAGTGAAAGAATTTTTCAAATCGGTTCAGTAGATTCGGAGCCTATTCAATGCAAACAAACAAACAAACAATCAAATCTTTCCTCTTTATAATATTAGTTAGACTAAAGACTTTTGATCTTGAATGTATGTTTTTGTGTCCCAATATCTGGGACCAACGGCTTTACGATTTTCGAAGCATGGAAAACGGTATATTTTTTAATATATCAAGATCCCATAGATAATAAAACCTTGCAAAAGATTATTTTTAAACCCCGATATCTAGATAAGCACATTACGAGAACCATACAGTTACTGTACAAAACAATAAATCGAGATAAGAGCTTTACTTGAGAACAGAGCTTATTATCTGATAAGCTATCTCAAGTAACATGCTTAAAGCATTAAAGTGATAAGGTTCACGATAGCGCTATTGAGGTTTTGTGAAATACAACTTTGATCATGTGACTTTGTTTGCGTAATGTTGGGTTTTATCCAATGAGCTATTATTACTACGTATAGAGAAGATATCACATATCACAACTATGTTCCGTTCAAATGAGGCCATCCGGTCACACTTGTTGATGTAGAACGATGAACGAATCGCGTAAGCGCTGTGAAAATCACGGTGTTTTCGAGAAAAATACTCCTAAAAGCGTTCTGTTCGCGCTGTATCTACTGTCTGCTTAGATGACACATTATTGTTTGTTAATTGGAATATAACCCTTTATATTGGCGTTATTAGCTCAGTGGTAGTGACGTCGGATGCCGAGACGAAGTCCCGGGTTCAAATCCTTACAATGAGCTTGAGGAATGAGGAAAACATCGTGATAAAACCATAGCACGGTGGTAGTTTGTTACCCTTCTGGCTGGCCACACTCAAGTTGAAAACCCGTTGCCAAGCACCTATTGGTATGTTCCGAAAGCTTCACTTAAGAGCCAGTAGCTTCTATGCTTTGTGTGCTTACCAACCTCGGCCTCATAACTTTTCATGTTGTATCAAAAAGTCTGTGAAAAGTTTAAGTAATTTTATATAGAAGATTATAAAAAGAAGAAGTAAAACATCGGGCTTAAATTATAGCACTCGGTAGGGTTCTTAGTAGTACTACCCTGGCTGGATACTACCCTCTCCTCTACTACCTCCACCTTACAGAATACCGCATCCAAATAACTTTATGTTGTGTTAATGTGTTCCTGCGCGTGAATAAGGTCGCCAAAGCTCATCGGGGAGGGGGAAAGGTCGGTAACGCGTTAGCGATGCTTCGTGTGTTGCAAGTGTCTATATGCCTGCGGTAACCGCTTACCATCAGGCGGGCCGTACGCTTGTTTACGACTTAGACGTATAAAAAAATCTGCCCTTTAAGAAGGCAGAAAGGATTTGGATCAGTCCTCCAGGAATAAATTAGGATTCTTTTCATTTTAGGGAAACGATTAGCGTCCCTTTGTATGCGCGTGAAAGAGGGAGTAAAAGCTAGTATACTAACTGTTTGGCAATATAATTATGCAAAATATTCAGTAGCTTTGAAAAGTCAGCTCCTAGACTTAAATTTAAAGAAAAAGTATTCCCCTTTACCTATATGCCATAAGACCTCACGCGTCGAGAGATTTATTTTAATTAATAGTCTATAACAATAATTGGTTGCCAACAGATTTGTTCTATGCAAATAAATTGTACCCCTATTAGCATAGTGGTTCGGTTTGATTCCGGGTCGGTAGTGTTGTAACCATGTGGTCTTGTCGACTGATACTTATCGATGGTATAGTATCAAGTCGATAGTTTGTGATTGATTTATTATTTATGTTTAGACAGGAGGTGGCATGGACTTGTTTTCTTTATGATGATAATAATGATTAGCACTCTCAGCCAGTACAACGACCGTCCCGTATCTAATACAACCATTCAAGCATCAACCACCATGTAACTAGCTTAGTTTATAATGACTGGTACCTGAATAGTTGTATCGTAATAACTATGGATAAACGAAGTAGTGCGTGGTATATGGGAGTGACACGCTCTGGGATGGGAGAGGACGGCCAGCCAACCGCAGCCAGCTGACCACAATCGACCGACTGTTCAGCCTATAGACAATATTGGAAAGTGGGAAGACGGGTATCATAGAGAGGGATGAGCGTTGATGTATGTTGAGTGCTGGGGTTTTATTGTCTTCTTTCTTATTGTGATTTTTTGTTTCTGTGTTGGATTTGGTTATTTCTTTGTTGTTCATTAGATTAACTTCCTCCATCAATGGATATACCTAGCTTTTATGGTTGAGAGGCTCCTTGTCAATTTCAGCTTCAGTATATGTCTTGTTCTTCGTTTTATTCTAGAGTCAATTCGGTGTCTTAAGGTACAACATTCAGAAAGGTTTTTAGTATAGTGTTCAAAATATTGAATTGGCCGATTGGTTTTTTCAATAACTATTTTGTGGGTTTCGTTTTTGGTGTACAGTAACATGGCCGTAATATAATATATGGGATGTGTAGTCTTTCAGATGTTTGCTTGTAAACTTAAGTATCTTGATTGCAGATTCATTCATGTTTGTCAGAAATAACAACGTTGTTAAAAGAATTTTGAACTTTAACTGCTGTCGGAAAATCCGGCTTACAGCTTACAGCTTAACCCTTTTTCGACTGTATTGAATCCGCCAATAAAACTCAACAAAAGCAACAATTCATACCAAATTGAGAAATTACAGCGATTTTAAGGGATTCACTCGTGTTTTTCCTGTTTTTAACTTTTCGCCACGTCCCAGTTGTTTTCCATTTGAATAGGTGTATAATTGTTCTACAGTCACTCGACCCGACCGAGTGTGGTGTGACATCCCATTTCAATTTGAATGTCAAATTTTCTGTATAATTTTAAAACCACTCTCGATTCCTGCATATTTTCGCATGCGTGATATGTTTTAGCAGATTTTTCCTGATGTTTGCATGTTTATTTTGAAATCCTTTATT
This sequence comes from Polyploca ridens, assembly GCA_951394255.1. NCBI lineage: Eukaryota > Metazoa > Arthropoda > Insecta > Lepidoptera > Drepanidae > Polyploca > Polyploca ridens. Next base: position 2,805,772 of record OX596268.1, read on the forward strand.
TACAGTTTGAAGCCATGATGGCTCAGTGGTTAGGGATAATGTTGAATGCCGTGACCGAAAATCGTAGGTGCCAATCCCAAGCCTTACCGACGAGTTAAAGCAGTTGCACTCGGGAACCCAGTTAGTTAGTTGCCTTCTAGGATTTGATAACGTCGGCAATACATAGGCAATCCCCTCGGTATTGTTTAGAGACTCTGGCCACTAAACATCGGGTGGAAAAAAAAAAAGTTTTTCTGTAATGTAAACTTTCCTGCCTTATAAAGTATTGATACCAAGAATGCCCACTGTTTTTTGGTGATTGCAGGAATGAATAAACATAACCTATCTTAAATTGTTCAAGCGAAACTTGTGTTGCTTATTTTTTATTACTCAATCACCCCGTCATGGCTGAAAACATTTTACTCAAAACCGGGTAAAAGCTGTGAATAAAAATCAACTAAACGATTTTATAATATCGACACAGGTATCGACGTCACGTCACTATTTTATGTAATCGAGTTTATCGCAGTATATTTCATTGTTTTTATAAAAATATCAGGTTTTATTAAAATGGATTTGCCATCACGTCCATTTTTTTCTGAATTAATGCTTTAACAATAAATGTTTCTGATCAAGTTCGTTATATCTGTACAATTTTCTCTTTTGATTTTTCTCTTATTTTATGCAAAAATACTCGATTTATTCTATGCTTTTTTTTAAACTAGACTAAATTAATAAAATATTTTATTAAAAGCATTTTAGTTTTTTGTCTTCGATATTATGATATTAGCGTATTGTCCTTTGTGATTTGATATAATATTATATTATAATTAATAACATTGTTACATCAAAGCACTTGCAAGCATGTTTAGCAAATTTATTTTCCATATATATGCATAATGTAGAAAAGCTTTTATTATTAATAGGTCTTTTGTTAATATAAACATAAATCTAAAGAGAAAGCACAGTACCCCCTTTTTAAAATTGCACCCACGGAGAATGTGAAATTTGGCATTGTTAACGTTTATATAAAGAAAGAGCAGAGATTTTTTTTTTATTTACTCAAACTAATAAAAATATGGATTTTGTCAACTTTTTCTAGTAGGTATTACATATGAATGAGATAATCAAATCAAAAAGTCATTTATTCAGTTTAGGCCCTAGTAAGGCACTTATGAACGTTAACGAATTGGTACATACAGTTGAATTTACCACCGGTTCGGAATACACTTAAACTGAGAGGACTAAGGCAAGTAACTCAGCAAGGTTTTTTTTTTTAAATATTCATGTGATTTATTAAGACAAGACGTTTTACTAAAAATATTTTAAACACACCAAACACCCACTCATCACTAAGCAAGTATATAAATATACAAAAATGAACCCATAATGAACTCCATAGCTTCGATATTCAATAGCCATTAATATAAAGAGCTTTGAAGAAATCGGTCGACAACCTCGCCCACGCGACACAGCCATGGTATTTTATATCCCATAAACATGAACAATATCCAAAATTAATTACTGTAGTAAAAACTCCGAATGACAAGTGATTAGTAAAAATAATAATACATTATGGTATCATGATTATGTCGATAGATTTGGTGATTTATCGATATACGTACGTGCTTATTATGGATGTTTATTTTGATTTGTTGGTGTAAGACATTTTTAAATTTAGAACGTATTTTATGATATTTTTTTAGGTCTTTGATAAGACCTTACAATTAAAATCACTTACACTTAAAGAGGTTAGTTTTTATAGATATTCCAAACGATGTCTATTTTATGGGAATGTGTGTTTCAGGGGAACGCTATGATGGCTGTTTTGACATGAGGCTCTCCTTGTCTCTTTCTGTACATATAGTTAGTTAGTTTTAAGCCTTTAGTCGCCGATCCCACATTCCGCGTTCACTGTAATCTATGCGACACTTTTGATCATTGCACACAGTGACCGCGGCGGTCAAGAAGAACGCACGTAGAACGCTGACCGCAGAACTCTAGACCGCTCGCTGTGGAATCGGCGCCTTACTGCTTAATCAATATCCATAAAAGATTAGGGAATTCCTCTTGTTCTTTCCATCCTCAAAATATTCTCCTTTAGAGTGCAAGTAAAACCGCGGCTAGAAACTAGTCAATAACGTTTTATTTGGTACAGATATTTAACGAGCAACACTTGACAAGCAGTTGATAAGGTTAATGACCCTATTTCGATTAGTTGTGACTACTTGAGACATGGCCGTCAATTCCAGCCAATCATGGCCCGTACATGTCATTTGACGGCTTGTGACTGTGGCGCTCAAAGTTTTTTTTTATTGTTGCCCCCTTTTTTTAAAATTCATGATTGATAAAGGACTTTTGGAAAGATTGCAAGTTATTTGTAGAGTCTAAAAGTGACGATTAAATCTTGTGCTACTAATAAAACACATTGGTACCTTTTTACCCCGAGAACTCGAGTGCAACCGCGGGGCAGAAACATTATTATTATTTATGGTAGAGCATAGCGTTTCAAAGATCATCTCAATTGGGGAAGTACCTCCACATTAATGAATACCGCAGCGAAACTGAATGTTGTGTTCCTGCGCCTGAGTAAGGTCGCCAGAGCTCATTGAATGATGAGGGGGAAAGTCGCTAATACATGAGTGATGCCATATGTTGCAATGTCCGTAGGGCTACTGTAACCGCTTACGAACAGGCGGGCCGTAAGCTTGTTTAACATTGCAAAAATTCTCACTCAATTTGTTATAATGGCTTATTAACCTATACCCTAGGTAGACATGCCTGGTGCCTACATAATATTATCAAGCTAAGGTATTTGAACCAGTACTAACAACCAAAACGTACCAGTGTAATCACTGTACACTAGACTGAGTACTCAACTGCCTGAGTACTGAAATCATAACAGGAATAATATATCTTATTTATCTATTCAATATGTTTCTCTGTTCAAATAATACCTCATGTTATTTTTGTAATATGTCAGTTTATATATTCCATTATATGTTAGTCTGTGTCATTATGTTATCATTTCATGTAGAAATAGCTTGTACAGTAGTACCCAACTGATATGGCGCGTCGTGAATCTTCGTTCGCACAGAAAAGAAAGTATGGCCCCGAAGATTAACGAAAGAATGCTTAAAACTTACAATTAACCTTAGATCACTAATATAAGGTTCATAATACACTGCAGCTGTTAGTTCCGTCTCACTCGCAAGTCACGCCCCTCCGCACGGCGCGCGCTAACATAGCGGCAGCTGCCGACCAAAGCGGTTACCCGCGCTTTGAAAATGTATCTTCTGCGCAGGTACATCATTAGTTGGATACTACTTTACGCATATATCTAAATTTAATATTTGATGTATTGAACAAAAATGACTAAAATATTTAAAAAAGTGTGAAAAGTGATGATGTGGGTGAAGATTCCAACAGATGTAACACACTAGGCGGGTACTACATTACTTACCACTGTTTATTTACTTACACCAACCAAGTCACCAATCTTCAGTATTTCCGCGTCAACCAGCCCTACTGGCTGGTTTCCTCATGATGTTTCCCTTTACTGAATAATGAGAATTCATTAGTTAGGATAAGGAGCATTCAGGTTTGAATCCTATATGCAAATGGTAGTCATTTGCATATAGGTCATCACCAAAATTTGCATGGGGCTCCTTAGGAAGGATTTGAAGAGATTGCAGGGTCGGCAACTTGCGAGTGATACCCCTAGCATGTCAAGCGTCTGTAGGATACCCTAACGGCTTACCATCAGCTTACTTACTTGCTACCCTAACCCTCGTAGTAAAAATAATGATATTTGTAGTTAAAACTAAAGTTTGACAACCACTCTCCCCATATAGATCCAATTGTAGCTGCGAGCATTCCTCAAACGCACTTTAAAAGTCTATTGTCACTTCACTGGACACATTGTCACCTTGAGTGGTATAGTGATTATATATTGATATTTGTGTTTCAATCATTTTTGTTTATGCTGGTTTACGTTGATGTTTTGACTGGTGGCCATTTTGTTTCTTATCGAATATATGTTTGATATTTTTAACTATTATTGGGTTACAAAAGTTTTAATATTTATGTTTTTTTTTATACGACTAAGTCGGTAATCAAGCGTACGGTCCGCCTGATAGTAAACGGTTACCGTAGCCATATGGACGCTTGCAACACACGAGGCATCGCTCACGCGTTACCGACCCTTTCCCCTCCCCAATGAGCTCTGGCGACCTTACGCACGCGCAGGAACACAAGTAACATAAAGTTATTTGGCTGCGGTCTTCTGTAAGGTGTAGAGCTGTTCTTTGATCGAATAACGCTACTCTATTAAAAATAAATACATTTTTTTAATGTCATAAGTTGATAAGCAAGCATCTGATGGTAAAGGTCTAGGTAATATCAGAGTAATAGACAAAATACTGCGACTTTTTACAATGCCTAGACTGAAAATGGCTCTCACGCTTTTAATTGTGAAACCTGTTCGTTTTAAACACACTCACAGACAGAAAGATTTCGCGATTTATAATATGTAAGGATAAGGAACTGATTGCCAACCCGAAGTTGAGCGAGAAAACGGAAATTATTAAGGTTAAGTTCGCATAATTTCCCTACTTAACACCACCTTTATAACCCTTAAAGTTGTAAAGGTGTCACAACCTATAAGGCTGGTTCATTAGAACACTTCTATATAACACATAGCTAACTTAAGTTTTCTTAGTTACCACTATCTGAACACGTCAGAGGCAATTTGTTTTACTTTGGATATTACAGAAGTGGGTAGTTTAATTAATTTATGTTATAGGCCTGTATTATTAGTTGGGGAAATGGCTGCGTAATTTAAAGTGCAAAAGCGGATCTAAATATGTTTTGGAAATATTTAGATGCGGTCTCAGGTTTTAGCAAGTTAGGGAGGTTATAATTGTTGTGAGCTGTCGGTCCATCGGAGCGGAGTGGAGGATTGAGCTATTATTACTACGTATAGAGAAGACGCCACACATCACAACTATGCCCCTTTGAAGTGAGACCATCCGGCCACACTTGTTGTAGAACGATGAACGAAACGCGTAAGCGCCATGAAAATCACGGTGTTTGCGAGAACATACTCCTAAACGCGTTCTGATAGTGCTACGTGTTTCTACTGTCTGCTTAGACTAATTATTGTTTCAGCGCTAAAGAGAACTTTAGTTGACTATAAAATTGGGACATAATCTTTTCTTATGATAGCTTCTCTATACGTAGTAAAGTGGAGCTAGGATTCTTTTAAATAATTTATATCGATGTCGCGTCGGTTTTGTGCAATTCTATTGGTTGAAATACTGCCCGAGTAAGTCCTTAATGCATAAAGAATGTTACCTAGCTCAGTTCCATCCACATACTTGACTGTTCCTCTGATCCGGAGATTTGTATCCTTTGCCATTTCATGATGACTTCTGCCGCCGTTTCCTCTGTGGCAGACTCTGGAAATGGACTCAATTGTTAGATACTCCACGGGTTATTACGCTTTAAAGAAGTTGGAGATTTTGGGAGTCGCGGTAGTACCTTCCGAAGAACCCTAGTTAGCACCTCGATCCAATCATCGAATACTTTTGTCATCATCTATATGTAATTTCCTTGACCTAAAAACCCCTGGAAGCCCTTATGTAAACACAACTTACTAACCAGGTCATACAGACTTAAGTCGAGCATGTGACTTAACGAAGTTTTGAAGCAAATTTACGAGTCTTCCAACTCGACAGATAAATTGGATTATTGTCTTCTAAATGTTGAATGTCGCTGTTGGGGTGTGGACTAAGTTATGAGCTAGCTGTGTCCCGTGGGTTTACCTATTCCTTTGAAATCCAAGCTAGTCATTTTTTTTACCAATTTTCATCATTATCAATTTTGGAGTTTAGCTACCAATACGTTACCAATGTGTACCCTCCTTCGTTCTTTAAGATTTTGACGACACGCTTGATTCCGTTTTATCTGGCGCTAGGTTGGAGCGCAAATCAGAAAACGTAACTAAAAACGACTACCTACGTAGTTAATTATTAAAAAAATAACACAAAGAAATCTTTTCAAAGTACGATGAATTTGTTTCACTTTTTTTGTTAATATATTGAGTACGTATCACCGATATTTTCTCCGGAAAATGATTATATGACGTGACTTTCCACAATTTATTTTTTACCTAAAAAAAATTTGTAAAAACGCAATTTGAATCTTAAAAAGTTATTAAAAATATGACCATATAATTTTTCGAATGAATATACCATAGGTACAATACAAAAAAAAATTCTTTATTATTTACACAAAAAACACACAATATAAAAATAACAAATAAAATAAAAATAAAGTGTAAACAATTCAGGCGGCCTTATCGCTGAAGCGATTTCTTCCAGGCAACCTAGAATATATTTTTTTAGTATCTTTCGCGTGTGTTAACAAACGCTCACAACTAGCAACATGGACCACACGTATTAAGGGATTGTGATACGAAGGCATCCCGAGGCAATCTTTATAGGATTCCGACTTAATCCATTCCAAAGTGTAACATTATAAACATTTATAATAATATCCTGCTTAGAATTACATAATAAGTTATGTTTACTGAGAATTATCCCAAACCATTATGAATGAGTGTGATGTATTTGTTTGTATCAGCCTAAGTTTTTTTTTTTACGACGAAGTCGGTAAACAAGCATACGGCCCGCGCGGCCCGCCTGACGCGTTACCGACCCTTCCCCCTCCCCAATGAGGTTTGGCGACTTAAAATTCAGTCAGTAAACTAAAAACATATATAAAATCCTTCTTCTAAAATCGAAACATATTGTCGTCGACGAAATTCATTAACCGAATATAATTTTAAGAAAAAAAAAAGAATTTTAAATATACTACCTAACCAGATGCTTTTGCCATCATCCTTCCACAGAGTAATAAAATCTTTTCACAACAAAACAGCGGGACATGAAACGTTAAAAAATATAATAAATCATAATTAGAACAGTTTTAATTAAAAAAGAATGGATAAGAAAAAAGTGGTTCGCGCATAAAAACCATATAAAATGCAAATCACTCCGTTTCATTCGTTCTAAAGCTTGCAGCGAGTAATTGGATTAAATGAGTGAATGAATGAGCGGAATCGGCAAGTCATTATTTTGTTGCGACCGTTTTATTAATAAAAATGATGTATCAGACTTATTAAAATATTGCTACAGTTTGTTAAAAAATATTTTTTTATAAGCATTGTCATTTTTGTAGCAACATATAAAATTTATACTTATGTATCTAGTAATTAAGGTTGTTAGTACGTAAATTGTATCCTAGTACTTTCCCACCCTCAAGTAAAAAATGAATGCCCCTTGGTACATCAGAAATGTCGTCCTCCATCGGGACCTATAAGTAGAGCTCGTACACACAGTGATTAAAAAATATGCAGAAGCTCACCACAACCGGCTTCATCATCATGTGAACGTTGAGGCAATCCAGCTCCTCGATCACACAGACATAGTGAGACGACTCAAAAGAACTAAAACGTTTGAGTTAGTGTAGTGATAGTTATAATAGTGTAACGTAGTCCAAGTGCTATATATACATAACACAAGAACAAAGTGTCTTCCCCTTAATAGAGACAATAAGAAAAGTGTTAATGGACACATTCTTAGATATAGTCAAAACAGAAGTTTATGTTAAATTTAAATTACTTATTAGCCTAATATTAAGGCTAGATTGTAGTATGAATAGGGAACACTAAAGAAGGATATAAAAATGTATGGTAATCACCTTTCAAGCCTACTTACCATGGTGAGACTGTGGTAAAAAAATAATTACCATAGTTTCTTTTTTCAAAAAGATGCACTTGGAGGGCTCGCTTACTCACTATTTTGCTTCGACGACAAAATTAATAACCAAGTAAAATCTCTATAGAGTAGAATATCCAGCAATCCAATTCCGCAACTAGTAAGTGCTTTTGCACTGATTAATAACAGTACCGACCAATCACTGCATCTAAATGTTTAATGTCTCCTAGCCAATCAGAGTGCATAATCGGTGGCGGGGAATTGGCGGAATAGTTTTAAAACAAAATAAAAAACATTGCGCTCTGGGTTAATGGTTCGATGGGTTGACTAGTTCGTAGACCATTATTTTTCCGAGACTCGCAGATGAGATATTTATTTATTAAGGGACAATAAACAGCTACAATACAAGGTCTTACATATAAACACTTTATGAAAGTAATAACAATATTGCAGCCTACTACATTATCCACAAAATAAATTATGAGATTAGCTAAAATGTGCCATTAGGGGCATCAAGTGATGCTCAAAGGGTTGAAAAATAAAAGACAAGTAAAACGAAATCTAAAGTAAGTAAGTAAGAAGTGAAGTAGTTACACCAAATCCAGTGCATAATAATAATCGAACACATAAATTATAATTTATTTAATTGAAATTAAGTATTATTATTTATTTATACACTAGCTGTCCCGCTCGGTTTCACCCGCATTGCCGAGGAATCGTATGTTTTCCCGGGATAAATAAGTATCCTATGTGTTACTCCAGAACATATTCTATCTGTGTGGCAACATTTATACAAATCCGTTCAGTAGTTTTCGCGTGAAAAAGTAACAAACATCCATACATACAAACTTTCGCGTTTATAATATTAGTAAGGATTTACTCATTGTTTCTCGCGAGAGACGCGCGTCCTATAATGATAAATTGATGTAATTGTTTTTTTTTTTACCGCGAGCCAAGGTATCATAATTTAATCCATTCTGTTCACAATTTTTATTTTTTATGTTGTTTTTTGCATAACAACAGGGTGAAAATCTCTTCTACCTAAATCTATCTTACATCATCTTCGCAAGGACATATTTCCTCGTCCATAAAGACCCTTCCACACGCAAGCAGACATTGCCTATTTAGATAACAAACCGTTTATTTTGTGCTCATGGACATTTCCACGTGTGGGTGTTATGAAGTGCCATGTAGGTAAATGTACATAGACCTAGAATGTTAATAGAGCGACTACTAGAGTATGTGCCATGAGCACGGGTGTTGTCAACACTGTCTTGAAACGTACTGGGCGTTCATAGTTTGAACGACTAAATACATGAATAATGAATGCAAAATTCTATCGTTTTTTTCAACTAGCGTACGAATATAATAGTTCGAATAGCAATCTAAGTTAAAACATCTATACTTATACTAATAATAATAATCTATACTAATATTATAAAGAGGAAAGATTTGATTGTTTGTTTGTTTGTTTGCATTGAATAGGCTCCGAATCTACTGAACCGATTTGAAAAGTTCTTTCACTGTTGGGAAGCTACTCTATCCGCGGTTGACATAGGCTACTTTTTATGACGGGAACGCGGGTGAAACCGCCCGAGACAGTTAGTCTACTTATAAAGTGATAAGATAAGTTCACGAAACTTACATTTAAAAAGCTTCCAACCTTCAAAAAAATACATCCAAAATCTCATTAAAACAGAGAGCACCAAGAAACAAAGTACACTCCTGAAAACTTAATTAAACCGTTATCGTGGGGTCCTCAAGACCCGGCGGGGACAGGGTTAAACTCGATATAACCGGGCAATTTAACAATGTCTCTTACAGTCACAATCTTCAAATGAAAAAGCTACACTTCAATTTGCCATATTATGTCTGTTGAGATTTGAGATGACGTAGCAAAAGTTGCGTTTTGACTCGACTCGAGTTTTGAAGGGTTGATTTTTTTATTTTATATCTTATAGAGTGGACGAGCAGTTTTGATAGTTGTACATTAATTTTAATAAATTAAATATTTTATACGTAATTAATGACAGAACGTTTTTGATCAGGTTTGGCATATTCTCTGAAATAAAACAAAAGTAGGATATTTTTTATCCCGGGAAGTAATGGAGTCCCACAGAAACAAGGTTAAATCAAAGCTAGTATAGAAATAAGTTTAAGCTTTCTGCAGTGGAAACCATCGAGAGGAAAACATATTACGGCAGTAGGGTACTTTGTAGTACCTACCTATCAGGCTGACCAGCACCAAGTTGAAAATCTTGAGTGCCACCGTAGCACCGTAGAGATCGATCCCACAGCGAGCGGTCTAGGGTTCTGCGGTCAGATTTCTACGTGCGTTCTCGTTGACCGCCGCGGTCGCTGTGTGCAATGATCAAAAGCGCCTCATATATAACAGTGAACGCAGAACTCTAAAGCGACACACTGCAGCTCAAGTCTGCTATTACAGTTTTATTCCAATGGTGTCAGCACGACAGACACTACCACTGGTGTCAAAATAGTCAAATTTGACAGCTTTGGTAGTCTACTAATTCCATAGTGTCGAAATTTTCGACTGTGAGGACTTTGAATTATTTGGGAAAGAAGTACCGCCTTTTTTAATGGACTAGTGTGGTAGCTAGTGTTCAATATATTAATTATCTTTTATTTAATTTACAAAATTCATCATTTCGAGGGTCTCTAGTCTAAAATAAAGAAAATAAAATAACCGATAAAAAATCAATTTTCAAAAGGATCTAGTAATGTTTAAATCTTTTGAACACTAAAATTACAACCTAAAAAATAATGTTTAATTAAAAACTTTACAGGCTGTTGTAAAATTTAAAAAGAAAACGTAAATTGTTTGCATGACGACCGCGGGACTACAACAAGAGTGGTTCGTTAAACTTTATGTTTTTACCTCATAAAAAATGGTGTAAATTCTTATTTCTGTCGGTTATACCATTATATCTTAAGGTAATTGTTTGTTATGTTATTATGAATGCTGATAGGTGAAAGTTATTATATTGTAAATATACATTTAAGGTCGTATAAGCCAGCAATATTGGGCGTTAGATGAAAAAACTTTTTTCATATCAGCTTTTGCGACTGTTCGCACAATAACCGAAGATTACACACTTATTTCTCATTAACTTTCTTTTTTCTTTGTATGAGAACCCGTATGCTGTAAAATGGATTAGTGAAGAAACGGATTTTGGCTGTGAATACATCCTAACTACTTATCTAACTTATTATAAATGCGAAAATTTGTTTGTATATCACTAAGTAGGGTACTTTTTATCCTGGGAACGTTGATAAAACAGGGCAAAAATTACCCTAATATCCTACCCTACCCTACTTTTAAACCTACCCTGGACTTCCACAAATATTTCAAAACCAAAATTAGCCAAATCGGTTCAGCCGTTCTCTAGTTTTAGCAGAACGAACGAACAGCAATTTATTTTTATATATTAATAGATAGACTAGCTGCCCGGCGCAACTTCGTTCGCGTGGTGCTACCCTACCCTACCCTACCTTACCCTATCTAAACCATCCAGGTGTCGCTTCAGTCGGTATCTAGGTTATATTATCGACTGCAGCGCCATCTGCCGGGTTAATTTGTGAATCTAAACCATCCAGGGCGCCACCCAAACGTATACAAAAAAAAACATTCAAATCGGTCCAGCCGTTTAGGAGGAGTTCAGTGACATACACATGTGCAGAAGAATTTTATATATGAAGATAAATAGATAAATGAAATACACTAAGAAAACACATTAAAACCAGAATTGTTTCGAACTGTGCGGGCTCAAAGGAGTTTTCTTCCGCGGACGCTCAGATTGTGGAATGAGCTCCCCGCCGTGGTTTTCCCAAAGGAGTACAGCATGGGGTTCTTCAAGAAGGGTGTGAAGAGGTTTCTTCAGGGTCGGCAACGCGCGAGTGATACCCCTGGTGTTGCAAGCGTCCATAGGCTACGGTAACCGCTTACCATCAGGCGGGCCGTATGCTTGTTTGCCACTTTAGTGGTATAAAAAAAAAAAAAAAAAAAAAAAAAAAGCTTTTTCCAGGCCAATACCGGATTTATCGGATCAACTCCAGATTCAGGCCCAAGAATCATAAGACAGATGAAGCATAAATCAACGCCAAAGGCTAATCTGATGTTAAAGGTACACGATTTAGACAATGTGTACCTTTTAAAGGAACTCGCCGAATTCCGTATACAAGATTAAGTCCTTATTGAAAGCCGTATTTACCTTACAAATATATTGAAAGTGACACTTTGAATGTTATCTTGCCGTTTTGAAGTTCAGAAAACCTGATCAGCTTAGTTATGTCTTTTACATACATAGAACAGTGAAATTTTATGGTGAGTAGTATCATCATCATCATCATCATCATCAGCCTATAATGTCCCACTGCTGAGCACAGGCCTCCTGAGTAGTATGCGATGTGAAAATTATCGTAAAGAATCCAACATGGTGGAATCTGTAGTTAAGGATATTTTTGTTTTTTACCGTAATTGACGGTTTCCATGATTAATAGTTTGATTTTTCAAATCACCCATGAAAATAAATTAATAATTGTACTGAAATTATAAACCTTTCGATATTACCATTTCGAGGAATTCGCATAAAAATTCCATTTTCATTTTTTACTTAGTATTATGAATATAAAAAATTCAACAAACAATACCATAAATTAAAACAAGCCCCACTTGATACAAACTCGGGAGAATTTATCTCATTTTCCCGAAAATAAATTAGCATGCGTAGATTGAATTGTCAACCAAGTTCGGCAAAGCCCGTATTATGTTAATTTGGGGACGAAAAGTTTTTCGTATTTTTTTCGACTGTTAATTTTTTAAGTTGAATTGCGAAAACAAACATTTGGGGTTGTTTTGGTTTTATATCTCTTTAATGTTATTATTGTTTAGTATTTTTTTCAACACACTCGCTCGTAAGGTAACATTTATTGCAAAATAAAAGTCTGTTTTTTTCCTCGCAAGTGTGTTGAAAAACGTCGTATGACACGCGTGTGCGTTGATTATTACACGCTCGGCTCCCTTATCGCGTCCGTCTGCGGCTCACGCGCTTAATACCGCCTAGAGTGTTAATAATCAACTTTGCACACATGTATCATAATTGTTCACGACTACACCCTTTAACATGCCTCTATCGTCCCTCGACCCGCACATAACACATTATGCTATGTATGCCTGCCCACTCCAATGTAAATAAAGATCTTATAATTATATTATATACCTACTTTACATAAGCTAAGTTTAGAATAAGAAATTTTATATTGTTTACTTTAAGGTTGTAGGCTATTGTTTATGTACTAGGATGTTTTGTTGTTTGTTATTTTGTAGTTATTGATAGTTTTACATTGTTTTTGTATTAGATATAAGCATTTTTAAATAAAGAATTTTGATAGGGCTCTCGCACGGTATTGCCACTTTTCAACATTGATCCGTTGCCATAGCAACCGATTGTATATTGCTAATAATAATAATATTGCACTGTAATCATTTACAAATCTGACATAGGCATGCGCAAAGATTAAAATTACAATATAAACAGCGCAGTCAGGCCCATACGGCACTCATTTCTCTACGCACTCTCCTTACATGAACAAGTCAGAAAGAGGCAATACTGCAGTACAAGTTTCAAGATTATTTCACCGCACAAATCGAGTTTCATTTCAAGCTGCTCGTACCCGTCCAGACCTCTACTCCTGGTAGGGTTCGTCAACAGCGTTTGGTCCATCGACGTCGGATAGAAAAAAGAAAAAATCAAGAATCAGTGCAAGAAGCTTCGGTATTCTTCCGCTTCGGTTCGTCGGGCTTGTTAGCAACGAACATTGGAAGATCGGGGCAGATTGTGCAAGCTGTGGGTTCTCAAGGGCATTGGAATTGGCGCGGTTCGAGGGGCAGGCAACGGCCGCGAACGTTGGGTTCGAGGGGCAAGCCACAGCCACGAACGCAAATCGGTGCCCAGCGGCGAGACTACACGGCGGGTATCATCGAGACTACTGCAGCGTGTGGACGACACGGCGTGTACATCGAGACCACTGCAGCGTGTGAACAACACGGCGGGTATCGTCGTGACCACTGCAGCGAGTGAACAACACAGCCGGTCGAGACTTCGGGTTCACCGAGGAAGAGTGGCGGACACAGTCAAACGTCTTTGTTTCTTACGCGGTGCGCCGCGGCTCACGTCTACCACCTAACGGTGACAAACGGTAGAGTGAGTTAACGCCTGTTGGCGGGAGTAGTGGACCGGACGACACTACCAGTGGTGCCTTTGTCAAGGCGCACTGTACAGTCTGATCGCGCCAGTAAGGTGTGGGTGAAGTAGACGGCCTCTTGAGGGCACGGCTGAGGGTGTGGACGATCCCCCCATACCTGAGCACGCTACTTTCACTCATATCGCTCTGCCGGGCGGTTCCCACCTTTCCAATCCTGCACGTTTCCATTCCTGGGAGAGCGTGTTCCGAAGAACCACTCAAACAGGCTGATAGGGTTGTAGGGACGTTAGGGAGGTAGGAAAATAGGGAAGACGGCATGGAAGATCTCCCCCAGGCGAAGATGAGCACCAGGAGTCAAGCAAGAAGAAACAAGACGCAGTCCAGGGAGGAAGAGGAGTCAGCTCCGGAGAGCAGCATGAGGAGTTCTCAGAAGGAGACTCCTAGCACGGTGCAGAGTGGAAGCACCGAGAACACAGACAGCACGGGTACGGGTACCGAAAGTACAGAGAGATCCGAGCAGTCACGGAAGGACAGAACGTCCAAAACCAAGGAGGTACGCGTGTCAAGGGAAGGTACGGTGGTAAATCGGACCGGGCCACGAAGAGCATCAAATTCGGTGATTTCATCAAGTTCAGCGCAAAGGAGAGCCGCATTAGAAGCACGATTGGAACTCGAGCGAAGCCAGAAAGAGAAGGCAGATGCGGCTGTTGCAATGGCGAAGACCAAGCTGGAATTGATCGAACTTCAGGACGAGGAAGACTCATCGGATGCGAGTGACGTGGACAACAGCGATTACGTATCGGATTGGGTGGAGAAGTCACGACAGAAATCCATTCAACGACAGCGCGAGGGAAACCTCAAGAAAAATGGGATGCCGGCAAAAGGGGACGTGTCAACCCTTGCATCCGCGATCGTGAGCGCGATCAAGAGCGTGAAGGAAAGCAAGCCTGCTCCTGCACCGAAGTACATAAACGAGTTGCATCATTTCGACGGCAACCCGAGAGAGTGGATAGCTTTCAAGGCTATCTATAGAGATACTGAAAAATATTTCTCTGACATCGAGAATGTAGCCAGACTGCGAAGGGCTATCAAAGATCAAGCAAGAGAGTCCGTCAAGTCGCTTCTGTATACCAACACGCATCCTAAGGAAATATTGGAAGCATTGGAAAGAAGATTTGGTCGGCCCACACATCTCATAAAGAGTGAGATAGCAGCTATCAACAAGCTGCCGCCCATGTCCAACGACATAAAGGGCATAGGCATATTTGCCAGCGCAGTGGCAAATAGTGTCAACGTCATCAAGCAAATGAATCGCAAGGATTATTTATACTCAAGCGATTTGTCAGAAAAAATAATTGACAAAATGAACATGAACGTGAAATTCAGATGGTACGAGTACAGATCAAGCAAAGAAGACGAACCCATACTGATTTCACTATCAGAATTCCTCAACAACATTGCGGATCAATTCGAAGCATACGACGTGTCAACTACGGAGTTCGTCAAGAAAAAGAGAGAACCATTCCGCAGTCGACCACTACGCAGTCAGAAGGTCAATACCACCAACTTTGCACAGTCTGACAGCGAGAGCGACACTGAAACTGAAAACAACTACGATAGCGACTCTGAGTTCGAGAGAGAGAGAGCTATTACGTTGAACGAGACACCGGTGAAAGAGAGAGAAGATATTGTCCTCGCAACTACCGGAGGAAAACAACAACCAATCACATGTCTCGTCTGTAAAAAAGAACATGGACTAGTGAAATGTCCTCAATTTCTCAAGGAAACCGTGAAAAATCGATGGGAAATTGTTAAGAAACTAAAGGTGTGTTTCAAGTGCCTGAAATCGAACCACAGACACTCAACATGCAAAGCCAACCCGTGTGGAGAAAATAATTGCACGAGGCAACATCATGCATTACTTCATGAAAAACCTGAAAAAGAAGAACTGAA
Source organism: Polyploca ridens (assembly GCA_951394255.1). Lineage (NCBI taxonomy): Eukaryota > Metazoa > Arthropoda > Insecta > Lepidoptera > Drepanidae > Polyploca > Polyploca ridens. The sequence goes on from OX596268.1 coordinate 2,821,707, forward strand.
AATCGCGTCTGTAAACCACCTAAACTCAACAAAGGCATACCTAAAGATCGTTCCTGTAGAGTTATGCGGACCTACCGGTACTAAAACCGTGGCAGCCCTCCTCGACGAAGGATCCACCGTAACATTGTTATTGAACGAGGTTGCCGACGAGATAGGAGCCGACGGACCCACAGAAGTTTTAACAATAGAGGGCATTAGTGGACAGCAAATGAAGACGAACAACTCGCGCCAACTCAAGCTACGTATAAAGGGCCTGTTCGCTAGAAACTACGAAAACTTGAGAGCCTACACTATCAACGAACTCAACCTCACATCGCAATCAGTGCGACAAGACGATATCGCTGGATGTGTCCACCTTTACGACATCCAAGATCAGATCCAATACGAAAGGATGAAACCAGCTATTTTGATTGGCCAAGACAACTGGCACTTGATTGTCACAAGGGAGTTAAAATCAGGAAACAGCAATCAGCCGGTAGCATCATTAACTAGCCTCGGCTGGATACTACATGGATGCAGGTCGGAAGCACCAAAGCCAGTTTCGTTCGTGGGTCACCTACAAAAGAAAAACGAGGACATCGAATGCTTAATCAAGTCACATTTCGACCTTGACTCTTTGGGTATAACACCCAAGAAGCCAGCAAGCGACCCGGAACAACGAGCGCTCGCAATACTTGATAAGACAACGAAACGTCTCTCCGATGGAAGATTCGAATGCGGGTTATTATGGCGAACCGATAATGAAACGATGCCAAACAACCGCGCCAACGCTATGCAACGATTGATAGGTATTGAGAAGAAAATTGCAAAAAATGAAGATTTCAGGAAAAAATACACTGAACAGATTCAAAACCTATTAGCAAGCGGATATGCGGAACCAGCAACGAGTCAACCGACATCATCTCGAACATGGTATTTACCCCATTTCGCCGTCGTACACCCACAGAAGGGCAAAATGCGCTTAGTATTTGACGCAGCGGCGCGCACAAACGGAAAGAGCCTTAACGACGCATTATTGTCTGGCCCAGACCTACTTCAATCACTATTCGGCGTTTTAATACGTTTTCGAGGCGGACCGATCGCCGTCGCAGCCGATATCAAAGAAATGTTCTTGCGAGTAGGCATGCGCGAAGAAGACAGAGATAGCTTGCGTTTTCTATGGAGAGAAAACGAGACAGACTCCGAACCCCGCGAATACCGAATGAAGTCATTAATTTTCGGTGCAACGTCGTCTCCATGCTCAGCTATCTATGTAAAGGACAGAAATGCCCAGGAATTCAGTCAAGAACAACCGGACGCTGTATATGCTATACAAAGATGTCACTATATGGATGACTACCTACAAAGTTTTCAAACTGTCACCGAAGCCAAAAACACGGCACAACAAGTCGATCGTATCCACCGGGCCGGCGGATTCGTGCTGCGAGGATGGGCATCGAACGACACACAAGCAATTGAAAGCTTCGAGAAGAACTCTCAAACCGATCAGGTCCCATTAGGGCAAGATCAGACTGAGAAAACATTAGGCATGTTATGGAATGTCAAAAAGGATGCAATGCAATACACACTTAACTTGCGAAACACACCTCAGGAGGTGAAAGAAGGAGTCAGACCACCGTCAAAAAGGGAAGTCACCAGTGCGGTGATGTCAGTGTTCGACCCCTTAGGACTAGCCACGCCCGTCCTTATACAAGGAAAAAAGCTTATACAACAACTCTGGCGAGCTGGGACCGACTGGGATGAAAGCATACCCGACACACTCATGGAAGACTGGATGAGGTGGCTCGACAGCCTGGAACATCTGCAACACCTAGACATACCCAGGTGCACTAGCTCGTGCGAAGAGGGAGAACTGCACACGTTCGTGGACGCGAGCGAGAGCTCCTACGCAGCAGCTACATACTGGAAAACCACAGAAAACAACAAAACCAGCGTGAGATTATTAGCAGCAAAAGCTAAAGTAACACCACTGAAACCCACGTCAATACCTAGATTGGAGTTGCAAGCAGCGCTCCTAGGTTGCAGACTGGCGACCAATATTCAAAAAGAAATCCAAACAAAAGTCACAAAGAGATATTTTTGGTCAGACTCGCGCACCGTTTTAGCATGGATAAAAGCCGATCCGCGTACATTCAAACCATTTGTCGCGCACAGGTTGGCAGAAATCGAGGACTCAACCAAACCAACAGAATGGCGGTGGATACCCACCGACGAAAACGTCGCCGACGACGCCACCAGATCAACCCCGAGAAACTTTACCATTCATCATCGTTGGTTCAACGGCCCCGAATTTCTACAATACAACTCTAATCAGTGGCCGGAAGATAAGAGCGACCGCTCCATACCTACCACAGGCGAAGAAAAGTCTAAAATCGTAGCCACCATACGACGGACCGAAATACCTATTCCCGACGTATCGAGGTTTTCTTCGTGGACACGCCTACAACGAGCTACGGCACGATTATTACACAGCGTTGACATATTCAAAGCCAAGGTCAAGGAAAAACCGGAACCCGTCGCCGCCATAAAGAAAACCGTCAAAGACAAATCATGGAGAAAATACGAACGAAAACGTAAACAAACTCCTATCGAACGTGCGCCGACGATTACCACCCGTACCGTACCTTTACCCGTAGAGTACCTACAGTATGCCGAGACACTGCTCGTCAAAGCCATACAACAAGAAAGTTGGGCGAGCGAATTAAAATCGCTACGAAATAACCATGTACCTAACGAAAAAGATTCGCGCCTAAAAAGGCTAACATTGACGCTCAGAAACGACATAATAAGAATCGAAACTCGTATATCATCAGCTGACTGTGTGAGTGACACATACAAGGAACCCATAGTACTAGACGGCAAGCACCCGATTACAAAGTTGCTTATACAACAATATCACTGCGACTACAATCACGCCAATCATAATACAGTTATGAATGAAATACGCCAAAAGTACTACATTACTTCGCTACGAAACACGCTGAAGTCTATAACGCGAGAATGCGATTGGTGCAGAACGCACAAGTACCTACCTATACCGGCCCCCATGGGCGACTTACCACCAGAACGCCTACAACAACATCAACCGCCCTTCACATGCACCGGAGTTGACTATTTTGGCCCTCTTATCATATCAGTAGGCCGCAAACAAGAAAAAAGATGGGTCGCACTCTATACATGCCTAACTACACGCGCAGTGCACTTAGAGATAGTGCCGTCTCTGTCTGCCGACAGTATGATCTTATCACTCCGCCGAATGATAGCACGGCGAGGAGCGCCATCTATAATGTACAGTGATAACGGAACCAACTTTGTAGGCGCTAACAAGGACATGCAAATGGAACTGAAAAAACTGACTGATAAGGCTCAACAGAAAGGCATCAAATGGAAGTTCATACCTGCTGGGGCACCTAACATGGGTGGAGCCTGGGAGCGCTTAGTACGCTCTGTCAAGGTCGCGCTATCTGCCACCTTAAAATCTCGTCAGCCACGTGAAGAAGTCCTGCATACAATATTGTTGGAAGCTGAACACTTAATAAACTCACGTCCACTTACCGACGTCTCATTAGACCCTCAAGACAAAGAAAGTTTGACTCCAAATCACTTCTTAATCGGAAGATCGAGTGGCAACGTGATAATGGGTACATTCGACGACAAAAATCTAATAGGTACAGCCAACTGGAAAACTGTACAAAGATTGACTGATTTGTTTTGGAATCGATGGCTCACCGAATACCTACCTACTATAACACCTAGGTATAGTGCCAACTCCAAGGGATTCACCAACCCAGAAGTCGGAGACATCGTGTTCATCATCGATTCATCATTACCTCGAGGAGTATGGCCGAGAGGGCAGATTACCCATACTTACCCAGGCCCCGATGGCAAAGTTCGAGTAGTAGACGTTAGAACCACAGCTGGAGAGCTACGACGACCCACATCCCGCATAGTGAAGATAGCATGACGTCGTGAAACTCTGTATATGGTGCTCAGAAACTCATCTTCGCACGAGGGGGAGACTGTTCACGACTACACCCTTTAACATGCCTCTATCGTCCCTCGACCCGCACATAACACATTATGCTATGTATGCCTGCCCACTCCAATGTAAATAAAGATCTTATAATTATATTATATACCTACTTTACATAAGCTAAGTTTAGAATAAGAAATTTTATATTGTTTACTTTAAGGTTGTAGGCTATTGTTTATGTACTAGGATGTTTTGTTGTTTGTTATTTTGTAGTTATTGATAGTTTTACATTGTTTTTGTATTAGATATAAGCATTTTTAAATAAAGAATTTTGATAGGGCTCTCGCACGGTATTGCCACTTTTCAACATTGATCCGTTGCCATAGCAACCGATTGTATATTGCTAATAATAATAATATTGCACTGTAATCATTTACAAATCTGACATAGGCATGCGCAAAGATTAAAATTACAATATAAACAGCGCAGTCAGGCCCATACGGCACTCATTTCTCTACGCACTCTCCTTACATGAACAAGTCAGAAAGAGGCAATACTGCAGTACAAGTTTCAAGATTATTTCACCGCACAAATCGAGTTTCATTTCAAGCTGCTCGTACCCGTCCAGACCTCTACTCCTGGTAGGGTTCGTCAACAATAATGTACTATAAAGTAATTTAACATGTAATAAAATTTTATAAAAAGTAATTTTGTATTATAATTGGATACCAACATTTCCCGTGCAATGTTCTGACTTTAACGGTAACACAATACATAATTGAAAGAGTTATTATGATCAAGTTGGTTCATCTGCCTCATTAAAGTGCTGTTAATTACATATTAATTAATTAATTAATTAATGCTTTGGACGATATCAGTTTTAATATTAATTTGGGACATTTGTGCTTTTGACAACTTTGAAACAACGCCATATCTATTTGCAAATTGTAAAATGCTGAGCATCTTTTCATTTTTCTTAGAGACCGACCGAGTTCTTCTAAGGGTCAGCTCATATGCGACGTGAGGCGACGCGGCAAGCTTAGGTAGCAATAGAATATAGAACTTTATTTACTATACAAAATGGTGCACATTTAGTATAGTAAATAAAGTTGACGCTCAGACTGTGGAATGAGCTCCCCGCTGTGGTTTTCCCAATGGAGTACAGCATGGGGTTCTTCAAAAAGGGCGTGAGTGATTTCTTCAGGGTCGGCAACGCGCGTGTGATACCACTGGTGTTGCAAGCGTCCATAGGCTACGGTAACTGCTTACCATCAGGCGGGCCGTATGCTTGTTTGCCAACTTAGTGGCATAAAAAAAAAAACATTTCAGTGATAGAATTCTTGGCTCGCGCCGCCCGCGAGACGTATCCTAATTCTCTCCCTGAAATGTGTACCTTTTTGATTCCTAAATAAAGGTCTATATTCTATTGCTATTTAAAAAAATCTCGCGTCATGGTGTGAACTGATACGGTTTTAATTTTAATTAATACTGCCACAACAATTCAAATAAAAAGTTATTGAACTAATAGAGAACTTTTGATCACCAACGCGCGAGTGACACCCATTACCATCAGGCGGGTGGTATCCTTGTCAGGGTTCTATCGCAATATATAGTCGCCGCGCAAGTTCGAAGCTTCTAATTTCTCTTTAATTCTAAATTTTTTTCTTTATGATTAGTACCTATTCATTGGGTACATTAAGTGGGCTGCGTTTCTCACGATGTATAATTTATCAAGTAAACTCGCTTTCAATAAACCATTTTTGGAGGAGGCTATAAATTGTCTCCTTCTAGGAGACTTCACTTCATTTTGGAAACTTTCCAAGTATACTTGAAGTTTTTAACAAAACTGTGTCTTTTTAATCAGGCTGGTTAAATACTTAAGTGAGGTTGGTTAAAATGTATAATGTGTACCTAGTTAATCGTATTTTATCCACGAACTCTAATGTTGATACCAGTGTCATCCAGGAAGATATACTAATCCCAATCAGGTGTGGTCCTATAACATATATCTATACTAAGTAATGTTTGTATGTTTGGATGCAGGAGGTAATCTCCGGAACTACTGCAATTCTGAAAATTCTTTCACTATTAGTAAGCTACATTATCTTAGTGTTTAGGCTATTTTTTAACCCGGTTACGCGGATTAAACCGCGGGGTGGTCTTAAATAAAATGTAAGAGATATATTTTTATTCTCCAGAATGTCGCTAAATTTTAATCAACACACTTGCTCGTAAAGTGACTTTTATTGCACCGATTTTAGTTTCATAATGCAGCTTATTACGCACTAGTGCTTTTTACTTTACATTACCGCACTAGTGTTTTATGATATTATCCCGATTATGTTAAGTTTGTATCTCACTGTACGTGATATGTGTGTAGACAAAGCATTCTTAATTTAAACGGGTAAAACAGTTTGAAAGCGCATGGCTGTCAAAAAAAAAAAAAAACTTGCGCGCCATATTTGTTAACGTTCTCATTCTGTGGTTGATGATTATTAAAAAATACAAGTCTGTTTGTTTAGGCCAAAATACCTATAATAATATCTATAGTAAAACCTACTCATATTGAGTATCAATGACGAGCCTCTACTTCCCGATTCCTCTCCTTTTCCCACCTCATATGTGTAAGCGAGACAAGAGCTTCGGGAATATTCTACATACTTCGGCGACGCATCACAAAACGTAAGGCGCGCGCCCCGCAACGCCGCAAAAAGGCAGTACGAGATCCGCTACCGTCAGGGAAACATCTAAATTTGTGATTTATAAATAAACAGTACGAAAACCGCTGCCGACCGGGAGGCGTTGATTTGTAAATTGAACTCAGTGAAACTCAGTGACTTGTGATTTTGATGTGAGATAGTGGTGATAGTTGCTGTGTGCAGTGGATTGCCATAGGAGTTCCTGGTAAGTCCTTACCTTTATCCTAGGAGGCTCCTCGTTTTCCATATTGATATTTGCACGCAAAAACCCACCATTTTTTCTGGTACGCCTTCGAGCGGATTCATTTTGAGTCAGCCATTACAGTAATTTAATTTCATATCAAATCACGTATAATTTCCCGCTTTCTATAGGTTTTATGCCTCTAAATAGGTATATACCTCATAATACGCAAGTCTTATACCTCATAAATAGGTTTTAGACTATATAAATACGATATTTCGTACTCCCGCCATTTTTACCACGCCAATCGTGATAAAAAGTAGTTAGGTATTCAATACCGCCGCCGCTCCTCCATATTTTTAGGACTTAGATTTTATAGGTACCGATTCGTATCTTATTATACGAAATCATATGGTGTACTAATAACCGCAATACGTACTTACTATTTGTACTATTACTACGCATATAATTGCATTCTATGAGCCTTGTCTGTCGACTTGAAATAAACTTTCATACCTATATAGGTAGGTGCCTAAACTGTTGGATATACCTACCTACTTACCTACGTCATTTTACTTTAATTAGGTAATTTTGCAATTTATTATTACGCAATCTTTCACAATGGAAGCTATTGAAACTAAAATTAAAATATTGGAAGCTAAAAATGAAGCTATTTTTGAACAATTATCGTTCTTATATGATTCTTCTAAGAATATTTCCACGTCCGCGAGTGCAGACCTTCGTTCCTCAGAGACATTCATGGCGGACACTGAAATTATTAGTACAATTCGTCATGAATTTAGTGCCAATTTAGATACAATTAACGCGTTAAATATGCAACTTGATCCAGAATATAAGATTGATTATAAAAAAATGATTTCCTTTGATACAGTGTACACCCGAATAGAAAGGGTTCGTTCTCTTATCGTCAGTAAGACAAATACTACGTCGAATGTGTCTGCGCAGAATACTATTCCGTCCCAATATAAAGGTCGTATCAAACTACCACCAATTCAAATTCCGTCATTTGATGGAAAAATAGAAAATTGGCCCGTCTTCTTTGAATCTTTTAAATCTAATATACATTCAAATCCTGATCTTTCGAATTCTCAAAGAGTACAATATCTTGTAGGTAAATTAACAGGAAATGCTTTAAAAATCACGGCAGGTATTATACCGTCCGGTGATAATTATAATTCTATTTGGGACAGCTTAGTTCAAAAATATCAAGATAAAAGAGCATTAGGCTCACACTACATGTCTAATTTATTCAATGTTAAACCCGCATTAAATAATTCCGCGTCTTTAAATACGTTCATTGAAACTTTCCACGCTTCTGTATCTGCTTTGGAACAGTTAGGTATTGAAGATATGAAAGATTTTATCTTACTTTCTTTAGCTTTAAAGAAGTTAGATCCCGCAACCGCTATTTCCTTTGAAATGTTTATGAGGAATAAAGAAATTCCTTCTTATAAGGATTTTGTTGATTTTATTAAATCGCAAGTAAAAATATTAGACCGCACTTCTGCGCCAATTGCTGGCTCCGCGCGAACCGCCCCAGTCGGTAGCAACCTTAATAATCCGCCCGCTTCTCGTTCTCAACCGCGTAATTCAAACACAGTCCACCATGCTTTCCTTGCACGCGATAATAATAATAAAAGCACTTGCTTATTTTGTAATAAATCTGATCACTATCAGATTTTTAATTGTTCATCTTTTAAAGCACTTAATACTAAAGATCGTTTAGATTTTGTTAAATCTAAAAAAGGCTGTGTAAACTGCCTCAGCCTTACGCATACTGCTTCTCAGTGTAAGTCGTCGTATAGTTGTAAAACTTGTAATAAACACCATCATTCTCTTTTGCATTTGGATAGCAATTCGCAATCGCAACAAATAGTTTCTGACTCGCGTCCCTCTCACTCGGCGCGTCTTGATAATAGCGATAACCGCATCGCGCAGCTTTACGCGCAGCCGTCCGCCGCCGCCCGCGCCGCGCCGCGACCGCTCCCGTGCGCAGCCTCGCCCGCGCATCCGACCGCGTCTCCTTCTAACGCTACGGACGCTCCTCAACCGGTGTCGCTATGCACCCGAGCGCGAGTTGATAAGAATAATGATAACGAACGCGATTCTTTTAATAAATTAAATCCTTCCCATACTACTGTACTTTTATCAACCGCTCAAGTTTATGCGTCTAATAAGGACAATAAATATATTTCAGTTAGATGTTTAATAGATAACGCGTCTCAAAACAACATAATTACAACTGCCTGTTGTAAACAACTAAATTTAAATATAATACCGCTTAGCAATTCTTTTATAAAGGGTGTAGGATCCACTTCGCGTCCTATTCACGGCTACGTTCAACTTAAAATAACCGCGAAAAATAAAAAATATTTTTATAATATTACCGCTCTTGTCGTTGATTGCATTACTGACAGGTTACCGACTGAATATGTTGAGACTTCTATAGTGCAACATTTAGGTAACTTACCGCTCGCTGACCCTCTGTGGCACATCCCCGGAGAGGTCGAAGTAGTTCTCGGGGCACAATTGTTCCCATTTTTATTATTAGGTCAAAAAATTATTGCACCTCCCGCTCCTTCTGCCCTTGAAACCGTGTTCGGTTATATTCTTATGGGCGACGTTCCCGCTAACTCTAATATTAATAAAAATACATCCACTTATTTTAATACCGCGACTTTTTTCATTTCTGGTCCCAATGACCTTACTATTTCTTTAGATGATTCCCTACTTAAATTTTGGGAGCTCGAAGAAATTCCCGCGCAAAAATTTATGAGCTCGGCCGAAAAGGAGTGTGAACAGCTGTTCTCTCGTAACTTCTCACGGGACTCCGCAGGCAGATATTGCACCGCGTTACCTTTTCGTGAGGATCCTGACGTGTTAGGTGATTCCCGTTCCGTTGCTCACCGCTGTTTACTTGCTTTGGAGCGTAACAAGCTACGCGATCCACAGCTACGCGCTAGTTATAATGAGACTTATAGTGCTCGAACCGCTATTGATAATATATTCGCATTCTCCGATTCTAAAATTACTCTGTCATGGATACATTCATCTCCACATAGATGGAATGTTTTCGTTAGTAACCGCATTGCTAAATGTCAGGAGGATCTTGACCCAAAACATTTCTACCACGTTAGTGGTATAGAAAATCCTAGCGACTGTCTCTCTAGAGGTATTTTACCTGAGCAGCTAGTGTCACATCACTTATGGTGTCACGGCCCGAAATGGTTAAAAGATCCAGTTTCAGAATGGCCTATCACTCCATTTAGTCCCGAATGCTGTGAGGACCTACCTGAATTTAATAGTAAAACGCTTGTTACTTGTACCGCGTCCGCTTCTGTTGAGCCTAATTTAATTTACGAGCTTGCTCTGAAATACTCATCATGGAATAAAATATTACGCATAATAGTATACATACTTAGATTTTCTCGCATAATTTCTCGTGATCAAGGTCACAGCCGCATCACAGCTTCTGAGCTAAATAAAGCTGAAGTATATTTAATACGCTCTGTACAACAAGTTCATTTTCAAAATTTATTTAATAATATTCAAAAAGTTAAAGTATCTTCCCCGCTTAAAAAACTTGACCTCTTTATAGATCAAGATAAAATTATTAGAATTGGAGGTAGACTTTCAAATGCAAATCTTCCGTATGAAGCTCAGCATCCCGCTCTTTTACCTAAACATGACCACGTTACTCATCTTATTATAGACTATTTTCACCGTGCTCATTGCCATACTGGTGCCAATCTTCTGAGCTCACTGTTGCGCCAGAAATATTGGATACTGTCCGCTAGAAGTGTCATTAGACACAGAGTACATTCATGTAACTTTTGTTTTAAAAATTCCCCTTCATTTCTCAGCCCAAAAATGGCTGATTTACCCTCTTGCCGCGTTCAGGAGACCAAAGCGTTTGTGCATACGGGCGTTGACTATGCTGGACCCATTAAAGTAACATTATGTAGACGCAGAGGTCAAAAGAGCCAAAAGGCATATATTTGTTTGTTTATATGCTTAGTAACCAAAGCTGTACACATCGAATTGGCAACTGATGTGTCATCAGATACTTTTATTTCCGCTTTTAAGCGATTCATTTCCCGTCGAGGACCTGTTTCTTTTCTTTACTCCGATAACGGAACTAACTTTGTCGGAGCTAAAGCTCAATTACAAGAACTACTTACCGATCAGTACCGCATTGAATGGAAAATGATTCCACCCCGCGCCCCACATTTCGGAGGATTGTGGGAATCTAATATAAAATCGATTAAAACTCATTTATACCGTGTTATCGGTTCGCAGCTCCTCACATATGAAGAGCTCCTCACTGTTCTTACCCAAATTGAAACAGTCTTAAATTCTAGACCGCTTTGCATTTTATCTGAGGATCCCTACCCGGAGCCTCTTACTCCCGCTCACTTTATAATGGCTTCACCATTGACTTCATTGCCGCTTCAGAATGTGTCCGAGGAAACCATATCTTTACGTTGTCGGAAACAATTATTAGATCAGATGGTGTGTAGCTATTGGAAAAGATGGCGTATAGAATATTTACATAATCTTCAAGTTAGACAGAAATGGCTCATTGATAAAGATAACATTAAGATTGGTATTGTGGTTCTTATACACCAAGATGATATTCCCCCTTTACGTTGGCCGTTGGGCATAATATCACAAGTTTATCCTGGCAAGGATGGAAATATCCGCGTCGCTTTAGTAAAAACTTCAAATGGATCATTCAAAAGACCCATTGTCAAGTTATGTCCATTACCCTCACAATAAAAATTAATCATACCGCATCTTATATTTAGTACTTTAGTAATTATTATAATCTGTAATTAGTTCTTATAATTAATTATTTTTTCTTTCTTTTGAGAACACTACGTATTCTCAAGGCGGCGGAGGATGTTTAGGCCAAAATACCTATAATAATATCTATAGTAAAACCTACTCATATTGAGTATCAATGACGAGCCTCTACTTCCCGATTCCTCTCCTTTTCCCACCTCATATGTGTAAGCGAGACAAGAGCTTCGGGAATATTCTACATACTTCGGCGACGCATCACAAAACGTAAGGCGCGCGCCCCGCAACGCCGCAAAAAGGCAGTACGAGATCCGCTACCGTCAGGGAAACATCTAAATTTGTGATTTATAAATAAACAGTACGAAAACCGCTGCCGACCGGGAGGCGTTGATTTGTAAATTGAACTCAGTGAAACTCAGTGACTTGTGATTTTGATGTGAGATAGTGGTGATAGTTGCTGTGTGCAGTGGATTGCCATAGGAGTTCCTGGTAAGTCCTTACCTTTATCCTAGGAGGCTCCTCGTTTTCCATATTGATATTTGCACGCAAAAACCCACCACTGTTTTTTTCTTGCAAGTGTGTTGCAAAACGTAAGACACGCGTGTGCATTGATCATTACACTTTATAATACACCAACTTTGCACACATGTATCATAATGTACATATTATTACAAAAAACCTTATAACCATTTCTCATCTCTATTACACAATAATAATAAAAATATATTTGGCAATAAATGATGTGGTTTGCGCACAGATATAGTCACCCGCAAAGAGCGTGTTAATTCAACCATCAGGTGGCATAAAAACACTAGTTTGTGTAACGGTAACGACTCCCGAAACTGGGGGTTAACTGCCCGTTTAGGGGTTAAGGGTGGTTGTGTAGTGAGTTCGATATAGATCTAAACTACCCGCCCCTGGGGCCCAAGACTGCTATTACAAATTGTGTTCCAGGAACTATCAGTGATGTCAAAATTGACAAATTTGACAGTTTTGGTGGTCTAAATGGCGTCGAGAACCTAATCTATTCCGCTAATTCCCCACCAACGACTATGCACTCTGATTGGCTAAGACAAAGACACACTAGATGCAGTGATTGGTGCTTACTGTTCAAAATAAGTGCATAATCACTGACTAGTTGCGGGATAGAAGTACTCGGTATTACTACTTAATTTATGTTTTCTTTTTAGTTTTTTTTTTGTTTGGGCATAACTCCGTCATTATATATAATAGAATTTTTTGTTCGAAAGGGGATGGTCCCATTTAAATTTCATATAGATCTGTTGAGGAGTTTCGGAGATAGACAACGGAACTGACATCAGCAAATCAACCGCGATTGCTGCTATCGCATAAATATGCATTGTTTACGCAATCACACAACATAACATCAGGGTTGTACACTCAAAAGGGTAACGCAGATGTATTCAGTATATAATAAAACTAAAAAAATTAAAATAAATTATCTTTATAACAAAAAAATAAACCGCCTTCACAGTACACTAAAAAGTATGAAATAACTGACACTGTTTTGAAGTCAGCGAAATATTTTCTATAAAACACATCATGCGATTTCATTCACTTCAAAACGAATACAAAACGATTAGTTATTTCATACTTTTTAGTGTAATTTGAAAGCGGTTTTTTTTTGTTAAAAAGTTTATTTTTCCTCGATGCTCTGGGGTAATTACGCCTTTTTAAGGCCTATTAGAGCCTCTATGTAGTCATACCCAAAACTATCATCCTCATACTATCAGTTTAATAATTTAATATGTTTATTAATTTCAAGTTTTGAGACCCTGCGATTTAGGATGTGATTTAGTAAGTCAGTCTAGTAAACATATTTATAGATGGATTGTACTAAACAAAATGCTCTCACTATATCCCCAACTTGCTCCCCAAAGAGACCGCTCGTTTGGTCCCAAGATTGAGGTTTGCAATTCTATTGGTGATCGGGAACCCTAAATTACGGTACGGAACACATTATCGTGTTCCGTTTGTATTGCCGATTGATACAGCGTGGTTAGTTCGGAATATGTTATTTTTATTTCGGTTTTTAGTGGGAGGACTCGCATTTGGTGAACTTTTATTGTGCGGGTATTCTAAAATTTACTATTTATATTGTATCTAGCATTTTATACTAAAGAGTTAGATGCATAATCATGTCAATTTAATTTATGCGTTAAACAAAACCTGCATTAATTTACACCTTACAGAATACCGCAGCCAAATAACTTTATGTTGTGTTCCTGCGCGTGAGTAAGGCCGCCAGAGCTCATTGGGGAGGGGGAAGGGTCGGTAACGCGTCAGTGATGCCTCGTGTGTTGCAGACGTCCATATGGCTACGGTAACCACTTACCATCAGGCGGGGCGTATGCTTATTTACGACTTAGTCGTATAAAAAAACTCATTTAGTATGAAATATGAAAAGTTAATTAAAATGAAACATGTGTAATTAATTTCTATTATTTTTATTCACAGGTAAGTTCCAGACATGCCAAACAATACAATTATATTTGTAAGTGAAACCTAATTAATGTTATTCAAGTTGAAAATAATTTATTCTTGAACGTTTAATTTATTAATTTCACGTAGAGCGATACAATGAACACATTTCTATTTAATTGTTTAGTAATTTACATTAATTTTACTACAAAAGTACATAGATAGGGCAGCATGTTTCGGTTTATACCTAATATTTAAGTTTTGAAGAGCATAAATATATTGCAATATTTGATAACACTCAACTGATTCTTCAAAAACAATGTTTTCTAAATAGCTCTAAATTCTATTTGTACCTATGACTCGGAAGCCTGAACACAATTTTTGGAAATTACTCTCTTATATACAGGTCGTTGTTTTGGTCAGCGACTCAGGATCGATAATACAAATAATACTAGTAAATATAAAGAAATACTTATTTTTTTATAATAATAAAAATAATAATTGAACTGTTTTACAAAAAACTTAAACCGACTTCAAATTACACTAAGAGGTAATCAAATCCAGATCTGATGACAATGGAACCAAACGGGAAGTGTACCCTTTCAAATAAAAAAATATTTTTCCAAATCGGTTAATAAATGACGGAGTTATCATATTCATGAGGTAACAAACATAAAAAAATACAACCAAATACTCATCCTTTTTTGAAGTTGGTTCGATTCAAAATCAAAATCAAAAAGTCATTTATTCAGTTTAGGCCCTAGTAAGGCACTTATGAACGTTAAATTGGTACATACAGTTGAATTTATCACCGGTTCGGAATACACTTAAACTGAGAAAACTCCGGCAAGAAACTCAGATTAAAAATAATATTCATTGAAAAATCATGTAAGTTAAAGTGTAGACGTAATACTCAACGGTAGTGCGAGGGATTAAAGGGGTGGGGCGATGGTGGCTTGCGCCTAGCTGTCTGTGCGCGTGCCTAGTGACCATACGTTGCGGTAATTTTAGTTCAAATTAAATAAGGTATTTCTCAATGAAGTATAATAGCGTCAGCGACTGCCAAGCGATACAAACACCATGATTAAGGTTCTGTGGTATCAGGATTCGGTGGGCGTAGTGCAGGCAATGAAACAACGTAATACTATCGCTTCGGAAAACTCCCGTATGAGGAGAAGAAGCGACGCAACAAACTCCTCATGGGCCCCGATATGTTTACTGTTATAATATTACAATTAATTAGGTAATCACTTCACTTCACAATCTTAGTCTTAACTTATAATAAGTTACAGAACCGGGTAAAACAATGATCGTACTGATCTGTGTCTAGCTCGAGAGCTTGTGAAAAACTAACTCTTACAAATACAAATACCCTCACTTTTATATGCTTTGCTATTTGCGTTATGGTCAGTGTTGCCACATCACTCAATCCTTCTACCATGATAATATTATCCAACCAATATGAATAAATATCTAGTAAATATCTAACATTCGGCCTTTCCTGACATCAAGTTTGTCCTCAAACTTCGCGTAACAAATAAAGTTATCAATATTGTAAAATAATACAGATAAATATACATCACTTTTACTCAGATCGATCCATCAACATCCACTATTCTTTTTCTCAGATGGATCCATCAACATCAGTTCACCTATCTCTAAAACTAATACTGACAGTGTATACAGACAGTTATCAACTCCAACCAAAATCAATCACCAAATATTATCTTATCTATCCCATCTTTCTATCCCATCTTTCTATATCTATCTCCTCTATCTATTTCTATCCCATCAATCTATATCTAACCCATCTATCTATATCTATTCCCCTTTTTTTTGCCGAAAGTGTAGTTTAACATTCCACAAGGTGTAAGTAGCAGTAAATAGCTAACATGCAAAAACATTTGTTATATAACATTTTAGATTAACGGTTACATTACATATGAATTAAACACGAATAAATATTAAACTCTATCTATCATTTCCCTCCTTTTCTTCTTTTATCTTCATATGAATTTGACTATAATTAAAATACAATACAACATTTTAAAATCCAAATTTCTAATAATCGTCATCTTTATGCTTATCTATTTTTTTTTTTACTTTCCTTATAATTTCTAATCTTTTCTAATCCCTTCTTATCTCTCCTAAACTTTTCTAATCTCTCCTAAACTTTTCTAATCTCTCCTAATCTTTTATCTCTCCTAATCTTTTATCTCTCCTAATCTTTTATCTCTCCTAATCTTTTATCTCTCCTAATCTTTTATCTCTCCTAATCTTTTATCTCTCCTAATCTTTTATCTCTCCTAATCTTTTATCTCTCCTAATCTTTTATCTCTCCTAATCTTTTATCTCTTCTAATCTTTTATCTCTTCTAAGCTTTTATCTTTTTTTCTAATCTTTTCTATTCTCTCTTTTTATTCAGATGGCTATATTAACATCTAATTGATTATATTCATGAGATGGCTATATCAACATCTATTAATTTTATTCAGATGGCTATATCAACATCTATTAATATTATTCAGATGGCTATATCAACATCTATTATTATTATTCAGATGGCTATATCAACATCTATTATTATTATTCAGATGGCTATATCAACATCTATTCATTTCTATCAATCAACATCTATTATTATTATTCAGATGGCTATATCAACATCTATTAATTTTATTCAGATGGCAGATTGCTATATCAACACTTAACCTCTCTTCTCTTTTTAATCGTGACTGGTCATACCAACTATTTTCTTATAAGAAGTGTCTCTTCAAATATTCATTCACGCTCTTGCTACTTAAAACTGTATATCTGTCATCATACCGCACGTCTGTCATCAAGACTGCACGTCTGTCATCAAGACTATATGTCTGACATCAAGACTGTACGTCTATCATCAAGACCGCACGTCTGTCGACAAGACTATACATATGCCATCAAGTTTCTATTTTTTTTCAATATTTTATTGAAGAAAACTGCATGTCCGTTATCAAAACTGCATGTCCGTCATCAAGACTGCACATCTGACATCAAGACTGCACGTCTGTCATCAAGACTGCATATCTATCGTCAAGACTGCACGTCTGTCATCAAGACTTTTTCAACACAAGATTTTATTGAAGAACTTATTTGCGTTTTTGTTGTCGAGTTTATAAATAAATTAATGGACATCTGCTTTCTTTTTATCACAATTAAACCTGTATCTTATCGAACCCAACTAGCGTAAATTCTATGCTTTGATACCTACATCTTATACCTCTTCTCTCTCTCTCTCAATATTATTTCATCTTATCAATGTCCTTACAAGTGTTTTATATATTTTTATAGGTACATTTTTTTTTATAAACTATTATTCCGTATGTTGCTGATGTTAAAGCGGAAAACTAAAGACTACATCGTGAAAAACATCTAAACTTCTTAATCTAAATTTCTAACCATATTTTTCACACATTATATCCACCTTTTTCTAATTCTATTTACTACTATCTACTTTCATATTCATAAATCTTTTAGTCTCAATATCACGATAATATTATGATCCAATCTTTTTTTTACTTCTATTTGCTACTATCTACTTTCATATTCATAAATCTTTTAGTCTCAATATCACGATAATATTATGATTCAATCTTTTTCTACTTCTATTTACTACTATCTACTTTCATATTCATAACTCTTTTAGTCTCAATACCATGATAATATTATAATCTAAGCGAGTCTGACCAACAATCCAACGCCGATACGGCCTCACGGTGAATCACACGTCCACGGTGAATCACACGTCCACGGTGAATCACACGTCCAATCACATTCTGGTGTGAAAAACTAACAGATATACCTGAAACCAATGAAGTCCAGCACAGTAATAGATCATTTCACTTGGCCATTTCTGCCTACATTTGCGAGCCAATTTTGCTATTAATCAATTTAGTTTGATAATTTTTCTAACGCTTACTCATATTAACCAGAGATCTAGAGTTAATTCCTACTTATCAACTTTATAAAGGGAAAATCTCGTTAATTCAAAGTAAACTAAAGTAAACTAAGTACTAATTGTGTGTTGCTTTTTGAGTGCATAGTGTTCAGATCATATAGCAGATTTTATTTCGAATGACGATGTTTCATTCAGTTCACTTGTGTGTGTGCCTCCTCCTGTCTACTTTATTTTTGCTACTTATTCTTATATCTGTGGAAACTTAATTAGCTTTCAATATCTATGTAATTATAACTTTGTTAATTAAGAACCTAGCTGTTAGTTTCCATAAGCAAATAAAATAAAATAAAATAAATCTCAGGCAGGAAGTACAGTTAAGAAACCCAAATGTAAACTTTACCAAGATCAACCAATCATAACAGCTACACCAAACACTTTGTTACACACACACTACCCTAAGGGAGAAAGCCTCAGCTTTATAGTTTTAACTTCTATAAAAGTACACCACACAAAGCTTTTGCTAACAGACTCAGACTACTCGGGCGCCAACGCTCATTTTTAACGAGCTGCGACTACTAATCTTCTGCGCAGTTAACGTCAAGAAAACGAATTTGAACTCTACATCGAACTCTACATCGAACTCTACATTGACTACATTGACCTCTACATGGACCTCTACATGGACCTCTACATGGACCTCTACATGGACCTCTACATGGACCTCTTCATGGACCTCTACATGGACCTCTACATGGACCTCTACATGGACCTCTACATGGACCTCTACATGGACCTCTACATGGACCTCTACATGGACCTCTACATGGACCTCTACATGGACCTCTACATGGACCTCTACATGGACCTCTACATGGACCACTACATGGACCTCTACATGGACCACTACATGGACCTCTACATGGACCTCTACATTGACCTCTACATTGACCTCTACATTGACCTCGTAACTTGAACTCGTAACTTGAACTCGTAACACGTAACTTGAACTCGTAACACGTAACTTGAACTCGTAACACGTAACTTGAACTCGTAACACGTAACTTGAACTCGTAACTCGTAACTTGAACTCGTAACTCGTACTCTTAAAACTAACTTGAACTCTAACTTGAACTCTAACTTGAACTCTAACTTGAACTCTAACTTGAACTCTAACTTGAACTCTAACTTGAACTCTAACTTGAACTCTAACTTGAATTCTAACTTGAACTCTAACTTGAACTCTAACTTGAACTCTAACTTGAACTCTAACTTGAACTCTAACTTGAACTCTAACTTGAACTCTAACTTGAACTCTAACTTGAACTCTAACTTGAACTCTAACTTGAACTCTAACTTGAACTCTAACTTGAACTCTTACTCTAAAGGGAATTCTAAAACGAACTGTAAATCGAACCCTTAATAGATCTAAATTGAACTGTAAGTTGAACCCTTAATTGAACTCTAAATTAACTGTATTGAACTCTAAATTTAACTCTAAAGTGAATTCTAAATTGAACCCTTAATTTAACTGTACATTGAAAATGATACAAGTCTTTAGAACCTTGAATTAAATTGGGAATAGTGTGAATACTGGAACCGCTTCATACGCCCAGAAGAACTGAACTATTAAAATAACTCATAAATCTATTTTTTTTTTAAATTAAGTACCTATTTCTTGTGAATTTAATATTAATATCTCTAAATAAATTATGTACGATTTTAGATTTTTAGTTGTTTTTGAGATTCTTCATGGCAAACCCTTACCAGCAAGTTCTAAATTATTCAAAAGAATCATGATATCTGTTCTATTATTTTTGTATAAGCTGTAAGTTTTTTTTAAATACGTTAAAATAAAATCACTAATATTTACTGAAAAATTAACAGTGTTATTTTCGTTAATTAGAAATTGTTTCTCAGGAAAAACATGTTGATCAGGTACTTGAGACTATAAGTTTGTCGAATGAGCTACCTATTACCACCATTATAGTCATGTATATATCTAGCAGTCAGCTATGTATTCAATTTAAAAATAATTATCAAAATACTTTACAATTAAAACCAGAAACACAGTTTTAATAGTTCGGGAGCCTATGGATTCAAAAATAAGCTGTAATGTTGTATGCCAATAAATTATATTTTTTGCAAAATGAAGAAACTAATCGGAGTCATATATAACTTTTTATAACATATATTCTATTATCACTTTGTTACAATTTTTATTATGACTCGAATGTTACTTGAAATAAATGTATTTTATTATTTTATTTATTATTTTATTTATTATTATTATAACACACTCAAATAAAATTTACCACTAACTTCATTCCACGTTTGCTACTTCAGATTAACCCAGCACGGTAGTACTTATTCAAAGTTAATTAATTCAATACAAAACACTAAAATATAACAAAATATTTTTGTTATCCGGGTTGTAGTCCGGTACATGAACCGACTCAAGTCTCAACCTTAAAACATTGTCTTTTGAACGTCCTATAAATATTTCATATCTATCTCTGTGTCAATAGATCTGGGGGAATTCTTTCAACAAAATACACTTATGGAGCAACCGGCAAAATAAGGAGAATCACCCAACTAGTTTTTATCGCACAATTAGTGAATAGTAATTCATTTTAAAACTTATGTTTTTACAAAGTATCTTCCTTCCTTCCTTTCTAGGATATATATCATATTAAATTGCTACACCCTATTATAGGGTCATATGTATAGAATTTTAAATAGGTACCCAACGTACCTATACATATTGTAATAAATAATTGAGCTTACACTATACTTTTAACCAATTAAATCTAGCTAACTTGACTATATTTTCAACAATAATTAAATTATTTAACCGTTCCCCAGATATTTTCACAATCTATTAACAATCAACATGAAATCGACTCACCAGATAAGTGTTCAGGCAATTTGTATACACCAACATGCAGGCACCACTATATGTACATCAGATAGCCACTCGCATGGCACACCCGGCGCCAACTTGTGTCACTGGTCGCTACCAGCATGAACTATACTGCAAGCGTGCCGCCCGCGCCGTCATCGATCTATTATTCCGTCTAACATTCGTGTATTGGCACGCGCATTTCACAACCACCCACAAATGCACTTATTTTAAGGTATCAAATCACTTGATTAGACTTTATTCTTTCGTTCGTTACTTGTTCAAAGTTCTCAGGAACGTAGTCTTTTCAAACTATGTGGAAACAATCCAAGTACGGTTTTCATTGCCTCTCTTTATCCCAATTTCTGATAATAGCGTCAGCGACTGCCAAGCGATACAAACACCATGATTAAGGTTCTGTGGTATCAGGATTCGGTGGGCGTAGTGCAGGCAATGAAACAACGTAATACTATCGCTTCGGAAAACTCCCGTATGAGGAGAAGAAGCGACGCAACAAACTCCTCATGGGCCCCGATATGTTTACTGTTATAATATTACAATTAATTAGGTAATCACTTCACTTCACAATCTTAGTCTTAACTTATAATAAGTTACAGAACCGGGTAAAACAATGATCGTACTGATCTGTGTCTAGCTCGAGAGCTTGTGAAAAACTAACTCTTACAAATACAAATACCCTCACTTTTATATGCTTTGCTATTTGCGTTATGGTCAGTGTTGCCACATCACTCAATCCTTCTACCATGATAATATTATCCAACCAATATGAATAAATATCTAGTAAATATCTAACAAGTAATAGTATTCAATGGAATTAAGGCCATTTTTGGAAAATGTATTTATTTATTGTACTACCGCCCCTGGGTCGCTCATTGCCGACAAAAAAACATCCTGTATCACGCAATGCAAACACTTTCCACTGACCACAACTAAGCAAACACCAAGAAATTTCATATAATCTAATGCGAAAATGATTCGTGTCCTCCCATCCCTATTCAACCCTGCACTGCATACACTTTTCCAATAAGGCACGGAGTGCACTCTCGATCCCCTCGAACGGCTACATGTGTTTCATTTGACACAATATGGCTCAGTCAACCCTCAGACATGCTAAGAGGGCCCTAAGAGGCCCTCCACACCCTCTGGGAGGCGATTCAGGGAGCAATCCGTGCGTGAGGGTCTGGAAGGTTCGCACTGAAAAGGTTTTCGAATTGTGTACTTAATGCGCTTCCTGGGGTGGGATTTTGGTTTTAGGGTTCGTCGTTAAGGTCCCATTTCATTGTATTGTGATTATTACTTAAGTGAAAATAGGAAAATATGGACAGATTCAAAGTCAGTGAGTCTGGGAGCAAATGATAACTTTAAAAAAACCGTTAAAAACTTATTCAGAGAATAGAGTGTTTCCTATACCTAAAAAATGCCAGCCAAAAGCCATTTATTCAATTCAGGCCCTAGTAGCTTAAATTAACCCGTTGGTTCTCGCGTGGGACGCGCGTACATAACAATTGATGTCAT
The DNA here is from genome assembly GCA_951394255.1 of Polyploca ridens. Classification (NCBI taxonomy): domain Eukaryota; kingdom Metazoa; phylum Arthropoda; class Insecta; order Lepidoptera; family Drepanidae; genus Polyploca; species Polyploca ridens. The sequence continues at coordinate 2,844,198 of OX596268.1, forward strand.
TGTTATATTTTTAACCGCGGGCCAAGCGATTAAAAGACTTATGAAAGTCAAAGCTACTGAAGTTACCACCAGTTCGTAAGTCGACCTTCAACTGAAAAGAACAGCCGAGAAACACGGCAAGATACATATTTTAAATATTTTTTGAAAATGTTGACTATTTTTTCCAAACTGACTAATCAGTGCATAAAAAATTCAACGCTTTGATATTCATAAAAGCTGTATTAATTATTAAATATTAATACGGTGATTTAAATACACGGTAAAGTTATTGCTAACGCTGGTTCACATTTAAGAAAAAATAACTGAATTTACATATCATTAGTCAGCATTCGAGAATATAGTTATTTATTCATACTGATTATATCAAAGATTTCATATACAAGATAATACGAGGCAGATCGGATGAAAAAAAATGTATGGAGTTGGAGCCGATTAATGATAATATCTTGATATAATATACTTGAAAACATTCCAATGAAAAAATACGTAATTTACCTGTGAAACGTATAATTTTGTGGGTTATTTCTTTCGTACTTACGTCATGCCCACGTAACAAGTCACAATGTCTATAACATACGATATTCTAGTTTTATTTGCACGATCCTATTTATTTTGTGAAAATGTGAAATCACACCTAAGTTATAGTACGTGCCAGTAAAGATGAGACTTGACCTACCACGTGTTTGACGCTGGCTGCTAATATCAGTCCTTTCATTTAATATTCCTTTGTATGTATTTGTTTTGAAGAACTTCATTAGTTATTTAAGTAATACGGCTCGAGACACGCCTGCGACTAACGACCATTAGTAACAAAGCTGGAACATATTTGCGACACAAATAAAAGGCGTAAGTGAAACATCAATCGATGGAGTTAGGCTTGGGGCAAACGGGGCGACTTTGTTACTTGGCAAATAAATTGTAGCTAATTAGATTCATCATCATCATCGTCATAGCCTATGGATGTCCACTGCTGAACATAGGCCTCCCCCATTGACTTCCACTTTAAACGGTTTTGGGTCGCTTGCATCCAGCGGTGCCCAGCGACACTGACCAGGTCGTCGGTCCATCTGGTGGGAGGGCGTCCCGCTCGGCGCTTTCCAGTACGTGGTCGCCACTCGAGAACCTTTCTTCCCCAGCGGTTTTCGGCTCTTCGAGCAATGTGGCCCGCCCATTATTAAATAGATTACTCTTCTAAAAAATATTTTTCCTTGTTTGCAGTTTGTTTCCTTTATAGCATTTGTTTAAAAATACACTTTAAGCTCGTAGCTATCCCGTAAAAAATTAATGTACTCCTACTTTTGCCAAATGCTTCTGTTCTGAGCCGATCGCATTCAGGTCTTTTCATTGATCTCCTCGATGTCATTTACCCATCTGGTTACTGGTTTGCTAACGCTGTGCTTTCTCATTCTTGGTGGTATTTAACCATTGCATTAAACCCTTTTCAAAGACCATATTTCATTAGTAAAAAATTCATTAGAAAATTAAAATAAATTTCAGTCTCACTCCCTCGTCGCATAATCGCAGGTCTATAGACAACCTATTCTGTCGTCGTATAAATTAATCCGAGCACAATCCATTGCACTCCATAGTTCGATGTGTGACAAAGCAAATATTCACACTTGTACAATAAAACTACCATTCCGGCCATTAATTGAGAAGACAGGGTGAAATTTGTATCGTTCCATAGACTAGATTAAGATTATTTGAGCAAGTTGCTGTATTTATATATCGGGTCGATATGATAAAGAATAAGATATGACTTTACTGTCGAAATTTTTGTACGTTGCCCTTTCATGTTAGGTCTAACATATATTTAGGCCCCAAAAAGAAATTAGTAGGTAGTTCATATGTCACCATAAAAATAAATGTATTGTTGTTGAAACCTGTAAATAATGACAAATTGATTGGAATGTCTATAGAGTCCCTAAGTCTACAAAATTACGACACAGCTCAAAATAGTCAGTTGACGTGTTCCGACCGCGACATCCGCGACAATAAATCGCACTTGCGTCGCCCGAGTATATTATTTATTTGGAACCAATCAGGACCGGATTCACGTTGAATTGGCCTTAGGGCAAGAGCCCTATTCTTCTATTCATTTACCATCTAACATGGAGCATAAAGATCATACGTTTTAGAATATGATGGAATATAATTATGTGATATTTTATTGCTAAAATAAGCTTACACTGGTGCCGATTCTGTTGTAAATCGCACTAAACTAATTTTAGTCACATCTCATCTTGTTCTTACGAACATTATTGAAAAAGGATAGAACATGTTTTAAGTTGTCAAATTAATCTTTGCCGTCTTATTTTGCGTGTATTTAGGCGTAAATACACGCAAAAAAAACACTCGGTTTAAACAACAGCTTGTCCTTCGACAGAGGTCTCCTCTAAAGATTTCCATGTCTTTTGCAATTCTAGTCCATTCTGGGCCGGTTACTCTTCTTTAGGTCTTCTTTCCAGCGTTTCATTTGTCGGCCTTTATTCCTTTTGCCATCCCTGGGGTACCAATCTGATATTAGTCTAGTCCATTTTGTAATTTTCCTCCCTTAACATGTCTTAATAATCCATAGTAAATAATTACAAGTACTTTTAATTTGAAATCAAGACTGTCGATGTCAAAGCAAGAACTTCAGTCCACGTTGCCCCATCCCAAATTGGCCCTGGAACCATTGTTTTATTTATCGGATACGGGTTACTGTTGAATGGCGAATTTTTTACATCAGGGACGAGTGGAATAAATTAAATCAATGACATAATTGTTTACATAAAATAAACATTTGTATGCCCGTCTGAGTACGTCCATTAATGATGTGAAGTCTTGAGTGTTGCTTATTATTTTTAGGGATCTGTATACAAAGGGTTTATGTTAGGGTTGTCAATTTCAAAGTAAATGAGAGTATAATTGGGAAAGTTATTTTCTGAGATTACAAGATATACGAGAGCCTAAGTTTTTTTTATTAAGTATGAAATATTACCACTGAAACATTTTTTTTTTATAATAAATTTTTCTGTGAGGTTGCCTATCTTGCATGAAATTGTTATAATTTCATACAAACCAAATTTAAAAAAAAAAAGATTTTTTTTTAATTTTCAATTATAGATAAAAATCTACAGATAAACTGTGTCTCAACTAGTCTACCTCTACCATTTGTAATCAATCGTAAAGACCAAGCTCCCAGGTATTCGTAGTACCTACATATCTCCCGGATAGTATATTTATCGTCCTTCTGTGTAACGCCGCAAGCAATTTACTACCTGAGACCACGAATACCCGAGTATAAGTGTCGATGGACACATTTCTCATGTGTGATGGATAAATAAACACTATTTGTGTAGGGTTGGTACTTTTGATAAAGTAGAAATTTGTAATTAGAAAATGTATCAACACCAGGGAGCCAATTCTGCTAAAATGTCATACTGATACGATTCTATTGAAATTCCATTATCATTGAGCCGATGTGCGCAGTCTACTAATTCATAATGGTCTCATAATTCATGAAAATAATTTTAGTACATTAACTTTCAAAACTGACAACTAAAAGATCATTGTGGCACGATTGTAGTTTCAGTGGAAAATCATCGGAAAGCTATTATACATTATGACGCTATTGTGTTAGTAGACTACCAAAACTGTAAAATGTGTCAATGTTGACACCACTGATAGTTCACAATTGTAATAGCAGACTTGGGACCCAGATCGGATACACGCGGCGAAAAAACATTTTAACACACATAGATTTGGATGCCTATGGGGTAGACCCCCTAGGTTTCTCAGCCTTTAAAGTGGGCAACTCATTTCACGCTGCCATTTTTACGTTTTTTTTATATTGAAAGGCTTGGCTTTCACCTCATGGTAAGCGTCGTCATCCTTGTTTCATTCCATCATCGCCATCTTCAGATTGGATAGTTTTGAATTCAGTTATAGGTTAAAATCAAAAATGCAAAAAAAAGTATATTAAAGTTTAACACGAGTCAAATATGTGTATTTTCTTTTACATATAAAACAAAAGACAAAACATTTGACAACTCTCATCCAATCGAAACACACAAACTTTCAACTAACCACCGCCGCCCATCAATCCCAACCCTAATTCCGTCTGTCTACGGAACCCGCTAACAATTTGTTACGTGGCAACCCTGTTCGAGCCTCATTTGAATCACTCTATTGTAAATTGGAGGTCGATGACTCCAACCCTCTAGGGTTAAAATATTAGTTTTATTATCTATTTTTTGGGCGTATCATACCGATGTTTAAATTCGAATGTTATAATTTTGACTCAATAAAGGCTGAAGAAATTTTGACAATACTCAAATTCAAAAAGCATTTATTCAATTTAGGCCCTGATAAGGCATTTATGAACGTTAACAAATGGCTCTACACCGGTTCCAAATACAACTTGAACTGAGAAGACTCCGGCAAGAAACTCAGCAAGTCTTTTTTTTTTACTAGACACACTTGCCCCCTGGAAAAATATTGGAATCGTCTTGGTATCAAATTATAACGTAAATAAAATAGTACTTTAATTTAATTACCTTCCTGAAATAGACAAATCCGGAAGCGAAGCCTCCAAATTACTATCATGGTCAATAAACAATTTCGGAAAGCATCCCATTCACTCGTCTATTGACGGACTCTCGAGAACAATAAAGGCGGCCATTCAATTGCAAATAGTCGCATCCGTCAAACGCTCCGACCGTTTGTTTTGTCGCATGTGACACTTGTATAATCGCTTCGGTAGATGTAATATATCGCTTTGTTAGTCATTACGTCCATATTGATGATACTACTTTGATCTTAAGTTGGGAATAGAATTGAATCTTGTATTTGTGCTCGTTGATTTTAATTAGTTCGTTGCATAAAACGTTTTAAGAAAAAATATTTCGATATTCTTTATTTGAATTTATTATTTTGAAATTGGAAGGTATGTAACTGGCACTAAATTGAATAAAAATATATAATTTTAAATCTGATATCATGCGTTCGGTTTTTTTTAAGAATGCCATTTGAATTTAGAATGTTAAGTGCAGTAACTTTTTTATATTGGTGTAGGATTTTTAAGTCTTTGATTCTTAAGAATGGATTTACTTTATTTCAGTTAAAAACCTGTCTAAGTTTTTTGATAATGTCTTGATAACGTTCCTTAGAGTCGCTGGGCGCCGCTGGATGCAAGCGGCCCAGAACCGTTCGAAGTGGAAATCAATGGGCTGATGGGAGGCCTATGTTCAGCAGTAGACATCCATGGGCTGATATATGATGAACGCTCCTTAATAAGTTACATGCATTAGTTTCTATGCAGTATTTGTAAATTTATTGCACTATTATTGCACGTTTTTGTGATCTTCCTTCATATCTTAAAATTTTAACCTGAAACTTCTAGACATCCAACGGATAAATTATTAAACTCTAAGCCAACATGCACGGCAATCTCATCTCGAGTACTGAGAATATTATAAAAAGATTTACCTCTTTGTGAAGGAAAAATCATTTAAAAATGTAATCCCTACATCATAATCGGTACCCGTATATGGGATAAGTAATAGGGTTTTGCCATGACAACGTAACACACGGAACATTAAAATGAGAAATTAGGTGTGGGGTCTGATGTACTTGTGTGTCTTCCAGAAGATCTACTACAAATAAAATTGGAGCAAATCTGCGTTGTTAAACATTTTTCGTTAGATTTTTTGAACAAATTAGTATGTTGTGCACTATATCTAGCCGTTGTGCACTATATCTAGGCGCTGAAACTTGGTCCTTAAGACTGCAAGATCGCCGGAAAATCGACGCACTGGAAATGTGGTGTTGGAGACGCCTCCTGAAAATTCCGTGGACGGCCTTTCGTACCAATAACTCGATCCTCAAGGAGCTTCGAATAACAGATAGGCTTTCGTCGACTGTGCACTGTGCAGCTTCGAATTTTTGGTCACATCTCCAGAAACGAATACTCGATGGAGAGACTTGTTGTCCAGGGTCAGGTTGAAGGCAAACGATCTCGTGGCCGATCACCCACTCGTTGGACTGATCTTATCAGGACGGTAACCCAATCTACCATGGTACAGTGTTCTCGCAGCGCTACGAACCGCCATAAATGGAGAAGCATTGCAAAAGCAGTAACCCAAGTAAAGGAGAACATTGACGTTGAAGACCCTCCATGTACACCATCTTTTCAACCACGACCACTCTGAGAAGAAGATATCTAGCCGTGTATCTAGGCGAAAATAAAAAAAAGTGTGAAACAAATTCAGTAAAAGCCTCCGAAAAACAGCATTTTCGCAAAAAAATTACCTGAACTTTGGCCATATCTAATGTACCTATAAATTGTAAAAGTAAAGAAAACATTTAGATACCAGGCTTGCAAATGTATTGGACATTCTAAATAACTAACTTTTTTTTCAAAAACTTGTAAGTTATTTCACAAGTTTTATGATATGCGAAATCATGAATGACGACCTAGCGAAGCGGCCGCGAGTGATCAGCGGAATTTACCGACTGATAACCGACGGCTCTGATGCTGTCTCTCTTTTTTCGCAGTCAAACATTACGTTGGATGAAACAATAAGCTTTTAGACTATGCTTGCGTTGAAGTTGCGCCGGCCACAGAGGGCCGCCTTAATATTTGAAAACGATGATCGGACTTTCGTGTATCGTTGATCCATAGTATCGCACTCCATTTTCAAATCAAACGTAAATCGTGTTTCGAAATTCGAATCGCAGATAGCAGTACAATGAACAGATTGCTTTATCGTACAAGTCTTGAGCTCACATCGCCACTTCACTTGTAATCCGATGTTTGAAGCACGGCTTGAGTGTCCGCCCACTGGCCCGTAAGTCTCCTGAACTCCGAGTTCCTCTCCTGAAATCCTTTAGTCTTTTACTGAAATATTGAATTCAGTGAAACACTCTGAAACTATGCACATATGTGAAAACTTTACGTTTTAATGTTAGCTTTGGCTTTAACATTTTTGCTGGGAAGTTTTCTGTTCGTGTACATGTTACGAGAAAAAGGTAATACTACTGTAGTGCCCATCTGATATGGCTTACCGATGTACCTGCGCAGAAGATACATTTTCAAAGCGCGGGAAACGCTATTGGTCGGCAGCTGCCGCCATGTTAGCGCGTGCCGTGCGGCGGGGCGTGACTTGCGAGTGAGACGGAACTAACAGCTGCACTGTATTATGAACCTTATAGTAGTGATCTAAGATTGATTGTAAGTTTTAAGCATTCTTTCGTTAAGGCTGCGTATAAAGCAAAATAACAATCTTAGAATTGAAATTTACCCAAGTAAATAGTATTTAAATGAAAAAATATTTTTATATGGGTATTTTCATTATACAGTGTGATTCGGAATGCCTATTTTATGCCGAAATCTGTGGATAGAATATAGCATTACCAATAATCCTGAAAAGTTTCAGTAGTCGTAGTACTACTAATACGGAGTTATAACGATTCGAAAAATATTGCGTAAAAGCGCTGCCTCGCGTTGGTAACAACCCTGATCAGCTGTTTTTCTGACACTATCTGACTTATGGGAGTATTGCACTTGACCTTGACATTAACATCGATTTCTGTCAACCAATAGTAACGTTACCAGGCGACCATTTTATTTCTTAAATATGGCCGCCTGAATCCGTCTAACAATAAGTCAAGCCACTTCATAATATTGCAATTATGGTTCCGTAGGTAAAGGTTTTTGTTATTGATTACGTATGAAACTTTTTTATTCCAATTTTCATCATTGCGGGTATGTATTAGTGTCGCCTAATGATATTAGTTTAATGAAAATTTTAAATAGCCATAACAAAATTTCAAAAAACATGTTTGAAAAGTTTATCAAAGTCTGTTGATGATGATGATGCCGGAGCGAAAGCTACTTCTTACAATGACGAGACTAAGGCCTTAGTTCACCATTACTTGTTTGCGACAGGGATGGTACGATTGATAAATGAATGTTAGAACGATGAATGTAATGTTAAAAAAAATGTTTTTGATTTTGTAGCGTTTTGGCTGTTTAATAATGCTATTAAGCTGCAGTAACTAATAATAAATAAATAAATGCAACCACAGCCACCAGGCCACGTTGCCAGTTGCAGGACTCATTCAATATTACTTAATGCATAATTTTATTTGAAGTTTTCATCAATGATTATGGGTATCATAATAGGTATACGGTTTTTTTTACCTTTTTGGTTGGGAACCCTAAAAATAGTTTTTAATAGTTCCATTACCGAAAGCTGGCAGGTCAGGTGGTACGTCTGAGCCATTGGAAAAGTAAATGATTGACACAAGCGACATTTAGAAATAAAATATTAAATATTGTAGAAATCTAGAACTTTAAACCAAAATTCCAAAATGTCGTTTAGATGCGTCAGAGGATCCTGGCTGCTTTCGTGACTGTGACACCAGATATGTTAAAGAATACGATGAAATCAATTTCACGGCGTGCATGATATAAGTGGGTGAAGTAAAAGGCTGGTATTTACATTGATAGTGACAATAGTGATTGATTACCTACAAAGTTGACAAAATTTTAAGTAATACTGATTTAGGAAAGTGCAATAATAAGAAAATAATTTGAAGCGAGCTATAAGACTAAAGGTAAGACAATCAAGTATTCGGTCTGCATCACGGTGTTGTTATGTCAATTGTCGATAGGCGGGAACGGGATTACGAGGTCCGCCATTTTTATTTATGATACACATGCTCATTAGGGTTGACACATAATGATTTGGTTGATTATTTTATTTTATTTGTATGGAAATATTTATGTGCTATTTTCCGTTGTATAATATTGTTTTTACGTTTTAAATAAGGTATACTTCAATACCCTTTCGGCCTAAAATAGACATTCGGAATCACCCTATATACGCGAGGGTTCTGCCTGAGCAAAAACATAATGGAATGAAATTTCCTCGATAGAAAAACATAATGGAATGAAATTTCCTCGATAGAAAAAAATCACAAAGCTACCTCTAATAATAATGAATTTTCGGTTTTATTCGTTCATGGTGTATCTAATTAAGACAAAAATTCGATAAATAATATCACTAACATATGACCTAGGGCTGCTACTAACGATTTTTTAAAATATTCTATACTTTACGAGTTATTTAGATAAGAAGCGCTTCGTTCATTTTTGTGCCGCGAAACACGCTATCTCCATCTCATCTGCACGCGAAGATTAGACATAAGTTTGTTTCATCTGACATTGCGATATTTTTTTGGCTTGGTACGCACTCTTAATCTTCGGGGTTATTTTCTGTGCGAACGAAGATGATTCACGACGCGCCATGTCAGTTGGGTACTACTGTACATACTGGAATAAATAGTAAAAAATAATATTCGAATATAGTTTTTTTTTTGTAGTTGTTTAAAAATGGAATAAAAATTTCGTTTCTTAATCTATCATCTTATTATATTATAAAAAAAATTATAAAATTGTACATATTGTTGTTCTTACCCTTTCCTAATGATCTTAACCTATGAGAGTAAGAGACGTGTCTTATTTGTAATATAATATAATAGACACTCTTACAGCTGCCATCTGTCAAAAGTTTGTAAATAAAATATCCATTTAATTCATACAAACTTATCAATCTTCAAAACTCTTGACAGACGAAAGTCAAGGGTGGATATCTTGAAGTAATTTCATTAGTTTGTGCCCTTTATAACCTTAGAACACAACTTTTATATTGCTAGATAGCTCAGCTCGTTATATTCTAGTCAGGGTTGGATTTCTTGAAGGAACTTTTCACAGATTAAAAAAAAAAAAAAAAAAAAATTACATATAGTATAATTGTACTAAATTCAATGGTATTATAATAGAGATATGCTACCCTCATACTAAGCGACGTTCAGTTATTGTTGAATTAGGTGAATGCGATAGATAATACGGAACGTATGGTACAGAAAGAGATAACTATATGTAGCCGCTAAGCAAAATTACGACATTTGTCTGCAACAATTAGCGTGCGTTAATGCGATATCTACCTCTTTTTAATATAATATCATTGACTAAATTATACTATTTGTACTATTTTTTTAATTTTTTTTAATATCTGTGAAAAGTTTTAATAAGCCTTCCATTTCTATCTATTAATATATTTGTATGTATACCTAGCTGTAAGTTTTCCTTTGAGAATAAAAATAAAATAAAATAATTGTGTGATGTGTAGTATGTAGTATCGTAATGCCATTATACTACGCGAAAATACCATAATTTTACCTTTAGATCAATGGACTACCGTTATTGGTTGAAATAAATTAAAAAATATTACTTCAATTACGAAATAAAGTTGTAATAGTTGTTGTAAGTAGTTGTAGTAAATCGCTCTATTGACTCCTGATACTTTCATGCGATGCTGTAAAAGAAAGTAAATGTACCTAATGTGTATTGAATTTATTCCATCTGACGACAAGCTACGTCGTGTCAATGCCAAAGACGAAGTTCCGATTGACGAATTAGCTGAAATAAACATCGTCTTGCCTCAATTTGGTTAATTTGGGCAATAACAATAAAACTAAAATTTCCTTCCATTGCATTTTTATTTAAATTAAGGCGGCCCACTGTGGCCGGCGCAACTTCGACGCAAGCATAGTCTAAAAGCTTGTTGTTTCATCCAACGTAATGTTTGACTGCGAAAAAAGAGAGACAGCATCATAGCCGTCGATTATCAGTCGGTAAATTCCGCTGATCACTCGCGCTCGCTTCGCTAGGTCATCATTCATGATTTCGCATTCATAAAACTTGTTCCAGGAGTATACTTCTTGTGAAAAAATCTTACAAGTTTGTGAAAAAAAAGTTAGTTATTTAGAATCTCCAATACATTTGCAAGCCTGGTATCTTAACGTTTTCTTTACTTTTACAATTTATAGGTACATTAGATATGGCCAAAGTACAGGCAAAAACGCTGTTTTTCGGAGGCCTTTACTGAATTTGTTTCACACTTTTTTAAAATTACGCATAGATACAAGGCTAGATATAGTGCACAAGATACTAATTTGTGCAAAACATCTAACGAAAAATGTTTAACAACGTCATAATAAGTACAGGGGTTTTGTATGAAAAGTATGACGAATTGAGTCCTCTTAATAACAAAATGGACGAAAAGCTAAACGTAGTATTATTTTCGACAAGTAGTAGGTATAATTTTATTTTCCATAGACAGTAATTTTCTGGGGGTCTGAATCCAACCCTGATTCTAGTTATTCTAGTATTTCACATCTGGCTGTATTCAATGATTTGTAGAAGTTTCGCGTGTTTAATACTATCGTTCAATAGTTTCAAAGAATCCTTTTTGATTATGCTTTGGAGTTTTTGAAAGATTATTTTGTACTCAATCTAAACTTAGTTTGTTGGCGAAATGAATGCACTCTAATAATAATTATATATTTATGTACTTAACAGTTTAAATAAAACTGTAATGTATGCAGGTAAGGTGTTCTTTTAATTGCTATGGATATGTGATCTGAGTTACTCCAGCTTTGCTCTGTGTACAAAAAAAAACTGATCGAATCGGGGATCGAATCCACGTGACGGAATTCTAACTCTGACCACTGGGCTATGTCTTATGGTACGTCTACGCTTACGCTTATTCTTGCTCCGCGTAGATGCACCTTTATATATCTTACCATCTGTGTGACACGTAACTGCTTACCATCAGGCGGGCCGTATGCTTGTTTGCCACATAAGTGGTATAAAAAAAAAAAAACGGAAAAACGCGTTTTCCCATAGATGAGATCATGTCCCCAAATAGCTTTCATCGATCGTTACAGTCGTTTTCGAGATCTAAAAACATGTATACGTTTAATAGTATAGGATATATACTCAAAGCTAGGCTAGGGTTTCAAAATAAACATTAAAATAAATAAAATCTACCACAAGTAATAAACCGTTTTTGTTAAAAATTTCATTTTTAATACAAGCTTTTTTTGGTGACTACTTTTTGTTGACTGTGCTTGCATTGTCATCCAATATACTTATGTATATCATTAGCTGTTCGTGCCCGGCGTCACCCGGGTTCCGGATACATTATTGGAGTTTTGGGATCCTTGGGATCCCTATTTTTTTTGGAAATATAGCCTATGTTACTCAGTGATAATTTAGCATTCTCCCGGTGAAAGAATTTTTCATATTTGGTCAGTAGTCAAATCTTCTCTCTTTATTATTAGTGTAGATATCAAGTTAATCCGATCATTGGAAGTGGGTGAGATTTGATATTCAAGATTCCACCTGAACAAACATACCATACATTGCAAGTTAAATAAAAGCTTGTAAAAACCTACATACATTACTATACAACATGCAACTTGCAAGCAATTGTCGATTTCCACGTTTAATTTATCGCGCCTCAACCGAGCACCTTCGGGAGAGGACGGGAGACTTCGTGAAAAATGTGGACTCTCCCGTTAACTGTAAAACATGGAACAGGGTGGGAATGTGCTCGGTAGTAAGTGCAAGACAAGTGTTGCGTTATTTTTCATTTCGGTCCAACTTGGTATTTTAGATGTCGTTGAGGAAATGCGATTGTAGGTGAGCCATGTTTCATCTGCTTGCTTGGGGGATTGTGGTGATAAAAACTTTATTTATAAAATAATATACAAAAATAGACTAGGATCTCCTCAGGAATAGTATAAAATATTATTTGTAGTAGGCACTAGGTCATCATCAGCCTGTGGTCGTCCACTGCTGGACATAGGCCTTTCCCAGTGTTCGCTACATCTTCCGGTCCTCCACTTTTCGCATCCACCTACCGCCCGCCAAGGTTCGCAAGTCATCGGTCCACCTAGCGGGGGGGCGTCACACGCTTCGCTTGCCTGTGCGTGGTCTCCAGTCAAGAACTCGTTTACCCCATCGGTTATCCGTTCTGCGACAAATATGGCCTGCCCACTGCCACTTCGGCTTGCTTATTCTCAGAGCTATGTCGGTCAATTTAGTTCTCCGCCGGATCTCATCGTTGCGAACTCTGTCCTTGAGAGAAACCCCGAGCATAGCACTTTTCCAGGAACTAGGTCACAAACCCCAAACTCTTCATAATACCCGGAGATTTTGAATTGATTAATCATGGCGCTCGTGGTGAAGCTTGATAAGCCGTTCTTAATCGGTCGGCAAAGTTAAACAACCAACCATGTGGACGGTATCCAGATGGGTGACCGTTTCCGTGCTTCGGAAGGCACGTAAAGCCGTTGGTCCTGGATATCAATTAATTGTGATAGTCGTTAAGTTAGTTGGAGGCCTCCTAGGTGGCTTGGAAACTCCAACAGTAGGTTGACCACTAGCCTACCTCCGGAGTATTTGCCCATTCCCTTTCACCCTCGTTTGTAAAAGGAGGTCCGTGCTCAGCAGTAGGACATGATGAATCCTGGCGCCTGAGGCCTTTTAAGAACCAAGAACGGATCTTTACCAAAATTATGTTCATATAATCCTCTGAGACCACAATTCAACCGTATATTTCGACAATTGGGATACATTTTCATTCGCCAATTCTTTTCATAAGTACAGCTCCATAAGTTTCTTGCTTCGTGTAATACCTCACGAGACAGCTCTTTATCCGTGGCTCCGTAGCGCAGGTGCCAGGGTACACCGCATACGTAACAAATCAGAAGCTTTGTAAGCATACAAATATTATCAGTTATTTTCATAGTTGATATTGATTCAAAGTTTTATTTGGTCAACTTATTTTCATCTGTTAACAAATAAATTAAGTATACAAAAATAATAATAAACACCACCCTAAACTAAACCTAATCATTAAAAATAAAATTATTCTAAATCCGTGCCAGTGGGTAACGTTCCCAGAATACTGGCAGCATTGCCACGTTGTATGGCAATGCTAAGCTGCTGACCGAAGTATAAGCCAGCATCCTGGGAACGTGTTGCCTCAATTAGACGCGCTGCAATTTCTTTAGTATATTTTTTAGCACTCGGTCCCCACGGCCCCAACAGTTCGACCCCCAAAAGGCGCAAATACTACACTATCAAGGGTAATATTTGCGCCTCTTAAGGCCCTTAGCTGATTGGGCAGCCGCGCCAGCCTTATTTTGAGTCAAAGGAAGATGAGATAATATGGATTTAGGATTTATAGGCTCTTCAATGTGACAAACAAAAGTCCATGCTTGTTAAATCTTGGAGGAGTTAGAGCAAATGCTTTCTGTTTTCTAGTTATTGAAAAAGAGACATAATTTTATGATTCAACTATCTTTCCGCGCCACGGTCACATTTTTGAAGATATACCTGTATGCAAAATTCCATAATTCTAACCAAATCAGCTTAGGCTGTACGTTGAAAGATCAGCCAGGACAAGTTTGTTTATATATATGTATAGAAGGGTATTTATAGTTTCTAGTTTGTTCTATAATCTGAGAACCATCACAGAGCTTGCCTTCGACGCCGCTCTGAGAGAACACTCGGATTGTTAGGGCAATACAAATGAAACAGACATTTTAGTCGCGGTTACTCACACCACTCGCCTCACTGGGGAAACTCAGGAAATGTAAGGAATTGTTGGCTACATTCTCCTTCGATTCGTGTTTATTTGACAGTAAATTAGGTATTGGTTACGTAAGCATTTGTTTTGTATCTAATACCTTGTCCTAAGTGTTGGTTAGATAGTTGGGGTGACTAAGCTTTCGTCACGAATGCGGTTTTAAATAAAGCCTTTGTTATTGCATAAATTAACATTTTGTAAGCAATAAGACACCGAGTTGCGCTTCCCTGAACCCTAAAAGTTAGGAGAGAGCGAGTTTATTTTACAAAAAAAATTGGATTTATAGTTGTAAGGTAGGAAATAGTCCCCTACTGCATGATGATCTGAGCTGGAGTCCAAACTTCCTAACAAATATTATAAATGCGTATGTGAGTTTGTTTGTTACGCTTTCACGCCTGAACCGCTGAACCGATTGCGATGAAATTCGGCATGCAAATAGCCTATGGTATGGAGAGAGACAGGCTACCGCGGGGGTCAATTAGTAAATACATAAAATATAATTTTAATCTGTTTTAAAAAACTTAAACCGACTTCAAAGTACACTGAAAAGTAAAGATCTTGCCCTGATGACATTTGGACCAAACTATACTTCCCGTATACCTTTCCAAACGTAAAAATAATTATCCAAATCGGTTAATTCCAATTCCATCTGTGGTTAATGAATGACGGTGTTATGGGTAACAATTATAAAATACTTATAATCGAATTGAGAACCTCCTCCTTTTTTTAATTCGGTTAAAATTCATCAATACATCTTCCTTAAACAGTCGTGCATAAATCTAGACGTTGCCAGACGAGATACTTGGCACCTCCACTCTATAATATCGTAGCACTTTAAATTGAATATTTTACACAATACTGTTACGAAAATCTGTATTCGAATTTGGTTTTATTAAAAATTTAAAATATCATTGGAAACTGACTTGGAATAGTTCCAGGAATAAACTGGAATAACTTAGGAATTTAAATGTATAATAGTTATTTGAAGTTATCATCGTTTTTGAGGTATTTTTCGGGAAAATATCTGGAATATGGACGCTACAGAGGGTGCTTAGTGTACGTGGAAGAATCCATCTATAAGACTAGAATCTTATTTCTTGATTCAAAAGCTCTATTTTTTCTCTCTTTATTGTTACTTTCCTGGCGATGGGCGTGGGTTCGAATCCTGCAATGAGCTTGAACTTTCTTGAACGATGGTAACTTAATACGCGCATGGCTGGCTACAACCCTCAAGTTGAAAATCTATCGCCAAGCACCTGCTGGTGTGTTCCGACAGCTGCACTTGAGAGCCAGTTCCATTCTAGGCTTTGTGTTCTTACCACCTTCGGTTACATCATCACCCATGGTGAGATTCTTAATTAATAGTAAAAAAATATTTTGACAAGTCTCAAATTCGACTGTCAAATGACTCAACTAAAACTAGACGAAAAGACGTTATACTAATATTCTATGCGTGGGTCGTTATATCTGTTTGGGTAACTATCATAGACAATGGTGTCGATTCTGTTGTTAATCGCACTAAACTAATTTTAGTCACATCTCATCTCTTTCTTACGAACATTGTTGAACAAGGATAGAACATATTTTAAGTTGTCAAATTAATCTTTGCCGTCTTATTTTGCGTGTATTTAGGCGTAACCGCGATAGATGGCGACTAAATTTATATTGAAAACAAGCATTGGACTAATTTGACAGGACTAAATTTCTTACATCCTTTTCTTATGTTCTTTGTTAGAAAGAGACATAGTGACATTAAAATTAGTTTAGTTGTGAACAACAGAATCAGGGCCAATTTCTTACTTTAACCGAATTTCAATAATTAACGTGCGATTGTCTGAGAAACGTAACAGACAGACCAACACTGAGGATTCCGTAAGAAATCCATCTATAAGTACATAATACTAAAAGTATAAATTCAATGGCAAAAATACAAAGAACACTAATATATTCTCCAATGCCCATCCCGATATCGTGTGCCGTATATTAACTAGGTTACGGTCAGAATCGCTTATTTCCTCTTATTATAAGATAATCTTTAAAATCTAATGAGTGAATGGATGTGCCTCGCGTTATTGAGCGAGTCCATTAGTTGCACTGGCTTGCCGTATCGATTTCAATGGATATCCATTAAAATATGTAATAATAATGGATACGCCTTTGAGTGAGTTTGAGTGCAAATACACTCCGTTTTTATTATGTCGATGTAAAGGTATTGTTATTATTTTACCTTTGTTACTACTACTAACTAAACTTATTTTGTCTCACTGTCTCTTTCTAACAAAAACAATAAGAAAAGGATGTAAGAAATTTAGTCCTGTCAAATTAGTACAATCCTTGTTTTCATTATTTTATTATCGCGGTTACGTCTAAATACCCGCAAATGAAGACGGCAACATTTGACAGCTTAAATATGTTCTATCGTTTTTCAATAATGTTTGTCAGAAAGAGATATGATGGAACTAAAATTTGTTTAGTGCGATTTACAACAGAATCGGCAGTATTATCTCTGTGGTAGGTATAAAACCGCTTCCAAACTCAAGTCTTCATCAATTCAAGCAACGCTATTAAGTGGTACCTCTTGATGTTCCATGGCGTCAGTTAAGTCGTGATCATGGTAGCTAGTGATTGCATCATGAATGATAATAATCACAGTAAATCTAGCTTGTAATTATGGCGGATGATTTTTGCGATCGCGGCGTGATATGAGAATTTTGTAAACTATAATTATTTTAATGTTGCTACTGTATATTGATTCTAAGCTTACTAAACTTTAGGTTTTAAATTGTTTTGCGTTTGGCCAGAATCACAGATCGCAGCCAAATAACGCTGTTGTATTCCTGCGCGTGAGTAAGGTCGCCAGAGCTCATTGAGATCAGCCGGGCTATTGCGTATCTTTGGTGGTAATTAATAATTTCATCCAATGACGCGCACGGGGTACGACGCGACGATGACCATCCGTGGTCACTGATTGGATAAAATTTATTAATGGTGTTCGTTACGATTACCACCAAAGTTACGCGGTAGAGCCCCTGAGAGGAGGTTAGTAACGCGTGAGTGATGCCTCATGTGTTGCAAGCGTCAATATGGCTACGGTAACCGCTTACCATCAGTCGGGCCGTATACTTGTTTACCGACTCCGTAGTATTAAAAAAAGTATACCCCAGAACACAACAGATTATTATCTCGCTTCCACTCTGTATTTTCTATATCACTAGCCTACATTATTTGAGTGCAACAAACTGACTCCCAATGGAGTCAGCTGTGAACTAGTTGCGGCTTCCATTTTCTGTAGTTATTATTGTTCTGACCGTACCTCTATCTATCGGTATAGGTGTCGGTGGATTGGATGAGGCAATTGCTTAGGGTGACAATGTTGTGAATATCCAATGGGATTATTATTTTACTATATAGAATTGTGTATATAGTCTATATAGTAAGTGATGGCCAAATGATACAAGAACACACACAGAATAATATTTGTGTTTGATAAAAGGAACATTTTCAATTATTCTGGGTGATTATATTATATACATACCATAGGCTATCTAAATGCCAAATTTCATGATGATCCGTTGAGTAGTTGAGGCGTGAAGGCGTAAAAACAAATAAACAAACAAACTCACTTTCGCATTTATAATATTAGTTAGAATTCATGTTTAGCGAATACTGTTTGATCTTGAGACGTTTGTTTCTCTTGGTTCGTTATTTAGGGCTGCTAGCGCGGCTTTGAAATAAAAATAAAAAAAAAATATCCTGGGACATTCCTCACACACGGTCATCTGATCCCAAACTAAGCAGAGCTTGTACTATGGAAACCAGATAACTGATATAATACATATACTACTTTTTGTTTGTAAATACATACTTAATATACATAATTACACTCAGACTCAGGACATACAGACAAATGACTATACTACCATAGATACGAGCCAAACAAATGTGTGTTTATGATTGAACGGTTTTAAATTATTAGAACAGGCCTTTAGCTAAAATCTTACTGTGTCGCGTGGGTAAGTAATGACGTATTTGGAAAAAATAAAATATCAAAATTGCTGTATATCTTGTATGTGGGCAATGTTTTTTTTTTTATACCACTAAGTGGCAAACAAGCATACGGCCCGCCTGATGTTAAGCGGTTACCGTAGCCTATGGACGCTTGCAACACCAGGGGTATGACTTGCGCGTTGCCGACCCTCCAGAAATCTCTTCACACCCTTTTTGAAGAACCCCATGCTGTACTCCATTGGGAAAACCACGGCGGGGAGCTCATTCCACAGTCCAAGCGTCCGCGGAAGAAAACTCCTTTTAGCCCGCACAGTTCGAAACAATTCTGGTTTCAGTGTGTGAGGATGGACTCCCCGTCTATGGCGAGAGTTGCGATGGTGGAAGGTAGCCGTAGGCATCAAGTCGAACAATTCCTTAGAACACGCTCCGTTGTACAAGCGGTAGAACACACATAAGGAGGCAAAGTCTCTCCTTAGACTGAGGAGATCTACTATTATGATATTTATTCACTACGAGATTCATAACTTCTTTGACCGTGGTCTTCACTTAATATAATATCAATTGATTTTAAATTGTCCTCAAATATCCCTTTCCTAACGGCGACAAGATAGAGTCATAAAATACGACTTTTTGCATTACAATCTTTTTAAGGGACATTAAAAGAGACACATACATTTTTTTCAGATTTTTATTGGCATTCTAGGTACTATTTTCAAAACCTAGACTTTTTGGTACCACCAGGGACTTTGTGTCCCAAAAAGTCTAGGTTCTAATACAAACATAGGAACTTTTAGAATTTTTTTATAAACACATTATGTGTTTAGATATTATATTATGTCTTATTTTACTAAAGTTCGACGCCGTGGTATTCCGAAAAAAATATGTATGATTATTATTCAGACAGAAAAGCAACGCAGTTCGAGGTTTTGACTGGATTTCATGCTACAAACTTCACATCTTTTACTTTTGTCAAACCGAGTACAATAAAACCATCTGTTTGTAAATTTATTTGATAGATTGGGGCTTGGAATACTGTCTCTCTGTTTTTGACGATACAGGTGGGTCTGTCTTTGACGCAAACCCGTGTGCCACTGATCTTCTGACCTTTTTTACCGGCATTTTGTCCTGTAGCATCCATGCATAATGTAGCCATTTACTAATACAAATCTATCTCCCGTCATCGTTATTGAATCCAGTATTATTGCAATCAGGGCCCCAGGATAAATGTTCAGTCGAAGATGGTCTCAAATTGTAGTCCGAATAAAATAATAATCCTATGAAGGCTACTAGCTCCTCTTTTTTCAAATTTTGTGTTTTATTTTTAGTAGGTAGCTAGGTAGTAGGTACTTCAAACCAAAATCAATAAGTCATTTATTCAATTTAGGCCCTGATAAGGCACTTATGAACGTTACAGTTGACTCTACCAATGATTTGGTTGCTTTGATATACAAAGGGATCAATGCGGTCCAAAAAAGTATCTACCTATTGTCGTATCACAAGGAAGGAAGTGCTTCAACAGCACCAGTGTCAACAGAATAAGCTGATAAGTCAGATTGCTTATCACATTTTTTCCACCTTCGGTATGATTCAGGGTTTTTCCGTGAAGATGGACTAGTAGCTAACGAAGTATCTGGTGCTGCATTAGGAGCAAAATTCATACCAGGGCTTGATGAAAAAGCAGCCGCTGGTAACGCCTAAGGGACAAATGGATGCTTTTCTTCCTTTAGGGGTGACAGCTGATTGATTTGGAGATTACTTCTCAATGTTTCTTTGAAAATTTTATTGGAATCCTTCAAGAGTGGTGGTTGAATGTCTTATTGATTCACGTCATCTGGTAATTCGACATCAGACCTTTTTTGCAATCTGGAAGGTCTACTTGGAGACATGTTTCGATCACGGCAATGTTTTTCGAGATTTCCAATGTGAATGACCTAAAAAAATACCTATAATAACTTTGTAAATAAGAGTATGTAATAGTCATTATTGACAATAAAAGTATACCCAATGTCCCTGACGGTACTTTGCAGTCCCCATCATATTTACTAAATTTTAGCATAGACTAACCTTGAAATATATGCATAACTTCTAAAAATAATATTATTTATGAATAAAACTAACTAATTCAAAAAGAAAATCAAAATTACCTTGTAAATACTATTTTTAATATTTTTCTGAAATTATCATACTTCACTTGCTCCGCCGTTTCTTCAAGACTCAACTTGCAAGTGTCACGGATTGGTTATTTTCTGTTGTCTATCAAAAAACGCGATTTAATTGGCTTACCAAATGGTACTTCTAAGGATCGACAGTGTCATTTGTATGTTGCAGGTTCGGGTATTTGAAATATGTGGAGGGAAATTAGGCAGTACGAATTAGTACCGTCAGATAGGAAAGGGATATCTTAAACTTTCTCAATACATGGCAACCCTAGGGTACAGTCACGCGCATCGCGGTCACGGCTCTGCTTCATTACCGCGATGTTATTTTCAATCATAACTATAAACAGGTATTGTTCGGCTAACTGTACTTTGAGTTAGGGCAAAGTTTGCCTTCTGTCGTTGATAGTACCTACTCATGTTTGGGGATAAAGTTTTTGAGAGTGTGTTTAATTCTGACTAAAGTAACGTTGGTAATTTTATCGTTACCTTTTATTAGTCTGAGTCATTTCATAAGTACCTCTGAAGGCTTATTTGAATAAATAAAATATTCATATCCTTGAATTATTTCTTTTTGTACTTTTTCCATCAAAATTATTGTTGTGCTTTTAGCTGTGCTATAAAAATAAAATTCACAGTCCAAAAAAATCGCATTCCATTCTGTTCAACCATTAAAGAGTTAAGGTAAGACAAACATACACAGACAGACTATCACGTCAAACTTATAACACCCCTCTTTTTGCGTCGGGGGTTAATAAAATAACTACTACTACTACTAATCAATTCCATTGTTGTTAACAATAATATAATCCTAACTTATTTTATAAATGTGAAGTAAGTTTGTTTGTTTGTCACGCCTTCACGCCTAAACTACTCTACGGATCATCATGAAATTTGGCAAGCAGATAGCCTATCGTGTGGAGAAGGACATAGGCTACTTTTTGTCCCGGGAACGCGGGTGAAACCGCGGGGGACAGCTAGTATAAGAATAAACACAAAAAATTGTTAAGGGTTTACTATGGCTTATAGGCTTTTACAAAATGCTACTTAGAGGTAAGTAGCATTTTGTAAAAGCCTATACCGTCTATACACCGAATAAAACCACATCACTCAACGTATAAAGAATTGTATTATTATCACAGTAAAGATCGGAATCGCATAACTCTAAACCTGTATAAGAATCCAGTTCAGAACCATCAGATAAAATTGCAAGTGTAGCGGTATTAAAGAGAAACAATCTAACGGAGTATTTTTTTTTTTTTTTTTTTTTTTATACGACTAGGTCGGTAAACAAGCATACGGCCCGCCTGATGGTAAGCGGTTACCGTAGCCATATGGACGCTTGCAACACACGAAGCATCGCTCACGCGTTACCGACCTTTCCCCCCTCCCCTATGAGCTCTGGCGACCTTACTCACGCGCAGGAACACAACATAAAGTTATTTGGCTGCGGTATTCTATAAGGTGGAGGTACTTCCCCAGTCGAGCTGCTCTTTGAGCGAATAAACGCTATGCTCTACCTCTCTTCAGTATAGTACAGGATTATAATTGTGAACTAGCATTCTGCCCTGCGGTTTCACCCGTTATTTTCAGTAACATAACTTTTTCACACAAGCTTCTTATACAGATTCACACAAGCCGCTTATACAGAGTGGACATTTTAAGACCCGTTCGTGGGGGCAGCTACCTTAAGGGTGGAAGCCACGCGAAAATGGGCCTAGGAGACTTACTTTTTGAGTTATTGTTATCTATTGAGCAGAAACCTACTTTTTTCTTGAATAAATGTAGCCTAAGTTACTTCTTGTAACAAAAGCTATCTGCCAGTGAAAGTCCTGTCAAAATTTGTTCAGACGTTTTACGAGAATAGCCAGAACAAACAAACAGTTTTTTTTTATCATTTCCGTATGCATTATAAATTTAGTAAAAATCTGTTATTTAGACATTGCAAACAGACGCTCTACAGATTATACAAACAAAATGGCCGTTAATTTGTACATTTCTAAGCTAATAGAGTGACAAAGTTGTTGTTAATCTGATGTTAAAGTGACTTCTTAAACACAAGTAGGTACCTTCGGTAGGTACGGCAACGCTTGACAAACTAGTGCACAAACTTGGGAGCTTTGCAGCATCTTAGCTCAGGTGTGACTATAGCGGATGAGCGGAGCGATTAGCGTTGTTTTTTCAGTAAGGATGTGTAGGTTACAATCAGGTACATTGTTGACTTGACAGACGTTAAGAAAATAGCATTAATACCATATTTCGATATAAGTACCTAGTAATTTTTAATAAGATTACACCTATCGCGCTGTACGTCGTGGTTTCGATTCCCACACAGGACATGCATTTGTGTCCATGAACATATCTGCATGTCCTGAGTCTGGATGTAATTATGTATATTAAGTATGTATTTACAAACAAAAAGTAGTATATATACCTATTTTATCAGTTATCTGGTTTCCATGGTACAAGCTCTGCTTAGTTTGGGATCAGATGACCGTGTGTGAGGAATGTCCCAGGATATTTATTATATTTTATTTATAATACATATGGATATTATATAAACTATATGTATATATATAAATATATACATTACGCTAACATTACTTTTCTTACGTTCAATTAAACCGCTCCCCGCTCCGTCTTTCACCGCAACCGCCGCCTATCGCCGCCATTGTAAAGCACGTAGGTAAATCGTGATTTCTTCTCAGCTGAACTGCAGCTACGTGCCCAGCTCTGTTTTATTCTGCCTAGTTGCTGTACCTAGCACAAAACTCAGGTATTTCACTATAAAACAACCAAGACGTCGCACAGACTCGATCTCGCAGTCTCATCTCAAGATTTACGATTTTTTTAATGGAAATATTATTATTCTATTTTTAAACATAGCTTTTTTTGTTTCTGAAAGTAAGTAAAGAATTCGAACTTTAAAATCAGCAATAATTTTAAATTTTATATCGATGCGTGGAATTGTATTTCATTTTTCAAATGACGAATAATTTTGAATTTGAAATAAGAATAGCTGAATGCTGAATGTTATTTTGAATAATGAATCACTGACCCTGATAGTACCTATCCAACTCCTGCGCAGATGAAACCGCAAACAGCTAGCTAATTATTTTGAGTGCTTCTTGCAATTACGATTCGCCGTCAATGTATTTATTATATCTTAATTTAAATCTGCTATGAAATTACTCCCACAGACTTGTGAGAAATACTCAAATCTATTGGAATTATTTATATTCACATTATAAGTCGTTAGATTTAATGTTTAAACATTTACAATTAATTTCACTGAGAATTCTAGCCCATAGGCAATTTACCTGACATTTGACCATAAAACCTGCCAATGGAATATTTACTTTAACATAAAGCAAATAAAGTAGGTTTTCGAATGGACGTAGGTGTCAAACGGTCAAAGGTGTGATCGTTTATATTTTATGAGAAATTAAGTTTTATGACTATCGGTATAAGGTTTAATTTATTTTATTTGTGGTTAGCTTTATCATACTGTAAATTGTTTGATTTGTTATTTTGTGTCGTAAAGCTGGAACCTTTATGGCTACCTAATAGCAAATAGTAGGTACGTAGTTTTACTAATGTTCCTACAAATTGTTTGCGTGTTTGTATTAAACGGTTTCACCCGTCTTAAGGTAAAAAGCATCCTTTGTCCATCTCCGGGGTAAGCTATATTTCTAGAAATTTTCATCAAATTTGGTTTAGCATTCTAGCCGTGTAAATAACAAGACAGACTTGAATATATAGAATCAAAATAACGAGGCCTAACTAATTGATTATTTGAGGTCTGAGACTCAGAGAGTAGCTTCTAAAAAGCTAGTAACTTTTTAGGCTTAAAAAAACTTAAACCGACTCCAAAGTACACCAAATAGTAATCAAATTCTGTCGTGATGAAAATGGGATCAAATGGGATTTGTGCCCTTCCAAACAAAAAAAAAGAATTTTCCAAATCGGTTAATAAATGACGGAGTTATGAGGTAACAAACATAAAAAAACATACAACCGAATTGAGAACCTCCTTCTTTAAAAAAAGAACGCTTCCCGTTTGGTCCCATTGTCATCAGATCAGGATTTGATTACTTCTTAGTGTACTTTGAAGTTGGTTTAAGGTTTTTGTAAAACAGTCCAATTATTTGAAGTCGCTTAAAAAGAGGCGACAACCTCGAGAAGTCGCTGATTACTGGCAAGGTGGAGGGAAAGAGGCCGACGGGTCGAAGTCCAATGCGTTGGTCTGACCAAATACGCTCGACATTGGACTGTGTGTGTGCTGCTATCCACACTGCAGAACATAGATCCAGATGGCGAGCAATAGTCCGCGATAAGTTAACCCACAAAGGTTACCCTCAGCAATGAGGCACACGATGCAAGGAGGGACCGTCAAAGTCAAAGTCAAAGTCAGAGTCAAAGCCAAAGCCATTTATTCAATTTAGGCCCCAGAAGGGCACTTATGAAGGTCACATTTACTGAAGTTACCACCGGTTCGGAACTCGGCCTTCAACTTTTACCGACTTCAAGAAAAGGAGGAGGTTCTCAATTCGATTGCATTTTTTTTTTATGTTTGTTACCGCATAACTCCGTCATTTATTGTCCGATTTGGAAAATTCTTTTTTTTATTTGAAAGGGTACACTTCCCGTTTGGTCCTATCGTCATCAGATCAGGATTTGATTAATTCTTAGTGTACTTTGAAGTCGGTTTAAGGTTTTTGTAAAACAGTCCAATTATTTAAATATTTTTTGGACATTCTGACTATGTGGTCAGTGTTTATTTAAGGCGATGATAGCTCAATGGTAGTGACGTCGGATACCGAGACGAAGGTCCCGGGTTCGAATCCTACAATGAGCTTGAGCTTTCGGTGAAGGAAAACATCGTGAGGAAACCGTAGCACGGTGGTAGGGTACTTTGTAGTACCCGCCTGGCTGGCTACCACCCTCAAGTTGAAAATCTGTCGCCAAGCACCTTTCGGTGTGTTCCGACAACTGCACTTGAGAGGCAGTTCCTTCTAGGCTTTGTGTGCTTACCACCTTCGGCCGCATCATCACTTACCATGGTGAGAATGCGGTCAAACACAGGCCTATAAACAGTAAAAAAAAAAAAAAAAAAAAAAAAAGTTTGGCTTTTTTTTCCAAATAATTTACAATAATAATTATTAATCCGTCCGTCGACGGACGAACGCCTAATACCTTTATGACGGGATATTGTATAGGTAATAAAGGCTTTTATAAATGGCATTATGAGTATTGTACAACTGTCAGATAGGTAGCTATTATAATGCGATTATCCGATTTGCTAAGCACAGTTACTTAGATTACTTATCGACTGATCAACCGTATATTGCTTAAATGGAATGATTGATGAATAAAAAAGTGGTGTTTTGTTAGTAAAAGTTTTTTTTTTATATCTATATTTTATAAGTTAAATATATTACTACCCATTCATTTTGAATTTTACTTCGTTCTGTAGAAACTGATTTCTCATACAAACAAACATAAATATATCAACATAGAACACCCTTACATATATTTAAAAAAAAAAAACTTTTTTATGTTTCTCCGAACTTAATCGTCAGACCCTGGAACCGGAGTCCTTGTAAAGACGAATCAAATGAGCCCAAACTCGATGGGGTTGCGACGTTTTATTACAGAGTTCCCATGTCCACCTTGCGGCTCCATCATCAGATCAGCTCCATTTCATAGTAATATTGCCATCGAGGAATAATTCCTTAGAGCAATAATACCGAACAATCAAATTCCACAACTAGTCAGTGATTTGTCACTGATTTTTAACAGTAAGGACCAATCACTGCATCGTGTGTTCTTGTCTCGGCCAATCAGAGCGATGTGTCGTTGACTTAGCCAATCAGAGCGCATTGTCGGCGGTGGGAAATTGGCGGAATATATTTCAAACAAAATGAACGTCATTACTCTTCTTTGGGTAAATTGTTCGATGAATTTTGCATTGTTATCCGATTTAGCTCAATCGTTAACCGGAATAAATGCTTGTAATAATACAAAACATTTCAAAGAACTCTAAAAGCATCCAAAATTATAAGAGAATTTCCTTAATTATAGGTATATTAACATCCCTTCAAAGGGCACTTTTTCACTAAGGACAGATTTCTTCAAAGGCAAGAAAAATATTAATCAACGCAATAGATTCAATTAAGATATATTTTTAATGAACAAAGGTCTGTAATTTAGATTTTGTTATCAAAGACTGCCTCCGAAGGGCCGGATCCCTTTTGTAGAAAAAATGGGGATATTTAAACAAAAAAAACAGCGTTTGCAACCCGAAAATGGGGTGGTTACTTAATTGAGAAATTAACTCTGTTCAGGAAAAATCAACTTGGGATCAAAGAACTTAGCAGTTTGTTTTGTTAATCGATGGTTGTAGGGGATTAAAGGGTTTACTCTGTTTACATACTTTATTACTAAAAGGAGTAATATTCTTAAAGGTCAGGTCAAGATTCACCATACATTTTTATTCCTGAGTAATTATTTCGTTTCTCGCACGCGAAGGGTCCGGGTTAATGACGTTTTTTTGTAAAATTTATGGCAGCCCCCTTTAATTTTAAATATCACTAAAAAAAAAAACGCTTAATTCTTTAGCCTATTGCGCGCACGTACGGGAGAGTGACAATAGACAATAGACAAAACTTTATTTGGCACACACACATCACAAACATTAAAACAGAACGTAGAATAAAAAAAAAACAAAAACAGAAGCTTATAGAAACAAGAGAACAATAAATTGGACTGTTTAACAAAAAACTTAAACCGACTTCAAAGTACACTAAGAAGTAATCAAATCCTGATCTGATGACAATAGGACCAAACGGGAAGTGTACCCTTTCAAATAAAAAAGAATTTTCCAAATCGGTTAATAAATGATGGAGTTATGAGGTAACAAACATAAAAAAAATACATTCGAATTGAGAACCTCCTCCTTTTTTTGAAGTCGGTTAAAAATAAAAACAGTAACAAAAAGCTTATATTATTATATGCCACTAATATAAAAATATATAAAGGTATGTAAATTAAATACATTTGAGTAGTACAGTTGAGATACATTGAGTGGGATTTGGCATACTTAAAGTTTATATGGAGAAGAAGTGTGCTAAGCTAATATTTTGATATAATAATTAATTTTAAACACATTATACATTATCTATACGTACATTAAAAAAAAGTCGTGTTATTTACACTATTTATTACTCAAGAACGTCTGAAC
Source organism: Polyploca ridens (assembly GCA_951394255.1). Classification (NCBI taxonomy): domain Eukaryota; kingdom Metazoa; phylum Arthropoda; class Insecta; order Lepidoptera; family Drepanidae; genus Polyploca; species Polyploca ridens. The sequence goes on from OX596268.1 coordinate 2,872,097, forward strand.
TGATTTGGCTGAAAATTGGTGGGAAGGTAGCTTAGAACCAGGAGAAGGATATAGGATACTTTTTTTTAGGGCAGGGTAGGGTAAGCTAGTTTTACTTAAAAAGAAACGTTACACACACTACCATGCGTTTGACACACACACACACATATACTCTTTTGTTTATCGTCGTCTTAGTTTAAAAATTATTTTTCTCTCGAAACTGCCATTTAACTGAATTTTATCTATAGCTTCTCTGTTACGTGTGCTCAAAGTTCATTTTTCCCAGTCAAATACGGTCAGTTCAAAAATACAATTCCTCCAAAGGAAATCCTTAACAAAATAGCCTTCCCAATACTCGGGGGTATTAGCGCCGGGAGTGACGTCATAGTGCAATCTTACTGCAACAGGCAACGATACTTTACTGTTATTTACCAAAATCCACACTTTATACCAATATTTATGGGGTAAATAAGGTATTTGTGGTGCACTTTGTTCTAGTGTTTGGTAGGGTTTTTAAAACCGTTCGATTTATGTTTGATATTATACTTAAGATAAAGTCGTGTGTTTTATACTTCTAAGGTACAAGCATACAAAAAAAAGCCTGTGGACGCTTGCAACACCAGGGGTATCACTCGCGCGTTACCGCTCCTGAATAAATCTCTTCACACCACAGATATACATCTAAATAGATGACGCGAGTGTATTTACTTCGCGTGTCAAAATCTGTGCAAAAAGGGAGAATAATGTTCTTTTGAAACTGATTCGCGCGGACAGGGAACTCGCAGAAGGCTGCATGTCCACCAGAGATGTGTAGCGAGGGATGTGTTTAGCTGACAAATAGGATAGCTTCATTTTCACGTTAATAATCAAATGCCAACCAAACTAAATCAATCTTGTGACATTAGGGTAAGTAAAAAAATTGACACGCTTGGTTTTCATACGTATGGAGGGACTTGCGTTATCTATTTAGATTTATGTCTGTGCTTCGTACCCTTTGGGAAAGCCACGACAGCACCACGCGATAGGAAACTCCTTTCAAACCGTACAGTACCATTTTGGTTCCCATTCGTGAGGATGGGCTCCCCGTCGATGGCGAGAGTTGCGATGGTAGAAGGTAGCTGTGGGCATCAGAAGATTTTTGGAGGGTACGAATTTAAATCTGTTCATGTAATGCAAACAAACATAAAAGCTTTCGTATTATTAGCTAGGAACATCTATAACATGCAGCTAGATGCCCAGGTTTATTAATAATCGACTCTTTTGCGCAATACAAGCACGCAGGTGCTGGAAAGATTGATGGTCTGGGTGGCCGAAAGGTTGAGGGTTAAATTCCCACATAACATGTCCATATTAGAGAATTTACTTAATGATAGGTACTTTTTTAATTGATGCAATAATAAATCAAATACCACCAAAAAATCGTACTCACATAAACGTGTATAAAAGTACCGTTATCTTGTTCGTCCGTCTTCTCCGTACAATGTATTGAACAATATTTCTTGCGAACACATGTCGGGGGCGGGAAGCACCTAAATTATCTCCACAACGCCCCCTTGTCAAGAGTGTTGTGCACGATGGTCCTTCGAGCCGGATATTGTATGAAAATATGTTTTTTGGACGAGTTATCGTTATTTATGGAGGTTAAATAACAAATGGGTGGTTATTTAATAGATGGTAATAAGTCTGCTAATGAACTGGTTTATTAAAGCTCTTTTTTTATTAAGATCTTGTCATTATGACATTTTTGATTTAAAATAGCACACTTTACCCCTGACTTTAAACCATTTATATTACACACATAATATAGCACACAATAGACAATAATATATACACAATAACATATTTTTAAAATTAAATAGTATGTACATTAAATTGTGTGTCGCTAGGTAGTTAGCTCAGTGTAGCTCAGCGCTGTGCTAATGTGCAACAAATGTTTTAAGCACAACGATTATAACACAACGTTCGTTTCACAGAAAAAAAGAGAAAAAAACAACATTAAAAACAAGCACGAAACGTCATAACATCACAAAACAGAAAGCACAATAAAGATTTAAAATAAAAAACACAAAAAAGTGAAAAATTAAAAATACCAGTTCACGAATCTAGGTTTCAAACACATCACCACCGCAATGTTACTAGTAGTTTTTTTTTATGTATTGGCGTCACACGGCTTGTGTTTTTTTTTTCTATTTTCCAGTTATATTATAAGTTCTAGTCACAATAAGTTATATTCACGTAGTCCTCAGTCAGTCACCGTCATGTTTTAGCACTAAAACTTTTCACGGACTTCTTGAGACAACTTGAAAAGTCACGATACACATGATTATTTCATTTCACTTCACTGATGCACATGGAATGATCTTTATTGGATACCACCGATAATATGCAATAAAACTCAATATACACGAATTTATGAAAATAAAAATGAAAACGCAACGTCACTGCAAGTTCCCGCCAAAAAGTCTACTCGTTGTTAGGTACTAGCCGTCTTCGCTTCAGAAAGCCGTATAGAACAGCCGTGACGTGACATCACTTCAAAAAGCCGTATACAAGCCGTAAAGGGAATTAGCCCCAAAATCAGTGAGTCCGTGTGACCTGTTTTGATACGGAGCTGGTACGGAACGGGTTTGGAACGGGCATGGAACGTTACGGGCTCATCTCATAACAAATGATCGTTGTATGTGCGTTTGGATGTGCGTCTGAGGTGTGGCTTACTATGAGCTCGTATGTACCGATTGCAAAATAAATATCTATATTTATATTATTTTTTATTGATAATAATTTGAAAATATAAGACAATATAGTCAGATTCTCCAAAAAATATTTAACCTTGCTGATTTTTTAGCCAGTTCTTGTCAGTTTAAGACTGTCTTCCGAACCGGGTGGTAACTTCATAAATACCTTCGTAGGTTCCAGGGCCTAAGTTGAATAAATGACTTTAAGTTCTATATAAAAGACTGACTGATTGAGATGCATTTGCAGCTCAAACCGAAGATTCTGGAAACTTGTAATTTAGCACACAGGTAAATTTCGAAAAATCTGAATTTACCAGGGAATTCCATATAATTATCGAGAATTGCGAGGACATCGCACAGAACCACTCGATAAAAAAAAATACCAAACCTGGTTACAAAATTTCACGGGAATCGGTTGAGAAATGCGACTAGAGAAGACCATCCGGACATCCTTCGGACATCTGGACAGACATACGAAAGCATTTTTACCAAAGCTAAAACGGAGACGCCTCGTTTTTACACGCGTAATTTTCAACGCTATGAATAGAACGTATGACTTCTATATACTTACGTTCGCAAGCTGACGTTTTTTACGTAAGGAGTTTTCATACATTCTAGTAAAAAAACGTCGAGCTCAACGTTTTTTGAAACGCCCATGTGAACAGAGGCTAATTTATTATAAATGATAAATTTTTGATAAATGATAATGATAAATGATAAATTTTATTTGCATATAAATCCGAATGTGAGGTTGTTTGTTTGTTACGCATGCCTTAACTACTCACTGAACACGATGAAATTTTGCCTATGGTATGGTAGACATTAGCTTTTTATCCTGGGAACGCGGGTGAAACCGCGGGAGACAGCTAGTAACCTGATAAATCAGATTCCTACCAACATAATAACTTCAAACATGAAATCTTTGCCTGACTAAATTGTTTTACGTCCTCGTTGCAGTTTTCCAGCGACCGAATTTAAAAATTAAGTTTTTAAAACACTTTTTGCGCTGACGCTACAACACTCAGCTCTGAAGCGGAAATCCGAGTTAAACTCGCAATATTCTTTGATACAGCGGAACGGAAAGAAAAAAAAAAATTATAAGTCGCAGCCATTTCCACGGCCTTTTCGAACGGCTTAAAATCCATTTATCACCCACCATGCCTTATCTGACGTAAAAAATGACTAAAAGAAGTTTATTCAGATTTCTGTACACCTTTTTTCGCTAAATTGCGACTCGAGTTGTGCGTGTCTAATGGTTTTATATTAGTCACTTGCTGAGTTACTTATACATATAATACTCTGCTATTATATTTGTAAGATTTTTTTGGTTAATTTGTGTTACCTACTCATTCACTTCAATTTTCCTCTATGGAGCTGAGACGTGGACGTTAAGATTGCAAGATCGAAGAAAAATCGACGCCTTGGAAATGTGGTGCTGGCGACGGATGCTGAGAATAAGCTGGACTCCGCATCGTACCAACGTCTCCATATTAAAAGAGCTCCGGATTAAACAAAGACTTTCGTCGATTGTTCAGATACGAATCCTAAAATTTTTCGGACATGTCACCCGTAAACATGATTCTATGGAGAGGTTGGTCATCCAAGGTCGAGTTGAAGGCAAATGTTCGCGTGGTCGGTCTCCAACCAAGTGGCTTGACCTCATAAAATCTGCCACGCAATGTACGATTACCGAATGTTCCCGAAACGCCACAAACAGGAAAAAATGGAGAAACATTGCAAATGCAGCGGTCATGCGAGAAAGGGATAATCCATGACCACGACCACTTTGCCAAGAGTGCACGACTAAGAAGAAGAACTCATTTCACTCTGTAATTAATGGATTTAGTCGAAATGCTTTATAATATAATATTTAGGTCCTACACAATGACATATGAAATTGGAATTTAATCAAACTGGCCAGTTTAATCTCATTATATATTTGATTAGAAATTCCAAATTCAAAATTTCTAATTAAGGCTTGTGTCAATATGCCTTCGAATGTTTCGAATTTAGTGATTCATTTGTTTTTTCATATTGTTCATGCATGTTCATCCTGGGTGATGGCGTCTTGATAAAATTCAAAATCATTTATTCAAATAGACCTTCGCAGACACTTACGAAATGACTCTAATACTCTAATACCGGTTCGGAAGGTTGCATTCGCAGAGAAGAGCCGGCAATAAACTCAGCAATTACTCTTTTCAAGACAAGCTTAGATTAATTACATAATATTTACATTCTAATCGCACTGACAACAATTGCGTGCCCCGGTGCGGCCGCAAAACTACAAAGTAGACTGAATCTATATTTAATAAGTAAATAAATAAATGGCAAACTTAAGCAGACCAGCCCCCACAAGCAGCACCTGTTCACAAGTATGACGCGTGTGGCAGCCATCGCCCTCCTCGCCATATTGGAGGGAAGTGAGCGACCCGTCACACGACGCCGCGAGCATGACTTACTTAAGTCTGATAGAAAATATAACCTGAATTATAAGATAGAAAACTTCATACCAAACAACAATCTCAAACTAGTTCTAAAATCCGAGTTACAGTTCCAACTTATGACAAAATAAAGAAGGTCTTCCAAGCATTTGTCAAACGACAGCTTTGCCACATTTTTCATTATGGCCGGTAAAGTTTTGCAACTCGTCCGCCCGCGCCCGCCCAGTGGCGGGTTATTGCTCAACTCCTGAACAATATTACGTGATAACTATTTGGAATGAGGGTACATGTGTCAAATTTTGTTGTGTTATTGTTTTGTATTGTATTGGACTTGCAGAATGACGTTGCATTTTATTTTCATGAATTCGTGTATTTTGAGTTTTATTGCGTATTATCGATGGTATTTTATATAATTAAGATCAATACATGTGCACCAGTGAAGTGAAATGAAATGAATTATGTGTATCGTGACTTTCTCTAGAAGTCCGTGAAAAGTTTTTGTACAATTACCACCATTGTACCTACTAGAACATGACTTTTATGGACGGTGACTCACAGTGCGGACTTATATCATACCACTGAGCTGAGTAAAAAAAACGATTTTTTTAAAAAAAGTTATAAATATGCGATGATGCGACAGAAATTAACATAATTACACGTAGAAATAAAAGCACATTCAAAATATTGACTCGGCCTGTCTCAGTACATTCGAACCATCATAAAAAATTCACTCGTCCAAAACCCGAACACTTAGGGTCAGCGCACTAGCCACGTGGTTACAGCTTACCTGTTGCCATGGCAACCCGCCCTTGGAGGCCTTCGAGCCCTAATTACTCAGCCTTGTGATTTATTATTGAAGGAGGCTTATATGGCGGACAGGTTTCGGTAGGTCATCAAAGGACCTTGGATGATTCCCTTATTTTGATAGATTGTGTCTTGTGTAATCCGATGTGTATATATAATAGACCGGGAGATACTGGCACAAATTTCCTGGTAATTTGTACCAGTATGGCGACCCTTCAGGGGTCTAATTACGTAATGACGAAAAGGAAAATTATGGTCACAGCGCTGGTACCGGCGGCCCAATCGCGTGGGCGTTGCCAGCCTATGTCCTTCTCCATACCATAGGCTATCTGCATGCCAAATTTCATGATGATCCGTTGAGTAATTGAGGCGTGAAGGCGCAACAAACAGACTCACTTTCGCATTTATAATATTATATTAGTTAGGATTGGAATGACGATGCAAGTACAGACAACAAAAAGTACAGAAACCATAAAAAGCTTACAAGAACTTTTTTCGTGTTATATTTACATCATTAAGATGAAACGCTAGTGGCGTTTTTTCCATACAAACGTAATCCTCAGTTTCCTCTCTGGATAATGACACTAGAGCAATGATTTATTTTACCATGCAATCTGTAGGTACCACTGGACCTGTACTGACTGGACTGACTGGACTGTACCTCGGTTGTGTTTTTCTCCATAAATTAATTTTTATAAGAATTAGGAGCCTTTTAAAATCACAAAAACTTTCCATTTTTAACACCCTTATCAGACGTCCAGCGACCGACAGACATAGCTAAAGCCCTTCTAATTATGATTCTTGTTTTTTTTTTAAATATCGATCGTGTTTTGGAGGAGGAAACCGGGGATTACGATATAGCGATTTCGTCTAATTTAAATAATTATAATCGGTCCAAGCTGTAGTTGTCTCTATCGCCCTCGGGCGGGATAGCTAGGGCACAACGCGATAGCAATAGATATTTTAAAAACCTATTTTTCAAATTTCTTGCAGCCATCCTTTCCTCTTAAGCGCTCGTGGTGTAGCATGATTAGCCCAAGGATTAGCCGTTCTTAATCGATCGGCAAAGTTAAGCTACGCTTGTCGTGGTCGGTACCTGGATGGGTGACCGCCTAGTGGTATTTCAAATTGAGCGTTTCCGTGCTTCGGAAGGCACGTAAAGCCTTTAGTCCCGGTTACCACTTAATTGTGATAGTCGTTAAGCTAGCTGGATGCCTCCTAGGCGGCTTGAACAATTCCAACAGTAGGTTGACCACTAGCCTACCTTCACCGATCCGCAGTGGGCACGCGTGGTGGAGTATTGCCACTTCCCTTTCACCTTCATTTGTGAAAGGAGGCCTGTGCTCAGCAGTAGGACATTATAGGCTGATGATAATGATTTACATTATTGTCTATCCACTGAAATTTGAGTTTACCGCTGTGATAGACGGACAGATAGACCATTCCATTGGCATTAAGGTTCATTTTTGGTAGTACTCTAAAAAGGCAGTAGGTACAGTAGTACCCAACTAATATGGCTCAAAATCAAAATCAAAATCAAAAAGTCATTTATTCAGTTTAGGCCCTAGTAAGGCAATTATGAACGTTATATTGGTACATACAGTTGAATTTACCACCGGTTCGGATACACTTAAACTGAGAAGACTCCGGCAAGAAACTCAGAAAGGTTTTTTTTTTTTTTTTGTGGAAGATCTTTTAATATTACAGCTTTTTTTTCCAAATACTTATACAATACTACAAGGCTTACCGTACCTGCGCAGAAGATACATTTTCAAAACGCTATTGGTCTGCACCTGTCGCCATGTAAGCGCGCGCCGTGCGGAGGGGCGCGACTTGCGAGTGAGACGGAACCAACAGCTGCAGTGTATTATGAACCTTATAGTAGTGATCTAAGGTTGATTGTAAGTTGTAAGGATTCTTTCGTTAGTCTTCGGGGCCATACTTTCTTTTCTGTGCGAACGAAGATTCACGACGCGCCATATCAGTTGGGCAATACTGTACCTACTTAAGAGGACTCAATTCGTCATACTTTTCATACAAAACCCCTGTACTTATTATGGCGTTGTTAAACATTTTTCGTTAGATGTTTTGAACAAATTAGTATCTTGTGTACTATATCTAGCCTTGTATCTTGGCGTAATTTAAAAAAAGTGTGAAACAAATTCAGTCAAAGCCTCCGAAAAACAGCGTTTTTGCCTGAACTTAAATATATTAATTATTAGTTATTAGGTAAATAACTTTGGCCATATCTAATGTACCTATAAATTGTAAAAGTAAAGAAAACATTTAGATACCAGACTTGCAAATGTATTGGAGATTCTAAATAACTAACTTTTTTTTCACAGACTTGTAAGATTTTTTCACAAGAAGTATACTCCTGGTACAAGTTTTATGAATGCGAAATCATGAATGACGACCTAGCGAAGCGGCCGCGAGTGATCAGCGGAATTTACCGACTGATAACCGACGGCTCTGATGCTATCTCTCTTTATTCGCAGTCAAACATTACGTTGGATGAAACAACAAGCTTTTAGACTATGCTCGCGTTGAAGTTGCGCCGGCCACAGAGGGCCGCCTTAAAAAGAAAATTCTGCTATTTTTGCTTTATTTTTATCAAAGTCCTTGTACCTTTCAGGACGTGAGCAGACACAATGTAACATACGTTGTAACGTAAATAAATATGATGAAAACGATTGCATATATTTCCGTAAATGATATTCCGTGCCGTCTCCTGTGTGTCGATGCGTGAAGATATAATGACATGAAGTCTGCGATGTTGAGACTGTTTATTAGGGTACCGTATGGTAAGAATGTTATGTTATACTTTGTTATGATATTTAGGTATCTACCCCGCGGTTTTGCGCGGAACCCTAATTATTTTTCTATAAATAAAAGTCGCCCAAGTTACTCATGATAGAATCAGCTATCTACCCGCCGGTCCACCCGTTTCGTAGATTTGCCGGAACAGACTGACTGACAAAGTTTAAAAAAATGTATTTTGGGATAATAACCTACCCAATATGCTTTCATTTGCTTTTACAGACAGACACTTCAATTTAATTATTTTTTGTAGATGATATAAGTATTTTTAAATGGCCTAGGACTATATTTTATTTGATAATACAAAATAGTTCAATGAACATGTTCATTTTACTATTATATTTTTACTATTTTATATCCACTTACATCGGAATTTTGTTTAGGTAAATATCGTGACCAAAACTTGGCACGGTGATAGAGTACTTTGTTGTAGGTACTGTACTACTAACTGCACTCACCATCAGGTACACCGCATTCTGACATATTTTATAAAACCGGCCAAGTGCGAGTTGGACTCGCAGACTAAGGGTTCCGTAAGAAGTTTCTTGTATGGGGCGTCCTTTAATTTTAAATTGTATTTCAATATTACTATTTGTTGTTAAGCGACAACAGAAATAATTATGTGATAATTTCAACTGTCTAATACGGTTCATGAGATACAGCCCGCTGACGGACGGACGGACAGCGGAGGCATAGTAATTTGGTTCCGTTGGCACCCTTTCGGTACGAAATTTTAAAAAAACGATTAATATCAAATAATAATTTATTTGCAACTGATTTCAAGCCTCGATTATAAGTACCTAGTACATCTAACCTTTGTATGTATCAATCATCATCTTCATCATCATCATCATCATCATCATCATCATCATCTGCCTGCCCTGTTCCCAATTATTTGTGGTCGGCGCAATATGTACGCTTCTTCCATTCGTCTCTTCTATCCGTCAGACCAGCATCAACTCCTTTCTTACCCATATCATCTTTCACACAATCCATCCATCTCTTTTTCGGTCTTTCTCTTCCCGTATATCCATCTACTTTCATATTCATAACTTTTAGTGCCGTGACTTTCATTTTTCCTCATAACATTATGCATATATCAATAATTATATCTCATTTGTATGGGTTAATCCTGACTCATAAAATAAGGCTGCATACCGACCTCTGCGATCCTACCGCTCAAACCGCAAGTGACTTGTGACATGGTCTGTCACGATTTGACTCCATGACAGTGCACCACTGACACGGTGTGACACGGTGTCATGGCGCGTCGCTCAACGTGACCGGTGTCGATTGCATATTATGGAACGTTGAGCAATGTGGTTTATTGGGAATTAAAGGCGTTAGAACTAAGTACTAAAGTACACTAAGAAGTAATCAAATCCTGATCTGATGACAATGAGACCAAACGAGAAGTGTACCCTGAATTCAAACAAAAAAAGAATTTTCCGAATCGGTTAATAAATGACGGAGTTATGAGGTAACAAACATTAATAAAAATAATACAACCGAATTGAGAACCTCCTCCTTTTTTTGAAGTCGGTTAATAAAAACTACTTAAATGACAAAAAAGCATTTGGAGCACCTGATGTGGTGTAGCTTAATCAATCGGCAAAGTTATGCTACCCCCTGTGAGGCCGGTGCCTGGATGGGTGACCGCCTCGTGGTATTTTCAACCCGAACGTTTTTTGCTTCGGCAGGCACGTGAAGCCTTTGGTCCCGGTTATCACTTAGTGATACTGATTAAGTTATTTGGAGACCTAGGCGGTTTGAAAACTCCAACAGTAGGTTGACCAGTAGCCTACCTCCACCGATCCGCAGTGGGCATGCGTGGTGGAGTATTTGCGAATTCGCTTTCACCCTCATTTGTGTGCGGGAGGCCTGTGCTCAGCAGTGGGACATTATAGGCTGATGATGACGAATATCAAGGTTACTCGTGCGTTACCAACCTTCTTGAAAAAGAGACCTTATATTGATTATCATCTGACGTCCACCCATTATTCGGGATCAATAATGCCAAGCCAATTATCGTCTTATTTACATTATAATAATGCCCTCGCGCAAATATGCCAGAGACATTTTAACTGTGTTTAGGGGATCTTTGGCTGCTTGCAAAAGAATCTCAGAATTTAAGAAAAGTACGAAATGTACATAACATACCTTTCATGCCTGGTACTGTAATTTGGCCCACGGGACAAGTTAGCTGGTATTCATACGTTTGAAGTACGTAAGTACTAACACTACTTAATTGTTTGTGATAAAATCGGACAGATTGTGAACCCTGTCGTCAAGTGCAGGTACGTTTGCAATTTGACGGTTTGACATGGATAGATTATAAACTATCGGAAATGAATACGTTATATTGTAAGCATTATGGTACAGTTCACAATTTATCGGCGAGTTTATAATCTCGCTAGGTAGATTACAAACTAACGGTTTTCACAAAAATACGGTGACATATACATTTCGTCCGTCAGAAAATAAGTAATTTCTGGAGAGCTGGGATCTCGGTCTATATTGATATAGATAGTCTATCATTATAGAAAAACTCTTAGTTACTATAGTCGAAATATGTAGAAATGTGTAGGTACTTTATCTGCAGGTGATCCTACGATTCTTTTACTAATTAATTATTTTGTTTGTTTCAGGTATGGATAATTCAAGATATTACCCGGAATTGGTATGCGAAATAGTCGTGCTTGAAGATAATGAAAAAAACTCTTTCAGTGATTAAATAAAACGGCTTATGTTTAACAAATCACCAGAAAGAAACACTTTATATTGCAAAAATACTAAATGATCGCCAAAATTAGTAAATGATCACCAAAATTAAATACCCATTTTAGCGTGAAATTAGATTCAAAAATTTTACTACTTGCGATCCTACTTAAAGCAACCATCTCCAAATTATGATTGTTTAATCCAAAAATAATTAATAACCACTAAAAATGTACACAAAGCACAAACATGGTATTGTCACAGTTCTAACCTAACCTAACCAATTGTATTTAGAGTACCCCGAGTCGGTTCTGGGTGGAATAAACACACTTACCGTAATATATGTACCGTAATTGGTAGTATAGCAAATTTTTATGGCAATCAAACTGTGTATTCAGGTGATCATTTACTAAATTTGGTTTGATAGTACAATTTTAGGTAATAGAGGTTTATTGGTCACATAATTCTTTTTGGTGGTCAATATATTTATCCCCATATAAAACACAGGCTTTTTTTACAAGCTTTTATTAAGTTAGTTGAAATTGATCCCTGTGTATTTGATACGCTAAAATCAAACCGTTTGAGACCTTATATAACACTCATAAACTCATTAAGTTACAATTGACTTTACCAACGGTTCGTAATACACTTCAACTCCACAGACAAAATAAGTCCAAATATTATAAAGAGGTAAAGTTGTTTGTTTGTATGTAAGAACTAATCTCGGGAAATACTAATTCGATTCAGAAAATTCTTTCACTATACTCTATTTCACATAGGATGAGTCGTCAAGGTCAAGGGTTTTTTACCAATATCTAGTGAAATTCCATTTGATTACTCTGAAATAATATTCACAATATTTCGTGAAACCTAGCTCTATCATAGTATTCCTTTATTATATCGAAATGAACATTAACCATTGAGAAATTTAATAAAATACCATGTGTCACCGAACTCATGTTATTTGAAATATACTATAATAGGCTACATTTTATCCTAGGAAAGCGAGTGAAACCGCGGGAAATAGTTAGTGAGGTATTTACAGACATTGGAAAATCCAAAAACACCCGTGATTAAATTAATTTACGAAGTTAATGTTCGATTATGAAGCATCCTACAAAATTAATTTTACTATTAATAAACGTGGAAGTTTCACCTATAACTTCTATCTCTCTTGTATTAAGACATAAAACGGCTTGTATCTCGTTTTATAATGCCATAAATAAATTTGTTTTCATGTTTATGACAGGTACTGTCTCCTTTGACAATTTCTGGTTTTGATGTCTTAATAAAACCCTCCGAATGCTATCTAAGGGTCGGTTGTACCCTTCAATAGTAGGGTTAATTAAAGTTAGTATTGTTTGACGTATTAGGAAACGGGTTAAGATTTGTATTTGATGAACTCAGTTAAATTGTAGTCGAGTTAAGGTTTATTTTGCAATACAGTAATACCCAACTGATAAGGCGCGTCTTGAATCTTCGTTCGCACAGAAAAGAAAGTATGCCCTAAGATTAACGAAAAAATGCTTAAAACTTACAATCAACCTTAGATCACTACTATAAGGTTCATAATACACTGCAGCTGTTAGTTCCGTCTCACTCGCAAGTCACGCCGCTCCGCACGGCGCGCGCTAACATGGCGGCAGCTGCCGACAAATAGCGGTTTCTCGCGCTTTGAAATATTGTATCTTCTGCGCAGGTACGTCGGTAAGCCATATCAGTTGGGTACTGGTACTACTGTACCTATATTGTCTCTATAATAGGTACTTATTACAATGGTGTCCTAAAATATGAGACTACACTTCATTTATATAAAGTGCTTATTAAAAAAACAAAAAATATTGCCGAATATTATTTTGTCAATTCCATTCTAATATTCTTTTCAAGTATTTAACCATAGAAATTAAAAGTCATCCAAAAAAAGCGGTCCCTTTTCTATAAAACGTCACTGTTCCTAACAGATATTATCTGAGACAATGATAAGAGTTTTCACTGAACTGTTTATTCGCCATTAAAAATAAAATAGAACACGGAAAACGGCAGGCTGTGTGTTACACCGTCGTGTAATCTATACAAAATAGGGGAGCCGAAGCGCTCGTGGTGTAGCATGATTAGCCGTTCTTAATCGATCGGCCAAGTTAAGCTACGCCTGTCGTGGTCGGTACCTGGATGGGTGACCGCCTAGTGGTATTTCAAATCGAGCGTTTCCGTGCTTCGGAAGGCACGTGAAGCCGTTGGTCCCGGTTATCACTTAATTGTGATAGTCGTTAAGCTAGTTGGATGCCTCCTAGGCGGCTTGAAAAATTCCAACAGTAGGTTGACCACTAGCCTACCTCCACCGATCCGCAGTGGGCACGCGTGGTGGAGTATTGCCCATTCCCTTTCACCTTCATTTGTGAAAGGAGGCCTGTGCTCAGCAGTGGGACATTATAGGCTGATGATGATGATAGGGAAGCCAAAAATACTATGTTTCTATAGTTATGTTCTATTTTTTTAAGAGTCAACCAAAGTCCTTTTTAGCGCTGAAACTATAATAAGTCGTCTAAGCAGACAGTAGAAACACGTAGCTCAATCAAAACGCTTTTAGGAGTATTTTTCTCGCAAACACCGTGATTTTCACGGCGCTTACGCGTTTCGTTCATCGTTCTACAACAACAGGTGTGGCTGGATGGCCTCACTTGAATGTAACATAATTGTGATGTGTGGCGTCTTCTCTATATGTAGTAATAATAGCTCAATGGAATTTTCCGGATCTTCTCCAGATCATATTCAAAAAATTTGTTCCCTGATAATAATTTACAATATCCCTGAGGACTCGGGTGAAACCGCGGGGGACAGCTAGTTCTTAAATATGGTATAGCGTATCAGCCTTGCGAGGCTTATGTTTTAACCAATCGCATATTTAACACCTCCTATGTACGCCATGCAGCAAATAAATACACTAAACACAATTTTTAGTAATAATACCTAATTTAAAGTTAAGTGATAAAGAAGATCCTAATAAAAATACTGTTAAACCAACCAATCTCTTCATAATAATAAATAAATAAGTAGGTACTTAATGTCAAAGTAATAGAGACGTAGTAAAAGAAGTGGCTAAAGAATATAGTTTTTATAGCTTTTATATTCTAGGATTAAATAAATATTACAAATGAAATCTTAATAATAGAAATTAACATCACTTTTTTGACAAAATACTGTTTCTTTTTTCTATTGATTCATGTCATGCAATTTAAATTTATTTCTAAAACAGTTTTGCTTATGTTACGCATCGGTGTAACAGGTAGTCAAAACAGAGGATCGGCATAAGTGGTCAAGACAAAGGGGAAAAAACTTTGTTTTTTCTCGAAGAATAGACTATCGAGTTATATTCTAGTATTTGCTTTCATATTTTAGTTGAAGGACAAATCTAAACATGAATCAATTTAAATAGATAAATTTTATTGGAAAGAAGAAATTAAATTTAGTCAGTTTCAGAAAACTAGCTTAGCGACCATCACAATTAAGTAATTACCGGGACCAACGGCTTTACCTGCCTTCACAGTTTTGCAGGGCAGCAGATCTATGTAAACTGTTATACTTTTATGTAAAACTAGTTCTCTAGCGCGTTCTCACCCGCGTTCCCGTGGTAAAAAGTAGCCTATGTCACCCGGGGATAGTGTAGCTTCCCAACAGTGAAAGAATTTTTCAAATCGGTTCAGTAGTTTTCTCAGCCTAATCAATGCAAACAAACAATCAAATCTTTCCTCTTAATTATATTAGTATAGATCAATAAAAATAGAAAAAGTGGTAGTTAGTAGGTGTACACTTCTACTGTAGTGTATATAGGATTCAAATTGCGCCGCATTTAAAAAAAAAACTAAATTCCTGAGGAGTATGACAGCCTCCGAACAAAAATCTTCGAACCCTTTAAAGACATTGATAAACTACATAATTGGACTGTTTTACAAAAAACTTAAACCGACTTCAAAGTACACTAAGAAGTAATCAAATCCTGATCTGATGACAATGGGACCAAACGGGAAGTGTACCCTTTCAAATAAAAAAAGAATTTTCCAAATCGGTTAATAAATGACGGAGTTATGAGGTAACAAACATAAAAAAAATACATTCGAATTGAGAACCTCCTTCTTTTTTTGAAGTCGGTTAAAAACGTCTACCTACCCATAAAAATTGTTACGTTAAAAATATTCTAAATTACAATCATGTCTCCAGCCAGACAGGATTCAGTTTTGTGTCGAATTAGAACGATGTTAGTATTTGCTAAAACGAAGCGAGCATTGTTTCAGTTTGTTCTTTGATAGCGGGGCAGAGCGAAGGGAATTCTTTTTAGTTGGTTCGCTTATTAGTACTACCCGCCCCGCGGTTACACCTGCGTTCTCGAGGGACCTATTGTTTTCCCTGACTGACAGAGTTTGAGGATATGCTTGGATCGAGAGATTACCAGCAGTACTTTAAGAGTTGTTCTTTGCAAACTCACGAGCAATTGCGAAATGTTTGCCGTTTGACGTTAAATTATCGGATACATTTATTGGGATTTGAGGACCGTCCAAAATTAAGTTTGAGGTTGATAGCTGTATCGCCTGAATCTCTTTAGTTATTCCAATAGATTTTCATTCAAGATAACTGTTGTGAACTCCACTGCGATTTATATTATATAATGCTTTTGTTTACTTGAAGTTGGCATGACAGAATGCCTACTATTCCAGTAGGTAGCAGCAATGATATTATACTAGAGATATGCTACCCTCATACTAAGCGGCGTTCAGTTATTGTTGAATTAGGTGAATGCGATAGATAATACGGAACGTATGGTACAGAAAGAGATAGCTATATGTAGCCGCTAAGCAAAATTACAACAATTGTCTGAATTTGTCTGCAACAATTTTCGTGCGTTAATGCGATATCTACCTCTTTTTATTATAATATCATTGGGTAGCAGTATATAATTTCAAATATAATAACAAAGCAAATCTTTTATAGGGTTCTCAACCAAAATGGTAAAAAGGAACACTTATGGTGTGACTGTCCGTTTTTTTTATTGCATAAAGGTACCCAAACTTTTTTCGAAAGAAAAAATATTAGAAACATAGCAAACATAATTGAAAACTATATTACAAAAAAACTTACTTCATAGTACACTAAAAAGGAAACAAATTCTGGCCTAATGCCAATGGGACCAAACGGGAAGTGTAGCCTTTCAAACAAAAAATATATCTCCAAATCAGTTAATAAATGACGGAGTTATGAGGTAGCAAACATTTCAAAAACATACGCATACCTCCTCCTTTTTTGATGTCGGTTAAAAAGGGGTGAACTGGGGGACCGACATTTCATTTTAGGGTTAAAATACCCCTGATCGTACTTATTGCAATCGGAGAACAATAAGTGGTACTAATTCAGTAAAAAGTAGTGTTTCTAACTCACAGTTTATTCCAAATCATCAAAATTCATTCACGGTCTGAATTATTATTTTATTTAAACGACAGTTATGGCCTTAATCAAGAAAAATAGTCAAAGAGAAGTCGGAACCCTGTCGGAACCCTCGGTGTACAAGGCAGACTCAGGCTC
The DNA here is from genome assembly GCA_951394255.1 of Polyploca ridens. NCBI lineage: Eukaryota > Metazoa > Arthropoda > Insecta > Lepidoptera > Drepanidae > Polyploca > Polyploca ridens. Next base: position 2,889,168 of record OX596268.1, read on the forward strand.
GCACTTGACTAGTTTTATTTTTATTATTTACGCCTTTGACCTTCATCACATTTCTTCCTTTATCTAATTAAATAAATTATGAGTTTATTTACTTCAAACCTCCTGAGGTTATCATTTCGCTGGAGTATAAATATAACGGCAACATTAACATTTAGCTACAAAGTGGACTACGAGTGAGTTGTGACTGTGATACTCCTGGACAGTAGGTAAGTTGAAGTTTTAATGGCTGGCAATCTGTGTCTTAGGTACCTCTCCTTTTTCCTGTGCTCCTTTTTGACCACAATATCACCATGGGTGATTATGCAGCCAAAGGTGAGGCGTAAAACAGAAAGCCTAGAAGGAACTGGCACTCAATTGCAGCTGTCGGAACACACCGAAAGGTGCTTGGCGTCAGATTTTCAACTTTGAGGGGGGTAGCCAGCCAGGTGGGTACTACAAAGTACCCTACCACCCTGCTATGGTTTCCTCACGATATTTTCCTTCACCGAAAGCTCAAGCTCATTGTAGGATTCAAAACCACCGGTTCGGTACTCGGCTTTTAACTGAGAAGAATCCGGCAAGAAACTCAGCAATATTACAATTTTTTAATATTTTTTGGACTATATGACTGTGTTTGGCTTTTTTCCAAATAATTAACAATTAAAAAAAGAAAACATAAGCATAGATACAGACGAAAAAAGAACAAGTACCAAGATCATCATTTATTATTTCAGATCATAATGAAGCTAATCGTATTTGCGTGTAGCCTGATCCTCGTGCAAGCAGTTACAAATAACGACGACGTCATTATCAGCGGCGTCCGCTACCAGAAGGAAGTATTGTATGAAAATCTCGAAAAAGCAGATAGTTTGAGCATTGATTACTCTACAAACATTTTATACTTCCGTAATGACTTAAATGGTCTTGCAAGATTTGATTTGAATACAAAAGTGCTCAGAAATATTGAAGGAACAAGACATAATGTTTGCCACCTAGCCGTAAATCAGCAAACCAAAGATGTGTTCATGGGGACTACTTATGGCATTTATAAATATAACCCCATAGCTAATAAAATAGAACTCATGGGTCCTGCAGGTCATACCATATGGAATGTGTATTTGAAAGGAGATCTCCTATATTATAACGAATTAAATAAAAGTGATGTTTATTTATTTACTGGTGGACAATCCGTAAAGCATCTTGAATTGGACGCCTCTAGTGCGATAACCGAACTTTTTGTTGATGACGAAGATACGGCCTACTTTGTTATAGGTGTAGATCTGTACAGACAGAAGAAAGGGGAAAAAGCTGTTTTATTATATGATGTAGACAAAGTTTTTAAAACCTTCATAACTGCAGACAGAAACGGTAAAGTTTACTTTGGTTCGCGATATGGATTATATGAAATCTTGAAAGATTATACGGTGAAAAAAATATTTTCTGGCTCTATCTACGGTTTAACATTTGAAGAAGACAACAATCTTATATACGCTGACGATAATCACATTTACAGGCTTAAACGAGTTGTAGAAATAGGTGACTTAAAGAAGGAAATTACAAATTTGGAAAAAGTTATTGCTAGAATGGAAATAAAAATGGACAATATACTGGAACAACTATCGCAACGTTCTCAATGCAACCCGTGCACTAATACAAGCCAGCACTGATCATTTGTATGGCAGCCAGCAGATGTCCATATCAGTCTAATGTTCTAGTTTTTAGCAAGAAAATAATAGCAATAAAAATCGTGTTTTCAATTGTTTTTTATTGTAAATACGACAAAAGTCAACTATCTTCACATTACTATACTAATAACATCCAAGTGTTAATTTGTTGTATACAGTCATAATAATATGTAACTCTTCACCACTGCAATGGAGGATGTATTCAAGCTCTTGGACTGGAAGGGATATGGCATCAACATCAATGGCGAACACATCACTCACCTTCGATTTACCGACGATATAGTCATAATGGCGGAATCGCTGGAAGCTTTGAACATCATGCTCAATGACCTTAACAGAGTTTCTCAACAAGTAGGCCTCAAAATGAATATGGACAAGACAAAAATTATGTCTAATGTTCATATTCCGCCAATGCCGGTAATTGTTGGGAGCACTGTCCTCGAAGTTGTAGACGAGTATGTTTACCTAGGACAAATTGTCCAACTAGGTAGGTCCAACTTTTACGAGGTCAATCGAAGAATCCAACTCGGCTGGGCAGCGTTCGGGAAGCTACGGCATATCTTCACGTCCAAAATACCACAGAGTCTGAAGACAAAGGTCTTCAATCAGTGCGTGTTACCAGTGATGACATACGGGACAGAGACGTGGTCTTTCACTGCTGGCCGTATAAATAAACTCAGAGTCACTCAGCGAGCTATGGAACGAGCTATGCTCGGAATATCTCTACGTGACAGGGTCCGAAATGAGGACATTCGTAGTACAACGAAAACGACCGACATAGCTCGTAGAGTTAGTAAGCTGAAGTGGCAATGGGCAGGCCACATCGCTCGAAGAGCTGATAACCGCTGGAGAAGAAAGGTTCTCGAGTGGCGACCACGTACTGGAAAGCGCCGAGCGGGACGACCTCCCACCAGGTGGACCGACGACCTGGTCAGAGTCGCTGGGCGCCGCTGGATGCAAGCGGCCCAGAACCGTTCGAAGTGGAAATCAATGGGGGAGGCCTATGTTCAGCAGTGGACATCGAATGGGCTGATATGATGATGATGAATATGTAATTTTTAATATTCATAAGTAGCATCTGCTATGTCCAGTTTTTAGCTTGTTATTGCACTAAACATACAATAATTTGTTACAAATTAATAAATAATACGTGTGTCAATTTGTTTTTTTTTTTAATTTAATTTTCTAAAAACTAAACATACTCTTGTTCTCTTTCGCTCATTCTCTGCAGCTTTTACGAACTAAAAATGTACTTTTTTTTTATCAACATTATTATGTAAAATGTGGTGCTGCCTTTTATTGGATTGTTTTTATTTTTATATAAACGGTTTTTTAAATAAAATCTAAATAAACTATATATTAGCAATTTCTCATAACCAAACCCAGAATTTATAGAAACTGAAAATGCAAAACAGCTACCCAAAAAAATTGTTTCGTTAAATTATTATTCTATATTACATTCAAATGTCTTCAACCAGAAAGGATTAGGAACTAGAACGATTTTAGTATTTACTAAAACGAAGCGGGCGTTGTTTTAGTTTGTTCGCTTAAAGCGGAGCGGAGCGAAGGGAATCCTTTTTAGTTCGTTGGCTTATACCCACCCCGCGGTTATACCTGCGTTCCCGAGGGACTTATTGTTTTCCCGAACTAAACTGTATACTATGTTAATCCAGAACTTATTATATCTGTGTGTGTCCAAACATCCATACCTGTTCAGTGGTTTTTGCGTCAAAAATCAACAAACATTTTACAACATTAGTATAGGATTGGATTTCTTAACATTTCATTTTCGGGGTTCCGAACCAAAAACAAAAAAAGGAACCCTTATGACGCCATTCCGTCTTTTTCTCTATCTGTCCGTCTGTCACATGTGTATATTTCAGCAACCTGTAATGTTAGTGATTTGAAACAGTTTTAAGGCCAGGTCTAAGCTCAAATGCACAAAAATGGGTTTCTTTGAGAGTCGAGTATGACGTAACGCAATGAAAATACCTATTACAAAAAAATACTGTGGACAGAAGAGGGTTTTGAGAAAAATGTTAACCGAATAGAATAATAAAAAGTGCTTTGATATTCCCAACAAAAAATTCGTAAGTTACGTCTAAAAAATCTTTCGCGTTGAAATTCTCCGTATTTTCAGCGATGGCAACTATTTTATTTTTAAGAATATATAAGATACTGAATTATATTAGAATGTTAATCGGACACTTATTCAACTTAATGTGTATATTCTGTATAATCTAAAGAAAACCCGTAAATAACAGTCCGTTTCATAGAGTCGACACATTTATGATTTACCATTTTCAACCCTATTCCAGTGAAGAACGAGTGCTGTCAAAATCGTAGTCAGTCCGCGCCTTAAATATCGCTTACCAAACTTTATTGCAAATGAAAAATTTCAAGTTTAAATAAGTTTGGAGAGCGATACATTAGAAATAATCAAAGTTGATAAACATTGATGTAAATATTACCTGCAGAAAAAATAGAGCGATGTTTCCAAATAGCAGTTTTTTGAACTCTACTTAAACGACGGTTATGGAACTGTCGGTTAAATAAAATAACCAAGAGAGGTCGGAAAACTATCGAAACCCTCAGTGTACGAGTCAGACTCAGACTGTTAGTTTTATTTTTAGAGCATTTTATTTACCCCTTTGACCTTTATGACATTTCTTCCATTATCCATTATTAATTAATTAAAATAATGAGTGTATCTCTTCTGAGGTTATCATTTCGATAATATGGCTGGAGTATAAATATAACTGCAACATTAACATTATAATTAGTTACCATTAAGTTACCACAACGTGAAACTGCTAGTGAGTTGTGACTGTGATACTCCTGGACAGTAGGTATGTTGAAGTTTTGATGGGTGGCAATCTGTGACAGGTACCTCTCTTTTTTCTTTCTGTGCTCATGTTTGACCACAAGCTCACCATGATGAGTGGTTTTGCAGCCGGAGGTGAGTCACCTAACATAAAGCCAACCAAACCCAAGTACGCTCCGTCATGATGGGCAACTTTTGCAATGGGAACAACTCTGAAATTGAGTATTGGAGATTGAACTTTTAAGGAACGTCATCTTCGTAAAAGTCTAAGGGAGCTCGCCCACGTACTACTTTTTGTAGCTCCGATAATCGCAACTACTAAATATATTACTGTGTTTATGAATGACTTTTTGTAGCAAGTAGGTGTTTCAGTATTTAACTCAGTTTATTTATATTTGGTTTTATATAATCGCTCAGCGATCGTCACCCGTGGGCGAGCTCATAGGGACATAAATGAACAAACCATGATAATCATGTATTATTTCAGATCATAATGAAGCTCATCGTATTTGTGTGTAGCCTGATCCTCGTGCAAGCAGTTACAAATAACGATGACGTCATTATCAGCGGCGTCCACTACCAGAAGGAAGTATTGTATGAAAATATAAAAAAAGCAGATAGGTTGCACATTGATTACTCTACAAACATTTTATACTTCCGTAATCATGACGAAGAAGCTATGGTAAAATTAGATTTGAATACGAGAGTGCACAGAAATATTGAAGGAATAAGCGGTATTGTTAACGACCTAGTCGTTAATCAGCAAACCAAAAATGTGTTCATAGGGACTACTAAAGGCATTTATAAATATAATCCCATAGCTGATAAAACGGAACTCGAGTGTCTCGCAGGTCGCAACATATGGCATGTGTATTTGAAAGGAGGTCTATATTATAACGAACACAATACAAGTGGTGTTTATTTATTTACTGGTGGACAATCCATAAAGCATCTTGAATTGGAGGCTTCTAGTACGATAACTAGACTTTTTGTTGATGACGAAAATATGATCTACTTTGCTATGGGTTCTGTTGTGTACAGACAAAAGAAAGGGAAAAAAGCTGTTTTATTATATGATGGAGACGACGTTTTTAAAAACTTCATAACTGCAGATAGAAACGGAAAAGTTTACTTTGGTTCGAGACATGGATTATACGAAATCCTGAAAGATTATACGGTGAAAAAAATATTTTCTGGCTCTATCTACGGTTTAACATTTGAAGAAGACAACACTCTTATATACTCTGACGATAATCACATTTATAGACTTAATCCAGCTGTAAAAATAGGTGATAAAAAAATTGGTCATTTGGAAAACGTTACTGCTAGTATGGAAATAAAAATGGACAAAAAATTAACTAATATACTGGACCAAATATCGCAACTTACTCAATGCCCCCCTTGTACTTGTACATGTACTTGTACACCCGTATGTTAATCATTTGGATGGCAGCCATCGGATGTCATATCAGTCTCATGAATGAGTACCTATATCTACTTGTACATGTACTTGTACACCCGTATGTTAATCATTTGGATGGCAGCCATCGGATGTCATATCAGTCTCATGAATGAGTACCTATATCAATTAAAATGTATATATCCTGATCAGTTAAAACATGCAATAATACGCCCTATATATAAGTCTGGAAGTCACCTTAAGTACGAAAATTACAGGCCTATAGCCATACTCTCAGTTATTGATAAAATAATTGAAAAACTAATTGTTGGACAGATCAGTAGGTTCTTAGAATGCCATCATATTCTTTCAGACACCCAGCACGGGTTCAGAAAGGGCCGTAACACGGTCTCAGCACTGGCGCGGTTTGCGGACTATGTCAATGATAGTCTCAACTCCGGTAAACAGCTTATAGCGCTTTTCATTGATTACAAAAAAGCGTTCGATACACTCGATCACGATGTTATGTTACAGGCAATGGAGGAATGTGGAATTCGTGGTCCCACGAATCACTGGTTCAGGAACTACCTGACTAATAGAAAAATACGGACGGTAATTAATGGCGTGACCGGCGAAGAGGCTGTCGTTGATCTGGGTGTGCCAACCGGGTCAGTGTTTGGGCCTGTGGGCTATATAATGCACGTAAATAGCGTGGCTAACGTTGTCAAGGAGTGTCAAGTGTATATGTATGCAGATGACATGTGCCTACTGTATGCATCAAAGGACGCGTATGAAGTCCAAAAGTACATACAAGAGGACTTTGAAAGAATTACTAAATGGGCGCACGATAACGGGATCATACTAAATATTTTAAAAACTAAATACATGCATATACACTCGCCGCATAATCAGCGTGCAAAAGCTGTAGTTAAAGATAACCTAACTGTGATAGGACATACTTATGAATGTTTACACGTAAATAAAGTTAATTGTAAATGCTTAAAAATACAGTATGTAGAAAGTTATACTTACTTAGGGTTAACTGTAGATAAAAACTTCAATTGGAAATTGCACATTCATGAAGTCTGCAATAGGCTAAGATCTGTATTGGGAAAAATCTATTACCTTAGTAATATAATTAACAGACATACGTTGTTAGTAGTGTACTACGCACTTGCAGACTCGCTGCTCAGCTACGGGCTCAGTGTGTATGGACGTACGTTTGCCACATATATAATGGAAATTAAAAAAATACAGATCAGACTCATAAAGTTTTTAGTTAGCAAAAAAATAAAGGAAGAGTGTAGAAACGATTATGATAGGCTGTTTCCAATTTGCAAAATTCTACCAATAGACAGCAAATTAAAATACTTAATAGGTGTCGAACATTACTACAGTGACGAGTATAAGACCATAAAATATAATAAATACAATTCTAAAAGTGTTAGAGATGGACGAATGGTCCAACCGAGAGCCAAAAATTATTATGGAGAGAGAGTGTCACAATATCTTATACCAAAAATATTCAATAACATAGAACTGTTAAGAAAGCAACCTAAATTAAGTAAGGGTACATTAAAGTTGAAGCTGAGGGAGGCATTGCTCGGTGACGCTAACTTCACTTGAAGAGGCGCCATCGAGAAATGAATCCACTCTGCATGTCTTGTTTTGTTATATTTAAATGTGTTAACTTTTTTGTGTTTTTTTATTATTATTTTTTGAATAGTTGTTTTCATTAAAAAAAAAAAAAGTGGTAATTAATTAGGGTAATTTTTAGCTTAATTGTTATTATATGTTGCATGTAAATGCCTTTCTTGTATGTATTTTTAATAATGGTAGGTATAATAATCTGTAAAGAGCGTGTGTCGCCATCAAACTTCATAGTTTGGCGAGAAGTGTATGTTTATTTAATTATGTACTTATCATTTATTTTCAATAAAAAAAAAAAAAAAAAAAAAAAATTTTAATCGAGATAGTATTTCCTTTTTTGTAATTCCATAAAGTAAAAAAAAGTTTGTTAACAAAATATAACGAAATTGAAAATTTGAACTATCTTCACATTACTATACTAATAACATCCAAGTGTTACTTTGTTAGGTATATAATTTTATAACTAGCATCTGCTCTGTCTAGATTTTAGCTTGTTATTGCACTAAACATACAATAATTTGTTACAAGTTAATAAATAATACGTATTTAAATGTGTCTTTTATTTAATTTTGTACAAACTTAACATGCTCTTGTTCTCTCTCGCTGGTTCTCTGCAGCTTTTACAAACTAAAAATATATTTTATGGCACTGTATGTAAAAATCCACTTATCAAATTAATAAATAATACGTATTTAAATGTGTCTTTTATTTAATTTTGTACAAACTTAACATGCTCTTGTTCTCTCTCGCTGGTTCTCTGCAGCTTTTACAAACTAAAAATATATTTTATGGCACTGTATGTAAAAATCCACTTATCACACGCTTTTCACGGCGCGGCGTCCGCATGCTTCACGGTTTCTGTCACATCTATAAAAGCAATAACGAGCATCGATGTATTCGTTATCAAAAATACTATCATTCAGCCAGGTTTGGATGGGATGAGGATGTTCATATAAATGGTATGTAGTTTAGTCCTTAATTCGCGATTAATAAATAGCCAAGTTATCCATTAGGACTTAAACAAAATATAAATGTTACCAAATATGTTATTGTTATTCCTGTTCAGGCATTAGTAAATAGGGATCATGATGCTTTTTGTGATTGTCAATAATAGAATATATAATAATACAGTAGTAAAAACATAAATTCATTATAAACTGTTATATTTATTTCCAATAATAGATACACCACCACCTTTGTAAACCATACCCCCCTTATTAATAAATAAGGTGTAAGTCAGTCTTGTAATAACCAGGTATTAAGATAGCCTCATCCCTTTTTGTTTATATGACATTAGAAAGTGACGGATATATTTTAATCCTGGGTTTAACTATACTTGACTTACTCCTTATTTATTAATAAGACGGTACCCCTATTACCCGAGAATAGAAATTTGTTAGACGTGTATTATTATATTTTTCAGTGCATAGGGCATCCTCTATGAACATGTACATGTACAAGTACAAGGGGGGCAATCAAAAAGTTGCGATGGTTGGTCCAGTATATTAGTTAATTGTTTGTCCTTTTTTATTTCCATACTAGCATTGACGTTTTCCAAATGATCCATTTTCTGCAAATTTGTAATTTCCTTCTTTAATTCACCTATTTCTACAGCTGTTTTAAGTCTGTAAATGTGATTATCGTCAGCGTATATAAGAGTGTTATCTTCTTCAAATGTTAAACCGTAGATAGAGCCAGAAAATATCTTTTGCACCGTACAATCTTTCAGGATTTCGTATAGTCCATATCTCGAACCAAAGTAAACTTTGCCGTTTCTATCTGCAGTTATAACGTTTTTAAAATCGTTGTCTCCATCATATAAAATAACAGCTTTTTCCCCAATCTTCTGTCTGTACAGAACAGAACCCAAAGCAAAGTAGGTCGTATCTTCGTCATCGACAAAAAGTTGAGTTATTAAACTAGAAGTCTCCAATTCAAGATGCTTTATGGATTGACCACCAGTAAATAAATAAACACCACTTGTATCCAATTCATTATAATATAAATCTCCTTTCAAATACACGTGCCATATGGTGTGACCTGCAAGACCCATGAGTTCTGTTTCATTAGCTATGGGGTTATATTTATAAATGCCATCAGTAGTCCCCATGAACACATCTTTGGTTTGCTGATTAACGGCTAGGTCGAAAACATATCTTATTCCTTCAATTATTCTGAGCTCTCTTGTATTCAAATCTAATCTTGCTGTATTTGCATCATTACGGAAGTACAAAATGTTTGAAGAGTAATCAATACGCAAACTATCAGCTTTTTTGACATTTTCATACAATATTTCCTTCTGGTAGCGGACGCCGCTGATAATGACGTCATCGTTATATTTAACTGCTTGCACGAGGATCAGGCTACACGCAAATACGATTAGCTTCATTATGATCTGAAATAATAAATGATTATCATGGTTTGTTCATTTCTTTTTACTCATCTGTCTAGATGTCCCTATGAGCTCGCCCACGGGCTACGATCGCTGAGCGATTATATAAAACCAAATATAAAACATTCAGAGTTCAATACTGAAACGCATACGTGCTACAAAAAAGTCACTCATGAATATAATAATATATTTTGTAGCTATGACTATGAGAGCTACAAAACGTAGTTGGTATGTGGGCGAGCTCCTTTAGACTTTTATCAAGTTCTTAAAACGTCAATCTTCAATACTCAATTTCAGAGTTGTTCACGTTGCAAAAGTTGCCCAACATGACGGAGCGTAATTGGTTTTAAAAAAAAATTTAAATAATAGGGGTTAAAGTATGAAATAATGAAATTGACACCTTCATGGTTTGAGATTTTTGAGTGAAACTTTTTTCACATGGTACATATGAAGTTCTTCTTTTTAAAAATGACCAACGTTCGATTATCGACTTTTCAACATTCGACACAAGCACAGAAAAAAGAGAGGTACCTATCTAATTAAATAAAAATAAAATAAAGGTCACAGATTACCACCCAATAAACCTTTAACTTACCTACTGTCCAGGAGTATCAGCCACAACTGTTAGTCCACTTTGTAACTAAATGTTAACTAATATTAATTGTGCCAGTATATTTATACTCCAGCGAAATGATACTTCAGGAGAGGTTTGAAGTATATAAACTCATAATCAGTCAACGATCAGTACTTGCAAAGTTAACACACATTTCGGTACTCGAGTATTCATAGATCGTCAACCTTTTGTCGAACATACCTATTAAGAGTGCGTACAAAGCCAGAAAAATATGGCGATGTCAGATGAAACAAACTTATGTCTAATCTTCGCGTGGCATGAGACGGAGATAGCGTGTTTCGCGGAACAAAAATGAACTAAGCGCTTCTTATACTGGGTGGAGACTTCGAGATGGCATATTTTCGAAACCTATGTTGGGTTAGTCATGCTGAACAACTTTTACTATGGGACCAAAGGAGAATTCTCAAAAAAAAATTTTTACTCTTCATAGTAAATGTCAACCTTGCTCGATCATAATGTATGAAAAGTAAAATTTATTTTTTTGAGAATTCAGTGTTGGTCCCATAGTAAAAGTTGTCAGCATGACTAACCCAACATAGGTTTCGAAAATATGCCATCTCGAAATCTCCACCCGCTATAACAACTCGTAAAGTATAGAATATTTTTAAAAAACGTTAGGTGATATGTTAGTGATATTATTTATCGAATTTTTGCCTTAATTAGATACACCATGAACGAATAAAAACGAAAATTCATTATTATTAGAGGTATCTTTATGATTTTTTTCAATCGAGGAATTTTCATTCGATTATGCTTTTGCTCAGATAGAACCCTCGCGTATATAATGAAAATACCCATATAAAAATATTTTTTCATTTAAATACTATTTACTTGGGTAAATTTCAATTCTATGATTGTTATTTTGATTTATACGAACTCTTAATAATGAAGTATGCTTCGTGCGGTAACGTTTTCAATGGCGGTGTACAGTGCGGTGACTGTAAAAAGCATTTGAGGAGGAGGAGAGGTTGGTTGGAGAAAGCTTAGAGCAGATCGGAGATTATCCTGGAGGTGTTCGTCATGTAGAACTCAGTCTCCATCAGTTCGGAACTAGCTTCGTTGGAGGCAATACTTGGCAAAATCCGCGATATTAAACGCCAATTAATGAACCTGCCTGCCCTTATGGAGGTGCAAGGTGGATGACACCTCCATTTAAAAGGGAAGATCTTCCGCCAGGATGGGTCACCGTGCCTGGGGACCGCGGTCCAACTGTACTTGTCGGACAGTTGTATATATTCAGATCGCCGAGAAATCTTTGCAAGCGCGATGCAGGATGTAGGATCCAATTTCTTGCAGCTAGGAACCGCTCTTAAGGGCGTACCGCCTAAGCCAGGCAGATGGGTACTACAAAGTACTTTACCAAGTAAATATTTAGTACCTGTTTGTAATGTGTGCGATTCTGTTCCATTCTGATTGCGGTGACTTTGGTCTTTAATTACTTGAGTGAGTATGATGTGCGCGAACCGAAGAAGGCTACAAATAAAGTATAAACTATAGTTTTTTGTTTTTAATTTTCATTATTTTGTTTTTATAGCGGCAATTGACAACATTCTGTGAATATTTCAGCTGTCTACCTACTACGGTTCATGAGATACAGCCCACTGATAGACTGACGGACGGACGGACAGTGGAGGCTTAGTAATAGGGTCCTGTTGGCACCCTTTGGGTAGGATACCTTAAAAAAGGGCGTGGCATTTATTTTAATGGGCACGAATCTTCAATAAAATGAAATATGAATTTGATATTTGATGAGAGAGCCATCAATAAATATAGAAAAAAGCCATATTTCAAATATCCAAGTAGCAAAAAATACTGAAAATTTAATTCAAGTTCCATACCAGATACCTAGTCAACAAAAACCGACACTCGTTAACACATAAATCTATCTAACACCTTTTTGCTTATTTTGCTATCGGTATTGAGATGTCCACGAGCTTTGTTTTTTCATTATCTGCAAAAGAATTAGTTGTTTTACACTTGCGTTTTATGAACGCGATGTAATTTCATTTATTAAGCATTTTTTAAAGTATTTTTCAAATATACTTATTATTAGTCCCATTGTATTTCGTTGCTCCTTGGTATAGGGTCCGCTGTTCGGGATGCAATTTTTTTTTTAAAAAGGCAGATGTTTTCTTGTTTATACGATGAGTTGGTCAATATACAGAGGACTATATTAGGTCCTAGTTAACAGACGGTCACAATCTCCTATGTTAAAAGTGACATAAGTAGTATATTGTCACAGTCTCTCGAGGGATCCATTATTCAGATCGGATTATCCAGCCTTTTTGGTCAATGAGTGAAGTTAATACCTAGGTGTTTCCGAAACTTTATAGGTACTTTTCAAATATTGATTTTTATTTATAAGACAGCTACTTACAGTAGTACCCAACTGATATGGCTTACCGATGTACCTGCGCAGAAGATACATTTTCAAAGCGCGGGAAACGTTATTGGTCAGCAGCTGCCGCCATGTTAGCGCGCGCCGTGCGAAGGGGCGTGACTTGCGAGTGAGACGGAACTAACAACTGCAGTGTATTATGAACCTTATAGTAGTGATCTAAGGTTGATTGTAAGTTTTAAGCATTCTTTCGTTATTCTTCGGGGCCATACTTTCTTTTCTGTGCGAACGAAGATTCACGACGCGCCATATCAGATGGGTAATACTGTACAAAGGCAAACCAAGTGTAATATGATTTGAAATAAACTGAGTGGTACGTGCCATTCTATTTTAGATTCTATGAAATAGGAAATACATTTAGATCCGTTATTTTTAGCTCTTACTTCAAACTCCCACTTTTGTTGGCCGTTTGGATTTTAGTGAGTTTCCTTTGTTCAGCGTTTTAAAAACGCAACTGTGAAGGCCAAAAAGGTTTTGATTTATGCGTACCGACTTGCGTTGAAAAGCGTTGTTACGGGCTAAATTGTTATTGCTTTTTGCGGAATTAGCGGAAAAGCGCTTTTCCGAATATTCCTACAACGTAACACAAACAAAACAGCTGTACGAAAAATTAATGAAACTTTATTCCAATAGGTATAGGGCTCAAATTTAAATGTATGAATGAAAGTTTAACCGCAAATACCCTGGGTAGTATTAGGCGCTGAAATTTCTGCGTACAAATATTTTATTTATTCCTTTTGTAATAAGTTTGATAAATTGCTTTTCGTTACGTCATATGTAGGTTATTTGGATGTTCTAATTTATATTTTAATGGGGCCCAATTCTCACTTCCCTCGAACTAGCCTTCGAATCGAACTTGCATTACGAGTTCTAGTTCTACCGTAAAATTTCGAGGGGCGGAGTCAATTCTTCGATTCCTGTATTCTCGTTACTAATCGAACTAACCTTCGAAATAAGTTCGAGTGTAAGGAGTAAATGTTGCCATTATGATGGATACAAATTGCACGATGCGTTTCGTTTCACTTGATAATTGCGGTTTGTTAACGTACGTGATAATGTTATATCTTAAATTAAAATTTAAAAGATTTTAATGAATATAAAATATTTTTAACAACGTTTTACTCTTATTATATCCTAATATATCCGGAATTCATAAGTTAATCAATTTTATATAATAATTATAAATGAATATGACAAAATATTTTCTGTGCGTGACGGAAATCCTTAGGCTTATCTGTCATTACGTTTCCAAATGACAACCTAACTGTTTGACGTTTGATAGTTCGCATTCGAAATACGTTTCGAACGGTCCCGACCAGTCGAAGTTGAGTCGAAGTAGTTCGAGCGCTAGCCCTCGAAAAATAAGAGAAAATGGCGGCTTCGAAATTCTCAGAATAGCCTAACTTGATTTTCACTCGAAAAAAGTACGAGATCGAACTTTATTTGGAACGAGTGATGAATTCGAGTGAATGAGAATTGGCTCCATGGTGTGATTTTAATGATTTTAGTTCTTATTAGATTGACGTTAAGTTATATTTAATGTATAAAAGAACCAAAAAACATATCACACAACTAAATCCATAAACAAGTTAAAAATAAACAAGACCCGTGAATAAAGCAAGAAAGAACCATGTCCCACCTGACAGTCAGTTGTCTAAATAAAATGGCGAGTACACGCGATAGACGAAATTCATTTATATCGGCTCTCATGTACCCACGAGTTCGGTTCACTCCAGGGAAATATACTTTTATACAATCTCCAATCTATCTTCACAAACAATATTGGACATGTCACACCCGTGTGTGTATAGCTTTGTCTGTAAATCATTTTGAATTTGGAAGTGTTTTTTTATAGTATAGAATGCAGTCTAAAGAATAAAAGATATTGGTGCCGATTCTGTTGTAAATAGCACTAAACTAATTTTAGTCACATCTCATCTCTTTCTTACGAACATTATTGAAAAAGGATAGAACATATTTTAATTTGTCAAATTAATCTTTGCCGTCTTATTTTCCGTGTATTTAGGCGTAACCGCGATAGATGGCGACTAAAATTATATTGAAAACAAGCATTGGACTAATTTGACAGGACTAAATTTCTTACATCTTTTTCTTATGTTCTTTGTTAGAAAGAGACATAGTGACATTAAAATTAGTTTAGTTGTGAACGACAGAATCAGGGCCATTGTTATGTTTTTTTGCGTAATTAAAAACTACAACATACTACCTAGTACACCATCGGGCTGTATCTAGAATATTTTACTCTTTTAGCTTATTCCTCGAATAACTTCGTCGCTTTGTTACTCAGGAGTCAACTAAAAAATATGAAAACCAACTAAATTCAAAACACTCTTGGTAAGTACAAAGTGAAATCGTAGGTCAACTTTATTTAACTGGATTATAATATTGAACTTTCAGTGTCAAGGTTGTCAACCGGCAGCTGCTTTACAGCCGCCATTAAAATACTCTCGCATAACATATTAACTCCATGCATTTTTGGCGGTATAACGAATTTACTCTCGAGTAGATAGTTATTCTTGGAAAAACGTGAAGTTCAATAACTATAGATTAATTAGTGATTTAATCTCTGTATAAGACTTGATCGAATCCACACTAAAGGAGCACATGTGGTGCACGAATTTGCGTAACATAGACGGACTTGCGCTAGGTATCCAGCTAAGAACATCACAATCCATACAACCCTATCGCTAAATGTGCCGGGTTCAAGGGCGAGCCGACGCGCCGGTACAGAGCGAAGTAATATGAATTTTAGCGTCACGACAATAGGGATGTTGCCTGGGTAAAAATATAATAATTCTAATTAGTCCGTCAGTTAGATTATCAAAAAATATTGGACACGTATTTTTTGATTTACCAAATCATTAACAATTGACGAAGATAAAGCGCGACTAAGTTCGGAAGCGGGGGCTCGTGACGTCACTTGTTACTAAAAAGTGTACCACACCGTGACATCACGCGAAACTTCAACACACGATATCTTCGTATTTTTTTGTTTAATTGACAAAAGAAAAAATACGTGTATAATATTTTTTGATAATGTAAATGACGGACTAATTAGTTTTTTTCAGGAATGTAGCCTATTGAACTCAAAATAGCGTACTTCGCTGAAGAAAGAGAGGTATCTGTTACAATTTTAATCTGTGCTTGCGCGCCTCGAACGATCGCGGCTCGCGCTTAACTGCGCTCCGTCAATTGTCAGTTTTTTGTCGAACACAAGGATTCGCATCGCACTCGTGTTATTCACACTTGCCATCGCGAGCGACGAACGAAGAGCGGCTCGACTCTTGCTCGGTTTGCGTAGCGTAGACGGACCATAAGAGCCCTAAAACACTGAAACTGTGTGACTATTTATTGACTAAGTTATCTTAAATCTACGTCAAAACATTATTGTACTTACATACTTGTTATGTATTATAAATGTAACATACTCGTACATCAAAGTTAATTTGTATGTTCTGAACCGTGAAATTCGCAAAGGAGCAGCGTATTCGCTAAGGGCCATTATGTGTGCATTTGTGTTTGTATGTATATATGGCATACATTGTTTTGTAGTACCTAGCAACTCTCTCGGTTTAGTTGCCTCGGGATAAAATTACCTTGCTAATCTAATAGTACATTATGTTATTAGTATGTATAGTACACATGTGTGGAAAGTTGGTAATTACAGACGAGGCGCTATTAGCGATAAGGGAGCCGAGAGTGTAATGATCAATGCACATGCGTGTTATACGACGTTTTCAACACACTTGCGAGGAGAAAAACAGGCTTGTATATTTTTAAGCAGATTTTTTAAATCAACCAAACAATGAGAATAGAACGTTAACAAATATTGGGCGCAAGATTTTTTTACTGCGATTCTCTGTCAAACTGTTTTACCCGTTTACCCTATAAATTAAGAATGCTTCGTCAACACACATATCACTTGCAGTGAGGTACAAACTTAACATAATCGAGATTATACCCGTCATAAAACTGTGCGGTAATGTAAACTAGTGCGTAATAAGCTGCAAACGGTGCAATAAATGTCACTTTACGAACTAGTGAGTTTTTTTCATAGAATATAGGAGCTGATATAAATATAATGCCATGCGTGATAGATAAGAATCTTATTATCGTTATTGAAAGGAGACAAACGAGATTTTCAAATATTAACCATATATATATTTTTTTTTATTTTAGTTACCTATTGGACGCACGTCCCATTAGCGCGAGGTGACGGGTTAATTTAGATAGGGCTTTATTTATTTTTATTAAAATAGTTTTCTTTTTTGCAGTGAATTTACGGTTACAGTAAATAAAGGTTCTTCCACACATACCTACTATTTTAGTCGCGTCTTGATTTAGTTCGATACATTTGCATTAGTTAGACGGTTGGTTTGTTCCTCAATGATTAGACAGCTGGATAGGTTTCAACGCAATTCTGCGAATATAATACCTATATATTGGTAATTTGATGATTAACTAGAACCTGTAGAGACTTATACAGGGAAAATGTATTGGCAGAGATAAATGTTCGTAACTTAATATTTTTCGAAACGTTCTCGATATCCGATGTAAAAATTTTTCTTAAAATATAATGAACGGGAGAATATTTTTTATGTAGTGAAAATAATACGTAAGATGCTTGCTTCCGACGTCTGTGTTTGCGGACTCCTACGATCTAGATACATTCAAGGTCAGGGTGAATTGAATAGGCTTCTGGCCAAGTGTAGCCCAGTCGGGCTCCATCTTCAGCTTCGTCATTGTCCTTCGCTAGTCATAAACCAATTTAATATTTAAAATAAGCAATAGTTGCGCAGCGACAAAATGTCGCTAAAGTGTTACTATTAGAGCGAAAATTACAATTAGATTCCTAATTTATAAAAAAAATAAGAAGGATTTTCAAAATTCAAACCCTTTAAAAGTAATGTAGGGGCAAAAAGATTGATTGTAATAAAAAAAGTGTATTGTACAAAGAAAAAAATCAACAAACAATATCCGATCCAACGTTGTCGTCGCGTCATAATACCGTCATAACAAATGAAAGCGATTGGCCGCGCGACAAGGTGACATCAAACGTCGATTGATCTCAAAGGGCTATAAAGGAAATCGCTGCGTATCCGCCACGCGGGTGGCGCGGTGTGGAGCGGCCTTTACGCCCTTTTGTGTAACACGAAAAAATTTAGGTTTCTTGAATTTTGTCAATTGAAGTGGTAGTTGGTTGTGATGGTTGCGAATGTGACGATGCTTGACTGTAAGCTTAGATTATAGTTAAAAGGACGATATGGTAGTTTCAATTGGACCCAAATTTATGCACATAATTGAAACGAATGGTGCGTCTATGCTACGCGAACCGAACACTAGCCGAGCCTCTGTTTGTTCGTTGGTCGCGATGTCAAGTTTGGACGTACAACGAGCCTACAAAACGAGCGTGATGCGAATCCCTGTGTTCGTCAAAAAAACTGTCATTCGGCGGAGAGCTCGACCGCGAGCCGAACGCTCGTTCGAGGCTTGAAAGTCCGTCCACGCTACGCGAATCCGTGCTCCACGTGTGTTCGGCTCGTGCTCGGTTCGCGAAACGTGGACGCACCATAAGATAACAGAGCAGACTGTACGATAAGTATAGCTGTTCAATACAAACATTTTTAGCTATAATCCAATCCAAACCGTATCTTACTTTTTCGTTATTTTGTTAAATACTTGGGAATATGTAAATGTATCTGATACTTACCATCAGATGGATCTGCTTGTCAACCTGTTAACTTAAAACAAACTTACAGCATCTAACATAAAGTCTAATATGCATCGTATGTCAAAACGTGTATGGTATTAAAAAGCCCACGATAACTGCACTAACTTGGTGGAGTCACAAGTCGGCATCACAAAGGCATACCCACAATATCAAACGCCGCTGTCCGCTGCACGTGGAACAGAGCTGTACTCTACTGTAGGGTTGTCACGTTGCTGAAAAAAAAATTGTAGATTTTTTGTATCTACTTGAATATGTCGCATTTCATTTTTAATCTATGAACTATAGTTTCTGTTTTCGCCAAATGTGCGACAATCCTGATATAACTAAAAAGCTAAATATATCTCGAGGTGGATCGTTATCCTGCTGTCTTTGACTCATTTGATCAAAAGTGGAAGATTTAAAATAGCTTTAGGCAAAGAGATGACCGTCTTTACTCAACCAGCATGGTAAAGGACAAATATGGGAAGTGACCTTCAAAAGCAGGTGCTATCTATTCTCATTTTGGTGGTAAATCCAGGTCCACGACTCTAAGCCTCAGCAGTTATGACATAGCTAACTCATAGCCAAATATAAACGCCACTGAAAACTCTATAAAAAATAATATCTAAAAATGTAGGCCAGCACAACCCTGCGGATATGCACGTTCGGCCCACAAGGCTGCTAACCCTACACATAACCCAGTTATTCGAGAGAGGCCTATGCAGTCCTCTGTGACACTATCGGGCGCTCGACACACTTGGATAACTTATTGTGTTACAATTTTATAAAATATTGCCATTGAAATGTTAATGCTGAGATTTGTGAGTATAGAAGTGGTCTTATTCAACCTGTTGGCTCGCAGATGGGACGCGCGTCCTGCTATTGACGCTGGTATTCAAGTGATTAAGTGATCTAAGACAGTCTGCTATTACAATTGTGTTCCAATGAACTATCAGTGGTGTAAAAAAATTCAAATTTATCAGTTTTGGTAGTCTACTAAAGTCGTCACAACGTCGTTTTGATAGCACATATACATCCATGTTCCAAAAAGAGACAAACATATCGCGACAAGAAGAGACACCCTCTTTTCAAAACTGGCCTCTTACATTGTGAGGATTTTAATTCGTTATGGAAATTAGTTGGTAGACAACGCACATTGGCTCAATAGATGTAGTGTCTTTTTTTTTGTTTTAATTGATAAAGATAATAGTAGGAGTTATGTTAAAGTGAAAGATTTATTTAGAGTTATTCAATTTAAACCATACTAGCTTTCCGCCCTGCGGTTTCGCCCGCGTTCCAGGATAAAAGTCTTATGTTACTTCCCCAGTCGAGATGCTTATACCTAACTCTACTTCTCTGAAAAGGCTTTCAAAAAGGAGTAATTTTTGTTGGAATCACACTGCTATTTTGTACTCAAGTGCATTTGAACACATATTCGAAGATTCTATAGCTTTTTCGATGGTCAATTAGTCTGGAAACATGCCGATCTATGCTCAAGTAAAAGCGTTAATTACAAATACTAACTACTATATACTAAATACTAACTACATATCATCATCATCAGCCTTTAATGTCCCACTGCTGAGCACAGGCCTCCTTTCACAAATGAAGGTGAAAGGGAATGGGCAATACTCCACCACGCGTGCCCACTGCGGATCGGTGGAGGTAGGCTAGTGGTCAACCTACTGTTGGAATTTTTCATGCCGCCTAGGAGGCATCCAACTAGCTTAACGACTATCACAGTTAAGTGATAACCGGGACCAACGGCTTTACGTGCCTTCCGAAGCACGGAAACGCTCGATTTGAAATACCACTAGGCGGTCACCCATCCAGGTACCGACCACGACAGGCGTAGCTTAACTTTGCCGATCGATTAAGAACGGCTAATCATGCTACACCACGAGCGCTTCATACACTACTACATATACTATACAGTAAAATTAAAATAATATTATATTCGACTGTGAAGCGTTTAAAATGCAATATACAAGTGATAGGCTCTTCAAATAAAATTACAGGCTAGTTCTAATTTATTTAGATTTCTACGTATATAACCATTTTTATGTTGGCTGTATCTGACTAGTTCATGAACAATTGTCGAGCTCCCATATTGTTGACGATACTAAAGCTTTTGATGCAGGAATTTATGTCTAAAATGATAATGTATGTGTCTTTCATAGAGTAAAAATTTTAATAGAGCGATAGCGTGTGTAATTTGCATATAGATGCATTCATAGATTTATCGTACACTAATGATATACTGTCAGAAATAAATTCGATATGACTGTGATTAGTTCTCGGTAAATGACCGGTTTCAATAAACACAAACGAATCGTTTTGCTTACCAATGGTAGGATTTTTTTATTGCCAAACTGGGCATATAGATCATTTTGTAAGGTTATTTCACCTGTCGCACCCCCCCTGGAACAAAGATGCAAGTCGACTTGCGTGTTTTTTTTTTATTGCACTAAAAAATCAAGAAAAAACTAATACATATTGTCAATTTTTTTCATAATTTTTATCTTGAAAATGAAGGAATAAAATACCAATATGTAAAATATTGCAACATTAAAATATTTATATTTCCATCATAAAAACGAAGTTAATATATTTGCACTTAATTATTCACTAAAGTTCCATATGACTAATAGCATATTCATACTTACATACATTTTGAACGAATTTATTTGGTGGGTATCGTAGTGCAAGTCTAGTTGCTTACTTTATCCACGAAACTTTTATCCACATTATATTATATAACAATTGATACGTTATTTACACAAACGAGTAGCTCGAGGAAAACCTATGTAAACGACACTTACACATTAAATGCACTACTAAATCAGAATTCAAATAAAGAGTTATCTGCAATAATACCGAACAGCGAGACTTCCATAACATGTCAACAATGCAATATTCATAATTACTCCATCAAGTGTTTAATATGTTTCGAAGAATAATTACGCAACGCTCCTTTTTAGGTTTTTCTCAATACACATTGAGTAAATTTAAAATTTAAAACACGTAGGCCCGTCACAGGTAGTTTTAGCTATCATTTGATGTATACTACATATTTTTAATAATGTTGATAAATTTTTAGGACAGTTTTTTTACGCTCCTGAAAAGTTGTCACTTTTCACTTACAACATTCTTCCAGGAAGGGTGCGCTGTGATAGCTACTTCCATATGGGAGGGTTGACTATGCAAAGCTTTGAGGTCTTTGCTTCATTATTAGTAAATATACTGGGTGGAGATTTCGAGATGGCATATTTTCGAAACCTATGTTGGGTTAGTCATGCTGAACAACTTTGACTATTCGAAAATATGCCATCTCGAGATCTTAACCGATAACCGGTCCGTAAATTATAGGAATCGGCCATTAGTCGTTCAAACTATGAACGCCCAGTTAGTATCAAAGCAGCGATGCACGTACCCATGCTCAGGGCACATACTGTACAGTCCTGTGGTACAGTCGCTCCAAAGATTCTATATCTATATTTTCTTTTTACTAAATGATGCTGGAGAACGGAAGTTGCCGGTACAAATAAGTGCTTTTAACAGGTTTTAACTTGAGGGTGATGGATATCCAGGCAGAGTGAGAGGGAAATATTTCAAAGGTGCTATGGTTTCGTCACGATGTTTTCCTTCACCGAAAGTTCAAGTTCAGGATTCAAACCAACGACCTTCGCCTCGGTATTTGACGTCTGTACCACTGAGCTATCACTACTTCAAAATAAGTGCCATTTTGGCCTGACACTGCTCTAAATCAGGTGTATATGTGGGCATTTTTTTTATAATATACATTTTTATTAGACGGGCCTGGGTGTAATTATGTATTTACAAACAAAAGTATCAGTTATCTGGTTTCCATAGTACAAGCTCTGCTTAGTTTGGGATCAGATGACCGTGTGTGAGGAATGTCCCAGGATATTTATTATTATTATTTTTTACTAAAAACCTAATTGTTCAAACAATGATATCTTTCTAGTATCCAATCCGGGCATCGAACCCAACAACCCTGCTATAGCCTGGTGACCCAACAATCAGTTGGCATCACGCCAAAGCTTTAGAGATATGACTACATGTTGGAATTCTGCGGGATTGTCGCTAGTCGCTCTTTTTTTAAACTAGAATTTATCTTCACACTTCTCAGTTCAAGGAGACAGAGCCATTTTTAATAGCTCTTTTGTGTTCATATCATAAGTTTATGATAAGTTTGGAAGTTACTCAAAAAGTAGGACCAAAAGATTTATGTTTCAGGATTAGCCCAGTGTTATTTGGAAAAAAAGGCAAACATAGTCAGATTGTCCAAAAATATTTTTAAAATGTACGTTGCTGATTTTCTTGCCGGATTCTTCTCAGTTGAAGTCCGAGTATCGGGTCACATTTATTGAAGTTACCACCGGACATATATAAGTATATGTCCGGTGGTAACTTCAATAAATGTGACCTTCATAAGTGCCCTTCTGGGGCCTAAATTGAATAAATGGCTTTGACTTTTAATTTGACTTTTACTTTGACTTTGAATTTGACTTTGACTTTGATAGTGGAAGTCCGAAGCGAAGGCCGTAGATTCGACCAATGAGCTGGAATTCTTTGCAAAGAAAAACATCATGAGGAAACCGTAACACGGTAGTAGGGTACCTTGTAGAACTCGCTTGGTTAGCTACCTGCTGATGAGTATCGACAGCTACACATGAGACCGAGTTCCCTTCTAGACATTGTGTACTTACCACCATCGGCCACATCATCATTTACCATGTAGAGATTGTGGTCAATCTTATTGGAACGGATTGAGACCGAGTGCACTGGGTTCTATTCTCAAAAATCGTAATAACACGAGAGACACTCAAGTACCTAGGTACCTCTGTGAGAATACTGAAGATAAAGTACTGAGACGACTGCCGAAGTCTTCAGGTATAATGGACGTGAAGACTACATAAAAACTAGTCCACTTTCATACCCCAGTTATTTTTTAAATAAATAAGGATGCAATTTAACTCTATTGCACCCGTGTTCACCGTTATA
Source organism: Polyploca ridens (assembly GCA_951394255.1). Taxonomy (NCBI): domain Eukaryota; kingdom Metazoa; phylum Arthropoda; class Insecta; order Lepidoptera; family Drepanidae; genus Polyploca; species Polyploca ridens. The sequence continues at coordinate 2,912,888 of OX596268.1, forward strand.
GTGAAATGACTTCGCGTTCAGTCTTAAAGTAAAGCCAACGAGAGGTGATAAAATATGTAAACAACCGACTTCTACTGAGTTACATTACGATCGATCATTATCTCTCTTAAGCAATAATGACGGCATTTGGTCGACGACAGCTGTCGTTGCGTGATTCGTGGTACAGGAAAGCGGTCAATAACTATTCAAGTTGTATGTTGTTAGTGTTTATATTTTTTATATCGTCTCGTTGGTTTACCTTTAGTTCAGTTCACAGCATTAGAATAAATTAAACTTTAATGTAGGTACTGTTTTCAAAATAGACCCGATGATATTTTGGAGTCATATTCGTTCTAGTTACACTTCAAACAATTTAAATTATCAATGTTCTATATTTGAAACAATCAAACACTTAAACGCTACTAGGAATCGTATTATTTCAATTCTACACAGGTTCTAAATTTCCCGAAGAAAAAAGCGCTGTAAAATTCAAATAACGAAGACAAAAGCTATTAACTAAATAAATCAACATTAAAATTGCTACGTTGAATTATTATGAGAAACTTTAAAAACACAAAGGTATGATTTATGCATACAATTTTAAACGCAACCCTCAACTGCGGCTGACATATTTTATGAACAACCCGTCAGTTTTCAATATTTCGTTTAACATGGGCGCGCCCCGGTTGCCCGCGGTTAACGTATGTGTATAAATAAATAAAAAAACACGCATCCACACATGGGTATGCTCGGCTTGTACATCGTGATTCGGGAAATAGTTTGGAATTGATGCTTTGGGATTCATACGCGAGAATATTTAAGGCTTTCATTGCTTGCATACAAAAATTGCTTTTGTCTAAGCGGATCGTAAAATCGTAGCTTTTATTGAATTTTCATGTTCTACAAAGATTTGTACGGAGGTACAATATAGAAGTTTAAGTAGGTAATAGTGACATAAACATTTAAAATAACATACCAACCGCAATTCTCATCCTAATATTATAAATGCGAAAGTGAGTTTGATTGTTACGCTTTACACCTCAACTTCTCAACGGATCATCATTGGCATGCAGATATCCTATGGTATGGAGAACGACATAGGGTTTATATCCCGGGAACGCGGGTGAAACCGCGGGGGACAGCTAGTGTAGAATAATTATGAGTATAGATATATCTACTATTGTATTTTTGGTGAACAGTTAGATAGACCGGAGCACATAAAATAATACTTACCGGGCAACCTTTGGAGAGTTAATATAAAATGTAAATGACGCAAATGTAAAAAACGGTAGCTTGAACTCACACCTTATAAAATAAGCTTGTTTTCTTCGTCAAAATAAAGCCAGCAAGTCCCACCAGTATATATATAATTCCACCGCAAGAACTACTCGTGTTCAAATATCTTCCACAGCAGAAAAAACAAAATATCTTTTACAGGCAACATTTCCTCCTTATAATTCGAACATTTCGCTATCGCATGACAAAACGAAGTAAAAATGATACAGCCCTAGGCGGTACGCTAGCGTAACGTGTTTTTTTTTAGAATCGCCTCAACCGGGTGTGTTTGACGTCTCGCCCGCAGTAGCATTGGGCCTCAGTGACCCACATTTGTCATTGAAGGGTTGCGATCGGGTTTTTATTTTATTTTGTTTTGTTTTTAATGTTCGTGGCCAGTTAGTGGTCGCTTTGTATTGCGATTTGAATTTCGAACTGTTTCTTTTTATTTATGGTTTAGTTGCCAATATCGTAAAAGTTTATAATATTGCTAAAAGCAATGTTTTATCTGTATAAGTAGAAATAGTATTTTAATTTCAATCATAACTGAAAAGTAATACCTACATGAAAGAGCAGTCATTTTACATATAAAATGTTTATATGACTCCACGCAAAGCCTTTAGAGAAATATTTAAATATTTACCATATTTTAAGCAAAATTGTATATAATATTATGCCAGAGCATAAAGCAAAATATTGACATTTAATTTTTCATTCAAAGAGACTGCTAGATATTAACAATTAAATATATTTTATCTGAAATAAAATACGGGATGTAGTGAAATATTGTATTATATTCCTCAATATCCGTTATCCCTGTTTTAAGCGATAAGCGGTAGCGGTGGTAAGGATACTTTAGTATAAAAGTTTTTGTAAAATTGAATTATAAATTCTTTAAGAAATTAGCAGTCATAAGATCACAGCCTACATACTTAAGGTAATTGTAGTGTGGTAAGGTGGTAAAATTTGAAGTTACTCTGACAACTTACTTGGTTGTATTACCGACCGACGAAGGCTGACTTCCGAACTGGTGGTAACTTAAGCTTTGACCTTCATAAGTGCCCTACTAGGGCCTTAAATTGAATAAATGGCTTTGACTTTGACTTCTTCTGAAATTTGATTTAATTAAAAACGTTCCAATTGATTCCATGAAACATACTTTTTTATATTAAAAGCAAACCACGAACAATACAGAAAAAAACGTTTAGTCGCTGATATCACATCACTTACACCACTTTTTAATAGTAAAAAAGATAAATAGCTCTATTTGTCTCGCTCGAACAATCCGTGTCGGCTTATTAATATAGCATAAGCCTCCAGGGTTTGCTTGGCTCGTATGTTCAAGCTGTGAAGATTATACAAACATTGACAAATATTGTATGTTATTTTATTTTGTTACTGATGTTTTTTTTTATACCACTTAGATTGCAATCAAGCAGACGATCCGCTTGATGGTAAGCGGTTACCGTAGCCTATGGACACTTGCAACACCAGGGGTATCACTCGCGCGTTGCCGACCCTAAATATTTTATTTGGTTTGGTTTTTATTACTATTCTTGTGAAAGAATTCTAGGTTTTCCAATGTATTTGTGATTCTTCGTGAATGCATTGAATGTTACCATCTTGTGTGCTTTGTCCCTTCTGCTGGCACAAAGACCCAAAGGGTGCCAAACGGGGACCCTATTTATTACTAAGACTCCGCTGTCCGTCCGTCCGTCCGTCTGTGTGTCAGTGAGCTTTATCTCATGAACGGTAATAGGTAGACAGCTGAAATTTACACAGAATGTGTATTTCTATTGCCGCTATAACATCAAATTTTTGGGATTTTTTTTATCATAGCAAAGTTGAGTTAGTTAATATTGTTCGGAACCCTCCGTGTCCGACTCTTGGCCGGTTGTTTTATATCCCTTTTCAAAAATCTCTTCATCCTGTGTTGAGATTGTTACAGGATCGGCAACGGGGGTGTTGCATGCGTCGCACGGCTACCATTAGGCCGTGCATATGCTTGTTTCCCACCGTATTGGCATGATAGAAAAGGTCGCACGGGTTTTAGACGAGTCAAATAATTGTATCTATCTAGGTACACACTCGAATTATTTGAAAACTTCTTATATGGCAATGAAACAAAGAGCGAAAAATTACTTTTTTTAACCTACTTTTTTTATGTTTGTATGTACGACTCCGTCATTTATTAACCGATTTGGAAAATTATTTTTTGTTTGGAAGGGTATTGTCATCTGGCTAGGATTTGATTACTTTTGAGTGTACTTTGAAGTCGGTTTAAGTTTTTTGTAAAACAGCTTCAATCATTTTATCCCAGCTATTTCATGTTGTTTTTGGGGTTGATATTCTGATTTTTTTTGGCAGTCTATACAGGTTTTTTTTTATGACTAACCCCTTATTCATAATAACGTTATCAAACGTTGATTAGCTAAAATTCCGTAGTCTTTATCTGACACTTGACATTTGGTGATCGAAAGATTGAGACGGGGCACACTATTACACTGATTTAGTTAAAAAGCGATTATGAATAAGGGGGTAAATATTTAGGGTTGAACATGCTCATAAAGACAGTCCATTATTAAAGTTTTTTGTATCCATCAATAACATATGGGTAGTTATTAAACATAAACCATGACACACACAACCATGGGAATTCATATTTAGTCAAAACTTTCTCTATAAATCGTAATGAGCGCGCATGATACTCACGACCACATACCATTAAATTGGACAAAACCGACGAACAATAGTGGGGCAATTGTAACAACAATTAAGGTTATACTTATCCAAGAGAGAATTGCTTTCTTAGGGCACTGCGCCTTAATGCCTCGTTTGTATCTGTCCAGTGGGTGGAGCGAGTACTTGTACTGCTAATGATTTGATGTAAAAAGTTTTGTTATTCTGAATTCGTTGCTACACGAGCTTACGCAATAGAATCGATAGTAATTTGCGTTATATTACCTACTAGCTGTCCCCCGCGGTTTCACCCGCGTTCCCGGGATAAAAAGTAGCCTTTGTCCTTCTCCATACCATAGGCTATCTGCATGCCAAATTTCATGATAATCCGTTGAGTAGTTGAGGCGTGAAGGCGTAACAAACAAACAAACTCACTTTTGCATTTATAATAGTTAGGATTACTATTACTATACTATTATTATACTATTACTATACTATACTATTATTATACTATTACTATACTATACTATTACTATGTGAGTTATATAGTAAGGTCGACATAAAAAAAGTAATGTATACCGACCCGGTAGAGTTAATTGTAATTCGTAACGTTCATCAGTGCCTTATCAGGGTCTAAACTTAGTAAGTTAGTTTTTAGTTTGCCATACCCAAAGTTTGTAACAAGAATAAACAATTACCTTTGGATTGAGGTATAAAAAACCAATCTGCTGAGAGTTTCACTTTATTTTTATGCTCTACTTTATTTTGTAGGTTATTACAGACTGAAATCCTAAGCCAAACCAAATGCTGTAAAAAAGCATAGGATTCTGTGAGAATATGAGTCTACGAACGTCCAAATAAAACAGATTGCAACACCCATAACTTTCAGTTTAGTTACTGTCCCGTCAAGTGGTAAAGGCGAGTGCGTTAGTTCACAACGGGACGCGTGTACACGGTCCGTTGTCCACGAAAATTACATTGTTATGCTCCGCTCACCCTTAACTGCGGATAGTGCGCTCGATTAATTGATGTGTGTTGATAAAGTTTTTTTTAAATAAACAATCGTATTCTATCTGGCCAAAACGAAACATTGATGCGACAAGGCCTTCTTGACAGAAGTGTTTTTTTTTTGTTTTGTCGTAGTTTAACCAACCAACCAACCTTATACTTATTGAAACTCTATCGCCAATCACCTTTTGGTGTTTAGGTACTGTGTACAGAACACTTATTCGCCAGGTACTAGTTGCATTCTCATATGAGTTTCACATACGAATTTACACCATATTACAAACGGCATAAAAGTCTAAATTGAAGGTGGGCGTCTTTTCTTTTTGAACTATGTCCTAATTCGTGCTTTACGTGATTAGCAATACGGTTTACATTCGTTTGAGTCTCATCTCATCTCACTAATATTATAAAGCGAAAGTTTGGATGTTTGTGTGTTTGTGAGTTTGTACCTCAATCACGCTTCAATAACTCAACGGATTTAGATGAAATTTGGGACGCTGATAGAATATGTTCTGGATTAACACATATGAATTTTTATTCCGGGAAAGCAATATAGCCTTTGGGTACGCGGGTGAAACCGCGAGGCGTAACTAGTCTCTATATAAAGCTGAAACCAAACGTCCGGAGCGGGATCCAGATCCGACATATAAATTGGATCAGTCGAATGCAATAAGCTAATTCATTTGTATCCTCGCCCGCTGACACCATTAGTTGCCGCGATGGAAATATGCCGCGTCAGTTGGATTTTGCGTTTGTAATAACAAACGCAAAATCCAACTGACGCGCCATATACTGTTTACTAGTTTAGACTGCTAAAGGTATTTATGGGGATATTTCATAGGTGTACATGTTTCACTGAAATGATCGCTGTCATTGCTTACCGGGTAGGTACATAAAAATATTAGCTTCTTTTTTACCTTTAAAAAAAGGTTACTCTTAACAATGATTCCTTTGTTTTTTACCGTCTATAGGCCTGTGTTGGACCGCAATATCACCATGGTAAGTGATGATGTGGCCGAAGGTGGTAAGCACACATAGCATAGTAGAAAAAGTAGGTGATCACTAAGAAGGGATTATCTGAAAATCAACTCCAAAGGTGCCACACCTCTATAATGGAAAAAAATTAAGTCATACAATTTTAGTTTTATGTTGATATTAGCATACAGCTGATTTTAGAACCCACTTGCTAAATATAGAGTTAAAACATTATGTTGGAAGAAAAATAATTTACAGTTATATTGTAGTATATTGCAGACTAGCGGACTTAGTGCTGACTAGCGGACTTAGTGTAGACTAGCGATTTTAGTGCAGACTAGCGATCTTAGTGCAGACTAGCGATCTTAGTGCAGACTAGCGATCTTAGTGCAGACTAGCGGACTTTATAGTATGTGTACTAGACCGTACTTCTCCCACTGTTCATTTACTAGCCTTAAAGATTTTCAAATAAAGTTTCAGAAAACAGGCTAGAACTACAATACACCTTTGGCGTCGACATAAAAATTAGATTTTTCAAATCGAACTTTAAAGTCCTACTTTTCTTTTTTAATTTTAATAAATTCTTTATATATATGTTAATATTAAATATAAATAGACCTAAATATTTACAAGAACAATGAACCTAAAACTAAAAAAACTTAAAAAATATATAATATAATGACTAAAATATATTACTAAAAGGAGTCCCTGTAGGCAAGGTTTTCTTTTATATATATTGACGACACTTCAATCCTAGTTCAAAACCTATTAAATCTCTGTCAACAATAACAAAACTTATTTCTAGACTCGGTGTTATGGCTTCAGTAATAAATAAATCTGAAATAAAATCTTGAGAAAAGAAGGTCAGTTTATATAAAGGTAGGTTCACATATGCTTGTGTTGTTTGACGAATTTTTGGAAATTTTGCCGAAAATTATTTTCGTATTTTATGAGAGTAAAATCTAACTTAAAAGTAGTTATTGATTTTTTTATTGTTATCTAAAACTTTATAAATAATGTACAATTAATGAATGAAAACTGCTGTAACGCTAACCAATCTGGCTGGAAATATTGCGTTACAGAATGAATAAATAAATATATAAGTGTTCATCTTAACATAAAGCTGAGATTGCGTCTTTATGCTGTTATAAAATATAAATTGTAGCAATAAAACAATTTCTATTTCTGCCGTATAACTGTAGTGATCAGGCGTAATATTTTACAGCTGGAAAAAAAACGAGCAAAATTGTCTTACGAACATTTTGTAATTTTTTCTCATAAACATTTTTTAATTTACCACTAACCGCGGGGGATAGCCCCGCGGTTTCACTCGTGTTCCGTGATAAAAAGTAACCTATGTCTTTCTCCATACCACAGGCTATCTGCATGCCAATTCATGATGATCCGTTCAGTAGTTTAGACGTGAAGCGTAACAAACAAACAAACTCACTTTCGCATTTATAATATTAGTTAGGATTAACCATTTTCATCGCTTGATGTTTATCTTCAATAAAATAAAATAAAGAATAAGAATTGATTTATTGCCACAAGATAAGTTACAAATAAGCTTAAAATTAGGTACAATATAATATATAATATATGGCAATAGGGTAGGCTCAGCGAATGTAGCTTACACATTTACAATATGCAAGCTACGCTGTTTTTCAGCCTACCCCTATGTTCGGACTAAGATGTTCGCCGAGATAAATAGATATAGTGAGAAAATAATTGGACTGTTTTACAAAAACCTTAAACCGACTTCAAAGTACACTAAGAAGTAATCAAATCCTGATCTGATGACAATGGGACCAAACGGGAAGCGTACCCTTTCAAATAAGAAAAGAATTTTCCAAATCGGTTAATAAATGACGGAGTTATGAGGTAACAAACATAAAAAAAAAAAAAAACCTTTTTTTGAAGTCGGTTAAAAAAAGATAAAAAAATCATTCGGCAAACATATTCGGCATACACAAATGTTTACCAACCTTTAAATCCGTATATTTTATATGTGCTCGTCTCAACAATCTGTTCTTACTTGCGATAGCATTAAGAGTGTCGTACCGAGTGCCGTTTCAGGCAATCTCTTACACCGCGGAGGTGGTATCAAATTTTCACCACTTCCAGACTGAAAGTCGCTCAGCCGAGTAATTTCCCACTTGACTTTCAGTTTCGCTTATTTTAAAATTCCATGCGATTCAGTAATACAGGCTGCTATTATACGTGCACCTACAGTGCTTCGGTGAATTTTAAAGGTTGTTTGGTTGGTTGGTTTGCCCCAAGATGCTTATACAATTTTTAAAGTGTTATTTTAGTCATGTTTTTGATTATAATCTCTCCATATGGTGATAGCCTGAATGGAACTGGCTTTCAACTACAGCTGGAATACTCGCGTGGCGAGTCAGGTGGGTACCGCAAAACCTATGAAGTCCTCTTGGCGAAGATTTACAAGTATATCAGCTTGATCCCGTTGTTGATTTGGAACCGAGGCGACGACCATCGCCACGGTGTTCATTCCACTACCATGGAGCTATCGTTGTAATAATCCTGAGCCTTCTCTGAAAACGAAAAATACAAAGGCTAATGTCCACTACGTGCACTTAGTGCAGCAGACTAGCGGACTTAGTGCAGACTAGCGATCTTAGTGTAGACTAGCGGACTTAGTGTAGACAAGCGATCTTAGTGCAGACTAGCGGACATTAAAGTATATGTACTAGTCCGTACTTCTCCCACTGTTCATTACAAACCTTTTTTTATAAGGAACCCTAAATACAGCATCAGATTAAAGGAAACACATTAGTGCTTCAACAAAAAATGGAATCTCATTTCGGTTTCGTTTTTTAAAAGCTTCATTTAAAATGAGGGTAACAATGACTATTAATAACAATTATTTTAAGATTTTTCTTTTATCTAACAATTAATCTTCGATGGTAGATGATGCAACGATTTTTAAAGCTTTGAAAGTAATCATATTAATTTCTTATACAAGTTTCTATTGAAAACGTGAATGTATGTTTATATCTGTATAATCACACGTAAATATTTCTGTAAATTCGTATGAAATTTAGCACAGAGGTAGCCTAGAATATGGATTAAAACATGTGCTACTTTAAATCTTCGGAAAATAAAATATCTTTACATAAAATAGGTAATGCCGAATATCGCAATTTAAGGTTTTGTTTTAGTTTTTCCTTATGGTTATTGCGAAACAATCGTAAATAGAAAGTGGCCTTCGGAATCCAATTCGGCGTATTTTCGGGCATCCCGTCCGTCGTTAACTATTCGCGGAGAAAAAACATACTTTCGGTATCCGATAATACCTATTGTGAGCGTTAGTTAGGTAGGACCTTTTATTTATACCTAGCTGTCCCAAAGGTTTCAACCGCATTCCTGAGATAAAAAGTAACCTATCTTTTTCTTTTTACCATAGGCTATCTGCATGCCAAATTACATCGCGATCGGTTCATTAGTTGGTTTTGAGTGATGCTTGAACAAACAAAGAGACAACAATTTTAAAAGCAGCTGTTCTGTTTGTCTTACTTTTTAATCTTATTACGTACCTATATAATCATAACAAAATTACAACAATAATCTCAAATAAAGTATACAATACAATACAATATACAATAGCCTATATACTTATAAATGAGGTCAGTAGAACTGGCAGACTACGCACAAACTAAACCAAATGGACCTAGAATTTTGAATGACTTACGAGCAAAAAATTCCTTGAGTACCCTACAAGTGCAATACGGAAATATTTCCCGAAAACCTCTAAGACAGTAAACTAGGGGCGAAAAGCTAGTTGGAATTATAAAATCCTCATTCCTCCAACCAGCAGTGGCATGCCGGTATAACACTCACCAAAACGGAGGTCACACAGAAAAACGTCGGATCATGGTCTGAATAATTCATTACCAACTCGAGAGGCGATGACGAAAAAACCAGAAATGATAATAAAGACTTACGTGGCTTCCCAAAAATGTTTCACGCAAAAATCAAAAGGACTTTGGTATTGTTTTGAGAACGAACTCGGAATAATTGTGAGGTTATGAAAATGGAAGAAATTTTACCGCCAGGTTCTTAGATCAAAGTCGATCTATGTTTAAAACTATAACTAAGCGTACGGCCCGCCTGATGGTAAGCAGTTATCGTAGCCATATGGACGCTTGCAACACAAGAGGCATCACTCACGCGTTACCGACCCTTCCCCCCTCCCCAATGAGCTCTGGCGACCTTACTCACGCGCAGGAACACAACATAAAGTTATTTGTCTGCCGTATTCTGTAAAGTGGAGGTAATTCACCGGTCGAGCTGCTCTTTGAGGGAAATAACGCCATGCTCTACCTCTCTCACGTCCATCCTGACAAATTTGGACTAAACTGTGCTGTTTCAAAGGAGCATCTTACTGTGGACGCTCAAGTTGTGGAATAAGTTGTTTTTGGGTCGGACGGAAGCCTAAAAAGACAAAATACCTTATTCTAAATGCTTTTTATCAATAAATTCCTTTTCTAGAAATCTGTATTTCCCCATCAATTTAATTTGAAACCGATATAAACAAATATCAATAGGCAATATATCTTAAATGTGAACATTTCTTCCCTTTGCCGATTATCAGAGCACTGAGGCGTGAATATATCAAAGTAGATTTATACAGGCAAGTTCTTTAGACAGAGAATGTGTTCATATTGAATGGATATTCATCTTGATGTTCACCTAATAACAGGATTATTTGGATGTTTTTACGGTGAACTAGCTGTTGTACCGCGGTTTCAACGTATTATAAATAATCTATACTAATATAATAAAGCGGAAGAGATTTTTCGTTTGTTCTTTTGTTTGTTTAAACGGGCTAATTTCTGGAACGACCAGTCGGATTCGAAAAATTCTTACACAAGTGGGAAGCCACATTATCCCCGAGTATTGTAGGCCCTTTCACCATCATTTGTGCGCAGGAGGCCTGTGTTCAGCAGTAAGACATTATAGGCTGATGATGATGATGATTATCATCCTCCACTAGGCCACTTTTTATCCTTGGAACGCGAGTGAAACGTAAGGCGTAACAGTCCTGGACCACACTCTCACCATATTTGGCTGAAGTACTTCAGGATAGCAGTCAGGAGGGTACTACGAAGTACATACAGTACTACGACGCTAAAAAAAACACTTAATAAATAAAACATCGAAATAATAAAACTAAAGAAATGTAACTCGAGCTCAAAAATCATTCCACGCAAACTGAACCGCGGTGGGCGTTGCCAAAAAAGAGAGACGCACCGCGCTGACAGTTCGCCGGTATCATTGAGTCGATGCGTTCGTGTCGCGAGGGACTTAGAACTGTGATTATTATTGTGTTTTGCGTTGTTTACATTGTGCAAATATGCCGTCATGTGTTGTTAAGTGGTGTAGAAGCCATACAGATATGAAGAATGCTGTAATCACTTTTCATATGTGAGTAAATAAACATTTTGAAATCCTATACTTGTGACTCTGGAAAGTGTTATGCAACATGAACGCAACATGCGTATTTATTTAACACTTTTTGATATTTCACTTAAACTGTGATGCACTAGTACCTATAATTATAAAGAGGATAGAACCTTTGTGGCATAGCGTGCCAGCCACCATTTTAGTTTTTTTTTTCAATAAAATAACCTTATTCGACTTTTGTCCCGTTTTGACGTCGGATGTCAAAGAAAAACAAAAGTCAAATAAGGTTATAATAATATTGTTTTAAGAGCTTGTGGTTCGCCCTCTGATCTGACCTTAACGCGACCCATCACTCTATAATTCGTATGTAAAAACCATAAACTGATTAATACTTCTTAATTTTAGATCCATACAATTATAACACATAAAGAAATATTTTAATCCAAAAAGCACATCACAAACTTTTAAATGAATATAATAGAGTGGTATAGTTAAATTACAACTAATTAATACAACTTATATGCATAGTGCAAATATACGATACTTTATCCTCTTACAATCAATGCATAACATCGTCCACGCATCTCGCACTGCAGCAGGCGTACGAACCAATTAGCATTATCTGTCTCGCCGAGAACCAATCATCGCGCTTGTCGGAATACAACGCGTTAGGCAAGCGCAGCTAATTGGCTTATTTGCATGTGTGTTCTTTCGTTCGAATTAGAGATATTTTGTCAATGTAGTGAAGTGTGGAGCCGAATTTTGCGTTGATTTTGTTCACAATTATGCTTCCTTAGTTTTATTATTTCGATGAAATAAAGCCAATAAAAGCTATCTTAGTTCTTCTAGCTTATATCTATGCTATAAGAAAACCGGTTTCACAAATCTGTTGTATCCTTGCTAAATATATGATATGTAGGGTAGTACGAAATATGGTTGGCGTCGAAATTCCGGGCCGACCCTTAAAGGGCACCACGCCTTCCTCCTGTCATGGATGGATATTAAAAAGGGTGCTAGGAATTGGGAACTAGGAAGAAATATTAAAGGAATTATCTTGTATTTATGAGACACGTGTATATCAAATGAGTGAATTACGGATCATTGACTCGTTTGGTGCCTCACATGGGGTCTAAATATTACGGAATTCCAAATATTGGTAGCCAAATTCAATGGAGTTCATAACGATTTAGTTACGCGATACCCTGCCGATACTTTAGTATTTAAGAAGCTTTTAAAGATTAGGTCAGATTTTAATTCTTCTTTCTGTCTTCTATCCGGTTTTGCGTGACGTCAAAGATTGAAAATCAGTGCTAACAGATACAGGATGGTTTTACTAGGCTTTGTATACTTATCACCTGACACCCTGTCCAGAAGCCCCTTCTGAACAGGCACTTAGGTCACGTCAACATTTACCATTTAGATTATAGTCAAAGACAAGCCTATCCAGTCAAAAAGTATCTAATTGAAACGAGAGAGCATATGTTTTGGGTTTGAGATTCTTTTAACACGTTACGGTGTTATTTTGTAATAGCCCATTAAATATAGGTAAAGTTTCGAGTAACGTTAGTGCGTCGTAAATTGAAAAGACGCGTGTTTACTGACGTAAAGGGGCAAGGGAAGACGGGTGATGTACGAGTATTTATAGTATAGTTTACACGTGTTCATTTCAAGCGATAAAGACATAATACGGCGTTTTATGGACATAACAATGTTTTGTATAACATAGCATCTTGCTTATTTCATATGAAAAAGCTGAAATTGTTTGGATAATTTTAAATCAAGGATGGCACACTGACGGACGGATTTTTGATTGGCTTCGCAAATGGGACGGGGGTCCTTTAACTAACTACACTTGGAAATAAAATCGGCCTGAACTGAATCGCGCACCGAGAGTTTCGACTTTCTTCAGACGTGTAATTTCTTGGCTTGGGCCATAACTGTAGAAAAAAATTTTTTGTTAAGTAATTTTGATGAATTTGAAAGAACCTATTTAGAAACATCGTTCCATTTTTCCTGTAATATTTACTTCAATATCAATCTACTGTATTTATTTCAGATTTTTTGCGAACTTCGCAGATAAGGGAGAATGCAATTTTTTAACCAACGAATATAAAAACCTGTTTAAGAATGTATAAATGAAGCACTTTCATATAAACTTTTATGAAGACTGCACAAGCAAAGCAGCGGACTGAAGCTAGTCAACACTAAGTAACGAGTCGATAGCTACTTGCTGTACCATTAAAATGCTAATAAGCATCCTTTGAGACTAACCCCCTTATTCATAATTGCTTTTTAACTAAATCAGTGTAATAGTGTGCCCCGTCTCACTCTTTCGATCACCAAATGTCACGTCTCAGATTAAGACTTCAATATATTAGCTAATCAACGTTTGATAACTTTATTATGAATAAGGGGGTAAGACTAAGTCAGTCTCCAGGCTCTTCATACCACACAACCCTCAGGAATTTCTATAAATATTTGACACTATACCTCCCGGTCATCCCGACCCGTTGTAAATCATTTTACACGGCACTAAGCGTTTAATGCACCCCAATTAGGCGGGGTACTTTAGACCCGTATTGAGAGCTTAACCGTCATTGGAGGGTTGGTACTTTGACGTTGGAAGGTGGGACAAGTGATTGATAGTAGAGACGGGTTTATGATCAGGTTTGTTTGATTGGGATTATTTGGAAGAGTATGTGGAAAATTTGTTTATACAGTATTGTATTCTATGTTTATAGAGTTCAAGCGTCCAATGCAAATTTTTATTAAAATCGTTTCGGTAGACCTGAAAACGTAACAGAAATACCCAAAAAGAGAGTCGCTATTGCTTTTAATAATAATTATTTAACTATAAAAACTTATATCTTACCAGTTCTGTTCACTTGAAGACTGTATGTATAAAAAGAAAACATTTTAAGTACAAGCTTTTATTGCATTGTCATCCAAACTAGACGTGTATGCTAAATTTCAGCTCAATCGGTTGGGGATAACTGTTTTAAAATCCAGTTGCAAGATTTGACCCATAATAAAAGCTTGTAATATAGGTATATCCTTAGATCTTCACACATCAGTTAATCTAACTGAACACCATATACTGCCTTTAACACATTATATTACATAAATATCTTAAACTACAGACATAAAACTACCGCCAATAATATGTCTCCACTAAAAATAATGTCTTATAGATAACTGAACGACTAAGTGACAATCACAGATAAAAGCAAAAATAACAGTGAAAACAACCTAACTTAATATTTCCATATGTAGATATGTATATTTCTAATTTAACTACAGAAAAATCTCAAAATTAGCGTACCCAAAAACATCTAATTTTAACAACAATAACAAATCATCGAAACAGTTCATACATCATACACGCAGGGCCACTGAAACGGCCGTATTTTTACCAACACGCACAAAAGTGAGCACGATAAATAACTTCGTTACAATCTATTAGGGGGGGTTTAAAAATAATCTCTCAGGATGTCGAGATAAACGCCTTTGTCATAGATAAAACGTGTGATTTTTTAGACTGAGATGGTGGAGAATGAGTGGATGTAGAGAAAACATTTCAATGGAGTATTATTTTTAATTTAATTTTCGTGGAATTTTAATTTTCTCGTGAATGATTTTATAATAATAATATTTAAAAAAATATTGCACAGTGTAATGGATGGAATTATTTAGAATGTCGTTCCGAAAATAAATTTGATTATTACCCAATTTTATATCTCTATTCAAAAATAAAATACCAAGAATGGATAATATTTGGGAATTCATTTTCATTTTGAACAATGCTCTCCTGTTTATTTTTATAAAAGTTATCTACAAAATACACATTTATTGCCAAAAATAAGCCGTATTGAATCGAAAGCAGTTATACTTAGTAATATAAGAAAAGAATCATCCATCTTATCTCAGATAAAACTTTTCCATATAATTTTCAAAGCGTAGGTGAACTTAACCTGAATAATATCCACTTCATCTTCAGAACTAAGTTATAATAACTTGAGAGAAAACTTATTCATAATTTTCTTTTTCTTTGCAGGTAAGCTTCAGTTATCAAGCACAGATACACAAGCGTCTTCAGCGGTTTAACTGCTAGGAATAAATTTGTTCATTATAATAGTTTCGAAAGCAGTTTCGTGTGAGTACAATGTTTGTTTCTTTTTTCCACCTTTTGCTTTTAAAGTTTCAGGCAAAACAGAGCCTTATTGCTGTCCCTCTTCTGTCTGTCTGTGTACATGTGCGTCCGTATGTCATGGGTCTCTATCTCGTAAATAGAATTAAATTGAAGGGCCTTTCAAGTAGATACAAATTTTCAAATTGACAGAAGCTAGGGCAGGTACTATCAAGTACCCTACCATCGTCGCATTCAAAATTAACCTTTGAATACTCTTCAATAATTACTAATTTCAAACTGACAAAGCTATACGCCAACGATTAAAGAACAAATTAAACATGCTATAACTAAAATTCAATTTTGGATCTTAGTACTCAAAACTTAAGGTATAATTCTAGGGAACAGGTAGTATCTACGATCTAAGCCATACAATCAACGCCCCGTGGCTCCGCGCATTACTTTAGTGTTAAACACTGTCATTTCGCCTCGACACCTTCACGTGAATTTTTATTGGAACCCGTAACACAGTTACATGGATCCTTGATATATTTGATGCGGTATGTTGGAATCTTACTTGAAGCAAGTAAGCTATCTTACTACTGGGTTTTAAACGACTTCAAAAAAAGGAGGAGGTTCTCAATTCGAATGTTTTTTTTTTTTTTTATGTTTGTTACCTCGTAACTCCGTCATTTAAAATTCAAAATTCTTTTTTTACGCTTCCCGTTTGGTCCCATTGTCATCAGATCAGGATTTGATTACTTCTTAGTGTACTTTGAAGTCGGTTTAAGGTTTTTGTAAAACAGTCCAATTATAAGATTCTCAGTTCAATACACTATAGAGCACGTATACGCAAAAAGTCAGTTGTGTTGACCAAATTAGGTTTTTTAGGTTTGTGTCCCCAGAAACGGGCTTTCAAGTAAATTGAGATTTGATTTGATTACTTGAGAGTAGTACCCAGCCAAAAGGGTGCTACAAAGTATCCCGTCACCATAAATATATATTTCCTCCACCAAATACTTAATAATATCAATATATAACGAATTTGGATAAAGATCTGAATGTGAATCTAGTGAAATTAATGTGAATGTTAATCGGTGCTTAAAAAACGACGGTTATTATTTCCACAACCTGTACCGTTTATAGTTTTATTTTTGTTAAAATTTTCTTTCTTTTCTTTTTTTCTTTATTTTCTTATTTAATAGAAACATGAAAAAAGAAAAAAAAAACAGAAAATTTGGACCGATTGTTTGATCAATCCACAAAAGATAAACTTATTATTATTATTCGAAATGACGATACACACCTTTAAATAAAATCCCTTGCCACATCCAATTCCCTTCGCGCATCGAGTACCCACCTCGAGGGGAGGTTGTACGCAATTTAAAAGATAAGATCCAACCTCAAGGAGGAGTGAGCCCGCGTTGGAATGCCTCTTAAATTATTCAAATAAAATCCCGCAAACATATCTGTGATTGTAAATTTTGGTGCACAGTACAGATGTGTTTGTGCAAATGGGGCGACGGAAACTGTACACGTATATTTTTTCTTGGATTTTGGTTAGATTTTTTTTGGTAGATTTTACTGTCTCTGTTTCTAGATAATCTGTGGTTAGTCGGTTCAAGGTTATATAAATTCATATTTCCCTTTAGAGGGGTAATACCGACCGAGCAATCCCATTGCAACTAGTAAGTGCCTTTGCACTGATTAATACCATTACCGACCAATCACTGCATCTAAACGTTTAGTGTGCAGAGTGCATGTGTCCTTGAATCAGCCAATCAGAGGCCAAAAATTAACCCAAAAAAGCGCAAGGACTCCATTTTGTTAAAATACTATTCCGCCAATTCTACACCACCTCATGCGTTCTAGAAAAACGATACACGGTAGTCTGATTATCGTTGTCAAATATTAACCAATAGAATTGCAGCAAAACTGACGAGACGTCAATTTTGTGTAAAATTTTTGGGTGATGAAGTGAGTGAAAGGGATGATAGAAAGACAAGAGTTTAATAATGAACTTTGTGAGTCGATATGTGACTTATTATATTTATATTTTTTTAATGGTGTTAAATCGAGATTAGAATCATGAATCCCCTCATATAACTTACACTTCTTACTTCTTACATAGAAAATCATGATTTTAGGTAAGGTTGTTATATTGTTTGAGATAAGATAGTATGTATGTATGTCGAGAAGATACTTATACGTTATCCTAAAATTATCCTACAGCAGATTCACGCATTTACTATCAAAAAACAAAATCTTGGTTGTATATTTTAAAATGCCAGCAAGTGTAAGTAACATCGTAAGACAAAGGGCGGTTTGTACTTACATCACCTGTTTTGTGTACCGTTATAATTATATACATTATTTCTGGCCTACCCACATTTATATTATGTTAACAATTGCTGACTGCGTTGAAATAATTGGTATGATAACGTCCTGATAATTCAGGTGATTTATGTTTTTTTGGACTAGTTATTATTAGGCCCACAATTGTGTTCTAATGAACTATCTGTGGTGTCAAAATTGTGACATTTTACAGTTTTGGTAGTCTACTAGCATAATAGCGTCATAATGGCGTCATAATGGCGCCATAATGACTCCATTATGACGCCAGTTGCTGTGTGAAAGAAGGATAAACCAAAAACACACACTAGCATTTAGATCTTAGAATTTAATTTATTTTACAGCATTTTCTGTGTCTCCTTAGAATCTTGTGGTGTGATTGGGTCTCTGGTAAAACTCAAAAGCACTCGAAAAGCAATTTCGACTGACTAATTTTCTATATTTTATTAAACGAGTAACACCGTAAGCCTTTAGTTATATGCCATTATACTTCATTGCTTCGTCCTCGAGATTAGATACATAAATTTGTAGTACCACGTCTAGGAATCGCCAATCTACCACTAAGTTGAAAGCAGAGTGAAACTGCTTCTATATATTTTTTTTTGTGGGTATTTTGATATCTGCCTCCTGCCGCCCGGACTGACCGACACTCATTCGCGTTTTAGTGCCTCGTCGATCACCACGTTATTCTTTGTTTTTTCGCAAAAAAAGTTTAAAAACGATGTCGAAACGTAGTCACAGAAACGATAGTGATTATCTACGCAGGATACGAGCACACTTTGACATATCGTCAAATTTAAAATTGTGTTGTGAACATATTATGGTGATGTTACTTTCATATCTTTTGGAAACCCAAATAATGGGCTTATGCGTATAGTGACTGTGTACATTTGAAAGGAATGTTACCTTCACGTTATTTAAAGATATTGTGAATAATAAGAACTATATCCGTATCAAACTTTGACATAATTATAGTCAAAATTCCAATGTTAACTTCATATCATTTGGAATCTCAAATAAATGGGATTTTGTTAGTGACTGTGTACATTTGAAAGGAATGTTACCTTCACGTTATTTAAAGATATTGTGAATAGTTTAATAAGGACTATATCCGTATCAAACTTTGACATATAATCAAAATTCCAATGTTACCTTCATATCATTCGGAATCCCAAATAAATGGGCTATTGTTAGTGACTGTGTACATTTGAAAGGAATGTTACCTTCACGTTATTTAAAGATATTGTGAATAATAAGAACTATATCCGTATCAAACTTTGACATAATTATAGTCAAAATTCCAATGTTAACTTCATATCATTTGGAATCTCAAATAAATGGGATTTTGTTAGTGACTGTGTACATTTGAAAGGAATGTTACCTTCACGTTATTTAAAGATATTGTGAATAGTTTAATAAGGACTATATCCGTATCAAACTTTGACATATAATCAAAATTCCAATGTTACCTTCATATCATTCGGAATCCCAAATAAATGGGCTATTGTTAGTGACTGTGTACATTTGAAAGGAATGTTACCTTCACGTTATTTAAAGATATTGTGAATAGTTTAATAAGGACTATATCCGTATCTCACTTTGACATATCGTCAAAATTCCAAACTGTGTTGTGTACATCTTATGGAGAAGTTACCTTCATTTCATTTGGAATCCCAAATAATGGGTTATTGTTAGTGATTATGTACATTTCAAAGGAATGTTACCTTCACTTTATTCATCAAATTGAAAAAGATGGTAATAGTCACGTGCCAATTTTTGTGAAATATTGCCGCGTTACCATCTAGGACCACGGCAGTGCCCCATCAGCCAAGTCGAACAAGAGTCATAGGTGAGTTACTGTAATTTCAAATTGAAATCTCGTTGCAAAATCAGACATTTTACGCGCTTGGTAGGCCTTATCATTTCATCTTGCCCTACAATTCAGTAGGTTGGATATTTACCAAGCAAATGGAAAGATGCAAATATCTTGCTAATACATCTTGTGTAATACAAGTAGACATGAGCGCGCCGATCAGTATCAATAGTAGCAATAATCCTACTTTCCATGGCTGTCGAGATTTGTGTGCTACATTATTTTGTATAAAATGTATTTGTAAAACAAAAATTCATGGTATGTATGGTAAAAGTTTTATATCAAGGTCACGGCGCCGACGCCGCCGACTGATTGTACATCGGCGCGCATGTCTAAATACAAGAAGCTACGATAGTTTTATGTAATTTTATGTCCTTACCACAGTATTTACAGGATGACTATAGTTAGTGGAAAAATTCTATTGATGTCGCAGTTAATCCCTTAACCCGCTGCTTCTAGCGAGGGACGCGCGTCCTATTATAACAATTGATGTCATTGTTATATTTTTAACCGCGAGCCAAGCGATTAAGACTGGACAGCTATTGCTTAGAAATGTTTTTTCTGATACCAGCAAAAAAGGGGGGGCGTAGTATATGGTGAGGAGACCGCCAGCGGCCAGTGGAGTACCAATAAAAAAAAAAAAAAAAAAAAAAAAAA
This sequence comes from Polyploca ridens, assembly GCA_951394255.1. Taxonomy (NCBI): domain Eukaryota; kingdom Metazoa; phylum Arthropoda; class Insecta; order Lepidoptera; family Drepanidae; genus Polyploca; species Polyploca ridens. The sequence continues at coordinate 2,933,239 of OX596268.1, forward strand.
AAAATTATAACTGATTATTACTGATCGATCAGATCAATCTCAAATATTAATTATTTACTATCCAACCTTGAAATAATAAAACTATACTAAATAATAACTTAATCTAAATAATAATAAACTTTTAACTAAAATTCATTTAGTAACTATTACTGTAGAAGAGCTCCAGTCAGGTACATCCACCTCGATTACACAAGTCGCGGTGACGGACTCACCGCAGCCGCAGGCAGAACTATCCGTCGAAACAATACTGGATCCGGAATTAAATGAGGAGATTCTTAATCTATTGGGAGAAATGGCTTCGAAAGATAAAATATATGGATTGGATATTCGAGATGAGTTAGCTGTGCGATGGGAGCACATCGCTTTAAAATCATCTTGTTCCCAAGGATTGCACAAATATCGACGCATCCAAGCCTAATCCGAAAATTAAAGTGCCCTTATCGGAGATACTCGTTAAAAAAGACAAGGCTTTAGAGAACACGCAAAATCAGTGAAACTCTCACTTGATTGTTGTCCTTAGAACATGAAGATCAGAAAATAATAGAATTATTGATCGAAGCTGGTCGCCTAATGTGTGACTCACAACACAACGAATCTATTACAAGAAGGCTGCAAAAAGCAATATCGAAATCTGGTGCCGAGATAAAAATGAATGCACCAATTAGGATGGTTAATCCAGCGCAGAAACAAGAATTGGCTCCTACCCAAGCTTTAAACCAAGCCTCCGCTCCTAGCAGCCAGACAGGCCGGAGCAGCGAGGAGATTCGAGTCGACCACACCCCGCCCACGGCAGCCGCAGCCGCCATGACATCCGCGCCGCCGCGATCGTGACACTACCCAGCCCCGCGTCGGTAAATCCGGTAGGTTCCGCAGAGCAATTATCTTATTGTTATGATCAATGGCGATTGATAACTAAAGACCCCGTCATACTACCTATGATGGGTCAAAAGTTATAATAATAATAAAATCTTTATTAAAAAAAAAAAATAATAATAATAATAATACAAAAGTATGAGATACCTTTTTTCCAAACCGGTTCCTCAATCATATGAACCGAGTCCACCTGTCTTATCCGCATCCGAAACCCTTCAATACAGAAGGTACAATAAAATTCATCACTGATATTATTAAGTAGTGAAGATATATCACAATGTAAACCATGTGAAGAACAGTTTCTCTCTAGTTATTTTCTTATCAAAATACCAAATGGTAAAAAACAGATTTATCATATAAAAATTCTTTCCACGCTAGCGGATAAAAAGCACTTTTGCCTTATAATTCAAGTTCGAGAATAAATTGTTACTATTCAATGTCCTTTCGTATTTTACAAAATTATTGAGAACCAGTAGGTTGTTTACACAAATCATTACGTTATTTGTCATCTATTTACTTAATGTATTATTTCTAGAAATTATCAAAATTGCAAAAATAATATCAAACATACCGAAAACTTTTTGAGTCTTTACGATTTATAATCAATATTGAAAAGAGCTATATATTTCCAAATACCGTGTGCAATACCTTGGCTTTCCAAAAATACCAAAACACGTTAGCTTGATTGAAGATAAGCGATATTTAATAAAATTAATATTAATATATTAATCACTTAGTGGCAGTTTTCTTAGGATTACAATATTAGTAAAGGACTTCCAATATTGATAGATTTTGTATCGACATCACTGCTATTTCGTACATACATGGTTAGTTTTTTCCACATCTCAGTGGCAGTGATGTGAGTGAAGCTCGCAGAATACTTGTGTTCGATTCATACATAAGTTCAAAAGAAAACGAAATATCAGTCACAAAAATCCGATCCCGATACCGAATGGGAGTAAAAAGATCTGTTTTGAAATGATTGTAATTTGTCAATAGTCAACCAAATATTGACCTTTTTTGCGTCTCGTATGAATAAAAAATGCGAAAAATATGTCTCATGGAATAGAGAATAGATTAACATTAAATTGGAACGATCTTTCTTTTTATGTTTATCCTCCCTTTTGTTTTATTACATTTAAAGTTTTAAGGAAAATTATTACAGATCAAGCCGAGCGTATTATCGTGGAACTATTTTGGGCCCACGTAACCCTGGTTTCCCCTATTTTTGGAATTAATTCAATTTAGACTAATAATGTGTTATTATCTGTTTCCAACAGTAACCCAAATATCACGTTGATATTATAGTAACTTCCCTGTCAGAAAGTTCGATAAAACAATAGGACGTGCGTTGGGTGACCTTCTTATAGAAGTACAACTTTCTTAATTTCTGAATTTCTTCAGTATTTCAGTTACGTAGTAACTATTTAGTAATCTGTGATTTCAGTCCGGATTACAATACGAATCATTACAACAGTCATCGCTTCGCTATGTCATTGATCTTACGATCGAGAGTAGGGTCTGATGACCCTGAATAGGAGTTTCTATAGACTTCGCCCTCCAGCTCCCAAGTATAACGTCACTGGGATCCATCATTAGTTTGGATTCCTTATCGAATTGGTATCCTAATAACAATTTCAGTTTAGAGTACTTATTTAACTAAAAAGATTGTCACTCTACTCATGCTGGCAACTGCTCAAAGAGTACAGACGACAAGTAAAATAATATAATTTAAAAATATTATAGTTGTTAATATCATAGTTTTTAAAAATAAGTTTTTTAGATTACCTATTGTGAAAAAAAAAAAAAAAAAAAAGTTATTTACATATGTTGTACTAATACTCATAATAATAATCATATTACCTATTATAGATAATTCTTATAAATAAATAATGATCTGACTCCACCAGACATGCAGTAGCTCATACAACTGGTGTCAATATAAATACAACTAGAAATACTGCTGGAAAATGTGGCAAATTCTACTGTCTTCGCAAAATTTTATCGAAGAGATGTTCAGTGTAATCAATCAGATCAGTTAGCTTTCACAATCTTAAACGCAGAACCTGATTTGAATTATAAAATCATTGTTTTTTAATTTCAACTATACCTATAAATAGTTTAATTTACTATGGTTGATGAAACCATAATTTCTTATAAAGTCTCTAATTAGTTTAATTTTGTTAAATGGCAAAAACATTGTTGTTACATCACAAAAAATATAAATTATATAAGTACCTATACTACTAATTACATAAATACATTTATTTTTTGATAATTACAAATATCAAAAACATAACCCTCTTTTCGGGTCAGTCGGGTCAAAAATAAAATAAAATTAGTGTTTTAATATTTCACTATCTTTCAAAATCTACAAATTTATGTATCTAATCTCGAGGACGAAGCAATGAAGTATAATTAGTGATTAAACGAACTTACCTGAAGTGAAGTTCTATCAGAATTATACGAGTTGCTTCGTCCGAAGAGATTAGCTCCCTCCCAGCCCTATAACCCCCATATAAAGTGAAATATTAAGATTGCAGGCTTTCAACTAAATGAGTGTCGGTCAGTCCGGGCGGCAGGAGGCAGATATCAAAATACCCACAAAAAAAAATATATAGAAGCAGTTTCACTCTGCTTTCAACTTAGTGGTAGATTGGCGATTCCTAGACGTGGTACTACAAATTTATGTATCTAATCTCTTCGGACGAAGCAACTCGTATAATTCTGATAGAACTTCACTTCAGGTAAGTTCGTTTAATCACTAATAAAACAGCTTTGGTATTCTGAAACGTTTTTGACAGCAACCGACGACGACTCCGTTGTGACGGTTAGTCCGGGAGGTAGCGTTGCAAACACAAAAGTCATAGTAAGCCGGCTGACGTTGAAATGTATAGTTGATCTTATATGACTAATAAGTGAACCGACCGTCTGCTCAAGTAAGTGCTCAAGTCTTCTACATCCGTCATCAGCCACTCCCAGTAAAAAAAAAGACATAGTACGCCGGCTCAAACTTGTTTCATAAGTATTTGACATAATACTGAGCTGAAAAAAATCGTCTGCTGCATGGTGGAGGGGGTAACACGCGTCAGCTGCTCGCATGAATTTGTAAAAAAAAAAGTTTACCCCTGCCGTAACCTTCCAATCCTAAACCCACCGCGGGTGCATCGCTGATGCGTGGTTCACATATTAGTCATTCAAGATCTATTGAAAAAGACGGCCATCGATCGGCATATTAATACTACCTAAAATGCATCAGTACCTCCCGGACTATTGCATGTCGAAACAATTGAATACTTGAATAGGTCAAAAGAATTAAAATGGGCTGGAAGGTGTATTGTAAACATCAACTGCGCTCTGCGAGTGGATTTCATTTATTTTAATGATCTGAGTCGTAATCCCAAGCTAAGCAAACTTATGATATGGAAACTAGATAAAGGCTAATTTTATTTCATATTTTAGTAAAACTTTAATGTACTGAATATACCAATTTTAAAGGTTTAATATGAAGGCTATTCATTGGTTTAACTTTATCTTAATATTACGACTTAAACTTCACAAAAAGAAAGCTAGATATAGCGCCCATATTTTGAAAATATTGAAACAATTAACATTTTTTCACGAATAATGTTTAATAACATACTCGTATGTAAGTACATACTACTAAATTGACGAGGTATTTTTTTATAAGGAATAATAAAAATAAGCCAGATATCAAAGACTTCTATATAGAATTTGGAAGAATTTTAGCCGTCGTCAGCTGTCAAAAAAGAACAGTAGTGCAATTCTGTTCTTTTTTGACAGCTGACGACGACGACGTCCGTCGTCGCGGTCTATTCTCTATACATTCGTAGTGCGGTGCTACATTTTTCAATTGGTCAATTAATTAATGTTTAATTTTAGGAAGCTCCTATTAAGGTCGTATTATGTATCCATTATAAAAAAAAACCTGTCACTTTGTGGATCACTTTCATTTATGATAGTTTCTGTGTAATGTTATGATATTTGAAGTAAGTATGTTTTATTACAAATTATTTATTATAAATCCAAGACTGTTCTTTGTCGAAATCAGTCAAAAACAAAGGCCCAGTTCAGCAGAGGACATCTCGTGACAGAATATGATGATGATACTAATTTTATAGTGGTTACAGAGTTGGTATACATATTTCAGATATCTGCAGCTCGGATAAGTCATATTATGGGCATCCTTAAATCAGCCAATGATGAAGATATCTTGGAAAAACGTCGTCAAGCTCAACAGTTGAGACTTTTGGCGAGTAATTCTTTAACTATTCTTGTTGAAATAAACATTGATTAAATTGTGCACAGCACTACAAAGTCAATGCATTTTTATTTACTGGAAATGCTATAATTCTTCCAAATTCTATATAGAAGTCTTTGATATCTGGCTTATTTTTATTATTCCTTATAAAAAAATACCTCGTCAATTTAGTAGTATGTACTTACATACGAGTATGTTATTAAACATTATTCGTGAAAAAATGTTAATTGTTTCAATATTTTCAAAATATGGGCGCTATATCTAGCTTTCTTTTTGTGAAGTTTAAGTCGTAATATTAAGATAAAGTTAAACCAATGAATAGCCTTCATATTAAACCTTTAAAATTGGTATATTCAGTACATTAAAGTTTTACTAAAATATGAAATAAAATTAGCCTTTATCTAGTTTCCATATCATAAGTTTGCTTAGCTTGGGATTACGACTCAGATCATTAAAATAAATGAAATAATAATAATAATAATAATAATAATAATAATTTATTGTGAAATTCTAAAATATTTTACATAGTTTGTTGGTCCACAAACTAGGATAACCTGTATCTTGTGGACCACCTTCCAGTGAAACATTTAAAAAAGACAAAGAAAGTTACAATAATGAAAATAAAAGTAAAAACAATATAAACGATACCTATATATAACATGCTAAATATAGTTACACTTTATCTCTAGCGCGGCTACCTGGCCCTACGACACAAGTCTTGGGATCAGATTAGATTTTTGAGTATAACTAAGCCAAAAGATAGCCACGTATACGTTAGTGTGGGGGTGTTTGTGTATGTGTAATCGTGAGGTGTGTGTGTGAGGGGGGTGTGTGGGTGAGGGGGTGTGTGAATGTATGTGTATGTAAATATGTGTCTCCATAGTGTGACTACCTAACCCTACGATAGTCATCTTGGGATTGGATTAGTTCGTTGAAATCCGTTAGATAGCCACAACACCAAGCTGTCTATTTTGTCAATGTAATTAAATTCTCTGTAGCATCATAAGTAAGTTTCATTAACCAATTTTTTTACCTTTTCTTTACAAGCACAGTAGTTTAATTTATATATTTCAAGGGGTCTATTAATTTCATTGTAAAGATAAGTGGATAGGAAAATGTGTTGCTTTTGAAGAAAAGATGTATGTGTCCGTATAATTGGGAAAACCCTGTCCTTTCTTCTTTTTGTAAGTGAAGGCAATGTAGGCAGAAATCGTTTGTGCTGTCTTAATAAAATGTGAAGGATAAAATTTTGTCTAATTGATAGTACCCTACTTTCTGAATATAAACAGTTAGTGGGATATCGAAATGGTTTACGTAGTATAACTTTCAACAGTGATCTGTGGGCTCGCTCCAAGGTTAATAAGTAGGTCTTGTGACTACCACCCCACACAGAAATGCAGTAATCAGTTATAGATAGGCACAATGCTCGATAAACCATAAATATAGTTCGGTGGTCTGTTATGTGTCGGAGTTTTTTGAAGATCCAAATCAGTTTCCTCACCCGAGAAGTAATCAGATCAATATGAGGGCGCCATTGAAGGAGATCATCAACAATAATCCCTAAGTATTTTACTTGGCTGGATTTATCAATTTTTAAACAATCACAGTCATTTCGTTTTTGATCACACTTGTGGACTTTTATTTCAAGAAAATCGGGTGGTTTGGTCGTACGTGTTATTGAAAAGCAAAGGTATTTTGTTTTTTGTATATTAAGAGTTAACAAGTTTAGCTCCAACCATTCCGTTACAGATTTTAAGCCTTTTTCGGCAAGGGAATATACCTCGGCCCAAGTATCCCCGTGAAATATAAGCGCAGTGTCGTCTGCAAAGCTATAAATAGAACCATTATTAAGTTGGAGATTACAGAGATCGTTGATGTAGATCAAGAAGAGACTTGGGCCCAGGACACTACCCTGAGGAATACCGTAAGAGATCACATTATTGTTACTAATATGATTCCCTACTTTAACACACTGTGTTCTGTCCTCTAAATAATTTTTGAAAATATCTAGCTGTACACCACGTATACCTATCCGTTCCATTTTATCCACAAGAATGGGGATGGAGATGGTGTCAAAAGCCTTCTTGAGATCTAAGAATAACCCTATGCTTTTACGTTTCTGATCTATATCACTTGTCACATGGTCTATGAGTTCATTAACTGCATCTTCCGTTGATTTGCCCTTTCTAAAGCCAAATTGATTTTTGGATAGAAGATTATTATGATCCAAAAAATTTATTAACTGAGCGTTAAGAACTTTTTCAAAAATTTTAGAAAAGGCAGATAATACGGAGATTGGTCTGTAATTATTAATGTCATTTTTAGCCCCACCCTTGTGAATAGGATGGATCAAAGCTTTCTTGAAGACAGTTGGAAAAACACCTTTTTTCAAACTATGGTTAATTATCGACGTGAGACACGGAGAGATAATGTGGCTCGCTAATTTGACAAAGTGGGTTGGAATATTATCCCATCCAGAGGCACTTTCGCTTTTAAGATTTAGTAAAAGTGATTTGACTTCGGCTTCTGACGTTTCCAATAAGACAAGGGAGTTAGGTGAAAATGGTGGATATTTAAGTGGTTTCCGTCGACTGGAGTCTTGATGGTTAAGTATTTGCTCTGCCAGATTTTTACCTATGTTTGCAAAGTAGTCATTGAAATCATTTACAAGAGTATCAGGACTATTGGGAAAAGCTTGTAATAAATCATCGGTTGTTGAACTGAAATTTTTGTAGCCAGTTATATTGTTGATAGCTTTCCATTTCAATTTTATATTGTTTCCGGTTTTTTCAAGTTCATTACGCTCATAGTCATTTTTAACTTTCTTTAAGATGTCGTTACAATAATTTTGGTACCTATTACACGTTATTTTCAAAACTTCATTATTTGGATCTTTTTTTTAAGTCGCTATTAATTTTATCCTTATTGTGAATGCATCTTAGCAAACCTGGGGTGATCCAGGGTTTGAGGATATGCTTGGTTCTAGAGATTGTTACTATCGAGGTATGTTGGGCTAGAGTATTAGAAATAGTTTGAACTAGTTTTAGGGCTGCAATATTCGGATCTGTTGTTTCTGTAATAAAAGTCATGTCTGTGTTTTCCAATTGGTTTAGAGCTTTATCAAAGTTAGTCCTATTAAAGGTTCGTGAGATTTTATTTTTTTGTTTAGATTTTTTAAGGGCTAGTACGACCATCTTATGGTCAGTTATTGTTGTGTTAACAACAAGGCATGTTGTGGTTTTGTTAGTATTAATCATAGCATGATCGAGGCAATTTGAATCTCTCGTCGGCAAAGTATGTGCAGGTAGAAGACCTAATTCACTTATCATGTTGAGATAAGATGGACAGTTTCTATCGATACTGGTGGGTTTAATATCAATATTGATATCTCCCAATAGAAGTATATTTTTAAAGTTACTTAGCGACGTGACAATCTGTTCCAGGGACTCCAAGAAGTTGTCAATTATACGATTTGATGGAGAACGATAAGATGTAATTATTGCAGTTTCTTTTAGTTTTAAGGTTAGGCAACTAGATCCGTTGAGTACAGGTTCATCGACAACACATTTAATTTCTTTTTTAGCGTAGATCACTATACCGTCATTTTGATTTTGAAGATTGATCGTATGAAATGATTTATAACCAGAGAGAGGAGGAGGTTTACTATGCGATTGAAGCCAGCACTCAGTCAATATAACAACATCAGGATTTAAGTTCGTTCTGGTTAGTAGAATTTCAAACTCAGCAAAATTTTTGTTGATGCTACGAATGTTGAGAGATAGGATTTTTAAATTAGGTCCAAGATCCTTAAAGTACTGCGCGCAATTTGCGGGTTCACATGTGTGAGATTGAGCTCTAGTAATCTTGTCTAGGTCTGCGGAGACTTGATTAAGAATGTTAGCCATGAGGATAATAGATAGAATGCAGAACTTTGTTTATTTTAATGGAAAAGTTAGGCGATGTATTCAATTTGACAAGAAATATTAAATTGGTAAAGTAGGTATAATAAGAGTCGCATAGCATTTTCCGACTTAGGATGAATGACTTGGAGACAGCAAATTTTGAAGTGATGGTGTAGTGAGTGTATAAATGTTGCGGTATTATGATTGTATAAGAGTGTGTGAATGAGAGAGTACTATGTTTGGAGTACGTGTACAAATCTATACAAATGATTTCAAGAATAACAATAAAAATAGAAGATAGTCAATCATGTTTTTTCAAGCGTTCAAGATCTGATTCACAATTCAGGCGGATAGCTCGTTGGCCATCGGTTTTTCTTAGGTAGACGAAACCATGTGAAGACCAGCAGTACTTGAAAGAGTTGTTTTTTGCAAACTCACGAGCAACTGCGAATAGTTGTTTCCCTTTTGACGTTAGGTTATCGGATACATATATAGGGATTGGAGGTCCGGCCAACATTAAGTTTGAGGTTGATAGCTGTATTCCGTTTTTGTCTCGTCTGAAAATCCACTCGCAGAGCGCAGTTGATGTTTACAATACACCTCCAGCCCATTTTAATTCTTTTGACCTATTCAAGTATTCAATTGTTTCGACATGCAATAGTCCGGGAGGTACTGATGCATTTTAGGTAGTATTAATATGCCGATCGATGGCCATCTTTTTCAATAGATCTTGAATGACTAATATGTGAACCACGCATCAGCGATGCACCCGCGGTGGGTTTAGGATTGGAAGGTTACGGCAGGGGTAAACTTTTTTTTTTACAAATTCATGCGAGCAGCTGACGCGTGTTCCCCCCTCCACCATGCAGCAGACGATTTTTTTCAGCTCAGAATTATGTCAAATACTTATGAAACAAGTTTGAGCCGGCGTACTATGTCTTTTTTTTTACTGGGAGTGGCTGATGACGGATGTAGAAGACTTGAGCACTTACTTGAGCAGACGGTCGGTTCACTTATTATTAGTCATATAAGATCAACTATACATTTCAACGTCAGCCGGCTTACTATGACTTTTGTGTTTGCAACGCTACCTCCCGGACTAACCGTCACAACGGAGTCGTCGTCGGTTGCTGTCAAAAACGTTTCAGAATACCAAAGCAGAATTGCACTACAGTACAATATTAATCACGTGTCTGTACTCCGATTGGATGTCTAATTGTTAATCCACATAAATCTTGATTTACAGAATCTAACACATTATTTGCCTTCCATATTCACCCGTTTTTAACCAACTTCAAAATAAGGAGGAGGTTCTCAATTCGATTGTATGTTTTTTTTTATGTTTGTTACCACATAACTCCGTCATTTATTAACCGATTTGGAAAATTCTTTTTTTTATTTGGAAGTGAAGTGTACCCTACACTTCCCGTTTGGTCCCATTGTCATCAGGTCAGGATTTGATTACTTTTTAAGGTTTTTGTAAAACAGTTTTCAATTATTCTAACAAACGTTATGTTACTTTGTTAATGCGCCTAATTTTTATCAAATGATATCCTACAAACTTCAATCAATGTAGAAACGAGTCCATAACATTTTCACCACATAATTCAATCTCAATTTCCACCATGCTAGTGCCGGTGTCCGCTGGGGACACGGTAATCGGTGCTAACTGTGTTTCGTGCACTCCAATGGGCAATCGAACGATCTGTCTTGAACATGGCTATATATATGCCACCTATGCGTCGTTTGAAATGCCACCTACCTCGTGCGGTTCAACAAACTTATCCGAACTGTCATTTGTTTCTAGGCCTTAACATGCACGTATGATTCCTAGGTAAAAAAATAATAGTTCTAATTAGTCCGTCAGTTAGATTATCAAAAAATATCGGCCTCGTATTTTTTGCTTTACCAAATCATTAATTTGCAAAGATAAAGCGAGACAATGTTCGGGAGTGGGGCCTCATGACGTCACTTTAGAGTAAAAAGTGTACTCTATCGTGACGTCACGCAGAATTTCACACGATATCTTCGTATTTTTTGTTTAATTGGCAAAAGAAAAAATACGTGTCTAATATTATTTGATAATATATCTAGCTCATTGTCAGACTCTCGCGAGGGACGCGCGTCCTGTTATAACAATTGATGTCATTGTTATTTTTTTAACCGCAAGCCAAGGTATTAACTACTTTCTAGTCTCTCTAATGTGTCAGAGCCTTTTTGTTAACCTTTTTAAGGCAGTTTTACGAAATAAATCGACTCGCATATTTTACCACCTAATTCCTTCGCTAAAAACCAAGGCTCAGCATCTCACAGTGATTCTGCAAGAAACATAACCCAGCCAAATTGAATACACGTCTCGTTAGCTAAGATCAACTCCCGGTAGGGCAGCTCCGTGATTAAGTTACGTTATAACGTGCGTTAATTGCGAGTTGGCTCCCATGTGACGTCACTATTACCATTGAATTACCTATAAATTAGGCGTGTTCTTGTTTCGGGTGATTTGTAATTGGTACGGCTTTGAAAATTTCATATAAAATACGAATGCTGTTTCTTAGTTTTAAATACGTGAATAAAATGCCTAAACTAACGCTATCTTAATTTAGTATGTATACTTTAGACAGCCCATTTGCCAAAAAGATAAACTTAGAGCCACAGATTACAGAACAAAAGGCAGATAGAGCACACGGAATACGGGAGTGAGGCCAAAAAAGCAAGTACAAATTGAAAAAAAAATAGCTGGTATTCCTTTTGAATTTGTATTTGCTTTGTTTAAACACAGTTTATTAAAAAGAAAGTGTATTTCGTTAAATAAAGTTTGTCAAACAAAGCAAATATAAATTCAAAAGCGAATACCAACTACAGCTATGTGTTTTTCAATTTGTATTCGCTTTTTTGGCCTCACTCCCGTATTCCGCGCGCTCCTTCAGCTTTGTTCTGTAATCTGAGCATAGAGCTTATTTAAATTTTTGATGCAGGAGCTTTTGTCCCGGGGTTCATACCCCTATCTAGTATTTTACCGGGATGAGAGTACCTAACTTATTCTCCTATACGAGGACCAAATTTCATAAGCTGTACAGTAGTACCCAACTAATATGGCTTACCGATGTACCTGCGCAGAAGATACATTTTCAAAGCGCGGGAAACGCTATTGGTCGGCAGCTTCCGCCATGTTAGCGCGGGCCGTGCGGAGGGGCGTCACTTGCGAGTGAGACGGAACTAACAGCTGCAGTGTATTATGAACCTTATAGTAGTGATCTAAGGTTGATTGTAAGTTTTAAGCATTCTTTTGTTAATCTTCGGGGCCATACTTTCCTTTCTGTGCGAACGAATATTCACGACGCGCCTTATAAGTTGGGTACTACTGTACGTGGTTAATAAAAAACAAACTCGTATAGTAAACACACACACACACACATACAATACATTTATCAAACGACACAAATCGACATGTGAAGTATAGTATATTCCTCTTTCGTGACATGTCCATTTGGGAATCACACAACGTTATAAATAATCAACGATATAAAGTAACGTGACACCGGACGTTTAAAGACGTTCAGAGACGTTGGTAACTTCGTTAGATACTTGGGAATTCTTAGGGTCAGAGTTCGGAACTGGATTCAGTTGACGTTACACGAGTTAGGGGGCAAAGTTACCCCAGTTTCGGGGTTATGTGTCATGGAAGTTTTTATATTAACCCTTTTGCGCTCCTTGTGGGACGTTATTGGCTTTCGATTTTGTTGGTATAAAGAATGGTTGTGAAATGAAATGAAATTAATTTATTTGCGAGAATAAGGGAAGGAATAATTTATTTGTGAATTGTTTGTTATATTTCTAAAACTATTTGTGTGTATTTTTGTCAAAGTTATTATAATTTACTAGCTGCCCCTGCGGTTTCACTCGCATTCCCGAGGGATTTTATGATTTTCCGGGATATAAAGTATTGTATGTGTTAATCCAGAATATATTCTATCTGTGTGCCAAATTTCACATAAATCCATTCAGTAGTCTTTGCGTGAAAGATTTATTTTTTATATTTTTTTTATTTCACACACAACACTGTTTGTTGGCGAAAGAAGCGCTCGGAGTTACAAATATCCCAACAAAAACATTTTTATTATGTAAAATGTTGCCAAGACATATGGCTCGCACTGTCAAAAAGTTATCAGATCTCATGTAGAGCCAAGCTTATAACTCTACATGCACTTACTCTAAAAGCCCTAACTTCACAAACTCTACAAACTTGGGTCTGGATTATTCCAGACCCAAGTTATGAGGGTTCAAAAAAACGACGAAGCGCTTCGAGAAAAGGTAGGTAGTGCCCTTTCGCTTCGCTTGGCTGTCTGGGCGGGGGGCACTTCCGTGCCCCCAGATATACAAAACAATATAACTAAAATAAAATATTAGTATGCACAAAGCAGTTCCAAACACGACGTTATTTTAGCACGTGTCAATATATTAGATATTCTGGCAATATTAGACGAAATAAATCTCGGTTAGCTTGCGTTATTAAATGAGAGGGCTATAAGTTATAACGTTACGTTATGATGTTATTTTTTCTTGCCTAGGGTTGAGTAGGTTCACCATGAGTTGTCAAAACTTAGGATATATTTTTGATTGAAATCCGGATAAAAATGGCAGCCAGCTAAGATTGCAGAATTCCTAAATGCTAATTTTGAAAAATGCAGTTTAAATCCCACAGATTTTTTAAATTAATAATATCTCAGCTGCGCACCGCGGCTTCATCCGCATTTCCTGGATAAAATGTAGTCTATGTATATGGAGAGGCTATACCTATCTGCATGTCAAATGTCGCAATCGATTCATAAACTTAGTTGTGAAAATTTAAGAACAGAACGGACACAATTCAAAGAATTGTTCGACTTGATGCCCACGGCTACCTTCCACCATCGCAACTCTCGACATCGACAGGGAGTCCATCCTCACACATTGAAACCAGAATTGTTTCGAACTGTGCGAGCTCAACGGAGCTTCCTTCCGCGGACGCTCGAGACTGTGGAATGAGCTCCCTGCCGTGGTTTTCCCAATGAAGTACAGCAAAAGGGTGTGAAGAGATTTCTGCAGGGTCGGCAACGCGCGAGTGATACCCCTGGTGTTGCAAGTGTCCATAGGCTACGGTAACCGCTTACCATCAGGCGGGCCGAATGCTAGTTTGCCACCTTAGTGGTATAAAAAAAAATCTAATTTATTGAGAAAATTACAATATAACTTCAGAAATACTCTATGGAAGTTGTGGCTACCCTATTAGAAAGGGGTGCCTCGAGCCATTTGCTCTACGAATGTTGACGTGTTATTTTTCATTCTAAATTATCATTTTATATGACTGGTATGAGTTGCTATCGCAATTAATAAAAAGTTGAGCAACGTTCATTAGGGCTCGGTCATTGATGGTTGAAAAAACTGATGTCAAAATAAAAAAACAAAGAAAAAAAAACATTTATTCAATTAGACCTTCGCAGGCACTTCAAAGTCTGACTCTAATACTCTAATATCGGTTGCATTTGCAAATACTCTCTTCAAAACAAGCTTAGATTCATTACATACTATTTACATTATAATCGCACTGACAACAATTGCGTGCCCCGGCGCCGCAGAAAAACTACAAGGTAGACTGAATCTATATTTAATAAGTAAATAGCAAACTTAAGCAGACCAGCCCCTTCAAGCAGCACCTGTTCACGCATATGAAGCGTGTGGCATCCATCGCTCCCCTCGCCATATTGGAGGGAAGTGGAAGTTTCATCCACATAAGTCTGTCCTCGTCATCATCATCTAATCTAGAAAGGTTGTCCCTCGTCTCCTGGTAGTAATCCGCTTTCAGGAATTCCAATGCGAAAAAAGAACATCCCAAACTCCTGTGCCAAATGCACTAAAATAATTAAAGAGAAAAAAAAACAAGACTTTATTTACACCTAAAGCTGCCTCAAAAGTCCCGACCAAATAAAAAAACTGTAAAACCGAAACACACCGATCTGTGGCTAATTAAACTAAGACAAAACCGCACGAGTCTAAACTGGTTAACATTTAATCGATGGTAACACATGGAAATTGAAAACGGACCTATGTACGACAGGGGAATCGAACCTGATACGCCATCGCGAGCGGGGGGTTAATTAAAAACCTTGGGAAAGCATACGCGTACATTCCTTGCTATTGGATAAAATCTAACAAACGAATTTCAACCTTAACACTCAGCAACAATACTTAAATTTCAATAAACCAACCCAGATACAGTAACAAACTCGACGTTAAAACTCGAAGAAACGATAATGTCAGAGCAAATTGACGTGAAACGTTAAGAGAATAAGGTGCGAATTTAAATGTGACCTATAAATCGATTAAAGAATCGTAATCAAATCGAATGTACGTTCGCGTTGCAATTCTCGGATTGTAATCGAGTGATGCGTATATCCGACTTTTTGCCTATAGATTGATATCGATTTTCACCTTTATCCCGCGCTTACAGGGTTGTCAGCTGTAATCTAACGTGAATAAAAGTTTTTTTTTGTGCGTTACGCGTTATTTAGTATTGCCTATACTGAGTTAAGTTGTTTTTGAATAGTTTGACAATAAAGTCAGCTATGGATGTGTCTGTCTTCTATGGATAGTAGGACTCACAGTAACCATTTTTTGATTTTGAAACTAATCAAAAATAATGATTTCGTCCTTTACAGCTTGTAATTTAATTGAATACCTTAGAGGGCCTACGCACTATGCGGCTAGCCGTAATGCGGTCAGCCACAGTGCGCACGTAGCCTTAGAAGATATCTCATTTAGTGACATTGGATACCGAGACGATGGTCCCGGGTTCGAATCCTACAATGAGCTTGAGCTTTCGGTGAAGGAAAACATCGTGAGGAAACCATACCACGGTGGTAGGGTACTTTGCAGTTCCCGCCTGGCTGGCTGGCTACCACCGTCAAGTTGAAAGCACCTTTTGGTGTGTTCCTACAGCTGCAATTGAGAGCCAGTTCCTTCTAGGCTTTGTGTGCTTACCACCTTCGTTCGCATCATCACTTATCATGGATGAGATTGCGGTCAAACAGAGGCCTATAAATAGGAAAAAAACTTAACAATTAATTACAACGCCTCATCTCACCGGGCGAAGCCGGGGCGGGTCGCTATTAAATAATAATAAATAATCAACAAAAAACATAACAATTTACCTACACCCTGTTTAATTTAAATCGCTTGAAGCACCTCCAAGCGACGCTCAATTAATTGAAGCAATATATAATCTATTATCTCAAGGGCTTATTGCGCTTACAAAATGCGAAACATTTGCCTGCCCTTGAGCGTTATCGCGACAAGCAATATTTCTCACCAATTAACAAATTGGATGTTATTGTTTAGTTAATAACATTATACTGTACATACATACATTTAATTTTTTTACCTTTGGTATTGATAAATACAAAAAATCGCAGAAATTACATGGGGGCATTCGGGTACCTATGGACTTCTAATTGACACTACCTACTTCTTGGGACAACCTTTATATAAATAGCATGGTGAAAAGAATCTATATTGCGCGCACGGAGGATGTTGATTTTTGGAATAGTTATAGTTTTAATAAATGGGGGACGAGTGTAGAATTTTGATGAATACATGTATTTTCTTCATTGAATGATTTTCTTTCTTACTTTCTAGAACATGCAGAATGACTCCGACCACTTTTTGAACCAATAGTTTATAAACGAGTATATAAACCTCTTTGACTTCTTGACGGGAACAGGCAAAAGTTACGTTGCGTTTTCGTATTTTATTTTTGTCCTAGGATATTTATAATTTCAGGTTTTTTTAATGTTTTAACCTACATTAAGACCACATTTATTTTTTACAACTGTGCCACACTTCACTACATTGACAAAATATCTCTAGTATTCGAACGAAAGAACACACATGCAAATAAGCCAATTAGCTGCGCTTGCCTAACGCGTTGTATTCCGGTAGTTTTATTATTTCGATGACTGTGGTCATATCGCGCGCACGTACCTAGTGCACGAAGGGGCAACGGGGCGGGAGGAATGTGTCTTTCTCATTCGCACACATCGCAACTGACGCGACAGGCATACATCGTATCAAGGTCGGTCAGTCAGACGCGGCGCCCCTCAGTCGCCCCACGCGTTCCGTAGACGATCGACCTGCGACGCAGTTGTCAATATTTTTTGTGATAAACAAACAGAATGGAGTCAAATGAACCCAAGCAGTTAGAACCACAAACCTACCCAGAAACTATGCGCTTTTTGCAACGTATAATGAAGAAATGCGATCATGATATAAGGAAAATTACACCGCGAGATGTGACGGGATTGCAGCCTGCTGTACTAACCCATTTGACTGACAACCCAAATATTTCTTTCGAAATCAAAGAGCTGGACCGATCCGACATACATAATGTTCTCATGGATTTCTATCTGACGAAAAAGCGCATACCGTCTACAACAGAATTATTCGTGGGACTAGGCAGCAAGACACCTGTTTACATGGATATTGACAATTTCCGAAAATTACTGATTAAAATGGGATACATATTTAAGATCAAATCGATCTGTACACCAGTGGTTTTGGAGAACCCTTCGGTTACTTTCGAGAGATACGAATACTTAAAGAAGATTATACTGTACAGAGAGGAAGGTAAGAACATTATATTTATCGATGAAAACGCTGTTGAATCGAGCGGGAATTACTTCAATGTGAGACAGAGTATACATTTAGCTAAACAATGCCCTAATCAGTGGCAACAAAGATACATTTACGCTGTATCTGACAAAGGAATACATTGCCTTGAAGAAATTAATGACTTCAATGAAGATAACTTCATGGCGTGGGTATCAGACTGTCTGGTGAAATATTTAAACTGCCCAAGTGTCGTAGTATTTAATAAAGAGAAGCATCATAATTCTGGAGTGAAAATTCCTACTTTGGATACCTTAAAGGTGGATTTAATAGCGTGGCTGGAGCGATATGACATTCCACACGATCCAGATATGGCGAAACATGAACTCTTCAATATTGTCCAAAAGTGCAGCAATAAAAAAACTGTTTATAACATTGATGAAATATTAAAAGCCAATGGCCATACAGTTTTGCGTATCCCTAACTGTATAAAGAAATTTACTCCTGCCACAACAATATTTCAAACTGTACAGATTGAATTATCGAATTATATAAAAGAATTGGAATCTAATAATCGAAATTGTACTGATGCAGAGTTGAATGAAGTTTTTAAGAGTATTATTAATGGTCTTACTGAAGATCAGGTAATGCAGTGCTCGGATTTAATTGCTGAAGAAGAGGTTCTGCAGTTCCAAGTGGATTTGGAGGTGGATAGGGTGATCGATACGCTTACTGATGAGATGAATTTTTTTGTTTCCAAAGACGAGTCTCTTTCTGACGTTCCATCTTGTGAGGAGTCTGATTAAGTATTAAAAAATAGATATTTTCTTTTTTTAAATATCTATTTTTTAATAGTTATCAAGTTAGAATCATTATTTTAAGTTTCGTATAGTTTTTCCTTTTTAATATCGTTCAAGCAGTTGTTTACGATTAATAAAAATATGTTCACACGAGTTTTATTATTTCTAAACGCTTTCATTTATAATATTGACAATAAAATATTGTAGTTATTTAGTAAGTCGTTGGATATAATGGGCATAATCCTTTAAAGTTAGGGTCAGCACACACTCGGCGAATTGCATTTACGGTCACTTGGAGGGTAAAATTGCAATAGTTTTCTGAAAGAACTTTATTTTTATTTTCTTAGGTTAGGCTTTTCGCTACAATTTTTTACACATTTTTTTCTACTCATTAAGTAAATAATTAGTTATAGAAGTAGTTTAGTTTGACACTAATATCGTTAAACTTTTTAATGAATAATTGAAAATTCAAAAAATATTATTAGCCATTCGAAAACAAAGTTTATTGTTTATATCCGCTTGTATTGTTTTGAATAAATTGCTTATTTAAACATAATAAATAAATAAATATTTAATCTTAAGTAACATTATTCTGCTTTCACATAATCCGTCCCTTTTACAATGTAGCTATCTCTTTCCTTATAAAAGAAAGGAGGAGGAGAGGTTTGAATTACTGAAATTATTTAATGAATGTTTTTTTAATCGATATACCATCGGCTAATCTCGAACGTCTGAACCTACATGTATCTTCAACATAGCTTACGTATTTTACTAAAGGTATCTATTAGGACTAACTTAGTTTAGTAGAAATTTCCTAATACCTTCTCGTACATATTTGATGAAGGTACTTCATTTGCTCTTAAAGAGTGCGACATACTGAGCGGTTTTACTGGCGGGAACGCTGCGGTTTCATAATAAAACATAGCAAAAAAATACCTTATATAAATGAATACTCCAATATTTTGGTGTGTAATGCCCTAAAGGCAATACCAGAAGACCAAACCTACCAAACTGAGGGAGACAGCGCTTATACGTCAAAAAGAAGGGAGTATAGGTAGGCGTCACATACTCTTTTTGACTTATATAGCGCTGTCTGTCTCCCTTTAAAATATTATAGGTAACTTTAGTAATTATGATTTCGTCTATATTATATACAAGTATTAACTGTCTAGAAACTGAGATAGTAGGTGAAAACGCGGAGTACTAATTAAATTCCTTATTCATTATCAAGAAATATACTCCGTCTATCAAGAATGTACCTATCCTTACGTCATCATTCACCATGAGTTCAAAAATGATCAATGCTAAAGATTTCCATATGTTTTTTTAATACTACAAACAAAGTCGGTATACAAGCGTATGCCCCGCCTGATGGTAAGCGGTTACCGTAGCCACGACCCTTCCCTCTCCCCGATGAGCTCTGGCGACCTTACTCTCGCGCAGGAACACAACATAAAGTTATTTGGCTGCGGTATTCTGTAAGGTGGAGGTACTTCCTCAGTCGAGCTGCTCTTTGAGAAAATAAACGCTATGGTACCTCTAGCTTTCCGAAAGCTGTTAATGTACCAACAATTTTGATATCTTTTCCATGCAATGACTATTCCAATTGCTAATCCATCTAGCCAGCGCAGCGGTAGGCAGTGAGAGACGTTTTTAAAGCTGCGGTAGTCAAACCGCTTCGTGTGAGGTGCACCTTAGAATTAAACCTTGATCCCACGTCCTTAGAGACTCTCTTTCATTAAGACGGAGTCGGAAAAATACTCTTTCATTTGAGTAAAAGCTATTTAGTTGATGTATATTCCTTTACACTACTCAAATACAGCCCTTGAGTAAAAAGGATTATCCAAAAACGTCATTCAATGTATAACATACTAGTTTCTTAGGGAGACCTTGTTTTCTCGGGATAAAAAATATTCTATATGTTATTCCAGAACATATTATATCTGTGTGCCAAATTTCAGTTAAATCTTGTCAGTAGTTTTTGCGTGAAAGAGCAACATAAATTCATCCATCCTCTCAAACTTTCGCGGTTATTATATAAGTGTCTAGTAGAATCGATACCTAGCTATAACTGATGTAAAACAATGGTAGGTATGTATGTATTCATTATAATCTTTACATTTAAGATTTAGGAAGTCACACCACAATCACAATACCTCCAACATTATGCTGGAAATGCCTCCGCCATTGCAATCGACTTCCGAACCTGTTCCCTAACAATATCCTCTGACCACTGATCATGAAAACATTGAAATAAATCTATATATGATGTCGATTGTTTGGTTTTAAATAAGTACTTAGCTATATTTTTATTAATAGTTTTTTCGTTCTTGAAAAATACCTTCATGCTAAATATATAAAGATTTAATTTTAAAATATCAAATAATAATAATAGTGCAACCTTAGGTTAGTGTTATTTGTATATGCCCATTGTAGCAAATGAACCTTCGAAATTGGCTTCGATGATCTGCCAATTCGCTACTCAGCTAACGTCTCATTGCGTCTCTACTATCGCATCTCCTTATTTTTATAATCACACGACTCTATCTTTGCGGCTAATGCGATAAGAAACTTGTTGTCTTTAGCATTTCACAATGAGATATTATTTATATTAAGTACTAGCTGTCTCGCGCGGTTTCACCCGCGTTCCCGTGATAAAAAATAACCTATAATACTCGGGAAGAATGTAACTTCCTATTAGTGAAAGAATTTTTCGAATCCGAGTGGTAGTTCCAGAGATTATCCCGTTTAAACAAACAAACAAAATAACTCTTCCGCTTTATAATATTATAGTATAGAAGAGAATACAGTTTTTTTTTTCAAGTGGGCATGAAATTCCAATTATACAGTTTTAGGTTTTATCAAAATCGGTCTCGAAATTCGTTTGGGCAATTTTCGCCTGTATACAGACGAATTCAGAACCTCCTCCTTTTTTTACAGTCCGTTAAAAAGAACGATAGAAACATACCACCCGTAATCGAAACGTAGTTTGTATGTGTTTATGCCATTTATGCTTTATGTTATTATGCTGTTTTTTATTGTGTGGGCTTAGATGACTGAAAAATTCTATTTAGTCCGCCATTAACATTAAAAAAAAATATTAAACATGTACCATTGAGCTATTATTACTACGTATAGAGAAGATATTATGTCCCATTTTTTAGAGTCATACGAAGATATCGTGTGTTGAATACCGCTTGACGTCACGTTATGATATAGTTTTTACTCCATAGTCACGTCAAGAACTTTGCAGCGCTTTATTTTTGTAATTTTTTAATAATTTGGTAAAGCAAAAAATAGGTGTCCAGTCCATCCGTGTTTTGATATTCTAACTGACGGACTAATTAGTTGATTTTGCCCAGTTATTATTCCTATTTTTGTGTCCAATAAATACCATTTTATTTTAACAGCACCTACCGTTGCGTTCCAGCTCAGTTTGAGAACCAATTACTTTCTTACAACCTTCGACCACATAAGCACTTATCATACTTATACAAACGCAAACCTATTTATATGTGATATTTATAAGCATTTTCTGGATCGTCCAACTCACCGCCTCATAGTCAGTAATAAGAATAATTCGATTAACCAATACCACGCAACATTACCCTGCTTATCCGCAGTCGGTTACCTGCACCGCAGCTGAAGCTTAATATTGAAACCTTATAGTCGTAGTAATAAAGTGTATTTTCCAATAGCGAGTATCTCGAACATAGATTCAGTATAATGATGATTGTATGCCCCATAATGGGAACCAGCTTGGACTTACACCTGTCTCAATTCACATATATCTTTTGCTATTATAGTTAATGAAGATTATCGCCTTACTGTTTTACAAGACCTTTTGTTTTACAGACTAATACTCGAAAAGACATAACTAATAATCAGAAAAAAAAGTGTGTATGCAATGCTTTTATAAGTAAAAGAGGTAGATGGGGTAATAAACGCTCCGCGAGTGGCACGTTAAGGGTGCGTATAAAGCAAAATAACAATCTTGGAATTGAAATTTACCCAAGTAAATAGTATTTAAATGAAAAAATATGTTTATATGGGTATTTTCATTATATACGTGAGGGTTCTATCTGAGCAAAAACATAATGGAATGAAATTTCCTCGATAAAAAAAAATCACAAAGCTACCTCTAATAATAATGAATTTTCGGTTTTATTTGTTCATGGTGTATCTAATTAAGACAAAAATTCGATAAATAATATCACTAACATATGACCGAGGGCTGCTACTAACGATTTTTTAAAATATTCTATACTTTACGAGTTATTTAGATAAAAAGCGCTTAGTTCATTTTTGTTCCGCGAAACACGCTATCTCCATCTCATCTCCACGCGAAGATTAGACATAAGTTTGTTTCATCTGACATTGCCATATTTTTCTGGCTTGGTACGCACTCTTAAGACTTTGCTAGTTAGCTCACTTTAGCTATGAGTTGCGTCAGAGTGACAACGACACGAAATTTATGAAGTTCAAATCTTGTGTAGGTAACCTATCTACCTATTTACTTATAATAACATTGTGTGTATTTGGATTTGGATTTCCAGGATTCACTACAATGTGTGCGTGATAATAGTGAGATAGTGTTTGTAAATCTGTGTCCTAACGATGGTCAATTTCTGGCTGAAAGTGCGACACCCTCAGCCTTAAGCCGAAAATTTAATATATTTACGAAATTCAGTTCAAAATTGGCATTAAATGAAAAAATCATTTTTTTTTTAAATTTATGTTGCCTATGTTTAAATAACTTAGAATTACCTTTGTAACTTGTTAAAAATAATAATCTCTCTCGCATTGCCAATAAAAGCGTCTGAAAAGGTCCACATGTTAGCCTGTTAGGTGTATTAAAAACAAATTATATAGATATATTTATTTATTATTTTAATTAAACTAATTTCTATTCCAAGACTATGGTAGAAACGTACTCCTCTGTGTCTTTCGACACATATCTTTCAAGGTTCTTACTCATTTCTCGTACATCTTCATAAGTTGCCACGGTAAATAATTGATCAATTATTTTCTCAAATTTAATACTATCTTGATATATTTTTGCTTCTCTCCGTGCCAATTTAGCGTCATGCTCCAACCATTGTTCTGGCTTGATGTTCTTTATATTCACCTCCACGATGTCCGTGAAGTAATTCAGTGATGGCCATAGATCTGGTGCTATCAAAAAGTCGTGGCCACTTGTTTCTGAATATTGTTTATGAAGAGTCTCGATTTCCTGTTCGTTATTAAGTTTGTATGCCTCCACGAGTTTGTAAAGCTCCGCTCGATGCCAATATGGGTTATGGGGTATATCTTCGGCCTCTAGCCATTTTATCATATCAGATTTAGCGCTACTGGGCGCAGGCACTTTAACCTTCATAGATCCCACTATTTTCTTTGAGTCAATCACCACTACGCAAGACTTTGGCAGCAACGGTAAGAGAATGCACCGAAACCATTGGTCTAAATAAGAACTGTGAGGATAAATGGCCCAATGCAACAGTCCAAAAGATGGCGACGCAGCAAACGCTAGGCCGTTAGAACGTATGTAACGTACATAAACCAAACAACGTCCATTCCTGCGGTACTCTATAATTTTTCGCAAATAATTTATTCTATTATATAGTTGTTCCGAATTCTCTACTAAAACACTGGCGTCTGTACCCGGCAGACGTTTCCACACATAACCCAAACACTTTAAATCTTTTAGCAGTGTGCGTGTATCGTATACAGGTTCTTGAATACATTCGATTATTTGTTTAATTGTGGGTACCACTCGTTTATCTACATAAAGATCTGTTATTATATCGCGCAGAAACAGAATACCCCCTGATACCTGGCTCCGGCCCATGACTGCGTCGTAAAATCTAATATCATTCCTGGAGGTGGCTACAGCATACTTTACTGTTTCTTCGCTAGCTCCAGTAAGTTGCATTGTTTTAGCAACTGTTGTTGCTTTGGATTTGGTTTTTGCACTTTTGTTGTGCATTAGAACGACATTTCTCGCCATGAACATCTTTTCAATAATATCTTTGTCATCGGGAATGTCTACTGCTGCAAGTTTTTCGTAGTGCTCCCTTTTTTGAGATAGAGTTAGTTCCTGCAATACAAAAGATATGTATTATGCTTCATACAATGCTTGGGGCCTTTACTGGGCACTTTGGAACCAACGACATGCTCATGAAGATGGGTCTAACCGCGACACCCATGTGCAGGTTGTGTGGGGAACATACGGAACGCATGGAGCACCTTCTGTGCACATGCGATGCACTGGCTGGTAAGCGAATGAGTCTCCTAGGGATCGGATATCCAAAACCAGAAGACTATAGGCTCATATCTCCTAGCCTCGTTGTAAAACTCATGAAGAGTTTTCAACGAGACTGGGGAGGAGTAAGGTATCTAGGGGTATTATCTACCACAATAGATCCCAATGGGTCGAAGTGTCCGAGGTATTTCTCGGCCCCTCCTTAAGATAAGATAAGATGCTTCATACAAACTATACTCCATGGTAAAACTGTTATTCAGAATTTACCTATATTATTTATTTCCTGCCTTTAGTAAGATTTTAGAACGGGTTTTATACAAGCAAGAAGCAAAAGCGAAAGTATGTATTATGAAATATATTTAGAAATGCTATTTATTTAGTTCAGTGACCAGCCAGTGTAATACATACATGTAAGATTTTTTTTTAATATGTTGTCGTCACTGGCTTGTGTATTTTACCATTTTCCAGTTTTATTATAAGTTCTAGTCACAATAAATTACTTTCACATAGTCCTCAGTCAGTCACCGTCCATAAATGTCATGATTTAGTACAATGGTGGTCGTTGTCGAAATGCCGTATCACAATTTAAAAAATATAATAACCAAGCCAAGAATACTATAAAACAATGTACAAATATAAAAAAAAAATACTTACACTAAACTCTGCCTCCATCTTGATTGAAAAATACACAAAAACGGCGAGTTGAATTCATTCGAAGTTCAAAACACGACTGACTGGCGCGCAGCGACAGTTGGTATGGCGACTGCGGGCGAGAAGTGCGGACGGAGGGAGGCGCGGGAACAAAGATCAACAACTACAGAGCGTGCATAGATGGGAGCTGATGTTTATGCCTACAAATGAATGCACACTTAGTTATAAGATTTTTATTTGAAGATATTAGTAACTTTCTTTTATGTCATGTTATGTAGCCTACCCAGTTATATAATATATAAATCATAGACTAATATTGCTTTTCAAAAAAGAAAATACAGATATTAAAAAATATTTTAGGGTCGGCAACGCGCGAGTGATACCCCTGGTGTTGCAAGTGTCCATAGGCTACGGTAACCACTTACCATCAGGCGGGCCGTATGCTTGTTTGCTAACTTTGTGGTAAAAAAAATAAAAAAAAAATATTTTATATTATTTTGCTATATTTTTATTTATAAATTTTTGACATATTTCGATGAATGCTATGCTAATTTCGATGAAGGTATCCATAATTAAGGAGAATTTTCCACAAATCCTTAACACTTTCGTTTTAATAATTAGGTTGAAACCCCGGAGCAGAGGCAGTTCGTTATTCAACGCACGTATGCCTTATACTTATGCACGTATTTTTTGTTATTCTTTGACAACAAAATGCGTATAATCGGCGAGCGATACCTACCTACAAGATGGCGGTCGCTCACCTTGTACCACGGAAACGCGTTAGACCTTATTTTATTATCGCTAAGTTATCGTTAATCGTTTGAAGTGTCATGGTAGAAGGCGTACAGCTATTATTAGTGAGGTAGCTGACCCCAGCGGTTTCACCCGCACATGGTTTTGAATTTTTGCGGGGAACCCTAATTATCTAAAATAAAAGTAGTTTAATTTACTCCATATAACATCAGATATCTGCCATTGAAAGTCCCGTTAAAATCGATTCAGCCGTTTCGAAGATTAGCGGTAATAAATAGACGTTTCACCCGCGTGACAAATTAAAAGCGTACGCGGGTGTAACGTCTGTTTGCTCTGGTTAATCTTCGAAACAGCTGGAATTGCCTTTTTTTTACTTTTCTCATGAAATCGCTTGGCTCGCGGTTAAAAATATAACAATGACATCAATTTTTATAATAGGACGCGCGTCCCTCGCGAGAACCAACGGGTAAACGGCCATCCTTTCTCGAATATAATGCATGTTTTTTTTTTCTCGGGATTTCAGTGTTGGTCCCATAGTAAAAGTTGTTCAGCATGACTAACCTAACATAGGTTTCGAAAATATGCCATCACCCTGTATACCTATAGATGATGATGATTAGCACTACACTCAGCCAGTACAACGACCGACCCATGTCCTATACAACCATTCAAGCATCAACCACCATGCAACTAACTTAGTTTATAACGACTGGTACCTGAATAGTTATATCGGAGTAACCATGGATAAACCAAGGAGTGCGTGGTATATAGGAGTGACACGCTCTGGGATGGGAGAGGACGGCCAGCCAACCGCAGCCAGCTGACCACAATCGACCGACTGTTCAGCCTATAGCCAATATTGGAAAGTGGGAAAACGGGAATCATAGAGAGGGATGAGCGTTAGTGTATGTTGTGTATGTCTTCATTCTATATACCTATAATGCACAAATTCTCTTGTTTCTGTATTCTAGTAAAAGTAAATTGATGACGTCACATGTACAGACAAACATTTTTCAAACAAGAACTCTTACAGTTAGCACAATTTCAGGGCACTCCTTTGAAATTTAAATCCGATCTCATGCATTGGATCTTTTGTGAGGTAGCGGTTACATTGCTTGAGAATAGCGGGCGAAGTTTTATTTATGTTTTTTTTTATACCACTAATGTGGCCCGAGCCCGCACAGTTCGAAACATGTGGCAGTTCAATTATGTCTTGAGTCTTGATATATAAGGTGTAACGGAAAGGGTATATACATCCGAAGGGGGTGAAGACTACATCAGGTACAGACTCTCTATAAAAAATTTCAGCTCAAAATACATAACTAAAAAATTCAAACCAAATTTTTTAATTCAAGTTTTTTGATTTAAAATCATAACCAACATGTCACCGGTCAATGAGGGTCATTGTCATTTTGCGTCCCTTACCAATATTAATATAAATTTTTATCTTCCGCGATCTGTGCACCTCATACCAAAAAAGTGGATTACTGTAATGTATATACAGTTTCCGTTACACCCTGTATAGACGCTCTGCGGACGTTTTTCAACAGGGATGATTCCAGAACCCCGATTTCCGCATCTTCGACATTAATGTCGCATAGACATTTAATAAAAAAAAGATGGCGAATATCTTAAAAAATCTATATGTTTTGACAGAATACAGCCAATGATATTATTATTATAATATCATTGGAATACAGCCATGTTTTTCACCAAATGTTTATTCATAAGATAAATTTTAATGATCATCTAAAAATACACAGGACCTTCAAATATGTTCTAAATTTTATGCTTTTATTGAATTTTAATTCAAATTCAAAATTATTTATTCAAATAGACCTATGAATAGAATAGTCCAACTCTAATACCGATTCGGAAGGTTGCATTTTCTGAAAAGCCCGCAATAATCTCAAGAATTATTCTTTTTAAAACACGCATAGATTCATTGCATAACATTTCCATTCTGAGGGCGAACCACAAGCTCTTAAAACAATATTATTATAACCTTACTAGCAGCGAAACCCGGCGTTGCTCGGGTTAAAATACATCGCATGTTTAATGGTATAAAAAATATATAAGGATACATTTTTTAACATATTATACATTTCTATTTTCGATATTGAGAGACTTTCCAGAACATTCAAATAGTTTGTTCTTTTTTTTACTCGACTGCAATCACTATTGAACTGACGAAAAGTCACTGAATTTCGATTTATATACCGAAATTTCCAGTACCAGATCAGTCTAGAATATTTAGATGTACATCACTTCGATTTGGTTTTTATAGATCAATAATAACACTCGTTCACATTTTGGAACTTTCCAGACCAATCCACAAATTTTTAGAACTTTCTAGAACATTTTAAATCGCTTATAATAAATTGTACTCATTTTAGAATTTTATAGATCCATCTAGAAATATTTAGAACTTTCTCGAACATTTTAAATCGTTTATAATAAATTGCACTCATTTTGGAACTTTCCAGATCACTCGGAAAATTTCTAGAACTTTCTCAATCATTCTAGATCGATCATAATAAACTGCACTCAATTTAGAACTTTCTAGAACATTCCAGATCAATTATAACTAGGGATGGGCCGAATGTAGTTTGAACTGAATACGAACTTCGGCCGAACATTCGGTAAAAATGAAAAATTCGGCCGAAGTCCGGCCGAACTTCGGTTCAATTTCGCCGCGCTTTTTCGTCTTGTGACTTGTTTACGCACTTGCTGCAAATATTGCTAGATGTATCCGCCCGCACTCCGCGCTTCCCCGCGGGGCCGTTAGCCAGCTAGTCATGTGTAAAGACGTCACCAGCTTGTCATGTGCTATTGTTTACATTACGCAAATTAAATTAATTGTTTTTACGTGATTTCTAAGGCTGGTTTGGTTAGTAAGAAGAGCGGTTTAATTTTTTGTTTTGTTTGATTAAGTAACCAAAGATTTTTGAGACTGGTAGTTAAAAACACCAATTTAAGTTTTTTGTTTATCACGTATGATTACTTTTTCTAATTCAAATAATGACTATGAGTATATCAGACTTATTTTATTTCACTGTTACTACAGATATGTTTTTTCATTAATTTTTATTATTATAGTGCAAGTATATTTAGTGCAGAATGTTCGGCATTTTAACCGAAATTCGGCCGAATGACGAAGTTCAGTTTAAGCTGCCGAAGTTCGGTTAAACCGAATGTAAAACGAATTTCGGCCCATCCCTAAT
The DNA here is from genome assembly GCA_951394255.1 of Polyploca ridens. Lineage (NCBI taxonomy): Eukaryota > Metazoa > Arthropoda > Insecta > Lepidoptera > Drepanidae > Polyploca > Polyploca ridens. The sequence continues at coordinate 2,962,626 of OX596268.1, forward strand.
TATAACCGATTTACACATTTTGGACTTTTCTAGATCATTCTAGAAATTTCTCGATCATTCTAAATCGATCATAATAAATTGCACTCATTTTGGAATTTTCCAGATCGTTCTATAAATTTCTCGAACATTCTAAATCGATCATAATCAATTGCACTCATTTTGGAACTTTCCAGATCATTCGGAAAATGTCTAGAACTTTCTCGATCATAGTAAATTGCACTCATTTATGAACTTCCCAGATCATTCGGAAAATTTCTAGAACGTTCTCGAACATTCTAACTCGATAATAACAGTTTTGGGACATTTTGGAACTTTCTAGATGAAGCCAGAAATTTTTAGAATGTTCGAGAACGTTCTATATCGATTATAATAGTTTGCAACCATTCTAGAATTTTCTAGATTATTCCAGATATTTGTTGAACTTTCTAGAACACTCAGATAAATTATAACCGTTTTACTCATTTTGGAACTTTCTAGATCATTCAAGAAATTTCTCGAACATTCTAAATCGATCATAATCAATTGCACTAATTTTGTAACTTTCCAGATCATTCGGAAAATTTCTAGAACGTTCTTGAACATTCTAACTCGATAATAACAGTTTTGGACATTTTGGAACTTTCTAGATGAAGCCAGATCAATTATGACCGTTTTACTCATTTTGGAACTGTCTAGATCATTCAAGAAATTTCTCGAACATTCGAAATCGATCATAATCAATTGCACTAATTTTGGAACTTTCCAGATCATTCGGAAAATTTCTAGAACATTCTCGATCATTCTAAATCGATCATAATAAATTGCACTCATTTTGGAACTTTCCAGAACATTCTGGAAATTTCTAGAACGTTCTCGAACATTCTAACTCGATAATAACAGTTTTGGACATTTTGGAACTTTAGATGAAGCCAGAAATTTGTAGAACTTTCTCTAAACATGCAATATCGATTATAATAGTTTGCATTCACTCTAGAATTTTCTAGATCATTCCAGATATTTGCTGAACTTTCTAGAACATTCCAGATCGATTATAACCGTTTTACACATTTTGGAACTTTCTAGACCATTCCAGAAATTTTGAGAGCTTTTCAGAAGTCCTCATGCGTTAGAAAAGGACAGCAATATATGTTTTAACATTTTCACCACCCCCAACCACCCCCTTCCACCCACCGCGACCAAACTCCCTTACTACCACCTGGAGACCAAGGGGTATTTACCACCCCAACGGGAAGTTGATTGGGGTTGGTGGTGATTGAGAAAACTGCGTATTTACGTACCCACAAAAGCATTTTATATATATTATTGATATTTGCTGAACTTTCTAGAACATTCCAGATCGATTATAACCGTTTTACACATTTTGGAACTTTCTAGACCATTCCAGAAATTTTGAGAGCTTTTCAGAAGTCCTCATGCGTTAGAAAAGGACAGCAATATATGTTTTAACATTTTCACCACCCCCAACCACCCCCTTCCACCCACCGCGACCAAACTCCCTTACTACCACCTGGAGACCAAGGGGTATTTACCACCCCAACGGGAAGTTGATTGGGGTTGGTGGTGATTGAGAAAACTGCGTATTTACGTACCCACAAAAGCATTTTATATATATTATTAGATTTGACTTTTGTCTTTCTTTGACATCCGGCATCAAAACGGGACAAAAGACAAATAAGGTTATTTTAAGCATGTTTTAAGAGCTTGTGGTAGGTCACTAACAATCGCACGTCCAAATTACTAATTATATCAATCTAACTCCAAAAAGTATATCATATTATGATCCTGTGAAATCATGACGATATAAAATAAACTAAGTATAGTTTTGAAATCCTAACTTCCTTACTATCTTATCCTAACTAATATTATAAATGCGAAAGTAACTCTGTCTGTCTGTCTGTTACGCTTTCCCGCTTAAACCGCTGAACCGATCGCGATGAAATTTGGCATGCATATAGCCTATGGTATGGAGAAGGACATAGGCTACTTTTTATCCCGGGAACGCGGGTGAAACCGCGCGGGTCAGCTAGTAACTATTATAAATGCGAAAGTGAGTTTGTTTGTTACGCCTTCACGCCTCAACTACTCAACGGATCATCATGAAATTTGGCATGCAGATAGCCTATGATATGGAGAAGGACATAGGCTACTTTTTATCCCGGGAACGCGGGTGAAACCGCGGGGGACAGCTAGTTTATTCTATTTTGACTTTCATCGCTATTTTCTCATCACTGTGCTCGCTGTCATCCAGTGTAATGTTCCCATGTCACAGATTTGCATGTGTCACGAGGCAAGGAATCCTGGTTACATATTTTTTCATAAATTTCCCGTGAACGAGGTTTAAAATTGACACAGTATTTTTCACTTTCGATTGTCGCACGAGTTTATTAACTTTTATATGGTCTTTGGTAGGCTTCGGCTGAAAATGTCTGCTCTTACCTTCCTTACAATATTTTTGATAGCGTGTGCAGTTTGCATGTAGATGTATTCATAGATATCTCGTACAGTAGTACCCAACTGATAAGGCGCATCGTGAATCTTCGTTCACACAGAAAAGAAAGTATGGCCCCGAAGATTAACGAAAGAATGCTTAAAACTTACAATCAATATTAGATCACTATTATAAGGTTCATAATTCAAAAATTCAAAATTCAAAATTCAAAATCATTTATTCAAATAGACCTTCGCAGGCACTTATGAAAAGTCTGACTCTAATACTCTAATACCGGTTCGGAAGGTTGCATTTGCTGAGAAGAGCCGGCAATAAACTCAGCAATTACTCTTTTCAAAACAAGCTTAGATTCATTACATAATATTTACATTCTAATCGCACTGACAACAATTGCGTGCCCCGGCGCGGCCGCAAAACTACAAAGTAGACTGAATCTATATTTAATAAGTAAATAAATAAATGGCAAACTTAAGCAGACCAACCCCCACAAGCAGCACCTGTTCACAAGTATGACGCGTGTGGCAGCCATCGCCCTCCTCGCCATATTGGAGGGAAGTGAGCGACCCGTCACACGACGCCGCCGCAAGCAAAGGCCTTAAAGTGAGCATGACTTACTTAAGTCTGGCTTAGAAATAAAAAATAAACTAAAGGGAAACTACTAAACACGCAATTTGTTATCACTGTGACTATTGACAAGTTTATACTAAATATCATTTAGGTATATGTATAGAAAATATAACAATTAAGGAGACAGACATAATCTATTGAAGAATTTAGAAATAAATGAAAAACATTAAATTGAATTAATTACTATAAGTAATAATCTGTAAATTAAACAAAAAATAAAAAAAAGATAACTTATAATAATAATAGCATACTTAGAATTAAAATGGACCTTGAACTAGCTGCTAAGTGAAGCAGGTGCAGAGAGAAGCTACTTCCATACATCCTTGTCGTCAATATAATGAGACACTTTATAATAGGCCCTACTCAACAACCGCTTTTTGATATGTTCCTTAAATTTAAAAAAGGACATACTGGTCACGCTATGAGGAATTTTATTGTAAAATTGGATACAATTCCCAAGAAAGGACTTATTTACTTTAGCTAATCTAAATCTAGGCACAGTTATTTTGTCTTTGTTTCTAGTGTTTCTATCGTGATAATCACTATTGACTGGAAACAAATTAATGTTTTTACGAACATACATAATATTTTCAAAAATGTACTGAGAGGGCAAAGTTAATATATTAATTTCCGGAAATACCTTTCGCAGAGATTCGCGAGACCCCAAACAGTAGATGGCGCGAATTGCTCTTTTTTGCAATACAAAAATTGATTCCAAGTCTGCGGCAGAACCCCACAGCAAAATACCGTAAGACATAAGGCTATGAAAATATGCAAAATAAATTAATCTGGCTGTATTAATGTCCGTCAGTTGCCTTATTTTGCTGACTGCAAAAGCAGCGGAGCTCAGTTTACCACCTAAGGCTTCCAGGTGAGCACCCCACTGCAATCTACAGTCTATGGTCAGACCAAGAAAAACAGTCTTATCTACTACATTAAGTTTAGTACCGTCCACAATAACATTGGTATCAACTTTTGATACGTTTGGTAATGAAAATCTTATACATTTAGTTTTTTTAGAATTTAGCATTAGATTGTTGGCAGCAAACCATTGAGACACAGTTTCCAGAGCGTGGTTAACTTTTAAAAGGTCTTTGTCTTTTCTGTCTACTTTAAATATCAGAGACGTATCATCTGCAAACAAAACGACATCTGATAGTTCTTTCACCATGTAAGGTAGGTCATTTATATAAACTAGAAACAGAAATGGGCCTAAAATCGAGCCTTGAGGTACGCCTAATTTGACTAAGGAGCCCGATGACACACTACCATTGATTCCTACTTTTTGTTGGCGCCCTGAAAGATAGGAAACCACAAGATCGAGGGCCACTCCGCGAATTCCATATAACTTAAGTTTAAGAGCTAGCGTTTGGTGATCTACGCAATCAAATGCCTTGGAGAGATCACAAAAGATACCAATAGCATCGTGTGAGCACTCCCAGGCCTGAAAAATATGCTTAATAAGTTTAGCTCCCGCATCCGTAGTGGACTTACCTCTTGTAAAACCGAACTGATCATCATGGAGTATCTTGTGGTTATTAAAATGCCTTAACATTTGGTTTAGCACAATCTTTTCAAAAATCTTGCTTAATGCAGGAAGTACTGAAACAGGTCTATAATCTGAGGGATTGTTTTTACATCCCGATTTAAAGATTGGAACAATTTTGCTGTATTTCATTAAGTCAGGAAAGTTGCCCTGTTCGAGACATTGGTTAAAAATTAGGGCTAAAATAGGGGCAATATTGAAAATAATTGACTGTATAACCTTAACTGACAAACCCCATAAGTCTTCTGTATTTTTCATATTTAGTGACTTAAAAGCCGTGATAATGTCATAGTCATTAACCTGGGTGAATGCGAAGTCTGGAATATTTTGTTGAAAATTATTCTGTAAAATCGATTCTGCTAACGTGGAAGACGAAGCAAGATTTTTAGTAGCCTCCATAGGTATATTTGAGAAAAAAGTTTCAAAAGCAGATGCTACTTCTAATTTACCTGAGATTAATGTATCATTAATTTTAAGAGAAAATGTATTATCTTTGATTTTATTCTTACCAGTCTCTGTATTAATAATCTGCCACACTGTTTTAATTTTATTATTAGAACTATTTACCCTATTGCCTATGTAGATGGCCTTTGCTCGAATACAAACCTGTTTAAATATCTTGGAATAGTTTCTAACATATATATGAAAGTTTTCATTACTATTGTAAGATCTCTGATGGTAAAGATCATACATGTTATCCCTACTCTTCCTGATTCCTTTAGTTGCCCAGTTACAGAATTGAAGTTTATTATTATTTACCTTCTTAGTTTTGATAGGACAAGATACATTAAATTCGTTGCAAATATCTTTAAATATTTTTTCATAGTTTACATTTGGATCATCAGAAGTATATGTAGTGTTACTAATTTTATAATCCATATTGACGCTGAAATTATTTAATCTTGTTTTATTAACTGACCTAAATGTTTTCGTTACGGATGAACTAAGTTTTTTACACGGAAACTTTACTAATTGGGCCAAATGATCCGAACGGACGCCACTTATTATTGACTTCTCTAAAACGTTACTGTTGGTTATTATGTTATCAATACAAGAGGAAGTAGTAGCCGTCACTCTCGTGGGCTCATTAAATAGATGAGACATATTAAATGATTTAAATAACGTAATAACATTATTTCTATCTAATGAGGGTATTAGGATGTCAATATTAAAGTCACCACAAATAATTACTGACTTATTACATTTTGATAATTTACTAAGTATTTGTTCCATTATGGAACAAAACAAAGTAAAATTTGACGCAGGAGGTCTATACACACATAAAATAATGGAGCTTTCAATCTCTGCACATGCCACCTCGCATACGCGTTCCACAGAATGACAAGTAATATCAGTACGATTCTTATATTTAATATTACTATTTAGCAAAATGAGGGTGCCGCCACCCTGAGCAGTCACTCTATTGTAGGCACTGGCAACAGTAAAGTTATTTACATTAAAAAGCATTCTGTCTGGTTTTAGCCACGTTTCTGTAAAACATAATATATCGATTCTGATTTCATCACATAATAATTCAACGTCAAGTATTTTGCCATAGAAGCGATTAATATTCTGATGTAGTAAAGTAATGCCATGAGTATGCTTCTCTGTTGTCATAATACAGTGCAGCTGTTAGTTCCGTCTCACTCGCAAGTCACGCTCCTCCGCACGGCGCGCGCTAACATGGCGGCCAATAGCGGTTTCCCGCGCTTTAAAATGTATCTTATGCGCAGGTACATCGGTAAGCCATATCGGTTGGGTACTACTGTACACTACTGATTGACTGACAGAAAAAATTACAATATGATAATTGAGCTATGATTACTATGCATAGAGAATACGCCACACATCACAACTATGTTTCGTTGAAGTGAGGTCATCCGACATCACATATTGTTGTAAAACGATGAACGAAATGCGTAAGCGCCGTGAAAATCACGGTTTGCGGGAAAAATACTCCTAAAAGCGATCTGATAGCGCTACGTCTACTGTCTGCTTAGACGATTAATTATTGTTTCAGCGCTAAAGTGAACTTTAGTTGACTCTAAAAAATGGGACATAACCTTTGCCTATGATAGCTTCTCTATACGTAGTAATAATAGCTCAATGGTGGTAATGATACGACCTTTTTATTTTGGGGTCAGGTTTATTTTTCGTATATTTTTTTAATAAATTGTTTAATTAACAATTTACCAGTTAATCAACTACGTATAATATAAGGTTCCTTAAAATAGTTTTTATTTTAATGAAATTTTTTTTTTGTTTCAGGTAAGACCAATGCAGCATCTAATTAAAAATGTGTCTGGCTGAACAGTAAGTGAAAGACAAATAAGATATTTATTCTCAGAGACAGAAGTAAACAAATCGTTTGTATAGCATTCCTTTATTAATTCTGTTTTAATTAGAAAACGTGTTTTCATCGCGAGAAGCGGCATCTAAAAATATACTGACTCTGTGTTACTCACGTAACAAGACTCGAACTCATTTCACTCATTGAACATAGGGTTTTCTTTGAACATATTTTTATGGTTTCGTTTATAATGCAATTTGTGCATACATTATACTTAATAAACCACCATAAAGATTGGTTGCAATTTTGTAGGAATTTTTTAATAAAAAAAATACACGCAATTTAAATTGAAAAAAACGACGCACGTGCATTACAGGCGTTAAATAAGCCATTCTTTTGATAACTTGATACAAAAAGAAATGGATGAAATTCTAAAACTCTTTTGATATAAGATTTGTAACTCAGTCTACCAAAATCAATACCGATTATAAACTGTTTTCAGTATTTATTATGTATATTCGAAAAAGCGAGTATCATTCGAGTTTCAAACCCATCGTAACACTTGTGAATATGTATAGTTATCGCGTGCCCCACTGTCGTTAAATAACGAATATATTTATAAAACTTATTAAAATCATTTTCATGAGAATCATTTATGGAATAATCATGTGGTTATTAAAATATTTAAATTATTCACGGATTGTTAATTGATTTTCTTTGATTTGTTTGTTTTCATTTGTGGATTTATTTATGTTTATTAATTCATTTTATCGGCGTAATTTATATAAGCGCAGATATAATACAAAAGTATAAGTTCGGTTATTAAGTATTTGTGATTCGATATTTGAATTTCGCGCTTTTTTTAACCGACTTCAAAAAGGAGGAGGATTCAGATGTTTGTATGTTTTCTTTTTTTTACGGATTTGCAAAATTCTTTTTTTGTTCGAAAGGGGTTTATTCCGAAATGGTCCCATATAAATTTCATATAGATGAAACTAAAAATTCAAAAATAAATTAACTTTTTAACAAAAAAATAAACTGCCTTCAAAGTACACTAAAAAGTATGAAATAACTCTTATCTGACACTGTTTTGAAGTCAGCGAAATACAGAGAACTTTCTATAGAACACGTCTTGCGATTTCGCTCACTTCATAACAGTGTCAGATAAGAGTTATTTCATACTTTTTTGTGTACTTTGAAGGCGGTTTTTTTTTTTTGTTAAAAAGTTAATTTATAGATGTCAGTATTCATACTTCTTTCAAATAAATATGAATAATGGAACAATACCTTATAATATCTTTGACCGGGATTCAATATATAGCTAAACCTGGAATATCCCGCGGGATCATTTCATTAGTCGTCGATTTAAATGTCAAAAGAATACATTTGGATCCCGGTTCACCTCCCGACCGGGAGCATTCATTACGTATACGGGATTTTATTATATTTTTATTGCGATCCGTTCGAAGTTTGAAATTCTATTCTTTCTCATATTTTATGCGATTCTGTTTTTTTTTTCTTTTCCGTAGACAAGACGTGTTTGACGAATGACAATATAACCTGTCCCAATAAATAAATATCCTGGGACATTCCTCACACACGGTCATCTGATCCCAAACTAAACAAAGCTTGTACTATGGAAACCAGATAACTGATATAATACATATACTACTTTTTGTTTGTAAATACATACTTAATATCACAGATCTCAAATAAAGAATGAGTTTGAAAATGGCAGCTTGTATTGACAGATTGTACCACAGATATAAATCTAAATAGATGACGCGAATGTATGTACTTTGCGTCCGAAAAGGCTCTCCTTTGGACGCTGTTTCGCGCGCAGTGGGAAACTCGCATCACTAAAGCGCTCTTGTGACGTCATGGTAGGTAGAAAAAATGTGGAAAGCTTGATTTCCATACAGAATGGTGGACTTGCGTTATCTATTTAGATTAATGTGGATTGTACCCTGTCATTGTACCACAGTTGGATTATTGGGTACTTTACATACTAAGAACTTAAACTATTTAAATACATATAAGAAGAAACAGATTGATTGACAAAACTACGCACAGCTAAAAAGGGCAGGATCCATAGTTTGAGGTAGAATATTTTTTATCCTGGAATCCAAGTCTTTCATTCAGGTCACTTATTAATTTTTTCATATTGAGTAAAATTATAAACCGTAAAATAAATATATATAACGACTACCTGTCCCCCACGTTCCCGAGATATACATACTTCTTTCTCCATACCATAGGCTATCTGCATGCCAAATTTCATGATGATCCGTTGAGTAGTTGAGGCGTGAAGGCGTAACAAACAAACAAACTCACTTTCGCATTTATAATATTAGTTAGATTATCATGATTACGTGCTTTACTTACCATGTTGTGGCAGCTACCAACAAATTGTCATGTTATTTTCAACCTTATTACATAAGTAATAGAAGTGTCGAAACATTAAGTAGCTGTGTTATTTTATAGACGATTCCGCGTTTTACGATGAGCGACAAATGTGATATTAAACTCATTTAAACGCTATTCGTATGTTTGTTTGAAGTTGTAAAAATATTAGTATTATTTAAGCTTTTTTTATAGCTGCGTCATTATTTATAAAAGGATGATGTTTTGCGGCTTTTAACAAAATTAAAAAAAGGAATTCTGAATAGGCACCAATGATCGCTTTCGAAAAAACTTTAGAGCATGAGATTTTGCAAAGATATGCAGACAGACCACAGACATAAATCTAAATAGATAACGCAAGTTCCTCCATCCGTATGAAAACCAAGCGTGTAACTTTTTTGTAACTACCATAATGTCACAAGATTGATTTAGTTAGGCTGGCATTAGATATTTAACGTGAAAAAGAAGCTATCCTATTTGTCAGCTAAACATATCTCTCGCTACACATCTCTGGTGGACATGCAGCCTTATGCCTCCGCGCGAAACAGTTTCAAAAGAAGAACCATACCATACCATACCATGGTGAGATTGCGGTCAAACACAGGCCTATAAACAATAATAATAATAATAAAACCAATGTTCTTCTTTTGAAACTGTTTTTGCACAGATTTTGACACGCGAAGTACATACACTCGCGGCATCTATTTAGATGTATATCTATGAGACAGACCATAGACAGACCTATATTTCTCTCTTTCATATGCGTATGCTTTTCTCTTTCACATTCGTATGGCCAATCGAACCGGTTGTACAATATTAAATCTATAATAGAAACCATTTTGAACCTTATAGCTTGCTTTTTTTACTTCAGTGTTTTAATCTTATCTTACGGTTCAGTTTTAATCTTACATTTATCATTAACATCAAAGCTTATTTAACTTCTTTTTCAGAAATTAAAAAAAGAACTCGCTTTTTCCAACACCCCTTTTGAAACGCGGGTAGATCAGTCATTTCCGTGACGTCATCAAGGCTCCATTAAAGGATGACTCTTCGAATTCGCTTCGCGGCCAAATGACGTGGAAACTGGACAGGACACGATGCGGCAGGGTTGACAGTTTGAGGAAAAATTTAAATTTGGAACCTAAAAAAAAAATTCTCTATTTGAAAATGTACTGAAATTCCCTGTTTTTTTAAATCTCAAAAGGTGGAAAGACATTCAGACGGACCACCTGATATAAGCGGTCACTGCCGTCTATCTTATGTACCATGGGAAATATCAATGATCAAACTATCAACTCAATTATCTATACGATGATAGTAATTGTGAGTCATTATCAACAACAAGCCTGTATTAGTTATTAGTTAACTGATTTGATTTGACACAGTTGTTAATAAATATCTGATACATCTTGTCTATTGTATTATCAAATACGTCTTGACAACGCGTAAGAAAAGGTATATCTATAAGACAGTGGCGTGCATTGGTTTTCGGAGGAGGTAGGCAATCAAATACTAGGAGAGTTTTATTGTATATTATCGGTGGTATTTTATCCAATAAAGATCAATCCACGTGCACTAGTGAAATGAAATGAATTATGTGTATCGTGATTTTACAAGTTGTCTCAAAAAGTTCGTGAAAAGTTTTAGTACAATGACCACCATTTTACTAAAACACGACTGAACGGTGACTGATAATGTGGACTATGTAAAAGTTAATGTGCGGACTATATGAAAGTGATATTATAAATAAAATGTATGCGACTGAAGGACTTTGTTCCATGGTCATGAACAAATATTTAAAAAAAAGCCAAACTAGGGTTTCCAGCCTCGGTTGAATCGATCAATTTTTTAATCAATATTCGATCTTTTAAATCCTCTTTGGAGATACGGATCGATCTTAAGATCGCCACGAAATTAAAAGATCGGAAATCGATTTTAACGAGACCATAATATTCCATTTCGAATTTTCGAATCGATTATTTTTTGCAGTATTATGTTAAATATTAAAGTTTTTTTGAATAAATTAGCACAAGTTACTCTCTTTCTCTTTCAATGCCGAAATCGATGGGAGGGCGTCTAAATCGTTGTTTTTCTAAAAATCTCGACAGTGTAAGTTTAATCGAATAACGATATTCGTTTAATTATTATTAGTGTAGTGACCTAATAAACAGTGCATTTATAAAAATAAATTTTGCTACTAATTAACTAAGAAATATATTTTATATCATAATATAATATAAAATCTAAATATTGATTTTCTAAGGATCGACCTTGTATATTTTTTTTAAAGGATATCAGTCTCTTCGATTTGAACCTATCGATAATAAATTTTGTCAAAGTACGGTAACCCTATGCAATGCCAGCCAAACCATAAACAAAACAATACAAATAAATTGCGAAGTTATATTTGAGTTGCTCTAACGTTGGTAAACTGTAGTTTTTTTAATTTGGCTGGGTTACTAGTGTCACAACAGAGTAGGTATGGTTACTTTTGGTCCATAAATCGCGAATGTCAAATGTCAGTGTGCTACGCATAGTAAAAACGTGATTTATGCTTTCGTCGTATTATCCTAAAGAAGTGTGTGTGCGTATATGCATATGCCGAAATCGTTTTAGTGTGCGTGAATTTGTTACACGAACTCGCGAGTGCCTGCGCGGCAAAGTTTGAAATTTTGTATTGAATGTTAGGTTAGAATTTTTATTTAAAATGATTATGTAGTTTAATTGAATCAATATATCATATTATTGAATCTTATGAGGTAAGCATTGCTTATTTGCCTATATGGAATGCACGCCACTGCTATAAGAGTACACGACTTCTTCCAACAGTAAAATTCCAACAGTAGGTTGACCACTAGCCTACCTCCACCGATCCGCAGAGGGCACGCGTGATGGAGTATTGCCCATTCCGTTTCACCTTCATTTGTGAAAGCAGGCATGTGCCCAGCAGTGGGACATCATAGGCTGATGATGATGATGATGACACGACTTCTTTGGTAATAGGCGCACAGATCGCTAATGAGATCTTTTATAATAATAGTAGCAAGTGACGTGAAAACATAATAATCTTCATTAAGTGACGTGTTGGTTATGATTGTAATTCAGTAAACTTAGAAACAAAAATTCGGTATGAATTTTAGTGTAATTTATCTTGAGCTGAAACTTTTTACAGAGAGTCTAATGTAGTATTTACCCCTTTCGGATAGATATACCCGTTACACGTTGTATATCTATCTTCTATCCATCTGTTTGTAAGGAGAAACTGACTGATTGACAGATACACGCACAGCTAAAACCACAGGGTCTTGAAACTTGAAAGTTTTGAACAGGTTCCATAAACGTAGGTATATACTATGGACCGGATTTTCAAAATTAAACCTCGTTCAATAACGGGTCCCGCCAGTGTGAATTAGCACAATACTATATAAATTTTCAAATACATTACGAGTCTCATTTGATTATAGGATTCCATCACGCTAACTAAAACCTAATGTCAGCTATGAATAATAACCTATAACAGGTGGAGATTTTGAGATGGCATATTTTCGAAACCTATGTTGGGTTAGTCATGCTGAACAACTTTTACTATGGGACCAACACTGAATTCTCAAAAAAAAAATTCTTTTTCATACATTACGATCGAGCAAGGTTGACATTTACAATGAAGAATTAATATTTTTTTTGAGAATTTACCATTGATCCCTTAGTAAAAGTTGTTCAGCATGACTAACCCAACATAGGTTTCGAAAATATGCCATCTCGAAGTCTCCACCCAGTATATCTAAACAAATAAGAGTGACACCCCTGACAATATCGCCCTGCCACTTTCCAAGGCCCATCCGTGTCTCTTAGGGGTCATACTCATAATATTTTACTTCAGTTTAAGAGATGTCGCGATAGTCGTATATCAAGGTTATAAGAGTTAGTTAATGAACATAGTGGAATGGTTTGTGATTGAATTGCTGCGACTGAACAACTTAATTGAGTTGGGTTATACGCGCCGCAATCAATGCATTTCCTGAAGGATGTCTTTGAAATGCGGTGCGTATTGTGCGGAGTATTATAAAGAATTCGATGCGTGTTCGGCGTTGATAAGTAAGAGGGCTTCGGAGTTCCATGAGGCGATAGTATGAATAAATAACTGATTGTTATATTTCTTGATATATTATTGACATGTTTTGGACGTAATGAATAGACGCAATAAAAAACTGTGGATAAAAAAGTGGTATAGGACATTGTTTTTCTTTTTAAAGAACGGTTCGTAAGGAAAAATCCTAGTAAGTGCTTTTGCACTGATTTATTCATAAACAGTACCGACCAATCACTGCATCTACATATTAGTGTTTGCTTGACTTATCCAATCACAGCGCACGTAAACAAAATGTACGTCATTGCGTTTCTTTGGATTAATTGGCTTATTTCCTGGGCCTATAGACATTCCTTCTCCGAAAGCCAGTGGTCTTCCACCACTGGCTTCTTCTTTATCTGCGAGTCTAACCTGGGGCCCAAGTCTGCTATTACAATTGTGTTCCAATGAACTATCAGTGGTGTCAATATTGACACATTTTACAGTGTTGGTAGTTTACTAACACAATAGCATTATAATGGCATCATAATAGCTTTCGGATGATTTTCCACTGAACCTACAATCGTGCTAAAATGATCTTTTAGTTGTCAGTTTTGACAGAATTTGTACTAAAATTATTTTCGTTCATTATGAGACCATATCGGCTTAATGATAATGAAATTGCAATAGTATCGTGTCCATATGACATTTTAGCAGCAAAACAACAAGCACAGCCCTACGAGTCACCCAAAAATGTCACCCATCCTTAATCCGCAGCATACTAGTACACTATATACATCTGTATGTTTACATTTACTTCATCTACTCAACTGCCCATTGCAACTAGACCCCTTACATCACTCTTTCCCCACTTACTCCCGCGGTCCCATATACCATGATGGGTCCACGTAACCTGGTTACGTGTTCCGAAAGATATTACCTGAATGCCAGCGACAACGGCTCTAATGTTCCTCTAATGTAACACTAAGCTAAATGACTGTTATATATATGTTGTATAAGATGTTGTTGTGATGCTTGATGTGGTATAATGGCTGTTTAATTTGTTTAAAGTCTAGAAATAGTATATTTATAGACTAGGTTCTATGTTAAAGGGAAACTTAAAGTTATTTCGGGAATTAAAAGTACTTATAAAATAACTGGCGGTTGTTTGTTTTCATCAAAATCCGTTCAGTTGTAACAGAGGTATTTGTCCGATGGGAATCGAACCAACACTGTGGCGTAGCAGTCAAGGTATCTAACCACGCTACCCGTTCTTTCGTTAGTCTACTTTCTAGTATAGGTACTTTTAAAACCGGACAAAAAAATAACGATCCCAACAGAAAGCATAGACACATAAAATATATAGCAAGAAATACTCAGATTGCAGTGCGAACGAAACAGCAATATTGAGGTGCTCTTTCGTCCTATTATATTTCTATTTTTTGTACCCCAACTAGTAATTAAACAAACTAAACTTTTAAGGTTGTTTAGGTTTTAAATTATTCAGGACACTAACCCTAGCATCAACCCAGACAGTTGGATGATTAATCTATTTATATTCAGAATTCTGTGTTCATAATTATCACCTGTGACCGAAGATAAGAACAGCATATACATAGCTACCCAATCTAAATAGTTTTAAATCCAAAAGTTTTGATGTTTGTTAACTAAATCACGTCAAACCGGCTGAATAGATTTGGATAATATTTGATATATACGTAGAGCCAGTATTGATACATCCTAATAATCCTATAACATGTTCTTTGAACGTGTGACGGAATAGACCGGGAGATACTGGCACAAATTTCCTGGTAATTTGTACCAGTATGGCGACCCTTCAGGGGTCTAATTACGTAATGACAAAAAGGAAAATGATATCCGATGGTGGTAAGTACACGAAGCGTAGAGAGGAGGTGAAGAAGTAAAATAGTGAAGACTGATTATTTAATTATTATATTATTTAAGTATTTTATCATAACAAAATCTCTATACATTCCTCGCTTATCTTAATTATAAGCACTCCGCCTGTAATACCCAAGTGCATTCAATTAATACATTTATCTCTCGGGTACGATAAAGTCTTCACCATTGTCCAGCAGTAAAATATAATAACAAATAGAAGAAAAGGTTGTATCCCACTAAGGGGCGTCTCTCGCTGCCAATAAAGGTTCATGTAGGCCCGTGCTGAAATGTACACACATGCTAACTTGAGCTAGAAGCGTCATTGATGTAGACTATGATGTTTTGTGAGCGTAGTTTTAGGATGTCACATGTTCATATGCTAAAAATACAAAATACATATGGAATTGAAATATATGCTAGAATTTGAACCTACTGGTCGAGGAGCAAAGAAGCAGAGTATGGCAAAAAATATGAGTTACGGATTTCTGGGCTCTCTCATTTCTCTTACAATATGTTGTTCCATGCCTACCATCGTTTTATCAACTCTCTGCAGGAGGACGCACCTCAATGTGACTTGTTTGCGACAAGGATGGTACGATTGATGAATGAATGGAAAAGAATGTTAGAACGATGAATGTAATGTTTTAATGTGATGTTTTTTTTGTTTTTGTAGCGTTTTGGCTGTGTAATAATGCTGTTAAGCTGCAATAATTAATAATAAATAAATAAATTTCATTTGGACACTTAAATGGTATATCATCAGGTTCAGGCTCCGGATGCCCACTGCTGGCCTCCCATAGATTACCACAATGAGTATCCATCCCCTCTCCCTAATTAGTACTTGAGACCTTACTCACGCGCAGGAACACAACATGAAAGTTATTTGGCTGCGGTATTCTGAGAGCGAAAAAACATTACGCTCTACCACAGATTACTAAATAGTTACTACGTAAGCTCTACCTCTTAAAATCTTCGACGCAACGAGATAATAAATCATAATTATAGTGTATCTTCTAGCTACCATACATCCTTGTTGCGAGCGAGGTTGTTATTAAAAAAGCCCAGAACAATAAGTGTGCGGCTCTAGTCGACGCGGGCTCATTTTAGCCTCGTATCCAATTACGAGAGAACTCACACTTGACGCTGCCAAGTGTGTGCCTATACACATTATTTGCAAACCTTACTTGGGTACGTGAAGATCTCGACTTTTGGGATTTGGGAACAGTTGCACGGGGAGATCGCTGATTATACTATTCTAGCTTCGAACAATAGGGAGGTAAAAAAATTATCTAATTAGTCAGTCAGTTAGATTATCGGAAATATTTAATATCGGATATATTTTTAAGGCGATGATAGCTCAGTGGTAGTGACGTCGGATACCGAGATGAAGGTCCCGGGTTCGAATCCTACAATGAGCTTGAGCTTTCGGTGAAGGAAAACATCGTGAGGAAACCATAGCACGGTGGTAGGGTACTTTGTAGTACCCGCCTGGCTGGCTACCACCCTCAAGTTGAAAATCTGTCGCCAAGCACCTTTCGGTGTGTTCCGATAGCTGCACTTGAGAGCCAGTTCCTTCTAGGCTTTGTGTGCTTACCACCTTCGGCCGCATCATCACTTACCATGGTGAGATTGCGGTCAAACACAGGCCTATAAACAGTAAAAAAAAAAAAAAAAAAAAAATATTGGACAAATTTTTTTTAAATATTGGACAAAATTTTTTTAAATATTGGACTACAATTTTTTTAAATATTGGACAACAATTTTTTTAAATATTGGCCATCATTTTTTTAAAGTATTGGACAAAAATTTTTTGCTTTACCAAATCATAAAAAATGTACAAAGATAAAGCGCGTCAAAGTTCGGGAGTGGGGGCTCGTGACGTGATGAAAATTTAGCGTCGAAACTGCACCATAACGTGACGTCACGAGGAACTTCAACACTTCGTATTTTTTTAATTGACAAAAGAAATAATACGTGTTATATATTTTTTGATAAATATAAAATACTGACTAAATAGATTTTTTTAGTCATCTTGCCCATTGCAGCAAAACTGTCAGACGGTACGTACCCGAGACAAAGTTAAGTCCAACAGTCCTAGTCTGCGAGATGGATGAACATAGTTCTCCTGTAGGACTATGACTTCAGAAGGCCTGCATGAAGAATTGCGCTGGATCTGTGCAAGACTGATAGTTGCTGAGATTTGCGTGTTCAAACTAACAAACTCTTCAGCTTTATTATCTTTATATATAAAATTCTTCTGCACGTGGGTATGTCATTGAATTCCTCATGAACGGCTGGACCGATTTTAATGATTTTTTTTGCATGCGTTTAGGTGGCGCCGTGGTTGGTTTAGATTTACAAATGAGCCCGGCAGATGGCGTTGCAGTCGGTATCTAGGTTATATTATCGAAAAAAAAACAAACAAATCGGTCCAGCCGTTTAGGAGGAGTTCAGTGACATAGACACGTACAGTAGAATTAACTCCCTAGGGCAGGATAGAGTAGGGTAGGGTAGCACCACAGGGTAGGGTAGCACCAAGCGAACGAAGTTGCGCCAGGCAGCTAGTATTAGTATATGACTATAGATATGATGATATTACAATTTAATATTTTACTAAAAATATCTGTTACAGGCACTCTAAATTGTACTCTATTACAAATGGTTTTTGGTATCATATTTCTTAGTCATTTGTCAAGATAATATCAGGGAATAAAATGATGTTCACAAATACACGTCTTATAAAACCAATAAATTTTATTGTTATGTAAGTACAGTCGCTCACATACATCTTATATTATCTTTATTTCGTAAACATATACGGTCTTACTACAAAAGATGAACTAAACACAGTTTCAACACTTGTTTAGCTAGACAGTGTTTTAAACTTAGACATTGGTTAAAACCGTGTCTAAGTTTCTTTACTACAAAACTGTGTCTAGTTGATGTTTAGTTAAACATGACATAACGTTTACAATGTGAGCAAAATCAAAAGTCATTCAGTCATTCGTTCCTACGCGTTCCTAAACACGCAGATATTTTAATAAATTATCAACATTATTTGAGTATTTTGTGGGATTTTATGCTATTCTTAAGTCAAATTAATTAAACAATTTGTTTTTTAATAAAACATATAAAATTATTACTAATTTAAGATGTTTAAAAATTTGTTTTATTCAAACACACGTTTTATTGATTTATAATACAAAGTTGTATGCGTGTTGTATGTAATGGAGCGTTCATTTTATTTTGCGCATATTTTGACATTTACACTCGGTGTTCAGTTTAACTAGATACAATACAATTTATTGATGAAGTTACTTGTGTAAATTAAAAGTTTTCGAAACAAGGATATGTTCTCAAAAATCTCTATAATTATGTTTCCACAAAAATAATTGTGTGATAAGGAATGTTATGAATGGTCAACGGATACTGTTATGCATAGGTACTAGGGTCCAAGGACCAAGCGCCATTGTTATTTTTTTTGGTTAACGGCAAATACGCTTTCTCGTAGGTAGAAGATTTAATGATAGTTATTTTAAAAATTTATCTCGGTATATCGTAGCTTCTATTTCTAATAAGTAATATTTTAAATTACCGCGTAGTGTTGGATGGCTATGGATAAAAAAAAACAATATAATAATAAGTCTTTTAATAACAATGAAAAATTATTTACGTAAACCAACGTATATAGTATTTGGATTATTATGTTCACTGGATCAATTTTTTATTTTTATTTGATGTTAGTATTATATTCGAATAGATCGTGAATGGTTTAATTTATTTCTCTAGCGCTATCAAAATCGCACATGTCAATAGGACCATAAAATCAATTATATCAAAAATATCCATATTTTAAATCAAATTCAATAAGTATAATTCAATAGTGAGAAATTTCATAGCAAAGTGTTGTTAAACATTTGCTAAACAACCCTCCGCATATGTTTAAATTCTAAACCATGTCTAAGGCGAATCTAGCTCAAAACAACTGGTAAACACTGTTTTGTAGTAAGGAATTTTATAAACACGTGTTCAACTGATGCGTAAGTTTTTTTTGTAGTAAGACCGATAGTTTTTTAAACTCGGTCTGCACTTTCAAGTTACTAGCTAATAAGCTCCCCGGTGGTGTAGCTTGATTAGCCGTCCTTAATTAAGAAAAAGCCGTTAAGGACTGATGAGGACGGTACCTGGTGATAGCCTGGTTGTATTTCAACTCGAGCGTTGTCCGTGCTTTGGAAGGCACGTAAAGCCGTTGATCCTGGTTATTACTTAATTGTGATAGTCGTTAAGCTTGAAAACTCCAACAGTAGGTTGACCATTAGCCTACCTCCACCGATCCGCAGTGGGCATGCATGGTGGAGTATTTGCGGAAAGGAGGCGTGTGTGTATGCATGGACATTATGGGCTAATATACATTACAAAGGTACTAGCTGAAGCATAGCGTGCTTTACAAAAAAGAAAAAAAAAAAAGAACTCGCTCTCCCTCCCGCGCGTTGTTACTTGCTTTGTGGTTTTTTACAATTTGCATTGCCTTTCTTTTGCATGTGAGACAGCCTCCCAGACCTGTGCACGACAACACACAAAAGTTCCATTCAATTGGATGAATGGTGTGGTCTAGCACCGCATACGTCACAGACAGATAAACAGACGAAAGATTTTTTATACCGGTTGGGGATTTCGAGATGGCAAATTTTCGATACCTATGTTGGGTTAGTCATGCTGAACAGTTTTTACTATGGGACCAGCACAGAATTTGCAAAAAAAAACATTCATTATCATCGAGCAAGATTTATCTTTTTTTTAAATGTTTTTTTTTTTAGTTTGACTAACGCAACATATCCTTCGAAATGTCATCTCGAAATCTCCACCTGTATAGAGAGATGTATTAGATTTATGCGTCGGACTATCCAAATACCTACCTCAGAGGAAAAACGAAGCCTAGATACAGTTCGAAATTGCGATATCTTTATTCACTATTCAGATATTTTATTGAACAAATATTATTTTCTCAACTAGTTCCACTCCGTTTTGTTCATGTTTTTTTTTTTTTTTTTTTTTTTTTTTATACCACTAAGTTGGCAAACAAGCATACGGCCCGCCTGATGGTAAGCAGTTACCGTAGCCTATGAACGCTTGCAACATATATTTATGAATGAATTATGTATTTACAAAGATATATTATTTAACGAAAAGAAAAGATTCCTTTCTTATCTTAGCGATTTATTGTCATCTCTTTCTTCTGTACACGAAATATCACGTGTCAGAAAGAGACTTCCGAAGAAGTAAGCCAAAGAAGCTGGAAGCTACTAAATGTACCACCAGTTTGCATGGAAATCGGCCTTCAATTGAGAAGAACTGGTAAGAAACTCAGCAAGGTTAATTTTATGCATGTATTGGCAATATTTTTTATAATATTGAAATAAATTAGTTCAAAGGTTTTCATCCAAATTCTGTAATGTCTGTCTGTACATGTTAAAATTTAATTTGATCGAGCATTTTACTTTTTTTAATACCACGTCAGAAGCACCTGAGCTAACAACGTTTATACGGTAAATAACCGTTAACACTACACTGCGGGACACCGAAATTTAATTAAACCCACCCCCCACTTCGCAAAGCACCTATAAAACTACCTTACGCCCCGGTTCCACTCGCTAGCTCGCTACAAATATGAACCCTTTGCCCGCAAAGCATCACCTGGGACTAGATGAAATTCCGGCGTGAAAATTAAGATTTTACCCGTCGGCCTATCGTCGATTAGACTCGAATGAGACGGGCCAAAGGCTGATTGATGAGCAGTTTGGGATATTATTACTTCAGGTTATAGGTTCCTCGCATATTAGTTACTAGATTTTAAAATCGCTATATGATCTGCACTACTGTGTTAAGCGCAAACTACATAGAAATTATGTCTAGCGTGGACGTGGCGGCACCGGGGCGACTTGTCGTTTCATTCTAATTTCAAACATAAATATCGACTGTTTTAAAAAGGAGGTATATTAAAAACAATATCACGGAATGAATTTCTCAGGGATTAAGCTTATGTCAACATACTAGTTGTTTCTCGCGGCTTAAACCGTGTTGGGAATTAAAAGTGCCTACCTTATATTCTATACAAGCGGTTTCCCGCGGTTTCACTCGCGATCCCGGGATAAAAACAACACACACGTGGATAATGTAGCTTTCCTATTAGTGAAAGAATTTTTCGAATCCGACCGGTAGTTCCAGAGATTAGCCCGTTTAAACAAACATACAAACAAAAAACTCTTCCACTTTGTTATACTTATCCATCTTCTTTCCTTTCTCTCTTTTGGAATTTTAGTTATAGCATCTTATTAGTATTATCGTCTGTAATGCTGTTATAATATGCAGTAAATAAATAAATAAAATAAAATTCTCAGCCAAATATCATCAAAATCAGTTCGGTGAACGGAACAAACAAACAGACAGCCTAACATTTATATTATTACTAGCTTTCTACTGCGGCGTCAGCATTCCCAATGTAACAAGTACCCATTGAATTATTACGCTTAGAAGCGAAGTATCGAACAAAAATCCTCGCGACTCGTAGGCCACTTGACAACCAATGTGTGCGTGAGTACTATATAATTACACTCGCTGACACGTACACAAGCGCACGAGTAATGTTGCAAGCTTAACGAAATTTTTCGGTAAAATTAACCTTCGATACTAGTGAATAAAATTGGAAGTATTCATAAAATTAATTAAATAGTTTAAAATGTTCTGCGTCTTATATAATTTATCATAGACACAGGCCTATTTATTTATTACTAGTTTAATGGTTATGTTTCATAGTACTTATGTCGGGTATTTTAACATATTAAACCAAGACAATGTGCAAAGCTATGAACGATCGTACAATTTGTAGTAGGTATTGTTGGTATTGATAGGTTTCATATATGATAGGTTGTATAGAAAAAGAAGATTAAGAAGTATGTAGGTATTTAATTATCATTATCGTATAAAAGACGAATAGCTATACATTCTTATAATATCTAACTGAATCTATACTAATATAATATTAATATTTATAATACAACAAACCGGAAGAGTTTTTTGTTTGTTTTTTTAAACGGGTAAAATAAAACTACCTGTAAAACTACTACTGTGTAAAACTACCAGTCTGATTCGAAATTATTTCACTAATATGAAGCTACATTATCCCGATACATTATAGGCTACTTATCCCAAGAACGCGGGTGAAACTGCGGGGGACAGCTAGTCAGTTATAATAGCTATAAGTAAAAGAAACAACTTATCGGACTCAATTACTTACTCTACTTCCTACTCTAACAAAATCAGTATCAATTACGTAAAACAACACAAATTCGCACACAAACAGCTGGCAACACTTTGCTCGAAATCTGAGTGAAGTATTTTTATTTTTGAATTTTGTTATTTTAGATGAATTGCGCAATAAAATTAGTGGCTTATCTGTGGAATATTACAACATAATTCTAATATTTCTTCCCTGATGAATTATGACACAATTTTACTGCACAAACCGTCATATTTATTATTTTTCTGAGAGCTCCACTCACTAAAACGCCAGTCAGTACACTAACAGCGCGGCGGTCATTTGGAGCCATTATGGCTCCAATTGAATGGATTATGTTTCGCGCGTGTACTTTGTTTCTATGTGTAATAATTCAATGCAAGTACCTTTGTCTCTCCCGATACTGTAGTCTATCTACATGTCAAATTTAATCAGGATCGATCCATTCCGCGGTTCAGTCGTGGTAACAAAAGATAACAACAGCCGGACAGATAGAGTAACTTTCGCATTAGCGTGGATACAAAAGTTAGTTACTCAATCACGCCAAATGAATCTTGCAACATTGATGGAGCATACTCTCAAATATATATATATATGGATATTTTTTTTATCTCGGCGAAATATAAGATCCCTCGGGTAAAAGGGGAAAACCAAACGGCAGAAGTTCTTCAATGAGTAGCCAAATTTTCATTTGTTATAGTAATCATCATGATGAATAACTTTTACTATAGGAACATAGGAACAACTCTCAATAAAAAAAAAAACACTAGTGATTTACTGTCAGAAAAAAAAAACATAAAAAGTATCGATAATTATGATATTGTTCTCGAAAAGTATCGATAATAAACGAGAAATTGGCATTCTTATATGTATGTGTATTTCGTCGTTCAAACTATGGTCACAGAATAAAGAAGGGTGCGAAGGCTAAAGTTTGCCATGTTAATTTAAAAAAAAAAATTAACGCGCAGTTCGTATCAAGGCAGCGTTACACCTACCCGCACTCACGGCACATACACTAGTATAGTTGCTCTATTAAAATTCTACTTCTATGAGTAAGTATCTATACGTTACAAATAGACAAACATTATTATTACTAAAATATATAAGATCCTAATAAATTAGTGAACTTCCTCTTGAGGGATGAATGTATAGGTCATTAGTAATTAAAAAAAAAAAATTTTTTCTTGTGACTTGCATTGAGAATCAAAATACAAGTCAAAGAAAAAAAATTTTTTTTTCCTTCGGTTTTTTTTCTAATATTATTTTTTGATTACTAATGAATGACCTATACATTCATCCCTCAAGAGGAAGTTCACAAATTTATTAGGACCTTATATATGAATAGATTATATCGGCTGCATAGAAGCAGTACTTTCTCAGGGCTTGAATCTTACATAAAGCTATACAATAACTCTTGCATCTGTTTTCCTTGGTTATATATCATGAAGCTATGACCTCGCGGAGCGGCAGCAATAAAAGATGTTTCAGGAAATGCCGCAGCAGGCAATAAGTCAAATAATGGACACACAGACATAAACATGGAGGTTTATTATATGGGTTTTAGCTAGTTATTTACTTTGTGTTTAGGTAAATGTGATTATGTTTCATAGAAAACAGCTCCAATGCAATCGCAGTGCAGCAATCACTCTTAACTTCTTGGAAATATAATTTACTTGTTATCATGTAGTTGAGTATTTAGATACTTGGTATGATGAGTATGATAAGACCTTTTTATTTTAGAGGTTTTTACTAAGGTAAAAAACCTTCGACCAGTATATATCGGTGTGTTCCGATAGCTGCACCTGAGAGGCAGTTCCTTCTAGGCTTAGTGTGCTTACCACCTTCGGCCGCATCATCACTTACCATGGTGAGATTGCGGTCAAACACAGGCCTATAAACAGTAGATTTTTTTTTTTTTTTTTAAATCACGTTACAATAAATTTATTTACATCAAATCTACATAATAGAGACCCAAATGTAAATTAATATTTAGTAGGTTTTGTGCTAACAAATAACCACGTATGTACACAAAAGTGTAATTTGGCAAGATTTGACCACTCGTGTCTACGTGGCTAGAATTGTTAGGGATAATTTTCGGCTATTTATTTTATAAAGCGATGCGATAGAGGTCAATTTTAAAATTGAGTTTGTGTGTGGATGTAAAATAATTTGTGAATGGAATTCGAATTATTTTGAATTTGGAATATTTATTTTTTATTTTCGCAATAGATTTTCCAGCTAATAAAGAATATACATACAGGTATTAAGAATGGTTAATAAGCTACAATTAATAATTATATGTAGTATAAAAACTGAAAATCATGCTTTAAAGTTCTGACAATCCCAAACACGGATAGGATACGTTGTCCCACTATGGAGTTCCAGTACCTACCCTCCTACTCCAAAATTCAAAATCATTTATTCTAATAGACCTTCGCAGGCACTTATGAAAAGTCTGACTCTAATACTCTAATACCGGTTCGTACTCCATCATCAGACCCTAAAAATCACATATGTCCAAAGTACATTTCAAGACGATTCCAATAAGTCCCAACGCGGCTAACATACGATATTCCGCTATGGATGGAGTTCCAGTCCAGATCCATCATCAGATGAGCTCGATGGTACCAAATAATTGTACTGTCATCAGAATTACATACACTTGCAAAGATTCAAATCGATACGATAATTAGAAGTAGGTTATAATCGACTTCCTAGTGTTAAGGGTTCCGTAGCCAAATGGCAAAAAACGGAACCCTTATAGATTCGGCATGTCTGTCTGTCTATCTGTCTGTCCGTCCGTATGTCACAGCTACTTTTTTCCGAAACTATAAGAACTTATACTGGAACTTATACTGTTGAAACTTGGTAAGTAGATGTATTCTGTGAACCGCAATAAGATTTTCACATAAAAATAGAAAAAAACAATAAATTAAAATTTAAATACTTAGAACTGAAACTCAATTTTTTTTTTCATCAAATCCATTCTGCTTAGCTGTGGTTCAGCCGTCAAAAAACTTATTTCCAAATGTAATGATCCACTCTGGATGAGTAGATCTTTTTTCAATGATGTATGAGTGTCCATCTGAATAGAAGGACTTATGCATTAAATTTTTAAACCTTTATTTTCAACATATTCTATAAACATTTATCTTATAAATGTACCAACATAACATTAAACATTAAAATAAAAAGGTAATCACAATTAAGTCTTGCACTTGAAGGTGACCTCGCCTCCACCTATTGTTTTATTCAGTGCCTATTAAATAGGTCGTAAAGGCCTCTAATAGTCCTCTCTCAGACGTATTAACATGTAATGGGTACAAGCATCGCTTGGATTGATTTTTAATTAAGTTACCTCTACATTTGTTAAATATGCTTCTAACTTTTTAAGAAATAATATGTTTCATGCAATGAAGTCATCCGAATTTACCAGAGGATAAATGAGTAAAATAGGATAAAAAAGACCCGCAGTTCTTTTCATTTCATTTTCAATTATAAAGTGAAAGAGAAGTTATAAATAAAACAATAACACAAATGCTGAATCACGTCCTGAACACAATATTTCCTAAAGCTAGATTATGAATGCTGAAGATATTTCCAAAGCGCAATATTTCACGGCACTCATTATTAAAAGTACAAAAAGTATTTCTCATTAAAAAGCGTCGGGTGAGGGTAGAAAACAGAGCGCTAAGTGAAGCTGTTGCGACAGTCTCACTGACTTGTTAAGCTGTTCGCATGCTGGCGACTTTCTTTAAATCATCGCTTATTTTGGGTCAAATCGGTAGTATTGACTAATTGAATGGACACTAGGGTCTAAATTAATCTCACTATCTCACTAATCACTTCTCTAATATAATATTAGATATAAATGCGAAAGTTTTGATGGATGTTTGTTACTGAATCACGCTTCAACAACTGAGCGAAATTGGATGAAATTTGGCACGCTTTTTATCTCGGGAAAGCAATATATCCCTCTGGTGAAACAGCGGGGCGAAACTAGTATTTAATAAATGCTTTTAATTTTGACATTGATTCTAGTAATATTGAGTATGTGCAAAGGTTGGAGGGAGGAGAGGAGGGCATTGGAATACTTGGCAATGAATATTATTATTGTCGTCGACATTTCTAGCGACGTTTTGTTCCGAAGTCACTTGGAAGACAAGGTTAAGCTGGCATCCAAAAAGCTCGGAGTGCTCAACAGAGCGAGGCAGTACTTCACATCGGGGCAAAGGCTACAACTTTATAAGTCACAAGTCCGGCCTCATATGGAGTACTGCTATCACCTATGGGCGGGAGCACCTGGATACCAGCTTGGGCCTTTAGACTCGGTTCAGCGACGTGCCATCAGAATTGTTGACGATCCCGAGCTCACAAGCGGTTTAGAGCCCCTTAGTCTGAGGAGAGACTTTGCCTCCTTATGTGTGTTCTACCGCTTGTACAACGGAGATTGTTCTAAAGAATTGTTCGACTTGTTGCCCACTGCTACCTTCTACCATCGCAACTCTCGCCATCGACGGGGAGTCCATCCATTGAAACCAGAATTGTTTCGAACTGTGCGGGCTCAAAGGAGCTTTCTTCCGCGGACGGTGAGATTGTGGAATGAGCTCCCCGCCGTGGTTTTCCCAATGGAGTACAGCATGGGGTTCTTCAAAAAGGGCGTGAAGAGATTTCTTCAGGGTCGGCAACGCGCGAGTGATGCCCCTGGTGTTGCAAGCGTCCATAGGCTACGGTAACTGCTTACCATCAGGCGGGCCGTATGCTTGTTTGCCTCCTTAGTGGTAATTTTTTCCGAAAATTATATCCCAAATTAAAAAAGTGGAATCCGTGGAATCCCATTGGTCGCAAGTTCATAATCGTCTTTATCGTTTTATAACAGCTTTGTGTTCTGCAATATCATTTGTTGCACTCAAACTGCGCTGGATAATAATGTGTCCTACAATGGTGTAGGACCTGGAAGTGCTGGAACTGCCTTCGACAGTTTCCTGCCCTTGATGTTTGAAATGATTCTAAACTTCGTAGCTGGTGGCCGATGGTTCCTACATTAATACGAGGATTCTCAAGCATGGTTGATTCTTGCCGACCGACATATCAGAAGGGCTTAATTCGCCACATTAGCAGCCTATATGACGTGACTTAAGAAATTATGAAACTTCGTACAGTATTACCCAACTGATATGGCTTACCGATGTACAGTGCGCGTCAACTAACTTGAACCTGCGCAGAAACCGTTTTTTAGGTGTGCTTGGAGGTGCGGTATGAGGTGAGGTTGATAGCGTCCTGCGTTGTCATAGTAACGGCGCGTCGCGGACACCCGTCGCCCGCACACGTTCCGCTGTCGCCCCAAGTACATTAGAGTTCGTAATTTTTGTGATAGTTTTTTTAAAGTTTGAATAAATTCTCTTCACGTATATTATAAACAAACTATGACTATGATATTAGGTATGATTATGTGTGACATCAGTTTGACATGCGTGTGTGTAGTGTTTTTATAAATTTTATGTGTTTCTAATTCATTATTACATGAAAATATTAGCTTTCTGCACTTGTACTCCATATCAATTTTAATTATGCCAAGTCTCACTCTCTTCCGTGGAGACTATAGTCTAAGAAAGGGAGACTAAGATTTCTCCTCACGTATGAATTAATATCTATCTAATATATAATATATATAAAATTCTCGTGTCACAGTATTTGTAACAAAACTCCTCCGAAACGGCTTGACCGATTCTTATGAAATGTTGTGTGTATATTTAGTAGGTCTAAGAATAGGACATTAACTATTTTTCAGTGGAGTAGGGAAGAGTAGCACCACGCGAACGAAGTCGCGCCGGGCAGCTAGTAATTATAAGTATAATTGTAAACGAAAAATTATGAACGCGACTGTACATGCGCAGTCGACGCCATCTTGGGTCTAGTTATTTGACGCGCACTGTACCTGCGCAGAAGATACATTTTCAAAGCGCGGGAAACGCTATTGGTCGGCAGCTGCCGCCATGTTAGCGCGCGCCATGCGGAGGGGCGTGACTTGCGAGTGAGACGGAACTAACAGCTGCAGTGTATTATGAACCTTATAGTAGTGATCTAAGGTTGATTGTAAGTTTTAATCATTCTTTCGTTAATCTTCGGGCCATGCTTTCTTTTCTGTGCGAACGAAGATTCACGACGCGCCATATCAATTTACCACAAATCAAATTTCAATTTGAATTGAGACATCAAGTCACAAATATGCCAAAATTTACCACCCTAATCTATATCCTACTATTACGATCACAAATTTGCTACATTTAATTTAATTATATTTTACCATCTAGTATTCAAACATCAGTGTTCTTTGTGTTTTAAGCAGAGCCGCAACGGGTTTCCGTGTCCGCTACTTTATATATATTTCAGTTTTAGAAAGTTGCTTTTGCCGCAGAGAACATTCTGAATGAAAATTAAGATATTGTCTTTGCCCGGATTTATTGTTATTATTCTCAAAGGTAATTGTGGACGCTATATTATTTGCTTTTCACTAGGAATAGATGTTTAATAATACTCTCATTGTAAAGATCTGTCTGATGCTTGATTGTTGGTATTTCTGTGGTAGTTATGACTTCTCCATTACTCGTACTGATTTCTCTTGGTTACTGTGTGGTCGCGTTATTTTTGTGTATGATCATGTCTTGTTATTTTATTGTATCTAGTTCATTATCCTATATTGCGCGTCCTCTTTCTGTATCCTTTGTTTCTAAGCTTGTATTTGCTTCGTTACAAAAACTCATACTCAGATTTAGAGGCCTGGAAACTGATGACCGATCTCAAAATGATTTGGGGCAAAGGCAAGGTCGGCAAAACAATCGGTGCCGGTCCGAGCTCATATAAGTAAATTAATGTTCCGCTTCGGGGAGCTGAAAACCAATTTTTGGGGCACATCCTGCCCCACTGCGGTCTTCACTTGACACGTGACGAGGGGCAAGTGTTACTTAGTTTACTTTTGTTAGGACATACGGGTGGATAGATCGGGTAATCAATCTAGTAGTTTTGCGCATTAGGAATTTAATGAAATCACAGCATCACTTTTTTTATTTCATATCACTGATAAACTTGTGTTGATCATTATTGTATAAAAAACCACCGAATTTATTCAATTAAGACTGAAAATAAAATGAAAACGCAACGTGCAAAAACATCGGTCCATTTTTTTTTTACTTTAGTTGTTGGATTTAAAAATGGTTTTTTTGAAACAAAAGCCTTTGTTCCAGGAAACTAATATAGATTAATGTTTAATACCGCAGTATAACAATTACGGATTGTAAAACTGTTAATACTGCACCGTGAAACAAAGTTGAGTGTGCTTAAAAGTTTTCACCGTTAAAACTATGCTCTGAGTACTTCTGAGTGAGCAGTAACTTGTTTAGTTGAAATTTTGGTTCCCGGTGTTTCAAACAAATTATTATGAGGATTAATTAACGAAACTCGTACCTGCTTATGAACGACAAAATATTTGCACTGCATAAATTCCCAAAAAAAATTACAAGGCTGGTTGTTGGTTTTTACATCTTACGAGGAGACTGTTACTTACGTACCATTTTACACTCGTTGCGCGTCTCGCTCGTTTCGTATGTCTTGCATCTTGCACCTTATATAAATAAATAAATATCCTGGGACATTCCTCACACACGGTCCCAAACTAAGCAGAGTTTGTATTTATGTTAAGTATTGATTTTAAGTCTTATTCCTAATCAATGTAAAAAAAAACTTAAAAAAGGTCGATCGACAATTGACCATTTCACCCACCACTGTGTCACACAGCTAGTTCAAGTTGGAAACACCGCCTCCGTTTTTGCCCGCGATATAATAAATTATGTAAGGATGGTATTGTCTTTTGATGGTATCTTAACTTAGTGGTTCCATTTGCTCAAGTTGAGGGCACTTGTAACGATTTATAAATGCCCCGTCCTTTGTCTGAGCACTGAAATGTGGGGCGATTCAGACAGAAATTACACCGCATCGCAGAACCTTTTTAGGCGTTGCGACGTAGTCATTATTCCGAGAGAATTATTGGAGTTTGCGTGTTAATGGATTTTTTGCCGGTAATTTTGGCAGCCGGTTGAGAACTGAAACTTAATTTGAAATTATCGCTTCAAGTCCGCTCTTACAAATGTTTCTGCGAAGTTATATCTGTTGGTTTTTTGAAAATTTTGAATGTCGATTAGAAAATAACTGAGGCCTTGAACTAGGATCAAAACTTAAGGAGTCTCAAGAGATTGTGTTAATCGAAAATAAACCTTACATCATAGGTGTAGGTTTCAAATTCAACTGTAATTTTGACTCAAAATGTGATCTAAGCTCTAATTGATGTTCCATACTACAGACTATATTTCAAAAGATTAATAGTAAAAAAACAATAAGAACAAAATGATTTTATGTAAAAATAAAAGAAGATATAACAATGTTTACGTTGTAACCATAATCCAGAAGCGAGACGGTAATCTTGTAGCTTATAATAATACTGTAACAAAGCTTACATAAGGTACTGTAGGCAAATGTGGCGGTGTTATGTCAACGTTGTCCATAGATATAAATAGACATAGAGGGATACTAGATACAAAACTAAGATTTCGTGATTAAATCCCGGATTTACTAAATTCTTCATATTTACAAATAAATACATACATATAATTATTTATCTTTCTGTTTAAAAAAATCCTGATAATTTCCAATTTTTCCGGATTAGTTCCTCACGTTGCCTTAGTTTCTGACAGGTCAAGTAAATTCCTGTCGTCTGGTAACCCTTGACATAAATATCGCAAGTGCACTTACTTCGCTTGTCTATAAATGCAACTACATGTTGTGGCCACCACAGCTTGCCGCGCTCAGTCCACGATTATGGTTTTCGCTAGTTTGACGTCAGATTCTTTTCGTTAACACTAGGGTTTCCCATCACCAAACATGATATTTTTTTTTATACCATTAAGGTGGCAAACAAGCATACGGCCCACCTGATGGTAAGCAGTTACCGTAGCTTATGGACCCTTGCAACACCAGGGCTATCACTCGCGCGTTGCCAACTCTGCAAACCCGCAGGGGACATCTAGTATAATATAATATTAACCAGCCCGATGGCGGGCGTGGTTGTTACCATAGGTATCACGCTGTAGGTCGTAGGTTCGATTCCTACACAACATTGGTCTTAATGTCCTGAGTCTAGGTGTAAAAAAAGTTGTAAAATTTTTTTTTTTACTGATATTCTATACATACTATACATATCACATAGTAAGTATACCAGTTATCTGATTTCGAAAGCAGAAGCTGTGCTTAGTTTCGGATCAGATTGCCATGTGTTATGAATGTCCCAGCATATTTATATTTATTCAAAAATGGCGTGCTCGATTAAGATCGCGATACTTGCGTTATCTAGGAATATCTATATCTATGGTAACAGATAGGATTACTTAGCGTACCTTTGATATGTTTTGAATTCACAGCAAATTCTGAGTACATGTCATTGTAGCTTGCCGCTACACCATTTGTCATTGCTTTTGAGAATTTCTCAACTCAACATTATTAAAGTGTATGAAAGTTGAGACAGTTGAGGATGTTGGCTTTGTTTGTTGTCTGTGTGTCGCGCGTTTAGATTTTTTTAGGAATGATATGTAAAGCGCTCGTCGTGTAGCATGATTAGCCGTTCTGAAGCTACCACGGTCGTGGTCAGTGCCTGGATGGGTGACCGCCTATTGGTATTCAAATCGAGCGTGTCCGTGCTTCAGTAGGCACGTAAAGCCATTGGTCCCGGTTACCTAATTGTGATAGTCGTTAAGCTAGTCGAAAACCTAGGCGGCTTGAAAACTCCAATAGTAGGTTGACCACTAGCCTACCTCCAACCGATCCACAGTGGGCATGCGTGGTGGAGTATCTGCCCATTCCCTTTCACTCTAATTTGTGTGCAGGAGGCCTGTGCTCAGCAGTGGGACATTATATGCTGATGATGATGATGATATGTAAAGGTAGACCCGCGACCCGTCGAGCCGCCAGCCTGCGCATCGTCGATCGCGGCGTTCGTAAGGCTAGGCTCGTTGTAAATCCACACTTGACGCGCGAACGACTTGTGTACCCCACGTGAGTGGTTTTTTTAAAGTAGTAGGCAAGTATGTCATTTAGGGTAATAATTAAAATGCCTAAATGGCCACCTATATTTACCACCTATTTTCTCATCATGGTCAGTGATGATAAGCTGAGCTCTCAAGAGCATCTGCCAGACCACACCAGTAGACTCTTGGCGACGGATTTGCAACATTAATGTGGTAGCTAGCCAGATGAGTACTATAAAGTACTCTACCACCGTGCTGTATGCCTCACGATGTTTTCCTTCACCGAAAGCTCAAGCTCATTGTAAGATTTTGACCCTCGACCTTCGCTACACCAGTCCCAGTTTATTTCCTTTGTGTGGTGTAAAGGCGGATCAGACGAGCGTACCTGGTGAAAATAGAATGTGAGCATAGCGATGTCTACAGTATTACCCAACTTATATGGCGCGTTGTAAATCTTCGTTCGCACAGAAAAGAAAGTATGGCCCCGAAGAATAAAGAAAGAATGCTTAAAACTTACAATCAACCTTAGATCACTACTATAAGGTTCATAATACACTGCAGCTGTTAGTTTCGTCTCACTCGCAAGTCACGCCCCTCCGCACGGCGCGCGCTAACATGACGGCAGCTGTCGGCCAATAGCGTTTCTCGCGCTTTGCAAATGTATCTTCTGCGCAGGTACATCGGTAAGCCATATTAATTGGGTACTACTGTACCTCTATTCGATGTTTCGCCGCACCAGGTTTGGTTGTCTGGTAATGCTATAAGACTCAAGCTACATTCGTTGTGGGAACTGACTGCCATTTCATTTCATTATTATTTCATTTCAGAAATAACCCTCAAATATTTTATTACATCACAGCTCTTTATTATATATATGTAAAGGTGTGCCAACAACATAAACCAACAGACGAACATAAAACGGTATAATATTCATGAAAGTATTTATTTATGGAATGCACTACGTATATAATAAAAGCACGGAATATTTTAATAAATTATCTGATATTACTTTTTTATTTTACATAAGTAAATTTATATTAATAAACACTCTAAAGTGCGAATTAATTTAATATTATGTCGAATGATAAATATATTAATTTATCGTTGAATTAATTATGTATATTTATTTTATAAACTCCACTAATATTTTAAACAAACTTAGTCCTTTAATTTAGTTACAACAGCAGTATTTTAAGACTTATTTTCTATCCTTTTTCAATACTGTTTGTTAGAAAGAGATGTGATGAAATAGTATACATCGAGGAAAATTCCCTATAGAGTAATTATACCGAGCAATCCAATTCCACAATTAGTAAGTGATTTTGCATTGATTTATGTACCAAATCACTGCATCTAAATGATTATTGTGTCCTTAACTAACCCAAAGAGAGCGCATTACTGGTGGTGGTTTGTCCTGTTGCTTCTTTGGATTGATTGTTCGATGCCTGGGGAGAAGTCTAGATTTTCAGTTTTCAGACACTTTAAGCCTCCAGGTGATAGTTGCCAGACTAAACTAGACTTAAGTGTAGTTGCTATAGAATCAAGACATTTGTAAAAAAACCTATATTACCTAAACAACCTGTAACATATAGTACAGTGACAATTCTGTATATCGTTTCGATATATCGCAAGTACTCCCAGGACGAATCAACCGTCTACCTGAAAATATTCTTGTCATAGACACAACTGGGGGATATGGCAACTTTTATTTTTATAGCTGGCAACACAGATCATAAATAAAAGGAGATATGTTAAGGTTTCATTAATCAATTTCGAAGGTGACAAAATCTTTTGCGATTATGTCGGCCTATTAATGTTTTTGATGTTTCTGTGTTTTTTTTATGACATCCCAAGGCTCATCATTATATATATGAGCACAAATGTTAATGAAACAATATCTAATGTGTTTTGCCATATAACCATGTAATCCCAAAAATCGAACGATATACGAGTATATACGCAATTTTTATCGGGTCAGAGTCTTTTTATTACTCTGCGTCGGGCGTCGTCGTAAAAATTTCAACAAAAAGACGTCTCCTTGTTTTCATTATCTGTGGCTGCCACATACCGATATTGGTATGTCCCATTCCACATAACTGGATATTCGCAAGGCTTTCGTTTCGTTTCATTCGCCATTCCAATTATATCGTATATTTTTAGTGCTCTTGCTTGATGGGGTTAAGATAAAGATTGTATCGGTTTTGTAGTGTTATGGTTATTTGTGTATAACCCTGTGCTTGAGAGGTTTTGCTGTTGGTGTTATCAGCTCTTTGATCACTGGTGAGGGTAGACTTTTTAACCGATCCGATTATCGTTTTGAAATACAGGTCGTTGTTTTGGTCAGCGACGAGCGACTCAGGGTCGATAATACAAATGATACTGGTGCTAAAAAAAAATATAAAAAAATACTTTATTTTTTTTAAATAATAAAAATTAAAAAAAAAAATTTTGGAAATCATGTAATAAGCTAAAATGTAGACATAATACTCAACGGGAGTACGAGGGAGTAAAGGGGTGGGGCGATGGCGGCTTGCGCCTAGCTCTAGAATGTGCACGTGCCTAGTAACCATACTTTGCGGTAATTTTATTTCAAATTGAATAAGGTATTTCTCAACATATTTAGAGTATTTAATGGAATTAAGTCCATTTTTGGGGAATATATATTTTGTACTACCGCTCCTGGGTCGCTTGTCGCCGACCAAAACAACACCCTGTATAATAAAAAAATACCCGCCGTGGTTTTCCCAATGGCGTACAGTACGGGGTTCTTCAACAAGGGTGTGAAGAGATTTCTTCAGGGTCGGCAATACCCCAGCCCTCCTAGACAAGATGGTTGTCGACATTTTAATTTAAATAATTTAATTTAAATCATTTGTAACCTTTATAGACTGAAACATTATTAATTATCTTTGTATTCTTATTTAAATGCCTATTTGTTTTGTTTTTTTTATATCACTCGACATGAACGATATTATTTAATACAATTAAAATTTATGAATTATAACCACATACCGATAAAAAAAAATTTTTGCACACCGGCTCCCCGGTAAAACATGTCTGTAACTCTGAATGTATGTACATCTGCATATTTTAACACATGTTTTGGCAAATAAATTTATTCTTATTCTTCTAATCGTCATCGTTACTAAACGATCGACCTTTGTATGGGATTGACATAAGAGATTGTTAAATATCACGTGATATTTCGATTTGAAATGTCATCCGACAAGATTGTTTGGTTCCTGGTGTTGCAAGCGTCCATAGGCTACGGTAATTGCTTACCATCAGGCCGTATGCTTGTTTGCCACCTTAGTGGTATAATCCAGATAACTGATATAGGTATATACATAATTTAACAAAGATTGTCTGGAAGAAATCGCTTAAGCGATAAGACCGCCTGTTTTGTATCACTTCTTATGTGGTGTACAAATAAAGCATTTATCTTACTCTACCTAGACTCAGGACATGCAGACATGTTCATGCACACAAATTCATGTCCTGGGTGGGACTGGGAATCGAACCTACGACGTGCGGCGTGATAGGCCATTGACGTGATACTGAATTGTCAGGAAGTAAGGTCTTTAAGGAGACCCTAGTCTTTTATTATATTTTTCTAGTATTTCTAGCGAAATGAATTAACTTTATAACTTCAATATCATTTACATTTAAACCATCGACCGACTAAACAGTTATTTAAATTCTATCATATAAAATAAACAGTAACCGAATATGGACTATATTTTAAAGGTACAACGTGAGGTCCGTAAGCCTAGTGTTGCCAGTGTGGTGGCAATTATCAGTGCGATTTACCGTCAGAGTGGCGGATCCGTCGAGATATTCAAATGTGGATGGATAAACTTGCGATTTAACAGCGGTTCTTTTTTAAATATCGAACGTGCGTGCGAAATTTAAATTTAAATTAAATTGTTTGTTTCTTTATAACTGGGAAAGGGTGCCAGTACTACCTATAGTATCCATGTATAAGTATTATAGGCAAAGAATACTAGCTTTACGACGTGCAGAAGGGACACTCACAACACCTTGTAAAATTGTCGAAACGTAATGTCGTGGCAGAACGCCCGCCCGTCGACCAATGGCCTGAGTATAAGTGATTAATGTACTTACATGAATTCGCTAGTATGAATTATCCTATATGTGTTATGTAACTTATTGTTATTCTGTACATAAGAATGCAGATAAAGCGAAAGTGGCATGCCAGAAAATCCCAAAGTTCTACCTCAAATATTTATTCAGCAACGCGCGACATCGTGCAAAGTGCAAATATGTCGGTAGTCTGCACAGCACAGCGATAACGAGTGGTAGACGCTTCGTCATCTGCGGCCACTCGTGGCTTGGAGACTCGCCAGGGCACGAAGTGCTGAGATTTTAAGGTACGGTTCTTGAGGTGCGTCTTGCGATTTTGCGATTATTTATAGGCAGTGTTGGTTATGCAAAAAACCTGGCTGATTTAGCATCTTGATATAACAAAACAGAATTATGGTGTTGTATTGTATACCAGTGTATTAAATAGAGTTCGAATTAAATACGGCATAAATTTTATAACCAGCAACATAATATCGGAGAAAAGAAGATAAAATATTCCCCATTAATAATAATTATCCCTATACACAAAAATCTTAATTTCAAAAATATCAGGCATAACATAACTCAAACACAATCGTCCGTTTCGTATCGTAAGTGCGTATCTTACATTGATTTTAAGTTAATGCGTTTGCATTCAAACAGTTAAGACATTTTATCGCGTCAATAAAACCGCAGCTTAAAATGTGTCAACGTGTAATGGATACATTTAACTGGAATTTGCAATTTATGCAAGACTCCCAACATAAATTCTGTCGTACGACACTGAATCGGGTTTCAACTAACGACTTCTCTAATTTTAAATATCGAACAGATTACCATTTGTGGCGATTTTTAGTTCGATATTTGAAAATTTCAAGTTTGAACTTCTGAATTGAATTCAGCGATCGAATGGATTGATAATTGGATGTTCTTTGAGAAGTTTATTCTATTAGAGTGGTATTTGAGAGAAATGTGCTCCAATCGCTGATAGCTTACAATGGACTTTGTAACAATCTGTTTTTAGTCTTAGAATTAGTTTGATAACTAGTTTGAATTCTCTCATTAAATCGTATTTGTAAGTTTGAAACCACTATTCCCAGCCGCCATTATGGTTTCTTCAAGCCGTTTGCCAACAACCAAAGCTCGGCAAACGAAAAACAAGTTGATTAAAGAAATAAAAAAACTATATGCCTAATTCAATCACCTAGAGTACTAAGAAAGAAAAAAAAGGCTACAGTCACACAAACTTTCTCGCCATCTAATGAGACATAAGGCTGAATAGAAAGGTTTCCAAGGTCTAACTTGAGGAAGAAGTTAATTAACAAGTCCGCGACAAAACTTTTTGCTTGTAAATTTTTAACAACGCCTAAGGAAGTTCGGTAAATAAGTTGCTTTTGGTTTTTTATTCACTTGTTTGGATGAAATGCTGCTAAGGGTTCAATTTTATTTTGAAAACAAGTCATCATCAACATCCTTCGGTGAAGGTCTTTCATTTAACTCCAATACTAGTTTTTTTTTTTTTCATATAAGCACACCTAGCTATCAGTTCCAATTCCAAGCACTTTTTGTACTTTCCAGGCGT
Organism: Polyploca ridens; assembly: GCA_951394255.1. Classification (NCBI taxonomy): domain Eukaryota; kingdom Metazoa; phylum Arthropoda; class Insecta; order Lepidoptera; family Drepanidae; genus Polyploca; species Polyploca ridens. The sequence continues at coordinate 3,000,941 of OX596268.1, forward strand.
TTTGTTAAAACACCGATTTAAACAATATGCCCGCGACATATCAGAGTTAACATATAATTTTATGATACAATTTATTCTCGTTAAAATCACAAACCATTGATATCAAACAAAATTTATATAAAATGATCCCTTTTTCCATGTACAAAAGGTACTATTTTCATCACATAACGGTTATACTAGAGTATCACATGAAGATATTGACCAACGCTCTGGAAAATTATACTACGTACGAGTAAACCCAAATATCCAGATATGTATCTCCATAAGAAAGTTATTCGACCGTCAATTTTTAGGAGAGAATTCTCGGACAATGTCTTTTCGCTTTTGCGTCTGACATTCTTGTAGATAAATTTATAAAAAACTGTTATTTAAGATTGCACTAAAAAAACTTTGTAATTGGCTTTCACCTGGTTTTAATCGTTTTGCCTAAATTAAACTAGCAGCTAAGAACTGAAAATATAAACGTACTTACCTGTGATTTAAAAAGCCAATTAACTAAAGCTTTATTATAAGTATATGTAAGGTTTTTAATGCTAAAAATAACAAGACGATCTCGAGAAATAAATAAATTTAATACAAAGTGAAAAATCAGCTGAAATAACCGCAACAAAAGCATAAACAACGTTATTTTTTACGAGTCGACCAAAAACAACACTTCAAAGGAATTATTTCTTTTTGTTAAGCTTCTTTGGTTAGCTAGTTGGGATACCGTGGTTATGCCTGACCCCCGATTCTCGGGCTTTCGACTTGTATGTCACATTTGGGGAAAATATGACGGAATTTGGACAAATTGTACCTTCAGAATTTCTAAGATGCCGCCAAATGCGGCATTCATGTCAGAACCCAAGAATCGAACCCCTGATCTATACAAGTTTTTTTGTCAGTGTAATACTTTGATTATATATTATCAAAGTACTATTTAAAAGAATCTGTTGCTTATTTTTCCATGAATATAACGATGTTTGTTCTTTTACAGCAAGCAGTGTGAAATAATGTATTTACTGTACTAGCATTTAGGGTCCTTTTCACAAAAACGCGGAAAAAGTCGCGGACAGAAAGTAGACACTATGAAACTCAATAAAAATTTAATACGAAGCGTGCGACTCACGCGTAGCGTATCGTTCTGAATTCAAAATTCAAAACTACACCATTTTTTTATTTTTTTTATTTCTCTTCAATGGCGTCACACGGCTTGTGTATTTTGCCAATTTCAAGTAATATTATAAGTTCTAGTCACAATGAATCACTTTCACATAGTCCTCAGTCAGTCACCGTCCATAATAGTCATGTTTTAGTACAATGGTGGTCATTGTACTAACACTTTTCACGGACTTCTTGAGACAACTTGAAAAGCCACGATACACATAATTCATTTCATTACACTTCACTGGTGCACATGTATTGATCTTTATTGGATAAAATACCACCGATTATATGCAATAAAACTCATAATACACGAATTTATGAAAATAAAAATGAAAAAGCAACGTCACTCTGCAAGTTCCCGCCAAAAAGTCCACCATTATTTATTAATGACCATTTTCGAACATAAAAATAGTTCTTTTTTCAAATTTGTTTCTTTCCCAAACGACTTCGATTATTCGGTAAGCGAAAAAAGCAAATAAACTCTGGTCGTAAATAAAAAGAGACAATTCTATGCAAATAGGGCCCTCAAGTAGCCGAACAGTGTGCGAAATATTACTGGTGCGTTGACATTGGGATTGTTAGGGTCGGTGTACACTGATGCTGTTGACGAAAAGTATTGTGACCAGTCACAAGTAAAAAATAGCTTGACAAATATGTTTAACATGCAAATTGCATCTTTAAGAAAAGGTAGCAAATGGATAAAAAGACTCTCTTTTGCTTTTATAATATTAGGATTAATATGGATAATTCTAAAACGTAAAAAAATTGGAAATAGCTATTTCAAAAACCTGCCTGTTAAATATATTTTGCAGTGTATTAACGCTGCTGTTTATTTATATCTTGAACCAACGTCTTAGAGAAGGCTCCATTTCTTGCACAAGGCATTCCGACATAACTATTCTGGAGTTTAGGACGTGTCCCAAACTATACAAGGATGTGTTATACATGTTCTATGTTGTTACAAAATCCACATATTATTGTATAACTAACGCATTTAATCCTGTGCTGGGATTTTTAGTATTATAACGAAACATAGTAATGTTGCGTGTGACAAATGCATATAAATTACTAGCTGTTTCCTGTGGTTTCATCCACGTTCCCGGGATAAAAAATAGCCTATAATACTCGGGAATAATGTAGCTTCCTATTGGTGAAAGAATTTCTCGAATCCGACTGGTAGTTCCAGAGATTAGCCCGTTTAAACAAACAAACAAAAAACTCTTCCGCTTTAATATATTAGTATAGATTACCTTGTTGTAACGTTATTCTCGAATTTATCCTCGTTTTATAATAAACTAGAACTGGTAGTTCCTGAGATTAGGTCACTGTAACATAAACTTTTCAGCTTACAAAAGAAGTTTATAATAGGGATAATATTGTAGCTTAACAAAAACATAATTTTGTATTTTATATCATAATAATGTATTGATACAGCTCACACTCTGCAATAATTTCAGAAGCCTTACTTACCTTAGCCTTACTTAAGAAGTGAACATTGAGTTATTATTACTACGTAAAGAGAAGCTATCATAAGCAAAGGTTATGTCCCATTTTTTTAGAGTCAACTAAAGTTCTCTTTAGCGCTAAACCTAAACCCCCTTATTACAAAACATGGTTTAAAGTAAAACCAGGTTTTAAAATAGCCTCGTCTCTTTTTATTATAGGACGTTAAAAAGTGACCGAATGACAGTAAAACCTTGGTTTGCTTTAAGCTATGATTTGTAATAAGGGGGAATTAGTCATCTAATGCCCGGTTTCAATAAACAAAAACGAATCGTTTTGCTTACCAATGGTAGGTTTTTTATTGTCAAACTGGGCATATAGATCATTTCGTAAGCTAATTTTACCTGTGATAGCTACTTCCATATGGGAGGGTCTGCTATGCAAAGCTTTGAGGTCTTTGCTTCATTATTAGTAAAGATATAAGAGTCTTAATTTTAATAAATCTTAACCGATACCGGTCCGTAAATTATTGAAACCGGGCCTAAGCAGACAGTAGAAACACGTAGCGCTATCAGAACGCTTTTAGTAGTATTTTTCTCGCAAACACGGTGATTTTCACGGCGCTTACGCGTTTTGGTGGGTTTTAGCGTTAAAATATCAATATGGAAAACGAGGAGCCTCCCAGGATAAAGGTAAGGACTTACCAGGAACTCCTATGGCAATCCAATGATTATGCGCACTATTTCACATCAATTCACAAATTTCACATGCGTTTTGATCTGTAGCTTATTTCGTACTGAATGTTGCGAGGCGCGCGTCTCGTTTTACTCGCACACACGCGTTTGGCGATGCGTCGCCGAAGTATGTAGAAGATTCCCGAAGCTCTTTTCTCGCTTTCACATATGATGTGGGAAAAGGAGAGGAATCGGGAAGTAGAGGCTCGTCATTGAAACTCAATATGAGTAGGTTTTGACTATAAATATTATTATAGGTATTTTGGCCTAAACATCCTCCGCCGCCTTGAGAATACGTAGTGTTCTCAAAAGAAAGAAAAAATAATTAATTATAAGAACTAATTACAGATTATAATAATTACTAAAGTACTGAATATAAGATGCGGTATGATTAATTTTTATTGTGAGGGTAATGGACATAACTTGACAATGGGTCTTTTGAATGATCCATTTGAAGTTTTTACTAAAGCGACGCGGATATTTCCATCCTTGCCAGGATAAACTTGTGATATTATGCCCAACGGCCAACGTAAAGGGGGAATATCATCTTGGTGTATAAGAACCACAGTACCAATCTTAATGTTATCTTTATCAATGAGCCATTTCTGTCTAACTTGAAGATTATGTAAATATTCTATACGCCATCTTTTCCAATAGCTACACACCATCTGATCTAATAATTGTTTCCGACAACGTAAAGATATGGTTTCCTCGGACACATTCTGAAGCGGCAATGAAGTCAATGGTGAAGCCATTATAAAATGAGCGGGAGTAAGAGGCTCCGGGTAGGGATCCTCAGATAAAATGCAAAGCGGTCTAGAATTTAAGACTGTTTCAATTTGGGTAAGAACAGTGAGGAGCTCTTCATATGTGAGGAGCTGCGAACCGATAACACGGTATAAATGAGTTTTAATCGATTTTATATTAGATTCCCACAATCCTCCGAAATGTGGGGCGCGGGGTGGAATCATTTTCCATTCAATGCGGTACTGATCGGTAAGTAGTTCTTGTAATTGAGCTTTAGCTCCGACAAAGTTAGTTCCGTTATCGGAGTAAAGAAAAGAAACAGGTCCTCGACGGGAAATGAATCGCTTAAAAGCGGAAATAAAAGTATCTGATGACACATCAGTTGCCAATTCGATGTGTACAGCTTTGGTTACTAAGCATATAAACAAACAAATATATGCCTTTTGGCTCTTTTGACCTCTGCGTCTACATAATGTTACTTTAATGGGTCCAGCATAGTCAACGCCCGTATGCACAAACGCTTTGGTCTCCTGAACGCGGCAAGAGGGTAAATCAGCCATTTTTGGGCTGAGAAATGAAGGGGAATTTTTAAAACAAAAGTTACATGAATGTACTCTGTGTCTAATGACACTTCTAGCGGACAGTATCCAATATTTCTGGCGCAACAGTGAGCTCAGAAGATTGGCACCAGTATGGCAATGAGCACGGTGAAAATAGTCTATAATAAGATGAGTAACGTGGTCATGTTTAGGTAAAAGAGCGGGATGCTGAGCTTCATACGGAAGATTTGCATTTGAAAGTCTACCTCCAATTCTAATAATTTTATCTTGATCTATAAAGAGGTCAAGTTTTTTAAGAGGGGAAGATAATTTAACTTTTTGAATATTATTAAATAAATTTTGAAAATGAACTTGTTGTACAGAGCGTATTAAATATACTTCAGCTTTATTTAGCTCAGAAGCTGTGATGCGGCTGTGACCTTGATCACGAGAAATTATGCAAGAAAATCTAAGTATGTATACTATTATGCGTAATATTTTATTCCATGATGAGTATTTCAGAGCAAGCTCGTAAATTAAATTAGGCTCAACAGAAGCGGACGCGGTACAAGTAACAAGCGTTTTACTATTAAATTCAGGTAGGTCCTCACAGCATTCGGGACTAAATGGAGTGATAGGCCATTCTGAAACTGGATCTTTTAACCATTTCGGGCCGTGCCACCATAAGTGATGTGACACTAGCTGCTCAGGTAAAATACCTCTAGAGAGACAGTCGCTAGGATTTTCTATACCACTAACGTGGTAGAAATGTTTTGGGTCAAGATTTTCTTGACATTTAGCAATGCGGTTACTAACGAAAACATTCCATCTATGTGGAGATGAATGTATCCATGACAGAGTAATTTTAGAATCGGAGAATGCGAATATATTATCAATAGCGGTTCGAGCACTATAAGTCTCATTATAACTAGCGCGTAGCTGTGGATCGCGTAGCTTGGTACGCTCCAAAGCAAGTAAACGGCGGTGAGCAACGGAACGGGAATCACCTAACACGTCAGGATCCTCACGAAAAGGTAACGCGGTGCAATATCTGCCTGCGGAGTCCCGTGAGAAGTTACGAGAGAACAGCTGTTCACACTCCTTTTCGGCCGAGCTCATAAATTTTTGCGCGGGAATTTCTTCGAGCTCCCAAAACTTAAGTAGGGAATCATCTAAAGAAATAGTAAGGTCATTGGGACCAGAAATGAAAAAAGTCGCGGTATTAAAATAAGTGGATGCATTTTTATTAATATTAGAGTTAGCGGGAACGTCACCCATAAGAATATAACCGAACACGGTTTCAAGGGCAGAAGGAGCGGGAGGTGCAATAATTTTTTGACCTAATAATAAAAATGGGAACAATTGTGCCCCGAGAACTACTTCGACCTCTCCGGGAATGTGCCACAGAGGGTCAGCGAGCGGTAAGTTACCTAAATGTTGCACTATAGAAGTCTCAACATATTCAGTCGGTAACCTGTCAGTAATGCAATCAACGACAAGAGCGGTAATATTATAAAAATATTTTTTATTTTTCGCGGTTATTTTAAGTTGAACGTAGCCGTGAATAGGACGCGAAGTGGATCCTACACCCTTTATAAAAGAATTGCTAAGCGGTATTATATTTAAATTTAGTTGTTTACAACAGGCAGTTGTAATTATGTTGTTTTGAGACGCGTTATCTATTAAACATCTAACTGAAATATATTTATTGTCCTTATTAGACGCATAAACTTGAGCGGTTGATAAAAGTACAGTAGTATGGGAAGGATTTAATTTATTAAAAGAATCGCGTTCGTTATCATTATTCTTATCAACTCGCGCTCGGGTGCATAGCGACACCGGTTGCGGAGCGTCCGTAGCGTTAGAAGGAGACGCGGTCGGATGCGCGGGCGAGGCTGCGCACGGGAGCGGTCGCGGCGCGGCGCTGGCGGCGGCGGACGTCTGCGCGCAAAGCTGCGCGATGCGGTTATCGCTATTATCAAGACGCGTCGAGTGAGAGGGACGCGAGTCGGAAACTATTTGTTGCGATTGTGAATTACTATCCAAATGCAAAAGAGAATGATGGTGTTTATTACAAGTTTTACAACTATACGACGACTTACACTGAGACGCAGTATGCGTAAGGCTGAGGCAGTTTACACAGCCTTTTTTAGCTTTAACAAAATCTAAACGATCTTTAGTATTAAGTGCTTTAAAAGAGGAACAATAAAAAATCTGATAGTGATCAGATTTATTACAAAATAAGCAAGTGCTTTTATTATTATTATCGCGTGCAAGGAAAGCATGGTGGACTGTGTTTGAATTACGCGGTTGAGACCGATAAGCGGGCGGATTATTAAGGTTGCTACCGACTGGGGCGGTTCGCGCGGAGCCAGCAATTGGCGTAGAAGTGCGGTCTAATATTTTTACTTGCGATTTAATAAAATCAACAAAATCCTTATAAGAAGGAATTTCTTTATTCCTCATAAACATTTCAAAGGAAATAGCGGTTGCGGGATCTAACTTCTTTAAAGCTAAAGAAAGTAAGATAAAATCTTTCATATCTTCAATACCTAACTGTTCCAAAGCAGATACAGAAGCGTGGAAAGTTTCAATGAACGTATTTAAAGACGCGGAATTATTTAATGCGGGTTTAATATTGAATAAATTAGACATGTAGTGTGAGCCTAATGCTCTTTTATCTTGATATTTTTGAACTAAGCTGTCCCAAATAGAATTATAATTATCACCGGACGGTATAATACCTGCCGTGATTTTTAAAGCATTTCCTGTTAATTTACCTACAAGATATTGTACTCTTTGAGAATTCGAAAGATCAGGATTTGAATGTATATTAGATTTAAAAGATTCAAAGAAGACGGGCCAATTTTCTATTTTTCCATCAAATGACGGAATTTGAATTGGTGGTAGTTTGATACGACCTTTATATTGGGACGGAATAGTATTCTGCGCAGACACATTCGACGTAGTATTTGTCTTACTGACGATAAGAGAACGAACCCTTTCTATTCGGGTGTACACTGTATCAAATGAAATCATTTTTTTATAATCAATCTTATATTCTGGATCAAGTTGCATATTTAACGCGTTAATTGTATCTAAATTGGCACTAAATTCATGACGAATTGTACTAATAATTTCAGTGTCCGCCATGAATGTCTCTGAGGAACGAAGGTCTGCACTCGCGGATGTGGAAACATTCTTAGAAGAATCATATAAGAACGATAATTGTTCAAAAATAGCTTCATTTTTAGCTTCCAATATTTTAATTTTAGTTTCAATAGCTTCCATTGTGAAAGATTGCGTAATAATAAATTGCAAAATTACCTAATTAAAGTAAAATGACGTAGGTAAGTAGGTAGGTATATCCAACAGTTTAGGCACCTACCTATATAGGTATGAAAGTTTATTTCAAGTCGACAGACAAGGCTCATAGAATGCAATTATATGCGTAGTAATAGTACAAATAGTAAGTACGTATTGCGGTTATTAGTACACCATTTGATTTCGTATAATAAGATACGAATCGGTACCTATAAAATCTAAGTCCTAAAAATATGGAGGAGCGGCGGCGGTATTGAATACCTAACTACTTTTTATCACGATTGGCGTGGTAAAAATGGCGGGAGTACGAAATATCGTATTTATATAGTCTAAAACCTATTTATGAGGTATAAGACTTGCGTATTATGAGGTATATACCTATTTAGAGGCATAAAACCTATAGAAAGCGGGAAATTATACGTGATTTGATATGAAATTAAATTACTGTAATGGCTGACTCAAAATGAATCCGCTCGAAGGCGTACCAGAAAAAATGGTGGGTTTTTGCGTTAAAATATCAATATGCAAAACGAGGAGCCTCCCAGGATAAAGGTAAGGACTTACCAGGAACTCCTATGGCAATCCAATGATTATGCGCACTATTTCACATCAATTCACAAATTTCACATGCGTTTTGATCTGTAGCTTATTTCGTACTGAATGTTGCGAGGCGCGCGTCTCGTTTTACTCGCACACACGCGTTTGGCGATGCGTCGCCGAAGTATGTAGAAGATTCCCGAAGCTCTTTTCTCGCTTTCACATATGATGTGGGAAAAGGAGAGGAATCGGGAAGTAGAGGCTCGTCATTGAAACTCAATATGAGTAGGTTTTGACTATAAATATTATTATAGGTATTTTGGCCTAAACACGTTTCGTTCATCATTCTACATCAAAAAGTGTGGCCGGATGGCCTCAATTGATCGGAACATAGTTGTGATTTGTGACATCTTCTCTATACGTAGTAATAATAGCTCAATGGAACTGAATAAAGGCCTGGCTTCTGTACATGTGTACAAAGGAATTTAATAGCTAAGCGTGGGTTGTTTACACGTAGGTACCATGTACTATATGGATTAGAGATTGTTTGTTTGTGACCCTCGCTTTCCTTTTGTATTAAGATGATATGAATATTTAGTGGTTTCAGGTTAAAATAACATTTTGCATGGGGGTTGCTGTCACGTGTGTTGAGAATTTCCATTTCAGGAAGTAACGGTCTTAGGTAAACAAAATTGGGAAGATTCGGCTTATAGTTCAAAGTTTGTCAATTTCGTGTCATCTTACTGCTTAAGAGTGCGTACCAAGCCAGAAAAATATGGCAATGTCAGATGAAACAAACTTATGTCTAATCTTCGCGTGCAGATGAGATGGAGATAGCGTGTTCCGCGGAACAAAAATGAACTAAGCGCTTTTTATCTAAATAACTCGTAAAGTATAGAATATTTTAAAAAATCGTTAGTAGCAGCCCTAGGTCATATGTTAGTGATATTATTTATCGAATTTTTGTCTTAATTAGATACACCATGAACGAATAAAACCGAAAATTCGTTATTATTAGAGGTAGCTTTGTGATTTTTTTCTATCGAGGAAATTTCATTCCATTATGTTTTTTATTATATATATTTTATTATTTTCATTATATACGCGATTATATACGGAGAACCCTCGCGTATATAATGAAAATACCCATATAAAAATATTTTTTCATTTAAATACTATTTACTTGGTTAAATTTCAATTCTACGATTGTTATTTTGCTTTATACGCAGTCTTAACTGCTTACAATTGAAGCATTTTAATCAAGACGCAGTTTAATTTTCCCTCGCGGTGAGCGAGTACCCTATCTTCTCCTATTTATGTTCATCTAAGTTTTTTGCAGGCATCAAAGAAAACATATTTTTGGCACAGAAAAATATATTAGCGAGATATACATTACTAAAATTGTCACATAGTAGCCCAAAAGTTCATCATAAATAACACAATATGTAACAACCTTAACAATGGCCGTTTCTGTCCCCAAAAAAGTAGTTTCTTTGTGTAACTCGAGCTTTACAAATAAGTAGCGAAACCCAAACATCTGCAGTGAGGGTAAGCAAACGGCACAATTGATCGAGTCGACAAAACGGCTTATTTATGCGCAATACAAGCCGCGCCGCGCTCTTAAACAATCATGACTTCTGAAAGGTGCTGTTTTTAACCGGCTTGAAAAGGAGGACGTTGTATATTAGACGCGTGTTTTTTGAAATGATTTGAATGTCCCACTAATATCTACTAAAGGCGAAGGTATGTTTGTATGTTACTCTTGACGCCTCTACGGCACATAAACCCGTTATGGAGTTTAGCACGCAAGTACGTCATAATCTGGAATAACATATAGGGTGCTTTTTATCCCGAGAAAACGTAAGATCCCCGGAAACCGTGCGGTGATAACTAGTTTTAAGCTATGATTGAATTCTTCACTTTTTTGTCATATTTTCATACTAGTTCAAAAGATGTGACATGAAAATTTAAACATAGGTTTTATAAAAAAAAAAGTAATTTATTCAGTTAGGCCCTAGATAAGGCACAGCATAAGCGGTACAGTTGAATCTACCACACCGGTTCGGAATACACTTAAACTGAGAAGACTCCGGCAAGAAACTCAGCAAGGATTTTTTTTGTGGATCTTTCGTGAAAAAGCGTCTTTAGTTTCTATTTAATACATAACAAGCCAGTTGATTCAAATTACCACATTAGCTCAAGTCTCCCACAGCATACTTGTCCCCATCATAGACTACCCAGTCTCCCACAGCATACTTCTCCGCATCGTAGACTAAGATTGCCTCTAAATCACGAGACAAATGAACCGTCACGCCGGCAACTAGTAACATGATATAGTGTGCACTAACCCTATACAATTAATATATTGACTTTTGTTATTTACGACGGCGGCCATATTGAATGCTGCATAAATTCCTATTCAGTTTCCTTTAATGCATCTACGTTAATCCTGATTACGGAAAGTTATTGTTGGTATCTCGGGTCGTGGATTCGATTCCTACAATGAAACTTGAAATATCGGACCGGTGAGTCCTGACCGCTGCACTTGAGAGCCAGTTTCTTCGAATCTATGTGGACTTACCACCTTCGTCCACATTACGACTTTCCATGGTGAGATTGTGGTGTCAAATCTCTGTACTACGGATGCGTTCCAAGAAGACTAGTAGCATTATGCCACCGCAGACATAAATCTAAATAGATAACGCAAGTCCCTCAAGTAAGAAAACCAAGCGTGTCACTTTTTTTGTACCTACCATAATGGCACAAGATAGTGAAAATGAAGCTAACCTATATATGTCAGGTAAACATATCCCTCGCTACACATTTCTGATGGACATGCAGCCTTTTGCGAGTTCCCTGTCCGCGCGAATCAGTTTTAAAAGAAGAACATCGTTTTCCCTTTTTGCACAGATTTTGACTCGTGAAGTAGGTACATATACTCGCGTCATCTATTTAGATGTATATCTGTGACAAAGAATTTAAAACGTCCAGAAGGATAGTCGCCTCTATGGGAACACGAAATAAACAAGCCATAATTGACAGTATTTAAAAGTAATAAGTTTAGATAATTAAATGTGACGAAATCGCAATACTTACACATGGAAGGTTAGTTTTTTAGTTTTTCTTTGGTTTTTGTAAGTGTTGTGACAGTATTTTAATACGCAAGTTGACATTTTTTATTTAATCAGTTCAGCGAGTATGACGCGATGACAGCCGTGCGCAGTACGAGCGATTTGCTCAGGAGCCCCTCAAGCGGAGTGATATTAAATGTCATGCTTTAGTAAGGCGGACTATCCATCTGGGTAGAGGCACGATGCCCTATGAAAATCTTTGATCTGTGATTGCCACGCTGAATGGAAATGGCAATTCTTTGAGCAAAGTATGGACTAGGTAGGTCACTAGTCACGAGAGTTCTCAAAGCGACGACATGAGTTTCAAAGATATAATATATGCCGAAAAAATGTTGGTCCTCTGTAGACGTATTCATTTTTAACTAAATTAGACATCTAGGTAAGTAGCTATAACCAAACGATACGTCTATTTTCGTATTCCAAATTCAAATATTTAAAAACAATACGTTTTCATAAATAGAACGACGGACAAGACATTCGAGACGCGAGAGAAAACGTAATTTACTCTATTTTAAGAAACCTACCTACAGGGTGATCTTGTTAATAAATAAGGCAAGTGCGTGCGTGTGGGTAGTATTTATTGTCGGCAGTTCGAACGCGGACGAGCGATGTATCACCCTGTATAACGCACGCGATGGCGGTTGAGGTGCTGATGGATTTGCGCTGGGTTGTTTTATATCACACCCTGTATACGTGTGTCTTGGGAGATGAGTGATTAAGGTCGGATTGCTTTTGCTCTTTCATACATAATCAAGCGGTTAATATGGCTTGCTGGGATTAAACGGTTTAAAGTTAAGAAATGTTTAAATTTACCTAATTATTAAAACCACGCAATGGTAACCTAAGTATTTGTATGTTAATAAATTGTTAATAAGCATATTTGGGATGAACTTAGTAACATTTCATCCCGCAAAAAAAGGCTTTATGCATTCTTAACTCTTTGTTCTGAAGCATAAAGTTATTTTTTGAAAGGTATCAAATCCAGATAATGGTGCCGATTCTGTTGTAAATCGCACTAAACTAATTTTAGTCACATCTCATCTCTTTCTTACGAACATGATTGAAAAAGGATAGAACATATTTTAAGTTGTCAAATTAATCCTTGCCGTCTTATTTCGCGTGTATTTAGGCGTGACCGCGATAGATGGCGACTAAATTTATATTGAAAACAAGCATTGGACTAATTTGACAGGACTAAATTTCTTACATCCTTTTCTTATGTTCTGTAGTGACATTAAAATTAGTTTAGTTGTGCACAACAGAATCAGGGCCAATGTCAAGTAAAATGTTAATATCCTACTTAAATAATGGGAAAGGTTTCGAAGATTTTAGCATACTTTTCGGCATTGATCTTATTTCGCAAACTCTTGTTACGTGGCGTTTTAGAACATAGACAGACACCCAAATATTTGTTTGTTTGTATAGGTACCCTTAATCGAAATATATAGGTGTGCGCCATTAAAAAAAAACAAAATGGCGCCTGAAAACCCTCGAAAACGCAGATAAAACTAGGTGGAAAGGAGTAAATACATGAATAAATATAAATTAAACAGTTTAAGTTGTTCATATCAGCACTTTATAAACTCCAAAGACGTAAACAATGTTTCTGGTTGGAATATCAAAGAAAATTTTATTTACTAAGAAAATACTTTTGCTCATTCAAGTGGAACACAATAGGAGTAAAAGAAGTTGCGGTTGTTCTGAAATAGCTCATCAGTAAACACGATAAAGTCTATAAAGGGTTTTTATGGCATGTGCTAGAAATTAGTTGGCTCAGTATTGCTTACCAGTAGATCGATAACCAAACCTTTTGTTTTTTTTTTAATACTATGAAGTCGGTAAACAAGCGGGCCGCCGCCTAATGACACCTGAACCTGGTACCGTAGCCGTATTTACGCTTGTAACACACGAGGCATCACTCACGCGTTACCGACCCTTCCCCCTCCCCAATGAGCTCTGGCGACCTTACTCACGCGCAGGAACACAACATAAAGTTATTTGGCTGCAGTATTCTGTAAGGTGGAGGTACTTCCCCAGTCGAGCTGCTCTTTGAGCGAAATAACGCTAAATGTTTTCGATTGTACGTACAAGTTCCGCTTAGTTTATATTTTATCTTTTTATTCTTATAATAATAATCACCCCTACTCGATATGTGTACTATCGAATAAGGTGATAAGATGTAAAAAAAACTCTGTGTTGATGAAATTCAAACTTTATTGCATTGAAATTGTAATGGTTTTTTTTTGTTTCAGGTAAGAATTGTAATACCATCAATGGATGCAGTTAAGGACTTTATTGTATTCCGTGAGTAAAGTTCTGTAACTTTTATTAGGGCCTTACCAGTGCTTACTGAATATCTAAGTTTTATAATTTCGATACTTGCTGTCCCCCACGGTTTCACCCGAGATAAAAAAAAGTAGCCTATAACATTCGGTGATAATATAGCCTCATATTAGCGAAAGAATTTTCCGAATTCGACTTGTAGTTTCAGAGATAAGTGCTTTTAAACAAATAGTCAAACAAAAAACTCTTCAGCTATATTACTGCAGATAGATATTTTCCATGGACATCAACAAACTAAATTCCTACAGCCAATCAGCTCTAATATTACGTTACCGTGTCGCTATTGGATCCTATAAAGCTGTAAAACTGCTCCTGCATTGCCACTTAAAATTTTCTCACACATTGTTCTATCGGCAGACTCACCTACACTTATTAGATCATAGACCCTGTCTTTAACTTCTACATCTCCTTACGTTCAATCCATTGCGCGCTCTGTACCTCTCGCTTGGAATTTATAGCTAGTGAGCGGTCGATGGAACGTGTGCTTAGCGCTGTAGTCGCCAAATGCTTTGTTTGGTAATTTTGTAGTGCGGAGGCGTCCTTCCGCCATTGATTGTGTTTGCACTGTACAGTCAATAGAACTTAATTTTCTCTGGACTACGTTCTTCTGCTTTTATTTGTAGTTTGTCGTTTCGTCGCCAATACTTAGGCATTAGGTTCGGATCGTGTCGTAATTTAGTGCAAGGACTTTGAAGTACTAATTAGTTCTATTGGCGAGAGATTATTTCTTATGTTTTGAAGCGCGTCTTGAATTTTTTATAGTTCAGTCTTAAAGTCACTTATTTGAGAACATATGTTCTCTATCCCTTTCCAACACAAAAAAACAAGGCAGTTCAATGAATCAACCTCAACTAAACACTTGATGTATTTATTGTCCAAACAAAGACCAATTCATAGTGAAGCAACGAGCGTATTCCCAAGAAATCCCCGATACGAGTAAATCTAGGGCACATGTCTAGTTTCACAATAACCAACACTTTCTGACCTCTATCTTTGTTCATCTTTAAAGAAACTAGAGGTCAACATAAAAAAGTCGTATCACTTGTCTCGTTTCAACCACCAGTATAGCAAAGCCTGTGTCTTCTCTATATGCCAATAGAAAGACGGGTCAAAGTAATTTGGTTGTTTGGATTCCGCGTCCAACTAGATGTCTCCCAATGTTCAGAGGTAATTGTGATCATGAATCAATCGTATCTCGAAATCCTTCCAAATTCAAACAGATTCGACGAAGATTTCGCAAGTTTAGGAATGTATTGCTCGTTATATTCTCCACAGCTCTACGTCTCGGGAAACAAAACGCGCAATGGATATTGAAAAGTAGCTTAATTCGTTTGAAATACAGCGTGTTGGTAAAAGGAATAAAGTCGAAATATAGGAAAACGATAGTTTACGAAACTAATATAAGTAAAGGAATTCCAGGCAATTTTCTCATAGGCCTTTATTGGTCGCAAATGTGACTGCCAGTGTTATTTATCGTACTATATTATCTATGGCTTTGTTCTTATCGATAACATTATTCTGGGGTCTCTAATAACATATTTATTTAAGCATTCAAGATTGGTGACATTGTTATATTTTAACTTCTTTGATAAAAGCATAAATATGTAAGAGGTAAAGCCATGATTCATTCCAACGAGTAAATGACACACGTTTTAAACATGAAATTACCAAGCAATTTGATGTTTTAAAACATGTACTGAACCACGGTATGTTATTAGTCGTGGAAAAACAGAAACTTTGATAATTAGGAGTCTACAGACAGCTATGTAGCGAGTGCGTGCAGTTTTTAAATAGCTTACGAGTTTAAAATGCAGTTTTAAACTGTTTGAAATTAGGCAAAACTGTTACATACAATTTTCATGAATGCAATTTTGTGATAGTATTTTTAATGTAGCTTTTGGTACACAAAATATTTATAACGTATATTTCTGTTTTTAAAACCTACATCGATAAAACCTAGTCCTTATTATTTATGAAATACTTTTTAAATTTAGAATACGTATGAAAGTTGGAACTCGTTTCATTTGTTAAATTAAACGTTTGATTTAAGAACGTACATATTTAAAACTAGCTGTACTCGCATTGCACTCGCTTATACATGTCTTCTCTCATATTTGTCAAAGGCAGCACCCTCTAAGCTGTGTACTTACCACCTTCAAACATTTCATCACTAACAAAAGAGAGATTCACACACACAACTTTCGAATATCATTTTTAATAATTCAAATTTCGAACTAAAAAATCTTTTTAAATAAGTACGTAATCCAAATCACAAACAATGAACGAGCTCTTTTCCGCGCACACTACACACATCCATAGTTCAAACAGTGGGCAGTCCGTTCGTTAGTCCAAGTTGGTGCGGACCTAAATCCAATTTGGCTGACGTGAATGCACTACGGTACTGGAAAAAGTGTCTTTTGTCTCTGGAATTCCTATTGTACTGTGTATCTTATCTTTAAGTTTTATTCGCCGGTTATTAGATGCTATCGAGGCTTGAATGGGCGTGCGTGTATGTATTTCATGTTTCGATTGCGGGGAAGTGAATTAATGGTGGATATGTGATATTTACAGACATATTTTCTTCTCAAGCGCAGTATTTATGTGCGTTTCTTCGCTTAATAAGCTAAATATTATACAAAAATGTTTTACTAATATAAAATTTTCTATCACCTTTCGTAAACAAAACATGCTTCGTTTACACTAAACTTAAAGTCAATGCACTTTAACATAACAGTCTATAATTTATTATTGTTTACCAAAAGCCAGTGCTTGGCCACACTTGGCCACCGACTTGGTTCTCGATAACATAAACCACTCGAGGATACTTACACGTCGGGAAGTGTTAAAGAGGCGTAATAAAAACTAAACAACGACGCGATACTGTACTGGCCATAAATAACTTTAAACTTATAGTTTTAGCCCACTTTTAAAAAGTTTTAAATCGATGGCTACGGCGAGAATGGCGTCATAACTTTTGAGTTGCTTCGAATAAGGCTTACAATTGTTTTGAGACTTTGATACATAGCGATGAAAACTGCGGTGAGGCTGAACGATAAGTTTCTTAAAACATAATTTTAAGACTTAACGCAACAGTAAATTATAGAACACAAAAAAATAAACTCGGGTATAAGAACATCGAATAATCGCTTCTTCTTCTTCGACAGATGTGAAATTTCATTTTTAAATTTCGAACCACAATACGAACTTACTTTGCTCCACTTTTTAAATTCACGAAACTTTTTAAAATCGATAATATGGCAACAACCACGTCATTATTCTTCCAAACTGTCCATGCACTGTTCAGAAACTCGCGGGAATGCATACCCGGCAGAATTTTATTCAGTGTTTACTTTGAGCTTCTTTCTTCTTCGGTTGCAATATTAGAATTTCGAACGTTTAAATTTTGGGAGAACGTTCGAAAATTTAAAAAAAGTATATGTTTCTTTGGTATTTGGTAAAGTTTAGACATTTTTCACCCAATGTCTTTGTTATCCGCGAATGGTTTACATTTTAAAAGTACGTTTTTTTACACATTTTAGCCTGCACCCAGCTTATCTAACGAGATTGATTATGATTACTATTTTTAAAGTGTGATTTTAGCATCAATTCTTAATTCTTACTATTTTTTCTCAGTTCATTCAATCAGTGTCCAACAGTAATGACTAAATTCGATCTCAAATGCACTCTATTAACGATATTAAGGCGGCCCTCTGTGGCCGGCGCAACTTCAACGCAAGCTAAAAGCTTGTTGTTTCATCCAACGTAATGTTTGACTGCGAAAAATGAGAGACAGCATCAGAGCCATCGGTTATCAGTCGGTAAATTCCGCTGATCACTCGCGGCCTCTTCGCTAGGTCGTCATTCATGATTTCGCATATCATAAAATTTGTTCCAGGCGTATACTTCTTGTGAAAAAATCTTACAAGTTTGTGAAAAAGAAGTTAGTTATTTAGAATCTCCAATACATTTGCAAGCATGGCATCAAAATGTTTTCTTTACTTTTAAAATTTATAGGTACATTAATTTTGGCAAAAGTTCAGGTAAAATTTGAGTAAAAACGCTGTTTTTCGGAGGCTTTTACTGAATTTGTTTCACACTTTTTTTTTATTTCGCTTAGATACACGGCTAGATATAGTGCACAAGATACTAATTTATTCAAAACATCTAACGAAAAACAACGCCATTATAAGTACAGAGATTTTGTATGAAAAGTATGGCGAATTGAGTGCTCTTAATATTCAAATATAGCAAAGCCTAAATTCTAGTACTTAACGAATCAATTCCACTTGTCAAGCTATTTTCAATCTATTTGATTTGGAAATGCAATTGGGCTGGGTGGTTAATAAATTCCAGTAGCGAACTGCGATGTTGGTACGTGTGTGACACAGTAACGAGCGGACAAACTAACTGTGACAATATTAGCTAGGAACGTTGTTTGATCATGATTGTCATTTATAATGACTTCCTTGTATGACATATACTGTTTTGGTCATTTAAATAAAATGACGATACCTAACGCGTTTAAGACAGGCCATTTTAATGATAAGCTAAAATGTCAAGAATGAAATGAGAAAATGAAATGAAAAATATTTTATTTCTGTACGCCATTCGACGCATAAAAACATTAGAAAAAAAATTTAACAAGCAAAGAAAATTACACAGTTTAAAAAAAATGATAAAAAGTAAAAAACACGATCATAATGATGTTGCCAACTTTAGCTACATTTTAGCAATCTTAGTTGCCGTTACAATAGGGATGTTGCCTGGGTAAAAATATAATAATTCTAATTAGTCCATCAGTTAGATTATCAAAAAATATTGGATACGTATTTTTTTGCTTTACCAAATCATTAACAATTGACGAAGATAAAGCGCGACTAAGTTCGGGAGTGGGGGCTCGTGACGTCACTTGTTCCTAAAAAGTGTACTACACCGTGACGTCACGCGGAACTTCAACATACGATATCTTCGTATTTTTTTGTTTAATTGACAAAGAAAAAATACGTGTCTAATATTTTTTGATAATGTAAATGACGGACTAATTAGTTTTTTTCAGGAAAGTAGCCTATTGTTCAGTTGGCAACACCTCATATTCCTTCCATAAACAAAATATTTGTGTTTTTTACAAATAACAAAAATAGGTACAAATTAGAGAAAAGATAATAAATCGTAATCTTGTTGGAAGAATAGAATTACTCATTAATTCAAATAACTGATTATAAAATTAACATACTGAAAGTGCAAAAAATATGCTGTTCCATAAATTTTGATTGAGTAAGAATAGAACTTTTAGGATACCGCAGGTTTTTCATGGTTGTAAAGTAGTCAGTATTAAATATATAATAGGCAAACAAGCATACGGCCCGCCTGATGGTAAGCGGTTACCGTAGCCATATGGACGTTAGCATTTTGTAACACATGAAGCATCGCTCACGCGTTACCTACCTTTCTCCCCTCCCCAATGAGCTCTGTCGACCTTACTCACGCGCAGGAACACAACACAAACAGTATAACAAAAAGTAGTGGTTACATGATATATGGATGAGATTGAAGGCCACAAAACAGAAATAGAAGAACCCAAAGCAGTAGCAAAAAGGAGGAAATCAAGGATGAAAAATAAATGGTAAAACACTATTCAGTGTATAAGACATCAAAAAATACATCGAAACGTGATATAAGTTGTACATTTTAAGCTTTTAATGATATTTTTTTTACCATTTAAACCAATAAGAGTAGGTCAGTTGACGCTGTAAAATTGTGACGTCACCTGCTTGTATGTCATACAAATCTCCATATAATCTATCGTTTTTGACATTTCATTGAAAGTTGCTGATTTGAACTGTCGTCAAATACGCTATTCCATTCATGGGCAAACGAAATTTTTGGAGAAACGTTACGCTACTGTGTAATAGACGGCCTAATTTGTCGATATGGTATTAGTAGTTCCATTTGCTTAATTTTGATTATCGGCTATTTTTGGAATTCGAATTTGAACTTGCCACATTGATACGAACGCAATAATTAATTTTTCTTATGGTCTTATTGAGTCCTCGTGAATTTTGTCAAATTTACAATAAAAATATTTTCCTTACTGAATGTCAAACAGAATGTAACCTTTTTAGGCATATTGCGCGTACTAACTAACATTTATATTATTTATTCAAATAAAAAATTGTATTGTCGAATATCGACTCATGGGCGACCTAATAAGTAATAAGTAATTTATTATTATATAAGTTTAATGTTAAAGTAATATTAATGTATCGAGTCTATTCACGCACAGATTATCATCAAAATTTTATTTTGACTAACCTCGACTTTTCGATCATGTTGCATTGATCGTGGTCACGAGTGAACTGGAAACAGCGGGTATCAGCGTCTCGATGAACGGGCGTTGTTTCCAACTACCCGCATTTGGTCTTGTAAAACATAACGAATAGACCCGAAACATTAATATTACAATGAATTTAGTTCGCGAAAGCTTAAAAAGTACTAATGTTAAAGTTTTGAAACATTTAAAGCCGTTTCCAACCTTTTCATATTTAGGGAGGCTTATAATTATAAGCTTTAGAACAAAAAGAACTTAATCCAGAAAAATCTCTTTAATCCTTATTCGTTTTGATACGATTGCAAGTAAAGTAGCCAGCACAACGTTTCATTTTACGGGACTTATTTTGATTTTTAAAATACATTTGTGCGGGGCGATCGTTTGTCGGTTTTTCTGTACAATAGCCGGGTGCCGCGGAAGGAGCAAATCGCCGCGGGAGACGTAACTTACTCGCATCCATTTCATATTAAAATCTAGGGTTGGTGCTTCATAGTTTGGAAGGAAGACGCTCTCGCTTTAAATGCTCTACAAATTAACTGTCATACTCTTTCAAATCAGATTGAATGCTTCTTTTATGTGTAAAACTTTCGTTTTACCTATTTGTGTTAATATTATGCTTGCACATCGACGATTAATTTCTAATCACAGGTAATCCAATGTTAAATAAAACCTCTTATTGTTTCTCTCTTATTTATTATTGTATTGTATTGTATTGTAAGAAGCGCTTTACAACACGCCGCCATTCGTCCCTAAGCCCCTTTGCACATTATAAGAAAAATGTCTTGTGTCTTATCAGACATATCTTATAAGACATTCAGTCGCTCTGATGGTTATATGAGCCCGTGCATATTACAAGAAATGTCTGATCAGACACGCCCATACATTTTATGTCTTGTGTCTGATAAGACACAAGAAATTTTCTTATAATGTGCAAATGCGCTAACTACTGCCCTTCTGGGTAAATAAAATAGATTACTCTTAATTTTATACACCACACGAACAATAAACTAACAAATAAAATCCAACATCATGGCATAACCTAAAAAAAACAATTAGATTTATAAATCTAGAAAAAAATATATGATCACAGTCATTACCCCGATCGAAGAATATTTTTTAGTGAATGACAACCCTAAGTTCCGCTCGTTCTTACGAGTTAGCAGTTTTTACAGCGTCGGAGCGGGCTTCCTCCTAAAGGCTAGGTTAGATTTATTGTTTTTATTTGTTACTTTTATGCTTATTGCACTTAAGCTTTATACTTCACTAAGCTGTTTTTAATTTTCTATTAATAATTTTACTGTTATCATTAACTGGGTACTTTTTAGTACCTGCCTGACTTTCTATCACCCTCAGGTTGAAAATCTATCCCCAAGTGAGTTCTTGAGAGTAAGTTCCCTTCCAGGCTTTGTGGGCTTATCACCTTTGGCATAATAATTATATGGATCATAGTGAGATTGTAGTCAAACGATAGCTTTCTTCTGGGTAAGCGTGTTCCATCTTAGGCTTCGTTATCGTCCCTTATGGGCGGGTCGGTGGCCAAACGTAGCTTGCGTTTGGACACCGACCCGCCCATTTAATGAAAAAATACCCTGATCCATCGGAATTCTATCACATTTATTTAAATATTCAGATCAAAAGCAGTGGAGTCGCATTACAGTCACAAAGTGAATGCTGTAATAAAGATCAATGGAGCCAAAACAAGAAAATTATATCTTGGCTATGTACTGGTGTTTCGACTAGATCGTTTGCCAGGAATATAGTCAGTGCTATCATTTTTTTAAGATACAGGACATCGCTTGGTAATACTCTTAATTCGAGCTCTTGGTCTATCATACTGCAGCCATATCTTAAATCGTCATACTGAGCGACGTTCAGTTGTTGTTAAATTAAGTGAATGCGATAGATAATACGGAACGTATGGTACAGAAAGAGATAGCTATATGTAGCCGGTAAGCCAAATTACGACAATTGTCTGAGTTTGTCTGCAGTAATTAGCGCCCGCTATACTGTTTTCAGGATTAGATGATATCGGTGACAGTTCACATTTTCCAATTCACTCATACTCCTTGCGAGTAACTAATATAATATTTTACAAAAAATAATTTTAATTTCCATTTTATATAATTGCAAAAATACAATACATATCGCTATACATATCTAAGAAACATAATTTCAACACATTAATATAGCTTGATAATTTTAAAAATAAAGAAATAGGATATATATAAAATACTTGCTGCATGATACGGAACGTTGACCTATAGTGATTGACAATGCTTGATCGACAGGGAAATTCAAAAAAGTATCGATATAATGTTATATCGATTATTTTTGAATAGATATATCAATATCGAATTTTTGTATTTACCAAAAAATATCGATATATTGGTACTTGGTACGATATCAAAGAGAGAGAATATTATTAACGATTTAAAAACGATTGGATATCGTTAAGGCGCATCACTATAATTGTCAGAAGTGAACTGTCACCGATATCTTCTAATCTTGAAAACAGTATAGTACGATATCTACCTATTTTTTGTTATAATATCATTGCTACTTGCCTTGTTCTCAACAATTTGTGGTCTGCGCAATATGTACGCTTCTTCCATTCGGCTTTTTTTTTTCCGTCATCAGCATTCACTCCTTTTTTACACATAATCAAACCATCTCTTTTTTGGACAATCAGCAACCATATCTTGAATACCATCACCTAAAATTTGGAACTGGAACCTCATATCAGACATTCAGAGGTAATTCACAATTTCCATCAGTTAATCTCCAAAATGTCATTACTAAAGTATCTGAAGTAGTCCAGTTGTTCTACAGAAATTAGTACAATTAATGTCCGAACTTATAGAAGAAGTAAAAAATTTTAAAAAAGCTCTCAAATCTGAAATGCCAATCCACCTGGTACCTTAACATTTATTATAAACTCTATCAAAATATAACGATAGGTATAAAATAGCGTGAATTTAAACTTCGCACCTGCGAAGTCTTGGCTCTGGGCAGGCAAACGTGGTGTTCAAAACTAAACATGTTATACTTAGGCATAAGGTAGCATGTGCGTTGCACTTTGTTTTATATTGGAAGGTGTCTTAACATGATATACTATATCTTTGAATTAAATAATTCCATTCGGTCTTAAGAGAGGCTTCTGCCCCTGTATAGGATAGCCGATGGTGATGAAGTAAAGGTTAATAACTTACTTATACAGTGTCGAAAACTTGAGGTAGTTTTTTAAATTTCCAAAGAATCAATGAAGCTACCGCATCGTAGGTGTTCCTAAGGGGTATAAATTAGAATTTCATTTTTATTCCCGTTTGAACACCCACCTAAAATATTGATCGGTGCTCGCTCAAATGTTCATTCATAAACCAAAGGATTGTATCAGCAAAAGTATTTCTTTTATACCTTTTGGCATGAATATAAAAGCATGTTATCCTATCACAGCTATTTCCCCGTTTAGAGATATCCAACTAAAACTCCAATCTGCGCGCGAACCAAAAAACCGGTTTTTAACTCAACATTTAAATTGATTCGAATAATTTCGCGAGGCTCGCCCACAGACAACCAATTTCAAACCTCAATATGACGTCCAAGAGTAATTCCCAACCACAGT
The DNA here is from genome assembly GCA_951394255.1 of Polyploca ridens. NCBI lineage: Eukaryota > Metazoa > Arthropoda > Insecta > Lepidoptera > Drepanidae > Polyploca > Polyploca ridens. Next base: position 3,024,835 of record OX596268.1, read on the forward strand.
CCCGCAAGCCGGGAATCGCGGGACAAAAATATTCCCCAAAAATGGTGGTGTGCAGAAATGTTTTGCACAATCCCTGTAGATCGTCCAATTTTCGTATCGGGATAGTTTTGCTGGCAGTAATACGCGGCATTACTTGGAGGATTTACAAGATCCAGGATTTGCTGACGTTTTCACATTTATTGACTTTAGAGAGCAGAAGAACTTGATTGAGTTTTTTATTGATATGCTCCTCAAAGGAATTCTCTGGGGTTTTAGAAACCTTTTAGTTTTTGTTGACGTAAAAATCGGCGCAATTCAGGTGAAGTTTTGATTGCCAGTAAATATTTTTCCAATTTCAGAATCCAGTAATTTTGATCTAGAGAATGATTTGGGATAAAATGGGACTGGATATTTTAAGGTTGCTGGAAGCAAGGGTGCTAAGAGATTTGTCTGTCTGTCACCCCCAGTTTAGTATAAAAATGCGAGACGAGCTGCTCTTGCAGCGAAAAAACGCAATCCTCTCTCTCCTCTCTTAAAATGCATAAAACATAATGCTCCCTCTAAATCAATTGGAAATCCGAATTAGAATTAATAGCATTTAGAAGTGTATCATTAAAAAGCATTGACAATCGAATAAACTTCCTGGGCTCAAAGATAAAATTACAGCAATTCTATCCAAATAGCTTAGAAATAAAGGTCATTATTCAATGTATACTGTACTTGTACGTCGATCGGAACCAACCCCTAGTCATCAGTCACACGTGGTGTTTGATTTATTGTGCGTACGAAACGGTTTGAATCTCGCTCCGGCTTCATGTGGATGGGGCATTGCGAATAGCACTTAAATGTGTTTGATTTAAAATTGATATTTATTTGATAAAATTGTAGATGTATGTTTTAAATATGGAACAAAATGTGCCGCAATTGGTCCTAAGTGGTGTCACAAACGTATCTTCCATCTTTGTTTATTAAATAGCTATAGAAAGAGACAAGTGTATAGATAATCGATTTATAGGTGTCGATTTCAAATACCTCGCCTCTCTACTTCCATATTTCTTCCATTACAAGTTCATTTGTTGTCTGGGAATGTACTCGTGAACTTTCGGCACTACCTTCAACAGTCATTGAGACTTGAAATCTTCAGTGAAGAGTACAGTACTTATGTTTCAGCCTACATCTTCGCTGATTATGATTTTCGTAGTTTTCAGGCGATGATGGCTCAGTGGTAGTGACTTCGGATACCGAGACGAAGGTCCCGGGTTCGAATCCTACGATGAGCTTGAGCTTTCAGTAAAGGAAAACATCGTGAGGAAACCATAGCACGGTAGTAAATCAAGTTGAAAATCTGTCACCAAGCACCTATCGGCGTGTTCCGATAGCTGCACTTGAGAGCCAGTTCCTTCTAGGCTTTGTGTGCTTACCACCTTTGGCCACATCATCACTTACCATGGTTAGTTTGTGGTCAAACACAGGCCTATACAGAAGAAAAAAAACATTTTTTTTCTTTTATCTTTATCTAGTTGTCTCTGTCTAACACTAAAAGCCCTCATTCTCTTGACAAATATCACACATTCCATGTCTCCGGGGTAAAACAATAAGAACTAATCCAAATACCCCAAAAAAGTGACAATAATTCAACAAGACAGTTTCTTCAAGATGCCTCTAAAAATGAGGTAAAAGGCCTCTAAAAATGAGGCATAAGTGAGGAAATATCACCTCACACATTGGGGCAATTCATCCAAGTTAGTGGTTACAGGGGAAACTACTTTAAGCGTTTATATTGTCAACCGAGACTGGGGACAAAAGAAAATTGTGTGGTTTCGAGTTTTGTGAAGGCCTGAAGACTGCTAATGTAAGCGTAACAAAACTATAGTTTTTTTTTTTTTTTTTTTTTATACTACTTAGGTAGCAAACAAGCATACGGCCCGCCTGATGGTAAGCGGTTACCGCAGCCTATGGACGCTTGCATCACCAGGGGTGTTACTCGCGCGTTGCCGACCCTGCAGAAATCTCTTCACACCCTTTTTGAAGAACCCCATGCTGTACTCCATTGGGAAAACCACGGCATCTCATTCCACAATCTGAGCGTCCGCGGAAGGAAGCTCCTTTGAGACCGCACAGTTCGAAACAATTTCGGTTCCAATATGTGGGGATGGACTCCCTGTCGATGGCGAGAGTTGCGATGGTAGAATGTAGCCGTGGGCATCATCTTAAACAATTCTTCAGAACACTGTCCGTTATACAAGCGGTAGAATACACATAAGGAGGCAAAGTCTCTCCTCAGACTGAGGGGCTCTAGACCGCTTGTGAGCTCACAAGCGTAGTTACCTACTACAAGCTTTTATTTAGATTCACCTGTCCGGGCACCTGTACAAATCTTGCAAGTTTATGACCCACTTCCCGGTTTCCGATTGAGTTGAAATTTTGCATGCATATGTAAATCGGATAACATTGCAATATTATTATGACATGGAGCTGATCTATTGATGGAGCCGGAAGGTGGATATGAGATCTCTGTAATAAAACGACGCGATCCGTTCGAGTTTGGGCTCGTTTGATTTGTCTTGACAAGTTCTCTGGAGGTCTTATGATTAAGTTGGTCGACAATTATATAAAACACGTTACAATTATATACGGCGTTCCCGAGGAATCTTTCGTTTTCCGGGATAAATAATCCTACATGATATCCATGTTATAATTTACCCTCGTGCCAAAATCACGATTGGTTGCGCCACCCGTTGCGTCAATAGGCAAAACAAACAAACTCGCTCATCTATTATATGAAGTAGAATTTTAAGCCTTAGACCTCAATCTCACCATGACAAGTGATGATGTAACCGAAAGTGGTGAGTCTAAAAGAGAACTCGCGAGTGTAGTTGTCGGAACACACCCGTAAGGGTTTAGCGACATATATTTAACCTGACGACTTTACTTACAAGGTGAGAATACACTCCGCTTAAAACATTCAGCGACAAGAGTCTCCTTTCATTGCATTTTTATGACTAAATCGGTAAACGAGCATACGGCCCGCCTGATGGTAAGCGGTTTCCGTAGCCATATGGACGCTTGCAACACAGGAGGCATCACTCACGCGCTATCGACCCTTCTCCCCTCCCCAATGAGCTCTGGCGACCTTACTCACGCGCAGGAACACAACATAAAGTTATTTGGCTGCGGTATTCTGTAAGGTGGAGGTACTTCCCCAGTCGAGCTGCTCTTTGAGCGAATAAACCTCTCTTACAAGAAATCTATCAAAATCTTATTAGGTAACAATAATCTTATTAGCACTAAAATTGCAGGGTAAAAAAAAAATACGCGATTTTATAAAAAACAAAAAAAAAACAAATATTAATGCTACAGAAAGCATCGGGCTAAGCTCTTAACACTTCATACAATCGTACAAGCTTACTAATTTATACTACCGGCTTACCCGCAACCTTTTTGTGTATCAATGCAATACTGTTAGGTGTACTGGCTACGTTGCGGACTACGCAAATTATCTATTCTTTGCTCGGGATCTTAGCATTCCCTTAATCAGGAGTTTGGCAAACGATACAAACCTTTAAATTGTTTGAGAACCCCTGGAATGTCGTGAATTGAAACGTGAATCAAGGTCCATTGTAAAAGATGACTATCGTAATTGTAAATATCCAATAATAAATAACATCATTCTGTATTCAATTTCAGAATATTCCAAACGCATAATTTTTCACTTCCCATATCCATTCGGAATTCAAAAATATAGAATAAAATTTAAATGTGCACGCAGTGGCTAGGTATAAATTAAGCCGATTGTTATCCAGGCAATCGCTTTGCTCTATTATAGGGATTTGGTATTTTGCGTGCGGGCTTAGGGTTGGCGATTTTTTGATTATATTTTAGACTTATTTAATTCAAATGTGTAAATAAATGTTTGTTTTTTAAATGTGTCTGTATTAAGTATTTACTTTATTTCATAGCAGTATACCTCGTAAATAAATAATTATTTCATTGCAATTTTTGATTAAAATATGACAAATATGATATTGATTGAATTTGCATGTACATATTTTTACCCGATGAGTTTAAATTTTATTCGTGTATATCTTCGTCATGTCTTTTTAAGCTTTCGCGAACTAAATTCATTGCAGTATTTAAATTTCGATAATAATCTGTGCGCGAATAGACCCGATACATTAATATGTCATGTAGTGTGTCAAAAATATACCTACCTAGGTACTTTTGTTTATGATTGGTCCAATAAAAAAAAACTGTTTTTTTTTCTCACAGGTCAGCCCTAACTACCCAAAGTATTCAGTGGACGTGTTTCAGGTTTTGATAGGCATTAACCGTGCACTACCTAGTATTGTATTGTTTCATATCAAATTGATATTGTTATCCCACTGTATTAAGTTAATCTGTGGTTTTCACTGACCTATGCAATCGAGGATATTTTGACATATATCAGTTGGCGTAGTTGTTTAGCGGTCTTAGGTTTGATTCCCACTTCTGCGTGAAATTATGTGTATTAAATCCTTTTTTTTACTATGTATAGGCATGTGTTTGAGCACAATCTCACCATGGTAAGTGATTGATGATAGTAGTGTAGAATTGGGGCTTCTGCCTCACTCACCGAAGTGGCCGAAGATGTTAAAAGCACACAAAGCCTAGAAGGAACAGTCATACAAATAAATACTATTATTATATTTAGTATAAGATATACAAAAATAATGTAATTTCACTGGCATGTGTAAACGTAATACGACCCAATAATTCTCATTGACATGTAATTGACGTTAAATGCCTATTGCCATCTCATTAGCCTGGATGCCTTACATACATTATCTTAGCATAATATTAGTGCTTCACATAATTTGGATCTAATTTCCATACCGAAGCGATCGTATGTGACATAGATTAAGCTTATGCAGACGAGCATGTCAATATTTATATTTTTACATATAACATAAAAACTACAATATAAAATACTTAAATATGTACTTATTTAATTTCAATCCGATATTTACATTCCTTTAAAATTTGCCTTAACATACTGACTGTACTTGGTGCACGCGAGACACTGCTATAGGTATATGTACCGTTGCCAAACGGGAACGTAGACAAACGGGAATAAGCCTATACAACGTGTACAGGATAGTTAAATTTTAATTACAGATGCCTATTACTTTAGAATCGTTAACAATATTTTTTTTTAATTTAACTTCTCTCACAATCGTATGACTGTGTTACGATTGAAACTAAACCTTATGCAGTAGCTCTATCTTTGTTTATTTAATAGCTAGCACACAACAATAAAAATAATTAATCGAGTGCACCCGTCAGTGATGTATTTCGATTTAACTTTGTCTTCACTGAAGACATTTGACCAACGTGACAATTATCTAATATTTTGACATCTATGAAAAACCAAACACACTAACTTAAAAAAACTATTTTTTTTTACTAATGTGGCCGAAGTTTTTAACGTATACAGCCTAAAAGAAAAACGACATCTAAATACAAATATATCCGAAGGTACCAAAATAGCTTTTAATATCAAACATGTTCCAACGATACAAGCTCCTACTAATCCTATTTGAATATTTTATCTGTACAAAGGGCAAGCGGATAGTAGGAGCTATAAACATAGGCATGTTATGGTCGTAGGGCTCCAGGCGAAGTCCCTTAACGCCACACGAGACCTTGGACGTAGATCTAACTGGTTTACTACCGAAAATGTGCTAGAATGTAACTGGATGATTTTTGGTTGAGATATAAATGTGTTGCCTAAGAAAAAAGAGATAGATACATTTAAATCCTGAATACCTATTTTTTGGGAATAATGTCTACATATTTTTAAAGTAAAATCCTAGAATGTGAATTGGGGACTGCCTTCATACGTGCGCAACAGAATATTTCGCTTCGTCAAACAACTTGCCTATCTGTTACCAATTACATAATCTATGATAAATCATTACCGTTTCAGTATTTAACTAAATTTGCATATTTTTTTGGCCACGGAACCCCTTGTTATTTTAGGGTTTGTTGACGTTTTGACAGATAACACTCAAGTGATCCGATATTGGTCTTCTTGACCGTCTGTGGGCCGTTGTTGATTTTAAGGCCTGACCTAGCTAGTTGACATTAGATCTTGAGTAAAGATACTGTTGATCAAGACGCTGTATACTTTAGTTTTAGTCTGAATTTCACATTAAACCGTTTGCTCGCGGATGGGAAGCGCATCCTATGACTAAATGAAAAAAAAATCGGGACTGCGAGTGCATCTGAGTGATATTTGATTCATCATCAGCCTATAATATCCCACAACTGAGCACAGGCCTCCTTTCACAAACGAGGGTGAAAGGGAATGGGCAATACTAGGCTTGTGGTCAACTCTCTGTTGGAATTTTTCAAGCCGCCTATGAGGCCTCCAACTAGCTTAACGACTATCACAATTAAGTGGTAACCGGGACCAACAGCTTTACGTGCCTTCCGAAACACGGAAACGCCCGATTTGAAATACCATTAGGCGGTCAGCAATCCAGGTACCGACCACGACGGTGGTAGCTTAACTTTGCCGATCGATTAAGAACGGCTAAACATGCTACACCACGAGCGCTTCAATATTTGATTATCACTTCAATTAAGACCGATTGTTTGTTTTCCTATAAAGGATTTTGTTTTTAGTTTTACATGTATTTGATCACATTGAGACAAGTGATGATGTTGCCGGAGGTGGTACGACAAAGTCTATAAGAGAACAGGATCTCAAGTGCAGGAACGCACCAGCACGGCAGATGCTTGGCGACAGATTTTCAACTTGAGGGGGTAGCCGACCAGGCAAGATAGTGCCCTACCACTAATGGATAATGACCAAAGTTACACGCGATTCAACCATCAATCTTATTTCAATCAAAGAATAAAAGTAAATCAACACAAGCGAACACTATTTTAATTACCTACCTATAGTTAGGTAAACCCAAGAAGTATAAAGCGTATCATATGTTTGGCGCGTGCGGAGATACCGCACTCGCCAAACATATGATATTTTGCGCATATGTTAATTTTCGTTAATTCTATTGATAACAAACGGAGATTATAGATTGGTGACAAAAAACAATGAAATTCCAAAAAAGAATATAGGAGAAACGTACTCAAATCTTTATTAATTTCAAAATCCAGTAAATATTTTTAAAATTAGTTTTAAAATCCTATTACCTCTTTCTTTTTCAAAATTGAACCCATAATCTCAGCATCGAAGACCATTCCTCTTTTACGTTTGCTGTTATTTCTAATACAAATAATAATCAAAACCGATTACAAAACTCAAACAAATTACAAATGACCACCAGTCTCCTTTGCGTCTGCCAATCAAATCAGTTCCCCCATAGCAATTGGTGAGTTGTGTTTGAAACAAAATCGTGTCGACGCGCACTCCACGGGCTTTATACTTCTTGGGTAAACCAATGACAGTCGCCTCGCGGGACAAACCGCGATGATTGAAAAAAGTAAAATTTTACAGTTTACTAGGTATATCGTACCATTTTTTATTCCAATCAACAAAGTCCATTTCATTAGCTATTTATCTTCAACACAACTCACGTATACATAAAAGTCGTAGAACTAATATAAATTATTAGACCCGATTAGAAATTTCAGACCAATAGCATCTAGTTACTGAGATATACCGATGGATGTAACAGATGGACAGACAGTCGGAAGGAATCGCACCATAAGAGTTTTTTACCTTTTTGGTACTGAGACATCAAAAGGGTCACTGAAACTTTACGGAAGTTCATGCATTCTGAATATTTTAGTATACTTTTATTTTATTTTATTCGGAAAACCAACAGCTGATAACATAGGTATAGATTCAGTGTACATGATGTGTGAGCCATTTAAAGGTATTCACCAATAGAAATAGAAAACTTAAAGAAGAAAAAAAATATGTAAAGTCAAGGTAAGGATGACAGTTAAGTTTAACACAGTAAATAGAATCGTTACGCTATTTTACACTACTATGTTAAAAGTAAACAAAATTAAATATAAGTAAAAAGAATTATATATAAGTAAAAGGATAATGATTGGTTAGTTTACATGACATCATTCTAGTTGTAGCGCTCATGGTGTAGCATGATTAGCCGTTCTTAATCGATCGGCAAAGTTATGCTAACAACGTCGTGGTCGGTACCTGGATGGGTGACCGCCTAGTGGTATTTCAAATCGAGTCATTCCGTGCTTCGGAAGGCACGTAAAGCCGTTGGTCCCGGTTATCACTTAATTGTGATAGTCGTTAAGCTAGTTGGATGCCTCCTAGGCGGCTTGAAAAAGTCCAACAGTAGGTTAACCACTAGCCTACCTCCACCGATCCGCAGTGGGCACGCGTGGTGGAGTATTGCCCATTCCCTTTCACCCTCATTTGTAAAAGGAGGCCTGTGCTCAGCAGTGGGACATTATAGGCTGATGATGAATTCTAGTTGTCAGAGAAAAATCGTCCACTCAGCCGACACGCCTCAGCGATGCGATCAATCTCAAACTAAGGTTATTCAAATCAACTCAAGCGCTTGATCGATTGAGAAAAGCCATAATACCTATAGGTTGTCTCTGAAACGCAGATGAAACCAGGGCAGGAGGTAGTACCTAATAAAAGTGACTGATTCAATAATGGGGCGCGGGTTCGATCCTTTTCTAAACCCTACAATAGCTGGGTGATTAAACCGAGTTATTTCATTAGCACTCGATCTTCGGAATTCTGTCAGGATCGCGGTGTTGGCACGTTAAAATATTTAGGGTTGCTTACACCTACTATTGAAGGGTTAAACGAATTCTCTAGGAGATAGATGTTCGAACCTATATCAGCTCTGTGGAAATTGGATCAGAAAATAAATAGACTGTGTGAATAATAAAATCGTTTAAAAAGCAAATTAAATTCGGCGTAGTTAGGTGCCTACGTCGTGACCAGCTTTGGTCATTGTCCTTTAGTTTTCAAAAAACCCATTATTAAAAAATCAATAAGAATTCTCAGTATTCCAACATTGTTATATTTGTCATTGATATTTATTTATTTCGTGTTTACAATTTATTTTATATCATTATTTGATAAATGTCTTCTAGAAACAAGTATCGAACATGTCCAATTACTCGCTTTCTGATATAAATAAAATACAAGAACATTCCAATCACATTAAAAAGTAAAAACTGTTACTGTACGTACGTACGTACGTACCATAGAGATAGTATATTAATAGAATAATGAGTACGAGTATGTGTAACGCTGTCTTGAAACGAATTGCGCGATCATAGTTTGAATTTTTGAACGACTAAACACATTATCATCATTATCATATCAGCCTATGGATGTCCACTGCTGAACATAGGCCTCCCCCATTAACTTCCACTTCGAACGGTTTTGGGCCGCTTGCATCCAGCGGCGCCCAGCGACCCTACCAGGTCGTCATTCCACCTGGTGGCACGTCATCCCGCTCGGCGCTTTCCAGTACGTGGTCGCTACTCGAGAACCTTTCATTCCCAGCGGTTATCGGTTCTTCGAGCGATATGGCCTGCTCATTGCCACTTCAGCTTACTAACTCTAGAACTATGTCCGTCGTTGTCGATCTCCTACGAATGAGCTTATTTAAGCGGCCAGCAGTAAAAGACCACGTCTATGTAAACACAAATATACTTTATGCCAATTACTCGTTTCTTATCGATACTTTTACCGAGAAAAAATTACAAGGATTCCATATCTTATTTTTTTTCTGACAGTAAATCTTTCAGATAGATGTCTATGATATATCTGTGAATGCATCTATATACAAACTGCTCACGCTTTTCACAAGGTAATGTTGCTAACGCTGATAGCATTGGATGTTGTCGTTAGCGCTCTATGGATATTCTTACTCAATGGTTCATACGTTTTGCTCAAACGTAGGTAACTAACTATATTAGTTCAGTCTAAACATACAAAGCTGTAGTTACAGGTAACGTTTATACAGTTTCAAGTAAAAGCGCAAACTTAATTCAAATGGGGTTTACCGATAGTGCCTTTTCAGACGCGAGGCTGAAATCGCAGCGATTTTCGTTATTGGTTGAACGCAGTTTATTGCTCGTTATTTGATTTGAATATCGGCTTTGAAGCCTTTTGAATGTGTTTTGCGATTCGTATATTTATTGATGCAATTGATTTGATAACAATTTTTGGTTTGATATAATTTATGGTGGTGAAATAGAGGTAATTAATGCAATAGGGATACGGCCTGGGTAACAAAATTATATGTAACAAAACGTATTTTTTGCTCTATGTATATACAGTATCGCAACTTCTACAATTTTAAGTCCAGATAATACATCTAAGGGCTCATCCCTTCCCCCACAACTGACAGCAATTATATATTTTTTGGCACAGGCTTCCGGCACTTCTGATTTTATAGCAAAGGTGCCAGTCTTCGTAGAAAGATAAATAAAGCATATCATAGTAGCTAAAATACCTGACTGTTTCATAGGGTTTGAATGATTAGAAAAGAAAACGATTAGAAATTTTGAGTGTGATTTTCTATATCAGTTTTTTGATACAGTTTTGTTTTACTTGTGAAAAATAAATGGTGGTGAGCAGTCGCTGTTTCATTTTTGTAGCTCGTCCTCAACAATCATCTCATTCATAGGTTTTCTGCTTTCTGGACTAAATCGTCTCACCGTCAAGCTGGTGGTCCTCCATAAATTTCCCTTCTTACTAATCCATCCACTTACTATCTTGATATGAATATGATGATAGTCTAGTACCTAATTATTGCAATCGCGGCGTTTTATATCGCCCCGTGTGAAAGGATTTTAATATTTGAAGGGAAAGCAGTTTATAAGAATTTGCTTGCCGCAAAAGATAAGCTCAATGTAAATAATTCCTCAAAGAACTTCAATTAAGACGTCTTTCGAGAATATCTTGAATACCTTGTGAACTGATTGGTGGGAAATATTGAATCTGTGATTTGAGCAGTAGGAAAACTAAGGCGCCAGCTCCTGTTGTGGCTGGCGACAAAAAGATTGTTTGTAAAAAAAAGTGAAATGGACTTTTTCTGGAAATAAATTTACGCTTGTACCTTTAGGTTTACTCCAGATCTAATAAATTGGGAACTGTACGTACATAAAGCACACGGAACCCCTTTACTAGCATACGTACCTATAAAATGTCGATAAAAATGCAAGTACTAATAAATCGATTATTATATTCAGATATAATCTACAACAACCTTAATCGATGATTACATCAAACGTTTAAAAAAGAAAAAATAATCAAGTTCTCGCTAAATTCTTAATCGTTTCTCTCAAGATTCGGGTAAACTCGAGATATCGTCCGGACCAGATTCGCAATTATAAAAAATGGGCCCAAAATTGCCCCCGATAAAGTGGGGTGGGCCCCAGCTAGATTGTTAGGACTTGAGGGACGATGTTTACGTACATAGTACGTTTAAAATTAAACTAAGATAAAAACTAGCGTTATTTTTATTTCAAGTGTAGCGAAGTTCAGTTTTAATGGTAATTTAATCATTAATTTTAATGACCGCTAAATGTTTATTATTTTTTTATGCAATTATAAAAGTAAATCACGTTTCTATATAATAAATTAGTATTCGTCTCGCGGTTTTGCTTCGCAGGATAAAGTCAAGGACACGTGCGCTCCGCTTGGCTACGTCAATCGCAATGTACACTTTTCACAAACAAGTGACGTCACGAGCCCCCACTCCCGAACTTTGACGCGCTTTATCTTTGTCAATTTTTATTTATTTGGTAAATAAAAAAATACGTGTCCAATATTTTTTGATAATCTAACTGATAGAGTAATTAGAATTATGATTTTTGACCTTAGCCGCATCCCTATTGGATTGCTCGGTACTAGTGTAAAGGGAGGGGCCTATAAATGCCGTTATCTAAGTAGGATGAAGCCATATAGAGAACATTGGTAGTTTTACTTATATACAAAAATACTTAATAGAGTTAAAACATATTTAATGAAATCTATCTAAGCTAGTTGGATGCCTCATAGGCGGCTTGAAAAATTCCAACAGTAGGTTGACCACTAGCCTACCTCCACCGAACCGCAGTGGGCACGCGTGGTGGAGTATTGCCCATTCCCTTTCACCCTCATTTGTGAAAGGAGGCCTGTGCTCAGCAGTGGGACATTATAGGCTGATGAAGATGAATTAAATCTAGTAAAAGCCGACGTAGTTGTATATCAAAACTCGTAACCTTTTTTCTCATTTCTATACATTTTACTCATTAAAATTATCTGTTCTCGTTCAAAAAAATCAATCAAATAACAGGTGGAGATTTCGAGATGGCATATTTTCGAAACCTATGTTGGGTTAGTCATGCTGAACAACTTTTACGATGGTACCAACACTGAATTCTCAAAAAATAATTTTTACTTTTCATACATTATGATCGAGCAAGGTTGACCTTTACTATGAAGAGTTACAATTTTTTTTTTGAGAATTCACTATTAGCCCCATAGTAAAAGTTGTTCAGCATGACTAACCTAGGGTTTCGTTCCCGGGACCCGGGAATCGGGAATTCCCGGGAAATACGTCGTTCCCGAAGTCGGGATTTTTGTTGCGGTTTCCCGGGAATTCCCGGGAATTTCTTTATTAGATAGAATGCTTTAAAACACCGGCAAATCTTGATCATAATTAACGAAAATCCTACAATTAATAATAATTACACGAAAATTTTGCATAAAATCATTAAACAAATGTCTACACTCTACATCGACCGAAATCGAACGTACATTTTCTGTATCGGAAAATTTCGCGACCAAAATTAGTTTTTTTTCTGAACTACAGATAAAAGCAGAAAGGTATGATGGACAGATTTTTGAAGAAAATAAAAGTGACATTAAAATTTATTTTAAAAATATAGTTTCATATAAATTAAAGTATCTTCGGAGATAAAGAGAATCGTACAATTTTTTTTAAATAAAAATAAGTTTTGTTATTTTTACCTGTAAAACACGTAACCTACAGGTGATATTTTAGGGTCCCGTGCCAGCGGGACACTATTAATAAGCCTGCACTGTCCATCCGTCTATCTGTTAGTGGGCTGTATTGTATCTCATGAACCGTAAAAGATAGGCATTTGAATTTTCACAAAATGTGTATTTTTATAACCGCTATAAAAATTTAAATATTTGGGGCCGCCAAGAAATGTCTTTACGGAACCCTTCGTGTGCAAGTTCGACTCGCACTGAGTTGGTGTGGGTTGGTTCTGAACTGCAGGTTTTATGGGAAATAGCTTCATTTAGGAGAAAATAAAAGTGACATTCAAATTTATTTATAAAATTTTATATTCGGAGATAATGCGGTACCAACAGCATTTTTTTTGTTGAAAATTTCAATATATCGTCTTTTGTGTGTTTTTGATAAAAAAAAAATAAGTTACTATTTTTACCTATCAAAAGGGTAGTAAAACACGTAATCATTATATTAATGCGCTTTCATTATACTAATTTATACTTTCGCTCCTTTTTTAGCCTATTGGGCTACACTTAGGAGTGTGAGTTTTAAAATATCATATCATATCAATCTACATAATCTTTTAGGGTCGACAACGCGCGAGTGATACCCCAGGCGTTGCAAGCGTTTATAGGCAACCGTAACTGCTTAACATCAGGCGGGCCGTATGATTATTTGCCATAAAAAAAAACAAACATATAAGACAAATAAATAACCAATTAAATTAAATTACGTGTTTTAATTGACTTTTGATAGATAAAAATAAAACAAACAACTTTTCCCGGGAAACGGGAATTCCCGGGAAATCATTTTTTTCATTCCCGGGTCCCGGGAACGGAAAAAGGTCGGGAAAAACGAAACCCTAGACTAACCCAACATAGGTTACGAAAATATGCCATCTCGAAGTCTCCACCCAGTATACTTAATGTAAACGCACATTTCTGTCGTCCCGAAATCCTCCCGAAGCGTCCTGAAGCAAAAGTTTAAATGAATATTACGTATTTTCGTGTAAGTTGTAAATTGTGTTTTTATGTATAAAGATGACTTTTTAAGTTAATGTCTAACTTTAATAGCTTATTTTTTAACTGCCATCTCGGTTACAGACATATCAAGTTTGTCTTTGTATTTTGAAAGTGAAATTACTTAATCTTATCCAGCGAGGTTTACAGACATTTTATATTTAAAGTTAAAAGAAAAAATGCAGGTTTTTGTCCAAAAATTTAGGTTGATACGTAAATTATAATAATTAAGTGTATTCAGTGCTGTTACTCAGCTTCGCAACGTAATAATGTAATGTAATTTTTCACAACCTTCACAACTGAAACTGATTTCAGAACTAGAAACTTATGCGAGTATATTAATGTTATTAAAAACAAGCTTTTTAGCTAAACATGCATGCATTGTCATCCAAACTTAACGTGTATGCAAAATTGCAGCTTATTCGGTTACGGATAACTTTTTGAAAATTCAGTTTGGACACATAGGTACTTAGAATGCAAGTTAAATAAAAACTTGTAATAAAAAACGTAATTCGACGCCATTAATTCAATCAAAGCCTTTATGTTAAAAGAAGAGCTTATAATATTGCCTAGACTACATTTTCAGCAATTACTTCCCTAAAATTCATTATCAAAGAACCGCAATGACGTTAATTTTGTTTGAAATCTATTCCGCCAATTAACCACCACTGACAATGCACTCGGATTGGCTGCCAAGGAAGGACACACTAAACACTTATGCAGTGATTAGTTGGTACTGTCATAAGCTCACGAGCTGTACACATGTGCTCTGAAGCCTATCATAATTTAAAGACTATGTAAGTGTGTGATATTATGACAATATACCTATCGGGGCCCATGAGGAGTTTCTTGCGCCGCTTCTTCTCCTCATACGGGACTTTTCCGAAGCAAATTTTCCTAGATGGTTTTGCCTAAACATTTATAAAAAATGCAGTTGCATTAAACCAAACTCGAATCGTTTAATGCAAACAGAACAACAAGTAAACAAAACAGTAAATAGTAGAATAACTTTAAGTAGACGTGAAATTACCTGCTGTTATCCTTTAAGCTCAGGTTTTATTGCTTAAGCGGTCACAGTTCTGTGGAATTTAAACTTAAGTTGGACAAGGAATTTTGGGGACTTAAAAACTTCGTTCGTTATTCGTAATGCAATGGGAATTAAACATAGCATTGGGTGAAGAAACAAGGGTTTTCAAGAAGGGTTTGAAGAGATTGCAGGGTTCGCTTACCATCAGCAGTATCAGTTGTTAGGGATTTTTTGCTTAGCTTCTAGCTTAAGTTATTTGTTTTTTTTGTTTGGTTTTAACTGCAATGACTGATTGAAGTATCTCCGTCTTTGTTTATTCAATAGCTATAGAAAGGGACAGGTCTAGTTGAGTGCGTCCTTGTTAAAAGTCAGTTTTGAATCAAATTCGGTAACAAGCTCGTTAATATAATAGTCGACCAACTTAATCATCAGACACTAGAACCGGAGTACTTGTCAAGACTCAAACGAGACCAAAGTCGAAGGGGTTGCGTCGTTTAGTACAAAGTTCCCATGGCCACCGTCCGGATCCATCAGATCAGCACCATGTCTTAATAATATTACATTGTTATCCGATTTATTATGAATGCAAAATTTCAGCCCAATCGGGAACTATAAAAGGGGTCAAAAACTTGCTTATAGATATACAGACACCGCGACACGTAAAACTAAATAATAGTAAAAGAAATCTTGTAATAAAGATTGATTTTTATAAAACTAACTCATATTTCTAAGTTCAGTATAACATATAAAAATACTCATGTGAAATCTCGTTACCCCACTATAACCATACCCATAAATGTTTCCCATGCTCCCAAATGTGACATAACTATGTATTTTTTGTTTCCTCATGTCCCTTCGGGCTGTTTCGGTGACGCACGGTGTTTTTATGAAATCTCCCATTTTGTTTCAGGTAAGCCCCGTGAGCTATTCACGCAACTACCAAATGGAATTTTTGACGAGATATGAGGTGAGGTTATGGAGGAAAAACTATATACAATATACGCCGAAATGTTTGAGATGGAAAACTACGCTGATCGGAGGACTCCATGTATGTTTTTATTTTATTGAATTACTAGCTGGCGACTTCTCTCGTGTGGTTTTCGCTTACCCTAAGCTACCCTACAAAGTATCCTATGTCCGTCTCCTGGTTCTAAGCCAAAATCGTTCACCCAAATCGGTTCATCCGTTCTTGAGTTATAAATAGTGTAACTAACATGACTTTCATTTATTTAAATTAGTATTTTAAATGAAAAAAAAATATGTGTTATACCTACATGTTTGCGAATGTGTCGCAATTAAAAAAGAGTATCTAATTTTTAAACTTTTTTTTTAATTCAATTTAAACCAGTAAATTAAAATTATATTATTTTGGGAAGCAATATAAGTAACATAAGCGATCAAATCAAAGCTACATATTTCATAACACGCCAGTAAATTTCTATCACACATCGTGTAGTATTTTCATGTAGTTTTAATAAAAACTGGCTTAGCGGTTTTAATATCACAGGCTGAATGAAATATAGATACATAAACGAGTAGTTGGCTCTCAGTTTTAAAATTGGCTCTAGTGTTTTTACAGCCTCTTACATTTGGATGAATTAGTTATCGGAATAAAATTTCCGAGAATTGTCTTTATTTACATGATATTTATGCCGTGTGGCTCCCGGCATAGAATAGGGCCAACCCTTCCAATCCTAAGGGTGTCGTAAAAGGCGACTAATGGAATACACCAGTGGACGGGCAGCAGCGTCCATCTGTGATACGTATCATTACTGCGATCACCAACCCGCCTGCCAAGCGTGGTGATTACGGCAATACCCCCCCCAAATGAAAATTACACAAACACAGCAACGGCCCCCAGTCCCCGGCGGCCCCGCTATCCCGGGCTACGGTAGCGGTCACGGTAACGGCGGGGCAGGGGGTGCTAAGAGTCTCCGGCAGAGATCCGGCTACCAACACCGACGACTGGACCTGGTAACATATAATGCACGGACTCTGAGGACCGACGAGAAGCTCATTGAGCTGGAGGAAGAAGTGGACAGGTTGCGCTGGGATATTATGGGATTATCAGAAGTCCGAAGAGAGGGGGAGGACACGATAATCCTTAAATCCGGTAACCTGTTCTACTACCGGGAGGGTGATCACCTGTCACAGGGTGGTGTCGGGTTTATTGTCCGCAGGCCCCTCATCAAGAATATAGTGAGGATAGAGAGTGTCTCACCGAGAGTCGCATACCTGATACTCAGAATTACCAAACGGTATTCGCTGAAGGTCATTCAGGTATACGCTCCGACCTCATCACACCCAGATGACGAGATAGAGACATTGTATGAGGATATCTCACGAGCCATACATGCCTCTAAAACTCACTATATGGTATTGATGGGGGACTTTAACGCGAAGCTAGGCATTAGGAATGACGAGGAGCTGAGAGTGGGGCAGTTTGGAATTGGGCAGAGGAACCCTAGGGGACAACGGTTGGCCGACTTCATGGAGTTGGAGGGACTCTTTATGATGAACTCCTTCTTCAAAAAGCGGCCGCACAGGAAATGGACCTGGACTAGCCCCGATGGATCCACCAAAAACGAGATAGACTTTATCTTGACGACAAAGCGGCAAATCTTCAGTGATGTTTCTGTGATCAACAGGGTTAAGACCGGCAGCGATCACCGTTTAGTAAGAGGCACACTGAACCTGAAGATCCAGGTGGAAAGATGTCGTCTGGTAAAGTCTACGCTCCGACCCCAATCTGCATATATCCAAGACCCTGAAAGCTTTCAGCTCGAACTTCACAATCGCTTCCAATGCCTGGATGATTGCGTGACGGTGGACAATACGAACAACAGGCTCGTGGAAACTGTCCATGCGGTAGGATCGAAGTTCTTTAAAACCCACCGCACGAATAGAACCCAAAAACTCTCGGATAAGACTCTCAAACTCATGAAGCGACGACGTGAAATGAAGTTGCAGTCTTCAGCTGATACAGCCGAATATCGGCAGCTAAATAGGCAGATCTCAAAGGCAATGCGACACGATGTACGCCTCTTTAACACGTCATGTATTGAAGAGGCAATAAAACAGAACAAAGGTTCTAAAGTGTTCGCAAGAGATTTGTCTATTGGTCAAAGCCAACTGACCAAGCTGAAGACCGACACCGGCAACATCATAACGTCAAAGCCAGAGATCTTGAGAGAGATCGAGAAGTTCTATGGACAGCTGTACACCTCGTCACAGAAACCAGATACATTACCGGTCAGTGACGCAAGAGCAAAGTTGACCCGACATTACACCGAAGATATCCCGGACGTCAGCCTGTACGAGATTAGAATGGCTCTGAAACAGCTTAAAAACAACAAGGCGGCGGGTGAAGATGGAATTACAACAGAGCTTCTGAAAGCGGGTGGTAAACCGGTACTTGTAGTCCTTCAGAAGCTATTTAATTCCGTCATACACGAAGGTACAACGCCAGAAGTGTGGAGTGGAAGCGTGGTGGTGCTCTTCTTCAAGAAAGGCGATAAGACCCTATTGAAGAATTACCGCCCGATCTCCCTCCTAAGCCACGTTTATAAGCTGTTTTCGAGGGTCATTACGAATCGTCTCGCACGTAGGTTTGACGACTTCCAGCCTCCCGAACAAGCCGGTTTCCGTAAAGGCTTTAGTACCATAGACCACATACATACACTCCGTCAGATTATACAGAAGACTGAGGAGTATAATCGGCCATTATGCCTGGCGTATGTGGACTATGAGAAAGCCTTCGATTCAGTCGAAACATGGGCGGTGTTACAGAGTCTACAGCGATGCCAAATTGACTATCGCTATATCGAAGTGTTGAAATGTTTGTACAGTAAAGCCACCATGTCAATCCGAGTCCAGGACGAGAGTACGGTACCAATCCAGTTGCAGAAGGGTGTAAGACAGGGTGACGTAATTTCCCCGAAACTCTTCACCACTGTAATGGAGGATGTATTCAAGCTCTTGGACTGGAAAGGATATGGCATTAACATCAATGGCGAACACATCACTCACCTTCGATTTGCCGACGATATAGTCATAATGGCGGAATCGCTGGAAGCTTTGAACATCATGCTCAATGACCTCAACAGAGTTTCCCAACAGGTAGGCCTCAAAATGAATATGGACAAGACAAAAATTATGTCTAATGTTCATATTCCGCCAATGCCGGTGATTGTTGGGAGCACTGTTCTCGAAGTTGTAGACGAGTATGTCTACCTAGGACAAATTGTCCAACTAGGTAGGTCCAACTTCGACAAAGAGGTCAATCGAAGAATCCGACTCGGCTGGGCAGCGTTCGGGAAGCTACGGCATATCTTCACGTCCCGAATACCTCAGAGTCTGAAGACAAAGGTCTTCAATCAGTGCGTGTTACCAGTGATGACATACGGGACAGAGACGTGGTCTTTTACTGCTGGCCGCATAAATAAGCTTAGAGTCACTCAGCGAGCTATGGAACGAGCTATGCTCGGAATTTCTCTACGTGACAGGGTCCGTAATGAGGACATTCGTAGGAGAACGAAAACGACGGACATAGCTCGTAGAGTTAGTAAGCTGAAGTGGCAATGGGCAGGCCACATCGCTCGAAGAGCCGATAACCGATGGGGAAGAAAGGTTCTCGAGTGGCGACCACGTATTGGAAAGCGCCGAGCGGGACGACCTCCCACCAGGTGGAGCGACGACCTGGTCAGAGTCGCTGGGCGCCGCTGGATGCAAGCGGCCCAGAACCGTTCGAAGTGGAAATCAATGGGGGAGGCCTATGTTCAGCAGTGGACATCCATGGGCTGATATGATGATGATGACATGATATTTTTATTTAAATGAAATAAAATAATAAATCCATTTCTCGAAATCCTAGTCAAAGACTTCAGTAGTGACTTATTTCCACAGATACTTAAGTCTAAACCGAAGATAAACTAGCTAGACAATACAGTAAAAATAAACTAATAGCATGAATATAATTTTGGATTTTTATTTTAAATTACAATCTATAATGTATGTATAAACTAAAACTACCTACATACAAGACAGAGTTCATCATCAATTTACTTGCATTCATTTGGTAACCACAGTTTATGACGGATAATGTTCACACAACGACCAAAGAAAGCAAAACCACATATTTAGAACTTTCTACAAAACCTTGTGGTTACGATTACGATACATTCGACGTTTCAAAACGACAGCACTTGAAGCAAGTGAACTGCTATGTAATCTAAGACACAGTTCTATAATCTATACATTTTTAAGAAATGAAAATCCCAGGCCAAACTATATCTTCAATCCACTTGATATATCTAGAAACTCTGGTATAAACTCCTGGTGCCATCTTCCTCCCGCAGTCTCGTCCAAATGATGTTACACCCACAACTTTATGTAGTGGAAATGTTTTCATACAGTCCACTCTCTCCTCCATATACTGTAATGGCCCTCCTGAGTCACCCTGGCAGGTGTCCCTACCGCCGTGCTCGTAGTCTCCAGCACAAAGCTGATCATTAATAATACCTCTCTCTAAAATATTCCTCTTTATCAAATACCTCATAGATTTATTACAGACCGAAGAATTAACTGTATCTACATCAACTTTCATCAAAGTCTGACTCCCTCGTATAGAACCAGATCTTGTAACACCAAATCCAATTGCTGTTAACCTATGATCACCAATATCGTCTTCGAGCTTCAAACATGCAATTCTTATATCTCGACTCAAAATAAAAGGTATATTAGCCTTCATTAAAGCTATGTCATTATATTTTGATGGTGGCTTATAATCTGGATGTGATACAATTGCAGATATGTCTCTTTCTTGTGCCATATCTTCTACTTCATCAAATTCGAAGGTTGCTGTACCTATTCTCATGATGCTTGCTGGTCCTTCCATTGGGTCTTCAGTGCAATGAGCAGCAGTTAAGACCCACGTATCACTGATTAATGTCCCACCGCACTTCCACACTGAATGATCTTTAATGTTTCTTCTAAATCCTATGAGAGTCATATGAGGGTATAATAGAAAATCAATTGGAACCCTGACTCTTGATGTTGGGTATAACACATTATGACATTCTAGCATAGATTGTCCGTAAAGTTTGCAAGCTTTGAATGCTTTTTCTCCAACTGCGTCAACACATATAATAGCACTAATCACTGTTATAATTGTAGTTATTTCACCAATCATTTCTTTAGTAATTTTAAAACAATGTTTATTTTCCTATAACTTCGCTGATAAACGACTGCATTGCATTTGTGCATTCTTTATCAATAATTGGTCATGGTAACTTTATGGTATATGAAACATTGGCAGTAAATTTAATCTGAGCGTACATAATCGATTCCTAATTGCATTATTTATGCATTAAACGCCCTTCTTTACTCTGTTACATTCGTTTCAATTCATCATTTTTTCATTCTTTTCCATCTATTTTTGTTATTGAATAATCTATTAAATAATGTGTTATCTTTGAATTGTTAGTTCTTTATTCTTCATTTTTTATATTTAATAGATCTTTTGTTACATATTTAAGTTTTATCAAGACAGTTTGGAATTTTATACACGCAGTTCTTCTGTTATCAATCAATTTGACCCTTTATACAAGCTCTTATTTAGTTTCACTTGTCCCGTTGTCTGTAATGGAATTTTGCAAGTTAAATTTGACCCACTTTCCGGTTTTCGATTAAGCTGAAATTTTGCACGAATATACAAATCGCGTGTCTATGCAATATTATGATGACGTGGAGCTGATCTGATGATGGAGCTGGAAGGTGGCCATAGGAACTCTGTAATAAAACCAGATAACCCCATCGAGTTTGGGCTCGTTTGATTCGTCTTGATGACTACTTTATCGCAAGTACAGTCAACAAAAAGTACAGTCACTCAAAAAAAAGCTTGTATTAAAATTTCATTTTTTACAAATAACATGTCATTAGTATATGTATATCAGCTGACGATAGTTAAGAACTATCGTCAGCTCAAAGTACCAATGTCAAGTCAATCGACTTCGGGAAAGTAAAACAGGGACTATCATGGTGAATCAAAACCTCTCGAAGCTAAGTATCTTATTATAATGAATAGTCCTCAAGTTCTGCGTTTCGTATTACTGAAGTAGATTCCATTAAAGAAATAGATTCTTATAAAACTTGAACCAATTCTGTTTGTGCGACTATTTGACCTGGTTTATTCCGTTTTTTGTTCCCGGCTATCTGAAACGGATAAGAATGTATTTTCTCCGGAATTCTGCTTTTAAGTTGCTTTTTGGAATTAAGTTGTTTGGATTAAGCTGCATTTGCATGTACGCTACTTTAAGCCGTTTGAAATAATTGGGTTATCTTCTCAGTTTATAACTATTATTGTATTGTAACTAAATCTAATTATGCAATTAAATTCGCAAAAGAGTATTCATAAATTAGTTTTTTCGTAAAATTAACGAGAAGACACTTACGTGCAGTATTACCCAACTGATATGACGCGTCGTGAATCTTCGTTCGCTCAGAAAAGAAAGTATGGCCCCGAAGATTAAGGAAAGAATGCTTAAAACTTACAATCAACCTTAGATCACTTCTATAAAGTTCATAATACACAATCTTACACAATACACTGCAGCTATTAGTTCCGTCTCACTCGCAAGTCACGCCCCTCCGCACGGCGCGCGCTAACATGGCGGCAGCTGCCGACTAATAGCGTTTCCCGCGCTTTGTGTAAATGCATTTTTAATATTACTAAGGATAGTAGGAATCCATTTTTTTTATTTAAGTTAATAAAGATATTTTACTTAACAGTTTATGTAATTAAAATAAAAAGATAATGGTGCCGATTCTGTTGTAAATCGCACTAAACTAATTTTAGTCACATCTCATCTCTTTCTTACAAACATTATTGAAAAAGGATAGAACATATTTTAAGTCGTAAAATTAATATTTGCCGTCTTATTTTGCGTGTATTTAGGCGTAACCACGATAGATGGCGACTAAATTTATATTGAAAACAAGCATTGGACTAATTTGACAGGACTAAATTTCTTACATCCTTTTCTTATGTTCTTTGTTAGAAAGAGACATAGTGAGATTAAAATTAGTTTAGTTGTGAATAACATAATCAGGGCCAATGTATTTAAAAAATATTAAGAGATACTAAAATATATTTAAATTTGGAATATGTGTTTATGGAATCATAGGACATTCACCTGGTTATCATTTACAGATAAGTTTAGCAGCTGTGCCCACAAATATTGATTAGATACGACAAACGACAAAATCAATATTGTCATTTGACAAATATTATGACCGTTGCATGACTCGCAGTTCCTGGAATTATATTTATTTTCATATTTAGAACGCGCATCTCTTCCAATGGAATTTTATATTAAAAGTAAAGTATTCGCTGCTAAAATTGACTGTTTTTACTTGCTATACTTGCCCCATGACGCTGAGATGTATCTATATTACCCAGAAAAGGCCTATTCTCAAATGTAGATGATTTCTTATTTAATCATCATCACCATAATGTTCCACTGCTGAGCACGGACCTCCTTTCATTTACCTTCCGAAGCATGAAAAACCGATCACCCATCTGGATACCGTCAACACCGGTGATTGCTTAACTTTGTCGATCCATTAACGGCTATTAAGCTACGCCACGAGCGCTTCGATCATTTAGTCACAATAAATAAACACCTGAAACAATCTCATCTCGATCTATGTAAACTAACTTTCCATACGTTTTCACCCGCGTTATCCCCCCTTAGGGGAGGAATTTTGATAAATCCTTCCTTAGTGTTAATTAAGAGTGGATCCTTTGTGCAAAATTTCAAGGTTTTGAGCTGTGTTTGGATAAATCACGTCACCAAAACTCAGACTTGATCGGCTTCAATTATTTCGAAAATAGACGGGTCTTTACAAATCACAACTTTAAGATAAAAAAACTTCTGAATTTAACATAAATCATGGAACACCTACATTTTTATTCTATCAATGAATTTGATATTAGTAGTCATAAAATAACAATTTGTTACATGATTGATTTATGTTCAGTATAGATAATTTATTTATTTTAATTTGAATTTAGAATTGTCTTAGCCTCGCGGGGCGTCGCGAGTCACACGTCACGGATTCCCTCGCTGAAATGTGTACCTTTGTCTGTGGTAAATAAAGTTCTATATTGTATTGCTATCTTAAAATCCCAGTATTTGTTTTTAATTTAATAAAGTAGTATCTTTTTATTTTCTAATTTGGAACAATTTAAAACTTTGAATTCAATTGTAGAAATGGAATAACAACAAAATACTTAATTGACTACGTTACGAAACACACTGTATTGTGCATGAAACGCAGAATTCCTATCTGGAACACTCTGTATATCAGCCCACATGTGTCCTGATTGCTCTCTACACTCCACAGTGGAGTTGCGGATATCTAAATAATATTTAGGATGCGGTATATAATCACACTCTAGATGAATAAGACACACAATGAATAAGAATGGTAAAAAATGAGATGGAACCTCACTCAGGGCGTTATAGGCATTTTTTTACTGTGTATAGGCCTGTGTTTGACCGCAATCTCACTAAGGTGGTAAGCACACAAAGCCTGGAAGGAACTCTCTTACAACTTCAACTGACGATTAGACCATACCGATAAGTGCTAAGCGACAGATTTTCAACCTGGGGCTCGATTCTCGTAACAAAACTTCACTGTGTTTTTTACTATTACAATGTCAAATGGACGATTGAAAAACGATCCTATAGACAAATTATTGAGGCGCATACATTTTTGAATATGTTTTATACAGAATATTTCACGAATCACAATTTAAATAGTTGATGTCGCTACGACACCGTTGAAGTTTTATTACGAGAATCGAGCCACTGAGAGTGGTAGTTAGCCAGTCGGTAAACAGGCGTACAGCCCGTGTGGTGGTAAGCGGTTAGTCCTATGAACGCTTGCAGTTGAATTCCAAATTCTAAACCGGTGGAACCTTCTGTAGCTTCGACCTTCATAAGTACCTAGCTTGATGACTTCGACATCTATTTTATAATCATCTTCTTTTAGCTTCGTCATCCACTTCTCTCTATTCTTCTCATTTTAAAATGAATAAGAAACCACATCCACAGTTCATCGTTCCTCGGCAACAGCCGTAGATTCTTACCGTTTGAATGTTTGCCCTATTGTGCAGGCCGTCGGCAAATACTAAGTCTTTGGGGCTTTGGGATTGAAACGGGAAAAAACCTAGTGCTTTTATCCAGTTTCTAGCTCAAGGGTATTTTAGCTGTGAAATTACATACAGTATTCTTGATAATACTATTATAGGGGAGCACATATTAAGAGTAGGCCTGATTTTCATTTAATAGTAAGCCTTCGCTGTCCGTCCGTCTGTCCGTCTGTCTGTCAGTGGGCTGTATCTCATAAAATAGGTAGACAGTTGAAATTTTCACAGTATGTGTATTTCTGTTGCCGCTATAACAACAAATAATAAAACTGAAATAAAATTAAAATAAAAGGGATACATACAACAAACGCCTTTCTCTACCCTTGTGGAAATTTTAGTTAAAAATGGCGCAACTTTTTAAATTTATTTATTTAAAATTAATTCACAATGTTTACAATATACATATTCTGTCAAATCGCAAAACGAATTGTCGACAGAACAGCCCTCGTTCTTTTAAGCTCTAATTAACATTTGGCATGACGTCGTTTGATTCTGAAAATTGAAAAGTTTTTTTAAATTATTCTCTGGTTTGAACTGGATTATCATGTTAATTATTATTATTATTATGTAATATCTCAATACTTTTGCTATACCTGTAAAAGGTCACAAAGTTCTCAAAGCACTGTTTGTAATAGAATAAGACCTTTATAAATACACTTAGTTGCAGAATAGATGAATATGAATATCTTTGAAGTATGATGAGTATGTCACTATTGTTACAGCCCATTGATTATCTCTATGCACAGAATGCGTCTGTGGGCTAGCAACCGCTTACCCTCAGGTGGCATATGCTTATTAGCTGCCCTAGTAGTAAAACAAGTTCTTTGTTAAAAATTTAATTTTTAATACAAGTATTTCTTTAGTGACTGTACTTGCGACAGAGTACTCATCAAGACGAATCAAATTGACCCAAATTCGGTGGGGTTCTGTGGTTTTATTACGGAGTTCCTATGGCCACCTTCCAGTTCCATCATCAGATCAGCTCCACGTCATCATAATATTGCATATTCGTGCAAAATTTCAGCTCAATCGGAAACCGGAAAGTGGGTCAAATTTAACTTGCAAAATTCCATTACAGACAACGGGACAGGTGAAACTAAATAAAAGCTTTAAAAATCACGTTAATCCCTCTGTTGCTGCGTCAAAGAAGGACAGAGTAACGCACATTCGATATTAAAATATGAATGAAAAGGGATGAAGAATAAATGAATGTTCCGGCAAACTATCTCGTTAACATATTCCGATTAAAAATCCGACCTCATTCTAAAATTGGATCAGTACATAATGAAGCAATCAGCGACGTACTCTGGATTGTTGATATAAAACTGGTGAATCTGTACTAATGAAGGTGCGCTATCTTATTTTATTACAATATAAATACACTGGCGAGCAATATAAAAATGCCACTGACTTATCATGAAATATTGTCGAAACCACGCGATATACATTTATTTATTTGTACCCCATTTATACATTTATTAGGCATACAGTTTAATAATGTCTACTTTGTTAAAACCGTTTTTAAGAATTTCTATCTCTTTTACTCGAATCTAAGATTGGAACTGTAACTATTATAATAATATATTGTAAATCAACTAAACAGGCCGTCCGCCTTTGTATATGTACTAATTTCCAGTTGCGGAAACACAATGTCATAAAAAGAATAACTGTATTTAACAAAGCTAAAATAAATAAATATTTATTCTTGTGAAAAGCAACATACAAATATTAATAATGCATTAAAAACACTAAATTAAAACAAAAAAATGTGTTAAAGAACGAGTGAGAAGAAAGAACTTCATGACTTTGGAATTGCAAGTGGCTTTTTGTCAGTGTAGTTTTGATACTTCAGTTCAAATTCAAATCATTTATTTCAAATAGACCGTCGCAGGCACTTATGAATAGTGTGACTCTAATACTGCATGGTTCGGTAGCATTTGCTGAGAAGAGCCGGCATTAAACTCAGCAATTACTCTTTTCAAAACAGCTTTATTACATAATATTTGTATTCTACATTATATCATATTGTGAAGATGAGCACTCTTACTGTAACTATTTTAATAAAAGCATATAATTGGTTAGTTGCGTGAAAGTGGATGGATATACGGAAAGAGGAAGACCAAAAAAGAGATGGATGGATTGTGTGAAAGTTGACATGGGTAAGAAAGGAGTGGATGCTGGTATGACGCATAGAAGAGACGAATGCAAGAAGCGTACATATTGCGCCGACCACTAATGATTGGGAACAGGGGAGGCAGATGATGACTTTATTGAATACTAGGTTTTTACCTGCGGCTTTACTCGTGCAGATGACATAACATGTATATTTGTCTCGTCAGCCGACTTCCATAATCGCAAGCTATAAATTTACGTGTGAAAATTCGTTCAGTTGTTTCGAAGATAAGCGATTAAATTCCATGTAATGACACTATTTTCTTGTGGCAACCCTAAAATAGCCAGTAAACCTTTGAGGGATATAAAAACCATAAATTGACAATAACCTCGTTTAAATCGCATATAACCACAACTCCATACAAAGGAACATAATCTTCAGATGTCAGATAGATACCAAGACAGAGCTCAGTATCTGGGCTAACCGTATCTAGGCAAGTATGAGCACTATGTTAGGAACACAGCCAAACGTCTCGCTCAATTACGGTACGGATAGCATGTGTTCCATTAGGGTTGTCGACGTGCAGATTTTATCAGCGGTTGTTATTATTATTTTTATAAACAACATTTTTAAAATATCAATAATTATGAAAAATGTGGTAAAGGCAAACGCTATTTTTGTTAACTAAGAATTTACGAAATATGTATTTTTGTGGTGTCACATACCAGGCTCTACAAGTTGTCCCCGCGGTCAGTTCTGCGTCAATATTAGTAGGGATGCCTTATTAGGTCATTTTTCAATGTTTTGGAGGTACAATGTCACAAGCCATATAAAAATACGTATTGCTTTCGCAAATAAGTTTTCAGCATATATATGCTATTATTTTCATTTCAAAATTGAGGTTTTAATAATTCTTCTTTTGACATCAGAACATCATCATCATATTGGCCTAATAATCGACTGCTGAACATAGGCCTCCCTCCCCCAATAATATTCACATGGAACGGTTTTGGGTCCCTTGCATCCAGCGCGCCGCGCCCCGACTCTGAGCAGGTCGTCAGCCCACCTGGTGGAAGGTGCGCTTTCTAGTACGTGGCCGGCACATGAAAAATCAGAACAACAGCTATATAATTGTGCAAGCCCTAGCACTAACGTGCTTTTATAAAGTAAATATAAAAACGGTATAGTTGGCAACCCTGCTTAATAGCGTCAGCGAAATAACCAATAAGAACAAACGAAGCTTCGTTTCATTTCGTGCACTTGTTGATATTGACTAGTTTTTTTTGTGCCATTCCAACAGTTCTAATTAAATTTAATGTTGTTTAAACATTTAAAAAGCTATGAGTCTGCTTTTAAAGTTTTATGAATACTAAATTCGGAGCAGCGCGACTGAAGAACCGATCTTACAGAAGATCGCAGCACATTATTTTAATGTGGTGTGGAGAGACACTGAAGATTAGCGTCCCACGGTATCACATTTTGGCCCTCTTTTGTTTGTCTCCAAGCATATTCCCTAAATTCCAAATCTCTAAGTCCACCGGCTGTGCGTTGCTGGTATGTTAGTCTTTAGTTCAATGTTTCCCAACCAGTGGTCCGTGGGAGCCAAAATATGGTCCGCGAACGATTTTACGGGCATTTCATGATAAATTAAATTATAGAAACTAAAGGACGCATTTAAATATCCTGGGACACACACGGTCATCTGATCCCAAACTAAGCAGAGCTTGTACTATGGAAACCAGATAACTGATATAATACATATACTACTTTTTGTTTGTAAATTACACCCAGACTCGGACATGTTCATGCACACAAATGCATATCCTGTGTGGGACATGCATTTGTGTGAGGAATCGGGGAATCGAACCCACGATCTGCGGCGTGTAAGGTGAGAACCTTAACCAACTGCGTCAACTGGCCCGTCAAATTTCATTTATTTGAGAAGTTTTGGTGTGAAAAAGGAATTTCTTTGTCAACAAAATTTGAGAAATCTCCTTGCGCTATCTTATTGTTTTCTCAACAACTTATTTATGTGAACATGTAATTCCTACTGCTTTGTTGGTAATTAAATATAAGGTCAGGAGTTGATTTGAAAGTAAGTGATTTACGTGTAGTAAACATTTATTTAACTTTCTACTAAAAAATACTTTCTAAAAAGGTTTGAGTTTTTGGTTAACGTTTATTTTCGGATTGATTCAGTTTATTTTTATTGTACCTACATCGTGGTCCCTGGTCAAGAAAAGGTTGGGAACCACTGCTTAGTTTGTATTTTGTGTGATTACGATTTAGAATCCTTAGATTACGTAGAACGTACTACTTCTACGTAATCATATCCTAGCTGCAGTCAGCAGGTTGACTACATAACTAACAATCATAAAACCACGTTCATTTCTATGCTTTATGCCACGTCATCATACCACAGTGAGATTGTTTATTGCAAGTTTATAAAAAAAAAACAATCTCACCAACTATTCGTATTTCGAAGTATTATTTTACTTACCTTCACAATATTTTCCTCCTGTTTCTCGTCCCTTTGAGCGATGCTCTTAGCGATTCACAGACAATTCCCCAACTGTCTATCGGCAAATAATTTAATTTTTCACCGAGTTTTCGGTATGTTTTCCTGTTCAATCCAATAACTCGCGTGAACGATTCGCAAGAATGATTCCGCTGTCTATAAAGACTTCAAATGTTCAGGTTTTGGGCATTGATTGTGTATTTGTTGCGACCAGTTGTTTTTTTTGAGAATAAGCAACTCAAGGGCGTTTCCAAAATTATAAGAGGTTTTTTACTGGATGTAATGTACGTATTATTACGTATGACCTTAATTTTGGAGTAGGTAGATATACCTAAACATGCTATTTCGGTATTTTTTATGTTATTTAGAAGATAGTTGCAAATCTAGTGACGATCAAACTATCAAGCTCCATGTATTCTTGCAAGTATCAGAAAAACCTTCCAATTACACAAGAATCGCTCAGTTATATAATCAACAAACAAAATCCCAAAGGAAAGGGGCCGTTTCCTTTTAGAAAGTGTAAATAGGTCAAGTGTACTGACTTGTGTGCCGCTGCCGCCTGTGCTCAGTATTTGGGCGTGCGAAATGCCAGTTTTGCCTGGCGCTGTACACCTAACAATGTTACTTCATTACTTCACTGTGACTTGCTGGTTTACGTTTCAGTCTATGTTAATCTTATTGGTATTCAGTTGTTGTGGCTTGAATTGTTCTGAATAGTTAAAGATTTTAAGAGAGCGTAGCGTTCGCTCAAAGCGCAGCGCGACTGGGGAAGTGCCTCCACCTTACAGAATACCGCAGTCAAATAACTTTATGTTGTGTTCCTGCGCGTGAATAAGGTTACCATTGCAGTATTTATTGGGAAGGAGGAAGGGTCGGTAACACCCTGTATGTTGCAACCGGATTGTTTAAAGACTTTATCGTTTAAAAAAAAAACACTGTATCAACCGCGTAAAATCTGCAATTGTAGTAGCCGTTTTTTTGTATCGTTTTTGTTGACCAAAATCTCACCATAGTAAGTGGTGATGGCCAAAGATGGTAAACACTCAAAGCCTTCATAATACACTTCTAGCAAATAATAGTACTTATTACTACGTACAGAAGCGATGCTCATTACCAGAGATCGGAATAGGTAGAGTAGTATATTTACCCAAACTTCGAGGAAGTAACATAGAGTGGGTAATACCTCCTCTAAAATCCCGGAATCATGACGATCAATCCCTGGATTTAAGTAATTGTTATATATTTAAATATATTCGTAACATATTCGTACGAATGAATGACTTAAATGAATTTGACACAACTTAGTACGGCACACTAAAAAAATTAATATGATTCTTCAAATTAATTACTTTTTACTAATATACAATCCAATAAATATATTGGATGACGGAAAATATAAGTAAACTAATTGGTGTAAGAAATCATTTTTTTAATAAACCACCTATTTTGTTCAGCTGCAGAAAGGATAAATATACCGTGATTTTTAAATCCCGACATTAAAACGCCGTTATCATATTTGATAATGGCGGAGGATTTTAGAGGAGGTATTACCCACTCTATGTTACTCACTCTCTCGAAGTTTAGGTAAATATACTCTACCTATTACCACAGTAATGGTAAAACTGTGCTATTACGATCTCTGCTCATTACCCGTGCCAATGGAGTGCTTCATACAAGCTAGGCAAATAAAAATGGCGAATGATTCACAAAGCGGAACCTATATTAAATTAATATAACAATAATCTTACGTTAACTACGGCACCCCGCGACCTAATTACATGACTCAAACAATGGAATATCTTGTTGTACACTCCATTGATTTGTACCAAAATCCAATTACAATTGTTATTAATTAATTAGATGCCATGGTGTCATGGCGGGTCTATTGTTGTTAAATTATCGTTTACAATTGATTGTTTAAATACAGGAAATTGGGGGTTCGGTTTGGGTTTGGGTCTGTGTTATTGAACTTAGGATTTCATCATGAGTCGAGAATAGAATTATAATTATCTGTCAAAATTAAAGATATGTTTCTACGGAAGACATACTATATACAATCGCGGCAGTACGTTTTATCAGTTTCGACGCCATATTGAATTAGTGGACTACCAAAACAGTTAAATCTGTCAATTTTGACGCAACTTATAGTATACATTGGAACGCAATTGTAAGGTTCACCGCTCATTATAACAGCACCGCTACGCCTCGGCATTTACCTTGCCATGCAAGTGAGGGCTTTAAATCGTATGCATTAAAGTAAATTTTATAATTACTAGATAAAATAGATGACACCTCGCGGCAAGCGCACTTACCGCTACAAGCCACTAGTCCTGCTGACCACACACTTCCAGCGAGCTGTCCGCTCCGTTGCTGCGTGACGCCAGCAAGCGGTATCTTGCCAAAGCCGCGCCACCAATTTCACCGGCGCCGCGCCGCCCGCGAGCTGTCACCTCGTAGGCGACGCGCTGGCAGCTAGTGGTTGGATTGAGTTGAGGCGGTGCCGGGCCGTTGCGTTGCTGCGATGGAACGGTGCTGACATAGTGAGCGATGACCCTATTAGCAGACTAGGACCCCAGATATTATTTCCTAGGCTGAGATGCTATGGCGAAATTGAAATATAATGTCTCAATTAAGAAATCAATCTATAAATACAGTGCAAGCTATATAATAATTTAAATGGTATATTATGATACGATTTGAAGTCTATATTACTATAAAACGATTTACGCGACTAATGATAGACTAGTAATGGTTTAAAAGTAGGTACCCATTATATATTTGTGAAAAGTAATTTTCAATATAAAGCCGTAGGATTGGGAAAGTCGCAAGTGTAGTTAAGACGCCGTCCGATTTATAGCGAGGAAAAAATTATGACTGGCGAAATAGCTAATTGGTTGTGACGTCACATGTGGCGGCATCTTAAGGCTTAAGGGGTGGTTGACTATCACTCTCATGTTTAAAATCTGTCGCAACCACCTACATCCACAGGTCATCCAAAGGTTGTCTGGAAGAGATCGCTCTTTAGCAACAAGACCGCCCATTGTACAGTTATTAATATGTTTTTTGTTTCTGTCTTGTTAACTGTTTTTCTGGTGTACAGTAAAGATTTACCTATCTATCTGTCTATCTATCTACCAGAATTTCCTGGCAGCTGCAGTTAAGAGCCAGCTCCTTTTAAAGCTTTGTATGCTTTAACTTGAACCATCAAATTATTTGCAGTAGGTAAGCATCATTACAACAAGTTTTCAAATCTTTTGACCCTTTTATTGTCCCATTTTGTTTTTCTTATCCCATTGGCTCGTGGATGGGACTCACGTATTATAATTACACTAGCTGTTCCCCGCGGTTTCACCCGCGTTCCCGGGAAAAAAGCCTATAATACTCGGGGATAATGTAGCTCCCTATTAGTGAAAGAATTTTTCGAATCCGACCGATTCCAGAGATTAACCCGTTAAAAA
Organism: Polyploca ridens; assembly: GCA_951394255.1. NCBI lineage: Eukaryota > Metazoa > Arthropoda > Insecta > Lepidoptera > Drepanidae > Polyploca > Polyploca ridens. The sequence continues at coordinate 3,058,142 of OX596268.1, forward strand.
AAAAAGTCATTCCATGGAACATATTTATTTAAGCTTACTTGACTGAAAAAACCAATACATAAATCTAACAATACTCTGTCACAGAAAGCAATAGAAGTTTATCAAATAGCCAGTAGTCTACCCGCTCCGCTACATTACCCGTTCTCCGCTCACAACGACACAGCGTCTCTACCAACACAAAGTCGCCACGCGGCAATTTCAACGTGCGAATGACCGCAGCTGCTAAATGACAGTATCGGAAAATGCTAGTAATTATATAATACCTATAAAATATGTGCTTTTATATACGTTCAGAAATAAATAATCACACGGTAGACAGTTGCAATAAGTATTTTTTTATACGACGTCGGTAATCAAGCATACGGCCCGCAATTAGTGAGTTCAGTATTTTGAGTAGCGCTCGTGGTGTACCATGATAAGCCGTTCTTAATCGAACGGCAAAGTTAAGCTACCACCGTCGTGGTCGGTACCTGGATGTGTGACCGCCTAGTGGTATTTCAAATCGAGTGTTTCCGTGCTTCGGAAGGCACGTAAAGCCGTTGGTCCCGGTTATCACTTAATTGTGATAGTCGTTAAGCTTGTTGGATGCCTCGTAGGCGGCTTGAAAAATTCCAACCGTGGTTGACCACTAGCCTACCTCCACCGATCCGCAGTGGGGACGCGTGGTGGAGTATTGCCCATTCCCTTTTAACCTCATTTGTGAAAGGAGGCATGTGCTCAGCAGTGGGACATTATCGGCTGATGATGATGATGATGATGAGTGTAGGTAGCTGTTTATGTTAATGGTGATAGAAAACATTCAACTCTCAATTTAGTAACCTAAACCTAATTTCGCAAAATTCTTTATCCTATATACCCAGTAAACGGGGTTTACTATTTTCCCCGGGATAATTGAAAAAGGGCACAGTTACCCGGATCCCTAAAGCCAATTAAAATTTACTCCGGTCAGTGATTAACAAGGTTGGGTCGCGGTTCGATTCTCGGTTAGACAACTTTGTGGTACAATTTGTCTATTGTTGCATTTGTTACGGTCTACTCGATAAATTAATGATTGTACAATGGTGAAAAAAATGCCGCCAAGTTCGTGTCGAAAGTGACGGCTTGATGACAGCTATGTGCTATCTCTGTCTGTCCGGGGATGCGGGAAAAAGATAGCAATCATTAAACTATCAATGTTTTCTTACAAAATCTTTGATTTCAAATCTATTAGTACATAATTGAGATACAATACGATTTATTATATTTTACAAGCTGTCCCCCGTGGTTTCACCCGCGTTCTCGCGATAAAAAGTAGCCTATGTCCTTTTCCATACCATAAGCTATCTGGACGCCAAATTTCATGATGATCCGTTGAGTAGTTAAGGCGTGGAGGCGTAACAAAGAAACAAACAAACACACTTTCACATTTATAATAGTTAGGAAGGATATTATAATTAGGATTAGGATAGAAATGCCTTAACATGTTTTATTCTAACCCCCAATGCATAATTGCTTTTTAACTAAATCAGTGTAATAGTGTGCCCCGTCTCACTCTTTCGATCACCAAATGTCACGTGTCAGATAAAGACTTCGGAATTTTAGCTAATCAACGTTTGATAACGTTATTATGAATAAGGGGGTAAATTTAAACGGTAAAAAATAACTGACAGAATTTTATAACGTAGAATAGAATACAGTAAAATTAATTCGACAGTAAAACATTAACACAAAAACAAAATAAAAACGTGAAAGTATATTAAAAATTGCTGTACAAGAAAAAATCTAACCAGCAACCTGTAAGTAGTCGGGGGTATTTTACTTCCACACAAACATACCTACAACAAAAACCACCCTATCTCGTAAACAAATAGTTATACAAACTACAAATTACTTATTTAACCGTTCAGTTAAAGTTAACCGTGTGTTTTAATTTGACATTATTGGTTAAGGGTAACAACAGCTGCGTCACGGTGGGTGATCACCTTAATAGTTAAGGAGAAGTTCTAATGTAACAAAAAGTTAAATACAGAGTTTGTTAGAATGTTAATAGTATGTTGCTTACAAATTACTACAAGCACTAGAACGTCACACGGTTTCTTGTTAACCGACTTCAAAAAAAGGAGGAGATTCTCAATTTGGATGTATGTTTTTTGTTACCTCTGAGTTTCGTCATTTATTAACCTACTAGCTATCCCCCGCGGATTCACCCGCGTTCCCGGGATAAAAAGTAGCCTATATCCTTCTTCATTCCATAGGCTATCTGAATGCAAAATTTCATAGCGATCGGTTCAGCGGTTTAGGCGTGAAAAACAAACAAACAAACATATAAACAGAGTTACTTTCGCATTTATAATATAACATAGTATACTTAGTATATACCTAGTATGGATTTGGAAAAACCTTTTTTTTTTGGACAAAATTATCCTGCAATCTGATCTTCACATTCTTTATAATTTAATCTTAATTCTCCAAACATAAACTTTTTTTGCGAATAAATGGTAGAATCAATGGTAGTTGCAAGCGTCCATAGGCTACGGTAACTGCTTACCATCAGGCGGGCCGTAAGCTTGTTTGCGGTTAGTGGTATAAAAAAAAAAACAACTTACCCTTATTTAAATTATTATCTATACCCATTTATCAACCCTTGAAATATACAATTTGTTCACATATTCACTCCATAGTTTAAGCGAACAATAGATCATAAAATATCACAGAAAAAGGGTTTATTTATTAAAGTTATGGTTCAATAATTTGTTTGCATAAATTTATTACATGGAAATATTTTAAAAATGATTGAAACTTTCAGGTATTTTCTCAATGTTGAATTATCATAATACTATATCGAAAATATTTGATCGAGGATTTATTTCGAGAATTAATAAAACAAACTATTAGATTAGTGACGTCAGCTGATAAGCTCTTCCCCGCGGAGTCACTCGCGCATCGAGAACAAATCCCTTTAGAGTAGTTATACCAAGCAATCCAATTCCGCAACTAGTCAGTGATTTTGCACTGATTTTGAACAGTAAGGACCAATCAATGCATCGTGTGTTCTTGACTTGGCCAATCAGAGTGCATTGTCGATTGTGGGAAATTAGCGGAATAAGATTTCAAGCAAAATGAACGTCATTTCGCTTCTTTGGGTTAATTGTTCGATGTACTCGCGTCACCTTCATGTTATACATGACGGGCCAGTTGGCGCAGTTGGTTAAGGCTCGCCTTACGCGCCGCAGGTCGTGGGTTCGATTCCTACACAGGACATGCATTTGTGTGCATGAACATGTCTGTATGTCCTGAGTCTGGGTGTAATTATGTATATTAAGTATGTATTTACAAACAAAAAGTAGTATATGTATTATATCAGTTATCTGGTTTCCATATTACAAGCTCTGCTTAGTTTGGGATCAGATGACCGTGTAAAAAAAAAAAAAAAAAAAAAAAAAAAAAAAAAAAAAAATACAGTCCATATTTTTCCTCAATAAACGGGCTATCTATTTTGTAGATTTAAAAACGACTCTAAACCAGAGACCTATCAATCATCTACAGCACTATCATAAAAAAAGCACTTCAGTAACTATAAAAGTTGATGCATCGAAAAAAACGTATCTACAGTGGCGCCCCGTAGTGGAAAATGACGAAATAAAAGTGACTATAGAGCTGCTCGTCAAATATTGTGTAGAGCATGTGCTATCAAAACTTTGTCCCCTCTGGGAGTCAGTGTTGTCTTTGGGCGCTTTTTGGTTTCTTATATGTCTATGGATTTTTATAGGTTTCACGCAGGAACTTTTTGGTATTACACTACAAGTTTCTATTGTCGATATGGAATATTTTGAATTTCGAACTTCGTATTGTAATCGTTTTTTTTTTTTTAGTTATATGAACTTATATAAAACCTTTTTGTTTATGCTGCATTGTTATGTAAGATAACTTTTGAGAATGTATTATACAACTGTTTTATTCATTTACTAGCTGTGCCGCGCGGTTTCTCCCGCATTCCCGAGGGATCGTATGTTTTCCTGTAAAATGTATCCTATGTGTTAATCCAGAACATATTCAACCTGTGTGGCAAATTTCATCCAAATCCGTTCAGTGGTTTTTGCGTGAAAGAGTAAAAAACATACATCCATACTCACAAACCCAACCCACAAACAAACCCATCAATAAATTCTTAAAATCCCTCGCAATAATCAGTTACCGTGTAAGCTATTTTGAATTTACTTTCAGAAGATACATGAGTTATTTTAGCTTGATTTTCATTAACAATTTATTTTGGTTAAAAAAGGTAAGGTTTTTACCTACGTCGAGTTTTCAGTATTTCGAATTTACTGTAATTTTAATACGAAATACTGTTATTACGTTGCAAAAATAATGTAATTTTAAAGCTTATTTCGCTGCCGAAAACTTGTACAAATATATCTCTTTTACATTGTCATTAAGCTTTATCCAGCTTTTGATATGAAAGCTTTGATAACATGGGGATACATTTTGGCCACCTAGGTACATATTTTCTGTACCTAGACTTTTCTTATTTCTTAACACGTTCTAATCTAATTCGTGTATATTTGTATTACTATGTAAATGAAGGACTAAATAATTTTATTCAGGACACTAGCCTATTGTTCCCGGGTGGCATAAATCATTGTAACTAAACAGTCCTCTATATTCAAGTATAGATTTAAATAGTTAAAAAAAAAAAAAAAACTATTTTATACAAGCTTTTTTAGGCGTCTGTACTTTTCGTTGACTGTACTTGCATCGTCTTCAAATGTACTAATGTATACCAAATATCAAGTAAATCTGACCACTGGAAGTGGGTGAAATTCGAATTGCAAGATTCCACTCGACCAAACATAGTTTTTTTTTTTTTCTGTTTATCGGCCTGTGTTTGACCGCAATCTCACCATGGTAAGTGATGATGCGGCCGAAGGTGGGAAGCATACAAAGCCTAGAAGGAACTGGCTCTCAAGTGCAGCTGTCGGTGCAGCAGCCAGGCGGGTACTACAAAGTACCCTACCACCGTGCTATGGTTTCCTCACGATGTTTTCCTTCACCGAAAGCTCAATCTCATTGTAGGATTCGAACCCGTGACCTTCGTCTCGGTATCCGACGTCACTACCACTGAGCTATCATCGCCTTTAAAACTTTTTGGTACTGTACTTTTTATTGACTGTACTTGCATCGTCTTCAAATGTACTAATGTATACCAAATATCAAGTCAATCCGACCACTGGAAGTGGGTGAAATTCGAATTGCAAGATTCCACCCGAACAAACATACATAAAGCTTGTAAATAACTGTAAAGATAAGTTTCTCTTTTAAATTGTAACTCTAAATTTCTAGGTAACACAATGATTAAAGCTAAATAAAATTATTGTTGCGTTATTTAAAAATTGACGTTATTTATAGAACAATCGACTATAATTATGATTTAGTTACATACAGTATTAAGTTTTTAGTGAGAACGAAAATAACTACATTAAATTGTAGCTAATGTTACAGTTTTAGTGGAAATAATTGTCTAGGCTAGGTCACCTTTGATTAATTTTGACCTAGAACTTGAGTTTGGTCTGATGTTTATGGAACACGAAGTTGTTATTTAAAAAAGATAATTGGACTGTTTTACAAAAACCTTAAACCGACTTCAAAGTACACTAAGAAGTAATCAAATCCTGGTCTGATGACAATGGGACCAAACGGGAAGCGTGCCCTTTCAAATAAAAAAAGAATTTTCCAAATCGGTTAATAAATGACGGAGTTACGAGGTAACAAACATAAAAAAAAAAAAAAAAAAAAAATACACCACCTTTTACCTCCTCCTTTTTTTGAAGTCGGTTAAAAAAGCCCAAACTATACAGTGCGACAAGGATCTTTTGCCATGTGGTTGTCATTTGTGTTAGCGCTACTTGTCTGTGAAATACCCATAGACTGACCCCCTTATTCATAATCGCTTTTTAACTAAATCAGTGTAATAGTGTGCCCCGTCTCACTCTTTCGATCGCCAAATGTCACCTGTCAGATAAAGACTTCGGAATTTTACTAATCAACGTTTGATAACTTCATTATGAATAAGGGGGTTAGGATTTCACTACGCCAAGTAAATTTTACGTTTTATCTTAATCCTAACTCAATATTGGTGCCGATTCTGTTGTAAATCGCACTAAACTAATTTTAGTCACATCTCATCTCTTTTTTACGAACATGGTTGAAAAAGGATAGAACATATTTTAAGTTGTCAAATTAATCTTTGCCGTCTTATTTTGCGTGTATTTAGGCGTGACCGCGATAGATGGCGACTTTTATATTGGAAACAAGCATTGGACTAATTTGACAGGACTAAATTTCTTACATCCTTTTCTTATGTTCTTTTTGAGAAAGAGACATAGTGACATTAAAATTAGTTTAGTTGTGAACAACAGAATCAGGGCCATTATAAATGAGAAAGTTAGTTTGTTATTTGTTACGCCTTCAAACCTCAACTACTCAACGGATCATCATGACATTTGGCATGCAGATAGCCTATGGTATGGAGAAGGACATATATATATATTTTTCATCAAGGGAACGCGAGTGAAACCGCGGGGGACAGCTAGTATCCTATATTTCTATCCTATCCTAGATTTTTTTATACTAAGATACTTTTAATAGTTCGCACCGCTGGCGTCGTCGTGGAGGGGTTTAAACACTCAGCTCGAAAACCTTTGGGTTTCTCAACTCGAAAACTATTTAGAAGTTAAAGTACAGTATTGAATTTGTTTCTAAAAATATAATTGGTTTTAAATTGACAGGAATCGGTCCAAATACTGCCCCAATATGAAACCTACGTTCGGTTGTTAAGAGTAGGTTTGCCAAAACCACATTTTGCTCGCAAATTCATATATAACCAATGTATATCTGCTAGCTCAGGTTTATTACTGATATTTTACCAATTGTCTGTACTCCTGTCTGACAGCTGTCAGAATCCCCTTCAAACTTATACAATAAATCAAATTCGAATGGTCCGTCCGTACCGATGAAATGGCAAAACAATTTACTCATAAACTTTATTGTTTATCAATGTATATTCATTTTGAAGTGGCTTTTAGTGTTTCTAGAGCCTTTCTTGGATATTTCCTCTCGATACGTCTCGACACTGACAGAAATGAATGTTACGAATATGCACCGAAGCAAAAAAGACTAATGTTCTGTCATGATAAATGAAAAAGGTAAGCAACCTGTAGTTTAAGCTTATATTTTGTGCCTATCACCAATTTTGGAATTTATGACGACACAAAATCATTGCCACTGATTTCCAAAAACGGCCATAAACCAATATGCTTAGAAATAACAAGAAAATCATAACTTAAAAGGGCAACATCTGTAGGCCACACACTACTACATCTTTTCATACACTAATAAGTTTCCAACAATACAATTTTAATGCACCATCCATACATATGTCGTAATGAAAAATAAACAATGGCTGAATCCACCGTTGATTTAGGTTCTTGGCAAACATGTATAATAGTTGAGTGGCTGGTACCCTCAGATTAGAAAGGGGTCCTTTTGTTGACCTCGCTTTGGGGGGCTTAACTGCATCTAATATATTGCATCACGGCTCGCAATTTGTCGGGGAGCAGTCGAAATTTCGGTGGTTTAGCACATGTGCGAGGGGCAGCATTTTTTAACAATAAATTCGCGGTTTTAATACGTTTTATAAACGTGTGGGTGTTTTAAAATGTTCGGATTTCGGGATTGAATTTAAATTGGAATAGAATCCTAAATGAAATTGGTTTCTTATTGGGTTTAATTGGGATATTAGAATTGAGTTTATCGTGAAATTGTAATGTATTTTATGTCGTTTGTTTCTATTTGAACAATAAAATTAAATGAGTGGTAGAACACGTATGCCGAGACGAAGGTCCCAGATTCGAATCCTACAATGAGCTTGAGCTTTCGGCGAAGGAAAACATCGTTAGGAAACCATAGCACGGTGGTAGGGTACTTTGTGGTACCAACCTAGCTGGCTACCCACCTCAGATTGAAAATCTGTCGCCAAGCACCTAGCGGTGTGTTCCGACAACTGCACTTGAGAGCCAGTTCCTTCTAGGCTTTGTGTGCTTACCACCTTCGACCACATCATTACTTATCATGGTGAGATTGTGGTCAAATACGGGCCTAATCATAGTAAAAAAAACCTGGAATAACATAGTGTAAACCTCAGGGTTATAACTAGTATTATCTACGTGAGGGCATATACTAGAATTCATTTAGGGCCTTTCCAAATCACTACCCAAATATCGGTATTTTCCGATCCATTTCACATGAACGAAATCTACTCTCAGTTTTTAGAGCAAATAATTTAAGTTTTAATTAAAAAAGTGTATAAAGAACTAGGTCCAATGTAAGGCATGCCTGGCTATTTAGGTCTAAGTGGCCTTTGGAAACTGCTGACATGACTTGGAATGAGGGTAGGGATGTTTTTTTAATTAATGTCATGTCATGTTAAGATTGGTGTCGTTTAATTATATTTTATGTATGAAACGGTCGTTATCTTTAGGCCTTTTTTGGAGGTCTGAGAGGCTGATAAAATTCTGAGCATATTTTAAGGTTTATTTTAAAGGTTAAGGTTAAACATTAGGAAAGTATGTGGAGGCATTCGATTGTTAGGAATGCCCTTTATTGGTAGTAATTTGGTAGGTATTATATTGTGTTCATTAGACTCAAAACGTAAGACGGGCCAGTTGGCGACTATCAAGCCGCTGGTCGTGGGTTCGATTCCTTCCCAGGTCATGCATTTATGTGTATGAACATGTCTATCCTTACTAATATTATAAACGCTAAAGTTTGTATGTATGGATGTTTGTTACTCTGTCACGCAAAAACTACTGAACGGATTTGGATGAAATTTGGCACACAGATAGAATATGTTCCGTATTAACACATAGGATACTTTTAATACCAGGACAATTATTATATCGCTCGGAAAAGCGAGTGAAACCGCGGGACGGAGTCTCGTATAAATATAACAAAAAGCAATTCAAATAAGCTTATACAAACAAAATTGCATCGGCTTAAACCGCTGAATAAACTCTATTTATATAGGAGTATTTAGTCGCCGCTGCGGCACCGCTGCGGTAACGCTGCGGTTTGCTTGCGGCGCTATTTTGGCCCCGGTGCCAATGATTGCTCTTGATGACGATCGCTTTTGCGTTTAAACTGGTATTTGAATAAACTTTAATTGAATTATTTGTTTTGAGAGCATTTGGTTGAATCTCAATCCCACAGAGAGAGTTCTAGAGTTCCGAGTTCTGAGTGCAGCGTTCACTACTGTACACACATCGAGCGAGCAGTCTAGAGTTCTAAAGGAAAATAGGCAAATTTGCATGGAGCTTGTCCCATTGGCAACCAGCAATAATTTCTATGTTTTCTATTAGGCAATAATGTATTAACAAAAATATGAAAGTACCGTGGTGTATTTAGAAAAAATTATTGCAAGGTAGTTGCATCAAATGTAATTAGTATCCCGTAGCAAAAAGTGTAATTATATACATAAAGCAAGCAAAAGTTTGTTTATATTCTTTATCTCGTCTCATTGGCCTTACTTTAGGTTCATTAGTGGTCCCGCTCATTGGCCAGAATGCCCCTCTTTTGCTGTATTTTATACATTTTAGATGATATGCAGTGTTTGAAACATAATCACATACAAAGTAACCCACCCACTAAACTAATCAAACAAGCCGGCCCGGGAGTCGATCTGATTACCCAACGTAACTACAATGTAATTTAGTTCGTCCACTGTCCGATTGAGTATTGTTTGTGCTTTAATGAGATTTTGTGCCCCTTTGTTTAGTGTTGCCAGCTTTGTTATGCGTTTTACTTTGACTTTTGGAACGTTTTAAATCATTTATACAGTTGTTCCTAGCAATTTTCAACGGGGATTCATTGGGCAAAGAGTGCCAGGCGGGTACTACTAAGTACCCATACCCATTTCTCTGGACAATCAAATGGGAGGTATTTACACCACATTCACCTTTGTCATTGATGACCATTTAAGAACTCTCCCAGAATAACGGTTAACATTCCGGCTCTGCGACCCGATCATTGAATTCAATTTGGTGAGAAGATACGAGTATTAAAAAATATATTTTCTTACACACGCGCAGGAACTGCCTCTCAAAGTCTCAACCAGCCGTCTCGTGAAGGTCCGCGCGGACTTTTAATTCAATTGTTATTTTTAACCGACTTCAAAAAAAGGAGGAGGTTCTCAATTTGAATGTTTTTTTTATGTTTGTTACCTCATAACTCCGTCATTTATTAACCGATTTGGAATTTTTTTTTTTTATTTGAAAGGGTACGCTTCCCGTTTGGCCCCATTGTCATCAGATCAGGATTTGATTACTTTTTAGTGGACTTTGAAGTCGGTTTAAGGTTTTTGTAAAACAGTCCAATTATTTTTAAGTAGCAGTTTTACCGTTTTTTTTTTTTTTCAATTCTGATGAATTCAACTAAACCAAATCTATGACCTCTATGACCGAAATTAAATCTACCTCTGGTGACCACAAGATAGTCCCCAATCAAATTCAAACCAAGGTGTATAATCCAGGCATATTTGCGGTCCTAATCCGGCCCCTCGCATCTCCTGCATTGCAATACTTTACTGGCCCGTTATTACATGAATACGTTTGCAATAATTCTCCACGCGAATTATCGTTCGACGGTGCGGTTTTTGGGAGCGAAACCTCGCAACCGTTCGGCACTGCGGTTTGGACGTAGCACGTAAATGTACGCGTCATAATACATAATGATTTGAACGATTTAAAATTATATAATGACACGTAAATTGGTCCTGATTTTTGCGTTATATTGAACGGTTTCAATGCATATTTTTGAACTGAAAATTATGTATTGGTATAATAGAAGTAATGCAGTGTAAAATTAAATCATTGATTTTGTGTTGGGTTTAATTATATTGGAAATGACACCGGTGTTCTGGGCAGTTTGTTTGAGAGCCATTTAGGCTTTGTAGTTTGGCAATATATTGGCAGTTCCCCTGAAATGTTTATTATAAACTAACTAGTTTTACTTGCGTTTTCGAGGTATTTTATGTTTTTCTAGGATAAAAATATAAGTTAATTAACCGTGTTATCTATATCTTTCTAATTAGAATTTTTGAAATGATTGCAAATCTTCATGTTCTTCGTGACCCTAGTAAGAATGAAGAGATAAACTTGTCTTATTAGAAACTTTACCTGTTGGGTATACAACCTTTATTAATAATCACGTAAGAAACAATAATTCTCGATATAATTTCTTTTTCCAATCATGCCTGGTCTTGAACCTTCGACCTTACCTTCGTTCCCAAACCAGACTCACACGCTTATACCTCAGCGCCAATCAAGATGTTCCATACCCGTCAAAATTTCGAATTAAATTCAAACCATAGCATTTACGCCGTCAATCGACGAGACCGTACGGCAGTCCCCGACGGACCCGCAACACAAACATCGTGATTTGTTACGTCGATTGTGGATGTCCGTTGAATGAATTATACGTCTCTGATCGACTGTTGCGGTTTTTGTCTTTTGAATTTAGAACGCGATTTTGTTTTGATGCTCGTGAGGGGATCAATAATTTTATAACGCATGTATGAAGACTATAATTCGAAATAGAGTCTACAATTAGAATCTCACGATTCTCGCATCGTTATCGCTTTATTGTATTAGTATCAACATATATCTGTTTTTGCTTGCGCTAAGAACCTAAGAAAAAGCGTTGAGAGAAGAAAAAGGAAAGAAAAACGTGTATTTCATTCAGTGGTCTACCCGCCTCACTGTCACACTGGCAATGCGTTGAAGCATAGAAATCTTAAGATGTATTAGAACTACCTTTGAATGCTACCAATCACATGCTCTACGTACATGTCTATCGAGCAACCACTGCTATTATACTACCAATATTAATGACGAAAGATTGATATGGGGATCCAATCTCAAGCTCTGCTAAGGATCAGTTGACCGCGTATGAATCATGTTTGTTTAAATTACTGATAAACACGATAGTGTCAGAAGTACGGCGCTCCTATATCAGAAACATCTGTAACTGATTATGGTCAGTTTGAGTCACAGAGCATGGAGTCCCGCGCAGAAAACAATGACAATACTCGTTTCCCGTCAATGTAATGTGTGTACGGCCGTCAGTCTAATATCGACTCTATAGCACATCACTTAGTGTTAATAGTACTAAATTCTAAGACAATACAGTAGTCTCACTAATCCGGCACTTCAGTAGTCCGGTACGTCCAATAATCCGGCACCCACCGCTTACGCCTCATACTATCACTGTTATCATTCTATGAAATGCTTTATTTTATTTACATAGTAGTTGCGCCCCGTGGTTTCACCCGCGTACCCGGAGAGATATTGCTTTCCCGTGATAAAAAGTACCCTATATGTTAATCCAGAACATAGTCTAGTTTTTGCGTGAAAGAGTAACAACAAACTTACAAACTTTCGCGTTTATACTATTAATAAGGATTATGATTTTTTCTATACAATCCAATAATGCGGCACCACAAAATTTTTAATAGTGCCGGATTAGTGACACTCCTTATACCTCTTCGCTCACAGTAAATTCCAGTAATATCATGTCGTCTACAGCTCACCACTAATACCACTTCTAAACATCATTATTTCGATTTCTATATCTGGAGATGCCTTAAAGTGTGGGCGTGAACGTAATGAGTTCTGAAATATTCTCCTTGTCTTGCGCCATTTTATTTAACGCTAGTAAAAGCATTTATTTTATAAAGTTTCCCTTTCACTGGTTTTGTTCTTGTTTTTAATACTTTTGGTCGCTCATGCTGGATCGTAAAACTGACGGGTTTATTAGGGTTCTGTAAATGAGATGAACCATACAATCTACTGAAAATCAACGCGTAGCTTTGATCTAGCTTAGTAAACTCATGTAGGTTCGAATTAAATTGTACCATTTTTTTTATTGTATTAATTAAGTTTATTAACCCCCAGAGGGATGGTTTTGATTTGAAAGATCGAGTTTGTTATTCAATTTGACAAGTATTGAGTAAAGATAGTTAATTGATTTACTCAAAGGTACATCAGAACTTTTTGATTTCAAACAACGTTTGATTGGATTGTACCAAGCTAACAAGGTACTGTCGTGGGAGAAAGTGGTTTGGGTATTTTATTAACTTTAAATATTTAGTATACCAATTTAATCCTGAAGTCTTACCATGAACCATTAGTATATGATCTGACTTATACTGTTTTATCAATATAATAAAATGGCTGGGACCTCAGTCAAACACATCAGCACTCACCAAAAGACTATTATTATTATATATTTGTTTATATAAGGTCCTAATAAATTAGTGAATTTCCTCTTGAGGAATGAATGTATGTATAGGTCATTAGTAATCAAACAATAATATTAGAAAAATAATCCGAGGGAAAAAAAAAACTTCTTTGACTTGCATAGAGACTCTCCATACAAGTCAAAGAAGTATTTTTTTTGTTTTTCCCTCGGATTATTTTTCTTTTATTATTTTTTGATTACTAATGACCTATACATATATTCATCCCTCAAGAGGAAGTTCACTAATTTATTAGGACCTTATACAGGGTGTTGTTTTGGTCGGCGACAAGCGACCCAGGAGCGGTAGTACAAAATATATATTCCCCAAAAATGGACTTAATTCCATTAAATACTGTAAATATGTTGAGAAATACCTTATTCAATTTGAAATAAAATTACCGCAAAGTATGGTTACTAGCCACATGCACTGACTAGAGGTAGGCACAAGCCGCCATCGCCCCACCCCTTTACTCCCTCGCACTCCCGTTGAGTATTATGTCTACACTTTAGCTTATTACATGATTTTCAAAAAATTTTATTTTTATGATTAAAATAAATAAAGTATTTTTTTTATATTTTTTTTAGCACCAGTATCTATTGTATTATCAACCCTGGGTCGCTCGTCGCTGACCAAAACAACGACCTGTATATACTCCAGAATTATACATTATATTCATAAGAAGACTCAAATAGTCTTTATGGGCACTGTCCCTCGCTGATCCGTTTTGTTTTTTTACTATGTATAGTCCTATATTTGACCACAATCTTACTATGGTCAGTGATGTGGCCGAAAGTGGTAAGCACACAAAGCCTAGAAGGAACTGGCTCTCAAGAGCAGCTGTCGGAACACACCGATATGTGCTTGGCGACAGATTTTCAACACGAGGGTGGTAGCCAGCCAGGTACTACAAAGTACCCTACCACCGTGCTATGGTTCCTTCCCCGATCAAGCTCATTGTAGAATTCGAACCCGGGACCTTCGTCTCGGCATCCCTACATATGAATTTTAAACAGACCCGTAATGTTTCTTTCCAACGCGGTATGTAAGCTAAACGTCATAAACAGGGTTCGCTATTTTAGTGGTTCATGAATGAAAACATGAAAGAAATAGTATTATATGAACATAATCATAAAGCCAAGACACCAATTAACAGATCGGTGTTAGCCCTTTTTTTTAATTTTACTTTTATAAATAGCAAAAACCTTATGAATATTACAAAAATCATAAAATCGAGGTTTTCCTCTTTAGTGATACCATCAAAATAAGAATCCTTTTTGTAATAAATTTATATTAAATCGAATCACAAATATATGTACAACAGATCCGTGGGGCCACATTTTATTTTTTTTGTACGAGAATAACGTAATTTATTAATTAATAAGCATCAATTTTGCGACGCCATTTGTCCATACATTTTTCTATGAAATGTCATATGAAGCTTTATATACAAGACGCAATCGCGAAAATATTCAGTTCCCCCCAATGTCCCAAGGTGACACCACGTCGCTTTTTATTGACACCGGAAATTACGTCATCCATATATCTGTATACATGCGCTTGTCAAAAAGAACATAATAAGTGCATTTTTATTTTTTACATTATTAGAGTTATGAAATACACCATGGACATTTTGATAAATTTATTGTTCTTATGGTAATTGGTATCAATTTCATGATTGGTTGATACGTCCTTAGTCTTTTTGAAAAAGTCCCGTATGCCAAAATATTTTCCTTGTCCTCCCTCTCAGCCATTGATTGCTTATTTTGTTACTTGCTTATAGATAGACTAGTCTTATTAATAAAATATAAATAAGATTCTATTTTTAATCATGTGGCTTTTTAATGAATCGTCGATGCTGAACAGAAGGTTAGGATACGGCCATCGATATAATATATGTATTTTATTAGATTTCACGTTCCGAACAGAAAATCCGTCGAGCTTGATGACAGCGGGGGCGAGGCGGGGGCCTGCCCGAAGCGAGTGTGCAGTGGACTGACTGTTGCAGTGCAAGCTGTGTCTAACCAAACTATACAAAAATATAGCGCCAGCCCATTATAGATTATAGTTTTCGCGCGACCAAAACATCTTAAGCACCGATGAATTTCATAGCGCCTACGCGCTTCGTTCAACGTGTCGTTCCTATAGAATTTACACCGCAGTCGTGGCATTTAAATGAAGAAATATTTATTCTATTGTGATATTACGATATTATTACCTATTTATTCACTTGAAAAACAAATAAGTTTTACTTGACTTTGATTTCTTGTATTATTAATGCCGCTCCGTACGCGCCCACACTGCATGAATGTCGAAGGCACACTAAAGTAAGGTGAACGGAACGCAGTTCAGTTAATTCAAACCGAGTGAAAGTTGGGAACGCTGTGTATATATAGTAGAATGCTAGTAGAATAAAATTATATCGATAGATACGGCCATTTGTAAATAATTCACTGTTCTTATATTCTATTTTTTAACTATTATTGTTACTAGATATTTTCTTTATAGGTTTTATTTTATTAAGCATAACTTAATAAGCCTCTTTGCAAATCTTTACAATTTAAATTCTTATAATTTTTAATTCTCGTCGTCATACTACTACGCCTAAAAGTCATTGTGGGCATTATCCATTTTAATAAAAATTCGATATCTCGGCACCGGTGCATCATATATAACATTATTTCTAGAGCTAATATACCAGGTTGTTCAATAAGTTTTGTCGTTCGATACGAGAAACACGTTTTTATTATTTGAAATACATTTTATTATGATGATGATGATGATTAGAACTACTCTCAGTCAGTACAACGACCGACCCATGTCCTATATAACCATTCAAACATCAACCACCATGTAACTAACTTAGTTTATAATGACTGGTACCTGAATAGTTGTATCGGAATAGCCATGGAGAAACCAAGGAGTGCGTGTTATATAGGAGTGACACGCTCTGGGGTGGGAGAGGACGGCCAGCTAACTGCAACCAGCTGACCACAATCGACCGACTGTTCAGCCTATAGATGAGGGATGAGCGTTGATGTATGTTGAGTGCTGGGGTTTTATTGTCTTCTTTCTTATTTTGATTTTTTTCCTGGGTTGGATTTTGTTATATCTTTGTTGTTCGTTAGATTAACCTCCTCCATGCACGAGTATTGCTTCTGTCGTTGAGAGGCTCCTTGTCCATTTCAGCTTCGGTATGTGCTTGCATATTTCTTGTTCTTCGTTATTATTCTAGAGTCAATTTGGTTGCCTCAGGCACAACATTCAGCAAGGTTTTTAGTATAGTAGTCAAAATATTCTATATCATGCGCCGATTGATTTTTAAAGTAAATATCTGTTTTCTGGGTTTGGATTTTGGTGTACTGTAGGGCCGTAACATGGCCATAATATATGAGACTGTATTCTATCAAATGTTTGTTTGTAAACTTAAGTATCTTGGTTAATGGGATGAGAAACATCCAGGATAACATATCTTTTTGTGTTACCGAAAGTATTTTTTTGGTTTTCTATCCTGCTGGGTGTATGAAGTTCCGTGATTTTAATCTGATCATGGATGAGCATTTTGTCCTGGTTTAATTAGTGTTCAGCCTCATTGTTTATCAGTTAGTTTATCACAAGCGCTCGAGCTGTACACACCTCAGTGCAATAATTGTTAGACCCGGTTCTGATGCCTATAATTATTTAAGACTATACATGTGTTAAGTGTAGTTAAGTGATTATTTAATTGTAATATTACGACAATAAACACATTGGGCCCGTGAGGAGTTTGTTGCTTCGCTTCTTCTCCTCATACAGGGCATTTCCGAAGCGACGGTTTAACGTTGTTTTACCCTGCGGAAAGCTGCTGTTTTGAAACCCTGCGGAATAATTGCATATGAAATACTAAAAAATCATCGAACGAGTCGTAGTGGGTTGGGGGGGTGCTCCCAGAACTCCCTATCAGTCGCTGCTATACCGAATTTAATAAATGTTCGTTAGCTAATTATGAAGTATCCAGTACTGAATTGGCCATTGCAGGATAAATGGCTACGGCCCACGTTAAATGGCCTGCGTTCGCGTATACTAATAATTATACAAAGTAAGGGATATAACCGCTGCATGGCCAATAGTATAATAATCATTGAAAAGGATTTCTTGACATACTTAAATTACAATGCGTGACAAATATTATAAACATAATATAGAATGGCTTCCAAATCTTTTAAAAGAGTAATAAAGTCGTGAAACGTCTCTGTGCAACCATCTCTTTTAATCTGAAAGCTAGATCCGCACATAAACCATTAAAGTAGATAACCTGAGCTGAAGGTCCTTAATAACATTTGCTAAGGGCCTCGCACTGGCTTAATTAAGCACTGTACTACATGTTATTTATATTGCAAATATATTGAAAATTAGCCTAAAGCATTTGAGGATAATGTAGCTTCCTATTACAACTCAAGTGGCTTCCTATCCGCCTTCGGCGGAATACACACAAAATGCCACTCTTATACACTGTTTTATTTAATCCTAAAGCCCCTCGCTATCTCAAGGAACGCTTCGAGTACTACACCTCAACATCATCTTCTTCATAGTCCCATGGAACTTAACTTCCAAACTCCCAGTCACACTTCTCACTCTTATTCCCAATCTTTTACTATCCAAGCTGTACGTCTCTGAAACTCTCTCCCTCAGACTATAAGACGGGCCCCGACGTTAGACTCATATTCATATTCATATTCTTTATTTGCATTCCACATCAATATTAAACCTTAGGTTGTAAATTAAGTATAATAAAATTGTGGACCCTGTCGGGCACAGCAAATATAACATAAATAACAACAACAACATGTAGGAGAGAGGAGATCATTAGAATTTGTATTATTTGTTGAATCTTTTAAATCTTTCGTTATTTCACGCTATCACACGCTATAAACTTCCTCATTTCCTGCCATTCTTTCTATTTTTCTAGAGCTGTTATTTTCACGTTATGAAACCTTCCATATTCTCATATATCCTGTTACCCAAAGGTTGTCTACAAGAAATCGCTTAAGCGATAAGACCGCTTATTTTGTATCACTTCTTCTTTTTTGTATTGTTTCGTCTTCTACTATATGGTGTACAAATAAAGCATATTTATCTTATCTTATTAGTGAAAGAATGTTCAGAATCGGATTAGTAATTTCAAAGCCTCGTACATGCAACTTACAAACTTTACCTTTTTATATGATACTAGTTGTCCCCCGTGGATTCACCCGCGTTCCCTCGATAAAAGTAGCCTATACCCTTCTCTATACCATAGGTATCTGATTGCCAAATCTCAATGCGATGGGTTCAGTGGTTTAGGCGTGAAAGCGTAACAAACAAATGGGCCAGTTGGTGCGGTTGATTATGATTCCACCTATAGCGGTGCAGGTCGTGGGTTTGATTCCCACCCAGGATATGCATTTGTGTGCATAAACATGTCTGTATGTTCTGAGTCTGGGTGTAATTATGTATTTACAAACAAAAAGGTTTCCATAGTACAAGCTCAGCTTAGTTTGGGATCAGATGACCGTGTGTGAGGAATGTCCCAGGATGTTTATTTTATTTTATTATTTATTACTAAACTTATTACTATTTATTATTATTACTTATTAAACAAACAGAGTTACTATGGATTAGTACCTACTTCTTCAAAAAACGTTAACGTAAGTACCCCCAAAGTACTAATATAAGGCATAGCACTGAATTTCCTTTGCTTATAAGTAGTGAATCCATTCTGCTTAATAATTATGTAAACTTTGTTTGCATTTAAATAAGCCACTAGAAAAGGTATTTAAATAGAAAATTAAATATAATATTGGAATTTTATCGGCTGGTACCACGTTATGCGGTACGTACCTAACTTGACGCAACGTCAAGTTTGGATCTGATGCATGTGTGCGTGCCTGCAACACAACTGCAAAGTAACAAATGAATGCTGGTTTTGGCGCGCGATCTAGCCTACATACTACCCTTAAAATACAAAACAAATTGCCGCGAATCGCCTAAAAGCTTTATATTATAAACCAATAAAAATAATTACATCCGACAATATTTATTTTAGTTATATTAAGTTACCACAGAAGCTTATGAGGCCAAGTGGAGGCTTCTAAAAAGGCTTTTAATGTAAAAGCCTCTGAAATAGGTCCAAATGATTTACGTCGTTCTATCTAGAAATTGTGACAAAATGGTTTATTCTTTTTCTTATATTGAGGAAACTCCAAGTGTTATAGACGTGAGTGCTCATAGATCATTTTAGACAGTATATGTTGCCCAAGATTGCCCCATAGGGCCAGTGGTTTGCCGGCAATGGTGCTCATTCTGTTCACATAAGTACTAATTGAGTCTCACTAAATGAACATCTTTTTACACATGAAGCGCTCGTGGTGTAGCATAAGTTAAGCTACCACAGTCGTGGTCGGTACCTGGATGGGTGACTGCCTAGTGGTATTTCAAATCGAGCGTTTCCGTGCTTCGGAAGGCACGTAAAGCCGTTGGTCCCGGTTATCACTTAATTGTGGTAGTCGTTAAGCTTGTTGGATGCCTCCTAGGCGGCTTGAAGAATTCCAACAGTAGGTTGACCACTAGCCTACCTCCACCGATCCGCAGTGGGCATGCATGGTGGAGTATTGCCCATTCCTCATTTGTGAAAGGAGGCCTGTGCTCAGCAATGAGACATTATAGGCTGATGATGATGATGATGAAATGAACATAAGAAAACGATGTAATAAATTGACATAGTTTTAAATATATTCCATCCTTTTTAAATTACGTGCTCATTGTGATTTGCGATAGAATCAGCCCCAGATTGATCCCCTGAATTTGACCACAATCTCACCATGGTAAGTGATGATATGGCTGAAGGTGGTAAGCACACAAAGCCTTGAACCTCTTGGCCACCACTCTGATACTCCTTTGCTCCTCTTCACCACTCAGCCTATTTCCACTTTGCCCTCGTGATCTTCCTACCCACGTCTATTAGGTAAACGACGCAAAAAACTTAATTAAAACTTATCCAGTTACTTCAGATGCTAGAATAACATAAATATTAATATAATATCAACATTTTATTATTATTTTATGAAACAGTATATAAATACTTGCCTAATTTAAGCAGGTAGATGTACGTTAGGCTAATAGAAAAAGGTTGAATACATAATGTTTTTTTTTTTTTTTATTGTAACTTATATTTCGACAAATTTTAATCGGTAGAACTTGAGAGCTGCACTTGAAAGTCACAACTACGGCCTCTTCATAATTTATTTACTACTAGGACAAATTCAATAAAACCTTTCATAGGTCATCTGACCATAGGGAACTCGTTCCAGTTTCTAGCCATTAAAAAACGGTAAAGCAAAATTCGCATCGTGGGACTCAATGTAGATAGGTACCACTTTGCACGTCAAGAACACAGCTTTGTGCTAATTTCTCAACACCTCACTAATCGAAATCTGACACTCGCGAACGCGAATGCAAAGGGGAATTCGCATAAACTTTTCAACTGGCCCCATAATGGCTTATTATTCGTGCCAGCGTGTAATATTTCAAAGCTATATTTTGAAAATTAACAATATAATTGAGCACTCAGTCGAGGACTGAGTACAATACACTCAAACATCTGGCGAGTTGAAAAAAGGGCGGATGTACCAAACATTCGGCTGTATAGAGACGGTTGTCCCAAAGGCATTGCGTGGCCGATATTGAGGTCTTATACCCTACGTGTCATCCAATTGAAAACCAACCTTACGACCGTAATTTTTAAACCGATATTTGCTGATTCTTTAATTGGTTATAATTCTATTAGTCACGGCGAAAAGAATTGCATCTGAACATCCCTTAGAATGCATTGCAAATTTTTATAAGGACGTATGTGGACTGTCATTGTTTAAATTTGAGCGTTATTTCGTGGGTTATTAGGACTATATTAAAGTAGTTTAATGAAACATTGTAAAGAATGAAGGCACACCCTTTGTGAGTGTTACTTGTAGCGTATAATTAGCGATTTCTTGTAATTGTTAGGTAAACGGTAGGTAGTCGTATGTTGTATTATAACGAGGTAACTTTGTCGCGTGTCTGTAGGGTTTACGCCTCCAACATGACATAATTAGGCCGTCTGAAATTATTACAATACAAAAAATATGTTTTAGTATTGTTACAAAAATTTTGCTATAGTGCCACAAGCTCATCTGGTCCGGTGAGAGAGTCGCTGTTATCGCATTTGGTGGAGCAAACATCCAATGAACGTGTTTATATTCTCTTTGACCAATGGCAATTAACATTTCGAAATGGCGTCGTTAGTTCCTCTTTTGACCACCGGGTCAGATAAGTTTGTAGGACTATACATATGGGTTATTTAGAATTTAACGGAATTAATTTCATTGTTGAAAACAAAGTTATTACAAAAATACAATAAATCATTTATTTTTTTATAGTTGAATGATGTACAGTATGAGGCACGAGTCATGAGCAGGTACGATAGGCAGTAGTGGGGGCAAGCTCGCGCACACTTTTGTCAAAATCACAGTAGCCAAAATGACACGCAAGAATCCAATAGACGACGAGCATCGACTGACGAACCAATCGGGTGCAGCTCGGCACTCCCCCTTCTTCATTCCGCCAAACAGACTGAAAAATTAACTACTTTGCAGGTGTCAATTTGTGCTCACGACTCGTGCCTCATACTGTAATCCCAAATTAATATAATTTTTACCGAAGTAATTTTCACCAGGTAATTAAAAAATCAATTAAAAATGCTTACTCAGAATTAATGTTATTCGATTTAAAAACCAATGACTACCAATTTAACGTTACAAAATATAATGTGAACACATCATATCATGCTGGGTCCAAAAATATACCATAGTTCATGATGTGAACCGTAAGAAACCATGGGGGTCCTAAAAACTGGTATCTACTCAACCCATTACCATTTGTTACCATTTTATTACCATCTATTATCATTTGACGCGTCACTAAAAGTTTTATATGAGGCCGTTCTGGGCGCACGGTAGTGCCTCGCCAAGTCATGCCCACGCTAATATTTACACGAAACATTCGACGACTTTTGACCTATCATATTTCTGATGTATAATTTAATGCTTCCATTTAGACATAAAGGAGAAATAATTTATTCCACTTCAAATATCTTTATGTAGCTTTGAAGCGAAATAATATAATTAGTGCTAAGTAAATAGTTAATATTTGCAAAGCTTCATTGTTGAAAGAGTAAGACTTGATAAATTAAAGCTAACATTTTGTTAACCAATCAAGATACGAATCAAGTTGACGGGGCTAATGCATGTCAAATTGACAGATTGTCATGGATGTTTATTAATTTGACCTTTTTTTATGTAAGTCTCCTACGTAAGGAGGAGTATTTTACATATATCCTTACTAATATTACAAACGTTGGTTACTCTTTCACGCAAAAACTACTGAATGGATTTGTATGAAATTTGGCACACAGATAGAATATGTTCTGGATTAACACATAGGATACTTTTTGTCCCGTGAAAACATACGATCCCTCGGGAATGCGGGTTAAACCGCGCGGGACAGCTAGTTATGTATATGATATTAAAACATATACTCACCTAACATTATGATTTCTTTTTATTGAAACAAAATAAATACTTATACTAGAAAAAATATAATCCTGCACTGCACTACTTTCCGCCAGTTTCTGAAAGCCAAATCAAAGTCAATCTCTTGTTGAAAGTATACCTGTCACTGTCAATGCCGTCTGAAATGACAAAGACGGCAACAGCTTTGATTATAGATTAACTTTGATTTGGCTTTCAGGAACTGGCAGTTTATTTGGTAAATATTTATATAAATATAATTATTCCATGACAGATACATTGACAGCCTTTCAAAGTCTTTTGTTTCATATGTTGCATGAAAATAAATTCAAACTTTATTTGAACTCTGCGCTATGAAGAGACTTGGCTCATTTTTAACACGCACGTTCCCGATGGGCTTTATATTTATCGTAAACGCCATACCGGTACAAATTTACAAAATAATTTGTTTGTTTTGAAATATTTGTTATTAGTTAAACGCGGTTTTTGGTATCATCACCGCTGGTATTTATGTTCGTGGTCATCATCGTGGGGCATTATATTTTTTATAGTTTTTTTTTTTGTAGTGTACTATCAAATTTTTGTCTTATCTCATATTGGGAATTGTAAATGTTTGTTTGTTGTTTTTATAATAGAAGCGCGTTGTTTTTTTGTAATTTACTGCTTTGACATGATTGAAATAAAATTTTAGATTTTATAGGAGTTTTATATTTTAGTAATTATTTTAAGTTTTATGAAGCCCTTTGTTTTGTAGAAAAAATCGGCCAAGTACGAGTCGGACTCACACACGGAGGATTCCGTCCAGTAATAATAATAATGTAACCTTACTCAAATTGATTGTGAAATTAATAGTAGACGCAAAATTTTAAAATACCAAAATTTACCTTAATTTTCAACTTTTTTAATTTTCGGAATTTACCCTTTACTTGTGCTGTTGAAATTTAAGGTAAATTTTGGTACTTACAAGTTTTCGGGAAAATCAAAATTTGCCCATATCTTTTAATCGTGTTGACTCAGGACCTTGATTTATATTCACCTAATAGGGACTATAGACCTCAATATCTGGTATAAATTTCAACATGCTAGGTCCACCCATTCCTGAGAAAATCGGTGGTGACACACGGACAGATGGACAAGAGAGTGATCATTATAAGGGTTCCTTTTTTTTACCTATTGAGGTACGGAACCCTAAAAAATAAAAAAGTGATAACTAACCATTTATTTTCTTTTTGCAGGTAAGGAATACAATTGCAGAACTAATATGAGGAAAAAAGGGTATGAAGTTATCTGAAACTTTGCAAGGTATTTTTATATTGAATTGAACCCTAGAAACTGGGAACGACTAAATAACTTTAGCCTCAAGTGTATCTGAGACAAGCTGCCTCAGATAAGTAGCCTATAACACGCGTGAATAAGTAGCTTTCTTACACTGAAAAAAATACGGAATCGGTTCAGATCCGGAGATTACCTGCTAGATCCAAACTTACAAACTTTACCTCTAATATTAGTTAGATAGAGATGGAAGACAAACGAAGGAGCCAACGTGATAATTTGTGTAGAAATGTGTTTTCTCTCTTCCTTGGCTATATCACATAAACTACCCTATAAGAAAATACTGTTCCATCTTTTTGTAATACGCCGTGGCATCAAATTACTATTCTAAAAATCCGTGAAATTGCCACGAAAGGGGGCCTATTCTGTTCTGCCGGTATGGGCGTCGATTCCGGAACGCGAGTCGAGCGTTCCAAACTTCGACAGTTCACGCTCCGCTGCGTTCCGATTGCGTCGGAATGCGGTCGACGCAGCGCCATCTAATGCATCTAGTCACACTGTATGAACTCTGATTACGTGTACTTTGTGGTTATGAATATGATAAACACTGGATGACTAATTCTTCATTTGTGTCTATGAATCTTCTAGGAAGCATAGATTTTTTTTTGCGTGATATCATTGGATTTCGTCAGACTTTTTCTTCAAATATCAATATAGTAAAGTAACCTAAATGCTTCCCCCTAGTAACCAAAGACCTATTAAACTTTCGTGTCTCAATTTTCCTGTATTACATTTATTATCAAAGTCCAACCAAATAAATTGATATTGCAAAAATGCTTACAAAAAACTAATTCCACTGGCAATAGAAATCACGATATCATTGTAAAAAATTGTGTCCAATGTTATTAGCCAATAAGAGCGGATAGTTCGTTCTTTTTTATATCTAATCCGTACCAAAACCAGATGTCACCGGGCCAATCCATCCGTCTTCGGGCGTGTGTAAATTAATCTTGTAAGTGCGTACCATCGGTCGTACAAAAAACCTGGTCAATAATAGAACCCGCTGACAATGGACGCTGGAACGAGGTCACATCGTCGGGATCGATCACCTGGCGGCTCGATCTGTTTACGTCTCGTAATTCGATGTGACCACGCGTTCGGAATAGGGATGTTGATTTATTGTTATTCGCGTAATTATTTCGTTAGTTTTGAGATAGGGGTTTTTGCTGTTGATAAATTACTTTGTAGTAATGATATTGCTAATTGAATGGTACTAGAGTTGCAATCACCGGTTATCACTTAATTGTGATGGTCGTTAAGCTAGTTGGAGGCCTACTAGGCAGCTTGAAAACTCCAACAGTAGGTTAAGAGGGTTTAGTACGTAATAACGCACAATGCCACAATATTCCAGGTTTTCGGTGTGACACTACTCAGTTATATTAATAGTTATTCATTTGCGTTGTCGTAAATCCAATAGGAAATTTATTTTTTTACTTTTCTAACAGGAAAAAACATTAAATTGACTATTTGTTATTTAGTTTGGAGTAGTTCTTTGAGAGACCTTTTTTGAATTTTACGGAACATGCTGTCTTTGCAGTCAAATCGGTATTAAAGTACTTGAAACAAAAAAATACAAAAATACATGTTAAAAAGTTCATATTGTCTTCTAGTTTTCTAATAAATAACATCAGAACGTTTTGTACATTTTTGTTATGAAAATGACAAAACAATACCGCGTAAAAATTAAGATTTTTATCGATGTTTAGCGCTGTTTTTATTATGGAAATCGAATGTCAAACTTCATAATTACTATTTATTAATACGTAGCAGTTAATGCTTAAAATTATTACATTAAAAAAATCCGTAAAATTTTTATAATTATTTTATACTGAATATTTTAAAACTGCTATATAAATCGATTGCGGAGGCCACGGCTCGGCAGACCCGGCTCCGCCGTCTCAGAGAGAGGACGTATCGCTCTGTTTTCCGCGAGCTAAGTTCGCCAACATATTATTACGATCGAGAGTATTGCTACAATCGTCCGCATTATAGCGCGCTCTTACCACTTATGATACTTGGGTTGATAAGTTAAGTTATATTGATAAATGGTAACTGTTTCTTAAATTACGTTACTCCAGTAACTGTTTTGAATAATAAGATGACAAATATTCAAAATTAGTTTTTTTTTTTTGTTATTCGCCTAGAAGTGCCTTTCTGATCCTGATCGATCAATGCCAATCAGAAGTAATGGATAAATATCAAATATAAGGGCGGCCTTATGTTTGTTAATTCCTCCGTTTATATACACTAATAATAATACCTACTATAAAAGAAAAGATTGGTATTTTTGTATGTTTTGTTTGTTTGTAATTTCAATAAATTTCAAAAACGACTGTACCGATCTTTCACCACTAGAATGCATGTTACCTATCATATCACTAAGTAAAATAGGCAATATTATACTAAGTGATATTTTGGCTACGGTAACCGCTTACCATCAGGCGGGCCGTATGCTTGTTTACCGACTTTGTGGTATAAAAAAAATATATATTGGTCATAAAAAAGTTTCCGCCATTATGAACTATTTCGTTACTGGTTCGATTGCTATCAACATTGACATTGATAGTTATATGTCCCAAGGGTCTCTCCCTTGGGACATATAACATGAATCTTTGCTCAAAATTTGAAAAAAGGTGTCCGCCATTTTGAAATATTTTGTTACAGGTCCGATTGCTATCAAAATTGATATCTGATAGACTCTTGGACCATATAACATGAATATTTGGTCAAAAATAAAAAAAAGTGTCCGCCATTTTGAACTATTTAGTTATTGGTCCGATTGCTATCAAAATTGATATTTGAGTGATGCTTGGAACATATAACATGAATATTTTCTCAAAATTGAAAAGTGTACGCCATTTTGAAATATTTTGTGACAGGTCCGATTGCTATCAAAATTGATATCTGAGAGACTCTTGGACCTTATAACATGAATGTTTGCAAAAAATTGAAAAAAGTGTCCGCCATTTTGAAATATTTTGTTACAGGTCCGATTGCTATCAAAATTGATATCTGAGAGACTCTTGGACCTTATAACATGAATGTATGCAAAAAATTGAAAAAAGTGTCCGCCATTTTGAACTATTTAATTACTGGTCCGATTACTCTCACAATTGATATTTGAGATACCCTTGGGACATAACATGAATCTTTGCTCAAAATTTGAAAAAAGGTGTCCGCCATTTTGAAATATTTTGTTACAGGTCCGATTGCTATCAAAATTGATATCTGAGATACTCTTGGACCATATAAAACGAATATTTGGTCAAAATTAAAAAAAAGTGTCCGCCATTTTGAACTATTTAGTTATTGGTCCGATTGCTATCAAAATTGATATTTGAGTGACGCTTGGAACATATAACATGAATATTTTCTCAAAATTGAAAAAAGTGTCCGCCATTTTGAACTATTTAGTTATTGGTCCGATTGCTATCAAAATTGATATTTGAGTGACGCTTGGAACATATAACATGAATATTTTCTCAAAATTGAAAAAAGTGTCCGCCATTTTGAAATATTTTGTTACAGGTCCGATTGCTATCAAAATTGATATCTGAGAGACTCTTGGACCTTATAACATGAATGTTTGCAAAAAATTGAAAAAAGTGTCCGCCATTTTGAAATATTTTGTTACAGGTCCGATTGCTATCAAAATTGATATCTGAGAGACTCTTGGACCTTATAACATAAATGTATGCAAAAAATTGAAAAAAGTGTCCGCCATTTTGAACTATTTAATTAAATATTATTTATTTATTTATTTAATTACTGGTCCGATTACTCTCAAAATTGATATTTGAGAAGCCCTTGGCCCATATAACATGAATCTTTGCTCAAAATTTGAAAAAAGGTGTCCGCCATTTTGAAATATTTTGTTACAGGTCCGATTGCTATCAAAATTGATATCTGAGAGACTCTTGGACCTTATAACATGAATCTTTGCTCAAAATGGAAAAAAGTGTCTGCCATTTTGAACTATTTCGTTACTGGTCCGATTGCTATCAAAATTGATATTTGAGAGACCCTTGGGACATATAACATGAATCTTTACTCAAAATTTGAAAAAAGTATCCGCCATTTGGAACTATTTCATTACTGGTCCGATTGCTATCAAAATTGATATTTGAGATACCCTTGGGACATATAACATGAATCTTTGCTCAAAATTTGAAAAAAGTATCCGCCATTTTGAACTATTTCGTTACTGGTTCGATTGCTATCAAAATTGATATTTGAGAGACCCTTGGGACATAACATGAATCTTTGCTCAAAATTTGAAAAAAGGTGTCCGCCATTTTGAAATATTTTGTTACAGGTCCGATTGCTATCAAAATTGATATCTGAGACACTCTTGGACCATATAAAACGAATATTTGGTCAAAATTAAAAAAAAGTGTCCTCCATTTTGAACTATTTAGTTATTGGTCCGATTGCTATCAAAATTGATATTTGAGAGACCCTTGGGACATATAAAATGAATGTTTTCTCAAAATTGAAAAAAGTGTCCGCCATTTTGAAATATTTTGTTACAGTTCCGATTGCTATCAAAATTGATATCTGAGAGACTCTTGTACCATATAACATGAATCTTTGCTAAAAATTTGAATAAAAGTTTCCGTCATTTTTAACTATTTTGTTACTGGTCTGATTGCTCTCAAAATTGATATCTGAGAGACTCTTGTACCATATAACATGAATCTTTGCTAAAAATTTGAATAAAAGTTTCCGTCATTTTTAACTATTTTGTTACTGGTCTGATTGCTCTCAAAATTGATGTTTGAGAGACTCTTGGATCATATAACATGAATCTTTGCTCAAAATTAAAAACAGTGTCCGCCATTTTGAACTATTTTGTTACTGGTCTGATTGCTCTCAAAATTGACATTTGAGAGACTCTGTACCATATAACATGAATCTTTGCTCAAAATTGAAAAAAGTGTCGCCATTTTAAACTATTTTGTTACTGGTCTGATTACTATCAAAATTGAGATTTGAGAGGCCTTGGGATTACAAAATCTGAATATTCTCGCAAAATCCAAAAATGTGTCTACCATTTTGAACTATTTTGTTAGAGGTCCGATTGCTATCAAAATTGATATTTGAGAGACTCTTGTACTTGTCTTGTAGGAATCTGTGCTCAAATTTGAAAAAAGTGTCCGCCGTTTAAACTATTTTGTTAATGGTCTGATTGCTCTCAAAATTGACATTTGAGATACCCTTGGGACATAACATGAATCTTTGCTCAAAATTTGAAAAAAGGTGTCCGCCATTTTGAAATATTTTGTTACAGGTCCGATTGCTATCAAAATTGATATCTGAGATACTCTTGGACCATATAAAACGAATATTTGGTCAAAATTAAAAAAGTGTCCGCCATTTTGAACTATTTAGTTATTGGTCCGATTGCTATCAAAATTGATATTTGAGTGACGCTTGGAACATATAACATGAATCTTTGCTCAAAATTGAAAAAAGTGTCGCCATTTTAAACTATTTTGTTACTGGTCTGATTACTATCAAAATTGAGATTTGAGAGGCCTTGGGATTACAAAATATGAATATTCTCGCAAAATCCAAAAATGTGTCTACCATTTTGAACTATTTTGTTAGAGGTCCGATTGCTATCAAAATTGATATTTGAGAGACTCTTGTACTTGTCTTGTAGGAATCTGTGCTCAAATTTGAAAAAAGTGTCCGCCGTTTAAACTATTTCATTACTGGTCCGATTGCTATCAAAATTGATATTTGAGATACCCTTGGGACATAACATGAATCTTTGCTCAAAATTTGAAAAAAGGTGTCCGCCATTTTGAAATATTTTGTTACAGGTCCGATTGCTATCAAAATTGATATCTGAGATACTCTTGAACCATATAAAACGAATATTTGGTCATAATTAAAAAAAAAGTGTCCGCCATTTTGAACTATTTAGTTATTGGTCCGATAGCTATCAAAATTGATATTTGAGTGACGCTTGGAACATATAACATGAATATTTTCTCAAAATTGAAAAAAGTGTCCACCATTTTGAACTATTTAGTTATTGGTCCGATTGCTATCAAAATTGATATTTGAGTGACGCTTGGAACATATAACATGAATATTTTCTCAAAATTGAAAAAAGTGTCCGCCATTTTGAAATATTTTGTTACAGGTCCGATTGCTATCAAAATTGATATCTGAGAGACTCTTGGACCTTATAACATGAATGTTTGCAAAAAATTGAAAAAAGTGTCCGCCATTTTGAAATATTTTGTTACAGGTCCGATTGCTATCAAAATTGATATCTGAGAGACTCTTGGACCTTATAACATGAATGTATGCAAAAAATTGAAAAAAGTGTCCGCCATTTTGAACTATTTAATTACTGGTCCGATTACTCTCAAAATTGATATTTGAGAAGCCCTTGGCCCATATAACATGAATATTTTCTCAAAATTGAAAAAAGTGTCCGCAATTTTGATATATTTTGTTACAGGTCCGATTGCTATCAAAATTGATATCTGAGAGACTCTTGGACCTTATAACATGAATCTTTGCTCAAAATGGAAAAAAGTGTCTACCATTTTGAACTATTTCGTTACTGGTCCGATTGCTATCAAAATTTATATTTGAGAGACCCTTGGGACATATAACATGAATCTTTACTCAAAATTTGAAAAAAGTATCCGCCATTTTGAACTATTTCGTTACTGGTTCGATTGCTATCAAAATTGATATTTGAGAGACCCTTGGGACATAACATGAATCTTTGCTCAAAATTTGAAAAGAGGTGTCCGCCATTTTGAAATATTTTGTTACAGGTCCGATTGCTATCAAAATTGATATCTGAGATACTCTTGGACCATATAAAACGAATATTTGGTCAAAATTAAAAAAAAATTAAAAAAAATTGTTACTGGTCTGATTGCTCTCAAAATTGATGTTTGAGAGACTCTTGGACCATATAACATGAATCTTTCCTCAAAATTGAAAAAAGTTTCCGCCGTTTAAACTATTTTGTTAATGGTCTGATTGCTCTCAAAATTGACATTTGAGAGACTCTTGGACCATATAACATGAATGTTTGGAAAAAAAAATAAAAAGGTGTCCGCCATTTTGGATTATTTGGTTAATGGTCTGATTGCTCTCAAAATTGATGTTTGAGAGACTCTTGGACCATATAACATGAATCATTGCTCAAAATTTTAAAAAAAGTGTCCCGCAAATATCAATTTTGATAGCAATCGGACCTGTTATAAAATAGTTCAAAATGGTGAACACTTTTTTAAATTTTGTGAAAGGATTCATGTTATATGGTACAGTCTCTCAAATATCAATTTTGATAGCAATCGGACCTGTAACAAAATAGTTCAAAATGGTGGACAGTTTTTTGGATTTTGAGAGAAGTCGTGTTATGCCCCAAGGGTATCTCAAATGTCAATTTTGAGAGCAATCAGACCATTAACAAAATAGTTTAAACGGCGGACACTTTTTTCAAATTTGAGCACAGATTCCTACAAGACAAGTACAAGAGTCTCTCAAATATCAATTTTGATAGCAATCGGACCTCTAACAAACTAGTTCAAAATGGTAGACACATTTTTGGATTTTGCGAGAATATTCATATTTTGTAATCCCAAGGCCTCTCAAATCTCAATTTTGATAGTAATCAGACCAGTAACAAAATAGTTTAACATGGCGACACTTTTTTCAATTTTGAGCAAAGATTCATGTTATATGGTACAGAGTCTCTCAAATGTCAATTTTGAGAGCAATCAGACCAGTAACAAAATAGTTCAAAATGGCGGACACTTTTATTCAAATTTGAACAAAGATTCATGTTATATGGTCTAAGCGTCCCTCAAATATCACTTTTGAGAGCAATCGGACCAGTAACTAAATGGTTCAAAATGGCGGACACTTTATTCAATTTTGAGCAAAGTTTCATGTTATATGGTCAAAGAGTCTCTAAAATATCAATTTTGAGAGCAATCAGACCAGTTACAAAATAATTCAAAATGGCGGACACTTTTTTGGATATTGAAAAAAAAAATTATTTTCATCAAAGCTCTCAAATCTCAATTTTGAGCGGACCAGTAACAAAACAGTTCAGAATGGCCGACACTTTTTTCAATTTTGAGCAAAGATTGACTATATGGTTCAAGGGTCTCACAAATCTCAATTTTGAAAGCAATCGGACCAGTTACTTAATAGTACAAAATGGCGGACACTTTTTTCAATTTTTAAAGGATTCATGCTATATGGGCCAAAGGTCTCTTATACAGGGTGTAACGGAAACTGTATATACATTATAGTAATCCACTTTTTTGGTACGAGGTGCACAGATCGCGGAAGATAAAAATTTATATTAATATTAGTAAGGGACGCAAAATGACAATGACCCTCATTGACCGGTGACATGTTGGTTATGATTTTAATTCAAAAAACTTGAATTAAAAAAGGGGTACGAACATTTTTGTATGGAAGCTGGCATAGCCACCCGCCGCCATTTTGTTTTTTTTTCAATGTGGCGGCGCACGGTGTAAGTGGTATATTTGGGTAGAGGACACTTATACAAACAAAAAATGTTAATCAATATGGTGACCTAAAGTGTCACGTTTCCGAGATATTTGGAGGTAAAGATCGCCATATGAGAATAACGACAATAATTAAAAATGAACTTATTACGTGTTTATATGCATTAGATTGTGTTCAAATAATTGTTACCAGGTTGATTTAACTTTTTATTGGAATATAGCAAAACAAATAACTCGAAAAAACAATATTCATTAATTGGTTACCTACTAAACCGCATCGCAATATTCGCAATAAAACACAATGTTATGAAGTAGCTCGGATCGTAGTGGTTAACTTGTTTTCCATGTCTCCGTTATTAAACAAAAATGACAATACTTGTCTTAAAATATAATGTTACCGAGATTTTGGAATATCGATGTATAAATAATATGAGAAGAATGACAATAGTTTAAAGTTGATTAAGTACAATTTATGTTCTTGTTTAATACCAATAAACTATGGTCAAATAAACGGTTTTTCAAAATAAATTAATACACATAATAGAAACAAGCCGTGACCTCAATACTTTAAAAAAAAAGGATTTTTTTTAATCTACTTTTTGCAAACAAACATATATACGGCCCGCCTGATTGTAAGCGGTTACCGTAGCCTAGGAACGCTTGCAACACCAGGGGTATCAATCGCGCGTTGCCGACCCTACAGAAATCTCTTTACACCTTTTTTAAGGAACCCCACGCTGTACTCCGTTGGGAAAACCACGGCGGGAGCTCATTCCATAGTCTGAGCGTCCGGAGCTCCTTTGAGACCGCATAATTCGAAACTATTTTGGTTCCAATGTGTGAGGATGGACTCCCCGTCAATGGCGAGACTTGCGATGGTAGAAGGTAGCCATGGGCTTCAGGTTATACAATTCTACAGAACACTGTCCGTTGTACAAGCGGTAGAACACACATAAGGAGCAAAATCTCTCCTCAGATTGAGGGGCTCTAAGCCGCTTGTGAGCTCGGGATCGTCGACAATTCTAATAGCACGTCGCTGAACCGAGTCTAAAGGCCCAAACTGGTATCCAGGAAAGAGCAGTACTCCATATAAAGCCGGACTTGCGACTTGTAAAGTTGCAGCCTTTCCCCTATGTGAAGTACTGCGTCGCTCTGTTGAGCACTTCGAGTTTTTTGGATGCTAGCTTAACCTTGTCTTCTAGATGGCCTATTGACGTCGTTAGAAATGTCGATGCCGAGGATCCCGATGCTTTCACTGATGTTCGTGTTCTGGAATTGTGAAGTCACAGCAAATGGGGTTTTCTTAGCGGTGAACGCGCGGACTGAGTCTTAGTGGGGTTGAAATGGACTAGGTTTAGTCGACCGTAATCGGAGACACTAATTAGTGTGCTCTCGATTTCAGACACAAGCCGTTCGCGGCTTTCCTCCACCACGAAACGAGGAATATTTGCAATGAGCGTCCTCTGTACAATGAATGCCGTCAGTAGACAGCATTTCATTGATATGCAGCAGGAACAGTGTTTGGGACAGTACAGACCCTTGCGGGACGCCAGAATTTATGTCTCTCAGCTCGTATGCATCTGCTGGACAAAAAATTGGCGACCCATTTGCATAGTCCCTCGGGAAACCCATATGCTGGTAACTTCGTTAGAAGACCCCAGTCAGACCCGATCGAACGGCTTCGCCACCTTGACTCTCGATGGCGAGTGACCACTCGGCTGTTGACCTTCTAGTGTATAGTGTATACATAGACACATCACAAAGAGATACACTAGAAGGTACCAGCCAAGGGACTATGGTGGAAGCCATATTGTCGGTCAATGAACAAATCGTGATCCTCTAGGTATCTCAAGAGCTGCGTGTTGATCACTCGCTCCATGACATTGGAGAGAAGGGGAAGTGATGGCAATAGGCCTGTAATTCATCGGGTCTGATCTATCTATACCCTTTTTGGGCATTGTGTGCACGAGAGCAGTCTTCAACGAAGACGGGGCTTTCATTTAGGTGGAAGTTTTATTAGGTCGGGTCGGGCCGGCCGGGTTTTTTTTATTTATTTTCAACACACTCGCTGGTAAAGTAACATTTATTGCACCGCTTTTAGTATCGCCTTTTACTTTACATTACCGCACAGTTTTATGAAGGTATAATCCCGATTATGATAAGTTTGTACCTCACTGCAAGTGATATGCGTAGACCAAGCAATCATAATTTAAACGGGTAAGATAGTTTGACAGCTCACCGCTTTCAAAAAAAAACCTTGTGTGCCATATTTGTAAACGTTCTCATTGTGTTGATTTGATTATTATCAAAAATACTACTTAACAAAATACAAGTCTGTTTTTTCCTCGCAAGTGTTTTAAAAAACGTCGTATGACACGTGTGTGCATTGATTATTACACTCTCAGCTCACTTATTGCGTTCGCCTACGGCTCATGCGCTTAATACGCCTCGAGTATACCAACTTTGCAAACATGTATCATTCATTATGTACTATTACGTCGCTATTGCAATTTTGGCGCCCAGGGATTTTACTTAGCGATCTGTAGTTCCAATTAACTTGGTAACATGAGATTTTAGGACAAGTAATGTAATTTTTGTTTGTATAGTAATGACAAGATAGAAAACAAGTCACGATCCGAGCTACTTTGACAACATTGTGGTTCATAGCGAATATTACGATGCTATTTAGTAGGTAAGTAATTAAAAATATTGTATTTCGTGCTCCTAGTTTAACTCTCTTCTAAAAAATGGATAAATCAACCTGGGAACTATTATTTGAATACAATCGAGTGCATATAAACACGTAATAAGTTAATTTTTAATGATTGTCATAATTCTCATATGGCGATCTTTACCTCCAAATATCTCGGAAACGTGACACTTTAGGCCACTATATTGATTAACATTTTTTGTTTGTATAAGTGTCCTCTACCCATATATACCAGTTTCATCGTGCGCCGCGACATTGAAAAAAAACTAAAATGGCGGCGGCTAGCTATGCCACAAAGGTTCTAACCCCTTTGGTTTGAATTTTTTAGTTATGTATTTTGAGCTGAAAATTTTTATAGAGAGTCTGTACCTGATGTAGTCTTCACCCCCTTCGGATGTACAGTCGCGGTCTAAAAATGTTTACCACCTTACGGTCTATAATCGCTTGCACATTTCTGTTTCATAAGGTTGACCGGAAATAAAATTACTTTTGATAGGCGTGGATTGTATTTGACATGAAAAAGAATTCAAAGAGGTGCTATACCTAGTATGAATTGAGTTCTCTTGATATAGCACTAAATATAGAGTTTACAAATAAAAATCTGCCCTTTGCTGCTGGACTAAACTTGCCATTATTACCTTTGTATTTTTATTGAGATTTTTATTTGCTTACAAACGCATGATAAATGTCAACATATAATAAAAAAAAAAATATTAAATGAGTTTACATAATCAAAAAGGCATTGACAGCCCTTTTGCTAAGTTCGATACTTAAAAACATTTCACAATTTTAAAATGTTATAATTACGTTTGTTGATATGACATATTAGACCTTATTGCGCGCGGTATGAGATGGAATCGAGTTTGAAAATTGATAAACATTTTCAGTCCCCGACTGTATATACCCTTTCCGTTACACCTTATATATCAATGAGACAAAATTTGATAAGAATCGGTCAAGCCGTCGTCTGAGGAGTTTTATTACACCTAGATGTTTGAAGACCTATCCATAGATACCCCAGGCCACAAGTATGGGTTTGATGAAAAAAGTTGGTTTGGGGAACTTAGTATGGGGAACCCCCAAAATTTATTGTCTTTTTTCTATTTTTGTGTGATAATCTATCTTAATGCGGTTCACAGAATACATCTACTTACCAAGTTTCAACAGTATAGTTCTTATAGATTCGGTAAAAAGTGTCTGTGACATACGGACGGACAGCCAGACCGACAGACATGACGAATCCATAAGGGTTCCGTTTTTTGCCATTTGGCTACGGAACCTTAATTACTGCTTTTCATACAATTCTTATGAAATTTTGTGTGTATATTCAGTAGGTCTGAGAATAGGACTTAATCTATTATTCATACCCAAAGGGGAGCCGGGGCGGGTCGCTATTATAATTATATTAATAAAAATATTGAATTATTTTAAGAAAACCAAATAAAAGTTTAATTAGATAAATTAGGTATATAGGTACCTGAACTACTTTGTTTACTAGTGTAAAAAAAAAAAATTTAGTACATTGTACTATATAACTACATACTTATAACCTAATTCAACCTACCAGATACCTTGTTTATAATATTATAGTTTTACATCGACATGAAGCTATACTGAAGTATCAAAATAATAACGCGCGCAGTATGTTGGCGGAGGAGCCGCACCAATGTTGGCCCCGCGTTGACTCGGCTTGGCGCTGGCAAATACCTAAACTCGAGCGCGGCCGGATAGCTTATATGCTCTTAACCACTAGCCTACCTACGCCGAGTCACAGTGGGCACGCGTGGTGGAGTATCTGCCCGTTCCCTTTCTCCCTTATTTGTGTGCAGGAGGCCTGTGCTCAGCAGTGCGACATTATAGGCTGATGATGATGAGAGTTGCAAACGAAGACTATTGCCCTTGGTCACGCCATTACTTGAGAAAGACTTTACCGATTTCAACATTTTTTTTTAAAGTTTTCTATTACTCTTAAGGTTATTGCGGAAAAAAAATTAAGAAAGATGAATAGAAAATTTAAGAAAACGTAATGATAGGGTAGGGTAGGATATCCCACGGTACGCGGGTGATCCCGCGGGCGCAACTAGTATCAAAATAAAAATATAGGTAATAATTATATTTTCTTGTAAAAGGATATAGTGTCTAGAAACTTGTAGACGTCGTTCAAACACCCTAAAAGAAGGGTAGCGGGTGCAAAGCAATCATTTATTTATTTATATAATTAAGGGATACTAACAGCTTTGTGAAATACAATTATTCTTTTTATGAAATAAAAAATATGTTTTAAGCCACTAATAAGTTTCCGCAACTGGTAATTAGTTCTTATACAAATTTGGCGGACGGCCTGTTTATTACTATAATAGTTACAATTCGAGTAAAAGAGATAGAATTTCTTATAAACGGTTTTAACAAAGAAAAACAAAATGAATAGACAATAACATTATTAAATTGTATGCCTAATGAACGTATAAATGGGGTACAGATACCACATTCCCCTCTTGGGTAGAAAGAGAAAGTAGCATTCGCACCCCATCCATCATATGGTATTTTGCTCCCATAATAATCTTAAAACGTAAAGTTTATCTTATTATGATGATATTTAGGTATAAAATACGATATATAAGCAAGTTATCTTATTTACAATGTCAATGCTTGCTTAAATGCACCGTCGGATGCAAGTGTCAAAACTTTTAATTCTACGTGCGCATCTGCGTACCCACCGTACGGTACACGTTGCTTCAATGCGTTTGTGATGCCATCGCTATGAATTACTATCTTTAATAATATGACGTTATAATTCGTGAGTATGTAATACGCACAGATATAAATCTAAATAGATGATGCGTGTATGTAGTTCGCTTGTCAAAAGGGAGAGCAATGTTCTTCTTTTGAAAATGTTTCGCGCGGACAGGGAAATCGCATAAGGCTGCATGTCCACCAGAGATGTGTAGCGAGTGATGTGTTTAGTTGACCAATAGGATCGCTTCATTTCTAATGCCAGCCTTACTAAAGTGCTCTTGTGACATTATGGTAGGTAGAAAATAATGGCACGCTTAGTTTTCATACGGATGGAGGGACTTGCGTTATCTATTTAGATTTATGTCTGTGGTAATACGTAATATAATGTCTTTCTTTCTTTAATACCTAACTGTAACTTGGCGTGGTTGGTGAAATACCCTGTCTCGCCACATGACCCCATGACGGGCTAGATTCCCATCAAGGACATATCGACACCTCCGAGGAATAACATTGTAAATAATGGCAACACCATTATCAGTTTTTGCTTAATTATTCTTAATTAGAACTATCTAAAAGTACAAATAACCCTCGCCAACCCGTTGTCGAAGTGTGCATTAAGTCGGGCACGCAACCCGCACCTGTTGCTACGGCTTCAGGATAGGGTTACCTGCACTTGAGGGTCATCGCGACCAGGCGGCGGCAACCTGGTGGTTACCGGTGTCTAGACTTTAGGGTTAGCTCTAATTATAGGGATAGTATGATATACTCAATAGCTCTCAGCCCTTTTAACCCCTTTAGGGGTCGAATACGCTTCCTTAGGGTATTCGATTCCTTCGTCACAAACTCAAATAACACGTTTTTTTTTAATAAAACAAAATCGCAACATCACGCCAGATATTAAAAGTATAATAAATAAATAAATAAAATTAAAAGCAAGATATTAATTAGAAAAATATTGAGTTATTTAGTTTTGATAAAAATATACGGCGTAAAAATAAATTAGTTCTCTCGGCACCCAGACTAGAAATGTTTAGAAACAGCCCACAATACCGATGCGTCCAAATATATAATAAATTACCGAATACTTTGAAGGATATAAGCAATGATAATATATTTAAAAATAAACTGAAGCTAATTCTAATAAACAAATGCTATTATAACATTAAAGATTTCATGGATGATACATGGTAGAGTATATGTTAGTTTATTTATATGTTAGTTATTAAGCGAATAAATGTTATTAGAAGTACCTAATGGTTAAAAATACGTACAATAGTAATTATAATAAGTTTTGCCATACTCTAATAGGTATGTTCCATGAATACATTATGAGGACTTGTAATACTAGTAAAATTTAATTACTTATATTGTGTGCAATAATAAATAAAGAAATAAGTATTATAATGTTTAGTTTAGTTAATAAGTTTATATATATCAACGTAATAATTATTATAAATATATATTATGTTTTGCAACAAACTTATATTGTGTGTAGGTACATTGTGCGATAATAAATATATTATGTTTAGGTAATAAGAAAATATATAATTATAATAATGTAATGTATAATTTTTAAATATTATAAGTTTTTTGCAACACCCTAACAGGGTCTATGTATACATATATACTGTACTGTGTTATGTTGTGTACATTGTTCAATATTGAATAAATAAAATAAAAAATAAAATATTCAGAGATTTCATTTAGCCAGTAACTTACGGTACGAATCTTAAACAAAAATAAAGCTTCTGAATTTAAACTTCATATTCCGCTAATAGATTATTATTCCATTTTCAAATACAAAATTGACCAGTATTTCAAAGATGTTCTGAATTCGTGTTTCAGAATTTTAAAATCGTGTTCTGGTATGAAATAAAAGAATACCAGCATAAAATTTTATAAAAACGACTCACTCTCTTTTATTCAGAAAATGATTAGTTTTGATTTAGTGATTTTAATACACCGGTCAAAAATCTATATCGCTCAAAAGTATAAAAATATATAGGTACTCTACAAAATAGCTTCAAATACAAAAGCGACACTATATGCAAAATCTAACTTACGCTATAAATTCGCTGAGACGTGCCTAAAATTATATCCGTTTAAGGTGTGGGTTCGATGCCCGGGTTTAAATTAATTAGAGCAGGCAAACCAGTGGCTTTGACGGTAATAACGCAATTCCGGGTGGCGCCTCTTGTATTTAGTTCAGGTCTGGTCTCACCCGGGTACAGTTAACCGGGTTAGGATTTAAAGGGTTATTGTAGTTTGGCGGGTTGTTAGATTACTACGTAGGTACTTACTTGATACTGCTACAGCGGACTGTTAGTAATTTAATATTAATACTACCAAAACACTTTAAGTGATAATGACGTGCTGTAAGAAGCCTAAAGCGGGATTATGTTGCTGGGAAGCTACATTATAGCTAATAGGAATTATTCAATGATTTTTTTTTATCGGATCAATTGTTTCGAGTATTACGTCATACATCCAAACCAACAAACAAACCTCTTTATATATTAGTACCTATAAACCTTCCCGTACCTGAAAGATCTAATCTTTTCCCGGGATAGAAAATACCCTATGTTTTCCAAAACATTCTATATGTGTGCCAAATTTCATCCAAATTCGTTCAGCAGTACACGCATGATTGAGTCACAATCCCATTTCTATCACAAAGTTTCAACTTAGGCGTACGGCCCTGATGGTAAGCGGTCACCGTAGCCATATGGGCGCTTGCAACACACGAGGCATCTCTCACGCGTTACCGACCCTCCCCCCTCCCCAATGAGCTCTGGCGATCTTACTCACGCGCAGGAACACAACATAGTGTTATTTGTCTACGGTATCCTGTAAGGTGGACGTACTTCCCTAGTCGAGCTGCTCTTTGAGCGAATAAAGTCCGTCTCTACAATCTCTTGTTTATTTTTATAATCCGAACAAACTCCACAACATTATAACATATTTCACGGTTACCTTATCCAAAATCAACACTTAAATGGGGATACAGTTTCCTATGTCATATAAAAAATCCTTAATCCTGCTCTTGCATCCCTAAAAATGCACCTTACTGTTGACGTTATTAGGTTTAATGTCACATATTCCAAAATGTTAATCTCCCCCAAATGTGCGGAAATGTTTGAAACAAAATCCCATAGTTTTTGTATCTCGCCTTAAATTTTAAAATGCATTCGATATTGATCTTTATGACTATAGTATTAAGAGCTTAATGAGTAAGCCGATTGAAAGCAAAAAATCTGTCGTCACTTATGCAGATGTCGTAATGCAGTTATTTAACGGTAAACCAGCTTAAATCATGTTTCTTTATATTATAAAAAAAAAAACATTTATTCAAATAATACTCTTATACCAGTTCGGAAGGTTGCATTTGCTGAGAAGAGCCGTCAATAAACTCAGTAATTACTCTTTTCAAAACAAGCTCAGATTTATTATATAATAGTTATTTACATTCTAATCGCACTGACAACAATTGCGTGTATTGTATGTAATAATAGGTCTTTTACCTATGAAATTGCCGTTCTGCAGTACTGGCCATTTCAAATCAAAATAATTTTTGTTTGGCTAAGAATTCTAATTTCAAATTAATTTTATTTGAAAAACATGGAATTCTTTTTCCAAAAGTAGTCATTTGTTTATTGATTAGTGTTACATTTTCATCGCATTTCATGGATACGTTAAAAATTCGAGTAATTATGGAATATGAGTACCGTCGTGGCAGCAACGAGGCACAAGCGGCACGCAACATCAACGACGTTTACGGAGCTAACACTACAAACCAACGCACCACCTGTTATTGGTTTGCTCGCTTCCGTTCTGGGAATTTCGACCTGAAAAATGAACCTCGCGGTAGTCCGAAGACTTTGGTCGACAATGACGAATTAAAGGCGATTGAGGAAGCTGATGATACACAATCGACGGCTGAATTAGCAGCAGCTTTCGACGTTAGCGTCAAAACAATATTGGTCCATTTGCGTCAAATTGGCAAGGTAAAAAAGCTTGACAAATGGGTGCCCCACGATCTCAATGATCGCCAGCGCGAAGTACGCGTCGAAACGTGCCTTGCACTACTCAACAGACACACAAATGAAGGAATTTTGAACCGCATTGTTACCTGCGATGAAAAATTCTGTTTGATAACCGCAAGCGCTCAGCAAGTGGGTTGGATCCTGGTTCAGCACCTAAACAATGCCCTAAACGAAAACTTACCCCTAGAAAAGTAATGGTCACTGTTTGGTGGTCTAGCGCCGGTGTGATTCATCACAGCTTCTTACCAAACGGGGTGAGCATTACTGCAGATGTGTACTGTGAAGAACTGAACACAATGATGGAGAAGCTGGCACATCTCCAACCAGCATTGGTCAATCGCTCGTCTCCGCTGCTCCTGCACGATAACGCGCGACCTCATACCGCACAGCAGACGGTCTCCAAGTTGCAAGAACTGGGGTTGGAAGTTCTCCATCATCCGCCCTACTCACCAGACCTTGCGCCTACAGACTACTACTTTTGCCAGAATTAGCATAACTTCTTGGCGGGAAAAAAATTCAATACCCGAGAGGCAGTACAAAATGCCTTTGAAGAATTTGTTGCCTCCCGTCCAGCTGATTTCTTTAAGAAGGGCATCAATAAACTGCCACTGCTTTGGCAAAGATGCATTGATTGCATGGGTGATTACTTCGATTAATACAAATAAAAAATACATGAAAAAAAAACGTTTAAATTTATTCATACAAAACGGCAATTTCATAGGTAAAGACCAATATATGATGTAAAAAGTCTATGATATTACATAGACTCTTTAGATCTACCATAGAATACAACAATGTATTTTTTTTAAATATTTTATTAAAAAAAAAATACAACCGAACAGAAAAATAATAAAGCTGCCACCACACTAAGGCAACAATGTTAAAGCCGAGCTACACCCCCAACTCCCGACATATTCACTCTCGGGGAAGCGAGTACACAACTCCTAGTCTTTAATAAAACTGCTAAATATCTACATACGGTACTTGAGTTACTTACGTTGGCGCATTCTATCTAAGTTTATAAGTTCTTGAACGAAATAAGTAATAATAATCGTTGGGGAATTTTTTATTTACGCATGGGCGATTTTGGCAATTTTGGACTCCCCCTACCACCATGTTACGGCCTCCCCCTCCCTCTACTCGCGTAACATTAATAGGTATACGAAAAAAACTTAGTTTTATTTATAAGCTTTAAAATGTTTTTTAAAAGAATGAAAACCGCACATTAAAAATGATAAAACAGATTTTTTTATTGATTTACCTAACGCTTTGCTCTGAAATGGTCGATGCACTACCAGCAAAAATAAAGTAAAATCCCTAAAAATATTACGCAAGAATAGCTTTTGGAACATATTACTTCCGTAAAGTATTAGCTGTCAAAATTAAATTCACGTAGAAAATCCAGGTTCTAAAGAGTCGAATAACTGACATAAGCCATCTGATCCGGAATCTAAGTCGCAATCTAGTGCATATTATACGAACCTCCATAGAGCTCGGAATAGACAATGGAGGTCGATTTGCATAATTTTTATTAAAAAAATAACATATAAAACGTCTTTTGTTCTGTTTTAGTTGTTTGAGTTTTCAATCTTGATG
Organism: Polyploca ridens; assembly: GCA_951394255.1. Classification (NCBI taxonomy): domain Eukaryota; kingdom Metazoa; phylum Arthropoda; class Insecta; order Lepidoptera; family Drepanidae; genus Polyploca; species Polyploca ridens. The sequence goes on from OX596268.1 coordinate 3,101,986, forward strand.
AACAAAATAGTCTTTCGTTTGTTGTGTGAAATAGAGTGGCCATATATTTGAAATTTTCAGGACTTTTCTTTAATGACCAGTCTTTGATATTTGGAATATATTGGTTTTTATTGCCTGGCTAGGTGACAAAAAAAAATTATTCTTGCGCGCCATTCGACGCAAATAGAACCAACTAAAACACAGATAAGTATTAACATTAGGTACTTTTATACTATTGATTGCTGAAGACAATATTGTTTTATACAGTGCTTTCTCCATATTTTGCACCAATTAACTAACTATTTACTAATTAACTATTGAAAAGATGGTTCACTCGCGGAGCTCCGAACTATGAAAAAAGCTCTTTCAAATTACGAACAAACCACGTCAATAATTTTATAATGCATTGCGACGGCCGCATCTAAAAATATTTTCGCGAGAAATGCATTCGCAGATGTATGGAAAGGCGTCAAATATCAAACGTTTGAAATAATCAACTCGGTTTCCAAGCTATAACTACCGATTTAGATTACTATAAAAGCGCGAATAAAAATCAAAATATACACTAAACAACGGTCTTACTTATAAGACGGTATTTATCTTATATACTGATCATGAATGTCACATTGTTTGACAATGACAGTAAGGTGATCGACAAATATGTGACAACTTAAACAGTGTTTTTGTTAAATATCGTTTTATAAGTAAGACTAACAATATATTATTCTCATATATCCTGTAACATTATCATTATCTTTGACAAAATTGCAGTGTGTCTAATTATACAAAATAGAAGTGATAAATTACCGGTCGCACCCATAAAAGAAACAATTGGCGTTCAAAAGCGACCATAAATCGAGAAGGTCTTTTATAGTGTCGACAGAATAGCAAACCATTTTAAAAGTCAATAATTGTTTTAATTTTCATACAAAAGACCTTATTCGTGCCGGCCAGTACCCTTCTGAGAATCTTCTTTTAAATATTTCACAAATATTTTGCCATCTCTGTTACACATTCCAAATTTAAATGGTAGAGCGAGCGAGATGAATGACTTTATTATGCGAACAAAATGTGTTTTGTTCTTGTGGTATTACTGTTTAAAAATATAGTGGCCTGTATTTTTTCTATGAATGAATAATAATGTGCCATGGAATAACACGTTTTATAATCATAGTCGTAGAGGCGATTTTAGTTTGTCTATGATGGGACTATATTTCTGGAATCCTGTTTCGTATTGATTAGTTCCAATGGAAATACATGTATCAGCAATTAGTGGCAGTTTTTTTTACTACATTCAGGGTTGACTCCTAAACTCAAAATCATAATTGTTTAAGAAAAGTATGCACGTAGTATAGTAGATTTTTCCCCGTGTCCTCACTCGCGTTCCCGAGGGACCTAAAATTTTCCCGGGATAAAAATGATCATATATATTTCTCCAGGTTATGGTCTATCTGCGTGCCAAATTTTATAACTGAGAGTGCCGTTGAGGCGTCAAAAGGTGACAAACAAACTTACATTGGCATTTATAATACTAGTATGATTAGTATTGTACTTTCTTAGGAGCAAACACATTTGAACCCGTATTATTAATATTTAAAAATGACTGATATGTCTAACTATAAAAATAAGGGTGACAACCCTCTAGCAGCATCTCAATCAACTTATTTACATAGGGTGAAGGGATGCGATGAATCAGAATATTTTATTGTACCACCCTAATTATATATGCATCTGACTAAATGTAAACATTTTTGCTAGTCATAAAAAAACCTTCACAAACATTTAAGCAGTTATGAAAAAGTTGCAAATGTTTAGTCCTTAAAAATTATGTTCACCCTATTGTGCAATTAAATATTCGAAATTTGAAAACTTCATTCCAATTATAATTCGAATATTGAGATTTTTAAACGTTCTAGTTTGATATGACACACATTTGCAGGCACTCATATATCAAATAACGCACTAATAATTGCTACTAATTTCATACACTTCACAAAAGCTACAAACCGAAACTCGCACTTAATTAAATCACCAACTGAGAACAATTTTAAACTCTACCTCCACACGCTTAAAGTCGAAAACGCATACATGTGGCACCTGACAGCATACCTACAATCCCTTATTCTGCATCAGAATAATACCCAGCCCTGAGGTTGAATAATCGCCGTTGTGAATAGATAGACGTACTGATCAAATTCATCAAATATTCCGGTTGTAAGCGGATGAAGTCATTTAGGCGTGCTACGGACTGGCCGATGGGGTAATCGTCAGCATATTCTATGTGTTACATAGTTAGTATATACAATAGCTATCGTCCTAACAATGTTGTGCCACGCGAAATGTGGATACATTGTCTTTAGGATTCGTATTGGGCTGAATTACTCGTATTCGATAATCTCGCAATGCATTCTAATTTTATATTGAAACTAGCTTCTGCTCGCGGCTTCGCCCGCGTGGTGTACAGGAAACAAATGACATATTTTTGTACAACAATAAAACAAAACAACTTCTCTGGAATTACTTTACTCCCTCGCACTCCCGTTGAGTATTACGTCTATATTTTAGCTTATTACATGATTTTCAAAATAATATTATTTTTATTATTATAAATTAATTTTTATATTAAATATAATTTATATTAAAGTAATTTTTTATATTTATTTAGCAGCAGTATCAGTTGTATTATCGACCCTGAGTCGCTCGTCGCGAACCAAAACAACAACCTGTATAGATCAAGATAAAAACTTCTTGCTACAAACTTTTCAACCATTGTAAAACCAGGATACCCCTTTGTCTCGGTTGGCCATGTGATGTTGGCAACACAAACCCATCGAGGAGGGTCAAAACTCGAATCACACAGACTATAGTCATAGCAAATGATTGCGCGCCCAATTACGTCCCCATGCCGCCCTGCGGTAGCTACATGCATCGTTAGGTTGTCTACACACCTGGCGATTGAAAGATGGCTATGAAAATTGGGCAATTAATTGCTTAAGTTTTGGGTTACAATAAAGTTTATCCTAATTCCAACTATCTTATTAAATTAATATATAATAACGGCACAACCGACCGTGATGGAATTTGTCACACGAGTAGATCATAACCCGGAATAGCATAAAGGATACTTTTTAATTCTTCGAGAACGCATGAAACAAGTTAAAAATAAATAAAATATTCACGCACATGTTTGTAAATATTGCTTTTCAGGGTTCCGTACCCGAAGTGTGCCAAACGGGACCCTATGACTAAGACTCCGCTGTCCGTCCCTCCGTCTGTCTGTCAGTGAGCTGTATCTCATGAACGGTAATAGGTAGACAGCTGAAATTTTCAGAGAATATGTATTACCTCAGAGTATTTAAATACTACGTACAAGTATTACTATTGTCGCTACAACAACAAATAAAAACATTTTTTTATCATTATTTATATGCCTTTCAATCTCCCAATGGTCAGTGACGATGTGACCGAAGGTGATAAGCACACAAAGCCTAGAATACACACCAGCCGGTGATGGTAGCTAGTCAGGTGGGTACTACGAAGTACCCTATCACCATGCTATTATTTCCTCACGACACTCAAAGCTTATTTTAGGGTTCAAACTGAAGACTTACGTCACTGCATTTGACGATATTACCCAGAACACAAACCTTATGACGTAAAGCAAATAATATATATTGCGATTTGTGCGCGTTGAGTCAGAAAATTGTACACTATGAAATATATTGAGCAACTTTATAGATTTCATAATAAATAAATGTGCAAAGTCAACCTAAGTCATTCCCCAGATTAAAACTATATTCGTAGTAAAATAAAGATAAAAATGGAATATGCGGCCGTAAAAAGATTTTACGCCAACATTAATTTTCTCCAACGAAAATATTTACTATGTTAATATGGTAAATTGCATCGGCCATATTTAACGCTTATGATAAATAATATCTCACCATTCGCCGAAATGTATTGCTGGATTAAAGACATTTTATTTGTTGAATTAAAATTATTTAGTTACTCGTTAAAAAAATTGCAAAGCACTTTTTTTATGAATATACAATAAAAAATGTACGTACTCGATTTTTTTATATATATTTTTTAAATCACTTATCAGATTAAATTTTATAACTGTAAAGAGCGTCTAATGTTAATATTACTAGAACATTTTTTTGTAGAAATCTTAGTGGAAGACTTAGGCGATGACTTTCGTTCCGTCATTATAGCAGAGAAATTCATACTTTATAATGCTTAGCGTTACGATATTTTTTTATTTAATCAACTTTCTTCCACATAATCCCTTACTATCCTCATCTGACACGACTGACCTCCCATTCCAATTTAATGTAATATATTTTAATCGGCCAGTGTGCGGAGTGACTTACGGTAAAGCCGGGCACACACCCTAATTACGTACGAGCAGGATTCTGATTCCACATCCTGTGACATTTTGGTATTAGAGGATGTTTTGCCTCGGGGTAGGGTACTGCTAAGGGAAATGAACTTCAATAATTAGGTGATTTATTTAAATATTGAATTTGGAATTGCACTTATCCGAAATAAAAAAAACTTTTCACATCTTTAAAGAATAACAGAGTGTAGGAGACACATTTTTAATCATTGATATTAAACCTTTTTAATGCTGTTGTTTTTATCAAACAAATATATCCAACAAATTAATCAGTAATCGAATTAAATTATAAACTTTAAATTATGCAGCCCAAACGTCGCAAGAAGAAAAGTAAATATCAAAAATTGATCCTATCAACATCAAAAATATGCCGACATGATATTAATTAATTCCTTCATATTTTATGGGCTGGGATACAACCCAAACCTTTCCCCTTGACTGCTCAGGAAAAAGGACAACGCCTGTTGCGGTGTAAGGGTTATCTTATACGGCAAGCTAAGCGATACACAACTGATATTTTTTGAAAGCTTTATTGGATTTTTTGTACCAACCCATTTTAATTTAATTTTAGTTTCGAGTCTCGGTTATTTTATCTTTCCATCACGATTAATATCCCTAAACTTTATGAAATGTTTTATTTTAATGTAATTAAGATACGCATTAAAGAAGATTAATAAGTTCAGATATGGAAGCTGCTGCCTAGAATACTTATAGGCTTTTCTTAGGTTCGGTACTAGGTAGTCTGTACTGAATTGTGATATCGCTCTTTTACAATAAAACTATTGTATTAACAGTTTATAGAACTATTACTTACTATTTCCTCTAAACATTATAAAACTATGAATAACATAGCATAGCATAAGCCTTAGCATCGCATCACTATGGACGACTAACCCCAAAATTATTATATCTAAGTTTTTTTCTCCTTCAAACGAGGGCCCTAGAGAATTCCTATCAAGATTCATCCATCCATTGTTTATTGCCCACCCTTTGGTTTATTTGGAATAAGTAGGAAATTTTAATCACCCGTAGAAAAAAATGATGGCGAATTTGAATCGCCGACAGAAGGTTTTTAATACATAATACATTTTGTTGAATCAGTTTCGAATGTTTTTTGCTGGCAACATTGACAAATGTTAATATTTTATTATGTGACATGAATAGCCGATTAGAATTATGTTTTTGATATTGGCAGAAGATGCGCTATCTAAATATATTCTATATCATTGTTTTTTGTTTGAACAATGTCCTAATGATGCTTCTTTTTTTAAGTTACTGTAATGAGTATAAAGTTACTTCTAGATTTTATAAGGTCTAAAATAAATTTTGAATTTGGAATTGCACTTGTGCGGGTATCCGAAATAAAAGTTTTTATTTTCACATCTCTAAAGAATAACAGAGTTAGGAGACACATTTATTAGTATCATTTGAAGTCACAAGTCATTTTATTTTAAGTGTAACAAACACCTTCTTTTTAACCGACTTCAAAAAAAGGAGGAGGTACTCATTTCGAATGTTTGTTTTTTTTTATGTTGTTACCTCATAACTCCGTCATTTATTAACCGATTTGGAAAATTATTTTTTTATTTGAAAGGGTACACTTCCCGTTTGGTCCATTGTCATCAGCGGGGTTATTTTAAAATGGTCGGATTCGGAATCGGGAGCGGAATCAGAAACTTCCGAGGCGAGTTTCCGACATAATAAAATAAGAATAAAAATGTGTATTTGCACATTAAAAGACAATCAAAACTATAAGAACATCAATATTTATTTAACATAGTATGATAATAGTACAATTTAAGTGTTACAAATAATACCTAAACTAAAATAAATGTATTCTGCATGATAGGTTAAAGCGCCCATTGCTATTTTAATTTCCGAATCGAATAGTTTGACGTTTCGCGACGGAAATATCAATCCGATTCATCGAAAAGTTTCCGATAGCTTTTAGCTGGCGGAATTCTTTCCGAATTTTATTTAATGTTCGTTTTTGACCATTATTTAACATAAATACATTATTTAAACGTTAGTTAAAATAATGTATTTTAATAAAGGTTAGTTGGTACTAAACGGAGTGTATTTGCCCCTATTTTAAGTAAATAATGAATGAGAAAGGTCTGCAGTAAAAGTAATAATATAGGTACATATAGCTACATACTCAAACTTCGTAGGAACTAAAACATATTGGTCACTCAATACCGTTACTCAAGTTGGATGCTAGATTTACTACCACTAAAAGATCTACGTAATTATAAAATATTTGTTTTATTATACTCTCCATGAATGTACTGAAAAAATAATCTGGGGGCACGGAAGTGCCCCCCGCCAAGACAGCCAAGCGAAGCGAAAGGGCACTACCTACCTTTTCTCGAAGCGCTTCGTCGTTTTTTTGAACCCTCATAACTTGGGTTTGGATTATATGTACTAGATAAACAAAATTCTCAGGACATGATGTCAATAGTAAACTTATTAAACATATTAAGTTTCAATAACATAGCTCTTATACTTTAGATTTTATTGATATCTAAAAAACCCCGATTTCGTCACTGACTCACTGATGATCATCAAAATCATCAAAATCATAGGGTACTTCCTGAAGTCCTAGAAAGCTGAAATTTGGTATGTAAGCTTGTATTAGTACACAAACAACAAAAAAATTATAAAACTTGGAAATTTCAAATAAAAAAAAAAACATGAGCAACTTACAAAAAGAAGTGAAATCCCACCAAAAACATTTTTATGTAAAATGTTGCCGCCAAGACATATGGCTCGTACTGTCAAAAAGTTATCAGATCTCATGTAGAGCCAAACTTGTAACTCTACATGCACTTACTCTATAAGTCCTAACTTCACAAACTCTACACACCGTAGTCAAAATATGTGGCTTGGCCGTTTCAATACTACAAGAACTATTGAATAACAAAAAGTAATGAACAGTGAATACATTTTTCATGTGACGGTAGCGAAACGGCCAAGCTACATATTTTGACTAAGGTGTAGAGTTTGTGAAATTAGGACTTATAGAGTAAGTGCATGTAGAGTTACAAGTTTGGCTCTACATGAGATCTGATAACTTTTTGACAGTACGAGCCATATGTCTTGGCGGCAACATTTTACATAAAAATGTTTTTGGTGGGATTACATTGACATCGAGGGCTTTTTGGCGGGAACTTGCAAAGTGACGTTGCGTTTTCGTTTTATTTTCAAAAATTCATAAGTTTTATTGCATATTTGCAATAAAACTCAAAATACACGAATTTTTAACTGATAATAAGCTGTGGTGTTTTATCCTATAAAGATCAATCCTCGCGCACCAATGAAGGGAAATTAAATGAATTATGTGTATCATGACTTCAAGTTGTCTCAAAAAGTCCGTGAGAAGTTTTAGCTTATTGACCACTATTTTACTAACACATGTAACAGGTTACATTGACGTTTATGGACTGTGACTGACACTGCGTACTAAATGAAAGTGATTTATTTTGTGACTAGAACTTAGGTATAACTCAAATACGATTAAGCTGTATGACTTAAACCTTTGCCTGACTTTTTCGAATATTATAAACAACAATTACTTTGACCTATCAGTCAGTTTCCGAAGTTCGATAAAACTAGAAAACCATTTTTTTATGTTTATTAAAACAATGTAGACCATAAATCTAAAATATAAAAAATAACAAGTATCTGTCTTTATGCATTTGATATGAGTGTTTAAATGAGGCCTTTCAACAATGAAAATCCGTAATCATTTCGATTTTATTTTTATTTTAGTTTAGGTATACCATTTCCTACCATTATTAAAAACAAACTTTGTAAACGCACTCCAACTTTCCGCTATCGGATCTTTTCCGATGAAGGTTTCCGATTCCGCTCCCGATTCCGAATCTGACCGTTTTAAAATAACCCCGCTGATCAGGATTTGATTACTTCTTAGTGTACTTCTTAGTGTCGGTTTAAGTTTTTTGTAAAACAGTCCAATTATTCTGTATCTTACCCAAAGGTGGGTTGGATTGGAAGAAATCAATATAATACCGCCAACTTTGTAAACACTTACGTATCTGTAGTCTACTTCTCCTTTTTTTTCTTTAAAGTCATCATCTACATATTCATCTTCTTTGAATCCAACTGCATTAATGCAGCCTGTTAAATATTCTTTTTGATAAATTAACATTTAATACAAACGTACCATCGCCGTCGCCGTTATGAATCTTCATAAATTGCGAGTATATTCATATCGACACCCAGCCCGCTGCCGGTCTTAACAAATTATTCAGATATCCGATGGGAGCCCTCAATCGATTGCTCATTGCATATTCTCATTTTAAATCGGAACCGTTCTCAATAAAACGCCGCCTAGACGTCTGCACGGCGTCTTCTCTCACACAATAGTGATAATGAAACATGCATTGCATTATATCGGGCGACATCGGCTTTTGTCGGGGCCACCACGCCCCGTGCGAGCCAATCAGCGCTCTCTTGAACGCCATTCACGGGTTAATGAATTTTGAATTTGGAAGTCTGTGAATTTATAAGTAGTCGTAGTTGGTTCTTATTTTAAAATTCACTATTGTTGCAAAGAAGTTTGTGAATAATGTTTGAAACTTCGCTTAGTACGAAGTTTTTTTTTTACATATTTGGGCGAAATTACTTACGTAGTCGTTATTTAAGTTGTTCCGCTGTGTATTAACTATTATTCAGTGTTATAGGCGTACTGAGAGCATCAGCTTACTCATGATAATTATTTCCAGATTGTAAACATCACCTGTAAGCCCTTCAATATCCAGCTTTTTGCCAACAGACACTGCCGATCACCGCACAACAGTACGTGGATTACGTAACTTTATTTCAATGAAATTCAGATTGAAATCGGTAGAAATATTACAAAATCGGAAATGGTTCCATTTCTAATGAACCACTATTTGTATTTGCAGTTATCAGAACGTAAAAAAAATATCAGAAATACGCTATATTGAACCGATTCGAAAATTGTTGAAATTGAGTTACGTAATCGCCCCACTTATCACATATAGGCCTATTTAGTACTAAACCATAGGCCATAGATTTCTTATAAAAATATCATTCTACCCTCAAAATTATAATATATCTCGTAGAAACCCAATTCCTAGCACCCATCTGGCAAGTGGAAACGTTCGCTTCACGATTACAAATGTAGTTATTGGTAAGCCATGTTTGATATCGATATATCGTATTTCAAATTCGATATTATGCTAAAATTGAATTCCGACTTGCTGAAATCGGATGGTATTGGATGCGAGACATATTTGTAGCTTGCACTTTGGTAACACTGAGGATATCGGCGGAAATTTTTATACTTACATAATATACTTGCCCCGCGTAAGATACCGGTATTATCGTGAAGCGAGCGTTTCTATATTTTATATTTAATCGAGGGTATGATCTATTTATATATCAGCCTAGGGATGTCCACTGGTGAACATAGGCCTCCCCCATAAACTTCCACTTCGAACGGTTTTGGGCCGCTTGCATCCAGCGGCGCCCAGCGATTCTGACCAGATCGGTCCACCTGGTGGACCGATCTCACCTCGGCGCTGTCCAGTACGTGGTCGCCACTCTAGAACCTTCCTTCTCCATCGGCTATCGGTTCTTCGAACGATGTGGCCTGCCCATTGCCACTTCAGCTTACTAACTCTACGAGCTATATCGGTAGTTTTCGTTCTCCTACGAATGTCCTCGTTTCGGACCGTGTCATTTGTCTATTTGTGTGCTAAGTTTTATCGAAATCCGTTTAGGTGGACTTTGTGATTCGCGCATAACACATTATGGCAATGAATTATTGCTATTATTTGTATTTGTAAATCTATTTAAATCCACACATTGGTCAATAAATAAACAACGGACATTTGTTACTATGGAACTATTTAAAATGCAAAATTAATCTATTACCGTACGTCTCATGCGCAACATACATTACATATCTATATACACATATACCAAAATTCAAATTCCTGACTGACTGACTGATATATCAACGCACAGCCTAAACCACTGGTCCTAGAGACATGAAATTTAGAGGGTATATTCTTTGTGAAGAGTAGGTATCCACTAAGAAAGGATTTCTCGAAATTCCACCCCTAAGGGGGTAAAATAGGGGATCAAAGTTTGTATGAAAATCCGTCAGTTTCGAAGTTAGGTTATCTTCAAATTAATGTATACGTGTCTCAACGTTTTTAATAATTCCACCCTCGAAGCGGGATGAAGTTGTTTTGTTTTGTTTTATTATTGTAGAAAAACATGTCATTTGTTTCCTGTATATCACGCGAGCGAAGCCGCGAGCAAAAGCTAGTTTACATAAAAAAATGCAACGCACCTCACACAAACGATCAAAAAATCTAAACCAAAAGATCTATTCAAACAATAATAAATACACGATCAAATAGATCACAATTCAATATCTAACACCCATTAGAATTGAAATTCAATATACACCTATAGTCTAGAACGAAGCCACAAATCACCAAATACCGTAAGATCATTTGCGGCCAATCACAACTCACCGTAGATATTGCTATTTGGACTAGACCGCAGACGAAGCCGGGCGGTTGCTTGAACTACAAATTGGCTGTCTCGATTACGTTTTATTGGCCCTGGAATCGATCATTGAATTTAGTGTCTTGTGAGTAATGTGAGATTCCATTTAATTTTCGATTAATTGGTTGGGTATTTTGCATGTTTATACATTCTTGCGGTCATTGGATAAGTGTTTGAGGTGGTGGTCATCATCAGCTTATAATGTCCTACTGCTAAGCCTCCTTTAACAAATGGGGGTGAAAGGGAATGGGCAGATACTCCTACCTAACCTACTGTTGGAGTTTTCAAGCCGCCTAGGAGGCACCCAACTAGCTTAACGACTATCACACGGTCAAAAAGTTATCAGATCTCATGTAGAGCCAAGCTTATAACTCTACATGCCCTTTCTCTACAAGCCCAACTTCACAAACTCTACACACCGTAGTCAAAGTCAAAGTGCCCTTTGTAAAATTTTCTCTTTCGCGATCTGTGCGCCTAGTACCAAAGAACAAACAAATCTAAATGCGATTTCATTTGAGACGCAACAAACAACTAAATATTCGAGAAAGCAACTAAGGAAATTTTCTTCTATTTCGCACAGAACTCTTCCCACGAAAAATCCGGAAAGTCACCGTACATAGAATACATTGGCGTTCAGTTATTTATTCCTACAGCAAACAAGTTCAGATGAACTAGCAATCACTTAAAGGTATCCTGAGACTCTACTCCACGTCATAGAAATCGAAACAATATCTAGAACTGCATTTATTCTATCGTATCGTCAATCGACTAATACGAAATGTACCTAAAAGCAGAGTGACATTTCTCTATTGTATTCGAAGTCATTTAAAAGTGGTACCTTAAACTTATCAACTATCTTCTACCTAAACGTTAGAAACATACGGTAGCAGCTTACCTGATGGGTCAAAGAATACTAACTAACGCATCCCCCCGCCATTTTTTTCTTGATAGTATTTACCCCTCTCATCTAATCCTTTCCCTGTCGCATGAAAGCTAGGGCGATGATAGCTCAGCGGCAGCGATGTCGAAAGCCGTGACGAAGGTCCCAGGTTTGAATCCTATAATGATAAAATCCTATAAAGGAAAACGTCGTGAGGAAACCATGGCACGGTGTTAGGGTAATTTGTAAGTTGAAAATCTGTCCCCAAGCACCTAGCGGTATTTTCCGACAGCTGCTATTGAAAGCCGGTTCCTCTCGGCTTTGTGTGCTCACCACCTTCGGCCACATCATTACTTACCATGGTGAGATTGTAGTCAAACACTGCTCTATTCAAAATAAACAAAAAATGTGTTATCCTTGTGACATAAGCAAAATCATTTACTTTATAATATCAAAAGTAATTTTCAGAGGCGACAATAATAGTTTCGCGTCATCGTTGTGGCATCCAATAATACTATGCCACTTCTACACTACTAAGATTTCTGCGACCCCACTGAGCTCCAAAGCTCAATAGCTGATAGGTAATGGAAGGATTGAGCTAGGTTTCGAATAAAAAAACTAGCGTATTTGGTCTCTATTGAGCTGGGATATGTTAAGTAGAAGTGAACAGTCTTCCATGTTTTTTTTTGTTGCTAAATTTCATTTGTTTTTAATTATTTACTGATCTACTATTGATAAAAGGTATATAATCGAGCTTTCAATCAAATACTTTGATGTTCAATCCATCCCTATGTATAAAATTCAACATTTAACTGCACAATTTTCCATCGAAAAATATTTACGAAACGTTATTTGCTTTAAACAGATAACACGTCCAATTTCAACAACACGGAATTCTGTGTTATTGTAAAATGAATTCAGTATAAATTCCTTCGTTGTATATTGGCAGTTGGCAACCCTGAGGCGCATAATGCAATCGGTTTGTACACGGTAATGTAGCGAAGATTCTATTAACATTAATATTAATTTCAGATTTAAATCTGTAATAATCATGGCGATCCTTTATTAATTATCTACTTATTTACATAAAGTAAATAGGTATAGCATTAATTTATGTGTTCAGATTATTATTTTTGTGTACTTTACGCTTTTTAGGACTTAAATGGCTACTCATTCGTAGGTACAGTAGTACCCAACTGATATGGCACGTCGTGAATCTTCGTTCGCACAGAAAAGAAAGTATGGCCCCGAAGATTAACGAAAGAATGCTTAAAACTTACAATCAACCTTAGATCACTACTATAAGGTTCATAATACACTGCAGCTGTTAGTTCCGTCTCACTCGCAAGTCACGCTCCTCCGCACGGTGCGCGCTAACATGGCGGCAGCTGCCGACCAATAGCGTTTCCCGCGCTTTGAAAATTTAACTTCTGCGCAGGTACATCGGTAAGCCTTATTAATTGGGTACTACTGTATGTTCTTTGTTTTCTAGATTATTTTACTATTACTTTCGACTTTATCACAATGAAGGAAGATTCCAAATTTAACACTCTACATTTTCAGACTATTCTACATTTTGAAAAGTAAACAAAGACATTTTCACATTTGTGAACCAAAGTCTGGCCATAGAGTATGTGCAACAAAAAAGTATAGAGAAAGTTTTGCAAGCAAGCTTTTGGACGCAAAAATTCCAGATTATCTCTGCAAAATTAGAAAATCCAGGACTTAGATTTTTCTAACGAAACCTGTATATGCTAGCATGTAGCGTGTTTTATGTTTTGTGTGCCCAAATATCCGGGTTTATCCGGACAAGAAATTTTCTCAAATATCTATGACTGTCGAATAATTAAGGCAATGAGCTCAGCGGTAGTGACTTCGGATACCGAGACGAAGGTCCCGGGTTCGAATCCTACAATGAGCTTGAGCTTTCGGTGAAGGAAAACATGGTGAGGAAACCATAGCAGGGTGGTAGGATACTTTGTAGTACCCATCTGGCTGACTACCATCCTCATGTTGAAAATCTGTCGCCAAGCATCTATCGGTGTGTTCCGACAGCTGCACTTGAGAGCCAGTTCCTTCTAGGCTTTATGTCTTTACCACCTTCGGCCTCATCATCACTTACCATAGTGAAATAATCCGGTTTTTTTCCGAATACTATTTTCGATTGATTTGAGAACCCTAGCTTATTTTTAAAAGCTTTGTAAAAAGCTTGTATTAAAAATGAAATTAACAAAACCTTTTACTACTATCCTGTAAAAACACTAGCCCCCTTACTCATAAAACGTTATTTAACTAATAAGCTAATTAAGTGGTCAACTAAATAACGTCAAATTGTTTGACAATGACAGCAAGGTGACGTTATTTATTTGACCATTTATTCAGTAGATTTAGTTAAATAGCGTTTATGAGTAAGGCCGTAACATATTGCAGCTTAGAAGCAACACATGCAACTAAATGCTTCTTAAAAACTCGCTCTACAACAGATTTACCTTCTAAACAACTTTCCTTCGCGTATCATAATAAAAAAAAAAACAATAAAGAATCGAACACAATCAATTAACACATAGCCAAGAACGTAATCTCGACCTACTTATTGTTTGTCCCTCTGACTCACACGACGTATGACTTATCGTTTCTTCTGTGTCATAAAAGTAAACTTTCCAATATAATGTGACGTGGATTGACATTTTAACTGCAGATAAAATTGATATCACAATCCTTATGAATACATTGCGAGAGAGAAAGAGACGCATACGCAATTTTAACGTGTCAAAAAAACGGTGTAGAGTTGGTTCTATGACCCCGAAGTAAATTTTATTGATCAATTTTCGATGAAAATGGTATGTAATGGTTGTATAGCAATACGGTTCATTTTTCTATGACATAAAAATCACATTGTAGGAAATGCATTGCCGAAGAGCATAAAAAATACTTTCTTATACCTCGAATTTGCTAATTAAGGTCATATAAGAGCGTTTAAAAAAGTATATATGCGATTAAAAGATTACCAGTTAATCACTTAAAAGTATTAACAGTGAATCCAATAACCTTTTAGCTATAAACGGGAGTTAAGCCATGTGAAACCTTAAGAATTAAGCCTGGGCTTACATCAATAAATACCATTTCCGACTAAAGCGTTACAAATGTCGTGACTCAGCGACTTTATTGTCGCTTAAAAATACATAAAAAGTTTAATGCGAAATATAAAATTATTTTTTTCGTATTGCATTTACAATGAATTCGATCCGCGAGAATTTCGAGTTAAATCGACATCATATCGATTGAGCACAGGAGCACATCCTTATCGTAAATCCGTATTTTAGAACGTCAAGTCCAGTTTTGGAAGATTAAAACAATTGAATTAGGAACCTGAATATTTGAAATAATGGTTATTTTCGATTAACACAATCTATTCTTGGGAGTTGACTTTTGAATCTCGTTCTAAAATCAAACTTTTTTTTTCTTGTTTTGCCATACTAACCATAGCTATCCTATCCTTAACAAACAAAATTGATACAATTAATACACTTCGTTCCCATTTAGCAATAAAGGTATAATGAGATACTGCTTAGCTCCGCGCTAATTTATTAAGAGCTGCGAGATAGGGTTATGTCCGCTCTATATATTGTCTGCGACTTCGGCTGCTTTTAATATCAATGTACTCGAAAAACTGATATTGTATACTATGGCACTGCTTTGTATAGTACTGTACTGACGTAGGAATAATAAAAAATAAAAAAAACATCGCTGGCGTGACAAAAAGTACAAGTTTTCACATTTATAATATTAGTGAGAAACTATCAGAATAGAATCATCATAAACCCTAAATAGATCATAAACCCCTCAGTAATATTTAATCTATTTTGATAACTCACTCCCTAGAAATATAACCTATTTTAGTACAACACTGTACATACATATAAATAGCTTGCGCGAGGTCAAAACAAAAGTGTAAAAAAGCTTTTGCAAGTTTCCGAATAGTCGAATACAATTATGCAATTAAAAAGAACATGGGTTCCCTATCTCGTATCGTATATCCAATAAGCTCGGTTCACGTGATGCTAGTGGCCTTTCAACTCACTCAACTATGACAAAAATAAATGACGACACATTCCAATTTCATTTTTTTTTTTTTTTTTATTCCACTAAGGTGGCAAGCAAGCATACGGCCCGCCTGATGGTAAGCAGTTACCGTAGCCTATGGACGCTTGCAACACCAGGGGCATCTCTCGCGCGTTGCCGACCCTGAAGAAATCTCTTCACGCCCTTTTTGAAGAACCCCATGCTGTACTCCATTGGGAAAACCACGGCGGGGAGCTCATTCCACAATCTGACCGTCCGCGGAAGAAAGCTCCTTTGAGCCCGCCCAGTTCGAAACAATTCTGGTTTCAAAATGTGAGGATGGACTCCCCGTCGATGGCGAGAGTTGCGATGGTAGAAGGTAGCAGTGGGCAACAAGTCGAACAATTCTTTAGAACACTCTCCGTTGTACAAGCGGTAGAACACACATAAGGAGACAAAGTCTCTCCTCAGACTAAGGGGCTCTAAACCGCTTGTGAGCTCGGTATCTTCAACGATTCTGATGGCACGTCGCTGAACCGAGTCTAAAGGCCCAAGCTGGTATCCAGGTGCTCCCGCCTATAGGTGACAGCAGTACTCCATATGAATCATTGAATTATTACACATAGAAACAAAGTACACGCGCGAAACACAATCCATTCAATTGGAGCCATAATGGCTCCAAATGACCGCCGCGCTGTCAGTGTACTGACTGGCGTTTTAGTGAGAGGAGCTCTCAGAAAATTAATAAATATGACGGTTTGTGCAGTAAAATTGTGTCATAATTCATCAGGGAAGAAAGATTAGAATTCTGTTGTAATATTCCATAGATAAGCCACTAATTTTATTGCGTAATTCATCTAAAATAACAAAATTCAAAAATAAAAATTCTTCACTCGGATTTCGAGCTAAGTGTTGCCAGCTGTTTGTGTGCGAATTTGTGTTGTTTTACGTAATTGATACTGATTTTGTTAGAGTAGGAAGTAGAGTAAGTAATTGAGTCCGATAAGTTGTTTCTTTTACTTATAGCTATTATAACTGACTAGCTGTCCCCCGCGGTTTCACCCGCGTTCTTGGGATAAGTAGCCTATAATACTCGGGATAATGTAGCTACATATTAGTGAAATAATTTCGAATCAGACTGGTAGTTTTACAGGTAGTTTTTTTTTACAGAAATTGACCCGTTTAAACAAACAAACAAAAAAACTCTTCCGGTTTCTTGTATTATAAATATTAATATTATATTAGTATAGATTCAGTTAGATATTATAAGAATGTATAGCTATTCGTCTTTTATACGATAATGATAATTAAATACCTACATACTTCTTAATCTTCATTTTCTATACAACCTATCATATATGAAACCTATCATTACCAACAATACCTACTACAAATTGTACGATCACGATCGTTCATAGCTTTGCACATTGTCTTGGTTTACTATGTTAAACTACCCGACATAAGTACTATGAAACATAACCATTAAACTAGTAATAAATAAATAACAGGCTTGTGTCTATGATAATAAATAAATAAATAATCTAAGACGCAGAACATTTTAAACTATTTAATTAATTTTATGAATACTTACTTCCAATTTCATTCACTAGTATCGGAAGGTTAATTTTACCGAAAAATTTCGTTTAGCTTGCAACATTACTCGTGCGCTTGTGTGCGTGTCAGCGAGTGTAATTATATGGTACTCACGCATACATTGGTTGTCAAGTGGCCTACGAGTCGCGAGGATTTTTGTTCGATACTTCGCTTCTAAGCGTAATAATTCAATGATATGAATATAAAAAAAATTGCAACTTGCCAATTTTAAAATTAAAAATCTAATTTGTAGTTAAGTCGTGGTTCTTGCAAGGGAGTACGATACGACAGGGGGTGTGGAGAGATTTTTGCAAAGTCGGCATAGCGTGCGATGCCTTTGGTGTAGCAATCATTTCTACCCGCTTACCATCAGCCGGGTCAAGATAAAAAAAGTTATGTTTGTAAAATGTAATATTTACGACTCTTATTATATTATATACCATTACGCTAATAGTAACTAATTACCTCTAATCAGTGATTATTGTAGTTTAATCAATATAAGCTAGTCTATAATTACATTGGCCGTGCCACTTGTGCCAGTAATTACATTACAAAATTAATTGAACCAGTAACTTCACTTCAATTATTAGTTAACACAATTGTTATGTATGTAGTTACGGTTTACAGTCTACTCCAAATAAGTCCAATTTGTCATTTCAGAATGTTTTAGAAAAATTTACTTCAATCTGAAAGTCATTTTAGAGTTCTTTATTGGTTAATATTAACCATAGAGATAGAATATTAATAGAGTGATTACATGGACAACATGACCTTGTGCGAAGCATTAGCATTTTTAATTTATAGATATATCGTACACTAGAGATTTACTGTCAGATGAAAAATGAGTTCTTTGCATTGAGCTATTATAACTACGTAATGTCAATGATTCCTTGTCATTTGTTCTCAGTAAATGTATCGATAAAAAACGAGAAAATGGAATTCTTATGTCGTTCTAACTATGAACGCGCATTTCGTATTGTCCCAATAAAGTTATTTTTTTTAAATACCTCTTAATATGTCAAACACGCATACGGCCCGTCTGATGGGAAGCAGTTACCTTAGCCCAGTGTTTTTCAATCTTATTGATTTCGCAACCCCCTTACAGGTTGAAAAATTCTGGCGACCCCCTTGTCAGACAGACAAAGAATTTATAAATTAAAAGACTACGATAATGATTTTCTTTATTTTGATACCTTTACTTATTAGTCTGCAAGAAGCCGCGAGAGGTTTGCAACTAAGTAAGAGGTAAGTAGGACGCCCACTTGCGCGAAGTCTACCATGCCTTATTCCTTCTACCGTCGACCCCCCGACTAAGGTTTCGTGACCCCCCTAGAGGTCGCGATCCACTGATTGACAAACACTGCCTTAGCCTATAGAAGCTTGCAGCACCAGGGGTATCACTCGCGCGTTGCTGTGATGTTATCAGTCACTATCCTTATTTGAATTAAAAATAATACCTAGGTAAAAATTCCGAACAAGCAACTATATGCGTGTGAACTCTGCATTAACCGGAGCATTGTGAAACCGAGTGAATTTATTGATAATATTTTGTTTGTTTCAGGTAATTTGCGGTGGCTGACTGGAATTGAGGCTGCATTTAATTGACGCTATTTATGGTACAGCCAACACAAAGGGATGTTAGCTATAAGTAATATTTTTAATGGACGCATTTAGAAAGGGTCGGATTCTGTTGGTAATTTATTTTTTAATTGATACCAGAGACTTATTAAGGATTTATTTATACAACGTGTTACTGAAAGAGTATAATAATATCAATCTTGAATACTACCTTATAGACGGTCTATAAAAAGTTTCAGTTCAAAATTCATGCCTTTTTGCTTCCAAAATTGAATTAAAATCATAACCAACGTGTCACCGCTCAATGAGGGTCAATGGTGCCGATTCTGTTGTAAATCGCACTAAACTAATTTTAGTCACATCTCATCTCTTTCTTACGGACATTATTGAAAAAGGATAGAACATATTTAAAGCTGTCAAATTAATCTTTGCCGTCTTACTTTGCGTGTATTTAGGCGTAACCGCGATAGATGGCGACTAACTTTATATTGAAAACAAGCATTGGAGTAATTTGACAGGACTACATTTCTTACATCCTTTCCTTATGTTCTTTGTTAGAAAGAGACATAGTGAGATTAAAATTAGTTTAGTTGTAAACAACAGAATCAGCACCATTATCTTTTCATGTCACTTATTATTATAAGATTTTCTCTTTCGCGATCTGTGCGCCTAGTACCAACGAAGTCGTGTACTCCCTTTCCGTTAAACGATGTATGAGAGTAATGAAATTTTTGCTCCAATTTTTTGTAGTGTGTGGCATCTCTATAGATCTGAATATAATCCCACATGAAGGTTAGACTACTGCATTGATCATTTCCACTTCATCATTCATCTATCCGCATATATACCAG
This sequence comes from Polyploca ridens, assembly GCA_951394255.1. NCBI lineage: Eukaryota > Metazoa > Arthropoda > Insecta > Lepidoptera > Drepanidae > Polyploca > Polyploca ridens. Next base: position 3,121,898 of record OX596268.1, read on the forward strand.
TTTTCTGGTGATCTTCGCTTTTGTTTTCGAGTAGGTATAGACTGCAGTCCTTTGTAGCATTTTTTTCTATTCCTATTAAATATTTATAGCTAACTAACCATTTATATCTGCCAACCCTTTGTAAACATCCCCACGTCACCCCTAGGAATATATCAAATTCTATTCTAAGAAGGTAAACGGTTCTGCGAGAGCGTAGGGGTAGTTCCACCCACCCTTAGCGCAACTATATATAATATATAGAGTTTTTAAGCCCATCACAGACGTAGCTATAATATATATTAATACGTCCAGCTATAATATAAATTACAGTACAGGTTGGCGAAGAAACAGAAATATATATTATAGCTGCGTGTGCTGTCACTCGAAGATAAGTATTGATAAATTAACTTTTTAACATAAAAATAAACCGCCTTCAAAGTACACTAAAAAGTATGAAATAACTCTTACCTGACACTGTTTTGAAGTCAGCGAAATATTTTCAATAGTACACGTCATGCGATTTCGCTCACTTAAAAACAGTGTCAGATAAGAGTTATTTCATACTTTTTAGTGTACTTTGAAGGCGGTTTATTTTTTTGTTAAAAAGTTAATTTATCAATACTTATCTTCGAGTGACAGCACACGCAGCTATACTCTTGTTACTCTTTCACGCAAAAACTACTGAACGGATTTGGATGAAATTTGCACGCAGATAGAATATGTTCTGGATTAACACATACCCAATCGATTAAGAACGGCTAATCATGCTACACCACGAGCGCTTCTACCTAGTTTGTTTTTTATTTTGTAAGATGTTGGTTTTTTTAATGTTTTCATGCTTGCTTATTTTACTTTATAAAACACAAGCTGTCCCCCGCGGTTTCACCTGTGGTCCCAGGATAAAAAGCCTATAACACTCGGGGATAATTTAGCTTACTATCAGTGAATGAATTTTTAGAAACAAATCAATAGATCCGGAGATTACACTCCACATACACACCAACTCACAAAATTCGCACACTCTCTTCATAAGTATAGGTGACACCAATAATCTGTAAAGATGTGGGAAGAAGCATCAATGATATATACGCCCACATGAGTACACTCACTTTACCTGGACGATTTATTATTTCTCTATATGACAGATGTAGGTAATGTAGGTACTAGAGAACAAACTATACCGGGTGGAGATTTCGAGATGGCATATTTTCGAAACCTATGTTGGGTTAGTCATGCTGAACAACTTTTACTATGGAACCAATAGCGAATACTCAAAAGATATTTTTAACGCTTCATACATTATGATCGAGCAAGGTTGACATTTACTATGGAAAGTAAAATTTTTTTTTGAGAACCCAACATAGGTTTCGAAAATATGCCATCTCGAAATCTCCACCTGTTATAGATATGACATAGACATGATTGAAATGCTGTTAATTTATACTATTAAACGAGCAATATTTGTAGGTATATGTGCTAACAATTTCGATGACATTTGGTGAATGGGGTTTTTGGGCGATCTAGCTCGGTCACATCTCTGGGAAACGGGTTTTTACGAGATTTCAAGCAAAGATTGGTCGGTACGGATAAGATCGGTAATAAAGCTGCAGCATTTTCTATTTATTTATTTAGTGGTCAAAGTTGTAATATTCCATCTCGCAGGGTTTGATTCCCGATCCGGTAAATCTTTTTGTTGTTCTTTTTTCTTAGTACATCGAGCAAAGCTCGGTCAACTAGGCACTGATATCAACAAGTGCCCTTAATACTGTTTTTTTATCATTTTTTTTTATGAAATAAAGACACACCACTCAAGCAGCGTTCCTTGTTTTTCATTAATTCTAATAATTTGTTCAAAATCTTTTGCTAATGTCCCATTTAAAATGGCGTATAGACCCAAATTACCAAACTCTTTGTTCCCTAGCTGTAAGCATTTTTCAATTTACAATTCTATCTTCACATCCAACTTCAAACAGATCTTATTTATTTACATTCTACCCCTTTGAACCCCTAAATCTTAAATTTTTAATAACTTCAGAATTCTGCCTTTCCTAATAGGTACCTCAATCTGACTTCACACCAAAGGCAATGATTAAAACTCTATGTAAATTATAAAGGAAGATAGGGTAGGCTAGCTTACCACAAAGGCCAGCAAATATTTCTCCAAGTATGTTACACCGCGGTATTTGAGGAATACCCCAAGAAAATGTTTGTAGGGTATACGACAGAGAGTAAAATAAAAGCGGTAAAATAGCTTGATTAAATTTTCGATAATAAATATAGCTATAAACCGACATAAAAAAATAAAAGAATTTGTAAATTTTTAATACGGTTTTTTTCTATGACCCTATATGATAGGGAGTAAGTAGGACCCCATCATATATTTTTTATAGCTTTATTATTACTTTTAGATTATATTAGATACTAGTCCATACTACGGTGTCACCCTCGAATCCGAGATATGAATTAGTTTATGTCCTCTATGCCAAGAGAAGATTGGTTGTGAATAGAAACAGTTTATGAAATTGAGCAGAATAATATTCTAGATTACCATGGGTAGTTTTTATCCCGGAAAAATTCGATACAATTCCAAATTCGATTTGAATCAAAAGCATCTCCAAATGCTTTTTTAAATGTTTGTGCATTTCGTAAATTTATTAATCATTAAATCGAATATCGAACGATTATGAACGTATTTAAATAAATGTTTTAAGAAGCGTATCGGACCATGCGTTTGCGCATCCTATACCTGTAATGTAACCCGAGACGTATCTACCTGTCCTACGGCCTTTACTAAGCACACAATGAATCGCTCTCTCTCTGTCTATCTCTTCGATTTTAAAAACCACTGCTATTTATTTATCGGTTTTTGATAAAGTTTGCTTGGGATGGAATTTGGTAAGTTTTGTTTGTATATGTTAGGTTCAAATAAGGGTTCTTGTAAAAAAATAGCTATTTAAAAATACAGTACTTTTTAGGGTTCGACACCCAAAGGGTACAACGGGACCATATTACTAATTCTCCGCTGTCCGTCCGTCCGACTGTCTGTCAGTGGATTGTATGTATCTCATAAGCCGTAATAGGTAGACAGTTGAAGATTTTCACAGAATGTGTATTGCCGATAAAACTTTTTGTTGTATCGGTTTTATAATAAAAATGAAATAAAATAAAATATATATCAATTGTCTGGTTTCCATAGTGCAAGCTCTGCTTAGTTTGGGATCAGATGACCGTGTGTGAGGAATGTCCCAGGATATTTGTTTATTATTAACAAATTTAACTCTACACTATCTGTGGTAATTAATATTCTAGCAAAAAAGTCTTGTAAGTCATCCTTAAAGCTAATAGTACGTCGGCCATTAGCAAAACTGCAAGGGCAAAACGACTTAACGAGTTTTCTCTTTAAAAATCCACTAACCACAGCTAAAAGATGTACCGACAGAAAAAAAGAGGGTAAATGCGATCGCGGATGAGGGAGCGTTAGCAAAAACTGTTGGAATCGGCTTAGCATAGCATATTATGGAGGTTTGTCAGAAAGGATAGTGTTACTGTTGGTTCTCGATTTAATACCGATGGTTTTATTAGCTAATGCACTTTTGTTCTGTAAAATGAACCTTATGTCATAAGTCTATGATTCAAATTCTATTAAATATCCTGGGAATAATAGATCTTGTACTATGGAAACCAGATAACTGATATAATACATATACTCCTTTTTGTTTGTAAATACATACTTAATATACATAATCAGACTCAGGACATACAGACATGTTCATGCACACCAATGCATGTCCTGTGTGGGAATCGAACCCACGACCTGCGGCGCGTAAGGTGAACCTTAACCAACTGCGCCAATTGGCCCGTCAAACATGTCTTGTTTCAAACTTGTCTCGAAACTCAGGTATTCAGTGATTTGTTTTCTCTGTTCTTTCTTTTGTATTTTTTTCATTTTAATGTTGTTATAAAAATAAATAAGTAATAATACAATCGACGATAAAAGGCCGAGCAAGCCATCAACCACCATGGTAATTATTTTTACCTAAAAAGATCCAAACTACAATGGAGGATGGCAGTATGTAGAAAGTAATTATATTACGGCTTTATATTGTTATATTTTCTTCAAGCGACGATATTAAAGTGACAGATAAACCTAGAAAGGTTTTCGCTTGCTTTATAAAGGCTTTTGATAGTGTATGTACTTACATTTGATTGTTTACTGTGTGTTATAAATAAATTAAAAAAAAAAACAGGCGGCTGCCAATGTGTTGATAATCCCCCTTAAAAATGATTATGAAACGAACAAAAACAACAAATAGTCAAACAAAAAATTACAAAGATATGTGCAAATTCCGAGTGACGTCAGACTGTGGTACAATTTTCACAAACAAGTGACGTCACGAGCCTCAACTCCCGAACTTTGACGCGCTTTATCTCTGTATTTTTTTATTTATTTGATAAAGCAAAAATACAATCCAATACTCTTTGATAATGTATCTAACTGGCGGACTAATTATAATTATTATTTTTGTATCAATTATATAAATAATAAACGACACATAAGCAGAACTTAATCATAGAATGTATATATGAAGACATTCAAATTTGCCGACCTATAGATCTTTATTGATCTTTATTGCTCATCTAGATAAATATAATGCCAAAACGAAATCCAATTAACTTAATTAACATTCCAGAAACTGTTAATCATATTCAGAACAACTTTGTAATCAAAAAACGCTCTCACAAACATTGAGCTATTATTACTACATATAGAGAAGCTATTATAAGCAAAGGTTATGTCCCATTTTTTTAGAGTCAAGTAAAATTCTCTTTAGCGCTGAAACAATAAATTTGTCGTCTAAGCAAACAGTAGAAACACGTAGCGCTAACAGAACGCTTTTAGGAGTATTTTTCTCGCAAACACCGTGATTTTCACGGCGCTTACCCGTTTCATTCATCGTTCTACAACAACAAGTGTGGCTGGATGGCCTCTCTTGAACGGAACATAGTCGTGATATGTGGCGTCGCCGCGTCGTCTCTATACGTAGTAATAATAGCTCAATGCTCACAAAGTTATTTATTCCTTCCTCTGTCCTTTCATAAATGTCTAAATAAATCGGAGAATATTATCTTGAAATGGCAAAGGTCTCTAGCAAAGTATGTCAGTCGATTGAGTAATATCTCGATATATTATAATCGAGCGAGCAATTAAACATAAATCATCGATATAAATAAGCTGATATGTTGCGCCCGCGCAATTTATGCTGTGATCTAATGACCTTTATGCCTAAGTAATAACGACAATCGTTTCTCTAATATTATGAGATAAATAAAACATTTATTGAACACACAAAATTATATCGAAAACAGCACAAAAGAACATAAACACATACAAATGAAACATCTATGCTCTGTTTTTTTTTTATACCACTAAGGTGGCAAACAAGCATACGGCCCGCCTAATGGTAAGCAGTTACCGTAGCATATGGACGCTTGCAACACCAGGGGTATCAATCGCGCGTTGCCGACCCTGAAGAAACCACTTCACATCCTTTTTGAAGAACCCCATGCTGTACTCCATTGGGAAAACCACGGCAGGGAGCTCATTCCACAGTCCGAGCGTCCGCGGAAGAAAACTCCTTTTAGCCCGCTCAGTCTGAAACAATTCTGGTTTCAATGTGTGTGGATGGACTCCCTGTCGATGGCGAGAGTTGCAATGGTGTTCCTCATGAAGTCACCTTCAGACTAAATATGCTTTAAATCACTTGAAAGTGTTAGTCTAATTTCATCAATAGATATGTCGGCCATTAGAATTATTATGAAAACTAAAACTTAAGAATGTCATTGAAAATGTCATCTTATTAGTTCATCTATTGAATAATTAGTTCATTGCAATCTGCTCGGTGCTCATTTAGTCAATCTAGACACTTCTGTCTATCTTCTATCTATTTCTGAAATAATGGGCTTGATGCACAGATATTAAAAAAAGTCGGATTATATTCTCGCTAACAAAAAACTGTCACTCAAGTCGGCCATCACAGTCGGACACATTAGTTGAGCGCGAGTAATCGACTCTGTGTACGGCGACAGAGTCTAATTTCCCGCGCCAACTAAGGTGTGCGTGAGAGAGAGGTGGCCGACTCCATAGACACAGTTTTTCGTTAGCGAGAATATGTCCTCCGTAGTCTGTGGCTTGATGGAATAAATCCTATCTTTTGTGTGTGCAACAGTAGTATCATAAACAACAAGATCAGCTTGTGATTTATCTAATGTCGCAACCGAATCGAATCGATTTCGTATCGAGAACCAATAGTGGGGCTCTTAGAGGGCAGTTAAGCGATCGGTTTAAGACTGCGTATAAAGCAAAATAACAATCTTAGAATTGAAATTTAACCAAGTAAATAGTATTTAAATGAAAAAATATTTTTATATGGGTATTTTCATTATATACGCGAGGGTTCTGCCTGAGCAAAAACATAATTGAAGGAAATTTCCTCGATAGAAAAAAATCACAAAGCTACCTCTAATAATAATGAATTTTCGGTTTTATTCGTTCATGGTGTATCTAATTAAGACAAAAATCGATAAATAATATCACTAACATATGACCTAGAGCTGCTACTAACGATTTTTTAAAATATTCTATACTTTACGAGTTATTTAGATAAAAAGCGCTTAATTCATTTTTGTTCCGTGGAACACGCTATCTCCTTCTCATCTGCACGCGAAGATTAGACATAAGTTTGTTTCATCTGACATTGCCATATTTTTCTGGCTTGGTACGCACTCTTAACCGATGCCAATCGTTATCTGGTAGGTTAAGGTTATGTTGCTTAATAAAGCCTATTTTGCAATGGTTATGTACGATTTTTAACATTTGACTTTAGCTGTTGGATGTAAAGTTGCTTATGATGAAGATGATGATAGAAGGTCATTATCATCATCATATCAGCCTAGGGATGTCCACTGCTGAACATAGGCCTCCCCCATAAACTTCCACTTCGAACGGTTTTGGGCCGCTTGCATCCAGCGGCGCCCAGCGATTTTGGCCAGATCGTCGGTCCACCTGGTGGGAGGTCGTCCCGCTCGGCGCTTTCTAGTACGTGGTCGCCACTCGAGAACCTTCCTTCCCCATCAGCTATCGGTTCTTCGAGCGATGTGGCCTGCCCATTGCCACTTCAGCTTACTAACTCTACGAGCTATATCGATAGTTTTCGTTGTCCTACGAATGTCCTCGTTTCGGACCCTGTCACGTAGAGAGAGATTATAGAAGGTAGCCTCACATTTTGTACCCTTACATAATCATGACAAAGTTATGGTGTATGGGTTCTTTGATATACCAAAATAGAAACTATGCTATGAGGGTTTTCAGAGAGGTAGAGCATAGCGTTTATTCGCTCAAAGAGCAGCTCGACTGGGGAAGTACCTCCACCTTACAGAATACCGCAGCCAAATAACTTTATGTTGTTTTCCTGCGCGTGAGTAAGGTCGCTAGAGCTCATTGGGGAGGGGGAAAGGTCGGTAACGCGTGAGTGATGCCTCGTGTGTTGCAAGCGTCCATATGGCTACGGTAACCGCTTACCGTATGCTTATTTACCGACATCGTCGTATATAGAAAAGGGCTTACTACTATTAATAATTCATTTGAACCATACATTTTGATTGCACTTACAAAAAAATAGTAATGATTCGACGGCCTCTCGAAATATATTCATAGGCAAGCTGTGAACGTACCAAAAACCTCCAAGGAACATATAACAGAATCAAATAAAGACAAAATTTAAGGAATATCAACTGAAAAGGAACGGTCATTAGAAATCAGAATTATAGAATTCTTAACGTTATTACATGGGCAATAAAGTTTAATTACTTCTCTCAAGTGTAAGGCTGAACATTCCGTGCAATAATTTAAATTAAATAACATAAGAAGTGTCATTGTCAGGACAATGTGGTCCATTTTAAGACTCAAATATTTGAACAAAGTCAAAAGGTCCCCCTTAAGTTTATGCTCTTGTGCCTCGTTTAGTTTTGTTAGCTAGTTGCCACTTTTCTTCGAGCAAGTACATTCGGGGACAAAAGCCATTTCTGCATGCGGAATTCGGGATATTTTATGCAGCAGTCACGTGACTAATCCCTTCTGTATTTTTCATTAAGAGTGCGTACCAAGCCAGAAAAATATGGCAATGTCAGATGAAACAAACTTATGTCTAATCTTCGCGTGCAGATGAGAAGGAGATAGCGTGTTCCACGGAACAAAAATGAATTAAGCGCTTTTTATCTAAATAACTCGTAAAGTATAGAATATTTTAAAAAATCGTTAGTAGCAGCTCTAGGTCATATGTTAGTGATATTATTTATCGAATTTTTGTCTTAATTAGATACACCATGAACGAATAAAACCGAAAATTCATTATTATTAGAGGTAGCTTTGTGATTTTTTTCTATCGAGGAAATTTCCTTCAATTATGTTTTTGCTCAGGCAGAACCCTCGCGTATATAATGAAAATACCCATATAAAAATATTTTTTCATTTAAATACTATTTACTTGGTTAAATTTCAATTCTAAGATTGTTATTTTGCTTTATACGCAGTCTTAAAAGTAAACTTTTTGAAAACATTCTCGCCGGCAGAGAGTCTGTCTTAGCTAGACGTACTTCACGCCAACCGGTACAAATACCGCGTATATTAATAGTTACAGATACTCGGTATAAATGCCTTGATCTTTTATTACCATTAATTACAGTTATGCTATAAATAACATTGCTTCTGCGATTTTATTAGCTGTTATTACTGTTTTTTATAGTAAACTACATCACGATTTAAAAGCGTTTTATTTTATACCATATAAAACCAACATTTTGCTTATTATACTGGATAATAAAACAATCTTTGTTAACGACGTTGTGTCCAACGGTACAGTATTACCCATAAGGCACGTCGTGAATCTTCGTTCGCACAGAAAAGAAAATATGGCCCCGAAGATTAACGAAAGAATGCTTAAAACTTACAATCAACCTTAGATCACTACTATAAGGTTCATAATACACTGCAGCTGTTAGTTTTGTCTCACTCGCAAGTCACGCCCCTCCGCACGGCGCGTGCTAACATGGCGACAGCTGTCGACCAATACCCGACCCGCGTTTGAAAATGTATCTTCTGCGCAGGTACATCGGTAAGCCATATCAGTTGGGTACCACTGTAACATTTTATTTGATATTCGAAGCTAAACTTAGTTATCACAACTCGGCTAATCAATCTCCTACATCTAAATGGAGCATCCAGGTTAAATAACCAAGTGTACTGACTCCTGAGACGGCGTAGTTTGAGCAAATTTGAACTTTGTCCGGTAATAGCCGGGGACTATCTACGGCGATTTCCTATAATGGCGGTTATACACTCACTTCTGAGGACTCGGTTGAGACTGTCGAGCGAGAGAGCTATCTCAGATAAATGAACGCGGGCCTATTTCAGGTAAAATATAGTATCAATAAATCATTTGATGATAGGTATTCGCCTTGCCTGCTAACTAACACTAAAAACTTAAATCGTCGAAAAGTTTCACGTTGAAGCATTTGTGGTATGAAATGGTGTACACAAAATTTTAAATATCTTATGTAAATTATCAGCCCTTATGAAAACAACGCTGCACACTGAGATAATGCTGCAGAATATTTACTCATTATGTGATACTACCAATCAAATTTTTATTTTATTTTTTCTCATATAGTATACATCAAATTTCTATCTTCATCTATCTATTTACAGTTGTTAATCATCTTTTACAGTAAAAAAATAGGTTGGAGAATAGGCTTCTCTAGTCTTCAGCTAGTCTCGTAGAGTGAGCAACCGCCTTTAGACAGTTTTCACTTGAGGGTGGTATTTGATGGAAATTGTTAAAGCCCCATCCGAACTGGCATTTCGGTGCGTTACTCGAAATATTCTTACGCTCAAAAGACTTTCTTGTAATGTTTTAATTAATATATTTAAAGTTAGTGGTGCGGATTTTAATTTTATTTTATAATTTAAAATTGGAATTTGAAGCTTCTTTTTGAAATTTCAACTCTTTTTTTAATCGACTTAAAAAAAGGAGATTATCAATTCGACACGTATGTATGTAATATTATTGGAACTGCAATATATTCACATAATGATGATCTATTAGGGCTTCCAAATAAATATACAAAATTTCATAGGTGTTTGTATGTATGTATGTTTGTCCACGCATATCTCCGAAGATATTAATCGGATTGTAACCATTCTTTTTTTATTGGTTTACATTTACTTCAACTTAGGGAATAGTGCATTGATTTGAAGTCAGCAAAATATTTTCAATGGTTTCAAACGTCGTTCTCTTTCGCTGAGTTCAAATCAGTGTGAGATTAGAGTTATTTTATACTTTTTAGTGTATTTTGAAGACGATAAATTTTTTATAAATTACTTTTTTTTACAGTAGTCTTATGGTATTTTTTTATAGTTCAATATGTTAATTTATGAAGACGACCTCATTCTAAAATCCCGTTATATGGATAGGTTTCCTTAATTTTGAAATTTAACCTCATTAATGTTTAATTAATTCTTTTCATGTCGTACCAAAAGGAATTAAAGGTAAGTGAATTTTTTACATAACTTTTATAAAAAGTAATCCCTATTTCCCTTGCTCACACCATAACTTGAGAACGACTTTACCTATTTCATCCATATTTTTTTTTATTTTGCTAATATTCTAGAGAAGGTTCTTACGGTTTTTTTAAGAAAGTTGCGAAATAAAATAGAAAATTTAAGAAAACTTAACGATAGGGTAGGGTAGGATATCCCTCGGGTACGCGTGTGAAACGGCGGGGCGCAGCTAGTTTAAAATCAAATATACACCGAAAAACAAAAACACACTTATTCGTCCAAGACATTCGTCCTAACAACTGTTATGATTCTATTGTACTAGTTGCGATGGTAACCGCTTACCATCATATAGACCGCTTGCGTACTTGTCAGCCATCTTACATTTAAAAGATCCATAACCAAAAAAAAGCTAAATTAACGACCCAGTCAGCGTTATCCTTTCACAACTTTGGCATATGGCACCCCCTTGTTATACAGGGTGAAACCACAATTGTTATAACAACCCCTTGTTTAAAAGCGAGGGTGGCTCGGCACCAAATGAAATCTGAACTCATCGATGATTTGACGTTTTCTATAGTTTTGATAATCACTCGTCATGTGGACTCAATCAATCAAATGCTTAATGAATAGTACAATACTTTGTGTATTTTGTTTAGAGTGGGCTGTTTATATGGGATAGCTCAGTGGTAGTGACGTCAGATGCCGAGACGAAGTTCCCCAGTTCGAAACGTACAAGCTTGAGCTTTTGGTGAAGGAAAACATCTTGAGGCAACCATAGCACGGTGGTAGAGTACTTTGTAGTACCTGGCTGGCTACCACCTGGTAGAGTTGAAAATCCGTGTGTGTTCCGACAGCTGCACTTGAGAGCCACTTCCTTCTAGGCGTTGCGTGCTTACCAGGCCTATTTAAATAAGACGCTTATGAAGTTTTAGTTGTTCCTATATTATGTGTACAGTTATAGTGTGTAGGGTATCCAATATGAACATTGCTTTATGGTAAACATACCAAAATTTTCGAAATTTAAAACAAGAGATAAAAATCCGATCGTTCAATCGATATTGTTCATTCGATTTCAATCATTCCACTAGGGTTGTCAATTATTTGTGCTAAGGTTGGTTAATTTGAGATAAATAATTTGTTAGTCTAATAAACTTAGTAACAGAATTCATTCAAGTTGTTTAAAATACACTTGTGTAAATGAAATAAATAAATATATCCTATATTTAATGGATAAAGTCATGAATAGTTGTACATCAAAGTTAAATTAAACGTGAATTAGTCTCTGTGCTACTATTACAGTTTGTTAATTAAAATAGCATCTTTGATGGTCCTCGTAATACATCTAGTTTATCTCGTCCTCTAGGGCGCCCGGGCGGAGGAATCTGTCTGTCTAGGCTGATCCTGACGGTTTAACAGTCGTTGGGGACCAAGTACCTTTTAATTACAATTTATTATCATTACATATTAAATTATCTATAGTTTATTACTTGTTTTTGTTATTTTGATAATACTGAGAAGATTTACGTGTTCGTTTCTGTTCGTAAATCTTACAATTTCTCCTAAAATTTGTTGCCGTCATCATCTGTTTACCCTGTTCTCAACACAAAATGGACGCTACTTTCATTCGTTTTTCCATTGAATTGTCACATACTGGGATTATTTTATTACGTACCATTTCATCGTCACCTTGCCAGGTCGCCAGCTCCATTCAGCAAAAATAAACTTTCTGAACTAATGTTAAGATTAAACCATACATGGTTGTTAAAATCTGTTTTTTTTTTCTATAACTATGTCGCTCTGTTTGTCTGTCTTTGAGCGAAAACACGATATGATCTTTCAGCTTATAAACAATCTATTTAAAAAAAATAAGTAGGTACTACTCCGCATTCTATTTTTAATTTAATTATGATAAACACTTCATAGAAGCGACACATTTTAGTTTACAGTGTGAGTGACAACCCTATATCGAATGGATCGGAATAAATGAAATGCAAGGATTGTTTGCGTTCAATCGGATATTAAGGTGGATCCATTGCTTTGCTTTGTGTCAGAATCCGGATAAAACTATTGTGTTCTCTCTTTCACGTTCAGTGTGTTTTTATTATTTTCACAGGGACTATTTTATTGTTGTATTTTTTCTAGAACTCGCTCGCGTTTTTCCTGTACAGGGTTATTCAAGTTACGTATCGAATTCCAAAGATTAGTTTGATTAATGTCGTCGGTAAAATCGATGTCCGTGGGTGTATAAACTTATTTTGTAAAAAACTGATAATTATAAGCTTTTATTTAATTTGCAATGTATGTATGTATGTTTGTTCGGGTGGAATCTTGCAGGTCGAATTTCATCCACTTCCAGTGGTCGGATTGACTTGATATTTGGTATACATTAGTATATTGGATGACAATGCAAGTACAGTCAACAAAATGTACAGTAACTCCAAAGCTTGTATGAAAAATTAAATTTTTAACAAAGAATTTATTTTACTGTAAGCATTACCTACGTCCGAGGATATTTATTATTATAATTTATAATTCGGTTGAATTTTTTATCTTAGAATAAGATGATTAACATTGTCTATCTAATATTTCATTCTTACTGGCCCTTGCATAAATCTGTTAATAAAAATAACTCACATGTAAAAAACACTTTTTAAATTAAATACCCTCACCAAGCTAAATAACCATAGACTCCGGGACAATATGGCTACTCATCATCATTACCATATCTCTGATAGGTTTAAAACAGCCGTTGTCAAGGAAGACGCGAACATTTTTTTGCCATTTTTCACAAAGCGCTTTCACCGCTGAATCCTAAATCAGCACCTGGGCAAACGCGATAAGTGAACCCCCTGTTAATGAAGCTCACGGAAAGCAAACGGCCTGTATATAGCTGAGTCTATAGTTAAATTAGGGGTGTGCTTCAAAGAATGTCTCACGAAAAGTGTAAAATAAATACCTAATAAATTACTTACAGAGAGTTCACCCCAATAGATCGGTATAGATAGAGCAAAATTAAAAAAAAAACTGAAAATATTTTTTTTATGTACTACCTACTATTTGAAATAGGGTCATCACACTTTTTTCATTTGTCATATCATCATCATCATATCAGCCCATGGATTTCCACTGCTGAACATAGGCCTCCCCCATTGATTTCCACTTGGAACGGCTTTGGACCGCTTGCATCCAGCGGCGCCCAGCGACTCTGTCGTCGGTCCACCTGGTGGGAGGTCGTCCCGCTCGGCGCTTTCCAGTATACGTGGTCGCCACTCGAGAACCTTTCTTCCCCATCAGTAATCGGCTCTTCGAGCGAAGTGGCCTGCCTATGCTCAGAATTTCTCTAATCTACTATTATTTCACATTGAGGTATTATTATTTCATAGAGATTCCTGATTCCAATAAAGAAATGCGCGATAAGCGTTTTCTGACGTAATCATAAGAGGAAATAATCAGTACCCTAACTGATTATTTCCTCTTATGATTACAAAATAAAGGTATGATGGATATTTCAGTTACTACTAGTAAGGATTAGAAGTAACTAAAGTATTAATTTCCATTTAACTAGATAGATTAGATTGTCTCTGACGCAATCAAAACTAGCAGTGAACCTAACCTCACCGTGATTAGTCATTGCATTAGCTTTAGAATCTATAATGACACAGATTAGGAAATGCATCAGGGCATCCATAACTACCTATTAATAAAGCGTGTCTTCGTCAGTCCCCCGCCGCGTCTGTCTATTTACGCGATTTTCTCCATAACTATTGAAGATATATTGATATAGAAGGTTGAAACAGTAGTGTGAAGCCGGGGCGTATCACTATTTCATGATTTAGACATTAAAGATATATGTAATAATATTCAATTATAAGTAAAATTATAAACGCCAAAGTTTCCGTACTTGTTACTTGATCACGCCTGGCCTCACAGATTTTAATGATATTTAACTGTTAAATAGATCATACTTTGGAATAAAACATAGGATACTTTGTATCACGGAAAAACATGCGTAAAAACTAGTGATATTTTTTGTATTCAAATATTTTTCAATGATTCTGCAAATACTCGTTTTTTTCTTCAGTTTGGTAATTATTTTAATATCAAACGGCAACACCAGGAAACCGTACAAAATACGATAACTGGTAGGATATAACGGTACAAGCATCAGATATGGCAGGCTCGCCAGAAGGGACAGGTGAATTGTGTCCGGAATGGCAATAAGGAAATAAATTACAACAGACTTATGAAATACCGGCTAAACAATGTTGATTTGACTTTCTTTCTGAAACACCTTTTATAGTTTCTTCCTCTTTTAGTCGACTTCAAAATAGCGTATGACTAGGGTCTGTATATATTTTAGTACAACCTAATTGAAAGATATTACAAATATCTATCTTTATATTTAATATTCTTCTGCACGTGTGTATGTCACTGAACTCCTCCTAAACGGCTGGACCGATTTGAATGAATTTTTGGTATGCGTTTGGGTGGCACTCTGGATGGTTTAGATATACAAATCAGCCCGGCAGATGGCGCTGCAGTCGATAATATAACCTAGATAGCGACTGCAGCGCCATGCTGGGCTGATTTGTGAATCTGAACCATCCAGGGTGCCACACAAACGCATACAAAAAAAAACATTCAAATCGGTCCAGCCGTTTAGGAGTTCAGTGACAAACACACGTACAGTTGTGTTTTTTTTGTATGCGTTTGGGTGACGCCCTGGATGGTTCAGATAGGGTAGGGTAGGGTAGGGTAGCACCACGCGAACGAAGTCGCGCCGGGCAGCTAGTCTTTAATAAAAGGAGAATATAAATGTTTGTTATGCAGGTTTCTTATGTAACATAAAAATAAGATCCACTAATGCCTAGGCTGCACTCCGTTGATATTCCTACGTTGATAACGCGAATATTCGCTTACTTGTCCGCGAAAGCGACGGAACACCACGTCCTGCGACCAAAAGTTCTCTTCCATGACGAGGTGCAGAATACAAGTTGGAACTCGCACCACGAACGCCTTGAAGTTGACGTTGCGGGTCGATTCCAGCAGCTGCACCCTCGGCGTGTACTTGATTTTTTGGCGGACGTACTCCACAATGTCTTCCACCGTAGTGGTGTAGTGAAGGCAGGAGATGTACACCGGAGTGTTCGGCTTCGCGGCACGTATGGAGAATCCACTGTCGCCTTTTTTTTCTTTGGTATTATGTTTATGCTGCACTGCTATATAATGTAGAGCGCCCGCTGCGTCCATTTTCATGTTTTGCGTTTGTCGCGATAAACTTCACAAGAAAGTGGCCATGCACATTCGCTGTAGGTCGACGGCGAAGTTTTAATCGCAAAATATTATCGCGATTTTAAGGAGTAAAATTGAGGACCGTGCGTGAAAACGTGGTCAGAAAATCTGCTCACCATCAGTCAAATCAAATTTTTTTTTTTACCTAAATGGTAAAAGCCTCATTAACATTAGCTTTCATCACACAGATTTTTAAAACGATAACCATTTAATTTATGTTAAAAATTCATAATACTTAATTAAATACGCTGGCAGCCCACAATTTCACTGGCAATGATTGCGCGGGCGCAGGTGTACAGTCAGCCACATGGCGCGTCGCGTGCTTAATCGAACACGCGGCTCTGTCCGCAAATTGCAGAAGGGACTAGGGAACCAAACTGTGGGGTGAATGTGGGATACAGTAAATAGGACAAGAATGATTTTAAATTATTTTTGTAGTGATGGATTGAAATGTTTTAGTTATATGGGGCATAGAGTTTTTTGATTGAAATAAATCTTACCTTATTTTTCGACGCAACTTCTTTGTTATCAAATAGGGATTCTCATTCACACCAGTATTTCTCACTCTAAAGTTTTTTCTATATTGATACATAGTTTCAATAAAATTTATATAATATCACAGTTTGATGTTTCCTCAAAAACTCAAAAGAAATTGTGGTCCTACCTAATTACAAAGAACATGTGCAGAGCGAAGATTCTTTTAAAGGTATAGTCACACGGCTTTATACCAAACTTTTTTTATACAATCCTCGCTCTTAAGATCGTTAAAATAAAAACTATTCACGTAAAGTTGTTATTCAGACCGCTAATATGACGTTTAAGCCGTAAGTGACGCGCCATCTTCGCTCCGTAATCAGTTCAAACCGGTTATTATCCGGATTTCGGTGCAATTATCCGGCACTTTGGCGGTTAAATGTGTTATTATGCACTGGGAATGATGTGGTTAGGAGAAAATCTTATTTTAATGGGAACGAGTTGTAATTTTATATTTTTATGTAGTTTCTATAAATAGTGTAAAGAATTATAATAACTGGCTACTCAGTCAACACTGACAGGTTCAGAACAGGGCCTTATAGGTTAATAAATTGATTAGCTTACACGGGGTGGTTTACCCGAGTATAAATAAATGAATATCCTGGGACATTCCTCAAACACGGGCATCTGATCCCAAACTAAGCAGAGCTTGTACTATGGAAACTAGATAACTAATATCCTTACCCTTACAATAATAATAATATGAAAGTGAGTTTGTTGGTTTGTTTGTTTGTTAGGCCTTCACGCTTCAACTACTCAACGGATCATCATGAAATTTGGCATGCAGATAGCCTATAGTATGGAGAAGGACATAGTGCTACTTTATATCCCGGGAACGCGGTTGAAACCGCGGGGGACAGCTAGTAAATAATAAATCTAGAAAAAATAAACAAAAACTAACTTTAATACAATTAAGTGTTTTTATTACTAAGTCGAGGCTTGAGATTGAGTGGCCTCCTTTTTTATAGTTGTCAATAACTTTGTTACTTTTTTATTGGCACTTGCTAGGATTTAATTATTTTGTCGTATGCTAAATAGTTGTTTGAGTCAATAAAAAGTTTTGCCGCCGACTGTATTTTTTTATAGGTCGCAAATAGGTTTTGAGGTTAGGAGGTTATAGACTCGTCATTCGTCCTTGCTTAATAAGTCTAGTAATTTAATAGCTAAGAAAATAAATGCTACAAAAACAAGCAAGATCGTAAAATTAGATCTACTGATTTGATAGATTTTTATACTACAAAGTCGGTATACAAGCGTAGGTACAGCCCGCTTGATGGTAAGCGGTTACCGTAGGCATATGGACGCTTGCAACACACGAGGCATCGCTCACGCGTTACCGACCCTTCCCCCTCCCCAATGAGCTCTGGCGACCTTACTCACGCGCAGGAACACATCATAAAGTTATTTGGCTGCAGTATTCTGTAAGGTCGAGCTGCTCTTTGAGCGAATGCTAGGCTCTACCTCTCTTAAAAATATGTAATTATATAGGGTGACTGGTAATTAGTAAACGATACTTAGACACATGATTGTACTCATTATAACAAACAACTTTCCCAAAGAAACAAATAGGGATAAATAACTAAATTAAATAAAAGCTGATGGTGTATTATTTATGTTAGGTACTAAATATATTGGGCACTTGTGATAAGTAAATTTAAAAAAAAATGTTTCTTTGGCAAAGTTGTTTGTTATCATGAGTACAATCATGTGTCTAAGTATCGTTTACTAATTACCAGTCACCGTATATATGACACTGTTGATTGTAAAGGTTGTCATATAATTGACATACATTAAAATTTTAGTAATTTCACTTGAACGCAGTTGAATCCGCAGTATGAACTATGTGTTGTATAAATTCTTTATATAGGTACAAGTTGAAAGCACTTCGTTAGTTTCAAAAATGCAAATTTAATTCATGTATTTGCATGCAACTGTCCAATTTTACGTATAAAGAGTGAAATTGGGTAATGAATGCCGGACGATGATTGTCGAGCGTTGATACACCCTTTGTAAATATACGGAGATTTATTTGAGATTGACACGCTGCGTTTAAATAATTAAAAAAGTTTTTTCATACGCACTTCATTTTTTTAAGCAAGGACGCATACTGTAGTATCACTTGTGAAATATATTTAAAAAAAACTTTAATTGTTCAACCCCACAGTTAAGAAAGAAACAGGAATTATATTCAAGTGACTATTCAACTGATTATCGTAACTATTATGAATTTCGAAGAATTCCTTAATTAATTTCAAATTCGTGGTAGGATATGAATGAAATGATATTTCTCGTATTTTTCATAGTCGTATCATAATCAGTAACTCCATCCAAGTATCTGTCTAATTCTCCTATATATAAAAGAAGAAAATGACTGACAGCACGTACGCACAGCTCCAATAATGGTCTATAAACCAGAAATTTTCACACACTTCCACACAATATGAGGGCTTTTCAAAATTCATCCCCTAAAGGGGTGGAAAAAAAGTATCACATAAACCAGGCATTCGGTACCGGAATCCCACACCAAAACCGCCTCGCACTCGCCCGCAATAGCCTCCCTTACTATAATATACCTGACTTTGTTATTATATGAAACAATATCTGTTTAAACAACGCCATTAATATTGATGTGATCTTTATTGAAAAACACGTCACTCATGTCAGATTTACGACGTGAATTGAGGTGAAATTAGATATTTTTTAAGGTTCCTTAGCCGAAAGGCAAAACGGTGCTGTTGCTGTCAATCTGCAGGGTTATTTTAAAACGTCGGATTCGATATCGGAAACGGATTCAGAAATTTTCGAGGCGAATTTCAGCAATTGCTATTTTAATTTCCGAAAACTTTTCGATGAATCGAATTGATATTTCCGTAAAGAAACATTAAAAATATTCGAATTTAGAAATTAAAAAAGCAATTGCGGAATATCGCCTCGGTAGTTTTTGAATCCGTTTCCGATATCAAATCCGAGAGTTTTAAAATAGCCCTGCAGATGTCTATATGTCCGCATATCATGGGTCTTTAAATTCCAAAATCGAATATTGATTTTAAAAAGCCAATAAAATGTATGCTTCGAAAAAAATTTTTTTTTCTTAACCTGGCATGAAGTTCCATTGTCTAAACTAAAACTTATTAAGTACAAATATATTTTGTATAGTTTTTTCTATAAATATAAGGAAACAGGGCCACCAAAGATGTTGGTTTTAGACCGATTTTGTTACTGAGTCTATTTAAACAACAAAATTATTTGAGAATTTGGAGTTTCTGTTTTTTTTTTTCTGAACAAATGCATCTACGATCTTAAAAGCATTTTATGCATCATATACTGTATTAAAACAACAAATACTGAAAACGCCGATTCAAAATGTAGTTTTGGTCATATTAGGAACCCTAATAGAGCGAGGCTCAACTCGCACTTGGCCGTGTTTTACGTTTTTAGGCTAATGGGAAATAACCATTGTATATTCCTGTCCCAAATTTCATCTAGCACTTAGTAAAAGAACAAGGCCCTAATTGACAATGAGCGACATCAACGCAGGGACTCATCCACTACCTAGTCATAGAACCATGACATTTGGAGGTGACCTTCCTCCATCGAGGATATTCCTGTGTTTTCACAATCTCACCATGGTAGGTGATGATGTGGCCGAAGGTGGTAAACATACAAAGCCTAGAAGAAACTGGCCCTAATGTGCAGCTGTCGGAACACAAATCTGGCCCTAAAGTGGTAAAAGGGGTATTCTCTCCCGAACTCCGTTAAACAAAATACATTCTACAGAATACAATTCCCACGAAAACCACAATATTATAGTAACAAATAACTATTATTAATACTTCAATAACAATAGCTACATAAAATCTAAATTTATCTTCACTTTAGCAAACCACAGTGATGTTGTGGAGCTATGAAACCGAACGCCGCAATACCCGTGGCGAAATGAAATTTTATGCACCTTAAAATTATTACATCGCAACTGAAATTCAATTAGCTGGATGCCCGATGTCTCCTGTTACCTGCCATTGTCATCTTCCATCTCTCTCTAACGATCGTCGACCCGTTTTTGTAACAAAAACGGGCACGTATTAGAAATATCCATTTCGAATGTTTCTAGTGGTTTGTAGGTGCGTGAAATTTTGTTTTCGATTCTAAATTTCATATTATGTGGGTGGTGGCGTGAAGGAGTTTTTGTGGTGGTACTGCTGTTTTGCGATTTAAAGAAGTTATCTTCATAGCATTACATTATCGAGATGAAAAAAATACTCCTTGCACGAAGGAGTAATCAAAAGTCTACAAGTTTTTGTAAAATAGTTTTAAATAAATTAAAAAGTAACTTAACATCACTTTTACCATATCTTTACTCTAGAATTAAAACATCTTATCCATTTACGAGACTGACCAAGAAAACATTAATTTGAAATTGATAAAATCTAAATTTAAAACCGTCACCAACTGAATTTATTACCACCGATACTAGAGTTCTGCCAAAACTATCAGTTACATCCCCACATATATAGATTACTAAACTCATTTTCAACCATATCACTTAAGAAATAAGGAACGGGTCATCGGTAAAACTGGAAACGGTTTTTTCTTGTAAAAAAACGCGGTCAAAACCCCTAATGGTAAACTTTAACAAGATTTTTTACGGGATCGATAATTTGGGTAACATTTTTAGGTTTTTTTTTCACCTTGGGGTGGCTTAGTTTTTTTTCTGTTCCTTCTGTTAAACTTTTTTAAGGAATGCCTTTGGTTTAAGCAATTTGGTCACTGCTGTCTTATCGTAATTTTTTTTTACAAATATATCTTAAGTTCGTGAATAAAGGTTATAATTGGTCAGGCTACAGACATGATGCAAGATCAAAGCAGATTGGTCTATCCCATCAAATTCAAAGCCATTTGTTCAGTTTAGGCTCTAGTAGGGCTACGTGAAGGCCAAACCTACTGAAGAAAGAAGTTACCTGAGTTCGCCGTCGGAAAATCGGAAAATTACACTTTTAAAATTATTCTTGGACAATCAATTATCGTATTTTTTTCCAAATGTATCATATCAGTCTTAGTCCAAGCCATACTTTCTTTTTTGGAGTTCAAATCTAATGCCAGTCCCAAATTACAAAGCATTGAAAAAAAAACGGGAAGGGAGAGGAGTGACTTGCTCAACAGATTCCATAATATTCAAACGTGTCAGTGGGCGGTAGCGGTACCGTTTTGCCAACTATATGTATTGTCTCATCATTTAGTACTATTGACATATAGTGATGTGGTATAGTCGATATATCGATAGATTGACGGCCAGGCGCACTCGGATATGCTCTGTGGATCTAACAGTTTACAAATAATCATCAACTACAAATCTTATTCGGGTCAATAGCTCTTATCAAGCTGCAAAATTCTGGATTGATCCTTAAACTCAACTAAGGTTTCCAGGTCAAAATTAAGAACCATACTTACAAAAAACAAAGATAGGTATTCAATCGTGACATAAATAGTAGCAACCTAGTAATTTATCCTGGCAACTTCGTTGAAAATAATATTAAGTATGTTTTTAAAACGTAAATCGACGAAGAAAACAGAGTCATCAAAAGATTTGCTTTTGTCCCAAATCAAAGTGTTGAAGATTGTTGTTCGGATTGTAACTTTGGTACAAACTTTCGACTGGATGAGAGAAATCTAAAGGGATTGTTCCAGAAGTGAGTTAAAGAATATAAGTGTTAACTTTATGCTCGAATTAACAGAAAAAACCCAAAGATTGCCGAGAAGAGATAGTGTAGAAGTTTGCCTCTCGGCGCTTAGAGACTTCTTCTTGGTTAGGGTAATGCTTTTGTAATTATTTATAAATAGTCTGGTTTTAAATGGTTTATTAGAAACTAAACACAATGACACAAGAAATGGTAAGCACATACATTAAATGGTATGAAATAGTTATTGAATACACGATATTTAATTGGTTTGGTGTTGGTTCGATGGAGGCGAACCGCGTACTAACTGAAATTAGGCGTACAAAATGTACGCGTGTAAAAAGTGCATTAGGTGCATAAAATTACATTGATGAGCTGTTCGGCTGTGTAACTCTGAATAGATCGAATAAGCGATAAAGCCTCTTTCTTCTTCTCTTTTCAAGTTTAATTCTCTTCCTGAGAATTCCTTCCTCATTTTAAGAGAGGTAGAGCGTAGCGTTTTTCCCTCAAAGAGCAGCTTGACTGAGGAAGTACCTCCACCTTATAGAATACCGCAGCTAAATAACTTGATGTAGTGTTCCTGCGCGTGAGTGGTTGCCAGAGCTCATTGGGGACGGAAATTTTTGACAAATGACAAACTTCTATATTGAGTATGGTTTCTGTGTACCACCTTCGGACGATTGTTGGTCGAAGCCAAACTATTTCACGAAACTAAACGCTTTGACAGAACAATTCAATTTTGGTATACGACGCCCAAGTTTTGGATAGTTTGGATTGTCAGAAACGTGAAGAGTTTCAAGGTTTTATATTAATTTTCCGTTGAATTAATGAGAGTTTGGATAATGTTACATTGTTGATAAAGTAGTCTTTGTTTGTGATAATTTATGAAGCCATTCTGATAATTATTTATAATGGTAACATCAGGAGTTTCGACTTTCAAAACTGCCTAAACTGGATAAATGGCATTGACTTTGATTCCAGTAATTCTATTACTAGCTAAGCTACCAATTCGTATAGCCATCTGCTAGGTCTAAACAACAACAAAAAATATGATACAATAGACACCGTGAAACATTTTGCAATAATAACACAAAATGAAGTGTCTGATGAAACCACAAACTACTTCTCCATCTAACATCAGTATTAATACGCGTTAAATTAAAAACACCTCCGAACGCACGAAACATCAAAATTCAAGTTTCGAAATAATCGTAACCATCGCACACAGAGGGCCCGGAGCGTTTACCTGCTTTTTTTTTTCATTCGAAAGCTCGCTAGAAAGGGATAGAAGATGCAGATTGTTCCAAAAGTATGGAGAAGCCGTACCTAACGCCATATAGAAGCGGCCAAGATCGAGGGCGACGCCACTGACAATGCACGAATGTGTATCTGGTTATATTACCCGACGGCTTTCAAAACGCACCGGATTATTGTAAATTGGGTGTTCAAGTGCGCCTCTCCATTTCGGCCGGCATTCAAGTCAAGCGTGGCCGGTGTGGCAACCATGCGCGGCGCATTCTTCACCAATCCTGGCCAACTTCACGCCAGTTGCGTCCCGACCGTCAACGAGGACGGACCTTTGTCGGTCGCTCCGCCCAAACTATCGTACAAAACAGTTAAACAATTCAAAGTGACTGAAATCGATTCGAAATTCGAATCGACTTTTTCAAAGTTAATTGTAAATAGTGATGGGAAGTGTTGTGGACCGCTGTCCGTGTATCGATAGCGTACGATGACAGAAACTTCTAAGTTGTATGGAAAAAAGTTGTGGTCCGAATGCACTCGGGTCTACAAAAAAATGTGTGCTCGTAATGCAGTGATGGCCTGATGGGATCGCAGTGCGGCCAATATATAAATATAGTTAGTGATGTGTACTGTGATATAAAATTTCGGCTTTCGCGTAGATGATTGCCGTTTTTGTGTGTGATATATATATTAGTTTATTAGTTACCAAAGATTCCTGATGATCTTGTACATTAGTTTGTGTTTCATATTGGTAGTTTTAGGTAAGTTACATTGTTTGACTTTACCGTTATTTGTGCTCGCTGGGTTATCTCGGAGATTTATTGGCGGTCTGACGTTAAATTAACTTGTGATTAATTATATCAATATTATATTAATTAATGAATCTATAACTTTGTAGCGCAAATATACTCAATGAAGTAATTATTATTCACTTTTGAGTACCATACATTTAATAATATCGATACTTTAATAAATAACAATACAACAATTCGATTTTATCATAATAATTTTAAAATACGTTACCATTACCATATTAGAAGTAAAAAATACACATCGCGAACCATTCCATCTTGATAATTCTGGACAGAATTTTATTAGTTTTCTTAATCCAAAGAATCGATTAAAGATCTAAGAGAAGAAGACGATGTACCTATGTATTGTGAGAATAAAAACAAAACAGGACCGACCCGCATGTTATAAATAATGATAAACTAAATAGTATCGCTGTATCCGTGGATAACAAATTCAGTTAAAGTGACTTTATCGCCAGAGCACGGTCCCTAACGTCAATTAGTAGTTAATTCATTAAGCTCACCTACAAGTAGCCAAGGATCACACAAAAGACAGATTTAAATCTATTTACTTAGAATAGAACTTTTGCAGTTCAGATTGCAAGGATTAGCTGCAAAAATATCTAAGAGTAATAATGCAGTTACTAAGAAAATAACAAGGAATGCTCGAGGCAAGAATCTAAAGGAAATAAGCAATCTCGAGACTACTGATTCGATTTTGAAGAAATCAGACGGTCTTATTTTTCTCAAGGGTTCAAAGCTAAGAAATATAAAATCTTTGAAGTCTTTAAAAGAAAAAATAGAAACAAAGGCTGAATTACGTTCAATACTATAAAAAAGGTCACAGAATATAGATTGGTAGATGTACCGTTGGAAGGGAATTAAGAATGACAGTTCAATTTATTCTATAAAGTAAAGTATCAAATATAATAAATGTAGTATAAAAGGTAATTGAATACAGACATAAACGTATAATTCTTTGAAGATATTAAAGAAAAAGTAATGGAGATAATGAATAATGTGTCAATGACACGCTTGAGAAATTACGGATTAAAGCAATTCTGTATTTATATTATGTAACGCGATATTATAGTGGTCTCATAATAATAAAAGATTTAATCAGGCTTATAATGGCAGAGAGCAAAGTGTATTATTTTCATTATTAATTGACAAATGATGCTGTAATATTTAGCTATAATAACGGTATAATAAAAGAATAATCCCCCATTTCGTTTTTACTGGTTAATATGATCAATTAATCAAGTCCAAGAAATTCTAATAGCATAAGAAAGTGCCAAAGTTTTAATTTCTTCTCCAACTGAATAAAATAATAATAACAGAACAAATGGAATAACTCAACAAATCTCTTAATTCATGAAAATTCTAACCCTTGTCAAATTCAGGTCAGACTTGGTACAGAGTTATGACAAAGTTATCACTTTCCATAAACAAAACAGCGTTGGCAGATCTCAAGTTGCCCCTTGGGACTTGCCTATCGACACTTAGCTTGAAACTTAGCTAAGTGACAAGTGAAATATTTTATTAAGTCTAGCGTTTAAAGAGCGTTTATAAGTGCAATGCGATGCGATGCGATATTATTTTTTCTATTTGATTCCGCATGTATTTTTATCTATGCTTTAAAATTATGAAAACTCCAAAAAGAATATTAAAGAAATGGTTTCCATTTACCATTTAGATTTTCAGATATTTTTCGGATTAATATCTCTGCTCTGATTCTTATGTTCTTTGTAATAAAATATGTCAAAATAATTTTACACCGCGATTCGTTTTTAAGAATTAAATGTACAAAGGAATCGAACTATGTCATCCGTTTGAAATCAATCACAAAACAAAATGAAATCTAAAGATTTATTATTACAAACGGCTTTCGAACCCCGTTTTTACCTTCAATATTTTCAATAAACTCAGTGAATATTTTTTAACGTTATATTTTTTAGAAAGTGTAGCAGCAAACCGTAGTAAACTAAATTAAGGGAACGTGACTGAAAAGCACGATTCAACTTCTTTTGATCTGTCGTTTTATTTTACTCCAAGTATTATTGTGTCGAGTGTATTAAAAGAATGATGTTTTGGTTACAAACGTTGTTTCGATATTAATATTTTCTTCGTCCTTATTTTTAAACTTAACATTCGTTTTCAAATTATTTGGCCGCAAATTTATCGATGCTTCGGGATTCAAAATACTTTATCGATATTGCGAAAATATACGCGGCACACCCTATTTCTACGTTTTAAGTTGCTCGTGAATAAGGTTCGATTATTAAAAGAGTTCATTTTAATTTCTATGAAGACCCGTGAATGCATTAAAATTCCCTTTGATGGAATTAAATTATTAAGGAGCGAATCGATACGAATTAAAATTAATTCTTTTCAAAATGATTATATTATTATTAACGACAATATAATTACGAAATCATTTTCTGGTTTATAAACGGAATAAATACACTAGCCTCATTAATGACAAATAAAATGAAATTTTGCACAGATAAAATTTGACAAAACTAAGAGTTATTTAAATAATGTAGGTAAACTCTATTTTACGGTATTCAAATGTAATAATATTTATTTAATATTACATTATAAAACTGAAAAACCCCAGCTACGCTATCGAACGTTCTCAAACTAGTAGCGCCATCTGTTATCGGATAGCGGCACTATACACGGAACGTTGTATCAGTTGAATACTTAAATATTTTTCATTTCTTTTTTATTATTACAAGTGAAAATAAACTTTTCAATTTGTTTGTGTTATATTATTGTTTTTTTTAATGTATCTAATGCTCTTTACATATTCATAACACAATTAATTCGTCGAATCCAAACAAAACTAAAATCAACGTAGCGTGGGATTAAACGACACATCGTCGCCAATATTCATCCATTCCAATAAAACCATGAAAATATTACCTGAGTGCCTTTCCTAGAAGGTGATTACCATGACATGACACGCCTGTGTGAATTCACGGAAGACCTTTGGCTACCCGCGTTGAATAATGAAATCTGAGCTAATTGTGGCAATAATAATAGGTGTTCTGTTTGATATACATCCTTGTTTATTTAGTGATAGTGTGTTACATCCTGATTGCTATGTTTATGTATAGCGAGAAATCGAAACTCAAGATTTATATTCTGGATAGGGTCGGCAAAGCGCGTGATACCGGTGTTGCAAGCATCCGTAGGTAACCGCTTACTATCAGGAGGGCCGATTGATTGCTACCTTAGTCATGTAAAAAAACGTACAGAGTAGAGTAGAAAAAGTAATTAACATGTAAAATAACATACAATAATGATTATTAGTATTATCAGTAGAAACAATTCTTATTCCAAAAACTATTATTATTATTCTATTATTAGTAATTATTAATATTATGTTTTGTATTGTCGCAGGGATGAAATTTATAATTAGGACATCAAACGTCGAGGAACTTTTATATACCTTTTTCTTTTCTCTATGCACGTGTTTAATATTTAATTATTTAATCGTTTATCAAAATCAAACCACACTGGCACCATACCAAACCCGTAATTATCCGTCAACGTTTTAACATTCGTTTCTGAGTATTAACCAAAAAGTTAACACCACCCAGAAAAGCAATAAAATGCGTGTTAAAACAATGTCATAACAAACTTGTAACGTATGTTAACATACGTCGAATATAAACACGCAACAGCTTAGGTTATTTTTAACCAAAATCTTTGCATTGAGTTTTCATTATACTATAGTGAACGTGCGTTTGTCGGGTGAAATCGCGGGGCACAGCTAGTAAATAATAATGATCTTTATTCGTCAGGAGTAAAGTCTTGTTTCCTCTAAAGGTACATCATGTTAATTTACCAATTAATTACCAATAAATTTTATAACTATTATTAGAACACCTTCCCATAAATGTTTTTCATATAAAGAATTAATTAACCCTAACTAATCTCTCGGTTGAATTTAACAACCGGTTCAACTGAACTGTACGATAGTAAAGATGAACTAACTAGTTTCAGTGCTGCCATAAAAAAGTTTATTAGTTACTGTTAACCCGTCATTGGATAAGTTTAAAATACGTACGGTGGATTTAAGAAAGTATTTTTAAATTTAGGAACCTTTAGAGAATTTTTAAGTGAAGACACTGCAGCTTGCTATGTTATTTAGAGGGAATTTATCCTTATGATTAAAACACAAGATGTATTTTTACAGAGCAATATTATAGATTTCCCCCATTTCAGCAATTAAAAAAAAACATTTTTGCCGTTTCATTCGCTGTCATAAAAATACAGAATTATTAGTTTTACATATCGCGAGTTTTTTTTTGTGGTTATTTTTTTTTAAAATGAAGAAATCTTTCAGTATTTATTATCTACAATATTTAAAGTACTTTCCGTTCGTGTGTTCGTTTGTAGCCGTGAGACGTTCTATGTTTTATAAGTTGTATTCTGTGCAAGCTGTAAACAATGGGCTCAGCTGGTCGTAGCGAATGTTCCAAGATATTATGTTCACTACACTGTCGCGGCATAACCGATAAACATAAATAATCGATTATTTTATCGGTTTTACATATTGCTTCGGTAACATAGCTACGCGACTTGCACTTCACATACTCGGTATCACAAAAAAAAGGTATCTTGTCAATACACGCTTACTTTAAAAGCCCCTAAATTATTTATTACCAGCAAAATAAAAAAAACACTATTTCCCCTCAATAATTTACAAAACTCAACCGACACCACTTAGCTTGAACAAAAAAACAACTTCCTTCTTCAGAAATAGCTTCACCGTCTCATAAGTTACTTAAAGCCAGATTAAGGGTTCACTTTTCATACACGAATGTTTTGGAATATAAATAAAAAAGAAAAAAGTTCATTAGAAAAACCGGGCTAGTTCATTATATGAAAAACCGGTTGATTATTTTACAGTTTTAGAATTTTTTAATAAAAGAATTTTTAACTTGTATATTAGGTATGCATTATTGTAGAGATGGGTTAAGTAAATATAAATAAAAAGCAATAATTTTATTTATTGTTTTTATTGGTCTTTAGAAAAAAGTTTTAAGTATATTGCTCTCCGTCTTTTAATTATTAAAAGGTGAATTTTGAATAGTAAATTAGTTTTGAACTGTTCTGTTTGAGATATTGAATTGCAAAATTGAAATTATGAAGGCCAGTGAAAATATTTACTTTCTTTCAGTGAGTGAACTTCATCATACCTTATAAACTGCTATTTTAAATATTTTATTAAACCTTAAACACAACTTTATTTTATTGAAAATACTTTTTGTTTTGTCACTCAAATACTATTAATTTTTTTATTTAATGATGAGTGATTACTTTATTTACAACAAATATGTACAAAATACAATCTATATATAGAAAATTTCCTCAAGCCTGCCGCTGCTTCCGATTAACGGCAGGGTTCCCAAAAGGCTGGCAGCGTTTCCTCTTTGGATAGCCAAGCTGACGCGTTGGCGGAAAAAGCTCCCCGCCGCCATCCCGTTACTTAATTTTCACTAACAATTCTCAGCCTATTTTTTCTGTAAAAAAAATACTCTAGAGCCTTTGCACGGATTTTGAGACATCTTTTATATCTTAATGGTTCTTTAGAGGAATGTTAGTCTACGTATTATAGCTTTGAGAAAAGGGAGTCGCGGAGTAACATTTTAGTGTTACAAGTCAGAAACAAAAATAACCATGGGGTTGGCCAGTAATCTGATACAGTCTCAACTTAAATGCATAAAGTACATTAAAAACGTCCATATTAAAAGAAATATTCTTACAAACAAACAGCTATTTTTGTTTATGCCAAATGAATCAATTCGCTACCGTCAATAACTTCCCCAGAACCAATAAGAAAGAATTGGCCGCAAACTTATAGATTTATCAGGGATATAAGAAAAACAAATGAAAACAGCTCTCGAATGAGGCATTACAGAGGATAATAGGAGGTTGCCAATAAAGATAATATTACATTATGATTGATCTTTGTATTTTGTTCGTTACCGTCTCATATTTACCGTAGCGGTAGATGCGTGATTAATTAGACGATGTCTATATAAATAACCGTAAGTAAATAAGTATCGGTTTTTGTTACGTCACTGGCTTTTGCTTGTCGATTCATTCGCGTGGAATAATGTCAGCGTCAATATAAATTATATGATGGAATGTTTGCATATGGTTTTGCGCCCGCGGCTTTACATTATGTGTCGCCATTTATATTTTAGTTTATATCCAGTTTTATGCTATTAATATTCATGTGAGTATTAGTCGTTAATTAGATTTATAATTTAGTGATTAAAAAACGTTTTCGCATTTCTTTTCTCACGGGTTTTAGTTTAAATAATTTTGAGTAGGTGTTAATTATTGGCATATAAATGTCAATAGTGATTCGCTTATCAGACAAAATGTTTAACATATTCAGTTTTGCAATGTGCCTCATGAAGTTTGATATTTTAAATAAAAGAAAGTTTTAAAAACGCCATCCAATTTAGTAAATAAATATGAATATCCGAAGTAAAACTCACAAAATCGTATTACCCAACAAAACAACGTTATCAAAGCTCAAATTACTTTTCTCAAATTTTAATGCTAATTATCAAACTTTTACGTACAAATGAGGTCCACCCACAGAAGGGTAACAAAGCAAAAAGCCACATGTGCTTCAGGGATGTTCTTTCCAACTTCGCTATGAGATTATTAGGGTATTGGGGATCATTACGTTCTTTGATAAAAGGAATATTTGTGCCAATTATTTTTCTTCCTTTAGGAGAACTTTTTCCGATTTTAATTAACGGTTTTTTTTTCATCAAACCGGTTTTTACCTAGGTTGTGTTATGGTCCATATAGTTTATAATTAATTAGTGATGTTCTTTTAAATGGATGGAATATAGAAAAAATCGCTGAAATGTTCTCGAAAAATATTCTTTACAAGTTGTTATTCTCTTGTTAGACTTATGGGCGTTTAGGACTGGTGAATTTATTACTCATACTGAGTTGGCGTTTATTTACCTACTTACAACTGAAACTATATGAGAAAACTTATGTTTTGCTTTATGATATATTTTTTTTTTATACCACTAAGTGGCAAACAAGCATACGGCCCGCCTGATGTTAAGCGGTTACCGTAGCCTATGGACGCTTGCCAGGACGACACCAGGGGTATCACTTGCGCGTTGCCGACCCTGCAGAAATCTCTTCACACCCTTTTTGAAGAACCCCATGCTGTACTCCACTGTTCTCGTTTCCAAAGAAAAACATGCACTTACCATGTTGTAAATATTGAGCATGCGATCCTGTCTATTTTCTAGAATACATTTGAAATAGTTTTTACGTATCAAACATTGAACTTCGCTCGAGGCAAAATACAGTAAGCATACTAATGAAAAGAAAAACTAACAACGAACAACGTTTTAATATTTCATGTTCAATATTAGCATGGTAAAAGTAAATGTGTACGTTAACTTGTGATTGCGTCTGACAAATTTTAAGTCTTTTTTTTGTTTGTACTAATGTACATTAGACTTGGGAAATATATTATTATTAGATTTAAATGCAATTGACGGGTCAGTTGGCGCGGTTGGTTAAGATTCCACCTATCGCGTCACACGTCGTGTGTTCGATTCCCACACATTTGTGTGCATGAACATTTCTGTATGTCCTGAGTCTGAGTGTAATTATGTATATTAAGTATGTATTTACAATCAAAAAGTGTTAGTTATATCAGTTATCTGGTTTCTATAGTACAAGCTCTGCTTAGTTTGGGATCAGATAACCGTGTGTGAGGAATGTCACAGGATATTCATTTATTTTATTTCCCTCTCTGATTCCAAAAAGTGAACAAATAGCGCTCGTGCAAAAATGATCCTCCCAATTACTTCCAAAGGATAATTCGTAAAGTTTTGCGAGTCCCCTGAAATTAATGTTTAACGCAATTACGGATTCCGATTTAATATTTCGTAAATTCGAGTTCCGGAGCCCATTTCACTTCCTTGTTTGTTCGATGGAAATTTCCCTTAGGTTAAATTATCCCACCCCATGGTTTTTCCACGAATTTTACTTTCGCTGCTCATTTCTTTGAAGTCAACTTGTTTAATAAACGTTATACACATAAATTCCTACGTCATATTTATATTAATTTACTTTGGGTTTATTAGAAGAAAGTATATTATGAATGTTGTGTACAGCGTAGTGCGTAGCTAAAATTATTCTTACATTTCTAGTTTTGTATTAAATTTCGAAAAAACCGGTTTTTATTTTACTTTTCTAAACTAGTACGTAGTGGAAAAATACATTATTTACGTTTATTAAACGAGAGTATAATTATGAATCTTGTGTACTGTGCGTAACATTTCTAGTTTTTTTTTTGAACTTCTAAAAAACCGGCTTTTATTTTACTTTTGTATACTAGTAATGGAAAATATATTTCAATTTCTAGGTCATTTCTATCAGACTGCTATGATTTAATAAACCAGTATTTTGTTCTATAATAGAATACTCTTGGTAAACACTCAATGCATTGAGTTTATTTTCTCTTGCCCGGTTCCCGTCGTCTTCTGTATTTTTGTTATCTTCTCTGTAGTGGCTCTTAACAGGATTTAGCTATTAGTACCGTTATGAAAGCTCATGTTCGTTTCTTTGTTTACCGTGATTATGTTTAGGAACGTTCAGCTTTTTGTTTGTAATTAAGTTTCACATTGGTGCCGATTCTGTTGTAAATCGCACTAAACTAATTTTAGTCACATCTCATCTCTTTCTTACGAACATTATTGAAAAAGGATAGAACATATTTTAAGTTGTCAAATTAATCTTTGCCGTCTTATTTTGCGTGTATTTAGGCGTAACCGCGATAGATGGCGACTAAAATTATATTGAAAACAAGCATTGGACTAATTTGACAGGACTAAATTTCTTACATCCTTTTCTTATGTTCTTTGTTAGAAAGAGACATAGTGACATTAAAATTAGTTTAGTTGTGAACAACAGAATCAGGGCCATTATCTACTAAAATACTTACGTATATATACGTAAGATATATAAGCTTTTATTTAATCATACACTATGTTTAAATTACTAAAACTCTGCTTACGTAATACTTGAATGGCTTAATCAGGTTTATTAAATTTTCTGATAAATTCGTGGACAATGAAATAATTCACGAAAAATATGAAAGTACCTTATCATATAATGTTCTTTTTGATACAGCAATAACATTTCTCTGAAATACTATTTCCATAGAAAAAACCAGATAATTAATTCGTGGAGGCAAATGTCAGAATTACGAAAACATTATTCCTAAACGCTAAAATGTCACAGATAAAATACCAAGAAATTACAAGTTAAAAATATTTGACTAAAAAGCCCACGACCCAAACGTATTCCGTTAAGAAAAAAAGTTTACCCAAATTATTTATGACTTTCGCTCCCGGCAACGCAAATGGTTTGCGAATATTTTAAAAGGACTAGGTTTGAATCTCGAATTGGCGCGTGCGTCTTATGAAGCTAAATTATTCAGAACTGAGTTATCTGGAATGCCTGGCGGCCTGGAGGCAAGTCATTTCATATATTTGCACGTTTGGAAAAACCGAAAAGCAGCGATGTGAATGCGAAAGTCACGTCTTAACCCTAAACTTCTCTTGGGATTATGTTCTTTAAGACATAATACTCGTAGAACCAAAAAGTATAATTCTGTAAGTAAAACAGTCTACGAGAACCAAGTTACAAAGAAAAACAAAAGGATATCACAATAGTAACTATTAATGACAATGACAAAGTAAAATCGAGTTTCCATTGATCAGCAACATTCGGCACATAAATACCGATTTTCCGTTGCCGAAATACCGTAAATAAGCCATAAGTTAGATTCACATTAATACTTACCTTATCGAAAGTTTGCTCTATTGTGGTCGTAAATAGACATTTTCCCCCCTTTTCTCGTAATGAATCACGGAGAAGGGACGACTGTATCTGTTTCATAAGTCAGTGAACCGGTCCCATTTGTTTCCAATTAATATCGGTACGTCAATTGCTAGTCTCGACCGACATTAATTGAAGTGTTCCGGTTTTTTTCGAACCCGCACCACGAATGCGTGATATGGTAATAACATTGGTATCGGTTTTTTCTTATATTTTTTTACTATTTTTTTATGCAGGTTCTTACTTATATTGAAAATCTATATCATTATTTTTATAGGTAGGTATAATATTAATATATTCTTCACTCCGTCTCAAAAATATTTTCTGTATTTTAGCATTTACTTGTCTATAAATGTTTTGAAACAAAACGGCCATTTCCATTTTATTTCGAATAAATTAACTGGATAAGTGTCTTATTATTTACCTCTTCATTCAATTGAGTTCCAAGATAATGGAGCTTTTTAAAGAAAGCTACAAGTTCTCGTAGCCAGAGAACTAGAGAATTCTTCAGTGTTAATTAACTCTAGCTTCAGTCAGAAATCATTGTTCTTTTTGTAATAAAAGTCAATCGGTTCTAGGATATAAACTACAACTGGAAATATACTAATAAAAATGAGCAATTTTGTTTCTTAGTTACGTGATATTTATTGTCATTTCTCCAGACATCTTAATATATAAAATGATAAACTGATTGTTGATATATCAGCCCACAGCCCAAACCGCTGGACCTAGAGATTTGAAATTTTGCACAAAGATACCTTATATAGTGGAGGCATCCACTAAGGAAGGATTTTTGGAAATTCCACCCCTAAGAGGGTAAAATAGGGGGGATGACAGTTTGTATGCAAGTCCGTCAGTTTTGAAGTTAGGATCTTCAAATTTCGTGTTTAGGCTGACGATTGAAAATTAATGTGTAGTTATCTCAGCGTTTGTGATAATTCCACCACCGAAGGGAGGAAAAGGAGGATGAAGTTGGGTATGCAAGTCCTTCAATTTCAAAGTAAACTTCACTAAATGTATTATTATACGGTGTAGGCATCCACTAAGGAAGGATTTTTGGAAATTCCACCCCTAAGGGGGTAAAATAAGGGATGAAAGTTTGTATGCAAGTTCGTCAGTTATGAAGTTAGGATCTTCAAATTTTGTGTTTAGGCTGACCATTGAAAATTAATATATTGTTATCTCAGCGTTTGTGATAATTCCACCACCGAAGGGAGGAAAAGGGGGATGAAGTTGTGTATGCAAGTCCTTCAATTTCAAAGTAAACTTCACTAAATATATTATTATACGGTGTAGGCATCCACTAAGGAAGGATTTTTAGAAATTCCACCCCTAAGGGGGTAAAATAAGGGATGAAAGTTTGTATGAAAGTCCGTCGGTTTTGAAGTTAGGATCTTCAAATTTTGTATTTAGGCTGACGATTGAAAATAAATTTATACATGTTTCAGCTTATTTGACCATTCCACCCCCGACAGGGTGAAAAGGTATGGGATGTATGTAAGTCATTCAGTTTCAAAGTAAACGTCACTTAATATATTATTACACAGTGTAGGCAACCACTAAGGATTTTTGGATATTCCATCCTTAATGGGGTAAAATAGGGGATGCAAGTTTATATGAAAGTCCATCAGTTTCGAAGTTAGGACCTTCAAATTTTTGTTTAGGCTGATGATTGAAATTTAATTTATATGTGCTTCAACGTTTTTGATAATTCCGATGCCGAAAGGGTAAAAAGGGGGATGAATTTGTGTATGGAAATACACTCAATTTATTATTTAAGCTTATGGTTATAAACTAACGCAACGAATATCGGTGTTGTTGGAATTTGAACCCTTAAGGAGTGAAAAGGGGGAGTAAATTTAGTATATGAAGTTCTTTATTTTTTGAGTGAAAATTACAAATTTTATTATTTTGGCTTATGGTATTGGCGTATTGAAATAGCATAGGATGCAATGACTCACGTAAACAACATCAGGAAAAAGAGAGGAATTGGTATTAAAACAAAGATCCGATTAATACGAGCATTGGTATTCCTCATTTTCATGTATGGAGTGGAAGCGTGGACTATAGGTACTGGAGAAAGAAAAAGGATTGATGCATCCGAGATGTGGTGCTGGAGACGGATGTTGGAAATACCTTGGACCGCTAAACGCAACAATGCATCAATCCTATCACAACTGTAAATTAAAACTCGATTGTCCACCATATGTCACCAACGTATTCTTTCGTATTTCGGCCACATGGTGCGCAAAGGCGATGAAAGTTTGGAAAAACTGATCATAGTTGGGAACACGGAAGGAAAACGACTACGTGGTCGTTCACCAACTAGATGGTCCGATCAAGTAAAAGACTCATCGTCCTCCAAGTTTTACACCGTCGTAAGGGACGGGTTGGACAGAAACCGGTGGAGGCAGATCATCCGCTCGAGAAGCAAACCCGATGCTGACCACGATCCTCAGACATGAGGGAAAGACTATAGAGAGAAAGAGAGATAAGGCCTCCAAAATTGTGCTGTGGAACTAGACTACAAGTAACAGCTCTCCGCCGCAATGTTATTGAGGCCAAAATATTTACTGGTTCTGTCAGACGAGAAACAGTATTCTTGCCGCGTATACCATTGATCCCAAATCACCTTCCGTTTGAATTTAAAAGATAACAGTTCCTAATTATGGTTTGTTTCGCGATGGCTATTAATAAATAACAGGGAAAAACTCTGAAATTTACTAGAGTTGATTTGCGGCAGGACTGGTTCAGTTTTATGTGGCATCCTCGCATGTGAGTTCTCAATCTAGCTGAACTTTTATCAATATCACACGTAGTGGCGGACAATAGCCATGAACAAAGCTCTATATTGTTACAATGATTCATATCTTGAAAAAAGAAATAATCTACGCGGACGAAGTCGCGGGCTATAAAGCTAGTAAAATATAAAGCAAAAGTAGGTGTCCATTTCATTTATTTGGATACATATGTAGTTTTTTATTATTCCAATCACAAAAAAACAATTGCCGCTAACATAGCTCCTCGAAAACCATTAATGATCCCATGGGATCGTGAGTAAAACCGGAGGACAGAGTAACAATAAAAAAATAATTAAATAACTTCTCTTTGAGGAAAATCATCGTCATATTTTTATATATAATTTTGTGAAGTAGCTGTACCAATTTACCGATAAACCATGAAAAAAGTGTAAAAACGGAACATTTGCCAGCATATCGATAACTTCTTCAAAGTGTCGATTACCTGAGTAATTCCTAGAAGCTCTCAATACCTGCAGGTAATAAAAGGTATGCAGGTCATGCACGATAGTACTGATTGATTGAATCATCAGTCGTGACTCAGGAGTACAAAACCGCATTACACACTAATGATAGCTGAATCACCGATAAGGTTGCGCTTTTTTTTCTTTTTTTATACAATGTAGTCATTTGTCTGGGAACTCATTCGGTATGCCAGTGTGGTTTTGCAAATCGAATTGTTTCTTTTTAACAAAAAAAATGGTATTCGATTTTTTTAATATAACCGGTTTTTCGTGAAATTGTATTTTATTTGAAGAGTGCGGAATCCGATATGATGTAAAATATTTTTACAAATATCTGACCTGTTGTTTTTTTGTTTGTTTCTCACGTTCCTTAATAATTTGCCGTCGTGAATTACATGGCATTGAGTTGGGGCGTTTTTAGCCGCTTAAAAAAACGGTTTTTGAATGCACGTGTTGTTTTGCTATTTCCCGGTAACCAGTTTTTGTTACTTTTTTTTATAAAGCTCTCGCCATTCACGTTTTGATTGTCCATGTATACGAACATATAAGGTTATAAGCAATTTGCAGCGAGGGATAATGAAAAAAAATAAACGATATTAGTCTCCGAAGAAAAAATAGGTACAAAGAGAAATTGTCTATTGTTAAAAAGAAAACGAATTTTATCGTTTGATACGCACCTATTGATTCAAATAAAGAATGTTATTGAAATAAAAATCTAGATAGCATTTTCGAATTAGATACCAACACAGATTAAAAATGAAACGCTGCCTCGATTCGCGGCCATCAATTGTCAGATCTAATTTAAAAAAATAATCAAAATGTTGCCAGTACTTTCGCTGCCAATGTTTTGAACGTCAAAATCATAATGTAGGTCGTGGAACAAAGAGTCTTGATAACCATACTTGTGAAGTAACATAGCTCTGACCTGGCATGCTACAAGAACAATGCCTTTATCTCATTCTAGTGAACTTTGAATTTGATAACCTGTGGGAACTGCAAATAGTTTTAATTTGATATGAAATAAGATACCTACTGGCAGTATTGTTTGGTTCCGAAAGTTATTACAATGAATTAAAAAGTATCTTTTGATTTGAGAACGATTATTCGTTTAGTTTGCTTCTGGGTCAAGAATTTTAACCTTACATTGTTTTTTTTTTAAATCAAATAGTGTATTGTTTATTTGACAGGTAATAAACAAGATAGAATTAAAAAATGTACATGTTTCCGTGCATTTTCATTTTTCATCCGTAATTATACCGTTTTTACTTGCGGACTAATTTTGAATTGATAATTATAATTAGAGACAATGGTGCCGATTCTGTTGTAAATCGCACTAAACTAATTTTAGTCACGTCTCATCTCTTTCTTACGAACATTATTGAAAAAGGATAGAACATATTTTACGTTGCCAAATTAATCTTTGCCGTCTTATTTTGCGTGTATTTAGGTGTAACCGCGATAGATGGCGACTAAATTTATATTGAAAACAAGCATTGGACTTATTTGACAGGACTAAATTTCTTACATCCTTTTCTTATGTTCTTTGTTAGAAAGAGACATAGTGAGATTAAAATTAGTTTAGTTGTGAACAACAGAATCAGGGCCAGTATATGTCAAAATTATTCAACTAGAATATTATGTACTATTATTAATTTAATATAATATAATTCAGGCCAGAGACATTAAATATGCAGATATTAATTTGAATTTGCAAATGACAGATGCCTTTTAACATCAATCGCGTTAACTTGATTGAAAATTTGATATTATTTAATTAGATATAATAAGATCTGTCTAAACATTTACAATTATTAAATTAGATTGGCGTTTGAAATTTTCCAAGAATTAACATTGTAGTGTTGCTATATTAAACGAAATTCGGTGGTGAGGAATGTCTCGTATGGCAACACTACGATTTGGTAATGACACCCGGCGTAGCATACGTTCACTGTTCCAAATATAAAATACCCAACTGATATGGCGCGTCGTGAATCTTCGCTCGCACAGAAAAGAAAGTATGGCCCCGAAGATTAACGAAAGAATGCTTAAAACTTACAATCAACCTTAGATCACTACTATAAGTTTCATAATACACTGCAGCTGTAGTTCCGTCTCACTCGCAAGTCACGCCCCTCCGCACGGCGCGCACTAACATGGCGGTAGCTGCCGACCAATAGCGTTTCCCGCGCTTTGAAAATGTATCTTCTGCGCAGGTACATCGGTAAGCCATATTAGTTGGGTACTACAGTACTTTGTTGACTTCCTGCGCTTATCCTCTTCGACAATGTTACATATTCCTCACGTTCTATCTGTTTGTTACAGCTGACCCGCTGCCAGGCAAGCACGTGCCACTAGAGAGCTATGAGAGCGAGCTGGAGAGAGAGCATGCTCTACCCACATCCGTGCCAAATGCAGACATACTCAAGACTAATAGCAACCCGACGTATCATAAGCCAAGGTGAGTCTTCATCATCACCAACAGAACTGTTGAGACAGTTGATGAACTCAAAAGTTAGGGTCTGCCAATCACCTGAACAGTCATGAACATAGACCCCACTGACTGAAATAGATTTTTGTGGTCATTTCTACCTACCGCATGTTGTCTGGTACCTTGAAAGAGGGGTCAAGAATAGTGGTACGTTTTTTTTTTTTTTTAAAAGAAGTAATTAATTTATGTATAATGTTTTGGAAAAAATAGCCAATTTAGTCAGAACGTCAAAAAAATATTTTACAAATGTAACGTCGCTGAATTTTTTGCCTGTTCTTCTCAGTTGAAGGCCGACTTACGAATTGGTGGTAACTTCAGTAGCTTTGACCTTCATAAGTGCCCTACTAGGGTCTACATTGAATTATTGGCTTTGACTTTGACTTTCTGTGTTCGACTGTTAACTCAACCTCAGTAGTACAGTTGAGATCTTTCATGATCAGAGGTACTTAGGTGTAACTAAGCCGCCATGGTAAGCGCAGTCACGAACTTACCTTGAATTAAGATTGATAAGTTGTGTTAAGCAATCAATAAGCAGCTTGTAAAGATTGTCCCTACGCCTACACGGTACTTTAACATAGCTCATGAGAGCTTGCAAAATCCTTTGTTAAGTTCATGTTCTTAATACAGCTTTTTTGTAAGCTGACACGTAGAATTATTCATGTTTAGTTTTGCATAGAATTACGAAGTTGTTAAGGTGTTAATCCAGTCTTTACGTGTCCCTTTCCCCATCCCCGATTCTAAATTCTTCATTAACCGTTATTGAGTTATCACCATTAAATACACCAATACCGTAATTCTATAATATACCCACAGATGAAATCATCGACTCAATCGTAAACCCAAGACATTGCGAGACTGAAACAAGGTTTTACGATGAACACGTAAAAAGTTTGATTCCTTCCGAGCTATTACGCGGCGTATCGTAAAACACGCTATAAATACGCCATCTCTTTCTTTCATTACCTGCGATTAGTGCTAGTACAAGAGATAACAGTAACGCAAATGTAATATGAAACTTAATGAAACCGACGCCAGAACTAATTAGATATCACAGGCAGTTTGGGTTGGGAACTCTGATAGCCAGATAGTGACATAATATCTAACTGAATTATGATACAAGTTTCTCGACGAGCTTTCGAATGGTTATCATGTACAAGGTTGCTATGGGGAGGACAAGATCCTTGATAAGTGGAATGATGACCTGCGGAATAACGAAGCTGGTGGAAATTGAGAGTGGAGAACCAGGCATTCAGGAGTGGTAATCTGATAATAGTTTCCAAGTCTTTTAACTTAGTGGTATACTGGCCCTGATTCTGTTGTTTACAACTAAACTAATTTTAATCTCACTATGTCTCTTTCATAAGAACATAAGAAAAGGATGTATGAAATTTAGTCCTGTCCAATGCTTGTTTTCTATATAAATTTAGTCGCCATCTATCGCGGTAACGTCTAAATACCCGCAAATGAAGACGGCAAAGACTAATTTGACAGCTTTAAATATGTTCTATCCTTTTTCATTAATGTTTGTAAGAAAGAGATGTGATGTGACTAAAATTTGTTTAGTGCGATTTACAACAGAATCGGCACCATTGTCGAGTAGATTAGACCATTAGATGCGTCGTAAACTAACATTATTGAACATTTGAATTTTACATTACTTAGGCTTGTATTGAATGATTTTTACAAGCTTTTTTTTTATCAACTTGCAATGACATTCGGGACAAATCTTGCAAGTAGAATTTCACCCACTCCCAGTGGTCGGATTGATTTGATATTTGGTGTACATTAGTATATTGGAAGACAGTGCAAGTACAGTTACCAAAAAAGCTTGTATTTTTTTTTTAACAACAACTTTTGCGCAGTTGAAGTTTTTTTCCGCAAAACTTTGCAAATAAACGTATAGCCGCGAGACTATTTGGTGCTTTCATGACTAAGTGAATACCGGGTAAATTACCTTGTTGTAATGCCAATGTAGAGACATTTACGTATAAAAACATCGTCTACATAAACCTACGACAAACCATTGTGTCATGTTAATTATGCGGTGCCCTCGTATGGAAAATCGATTAACTTTGTCCATTCGATAATTTAATATTGTATTGTTCAGTTATTAGAATGGAATATGATCGCTATTGTCTTTATGAGGAGTCAAATTTGTGATTATGGTTTATATTTCTAATGCGACTCGAGTTTGTTCAATC
Source organism: Polyploca ridens (assembly GCA_951394255.1). NCBI lineage: Eukaryota > Metazoa > Arthropoda > Insecta > Lepidoptera > Drepanidae > Polyploca > Polyploca ridens. The sequence continues at coordinate 3,163,892 of OX596268.1, forward strand.
AAGAATACAGAGGATGCAATTTTTTTTAAGGAGCATACACTTCTCTAAAAGCTAATGTTATAAATAGGATGTCTCTCTTAGTCTTATACGTAGGTCCCTTTTTAACAATCTTTAAATTCTGCTTTCCCAATTTATCAAAGCTTTGTTAAGAAGTTTTTTACTTCATATTGGTGCTGATTCTGTTGTTTACAACTAAACTAATTTAGTCTCACTATGTCTCTTTCTAACAGAGAACATAAGAAAAGGATTTAAATTTAGTCCTGTCAAATTAGTCCAATGCTTGTTTTCAATATAAATTTAGTCGCCATCTATCGCGGTTACGTCTAAATTCCTGCAAATGAAGACGGCAAATACTAATTTGACAGCTTTAAATATGTTCTATCCTTTTTCAATAATGTGTGTGGGAAAGAGATGTGAACAGAATTGGCACCATTATGTTATATAAGATTAAAACACAATGATATTAAAACATGAACTGATGAATCTAATCCTAGTCATCACTCAAAATATATACATAAATAAGCGAACTTGCGTCCGCTTTTATTGAAAGTGAATCCCCGAGATTTTTTTATATAACCTAATATTGAGTTTAAATGGGGTCCTAAAGTCAAAGGTCGGTTAACCCCCGCCTCCTCTATTGAGCACTCAGGCCCTTTTTCCCCGTCACTCATTTTTTATTGAGATACTAGGCTTTCCAATCGTGGGAGTTTATTGTCCCTTAAGGAAAGTCGGACAAAAACACAATAAGTAGGTCATTTCTTGACGTGACGTCAGAAATTGCGGTGTAGTCCTATTGTGGTTAAAAAGATTTAATTAATGTATGGCTAAAGACAAAGTCAGACAATATTTGGCCGACATATTCCTTATCAGTAAATTCTGTTTGTTACCTAAGGCATCGTCCTATTCTGGTAAAATAGACTCAAAAAAGTAACAGCTACTTATAAAAATGAAAAAGTAATTTGAAGGTCCTATGTATTTATTTTAATGTTATTAGGTAGGTAAAGAAATTCCCAACAAATTCATATTCAAAAAGTATTTATTAAATTTGGGCCCTGATACGGCACTTATGAACGTTAACAAAATGACTACACCGGTAAAAAATTAAACACCCCGTTTTGTTATTTATTAATCAAATACTGTATAACAATGCTGTATAACTTTACAGTACAGAACAAACTTTGTATGTACGGATAAATTATCGGAATCGTCCGTCCGTCCGTCCATCCGCTTCATAAGTCGAAGTCCACCATTGTTTGAAATACAAAAGATTTTCGAAACAATTTGCAACTTGGAAATTTTCGAACTCGCTCATTGTTCGTGTTTTTGAAAATTTTGATCGGCGACGTAACTTTGTAACTCGGAAATTTTATTTAGTATTATATATTTTATGAAATGACATTAATCTCTGGTAAATAAGCTACCAACATTACATGAGTCTACGTCAATCAGTCCCCGTGATATGTGTCCAAACATATTCAAAACATAATTTCCTGTAAATGCGCCATTTCAGTGCGATTTATTTGAGTTCGCATAATGCCTGAGGTTTAATGGCTTATGTCTTTGGTTGAGGACTTGATGCATGTTTGGGATTTATCTCAATATAGACTGTTGGTCTCTCTGACAGCTTCTACCGCATATATTGTAAAGAACGATGCCCATTCCCCATACATGCGTTGACCTGTCAAATTTTTTTTTTTTCGGCGGCGTCTACTGACCACTAGCATTGCATTATTACCTCTATTAACCACTAAAAACGATAATCTTATCAGTTTTTTAATTGGAAGTCAGGGAATGAAGTTATTATTAAAATATTATTTTGAGGTTAAGTATGAAAAAAGTGTCGCTTACACGACATTAGGCTTAGGGCCATACTACACTAATATATTTTTAAGCTATCCTATATATATCCTAGAAATATTAAATAGGTGAAACTATGATTGTATTTAAACATGATCTTATTTGTTCATTCTACCAATCTGTTGAAATGGAGATATCTGAAACTATTTCAGAGTTTACAGTTTTCTGCAGCGTGCCCCACTGTAACTTTTATAGCACAAAACAAGAATAGTAATTATATCTTAGTATTTTATTATCCTTAATGTTGAAAATAAGTCAGGATAGGAAAAATAAAATAGCGGAATGTTTTATTATATTTTATTCCAAGTCTTCTCTGACCACTACAGCATCCAAGTATGCAGCTGGAGGTACAATGTTGTCCTGATATCTAGCCCATCCATGATACCACACTAAGGTCATGGCTTGCAGACAGCAACCAACTGTGCGACATCCTACAATACAGCTGCAACAATGTTCAATATTGCCTTCCCAGCCATTTATATCATTTTGTATTAAAATATATACATAATACTGTCATCTGCTTATATGTCTAGATTTTAGTCTGGGAAAGTCCCTTAATAAGGATAAAAACCTTAGTAGTAAGTAGAACTTATGCTGCTAAAAGGCTTGAAGGTATTCATAAAAGAGAAAACATGCTCTATTTGATCAATTGTGAAAGTGGACATACTGTATTCAGCATGATATAGGGAATCCCAGTTATTGTTCTGTAAATGACTCAAACAGACACGAGCAAGTTTAGGAATGTAATACTTATTGTTATGTATTAATGTTGCCCTTAAACAATCAGATACTGTGTGGAGGTTTTTTATATGTTCACACCCAGTGAAAACACAATGTGATGGTGTATTTGGAGCTCGTTTATAATTTGGCAAAAGTATATTCATTGGGAGTACTGGAGTCCCTAGCCGATTCCGTACTTGAGGCTCTAAATCTGGAGTCCCTGGTTGATTATCAACAGTGTCCGGAACAGGTGCAACATCATCAGTGTTACCAGCCTTTGCAGAATCTTCAATAGTATGCTCCAAAGCTCTTCTCTCATCTAGAGTTTGCCTGCGTGTAGCATCTCTTTTTGTTTTTAGCCAGCAGGCATGGCATAATTGATCAGACGGTGATATCTGTAAAAAGCACATTATTTATTAAATAGGTGTTATAGTATATCTTATTAGCAAATTGACTAAATAGAACAGCAGTTAGATATCTACCTGACGAGGTGCTATTTCGCTTTCAATTATTTCAATCATTTTCTGTATGACAATTGATGGGTTTTGTCTCAAAATAAGATCACTTTGGCGATTAACCAATGATCGTCCACAAACAAGGCACACATCCATGCGGTCTCGAAAAGCTGGGCCTGCACATCGATCATCGTCTCCATGAATCGCAGCATTGACAGCTTGCATAGATTGAAAGAAGCAAGCTTCACAGATATAGTCTTCAGCTGTTATCTGAAAAACAAAAAACCTTTTTTAAAGAATGCTCCACATAGAGCAGCTTCTTATTACTCATTTCTATAACTATACTTTGCTAACTATACTTACTATGACTGGAGATATCCAGTTGCTGATAAGCGAAACGATTCTTGTATCCACAAACGCTTCGTCAGAGGTCTCGTGGTTCATGGTGCTGATCTTTCGTTTTTCACTAACGAACACAACACAAAACAAATCCAAATCGAGAAGTACAATATAAGTGTCCATGTAACACTAGACAAAGTAATCGTAAGTGCAGGGTACAGGGTCCGTGGGGTATACAAAGGTGGTCAAAATAATCACAAAACTTAAAAATCGTACAGTTCACTGGCAAACTGACTGTAATTTCTAAGAATATAGTAATCTGTGTTTCCAAGTAATTTCAAATATGTTTTGACAGCCATAAAAAAAAAATATCATGTTCTTGCCACGTTCCGTTTCGCTCTCGAATTCTCACTATATTTTTTAACATGCTTTTTTTATCATCAGATGTTTATAAAAAAATAAATACCCACAGTTGCAAAAATATCTTTAATATGAATAATTATGGGTTGAAGGAAAAGAAAGCATCCAAGAATAGGCATTAAAATAAATTAAAGCATTATTATTAAATAGAGACAGCGTCCATTTATCGGAAATGGAACGTAAATAGTTTACTCTATGAATGAGTTCAATATGAATGCGTTCTTTTTAAGAAAATATTGCCAAAATTAGATATTTTTCAAAAATCATTTTAATTTTTTCTAGACTTCTAATTAAAAATCTAATTAGTGTTTTGAAATCAGCTCAAAATTAGCAATTTTTTGAGATATGTCACATAACTAGACACGCTTATTTCTTATCAGTGTTTTGACAGGTCAAATCTTGACATTGTTCTTTTACGCCGATTAATTTTACATAAAATGCCTTTCTTAAGAGTATGATGATAAATAGCCGAAATTTTTGAGAAACCTTGTAGCTTAAGTAATATTAACTGCATCAAAGTCTAGGCTAGGGGTCTCGGCTATAACTATCGTTTTCTGATTAACCAATCAATCCCTTGACTTGCGGTTAAAAAATCACAATTGATTTCTATTGTTTTCTTCGCCCGCGCGGGTCGTCAAACAGTCAAAGGTTCAAAAGTAACCATCGGGTTCTTAGAAGCCAAGCCAAGTTAACCTTTATTCAAAACTAATGCTATCTTTGTCGTTTTATACGTCATTTATAGTGATAGCTATATATTCTTTTAATCAGTTATTAAAATTGATAGAGCTTTTAGAAACTAGACCAGTCAGGTCGTATTTTAAACATAAAACGTGGTATAAAATTGAGGAACTCAAAACTTAATGTAACAATTTAAATGTACATTTTATAGAACTGGTCTCACTTGAAGTTTTAATAAAATACGTGAGTGCGAAGACTTGCAAGTTCTTTGTTGCTAACTGTCAGTAGTTACGATTATGCAAATCGTTTTAAGTTAACAACTGGCACGATTCACGAATAATCGTGTACGTAATCCCTTTCGTAAGTTGTTAATATAATTTGTAACATGGTCCATTCATTATAGCTACTTCAAATCAAGATATGTAAACAGTGGGTGGTATACGTAACGTTGTTTCAATCAGGTTCTATTTGATTTGTTTATTGGTGGAAACTTAGTAATATCCTAATTCCAAAATTGTTCCTGTTGCAATCAAGGTCTGTTTGCAACTACAACTGTCACAACACAATTGACATTCTTCATAATTATGGAAGTTTGACTTAGTGCTGCCCAAAGTGAACATATAGTGCATTATGTTCCATGTGCTATCACTAATCTGTAAACCAAAACACTTACTCTTACTCAGGTCAGGAGACATGAGAAAATCTCTGGGCTCGTTTTTTTCATCTATAGGTTCTTCCTGAGGAGGTTCTTTCACTTCTGGGCAGTATTTCCAAACCCTGTCAATGTCCTTCTGAGCAGTTGACAAACCGCGGTAACAAAAGAGTTTAAATAGATCTTAATACATTCCAAATTTCATTTTATCTTTGTGCTCATACATAAGCGAAACCCTCAGAAAAGCTATTTGATCATTTTATTCGCTCAATTGTCTCGTGAGGTATGTCGATTGCGTCAGTAACCAAAATATAAATAAAAAGAAACAATCTGTGTTTTTGTCAACTATTTATCAAATCCATAAATCCGTAAATAAAAACAAAGTTGGCAATACATTGAGTCGGTCGTCACGTCGCGTTTGAGGGCAGATTGGCGGGGCTTTGCGGCAGAGGTCTGTTTTAAAAGCTTCCTAAGCAAGATTGAAACATTAATACGGTCCTGTCAAAACATATAAATCCGATATACGTGTGGTGTTAGTTATAGGGTGCTGGCGGAAAGATTTCCAGTGAGGTACGAACTTTATTAGTTGAAAAAATCAACTAAGTACTTATCAAATCGTTTAAATCGGCAATATGGGTAGTTAGACTCGGTGATTTAACTACGGACAGGTGATTGAATTTAATAAAAGTATTAGTATAGCAATGGCAACCTTTTTTAGCTTCAAATAATATTTTCATCTTGACACATCTTCACCCAAGCCCTAGTTACAAAAACTAAAAGTGCGAACGATTACCTATAATTTACTTAAGTTCCGTAAAAGGTTTATTCTCTTCACTTGCACCACACATCAAAACCCCGGGACACATCCCAAAAAGTATTCCCCGGTTTCCCAACGTTGCTTTGCGGAGACATTCATTAATCTAAGCGCAATTGTTGCTCACAACACTACTCGGTACTGCGAATACTGCGATCCGCGTGCATTGTTCACTCCGCGTTTTATTCACGCTTTATCGCCTCCATGACAGTTTTAAAGCTAAGTTATGCTTACATTTTCTATATTATGGTTGTGCAATGTTGGTTTATATGGGCAGTTTCATTATTGAGCTACTAAACAGTGATTATTAATAAATAGGTTATCGAAATGATCTGAGGACTTGTTAAGAAATTGTAATGTACCAAATGCAGATTGTTTAAATTTTATCATGGTCGGTTATTAGGTCTGTTTTTAGTCATAAATACAAACCTTTGTTCGCGAGTGTTCGTTCATTAAGCGACTAAGAGCTTCATATTACTATGTACTTAAAATATTTGTTAGTAAATGAAATAAGCTTACGTAGTGCATGTAGTGACATCTTGCGTCGAATGGCGAAAACCGAAATCTTATTGAAATTAGACCTTAAGTCATAAAGGTTTAGATTATGATAATAATTATAATAATAATGTATAAAAATAAATACTGCGTTGTTTTTTATTTTCTTTCTTTGAATTTACGTACTCCAGTCGCTACGTGCAGCGCCATCTGTCGTTGGATAGAGAAACTAATATTAATAAAATTTACAAAATGGTTGCGTTTAAAAATAATCATATCGAAATACCATTAGTTTTTTTAATCATAGTTTAATTAAATATTTATAATGGATTTAAATTACCAACAAAAACAAGAGTTTAAAAAATACCGAAATACGCGCAGCGCAAATAACGCGTAGATATAAGGAAATGTTTTTTAATATAAATTCAGGAAATATTAAATTATAGAATCACAAAAGGTAGGAATATTGTTTTTTACGCGTTAATACTTGGCTGCTGTTTTTTTTTTCTGCGACTCATTAAAATGCGGCTTGCGTACTGAAAATAAAGCCCGAATGGCGAAGCTATGGGCAAAATGCCAATTTTTGTCATTTCCATTCTAGACTGCCGGACCGAAACATGGATCTCCATTTCTCATATTGAGTATAGTACATGTGGGGTCATGTTTATTTGGTCGTTTATTTTGTAAGGTCAATAGCATTACGGCAAATATTCAGTATTAGGACAATCGTCTGTGAATGTACTTATTTACCAAATTTTATTTACTTATGTTTTTAAAAAGTGAGACATTATCATAATTGCTTTGCTACGGAAACTTATATTTTAGTATCTCTATATATAAAAAATAATCCCTATTAAAATAAAATAACGTTTTCTAATAGGTACTCAAAAGAAAGTTCTTACGGAAAAAAAATAAGAATGTTTCCTACAAAATTAGAAAATTTAAGAAATCTGAACGCCTAACGTTCTTATTAGTGGGATATTCTTCGGTTACGCGGGTGAAACTGCGGTGCGCAACTAGTTATCGATAAAATCATTGATTTTGAACACTGCAAACCACCTGTTTTGGAAAAATAATACAAAAACAAATCAGACGGACAAATAAAAAAATAAATAAGGTTCTAATAAATTTGTGAACATCCTCTTGAGGGATGAATGTATAGGCCATTAGTAATCAAAAAATAACATTAGAAAAATAATCTGAGGGAAAAAAAATATAGATAGTCAAACTAAAGAAATGAATACTTTTTAACCGACTTCAAAAAAAGGAGGAGGTTCTCAATAGGAATGTTTTTTTTTATTTTTTTATGTTTGTTACCTCATAACTCCGTCGTTTATGAACCGATTTGGAAAATTCTTTTTTTATTTGAAAGGGTACACTTCCCGTTTGGTCCCATTGTCATCAGATCAGGATTTGATTACTTCTTAGTGTACTTTGAAATCAGTTTAAGTTTTTTGTAAAACAGTCCAATTATTTAGACACGAAAACAAACAAGACCTCTCGACTAAATCTTACAAAACCCAACCAAAATGCATATAACATGACAGTCCGTTACATAGATAGAATCATGGTGAATTTAGAATCGTTTACGTAATGCAAAACATAGGTTGGAGCTAACTGCACTGTGCTATGCAAATCCGCATTCAACTGCGGTATTATTGAAATTTTATGCTTTCTGTATTGTTGTATAAGTGAACGTTACCGATATTTATCGGGTATTGATGGTCAGGTGAGGATTTAGGTGTTGGAAGTGAAGGTTTAAAAATCTTCGAAAAGCAATGAATCATCATCATCAGCCTATAATGTTCCACTGCTGAGCACAGGCCTCCTTTCACAAATGAAGGTGAAAGACTGTGCGTGGTGAAATACTTCACCACGCGTGCCCACTGCGGATCGGTGGAGGTAGGCTAGTGGTCAACCTACTATTGAAATATTTCAAGCCACCTAGGAGGCATCCAACTAGCTTAACGACTATCACAATTAAGTGATAACCGGGACCAACGGCTTTACGTGCCTTCCGAAGCACGGAAACGCTCGATTTGAAATACCACTAGGCGGCGGTACCCATCCAGGTACCGACCACGACAGGCGTAGCTTAACTTTGCCGATCGATTAAGAACGGCTAATCATGCTACACCACGAGCGCTTCGAAAAGCGATGAATGGTAGCCGATGAATGGTACTAATTCGACCCGTGTCCCGGGTTCGAATCCTACAATGAGCTTGAGCTTTCGGTGAAAGAAAACATCGTGAGGAAACCGTAGCACGGTGCTAGGGTACCACCCTACCACCCTACCCAGTTCCTTCCAGACTTTGTGTGCTTACCACCTTCGGCCACATCATCACTTACCACGGTGTCAATGTCGGAGCAAGATAGCTAGTGTAAGCATGCCACTGGCCCGCCAAAATTATTTTTCTTCTAATTTAGAAAGTACTGCTCAAGTTATCCATTTATTTTTCATGGCGAATACTTTTGTTATAATTTTCAATGTAAGAATCGGTTACATTAGTTATGAGAAGGCAAATGGATGTCATAATTAAGATAATTAGATATTTTCTATCATCAAACAAAATGTAATGTTGTTGAGAGAGGTAGAGCATACTTAGCGTAATATTCGCTCAAAGAGCAGCTCGACTGGGGAAATACCTCCACCTTACAGAATACCGCAGCCAAATAACTTTATGTTCTGTAAAGTTGTGTTCCTGCGCGTGAGTAAGGTCGCCAGGGCTCATAGGGGAGGGGGGAAAGGTCGGTAACGCGTGAGCGATGCTTCGTGTGTTGCAAGCGTCCATATGGCTACGGTAACCGCTTACCATCAGGCGGGCCGTATGCTTGTTTACCGACTTAGTAAACGAACCTAAACATTGTACAACATTGTACCTTTGTCAAAATTTAACTTAATTCTGTAATTGTCAGTATGTGTAACGTTAGTTTTTGTTGCAGACCACCCCAGCACCACGGCGCTGGTCTCCTGGCCGGGGTGGGCGGCGGCGCGGGCGCAGTGCCCTCGTACGCGCCCCCCGGACGAGCGTTCTTCACCCCCCCTCTGCCCCCCGAGTATAGGAACCCCTTCGCTGATAAGCCTACCCTTAGAGGTCAGTATTAACGGGAGCTTTCAGTAGTTTTGAGAAAATATTGCCAAGATAGTTTGTGCACTTGGATATGGTAGTGTCGAAATATACACATTCCTAAGTTTACAATGGCTTAATACCCAGTAATATTGTCTGGATTTACTAATCCCGTTACCTCTCACACAAATAATAAATATCCTGAGACATTCCTCACATACGGTCGTCTGATCCCAAACTAAGCAGAGCTTGTACTATGGAAACCAGATAACTGATATAATACACATACTACTTTTTGTTTGTAAATACATACTTAATATACATAATTACACCCAGACTCAAGACATACATACCAGTTGATGCACACGAATGCATGTCCTGTGCGAGAATCGAACTCTGCGGCGCGATAGCTGGAGTCTTAAGACTGCGTATAAAGCAAAATAACAATCTTAGAATTGAAATTTACCCAAGTAAATAGTATTTAAATGAAAAAATATTTTTATATGAGTATTTTCATTATATACGCGAGGGTTCTATCTGAGCAAAAACATAATGGAATGAATTTTCCTCGATAGAAAAAAATCACAAAGCTACCTCTAATAATAATGAATTTTTGGTTTTATTCGTTCATGGTGTATCTAATTAAGATAAAAATTCGATAAATAATATCACTAACATATGACCTAGGGCTGCTACTAACGATTTTTTTTAAATATTTTATACTTTACGAGTTATTTAGATAAAAAGCGCTTAGTTCATTTTTGTTCCGCGAAACACGCTATCTCCATCTCATCTCCATGTGAAGATTAGACATAAGTTTGTTTCATCTGACATTGCCATATTTTTCTGGCTTGGTACGCACTCTTAACCAACTGCGTCAACTGGCCCGTCTATCAAATTGATCGTTCCGGAGCTGAATTGAGCAAACTAAAGCTGAATAATTCAATTTGCAGGCACAAACACGGATGGGAACAACTATCTCAACCGGAGGCCCATACCTCCGCCCTCCCTCGGGCCAGGCCACGAGAGGATACCCATCAGGCCTCCCGGACAGGTAACTTAATATTTAACTCAAATTAATTCAGGTAATTTAATATTAATTGGTAAAACAAGCTAGCGCTCGTCTAATGACTACGAATATTTGGATTTTATGTACAGAGTATAATTAGTACTATGTCAGTGGCTTAATGTTATGATCCTTTCCTAAAGCAAGGTTTCCGATAGATACCTACACCAGCGGGTGCTCATGTAGGTACATGCTATCTAAGCCAGATCCGAAGGTGCAGCAAACCGCTATATAGATCTCAAACTGGCCCAGTATGTGTCCACCAAAAGACACACCAAGAGACTACAAACACTAGTTGCCCTGAAACTAACCACCACGAGCCTGATACCTTAGATGGGCATATGCAGACCCTTGGTTGTACATGCTTTCCAAGCCAGTTCTGAAGGTGCCGCATGGATCCCTAATTGGCCCAGTATCTTTCCACCAAACGACACTTCGCCTTAGACCGATGCCTACAAACAATAGTTGCCTTGAAACTAACCACCACGAGCCCGATACCTTAGTTGGCGACCTACAGACCCTTGGTTCTGGTTGCGTTCTCTATTAACTCAGGTCCTGAAGTGGAAGAGATGCAATGAACAGCATGATCAAATATCTCCATCCACTTTCCAGGAGACGTCCTCACCTCAAGTGCCGGCCCCGCCGCCCGCGCCGCCGCACCCGCCGCCAGGACTCGACTCGCAGAAGAAGAAGGCACTCAATACACCAAGTCACAAGGTATAATTTGCAACTCCAGCAATTGACCTTTAACATACCATTCTAAGGCAATCCTACTAACATTATAACGTTGTTGTATGTTTGTTACCAGTTAGTAACTGGAATTGCATAAAATAAGTTATCATCAGCCTTTATCAATCCACTGCTGGACATAGACCTCTCCCATAGCGCGCCACTGCTTCAGATTTCTTGCCACCCGCATCTGGCCACTTCTCGTTCTCGGGAAAACATAAAGTTCCTACTTAATACTTTCATATGGTTATCCACGGAAAGTCTTATGTTGATTACCGGCTCATGAATGGCCGGCTCTGGTGATGATAATAGATGTAAAAGCAATCCAGAATAAAGATTTGTAAATTGTTACAATTGAATCTTCTAAAAATTAAAACTCCTATAACATATCCTATAGCAAACTTTTGTGATAGGTCAATATAAACTCATTTTTTAAGTGATAATTCTATCTCTTTCCAGCCTGAAGAATTAGACAGTGACATCAAGCACGGAACAGATCAGGCGAACTTCACAGACTTCGTCCCAAATTCCCTCAACATCCCAACCATATCTAGGATCCTATCGGGCTCCAACGGCAGAAAGGAAGACATTCCTGACGTCCTTCTCAGAACTGTCACTGCTAAACCTCAACACACTCCAGAGAAGACGTCGAAAAGTGACATCTTCGTCACAAAAGACATAGGTGTCACTTTAAGTGATTCTAACAGAGACACCTCCACTGAAGGTGTCTTAGCTGTTCTAGATCCAGAAATGAACAATTTAGATCGACCATTAATCGTAGATCAAAATGGTGAAACGAATACGAGAAGAAATCTTCAATATGCAACAAATAAAGAAAGAAATGATAGTAGAAAAGATGATTTCATACCAGCAACTACAATAGGATTCGAGTTAAAAGACCCAGAAATGAGTACAGAAAGGTATCACAATTTAGCCAATGTGAATTCTGATAAGAAAATTTTGAAACAGGACCCTAAGAATATGGGGCCGATACAAAGAGCCGGGGCTACATGGCCCTTCGCGTGGAACGTACACATATACTTAGCAACAGTAATGTTTACGATTCTAGCTGTATATTCTATATTTAAGATTATATGTTACAATAAGTTCACACATCTGTTCACGCAGTACTACTTCATCATATTGCATTTGATTTTAGTGTTTGTGTGTCTAATGAGGATTTTCTATATGTGTTACGACCCTTATAACATTAATAATTCTCTACCAGTATTTCTCAGTGAAATTCTTCTCCACGTACCAGAAATTTTCCTGAGTATAGCGTTCGCGTGTACTATACTGTTCCTTTTGACAAATAGCATTAATTTCAAGAACACGTGTTGTTCTTTCTTACTTCGCCCCCGGACGATCATCGTCGGGGGAGGTCTTCATATACTATCATGTATAACTTTGCATATCTTCGAAAATAGTAATACAATTTATAGAACCACTCAAGGTGTTGAAAAAAGGGTATTAGGTCTAACATGTCAAATTATATTTATAATGGCGTGTCTCACACTCGGCCTGTGCTACCTCTACGTTTATAAGATGCTCAAAACTGTCCTGCAGAAGAAGAGCCATACATATATTAATGGTTTCCAGAATTTGTACCAAGCTATTCATATTAATCTCGCCACGGCATTGCTGTTCGTTCTCATGGCGACTTTACAGATTTACGGAATCGTTGGTATCAGTCAAGTGAACATGACTAAGTTCAACTGGCTCCAATGGGGCTACCAATTCTCCCTGCGTCTCATTGAGATCAGCATTGTAGCTCTTATATCGTGGGTAATTAGTTTGAAAGTCGGTATCGCCGCTTTACAACACGAGAAAGCTGACGGTCACAAGATATCTGGATTGGGGCTTTTTGCCTGCGCTGCTGGGTCTAGCAACGAGCAGTTCGAATCTGACTATCCAGCCATTTGCAATACAAATACTAATCTTCACACGTATACTTTAAGAACGGGGAAGCCTATTTATGAAACTGCCGGTCACCATCCGACTATACCAGAACAGTGCTGTGGACCTCCTCTAGACCACCAGAGGTTCCAACTCAACACTTTGACCGGTCCTTGTGATACTAACTCTGGTACTGAGAACTATTCCGGACATAGTTCCATTGCAAATGCTGGCCATAGCAGTTCAACTGAATCCAGCAACGCAACTTCAAGCCAAGGGGTCACCAATCATTTGATCAAACATCATCCCAATCTGGCTTACAATGGCATCGAATCTGCATCTGATGATCATTATTCGAACTGCGATCCAGCGATACAGTCTTTGCAAGGAGATGATCCTCTCGATCACGAATACAACGTCATCCAATATGGGAGCAATAGTGACTTTATCAGGGATATAAAGAACCAGAATTACAATGGTGGCTCAAATAGAAGCTCCCATAATTTCAAACATATGTCATACGATAGGGTTTCTTCCAGAACGAACAGCAATCCAAGGAAAAAGCATAGGGTTAAAAACAAGAACGTCCAGAACTGCATGACTATGGGTTATGACGCGTCAATGGGACACCATTACCACCAGCCACATTTACCTGATGAATACGGGAACTATAACACAGAGAACGCATCCTACCACGCTTCTGGCATCCAAACCCTTAACCCAAATAGGAGTTACGAAGGTCCCTGTCAGCAGATAAGGAATTCTCAGCGCAGGAACTCTCCATCGACTTCTATGGTAAATTCTAGCGGGAGTCAGAAACGTGGTAAGGGTAACGTGTTCCCCGATAGGCCGAAATCAACGGAGCTGTATGGGTTTTCGGAAGACCCTAATGAGAGGAACTACCCTTGTGCATTAGGGGGAACTCCTCAACCAGCCCCTAGAAACTGTAGTTATGAAGCATCATATTCTCAGCCTCAGGATGAGATCAATCCTGAAGCGGAAGGGAACAGTATGCTGGTTGCTCAAGACGGGTTCGTGAGGTTCAGACCACTAGATGGACCTTCGCAAACCTGATTCACTATCACTCTGTCGTGTGCGGCAGAAAATCTTAGTTTTTGATAGAGATTGTAGTTATCTCTCTTACTTTTAAACGCTGCGTGATATGTATACAGGTTGATACAAAAAAAGTTATTGCAATCGTTGAAATAACTTGTTTTATTTAAAAATAAAAAAAATGTAGTTTTTTTTTAAATTGTAAGATTTTTTTACTTTTTCTGTTATTTAACTCTATCAAAATAGCGTTTATAAGTAAGGGCAGATATCATGTACAGTCGGCCATATAGTAAACTGTACTACGTTAAAAAACTGTCGTTTTAGACCGTGTCTGTAACAATGTTTTGCCAGGTCAGTCGACTGTACTTTTCTAATAAGAATGTAAAGATTTCAAATACAAAGAAAGAAGAGTAAAATTTGGCTATGGTATGATGGTTTCAAAAAGTAAATTGAATTGAAATCAATTGAAGTTTGGACTAAAACAAAGACTAAGTTCTTTGACATTTTGGACACGCCTTTGATACGTAAACATGACTTAAAAATCATCAAGTCATCAAAATAAGTGTAAAATTGAAAATGTATAGTTAGGATTATCACGCGTTATTATTAAGAACGAATTCGTATCGGCCTCTTGTAAATAGCTTCTGTTTTTTAGTTTATATACAGCCTGTGTAAAATATGAGCAACGTCGTTTGTGAGATTCGCCATTTTGTTTTTTAAAATAAAAAAATCTTATCCCATATATTATAGGTACAGTTACTTAAACAGATAATGAATTATGTGTTAATTGCCTGAAAATATATTAAAAACTAGACATATATTTCATGCGTACAAAAATCTTACGTATTGCCATGTTATAGATTAGTAAAAATCATTGTTTTTAATTATAAAATGATTTAATTACTTATCTGATTTTGTTTAGAATAATAATAACGATTAAACTGTATGTGATATCGATAAAATAAAAATATTTTGTTTGAAACAAGTCTGTCCATAGTTATTATTAAGGTTTATATCAGATTAAATATAATATTAAGTACAGTGAACTGCCAACACTCAATCAACATGGTATCAAAATGTTGTGTGGTGTTGAACTACAATCCGATTTTTTATAATTAATTTCAATCCGATTTTGTGATTATTATGGTCACATAATTTATATTTACATATTGTATTAAAAATATACAGACTGTTGAGTTTCCCCGCTGAATTTATTATAAGATTATATAGGATTCTAAAATATACTTGCTACCCTTGAAAGAGTTAGAATTTATACCATTATCAATCTTGCAAATATAATTACTTATTTTGAGTTTTTGAAGGCAAGCTATTTTTGAACATCCTATATATTGTGTGTGATATATTTATGTCCTTTTTTCACGATAATATTGTTGTAGCATTATAATATCAATCTGAATGTTCTATTAAGTGTTACCACATTAAAATTTTCGTATATTGCAACAAAAAACATAGATTTAAAATACTCGTATTAAAATCGTAATTTTGCCTAGTCAGCATTGATTTTACATACCTTATCCTGCCATAATTAAAAAATAAAGCGAGTAAGGTAAGGTGTACAATGATTGTCGCAACCGCTGTGGCATTTGTTTTGAAACAAAGAAGGTACCTATGCGTGTCAAACCAGGTTATTTAGTATTGCGTCACGGCGGATCGATAGCTATTGTACACAATGCCTAATTTACTATCAAATTATTAGCATACCCTAAAAACTATCACAAATAAATATATGTAGATATGTTAATTGTACAACATATTATGTTGTGCATATTTATATAAAAAAGAATATTTCATAATGGATGTTGGCACTACTACACAATAGATAGGTAATTAAATAATTGTATAAAATTAGGTGAAAATACTAAAGAGTATTTATAAAATATGGTAATAGAAACAATGCAAAACATTTGTTTGTGTAAATTTATTTTTTGATTAAATAAATAATGAAAATCATGGCGTTAATAAATCGTGCTCATAATTATATAATTCCTATGTAAATAATATAAATTAAGCAAGTATGGTAGATATATTGCAATTACCATACATATTGCCAATTTTTTTTATTTAATTATTACTTTTTTTACATTTTTAAGTGTACATACGTACCTTTAAGGACCGCCAGTGCGTCCGATTTGTTGTAAATTATATAATTTTTTTAAATATTTCCAAGACTGTACCTACTTTATCATTTAACAAAAATGACAACGGACAACTTCTATGTATAAATAAATAAAAACTGAAATTGAAGATTTGTTGTTTTATTTTATAAACGGACTTTATATGAGTTTGGAAATGTTCGATACTTTCTGGGAAGTCTACCTTAAATCGCTAAAATTAAGACGTCATCATCATCATCATCAGCCTATAACGTCCCACTGCTGAGCTCAGGCCTCCTTTCACAAATGAGGGTGAAAGGGAATGGGCAATACTCCACTACGCGTGCCCACTGCGAAGTAGTGGAGGTAGGCTAGTGGTCAACCTACTGTTGGAATTTTTCAAGCCGCCTAGGAGGCCTCCAACTAGCTTAACGACTATCACAATTAAGTAATAACCGGGACCAACGGCTTTACATGCCTTCCGAAGCACGGAAACGCTCGATTTGAAATACCACTAGGCGGTCACCCATCCGGGTACCGACCACGACGGTGGTATCTTAACTTTGTCGATCGATTAAGAACGGCTAATCATGCTACACCACGAGCGCTTCACTTAAGACATAATGCAATTTGAGAGTTTGCAGCACTTTAGTTTGTCAACACGAAGCTTCCGAGCCATAACAATGCGACCACGTTAAGAGGAAAAGAAATTTGAAAAATAGGTTTTTAACATATTTATTGCTATCGCGCTGTACCCGAGCTATCCCGCCCGAGGGCGATAGAGCCAACTACAGGTTGGACCGATTATACCCATTTAAATTATGTATAAAGATATTATTTCAAAAAAATTCAAGAATCATAATATCAAGCTTTGGCTATGTCTGTCGGTTTTCCTTTGTTTTTTTTGTATTCGTCATATTTGTTCGCTGGAAGTCTAATAATGGCGTTAAAAATGGTTAGTTTTTGTGATTTTAGAGGGCTCCTAATTCTTATAATAATTGAGGAGAAAAACAACCGAGGGACATACAGTGGTTCCTACAGATTGCATGGTAAAATAATCATTGTTCTAGTGTAATGACACTAGACTATAAACCATATAGTAGATAGAAGATATACCTAAATGATTTTTAGTATAAAAGTCCGGCTCGAAGGACCATGTAGCAGAGTGGAAGTCGGTGATGGTGATTAAATGAGGTAGAT
The DNA here is from genome assembly GCA_951394255.1 of Polyploca ridens. Taxonomy (NCBI): domain Eukaryota; kingdom Metazoa; phylum Arthropoda; class Insecta; order Lepidoptera; family Drepanidae; genus Polyploca; species Polyploca ridens. The sequence goes on from OX596268.1 coordinate 3,181,448, forward strand.
AGATAGATAGATAGTAGACCGATAGATTTAACGTAAATACGTTAAATCTTTCTATTAAATAATAGAAAATAGTAATAGGTGACAAAAATTATGATTGTGTCCAACATAAAAGCTTACCACTTTTTAATTAATAATTACCCATTTCTAAAGATTTTTCTTAAGAGGAAATGCTGGTGGCGTTTGTTCCATACAAACGTAATCCTCAGATTGCTCTCTGGATAATGACACTAGAGCAATGATTATTTTACCATGCAATCTGAAGGTATCACTGTATGTCCCTCGGTTGTTTTTCGCCATAAATTTATTATTATAAGCATTAGGAATTTAGGAGCCTTCTAAAATCACAAAAACTTACCATTTTAACGCCTTTATCAGACGTCCAGCGAACTTTGACTCATATAAAAAAACAAAGGAAAACCGACAGACATAGCCAAAGCCCTTCTGATTATATACTATATACTACTGTTATATACTTGTTTTATTTTTAAATCGATCCATTTTAGTAGGAGAAAACCGGTGATTACGAAATAGCGATTTCGTCTAATTTAAATAGGTTTAATCGGTCCAAGCTGTAGTTGCCTCTATCGCCCTCGGGCGGTATAGCTCGGGCACAGCGCGACGGCAATAGATATGTTAAAAACCTATTTTTCAAATTTCTTGCAGCCATCCTTTCCTCTTAAGCATGTGTCGATTTACCATAGGATAGGGCTGGAAACACTAATCTGCTCGACAGCAAGCTTATTCACGATCAAGCACGACGTGCGCGGTGGTGGGGGGTCTCGATGGATGCAAAGTCGGCAGCAGATCCAGCAAGCAATTAATAATAATCATGACGTATAGCGAGCCTATAAACCATCGTTTTGTATCGGGCATCGTGCATGGCCTTGGCAGGATGTACAGCACGCTGGATGGTGTATAACTCACTTATCCTACTGCGGTTGTAAGGGCGGATCCAGCCTTCAGGTCAGGGGGGGTCACACACTTATATCCAGCTTGGGTGGGTTTCAAAATACACATTACTATAGCTATTACCCGCAGATTCACACAAAAATAGAGTACATTTGTAAGAATTTTCAAAATCGATCCATTAGTTCTAGTGATTACGTCCTACAGAAAAGAGAGGCCACGCAGCGCGAAAAATTGGTACTTAAAACCATGTCAATCACATTTTCATTACTCATGTGACCACATAACCTATTGACAACACAATCAACGGTGTGGCGTGATTAAGATTTTTAACCTACTTAAAAAAGGAGGAAATACATACAGTCAAACATAAAAAAAAATATACTTAAATGTTGAGGTAAAAATAGAAAAAAAAGGGGGGGTCCTGAGCGCCTCGACCCCTCTACAGCTGGTATGGCGAACACCGTGGGGTTTAATCCGGTACAAGTTCGGCATAACCAGACCGGACGGGTATCGCATGAGGATTTCCCCACGATATTAAAAAAAAGCGGCCAAGTGCGAGTCGGACTCGCCCATGAAGGGTTCCGTAGCAGCAAGTAACATAATATAAAATGTTGTAAATGTTTTTTTTCTATCTACTTACCAAGTTTCATCAGTATAGTTCTTATAGTTTCGGAAAAAAGTGGCTGTGACATACGGACGGACAGACAGACATGACGAATCCATAAGGGTTCCGTTTTTTTGCCATTTTGCTACGGAACCCTAAAAAGAACCCGAAAATTAACTAACAATGATTGTTAAAATAATGAAAAATAAACAAATATGTAATTCACAATGTTTAATAAATACTAAGTAAAAATAAACTTAAAAATATTTTAAGTTTTTTTTTTTATCTTTACAATCAATTAGGACTACAAATAAAAGTTTATATTAGCGAGAATAAAATGTTAATATACAAAATAATGTACATTCCGTTTCCGATTCCAATTCTCGACAATATTTATCAAAGTCTAAATAAAATAAATTAATAATAAATCTGGTTGAATTTTATAAAACACATGACAATAAAGATTCATTTCTAAATATACACATGTCCAAGATATCTTTTAAAAACAACACAGGTTTTTGTCGAATATCAAAATTACTAAAAATTGTATGTACAATTTTATTTGTCAAAAAATACAACTGTATCCTGTACAAATGTATCAAAATTATTATCATTTATTTATATTAATATTATTATGCATTACCTTATCAAAACTAAAATGTATTTAATATAAATCTATATAAAATAACGATTTGTTTTATAAGAACACATTTATCGTATACTAAGCGTCGCTGTAAAGTACCTATACTAAATATTAATGTATCGTCAATGAGAACAAAATCTCACGCAAAAATGCCACTTCTTGATAGTTATTTCAAATAACCACAATCCTCGAAAAAAATCCATAAATATACCTCCATAATCGTGAATAAGTCTTTATACCGGGTGGAGATAGCATATTTTCGAAACCTATGTTGGGTTAGTTATGCTAAACTACATCACTGAAATCTCGAAAAAAAATAGTTTTTTTTATATTTTTGAGAATTCTGTTCCATAGATACTTAGCATAGAATTTCGTTACGCTAAGCAGAAGTCCGAAGCGTGGGAAAGAGATATCACAATCCTTATGAACACATTGCGAGAGAGACAAAGACGCATACACAATTTTGACGTAAGCCAAATTGTGTTACAGTAAGAGCCCATAGCGTCCCTTATAGGTTTTTTTGGTTGGTCCCATACTAAAATTTGTTCAGCAAGACATGAAACATGCCATCTCGAAATCTCCACCCGTATGTGAAAACGGAATAAAAATTCCCACAGTCGTTTCAGAGAATTAACTATACACAGACGACAGAAAAACGCAAAAGTTAGTTTACATTAGACATTTTGGGCCAATAATATTTTTTTCTGAAAAATAAATACTTCAACGCATTAAACGGTCATACATAAGTTACCTCTTAATTTAAATCAAGTATCAAGAAGTGGTTTACTTTTCTTCGCTGAAAACTGTTCTCCTAATATCTTCATGACTTGCGCATGAGTTTTAGCGCCATTTTTAGTTGTAGCGTAGTTTTCCTTCACGTATAGTGCGAAGTCATTAGGGCCTGCTTTGCGAGCCGGTGTCGATATTACGACGCCATCTTTGTTTTTCTTATTGACTGTTATCTCGAAAACGCCTCGGCAGTAACCACAGCATTTTTTTGTGACGTCTATTGATTTTGAATGTCGTTTGACACTGGAAAATGGAGACATGTTATGAAAATAATAGAGAATGTATTCAAAATTGAACCCTATTTTCAAGATATTTCGGTTCTTTGAATATGCTATTGGTTACTGTGAATATGCTCGTGGTATAAACAACGGCAGGTACTTGGCGGTCAGGTGGGTACTTCAACCTCACGTTTTCGTTCTTCGAAAGCTCTCAAGCTCATTGTAGAATTCGAACCCAAGACTTTCGACCATTACCACCACTAAGGCATAATGACTTTAAATACGAGTATTTAACCGCTTACCATCAGGCTGTCGTATGCTCGTTTGCCCTAGTACATAATTGAAACTGTTTTACAAAAAACTTAAACCGACTTCAAAGTACACTTAAAAGTAATAAAATCCTGACTTAATGACAAATGGGACCAAACGGGAAGTGTACCCTTACTTACAAAAAAAAAAATTTCCAAATCTGTTAATAAATTTACGGAGTTAAAACTTAAAAAAAAACAACCAAACTTCCTTATTTTTTTTTTAAGTCCGTTAAAAATAATCCTAACTAATATTATAAATGGTTTGTATGTTACGCCTTCACGCCTCAAATACTCAACGGATCATCATGAAATTGGGCATGCAGATAGGCCATGGTATGGAAAAGGACATAGGCTTTTTATCCCGGGAACGCGGTTGAAAAGCTAGTAATAAATAGTGTTAATATATAGTGTCTTTATATTTATTTACCTATATCCACAATTAGTGCATTTATAGCAGTATTTGAAGTGTATCTCCATATCGTGACATCTTGATATATCACCCAGTTCAGGGTAAACGCGTAGCGAACGCGTCGCCCTGAAAGCATTAATATCTAACATAACAAATGATTTATTTACAACAAATATGAAAAATTTACAATCTATATAGGGTGACTGGTAATTAGTAAACGATACTTAGACACATTTTTTTATATATTTATTTCATAGATTCACAGCTTATAATCCAAAATGATAATATTAATTTAAAAAGAGTAGGAACGCTAATTAAACAATAGACATTAAAAAATTAAAAGTAACAAAAATAATCCTATCAATTAACAAAAAAAAAATACTTAACATGATTGTACTCATGATAACAAACAACTTTCCCAAAGAAACATAGGGATAAATAACTAAATAAATAATACAAAAAACTTAAACCAACTTCAAAGTAAGTAAAAAGCAATCAAATCCTATGTAGCACAAATATTTGTATTTGTATACATATTTATGTCGTCGACTGTACGTATACAAGATACATACCACTTCTTCCAAAGCGGTCCATGTCCAGCCTTCAGCTCATTGTCAATGAGCCAAGTGGCAGCGTGGCACAGCTCGTGGATCAGAGTGTCCCGGAGTCGCTGTGGCCCATCCACCACCTTGGTGGACAGCTTTATACTGGAACTGCGTATACGGTCACCTGCTGCGTTCTTTATTAGACGGTTTGTTGTTGTACTGAAATACATATATTTTATTTTAAGGCGATAATTTTTTTTTTTTTTATACCACTAAGATGGCAAACAAGCATGCGGCCCGCCTGATGGTAAGCGGTTGCAACACCAGGGGTATCACTCGCGCGTTGCCGACCCTGAAGAAACCTCTTCACAGCCTTCTTGAAGAACCCCATGCTGTACTCGATTGGGAAGACCACGGCGGGGAGCTCATTCCACAGTCTGAGCGTCCGCGGAAGATAATCAAGAAATATCCTGGGACATTCCTCACACACGGTCATCTGATCCCACACAAAGCAGAGCTTGCACTATGAAAACCAGATAACTAATATAATAATACATATACATCAATATACATACTACTTTTTGTTTGTAAATACATACATACTTAATATACATATATACACCCAGACTCAGGACATACAGACATGTTCATGCACACAAATGCATGTCCTGTGTAGGAATCGAACCCACGACCTGCGGCGTGTAAGGTGAATCTTAACCAACTGCGCCAATTGGCCCGTCAACTCTTTGGTCGATTTGGCCGATGATAACTCTTTGGTCCCAGGTTCGAGATTGAGCTTTCGGTGAAGGAAAGCAAAGTGAGGAAACCAGAGGGTGGTAGGGTACTTGTGTTACCTGGCTGGCTACTACACTCAAGTTGAAAATTTGTCGCCAAGCACCTAGCGGTGTGTTCCTGCCTATACCACAGACTACGGAGGACATATTCTCGCTAACAAAAAACTGTGTCTATGGAGTCGGCAACCTCTCACGCACACTTTAGTTGGCTATTCCGCGGGAATCTAGACTCTGTCGCCGTTTACACAGCGCGAGTTTTATTACGCGCTCAACTAATGTGTGAATGTGTGCGTGCCGGCTTGTACGTACAGCGTGGTGGCCGACTTGAGTGACAGTTTTTTTTTGCGAGAATATGTCCGACTTTTTTTAACATCCTTGGCCTATACATAGTAAAATAAAAAAATATACAATTAATAAACTAGGGACAGTAAGTAGTGTGTATTGTATGTTATAGTCCGGAACTTTGACACGCTTTTTCTTTGTAATTTTTTTTTTATGATTTGGTAAAGCAAAAGATACGTGTTCAATATTTTTTGATAATCTAACTGACGGACTAATTAGAATTATTATTGTTTTATCTAGGAATCATCTCTATTGTTCGATGGGACGAGAGCACTAAACATATATACACTAATCTGTTTCAAGCGGCCCGCCCCACATTTTCACTCGCATACCCGAAAGGTCAAATGATTTTGGGATAAAAAGTACTCTATATGTTAATCCAGAACATATTCTATCTGTGTGACAAATTGCATCCAAATCCGTTCAGCCAAATCCGCTCAGACAACGTCCAAACATTCACATTTATTATATTATTAATATTATCGTTGCTTTTTAAATTGCTTTGAATTAGACAGGCCAGTTGGCGCAGTTGGTTAAGGTTCACCTTACGCGCCGCAGGTCGTGGATTCGATTCCCAAACAGGACATGCATTTGTGTGCATGAACATGTCTGTATGTCCTGAGTCTGGGTGTAATTATGTATATTCAGTATGTATTTACAAACAAAAAGTAGTATATGTATTATATCAGTTAGCTGGTTTCCATATTACAAGCTCTGCTTAGTTTGGGATCAGATGGCCGTGTGTGAGGAATGTCCCAGGTTTTTTTTTTTTTTTTACTTTAATGATAAGCTGCACTCAAGAGTAAGAATCAAGTAATTAAGAATAGTTTAAGTACACAAAATGAAAACTCACCCCGCAGTACTCCTCAGTTTACTATCCCATGTAATCGGCATGTCTTCATCAAGCTTATTCTCAAAAACTCCCTTATTAAACTCCACATACAGTCGCCTGGCAAGTTGTTCTCTTAGAGTTTTGTAATTATCTCTGTATTGTATGGCTTCCACATGACACCTCCATGATGGGACATTGTCTGTAAGGAGAAAATTTAAAGCCTTAAAGTTCATGAGGTTTGTCCTATAAAAAAAGAGACAAACATAGCTAGATAAAGAGAGTTCTTGTCATATTTGAATAAATATATAGATATCCCTATCCATCAAATGAAACTAAAGCAACAGTCAAAAATTGACATCAAAACTTGACTTCTTTGTTAGCGGGTCCACTCTCCAACATTCAATGTAAAAACAAACCTTATTTCAATTATCCTAAAGCCCATCACAGACGTAGCTATAATATATATTAATATCATCATCATCATCAGCCTATAACGTCCCACTGCTGAGCACAGGCCTCCTTTCACAAATGAGGGTGAAAGGGAATGGGCAATACTCTGCCACGCGTGCCCACTGCGGATCGGTGGAGGTAGGCTAGTGGTCAACCTACTGTTGGAATTTTTCAAGCCGCCTAGCAGGTATCCTACTAGCTTAACGACTATCACAATTAAGTGATAACCGGGACCAACGGCTTTACGTGCCTTCCAAAGCACGGAAACGCTCGATTTGAAATACCACTAGGCGGTCACCCATCCAGGTACCGACCACGACGGTGGTAGCTTAACTTTGCCGATCGATTAAGAATGGCTAATCATGCTACACCACGAGCGCTTCATATATTAATATGCCGAGCTATAATATAAATTACAGTACAGTTTGGCGAAGTAACAGAAATATATATTATAGCAGCTACGTCTGTGATGGGCATATTAGTCATATCAAAATATGCTCTGCTCTCCAAGCCGGTCTGTGTGAGCGGACCCTTAGCTCTGATACAGAGGCCCAGAGCCGATTGGCAGTCATTCCATGCCGTTGCATGATTTGCAAGGATAAAAGGTGCCTATTTTGAAGCACTGATAGATGTAATAGTACGTAATTGTAAATACCGTTTCTGTTTGTTGCTAGTTTCATTTAAAGCAAAAAATTACCTGATAAAGAACCAACAAAACTTAATCTCTTTACTTCAACGGTTGGTGAGACGGCAACACTACCAACTTTCTTAGTAATCAAATCCACATCATTCTTCATCACTTCCACCAGCTCTGTAACCGACATTCCTTTAGTAACCTTCGGTTTCTTCACTGTCGTTTTAACTTCTCTCGTTTTCACCGGTTTGATTTTCGGTACTTCTGGAGTACTTGGAACCTTTTCTGTATACAATTTCTTCTTAGATTTCCTTTCCGTATCACCAAAATTATTTGTCCTGTTTTTTATGTCTGAGCTGGTTAAATACAACTCCTTATTTCGTATTAAGTCTTGCCTCACATTCTCCTTGTCACTCTCCTCATCTTCAAACTGTAGTTTCTTTGAAGCTCCATTAAAATTTGAGTATTGGTGTGTCAAGGTTTTGAATAGTTTTGGTATTGACTTCCATGTTTCACCGTATAGATCACTTAGTAATTTCTTTTGCGATTGTTCTATTTTCTTTATAGAACATTGTTCCATTGATTCATTGGCTTTGTCTTTTGGTGTGGATGGTATGGGTTCATGTCTGGGTGTGGCACAGATGATATTTTGGGCCGGTGACCAGCCCCCAAAGCTTGGTTGCGATCTTTTCTGCGGTGATTCTTCTCGGGAGCCGTTGAAGGAAACCTGAAATTTGTTTTGAAGTTTATTTCAGTGATTTTCTATACTTTTATAGAAAATAATTTAAACAGTTTCATGTGTCATTAGAATGTTAATAACTATTATGTAATGAATCTGAGCTTGTTTTGAAAAGAGTAATTGCAGAGTTTATTGCCAGCTCTTCTCAGCAAATGCAACCTTCCGAACCGGTATTAGAGTCAGACTTATCATAGGTGCATGTGGAGGTCTATTTGAATAAATGATTTTGAATTTGATACCTTTTGCTACAGGTTTGATAGCCATCCAGAAGTCTGGGTGTAATTATTTACACCTATAATATAAGTATATATTATGTAGTAAGCAGTTTTCTGCAGCAGTAAAAACTCCATTTGGGATCAGATGTCCATAATATAATTCAAGAACATGATTTGAAACAAGGCTACTAAGCCACACAGAGCTTACACTATGGTAACCAGAACTGAAAATAAACAGAAAGTTGTATATACTCACATTCCCATTGTGACTAGGTACCCTTTGAGGTAGCTCAATATTTGGCACCTCTTCATCATCACTCGAGTCATTTATAACAATTGGTGAATATACTTTTTGTGAGGAGAATCTCTGGAAAAATAAAACAGATTACACTTATTTTCAGGGGACAATTTGATTTGGAATAAAAAAAAATTGTGAAGATTATACAGTGATAGCGTTAACAACGTTACCTTGTGTGAAGTGTGAGCAGTTTCCATATAAATGCATTCACAGATATATTGTACACTACTTGATTTACAGTCAGACAAAATGTCAACATGGATTCCTTGTCATTTGTTTTTGGTAAAAGTATCAATTAAAAACGAGAAATTGGCATGCATTATAGGTATTTTAGTGATTCATACTATGTATGCACACTGCGTTTCAAGGCATTTTAGACCGTATCCATGCTCACAGACTGTACTCTGGTACAATCACTGTATAATATTTTAACTCTATGGTGAATATTTTTTTTAAGTGAGATTTTATTTAATTCAGTCAAGTTAGACATGGGCAATTAAAATATGATTTTCAAGGCAATTGAACTATTATTAACATAGTTGTGATGTGTGGCATCTTCTCTATATGTAACAATGCGTTAGCACGATGAAAATCACGGTTTGCGAGAAAAATACTCCTATAAGGTAGGTTCTGATAGTGTACATGTTTCTGATAGCTTACATGTCTGCTTAGACTACTAATGATTATTTCAGCGCTAAAGATAACTTAAGTTGCCTCTAAAAAAAAGAGGCATAACCTTTGCTTTTGATAGCTTCTCTATTCATAGTAATAATATCTCAATGGTCAAGGCTTATTTTTTATTATTGCAATAATTTTAATATACTCAAAATGTAAGGAAACCAGAGCAATGCACTGTAGAAACTTATGTGGCTAGCATTAATTACAAAGTTTAAATTATGTTCTGGTACTTGAAAACCAATTTGCTCTAGGCTTTGTGTGCTCACCACCTTCGGCCACATCATTACTTATCATTGTAAAACACAAGCACATAAAAAAAAAATTATGATAAGTCTTCTCCACTATCATTATTTTTTTATTTTAAATCTTATGAAGTAAGGAACATGTTGGGTACAGTCAAATGTAATGTTCATAATTGTCTTATCTTATGAGTTTTAAGTTTATAAACCTTGATTGAATTAGAGTTTTAGATTGAGGGTATTATTTATAAAGTATGGTAAGTACAAATATAGTGGGTAACTTACATTGCGACCAAAATCTGACCTTAGTTTTTCAAAGGACTCGTCAATTATTATCACATCTGAACTACGATTTAGTTTTTTCGGTTCGTCATCTAGTTTCAGTCTATTCTTTTTTAGAGATAGCTTTTGAAAACCTGAAAGAAACGTGCCAAGTTCGTAAAGACATTCAATTGAGAACAGTGAATAAAAATGGAATAAATAATACTTACGGCTCTTTTGCATGCTTTGTGCCTTTTTAGTGTTCATTTTTACTGAAACTATTTTGAGTGGAAACTTATGAATAACTTGTAACCATTAGCTAGCAATGTTTATTTTCTGTTTCAAAAATTAAATTACCATGTCGTAGCCGTTAAAAAATTTGTTTTTGACTTGACTGACATGACATGACAGACTGACAGTTGGATTTTTTATCTGTGATTTGTGACTCACAACCTGGACGTAATATACAAACAGGACTGAACTCTCCAAAAATTTTATCATACAAATATAAACCATAAGTTATGCACTTTAGGGTTTACTTTTGTTAGTTATCTTAGCCGAGGCAAAACGAGCCGAGAGAGATAGCCCGAACCGAGGCCGTTTGTCCCTTTTCCTCAATTGCCAAAAGATAAAAATGTTAAAGATGGTAGAAAATATTTCACCACAACAAGTAAAATATATTACGTATAAATATTTTTTTGCTATTAAATTAGTTTTAAATCATTTCATTTTGTAGATTTATATCTGTACATAATAATAAATAATTGTATTTAAGTAATATAATCAAAATAATATGATTGTTTGGTAGCTATCATAAAATTATTCTGGTAGCACTGAAATCTGACATCAATGGTGTCATGGTGACATGGCGACTTTTTCTGTTGTTTTGTGGAAACGCATAACGCATTAGTTTTAGCTACGGTTTTTTATACTTTTTATCGTGATAATGGTGAAATTTTTTTGTATCAAGACATGTAAAAGTGAATCATATGCTCGTTGTGGGATTTCATTTCACAAGTAAGGAATAACGATAATTTTATTTACTAACAATGGTGAGTCATAAGTAGTTTGACCATGGTTTATTAAAAAAAATTGTAGACCGAAGACACTAAAGTTAGTGTAATTCTGTTTAAAACTAAATATAATTCGTATAATGTTTATTGTGTGTTGTAATGTGTACCTATTGTACAAATTATTTGTACCTATGTATCGCATAATTGAAATAGCATTATTTTTATGTTTGTTACAGCTTTCCATCGAAAGAAGAAATGAAGCAAAAATGCAATTTTGATGCGATTAAAACGAATGTTTTCCACAAGATTGAAACATCTGATTAATCCACCGCATCCTTTCCAATGCATAACAGATGAAGAACCGCACGAACTGCAACTAGTAAAAGCATTGACTAATAATTCGTACCTATTCACCACGCGAAATGTAATGCATTCAGAAACTTAGGCAGTGAGATTGGCCTAAAGCAGAAACTAAATAAAACGATTTTGTTTAGCCGTGTTTAATTTTAATAAATACCTACTTTGTCAAGCACATTGAGTTTTATTTCTCTTTGCTTTATTTTAATTCCCAAATAACAGCTCTGTAGAGCAAACTGAAAAAAGAGCAATGGGAAAAGCCATGGTCCCGGAACGAAATTCTGCATGCACCCTTGCCTATTCATACGTAATATTTGATGATTCGACACAGAACGTAACTCAAAAATTAATCATAACTTTTCTCAAAAACATGGGTATACACGGCTACACATCAAGCTATACATTTCCAGTATAAACTGATCTCGCATTGTATAGGATATCCGTACAATGAGAGGTCAGCTAATATTGGAAATTTATATCTTGATTAACCGTGCGTACACGATTCAACACCCACATAGAACATAACAATGTTCAGTTTCAAATAATGGGTTTTCGTGAAAAAGTATCTCGATATCTATAGTTTTTCATTATGGTTTTATCTCTTCTTTTTTCCATAAATTATTATTTCACTATTTTAAGTAACATAATGTTAATATTTTTGTAATACAAACAATAATTTGAAATCACCTAGTGTCAAAACGCCACAAACAGACAAAATTGGAGGAATTTTGCAATGCAGCGGTTGTGCGCGAAAGGGACTAACCATGACCACGACCACTCTGCCAAGAATGCACGACTAGGAAGAAGTGTCAACCGGACACAAATTATCTCTCAAATCCAACTTTCCTGTTTGTTATAAAAATGTTTGGTCACCCTATTAGAATGGGATAAACAGCCTCGGTATGCGTTATCTCTCTCTGCTCGCGTTTTTGGCCCAAGAACTCAATCCTGTTTGTATATTACATCCATGCTCACAACTCCGAAGGTAAGTTTATGATAATATTAAATAGTATTAAATATTATGAAAAATCCTATGTGGGATTTGCGAATACCTAAAAAATAAAACTGCAGCGATACGTTTGCTTGTGTAATTTCCAACTTTCCGGTTACATTACTGATTCTGCTTAACGAAATACTGTAATTAAGCTTTACTTAATATAAAATATATCTCTTATAAAACCGAAGAGCTAGGCGCCTGGACATTGAATGAATGCCTGTCACATTTTCAAGCAAACAATTAATCATATTATTCTTAATATTGCAAACAGCCAGTACTAAAAGACTGTGGTCAGTAAGTACATGAAACAGACAAATAAATAGGTGGCATGCAAGTCGCCACACCTAATTTGTAAAATTATTGATTACTTTATTAAATATAACTGAAAACAATAAAAATTAAAATAAATAATATGTCACTTGTGCTGATATAGTGCCATCTAGCGTTGGCGTATGAAGTGATTGACGGTATTTTTTTATAAATACAATATGTCACTCATAAGTTTTCAAGTAAAACCGCTAGATGTCATAACAGCACCACAACTAATAGTACCTAACATATTTTTTTTACTATGTTTGACCGCAATCTCACCATGGTAAGTGATGATATGGCCGAAAGTGATAAGCTGACTAAGCCTAAAAGGAACTGTACCACTACCATGAGTTGTCTACACTAACGTAATCTACAGTCGTTAGCGACTACGGTGAAACATTTTGTATGAAATGCTTCCAAAAGTATCCACTAGAGGCGGTGCTTGTTATCTAAACTAATATTATAAAGAGGAAAGATTAGATTGTTTGTTTGTTTGTTTGATTCTTTGCATTGAATAGGCTCCGAAGCTACTGAACCGATTTGAAAAATTCTTTTACTGTTAGGAAGCTACACTATCCCTTGGTGACATAGGCTATATAATATATATTTTTTTTTTTTTTTTTTTTTTTTTTTATACCACTAAGGTGGCAAACAAGCATACGGCCCGCCTGATGGTAAGCAGTTACCGTAGCCTATGGACGCTTGCAACACCAGGGGCATCACTTGCGCGTTGCCGACCCTGAAGAAATCTCTTCACTTATATTATATTAAATAGGCTATATTATATGAAGGCAATGATAGCTCAGTGGTAGTGACGTCGGATACCGAGATGAAGGTCCCGGGTTCGAATCCTACAATGAGCTTGAGCTTTCGGTGAAGGAAAACATCGTGAGGAAACCATAGCACGGTGGTAGGGTACTTTGTAGTATCCGCCTGGCTGGCTACCACCCTCCAGTTGAAAATCTGTCGCCAAGCACCTTTCGGTGTGTTCCGACAGCTGCACTTGAGAGCCAGTTCCTTCTAGGCTTTGTGTGCTTACCACCTTCGGCCGCATCATCACTTATCATGGTGAGATTGCGGTCAAACACAGGTCTATAAACAGTAAAAAAAAAAAAAAAAAATATTTTCAAAAAAATAGGCTTCCTTACTAAAACTCCAATAATGTAACCCAAGGTGAAAAAAATACCTAAAATATTCATTTCATCGCGTGCGCTGCGGAAACTATTGATGATAGAATAAAATAATGTACTTACTACGACTTTGTAGAACACATCATTATTTACAAAAAGTGTCGCGACAGTATATGTCTAACTATTATAGTTATGCCACAATAATCGTTATTTTATTTTAAAAATTAAATTGAAATGCCGCCGCTAGTAAAAGCTCTTTATTCGTGTCTTGGTATTAATCCTTATCAAAATAAATTACTTTATATTCAAGACTGCTTCAATACCTTTGTCCTTTGTATAACTTTTTGAATTATTCGATTCGGACATTCCATTTGAAAGATATCACGAGTTTAAAAATGTAAGTATTAGAACAGTGTTTGTAAAAAAACTCCTCCGAGACGGCTGGACCGATTCTTATGAGATTTTGTGTGTATATTCAGTAGGTCTGAGAATAGGACGTAAACTATTTTTCATACCCGTAGGGTAGGGTAAGGTAGGGCAGGGCAGGGCAGGGCAGGGCAGGGCAGGGCAGGGCAGGGCAGGGCAGGGCAGGGCAGGGCAGGGCAGGGCAGCGCAGCGCAGTGCAGGGCAGGGCAGGGCAGGGCAGGGTAGGGTACGGCGCGAAAATCTATAGACACCTCATTACGACATTGCACCCGTGCGAAGTCGGGGCGGGTCGCTAGTACAAAATATTCACCGTAGTCGCTAGCGTGTGTAGATTACTTTAGTGTAGAAAACTCATGGTAGATGTACTGTACCTAGGGCATGAATATCGGAATCTCGGAATCTCGCAATATCGGAATCTCGGACCTTTTTTTCCGATATTACAATATCGGAATTGAGTGATCCAATATCGTAATATCGGAATCAGATATTTTTATCTATGCTATACGCTTGCAATACCAGGAGTATCATTCGCGCGTTGCTGACCCTAAAGAAATCTCTTCACACCCTTTTTGAAGTACCCCATGCTGTAGTCCATTGGGAAAACCACGGCGGGGAGCTCATTCCACAATCTGAGCATCCGCGGAAGAAAACTCCTTTGAGCCCGCACAGTTTGAAACAATTCTGGTTTCAATGTGTGAGGATGGACTCCCCGTCGATAGCGCGAGTTACGATGGTGGAAGGTGGCCGTGGGCATCAAGTCGAACAATTCTTTAGAACACTCTCCGTTATACAAGCGGGAACACACTTAAGGAGGCAAAGTCTCTTCTCAGACTGAGGGGTTCTAAGTCGCTTGTGAGCTCGGGATCTTCAAAAATTTTGATGGCATGTCCCAAGCTGGTATCCAGGTGCTCCCGCCCATAGGTGACAGCAGTACTCCATATGAGGCCGGACTTGCGACTTGTAAAGATGCAGCCTTTGCCCGATGTGAAGTACTGCCTCGCTCTGTTGAGCACTCCGAGCTTTTTGGATGCCAGCTTAACCTTATCTTCCAAGTGACTTCGGAACAAAACGTCGTTAGAAATGTCGACGCCAAGGATCCCGATGCTTTTACTGATGTTCAAGAAAGTGTTTTGGAATTGTGGAGCCACAGACCATTCTTAGCGGTGAACGCGCAGGCTTGATTCTTGGTGGGGTTGAAATGGACTAGGTTTAGTCGAGCCCAATCGGAGACATAAGTTAGTGTACTCTCGATTTCAGACACCAGCCGTTCGCGGCTTTCCTCCACCTTGGAACGAGGGATATTTGCACGGCCCGTGTAATGAGCGTCCCCTGTACTATCGTCCGCATAGCAATGAATGCCGTTAATAGACAGCATATCATTGATATGCAGAAGGAACAGTGTTGGGAACAGCACAGAGCCTTGTGGGATGCCGGCATTAACGCCCATGTTATCGGAGCAGCTACCGTCGACGACGGCTTTTATGCATCTGCTGGACAGAAAGCTGGCGACCCATTTGCATAATCCCTCGGGAAGCCCGTATGCTGGCAACTTCGTGAGAAGACCCCTGTGCGGGACCCGATCGAATGCCTTCACCACATCTAGGCACACTGCCAATGCCTCACCTTGACTCTTGATGATGACACTTCTCTTCTTAACCAAACTAAAGAAGATGTGGAGGACCTCTCGGCTCATTAAGAAACTACAAGTCTCCAACTGGACTTGCAATCAACAGAGATAAGATGAAAATTTTAATAATAGACCGGGCGTAACTTAATAGATTGGACGTACTGAGAAAAATCTACATCTACCTCGGCTCTAGCAATTCCAACACAGGATACTGTGAAGATGAGATCAGACAGAAGACGATGTGCAATCAGAAGATCAGCAGTAGGAAGATTTGGAAAGACAGAAGTATAACAAGGAAAACAAAGATTCGACTTATGAGATGCCTGGTCTTTCCGATCTTTCTCTAAAGAACTGAAACTTGGTCCTTAAGCCTACAAGATAGCTGGAAAGTTGACGCACTGGAGATGTGTTACAGAAGACGCTTCCCGAAAATGCCGTTGACAGCCTTTCGTACCAATAACGCGATCCTGAAGGAGATTTGAATTTACAGATAGGCTTTCGTCGACTGTGCAGCTTCAAATTCTCAAGTTCTTTGGTTGCATATGCAGAAACGAACACTCGATGAAAAGACTTGTTGTCCAGAGTGGGAGGGTGTACTCGCAATGCTACGATCCGCAAAAAATGGAAAAGCATTGCGAAAGCTGTAACTCTAGTCAAGGAGAACATTGGCGTTGGGTCTTCAACGCCAATGTTCTCCTTGATATTGATCCTTGATTGATGACCATATACACTATCTATTGCAACCACGACCCCTCTAACAAGAGTGCTTGACTGAGCAGAAGATGTTTTCAATCCAAATTTATAACGAACTAGTTGACCCCCGAGGTTTCACCCGCGTTCCCGGGATTAAAAGTAGCCTATAATACTCGGGGATAATTTAGCTTCCTACAAGTGAAAAAAAAAACGATTCAGACCGGTAGTTCCAAAGATTAGCCAGTTTAACCAAACAAAAAAACTCTTCCACTTTATAATATTAGTATAGATAGATAATTGGTGCAGTTTATATAGGAATATGTGCAATTTATAAGGAATATGTGCAATTTATAATAAAAATTTCTAATTCCGATATTAATATCGGAATTCCGATATTGAGATCCAATATCGGAAATCAATATCGGAATTGAAAAACCTTCCGATATTACATGCCCTCTGTACCTCTAGCATTTCATATAAAATGTTCACAATAGTCGCTCGCTAGCAAAGACTACAATATACTGGCTACTGCTAGTGAGCGAGTGTAGATTACGTTAGCGTAGGAAACTCATGGTAGGCGTACTGGGGTATTATTATCATTTTTAATTATCTGAACGAAAAAAATATCGAGAAAAAGTATTAATGTCTGTTCGGTAAATATTGATCAATAGAAATTGCCATTACAACAATGATACCTACCAAGCAGTAAAACTTTTTTAATGTTATTATGAGATTTCGAGAACCTTCACGGAGTACATTTTGCCATGCCTTTCATTTATACATTTACGCAAGCAAATTAATTGTATAGTATAGCTAAGTGCAACGTCGCGCAACTGGGTCAAGAATTGTAACTGTACTTTTGTTATGAAACAGCAGATGCGCCAGTTCCTAACAAAAATGTATACATAAAACCATTCGAAGGAAGTATAGTTGTATTGTATCCTATTCCTACCTGTGGCTATGGAGTCTTATCGATCTATTCAGTTCAAGTCAATGGGTACCTAACCTTAATGTCTCGATTTTTAGCCCAAAATTAAATGTCCCGCGCGGGACAGGCCCAGTCCCGCTTTTCGAGGATTACTCGACGGTGAACTTGAAATTATCGTTAGAAGTAGAAGTGGGTAATTGTAAAGACACCACTGCACAGAAATGGCACCAGCTTTCCTGAGACGTGTCGAACCGCGCCAAAGTGCGCTAAATGAGTGACAGTTAGCGCACTTTGGCGCGGTTCTCCTTACGAAAATCAAACTTCTAGTTCTAAATCAACGCAATCAAAAGATGCGGCCGTATATGTCGCATATTTTGACGTCCGCAAGGGAATCAAAACCTATAGGGTACTTCCCGTTGACCTAGAAACATGAAATTTGGCTTAAGCAATTCCATATAGCACAAGTACTTAAAGGAAGAAATCCAAAAAGCGTAAATTTGAATTTAGGTTGGTAGGTACATCATTAAAAAAAATGATTATATTACCACATAATCGGAAAAATGGGGAAAAACTTCCTCGACTCCCGTGATGTACGAACTACATGTACGAATTAAATACCTACAAGTTTCTACGGAACCCTCAGTACGGGAGTCCGACTCGCAATTTGCCCGTTTTTTTAGTATGTCCTGCTTTCGACGATAGAATTCCGCTTTCTTTTACTGAAGGGGGTACAATACCCGGTTTGGTCGAAAAAAAATCTGGCAACGCTGATTCTTATTTAGTAGAACCACAGATTAAAGGGGATTCAATCATCTGTGGAAGAACTAGGTAGGTACATGAAAAAGGAGCATGGGTACTAGGTTTAACTATCTACCTATTTTGAAAAATATACTTATCCGTTTCTAAGGATAATCTTATTTCGTACAAAGCTTTTTTTTGGTACGGCCTATTGTTCTAAGCTTCGGATCCATGGATCATTTACCTACGCTGTCAAAATATTATTATTTTATTCAATTTATAATCCAATTCATTGATTGCAAGTTAGGCCGTCTGCGGTCTCTCGGTTTTTCAGGGCTTCTCCAGTCTCTTTCATGCTAGGTCTCAATTCTTAGGTCTTCAAATCAAATACAAATTAATAATAAAATTTTAATGTATCTGTCGCAGCCACCTAGCTTAATTAGACGTTGAATTTACTAAACGGGGTGTCGTTGAACTAGCGGCCTGAATGATATTTAGCCATTCAATCAAACAGCTAAGCAAATTACTTGGATCGATAACGTTTAACTACTTGCCTAGCCTAGTCATTTAAATTTAGTTCCACTTGGCTCTGAAATCCACACACTGTCAATATGGCGTCGGCAACCAACCGATGCCTATAATGCTTAGCATATAATAAACATTTTTTTTTTCAGAGACTGTTTGCTATTTGAATGTCCTTGTTAAATTTTGTTACGCTTAAGTAAATTAATAAAATTGTGTTTCAGAGAATTCATCATTTTAACTAAGACAAACGGCTGTTCAAATACCTATTTAATTATTGTACTGCTAATAAGATCCCCAGTTTTCTGATAAAAATGTAATAAGCCTCAATATTTAAATATGACTTATAAGTATTTAGTACGTACATATTTAATGGCATACTTACGCCATGCGCCGTTCTGTTCTCTCCGATAGACGCGAACGCGACATGAGTTTAAGTTTACCCTTGCCCTTAAACCTCACGCATGCGTACAAAAGAAAATTTACCCGCCGCCCCGCGACCTAAAATGGCGACTGAATTCTAAAAATTTATAATATAATGTCATATAGCATCATAAAGCAAAGGCGGTAAATTATTCATCGACTCTGAAAAGCTACATTAACAAAACCTTTTCTTTTTTCAAGTGTTCGCCAGGTCACCTGTTTAAATTTCGAATGATTCCGCGTCTATGACCTTTGACATGGTGTCGACATCCATTTCAGTAAGAGCTCTATATTAATATTGTCGATTTTAATAAAAAGGTCAAGTTATTTTGGACTCAGCTGTTTTCGAAAAATCGAATGCCTGCGACTCAAAAAAATGTGAGACGTCGCCAGTTTGACGTCAGCTTTTGTAGTGTGCGGACGGAATAATAATATCGATCATGTAATGGTGAGTGCGTTATTAGAATCGGCGAAATTACGATGACTTAGAACTTGTAGAGTAGTGCATTATTTTAAATTATAAAGTGGAATGCGCGAATCCGTGCTTTGTTTTGTGATTAGTGAATGTTGTGTGTAGTAATTATGTTTTAACTTCTAATTGTTGTATTTGACAATTGTTAAATTGTTTTTAAACGTGTGTTAATGTTGTGATCCTTAGATGCCGTCGATGTTTCTGTGTTTTATTAATATAAAATCGATAGTGACATTTCTAATTCAAACCACGTGGTCGCGACTCTTCAATTACTCTCCTACACGTTATCTTTTAATATCAGATGGATGACTTTGTAATACTCTAGAAAGTTCTAGAAACAAGGATGTGCTTTTAATTCATCCGAGTTTACGAGGCGATTTCGATGACTGGGTAATTTTTATATTTTTACAGCCACAAGAAAAATTTAAATTAATAATTTCAATACTAAACCAATTTTACACGTTGTAGGTAGATATTTTTACCTGAATGTTTAAATTACCTACATATAAAAACAAATTACATTAAAAATATATGACCCGACAATAGGATAAAATATATCTTATTTGTTTAGTAGGTACTTAGGTATTTCATCAAATTATTAACCCGTTGGTTCTCGCGAGGGACGCGTATCCTATAATAACAATAAATTGATGTCATTGTTCTTTTTTTAACAGCGATCTAAAAGAAATCGAAAATCTTTTTTAAATATTAATAACCTACCTAACCTATCTTACTGTTATTTCAGCTGTGTGTTCATTAAATTACGTTCAATCGTTGTAGCGCACACAAAACCCCCTTGAAAATCAGAAAATCGTAATTTATTGCCGCCTGAATAAACAATCTAGTACAATAAAGTACCATATTTAACATGAAAAATTTACGAATCGACGAAAATCGTTGTTTTTAAATTTTCATTCTTCTGAAAAATTTTCAGACAGCATTTTATAATTTAACTGGGAAATTTTCCTTTTACGATTTAAAATAGTACCTATTTTGCATGAAAATGATCGAGCTTTCACAATTCTAAAGGGAAATAATTGCACTGGAATCCGAAGTTCGTGAAGCTAACTTTAAGTTATTAAACTTAATGCGATACACCTACACGTTCATTAGTTGAGAAGAGAGTTCATTTGTAAATTTTATGAATCCTACCTAATGTTCTACCAAATTAATAATGACCATCTAGATGGATGGTCTTATCGTACCTACGTCTTATTGGAAAACACATAAAGCCGTTGGTCCTAGCTATAGTCGTTAAGCTACCTAGTTGGAACCTTCTAGGCGGCTTGAAAATTCTAACAGTAGATTGACCACTAGCCGACACTGTTTTGAAGTCAGGGAAAGACCGCGAGACATATTCCATTGAAAATATTTCGCTTACTTCAAAACAGTGTCAGATTGGAGTTATATCATACTTGCAGATTTTTTTTTCACAACATGATATCTCTTTATCTTCGTCTAAAATTATAACTATTTTTTTTTGTTCCCATACAAATCACTAACACTTATTCGTGTCCCGTTTCGATCCGTCTTTGTGTATCTTATACAAGATCTTTGAGCCTTAGAACTTTTCCACCCTTTAATGCAATGTTATGCAATACAACCTTGGACGTAAGGAGGCTGGCGGTCGTTTTAGCGCTGTGGAGGACAGGGGACAGGGGGAAGGTCGCTTTGCAGGGTTGTATTGTGACACGCGAGGACAGAACCTCATGCCTGGGAAAGGCCAAGGGCATAAGAAAGGGGAAGCGCATTATTTATATAATTTTTATCAGCCGAGATCAAGATCACCATAGTCTAGATTTACCATACCATTTAATTATTCCTTCTTCAATGGTCTAAATAA
This sequence comes from Polyploca ridens, assembly GCA_951394255.1. Taxonomy (NCBI): domain Eukaryota; kingdom Metazoa; phylum Arthropoda; class Insecta; order Lepidoptera; family Drepanidae; genus Polyploca; species Polyploca ridens. The sequence goes on from OX596268.1 coordinate 3,202,839, forward strand.
ATCAGACAGAATAGGTAGATGATTAATCTAGTTTACATTTAATGTTTTAAATGCGCAATTGTTTTAGAGAACCTTCAAACTATAACATAGTTTATTCCGGTAAATTGTAAAGGCTTGCCCACATTTATAGGTTGAAGTTGGACTGACCAAAGCAATGTTTTCATATCAATAAACAGATGTGTTAAAATGATAAAAGGTTCCTGTCCTTATTTCTTTAGATTCATATATTCATCATCCTCCTACCCTGTTCCTAATTATTTGGGGTTGGCAGTGTTGGCACAATATGTACGCTTCTTCCATTCGTCTCTTCTATCCGTCACACCAGCATTCACTCCTTTCTTATCCATATCATCTTTCACACAATCCATCCATCTCTTTTTCGGTCTTCCTCTTCCCTTATATCCATCCACTTTCATATTCACAACTCTTTTAGTCACGTTCTTTAATTCCTCCTCATAACATTTCCATACCACTATAAACGGTTCCATCTCAACTATTCAGTCACATGCGCTACTTTCAAGCTTCCCCTGTACTCATTCCTTATCTTATCTATTCTTTTCACTCCACAAATCCATCTCAGCTGCATGCAATCATCTTTCATCGGTCTTCTTTACTGCCCAGAGATTTAGATTCCTATATTGAACAACGTGTAAAATGTGCAAAGATAATTCTATTAAAATCAACGTGAGGAAACCTTACCACGGTGTAAGTGTAAGAGTCCTACGTATAGTACCCACCTGGCTGGCTAACAACCTCGACGTTGCAAATCTGCCGCAATTTACCTTCCGCTGCGTTGATCGGTTGATTGATTCAAACAACATGATTCGTTATTGTAAAATATGAAGACTGGAAATACATCATACAGTGTTAATTTCTGATCAAACTTTAGGCATCTTTGTCGTTTTATAAATAGAGATAGTTTGATTAAACTTTTAAATGATGTAAAAAAATGAGCATCTCGAATTTGTTTATAAGCGTCTTTTTACAATGCGGTTGGTTCACATTAACATTAATGTGTTTTGACCCTAACACATGAATACTAATGTACAAAAATAGCGGATGCTACCAGTATTCAAGATAAATGATCAAACACTAACGTACACGGAAACATCAAATTTGTTCTAATTTTCATGCTTTTTATGATATTACCATAATTATCAATGTAAATGTAACCACAAACAGCAGATCTTTTTAATGTACTGTCTGTATTAACGTGGTATTAACATAATACTTTTTCATGATATGACGTCACAACTTTATACTAATGACTGTTTTCATAATTTAATAAAATGGATTTGATTTGCCATTTTAATTTTTAAACATGCCGACTTTTTCTATTCTCTTTGCCATAGTTAAGAATTCAATTATGCAAATGATAGGTACTTGTTTACAACATTATTATATTAATGCTACCTTACCATTTCAATTGTAGGTATTACTTATAAATATTTTCAAGTTTTTATTACAATTTTTTATAAAATCAGACGAATCATATTTTACTTATATTCAGATATTTTTTTGGTTTAAATAATATGATTCGACAACGAGCCGAAAACCCATTTCATCCAGAGGAACACTGAAATAGTGAAAAGAATTTGATGGGAAAGATATTGAATGGACCCATAAATAATTTTCAGAGATAAACTCACCGGCATTCGGCTTTGAATTTGGCCCTAAATCGAAATTTCATACAAATTACAGATGATTTCAGCAAAGATTTTCTCTTCTTAATATTAGCTTTTTGCACTGCATTTGATATCGTTTCAAAGTTAAAAGAGCTTGCTGACAGTGTCATTTTAAATGTGAAAACGTAGGTACATTATTTGCCATTTGAGGTGTTAATTTTTTTATTTCAATCTTCATATAAAAATTAACAAATTTGCACTTATTTTACTATTTAACATTTTTGGCGTATACGAGAAATGGCATAGTAAATTCAAAGTTTCCAAATGCTGACTTTTCTATATTTTAAATGATACCAAAAACAGTGCAAAATAAAGTCAACATTAAAGAAGATAAAATCTTTGTTCGAGTGTCTGAATACCGGTGAGTGTATTTTCTGACATGTTTATTTTCGTAAAATAATGTAATTTGACTATACTTACTACAATCAACACATAGGGAACGTACTCATTCTCCTTTAAATTTAAAAATAGATTACCGGGAGAGTTTGATTTTAGCTTGCTTGTTCGTTTTATATGTAGAAAATTATGATAGCATAGAATTGTTATTATTAATTACCACTTATTTAAAGAAAATGTGTCGTCTGATCACGTATTTTTTTTTGTTAGAATTTTTCAGGCCATCTAATGCGTACTAATAGGAATTCAAATGCACTTGGAAAATCTATAGTAGGTAAGTATTCTTGGCTCTAGGTTTGATAGTTTTAAAAATACAGTATATAAAAATAAAAAAAATCAAATCACGTATCACATAATATTTCATTTCAAAATTCGTTTTAGTTTGAAACATTTCTTTGTAGGAATAAATTGTTACAGAGCGCCTCTAGCGGAATACTCGTGCAACTAATATTTCCCTTACACATTTTATATACGCGCAAACGCGATAGTAGTTTTAAAATTTATCAACTCTGGTCGTAGGAAATAATGTACCAGGATAAAATTAATTGTAAGTTATTACGTTGATGTAGCTTAGTACGCGTTATGTATGTAATATTAATATTATAACTTTGAAGTAAAACTACTTATATTCAAATAAAATTGTAGATAACACAGTTCTTGATTTAAAAAATAGCTAATTAATTTCCCAAAAAGATATTGGCAGCGGTGGGATTCGAACCCACGCCTCCGAGGAGACTGGTGCCTTAAACCAGCGCCTTAGACCGCTCGGCCACGCTACCACTTATAGACTATTGCGAAATTGTTGTTGTAAATCATAGCCACATCATTATCTAATAATACACTATGTTTGTCTCTTCCTTGGAATAAGTGTATAGAAACATTTGATAACATGTATTCCCATTTTAATATATTATTCCACCTTGTTTTAACTTAAGGAAAACCTACAAACATTAAGGAAATGTTTTTCATTATGTTCTCTACATAATTAGTACGCCAAAACTTCCTTAGTAATTTGTTCCGGTTGATTTCAATGTCGGTACTTTAGCACCTTTGTATTAAGGGCCCTTGAACCATCAACCTGTGCAAATGTTCTTACACGTACGTGTTTTCATTATAGAGGAAATAGAGTACCTATTCTGGTGTTTTTCCTTACACTACACCAATTATACACCGTGACTTTTTATTCGTCTTAGAAACGCAGGCCACATGAATAGAATAAATAAAAAAAAAATATTTAAACATTTGTATACCTAATTAAAAATAGTCAAATATTATTCATTATGACGCATGACGTATTTTAAACACCCTGTTACGAGAGCAGTCTACTCGACTCGTGTTCTGGGTTGGTATTTTCTACCATTTTATACGTAAACTTTCATTTATTAACTCGATTTGTCATAATTCTAATAAATTTAATATTTTTTTAAATATACAAATGATCAAAAAATTTTTTTTTTATAAATTATTAGTGCCTATTACTACCTATTCATTGGGTACATCATGTGGGCTGCGTTGCTAAGACGAATAAAAAGTCACGGTGTAGATAGAATTGTCTGTGGTCCAATTTATCTTTTTACAGAATAGGTTGCAGATTCTGAACATGTCAATTTTATTAGTTATACTGGGTGTAACGGAAATGGTAATATCTGTCACAGTTTTTTTTTTTTTTTATTTATCCTAGGTTACACCTTCTTTAGTGTTCCCTATTCATACTACAATCTAGCCATAACATTAGGCTAATAAGTAATGTAAAAACATAAACTTCTATATTGACTATATCTAAGAATGTGTCCATTAACACTTTTCTTATTGTCTCTATTAAGGGGAAGACACTTTGTTCTTGTGTTCTTTATATATACCTATACCCTTTCGTTACACCCAGTATACAAACTGAATGGTTAGGTTAGTGATATTAAGTACTGATGTGTTTGACATCTCGCCATGATGGCCGAAAGAAAGTAGTAAGAACATAAGGTAATTTTTCTACCTTATTCCACCATTCCCATTCTTACATCGAACCACAATTTGCCGGGAAAAGTTTCACCCGTACGTTGTTGATATATCGAAAATACGGACACAGCGTTTGCATCCTCATTTATAATGCGGATAACAAGGGAGAGGAACCTGCTTCCGGCGTTTGTTTCCTGACTCATACAATCTAGGGACTTTCGAAGCCAGAGTGAATAGGTTCCTTCTGGGTAAGCATGTTGCATCCTGGCTTCGTCTTCGTTCTTGAACAATAACTAACCGACAGCTCAATAGCCCAACCCAGCCTGATATGATAATCACCCACTAAGATTACCTACATGTATTTATAATTCCATAAGAATACGACTTTGGCAAAGGGGAGTTTATGAAGACTCAAAGATCCTACTATGTTTTATCTGTGGTTGTAGTGACGTCAGCCCCCCTAAAAAGGAAGCTAAAGCAATATTGCTCTGTGAATTATTTTTCGAATTTACAGCACATCTTATGCACCGAATCTATTATTGAATTGAATTGTATACATAACTAGCAGACCCCCGCGGTTTCACCCGCGAACTCGAACATTTTGTTTTTTTTTTTTTGCGCGGAACTCTAATTATTTTTCAAAAATAAAAGTAGCTAAGTTACTCCTTATAACATTAACTATGTTCCGGAACAGACTGACAAAAATGTTTAAAAACTCAATCCGATTTTATTAACCCGTTGGTTCTCGCGAACAATTGATGTCATTGTTATATTTTTAACCGCGAGCCAAGCGATTAGAAAAATTTTCACATAAGAGCTTGGTGCAATGCGTAGATAGAGAATTGTAGGTAGATAGGCTGTCAGCGTATAGTCAAGAAGATAGCGATAGTTGGACAAAATTACATGTATAATATTTGGATTTTTATCATATTTAGAAGAAATTTGCATGATATTTATACAACTTGCATGATATTGACAGAAAATTAAGAAGACACATGAGTATATTTTTATTTTTGTTATTTTACCTTTGATTTACTTACTGTATCAGTTAAAAAAAACTACTGACCGATGAAAGGTTATGTTTGGTTCATTTCGTTCACTACGGCTTTTACAGCCAATTACATAACAATTCACCATCACTACACACCAAACAATATCTTTGAGAATATACAGGGTGTAACGGAAACTGTATATACATTACAGTAATCCACTTTTTTGGTACGAGGCGCACAGATCGCGGAAGATAAAATTTTATATTAATATTAGTAAGGGACGCAAAATGACAATGACCCTCATTGACCGGTGACATGTTGGTTATGATTTTAATTCAAAAAACTTGAATTTAAAAATTTTGTTTGAATTTTTTAGTAATGTATTTTGAGCTGAAACTTTTTATAGAGAGTCTGTACCTGATGTAGTCTTCACCCCCTTCGGATGTATATACCCTTTCCGTTACACCTTATATATAAAGCAGCGTCGCCATATTTTTTTTTCGGTCAAAGCGGTATTTTGGAACTCCTTGAGTAAAATAAAGCGGGATTCTATCGCCGAAAGCGGGACATACTAAAAAAAACAATAATCACGGGAATCGATTCTCGGAGATTTTTCCCCTTTTTTTCGATTATGTTGTAATATAATGGCAACTGCAAAACGCTTTTCGGATTTCTTCCTTTGCTTGTGCTATATCAACGGGAAGTAGGTACCCTATAGGTTTTGATTCCCTTGCGAGCGTCAAAATATGCGGCATATACGGCCGTATCTTTGGATTACGTTGACTTAGAAGTTTGTTTTTTGTATATCACAGTGACATTTAGCGCACATTGGCGCGGTTCTCCATAAACACCACTGTGGTGTTTAAGACGCGTCACCGGTAGCTTGTGCCATTTCTGTGCAGTGGTGTCTTTATAATTTCCCACTTCTACGTCCAACGATGATTTCACGGTCGAGTAATCCTCGAATCCGCGGGACATTCAATTTTGGGCTAAAAATCGGGACGTCTGGCAACGCTGATACAGTCACAAATGACTTTATAAGTCGCAAGTCTGGCCTCATATATGGAGTACTGTTGTCATCTGTGGGCGGGGGAACCTGGATACCAGCGTGGGCCTTTAGACTCGGTTCAGCGACGTGCCGCTAGAATTGTCGACGATCCCGAGCTCACAAACGGTTTAGAGCCCCTCAGTCTGAGGAGAGACTGCCTCCTTATGTGTGTTCTATCGCTTGTACAACGGGGAGTGTTCCAAGGAATTGTTCGACTTAATGCCCACGGCTACCTTCCATCATCGCAACTCTCGCCATCGACGGGGAGTCCATCCTCACACATTGAAACCAGAATAGTTTCGAACTGTGCGGGCTCAAAGGAGTTTTCTTCCGGGGACGCTCAGACTGTGGAATGAGCTCCCCGCCGTGGTTTTCCCAATGGAGTACAGCATGGGGTTCTTCAAGAAGGGTGTGAAGAGGTTTCTTCAGGGTCGGCAACGCGCGAGTGATACCCCTGGTGTTGCAAGCGTCCATAGGCTACGGTAACCGCTTACCATCAGGCGGGCCGTATGCTTGTTTGCCAATTTAGAGGTATAAAACAAAATAAAAAAACATACTTAGGCTACTAATTAGGCTTTCAGTTTCACTGCTCTCTTCAACAAATATCATATATACCTACAAAACTTTTTTAGCCTCAACGACACTGAGTTCAAACAATAAAAACCTATACGCGAGATAGGGACAAAAAAATACGCTTATGCCGCTCACACATACTTGTTTTGACATATGCATGCGTATCTTGGCCTATCTACCTGTAATTCTCCGTCTACGGTGCAATGCATTTAAAATTGGAATGTCAAATATCAAAGAATATTTAAATCAAAACCACTAAGAAGTATTGATATCAACTTCCATGCAAATCACCCCTAAAATAACTTTCTACCCCTTTTTAAACCAGTTAGGCGATGATTTTCAATAAAATATGAAACACGTCTTCCATCAATTCTGTTAAAGAATGTTTATGCAAAATTTGAAGTAGATCGGACCAAGGAATCACGCTGTCCCATACAAACTTTGCCCCCGTTTTTCACCCCCTTAGGGGTAGAATTTCGTAAAATCCTTTCTTATCGGATGCCTACGTCATACAAAGAACACACCCTCCAAGTTTCAGGTCTCTACGATCAGCGGTTTAGGCTGTGCGTTGATTGTCAGTCAGTCATTCAGGACAAAGCATTTTATATGTATAGATGAGTGACTAGTAAACCAAAAAAAAAAAAAAAATTACGTGGGATCTGAGGATGTACTACGAAAAACGATTCACGATAGTCCGATCACCGTTGTCAAAGATTAACCAATAGAATTGCAGTAAATCCGACCAGACGTAAATTGTGTGTTCTATTGGCTAATTGATTGACAACGATGATCAGAGTATCGTGTATCGATTTTCGTATTAGGCCCTCTGCCGTGAATTCGAAAAAAATAATTCCGTTAGCAATATTGCTTTGCTTCCTTTTAGACCGGCCGCATACTATAAGAAATTTTCGGACGCCCGCTTGCTCATACATTTTTGGACGTCAGACACGTCAGAATTTTCGGATAAATAAATAAATATCCTGGGACATTCCTCACACACGGTCATCTGATCCCAAACTAAGCAGAGCTTGTAATATGGAAACCAGATATTAACTGATATAATACATATATCTACTACTTTTTGTTTGTAAATACATACTTAATATACATAGTTACACCCAGACTCAGGACATACAGACATGTTCATGCACACAAATGCATGTCCTGTGTGGGAATCGAACCCACGACCTGCGGCGCGTAAGGCGAACCTTAACCAACTGCGCCAACTGGCCCGTCATAATATGCGTCGATAGTATGCGGGGTCTAGAACAAAATGTATGGGGAAAGTGCCTTCCGGCGGGCGTCCGAAAATTTCTGACAGAAAATTTCTTATAGTATGCAGCCGGCCTTAAGCACCCCAGATAATTTTTACATTACGTGTTAAAAGCCAACTTGAGAACTACGTCGGGGGCTGTCCAGACGCCACAAAACCGAATCCCATTGTCTCATCCAGTGATGATTTCCTTTATTATTGAAATGCTGGTCAGGTAACGATACCACGTCTTGAGGATAACTGGTAGAATCAATAAGTGATGAATTTTTGGGATTTTCCTGAAGATTTGTTTGTGTAGTTTTTCCTTACGGGAGCCAGTGGCTTTTGTATTTTTTTGTCATCAGTGACAAAGAAAGACGTAACACACGTAACAGACGTGACGTGGTTTTCCCAATAGAGTACAGCATGGGGTTCTTCAAAAAGGGTGTGAAGAGAGATCTTCAGGGTCGGCAACGCGCGAGTGATACCCCTGGTGTTGCAAGCGTCCATAGGCTCCGGTAACTGCTTACCATCTGGCGGGCCGTATGTTTGTTTGCCACCTTAGTGGTATAAAAAAAACACAACACAAGTATAGTGTACTTAGTTTTTAGGGTACCCAAAGGGTGCCAACCGGGAACTTATTACTAAGCCTTCGCTGTCCGTCCGTCTATCTGTCTGTCAGTCGTCTGTATTGTACTAAGAACCGTAATAGGCAGATAGTTGAATTGTCACAGAATGTGTATTTCTATTGCTGCTATAATAACAAATAATTAAAACCTGGCCAAGTGCGAGTCGGACTCGCACACGGAGGGTTCCGTACAATATTAAATAATGAACTCAACTTTGCTAAGAAAAAAAAAACGCCAAAAAAAGACGTTTCTTGTTTGGGCCCCTTAAACATTTAATTTTATTTCATTTTTATTATCTGTTGTTAAAGTGGCAATAGAAATACACATTCTCTGAAAATTTCAGCGGTTTACCTATTACCGTTCATGTGATACAGCCCACTGACAGACAGACGGACGGACAGCGGAGTCTTAGTAATAGGAACCCTATTAGTTTGGCACCCTTCGGGTACGGAAACCCAAAAAAGGAATAATTTATTGGCCTGCTTTTTATTGGCGCCTGCTATTCATTTCATAGCAAAGGTGAGTTCGTTATCATTATTATTGATCTACGGAACCCTCCATGGGCGAATCCGACTCTCATTTGGCTGGTTTTATTTATTACCTACGTTCCGTCCTGGGTTCGGAAAGTTTTACTTTCAAGCCGCTTATTAAATCCTACTTCCTACTAATATTATAAATGCGAAAGTTTGCGAGTATGGATGTATGTTACTCTTTCAAGCAAAAACTACTGAACGGATTTGGATGAAATTTGTCACACAGATAGAATATGTTCTGGATTAACACATAGGATACTTTTTATCCCGGAAAAACATACGATCCCTCGGGAATGCTGGTGAAACCGCGCGTGACAGCTAGTTTATGGTACACATCAAAATAATGTACTTACTAAATAAATGTAGCCTGCAGAAATATTTTAATGTTCAGAATGTCCCCGAAGAAAGTTTTCCGTATAGGATTTCCTCGTGTTAAATAAACCAGACTCTTTACTATATGGTAATTCCCAAAAAAAGGACAAAGGGTTTTTATTATGACCAAAAAGTTGTTATGACATGTTTTAAAGCCTCTTTGGGTTTATTCTTTCTTATAACTTTTACAACTTTAAGGATAGCTCGATGAATAAAGAATTACTGGACTTTTTGGCGGAAACTTGCAGAGTGACGTTGCGTTTACGTTTTTATTTTCATAAATTCGTGTATTTCGAGTATTATTGCATATTATCGGTGGTATTTTATCCAATAAAGATCAATCCATGTGCACCAGTGAAGTGAAATGAAATAAATTATGTGTATCGTGACTTAAGTTGTCTCAAAAAGTCCGTGAAGAGTTTTAGTAAAATGACCACCATTGTAGTAAAACATGACTTTTATGGACGGTGACTGACTGAGGACATGTGAAACTGTGACTGGAAACTATAATATAACTCAACACTGGCAGAAATAAGTCCTAATTTGGATTTGGTTGCCAAACTTAAAACTAAAAAGATGAATGAAAAATTACTGAATTATAATGACAATATTGATTATTTTCGATTTTTCCCCACACTTACTTCAGGGGTCCAATTCTCACTTCCCTCGAACTAGCCTTCGAATCGAACTTGCATTACGAGTGCTAGTTCGACCGTAAAATTTCGAGGGGCGGAGTATATTTTTCGATTCCTGTATTCTCGACACTAATCGAACTAAGTTCGAGTGTAAGGAGTAAATGTTGCCATTATGATGGATACAAATTGCACGATGCGTTTCGTTTCACTTGATAATTGCGTTTTGTTAACGTACGTGATAATCTTAAATTAAAATTTAAAAATATTTTAATCACTCTAAAATATTTAAAACAACGTTTTACACTTTTTATATCCGGAATTCATAAGTTAATCAATTTTATATAATAATTATAAATGAATATGAAAAAATATTGTCTGTGCTTAACGTAAATCCTTAGGCTTATCTGTCATTACGTTTCCAAATGACAACCTAACTGTTTGACGTTTAATAGTTTGCATTCGAAATACGTTTCGAACGGTCCCGACCAGTCGAAGCAGTTCGAGCGCTAGCCCTCGAAAAATAAGAGAAAATGGCGTCTTCGAAATTGTCAGAATAGCCTAACTTGATTTTGACTCGAAAAAAGTACGAGTTCGAACTTTATTTGGAACGAGTGGTGAATTCGAGGGAATGAGAATTGGCTCCCAGGGCTTATAGACAGGCCCGTGGGTGCGTACTCAGTGCTTATGCCTATTAGATTACTCATTTTAAAAGAACAGATCAGCAGTAGGACAAAATGGTGATGCATTTTATAAATATAGGAAAAATAGATAAAAAAGTATTTGGAAAATCCAAAAGTGCACACCTCAAACTGCGTTCCGAGTTCTGCATTCCGCGTTCCGAGTTCTGCATTCCGCGTTGACTGTAAGCTATGTGGGGCCTTTGAAAGTAAAAAAAGTGTATGATGTGCGATCAGGAGCGAATATTGCAGAACTCTAGAACTCTAGACTGATTGCTGTGTGCACTACAGGTCGTTGTTTTGGTCAGCGACGAGCGACTCAGGGTCGATAATACAAATGATACTGGTGCTAAAAAAAATATAAAAAAAATACTTTATTTTTTTTTAATAATAAAAATAATAAAAAAAAAATTTGAAAATCATGTAATAAGCTAAAGTGTAGACATAATACTCAACGGGAGTATGAGGGAGTAAAGGGGTGGGGCGATGGCGGCTTGTGCCTAGCTCTAGTCTGTGCACGTGCCTAGTAACCATACTTTGCGGTAATTTTATTTCAAATTGAATAAGGTATTTCTCATCATTTTTACAGTTTTTAATGGAAATAAGTCCATTTTTGGGGAATATATATTTTGTACTATCGCTCCTGGGTCGCTTGTCGCCGACCAAAACAACACCTGTATAGTCAACACGGAATGCACTCTCTCTGTGGGATCGGCGCCTGTTGACATGTTTTGATTACCCTGTCGATGTATTTATTGGTAAAAGCTTTCGTGCAACGTCTTCGAAGGATTAGATTATTGTTATTAAGAGATTAAGATTATATAGCTGTACCTAATACATATAAGCTCTTTGTATGTATATAGTAGGTATATGCATGCTATGTAATGCGAAAATTAACAATGGAATTTTAATCCCAGATACAATTATATCTAAAAAGACGGTGTAATAGGAAATGGGTTGATAAGCACAATAAATGGCTTGATTGGTATTTGTGAATTTAATAAGTTAATTTACTGTAATATAAATCATATTGAAAGGATGATAACGCTTCGAAATGCATCTCCATTCTTTTGTTATATTATCATACCTACCTTCATTCTTAACCTAGAGGTGAATTCATAATTAGACAACCACACGACAACCTCAACCACATTACAACGACATCGACAACACGTCGACGGGCGCTAATTTGTATGAAAATGAATAGTTGAATTCACACGAACCACATTTTGCCGTCACTATCGACCACGTGTGTAATACCGACCCCACCGCGGCGGCCGCGCAACCACAACGCAACCACCAGCGACACCGGGAACTAGCGGTACAAAGATTTTATTATTTTATAGGTACCAAAACGCAACCACAACGCAACCGCAAATAGCCCCCGTGTGTGTTCAAATTTATGAAATACAAATTCTATTTTAAAATCATTTAAATACTACGCTAGCTGTTCCCTTAGGTTCCACACGCGTTTAAATAGTGGCCTTCGTTTTTTCTTTATTATATGCAAGCATTTACGTAAGCAATTATAACAAGCATACGCCGAACCTCATGGTAAGAAATCACCGTTACCGAGGGATAAATCGCAACCTGCAATTTTTTTTGCAGGTTCCTGAAGATCCAAAAAAATATAACATTTTTTGTCAGAAATCTGACAAGCTGGCAGGAATTAGAAATACATCAGTGCGGCCGAGAGAATGCGTTTCTTACATCTGTTATATTGGCCATATCACTGAAACGGCTATTCTAATTATGATAGGACTTTCACTAAGCTATGCTGAACATTCTGAACCTTCCTGTGAAATTCTTATCGGAATAGGATTAGCCGTTTCCGAGAATAGCCCAATCTTCCATTCAATTCTGCGGCAATGTAAACTGAACCTTAGGCTTCGTCAGTCCTTTATGGGCCCACAAAACAAATTCATTTTTTTTCATTTCATTTCATAGCGAAAATACTTATTGGAAATGATAACTTGTGATTTTCCTCCACGTTATGTTATTCAAATGTATTCAATTTCTAGTGGGTATCTACCGTGACCACACGGTTTTCTGATCCAAGGTCTATATGTGACCAAACTACGAACTAAGGCATAACTTGGTTAATTGGTTTACTTGCTTAAGGAAAATTCTTGGTTGACCGTTGAAGTCATCAAGTGATATTATTTTAGAATCAATGATGACGTAATAAGCCTACCCTACCTTACAAACAAAACCTTTTCTTCGATCATCTTGAATTTTGATTTCCTATGAAACAAAAATTTTAATAACAGTTTATCACCGGAAAATAAAAATAACGCAGGTTGCTGGGTCGCTTAAGCTTCTCTGGCGCTTGGCGGGGCCCTAGGGCACATAAAAATTTGGGGCCCCGTTGGAATGTAAAAAAGTGGATAACAAAAAACATTTTTCTGCGATGATTTTATATTTTTATCATGGTTGAAACTAAAAACTGATCATTTTAACTTAGAATGTTGAAGGTAATTCTTTCTATCTACCTAAACAGACGGGGCCCTGGAGCACGGGCCCCTTGTGCCCTTATGGTAAAAACAGAACTAATTGCATGTATCAGACTGAGTGAATAAAATAAAATAAATTACTTCAAAATATACGTTATATCTGTTCTTAAATAATATAGTAGCCGACGCAATTTAATAAATATTTGTACACCATCTGTGATGGTAGAATTACCATCACAGATGGTGTACAAATATTTATTAAATTAGTTGGCGTGGGGTTGGTATGTAAAAAAGTGGATAACAAAAAAAATTTTTCTGCGATGATTTTATATTTTTATCATGGTTGAAATTAAAAACTGATCAAGGTGTCCGCTTAACATTTTAACTTAGAATGTTGTAGGTAATTCTTTCTATCTACCTAAACAGACGGGGCCCTGGAGCACGGGCCCCTTGTGCCCTTATGGTAAAAACGGAACTAATTGCATGTATCAGACTGAGTGAATAAAATAAAATAAATTACTTCAAAATATACGTTATATCTGTTCTTAAATAATATAGTAGCCGACGCAATTTAATAAATATTTGTACACCATCTGTGATGGTAGAATTACCATCACAGATGATGTACAAATATTTATTAAATTACAGGCAATATTACATAAGACACATTATTTTACAAGCAAAATTACATAATATAAATTAAATTACATGGAATTCTCAGTAGCTTTATCAAATCATGTCCTATCCATTACTGGTTATGTTAATTATTACTTACACCACAGAATAGATAATAGTAATAACGTACAGAATAGATAGTAGTACTATCTTAGGCGCCGATCCCACAGAGAAGAGTTCTAGAGTTCCGCGTTCCGAGTTCTGCATTCCGCGTTGACTGTAAGTTACGTGGGGCCCTTGAAAGTAAAAAAAGTGTATGATGTGCGATCAGTAGCGAATATTGCAGAACTCTAGACTGATTCCTGTGTGCACAATAGTCAACACGGAATGCAGAACTCGGAACTCAGAACTCTAGAACTCTCTCTGTGGGATCGGCGCCTTACACTTTAATGTCGATGAATTCTTGTAGCGAATAAAAACACATGTTTAATAACCAATTAGATAAAGCTCATTTAAAACTATACAATGTCAATTTTCCTTTTACTATACAATTAATATATAATTTATTTAATTGGCACACATTTTAACAAATAAATATATATCCATAATGTAGAGGCACGCCAGAGTAAGAATTTTTAAACTTTTAAACAAACAATCGTTTGCAGTGATCAAAGTGTCTAAAATCAACAACAAAAAGTATTTATTCAATTTAGGCCTTAATACACTTATTCTGCTCTACATACAGTTTTTATGCATTTTTTGTTCCCTAAATGCACGGTTTAAACCAAATTCTCCCATATTATTAATCCGTATCATAAAACAGAAGATAAATCCGTTATAGGCAGAAAATGCTGTTTCATTAGTGGGCGATATGCATTTAGTGTAATCTATAAGAAGTAAATACTATCCTTCTACATAACAACCTTTGCTTAATTTAGCATCAGATGGCCGCGTGTGAAGAATATCCCAGGCACAGACATAAATCTAAATAGATAACGCGAGTCCCTCAATCCGTAACCAAGTGTGTCACTTTTTTTCTACCTACCTTAATGTCACAAGAGCGCCTTAGTTAGGCTGGCATTAGAGTTATAACTACTATTATAACTCTACCTCTAAACTGTTTAATGCCACCCGGTGGCACGTCAAATGCCACTGGGTGGCACGAAACACGTACGATTTGTGAAATGTAAACAATTGAGGGGCTTGTTGTTTTGATTTTTTCATAACTTGACATTTGAACAGCAGACGGGATAATGGAGGAATCCTATTTGTCAGCTAAACACATCCCTCGCTACACATCTCTGGTGGACATGCAGCCTTTTGCGAGTTCCCTGTCCGCGCGAGACATTTTCAAAAGCATTGCTCTCCCTTTTGGCACAGCTTTTGACACGCGAAGTAGGTACATACACTCGCGTCATCTATTTAGATTTGTATCTATGGTCCCAGGATATTTTACACGTGAGTTGACGACAGCAAATGTTCCAACACACGTGCTAAGCTTACATTTTTACTACTTAATTAGTTACGTAGTTTTTATCTATTGTTTAAAATCTGATTCTTATAATTGATAATATTAATAATTGTTTAAATACACCGAGATTTCATCATCGATAGATTTGGAAATTACTATTATTTGTATTCTAATCCGATTTCAACCAATAGATAATGATATGTAACACGTAATAAGTGAATTATGGAAAATCAATGCTTTTTATCATGCAATAAATAGTCTTTAAGAATTACCGAGATAAGCGAATGACATGAGTTGGAAAATAAATCTGTCGTCAACTCAGATGTGGATACCAAAAATAGGAAACCATATGACTAGCTACGAATTTTGAAAAGATGTCCAATAAATAAATAAATATCCTGGGACATTCCTCACACACGGTCATCTGATCCCAAACTAAGCAGAGCTTGTACTATGGAAACCAGACAACTGATATAATTACATATACGACATATACTACTTTTTGTTTGTCAATAAATACCCAGACTCTCAGGACATACAGACATGTTCATGCACACAAATGCATGTCCTGTGTGGGAATCGAACCCACGACCTGCGGCGCGTAAGGTGAACCTTAACCAACTGCGCCAACTGGCCCGTCTCTCCAATGGTAAGCGGTTAACGTAGACATATGGACGCTTGCAACACCGGGGCATCACTCACGCGTTACCGACTCTTCCCATATGCCCAATGAGCTCTGGCGACCTTACTCACGCGCAGGAACACAACATAAAGTTATTTGGCTGCGGTATTCTGTAAGGTGGAGGTACTTCCCCAGTCGAGCTGCTCTTTGAGCGAATAAATGCAATGCTCTACCTCACTGATTGCAAACTTAGTCGAGTAAAAGAATAAGCATAGGAGGATCGCCATAAGCGATTATTCTTCTTCTTATCCATGGTCGTGGTTATGACGTTTTATAAGAAATTTTGAAGTGAAAACTTCTTTAGCGGCACTGTGCACTTTTTGGGATGGGTAAAAAATGTTAAACTCGCGTCAGATGTCACGTGAACCTGATCGAAAATTCGTAAGACGGAGGGAGAGTAGTTGCAAATTAGACTGTATTTATACTGGGGTTATGTTCAAATTCTTATACTATTCTCTAGCTAGCCGGAAGGTAGGTACCATTTTTGTTCCCAACAATCTTATTCAAAAGTATTATATGTAAGTACATGTATCTTGAACTAGCTTTCCCTTGTATAAAAACACTATGTGTAAAATGTCTAGTTTAAAAAATGCACAACGTTAATATTCAAGTTTTCACTTCTGCCGGCACTCCCGGAGTGCAACCCGTTGTTTTTTGGTATGTAAAATTTTACTAAAATATTCCTTCAAAATTTGTTACGACTATTTTCCCGACATGAATGAATGAATGAATGAATGAATGATTTATTATTTGTTACACATAGCCAAAAAGTATAAACAATCAAAACTTAGAAACTACTTTACATAAAATACACACTCTAGGCTTACAACATTTGTATAGCAACTGGCGCCTAAGCTAGGATACCCTGTGTTATAGGCAATATATACATATACTGAACCTGTAAAAGTTTCATCGTAATATGATTAGGCCTTTCCGAGAATAGCCGTCAGAAACGCATTCTTTCGGCGGCTGCACTGTAAAATATAAAATATTCTTATAATGCTAGGGCTTCCTGCGTGACGCTTAGCGTCAAATCAGAACAATTAACGTGCAATAAATGATGCACTAAATGGGTGGCCAAGGGTGGCCACACTATCATTTGATTTGAGCTATCGCCTACGTCTAAAGTATTAGTAAATTAGCGCGCTAACATCCGGCCATATCTGCGTAACGTAGTACCCAATTAATATGGCTTACCGATGTACCTGCGCAGAAGATACATTTTCAAAGCGCCGGAAAAGCTATTAGCCGGCAGCTGCCGCCATGTTAGCGCGCGCCGTGCGGAGGGGCGTGACTTGCGAGTGAAACGGAACTAACAGCTGCAGTGTATTATGAACCTTATAGTAGTGATTTAAGGTTGATTGTAAGTTTTAAGCATTTTTTCGTTAATCTTAGGGGCCATACTTTCTTTTCTGTGCGAACGAAGATTCACGACGCGCCATATCAGTTGGGTAATACTGTACCATGTTAAATAACGCGCTAACACGCAGGTAACGCCCTAGAATAAGAGTAATAAATAATAAATATTGGAATCTCATAACCTCAAGTCCAAACGACATGTGGCCACGGTAAATCCCCAAGAAAATTTGAATAGATACATTACTATTAAATGAAATAACGATGAAGAAAATCAAATATTTACAGTTATCCTTTTGACTGGGTACTTTCCCTAAAGTCCGTTTCTCTTATCAAATTAATTTGAACCTTATCGCGCCACATATAGGGGTCAAGATAAAATCGGCTACTGGTTTTGAAAAGCTTATGCTAAAAGCCGGCAAAAAACTTGGTATATAATTTTTCGTCGTGGTTTCAATTAAGTTTCCTCAGGTTAGAGTTATTTCATACCTTTTAGTGTATTTGGAAGTCGGTTTAATTTTTTTAAATTACTTCTTATTTCATAATTTTTAGTATTTATTAAATGCACTAGAGTTTGACCAAGGTTTTGAGATGTTTTTCCTTTGACACCACACCCGTAGCTCGTATCAATAAGCCAGGCCGTCACACATATTTGTCCATATCTTGAAAACTACTGAACAGATTTCGATGAAACTTACACTGTTCCCTAAGTTGAAGTAAATGTAAACCAAATAAAAAAGAATGGTTACAATACGATTAATATCTTCGTAGATATGCGTGGACAAACATACATACATACATACACCTATGAAATTTTGTATTTTTGTTTTGAATCCCTAATAGATCATCATATGTGAATATATTGCAGATCCAATAATATTACATACATATACGTGATACACATACGTGTCGAATTGATAATCTCGTTTTTTTTTAAGTCGATTAAAAATAAGCAATAAGACAGTAAATTTCAAAATAAGTCTCATACTTTTGATTACATTATTTATTTAATTTTATAATTAAGTTAACTTTTTAATAGTTTGATTTAATTAACTCATACTTAATTAATTATAGGTGTTTTTTAAGTAGGCACGACTTGCAAATGACTGATGGTATGATATAAATTTTCTTCTAAATGGGCGTTATGTCTAAATCGCGACCGCGAGGCCGTGTCCTCAATTCTTGCAAATTGGTAATATCGTAATATTTTGCATTTCTTTTCTTATCACAAATTCTTTAAAATTGCGTGACCATTTCAAGATCTTTAATGATCAATCTGTCATATCCATTTCCGTCATATCGACTGACTTTATTCATTATTTAATCAAGGCTGATTACTGCCCTTCAAAGACTTAGCTGGTTTTGTATTAGTAATATTGGCATCTAAGACTAGGTAGTAAAGACGCTTTTATTTTTTTTGCGTATTAGCCATTGAAAACCCAATAAGATATAGATCATATCTATTATTTATTTATCAATGATCAGTAATCAGTATGATTCATCATTAAATCAGTAGTCATGTACTTAAATTAAACTCTAGCGTCGATAAGGCTCAATATAGCTTGTATATTGTTCGTATATAATATTATTGGTTTTTCTATATCTTTATATATAAAACTCTACTGCACGTGTGTATGTCACTGAATTCTTCCTAAACGGCTAGACCGATTTGAATGATTTTTTTTGTAGGCGTTTGGGTGGCGCCCTAGATGGTTTATATTCACAAATCAGTCCGGCAGATGGCGCTGCAGTCGGTATCTAGGTTATATTATCGACTGTAGCGCCATCTGCCGGGCAGTTCAGTGACAAACACAAGTACAGTTGAATTTTTTTTATGCGTTTGTGTGACGCCCTGGATGGTTTAGATAGGTTAGGGTAGGGTAGGGTAGCACCGCAGGGTAGGGTAGCACTGGTAGCACCACGCGAACGAAGTCGCGCCCGACAGCTAGTATGTTATAATTTATTTTAATATATAGATCAATATTATATGTAATGAAGCGCTCGTGGTGTTAGCATAATCATGCTAACACCACGAGCGCTAATCAGCCGTTCTTAATCGATCGGCAAAGTTAAGCTACCACCTTCGTGGTCGGTACCTGGATGGGTGACCGCCTAGTGGTATTTCACATCGAGCGTTACCGTGCTTCGGAAGGCATGTAAAGCCGTTGGTTCCGGTTATCACTTAATTGTGATAGTCGTTAAGCTAGTCGGATACCTCCAAGGCGGCTTGAAAAATTCCAACAGTAGGTTGACCACTAGCCTACCTCCACCGATCCGCAGTGGACACGCGTGGCAGAGTAATGCCCATTCCCTTTCACCCTCATTTGTGAAAGGAGGCCTGTGCTCAGCAGCTGATGATGATGATATAAGAATGTTAAGGAACATAGAATTACAGACATTCCAATTCAACTCTCGCACAGATGAAGTGACGGAGAAGAATTTTAGTTAAATAATTTACGGTATAAAAATAATAATGTATATCTTTTTATCTTCAAGATATAGTGGAAAAATTTACGCGAAGTCAAATTAAGCGGATTATTGAAATCAAAGTCTAGCTAAAAAGCGATAAGATACGCAGTGGTAGTGATGATTTGTCCGAAGGTGGTAAGCGCACAAAGCCTAGAAGGAACTGGCTCTGTAGCACAGCTGTCGGAATACACCGATAGGGGCAAGGCGGCAGATTTTCAACATGAGGGTGGTAGCCAGCCAGGTGGGTATTACAGGTACCTTACCACCGTGCTTTGGTTTACTCACGATTTTTTCCTTCACCGAAAGCTCAAGCTTCGAACCCCGGTGCCGGGACCTTCGTCTCGGCATCCAAATTCACTACCATTGAGCTATGATCTCCTTAAATTGTTTGATAACTAGGTACCTATTATGCTAGGGCTTCACCTGCGTGTAATGCCATTAATTTGCGCGTTATTTGACATAGTACGCAGATATAATAATAATAATATCCTGGGACTTTCCTCACACACTGTCATCCGATCCCAAACTAAGCAGAGCTTGTACTATGGAAACCAGATAACTGATATAATACATATACTACTTTTTGTTTGTAAATACATACTTATTACATGGTATTACAGATATGGCCGGATGTTAGCGCGCTAATTTGCTAATTGCATTATTAATGCCTTTAGACGTTAGGCGATAACTCAAATGAATGACCTGTATTGGTATTTATTTATATTTTCACAATAAATGAATTGAATTGAATAGTGTGGTCACCCCTTGGCCACCCATTTAGTGCATAGTTTAGTGCATCATTTATTGCGCGTTAGTTGTTCCGATAATTGGACACATATTGAAACCAGAATTGTTTCGAACTGTGCGATCTCAAAGAGGTTCCTTCCGCGGACGCTCAGATTGTGGAATGAGCTCCCTGCCGTGGTTTTCCCAATGGAGTACAGCATGGGGTTCTTCAAAAAGGGTCTGAAGAGATTTCTGCAGGGTCGGCAACGCGTGAGTGACACCCCTGGTGTTGCAAGCGTCCATAGGCTGCGGTAGCCGCTTACCATCAGGCGGGCCGTATGCTTGTTTGCTCACGTCACGTTGTCACGCGGGTGAAGCCCTAGCATAAATAACGTCATGACATCGCATCATCAAAAATCTAATGTTCTAAATGATCCAGAAGATTCTAATACTAGCTTGAACTCCTCATAAAAACTTCTCCTAAAATAGTGAAGCTAGCGGTGGCTGCCACGCGCGTCTTACTTGTGATGTTGTGGCACAGTAAAACCATGACGAATCAGGGAAATCGTTTGTTATTTTTCACACTGTTTATGAAATAATTTGTAATTATTTCATAAAAATAAATTATGTTATAATTTGTTTTGAGTACAAATCTTCTATTGTGCTGCATTGAATACAATTTAATTTTTGTCACACAAAGCGTAGTTATTTATAGTATGGGCCATTGAGAAGTAAATAAATAAACAATCCAATGTCATTAAATAAAATTTAAACAGGCCAAGTGCGAATCGGTTTCGCACATGGAAGGTTTCTTGAAATAATAATAATAATATTAACTAACTCAATGTTGCCATGAATTTCATTTCATAATATGAAATTAATAGTAGACGCTCAAATTTCAGAATAAAAGGCAGAGGAGGATGGATCGCGCGGAAGTTTATAAAAAGAAGTGTTTTTTTGTTAAATAAAGTTTGTTAAACAAAGCAAATACATCCATCTGCCTTTTATTCTTTAATCAGAGAGTAGACGTATCAAAAAAATCGCCAAAAAAGAGGTTTCTCGAGGGCCCTACGGTTTGAGCCGTGTTTTGATTTGTCAGTCAGATGGTTTTTTTCATTTAAATATACAGGGTTATTGGTAAAAGACTAACAATTACCTCTCAGGACTATATTACTATCCATAAACAACAACTTATAATCTGTGACTGTTAATAAATTCATCTGACTTTATACAAAAGTAAAAATATCTCTCTTCCAACTCTACGCGTAGCAAAATACTGAGTGACAGGCGAAGGAAAGGCTTGAAAGTTTGTTTTTGATAAATGTAAAAAGTCATAGAACAATAGTTGATGTTTATGATGCTAGTAATACAGTCCTGCAAGGTTATTAGTGTTTTGCCCTCAGTTTTACCCATTAATACTCATCTATACAGAGTTATTGGTAAAACAGCTATATACTCAAAGGTTTTACCAATAACTCTGTATAGATGAGTAATATACCGCACCGACTAATTGATATTTTTTTTTCAATGAATTCTCATACATTTCCGATACTGAATCATTCGCATGTAAGTATTCAGATTAAAAATTACCTAGAAAAGATATATGATTATTCTTTCCGTTCTGTCATGGCGGAAATGATTGGATACCCAAAGATATGGAAAAAAATATATAATTACGAGCTAAAAATTACTAGAAACCAGGTAGTACCACGTGGTACGATAAGTTTGTAAGCAACTACCTACAACGCACTAACAGCACTAACTTGCGGCCAACGCACTGACTTGCGGCCAACGCACTGACTTGCGGCAAACGCACTCACTTGCGGCCAACGCAATGACGCTCGTGACTTTCTTGTTTGTGAAAAGTGTATCATGGCTTGACGTCGCGCGGGACTTCAAAACACCATCGTAATTTTTGACAACAGAAACAAATGCGTGTCTAATATTTTTTGATAATGTAAATTACGAACTAAATATTATTTTTCATGACACTATTATTGTTAGTTTGTCGTTACTGAGATTATTGCAATTGTTATGTACCTTCATTACATTGCTAAGCTTATTTTGAAAAGAGTAAGTGCTGAGTTTATTGCCGGCTCTTCTCAGCAATTGCAACCTTGAATCGGTATGAAAGTCAGACATTCTGCCTGTCACGTGTAGACGCGTACCAACATATATTTATGGCAGGTGGATTACAATTCAAGATAATAATTTCATGATATCGTGTTCGCAAATATCAATCAATTATCAATTTCAGCCGAGCTTATTGATATTCATTATTATCAACTCAAAATAGATACACATTGATTTATGTCGTCATAAAACCTTTTAAATATAAAGGGTGGCGTGATTTTGGGTATTATGTACCGTATAGATCCTAATTATAAAATACTATTTAATAAAATATCTACTGTATGTACTGAATGGTCGATAAATACATTGATTGATGAAATCATATTATTAGGGTACCGGAACTTAAAAGAAAAAAACAGATCCCTTATAAGATCAACCTGGTGTCCGTAAAACCACAAAATTGCGAACAAGGAACGAATCCTGTTCGTTTGTGGCTTGGCTCGTGCTCAGTTCGCGAAGCAAGATCAGTGTTTTTCAATCTGTGGGTCGCGACCCCTAGGGGTCGCGAAACCTTAGTCGGGGGGTCGCCGGCAGAAGGAAAAAGGCAAGGTAGACTGCGCTAGCGGGCGTCCAACCGGTCCAACTTACCTCTTACTTAGTTGCAAATCTCTCGCGGCTTCTTGCAGAGTCATAAGTAAAGATATCAAAATAAAGAAAATCATTATCGTAGTCTTTTAATTTATAAATTCTTTGTCTGTCTGACAAAGTGGTCGCCAGAATTTTTCAACCTGTAAGGGGTCGCGAAATCAATAAGATTAAAAAACACTGGTATACCTAGATAAAAAAGCCTAATTTAACTAATCGTGTGGAAAGACATTAAAGTAAGGATCATATTAAAAAATTAAAAGCTACTGTCATCTGGAAAATATTTCTCTGTGATAATCGTGCTAATTCGTAAATAAAAATCTAATATGAAAATGCTAATAATGTGTATAATCCGAAACCTCTTATTTTCCTACACAACAATTTAATTTAAAAAAATTCATGGTCTGTCTAAGATATTATTTGTATAAGAAGGAATTGACCCTTATTATTAGACTTTTAATTGCATTTTTTTTAATATTATCATTCTATATAAATTACTTTCCTCACGTCCTGTATACGATGAGCACAATCGATTATTTTGAATATATAAAGTATTTATGTTTCATGTACTTCATTTTCAAATAATCGCAAATATTCTTGATAAACGTTTGTCATTATTATGATTATATCGACGGTCCCTACGTATAAACAGACATGTCAAAAAATGCAATTTTTTTTTATTGCGTAATTGGTTTCAGTCAATCGATACGCAACTACCCATATAAAATATTTAGTAAAATATAAAGTAGTTTACTGGAAATTAAAAACGTATAAGAGACCAACTATGTTAAAATCGAAGAATTTGTGTCGTAGATGCGGACATATCAGACTTGTCGTTTTGTACTGTGTCTTAAAATGCGCGCCACACGGTGTGAATGCGGTCATGTTAAATTTAAGTATGGATTTATGGGGAAGTATCAAGTAATAATTAGTATTAGGTACATAATTTATAAAAAAAATATTTCATCTATAAAAGCAACATTATCATGTCCCGATACTTGAGGTCAAGTGGGTACTGGGCGAAAGAGTAGTCTATACCGGCATGGTAATCAAAAGAAAAACAATCCATATCGAGACATGGATTGTTTTTCTTTTCAACTCATTTATCATTAAACTACGAGTAGTTTAATGATAAATGAGTTGAAAATCGACACCCTAGACCATATTTTGGGCACTGTGATTACAAATTTCCCAATTTTGCAGTGTTTTTTTTATTAACGTATTTCTAAATAACCATGCTATCAATACGTAGTCACAAATCTAACAACGAACATTGATAATTTAGTCAAAAATAATGATATTTGATAGTCATGTTTTAGAAAAAATATACTAGCGAACTTTGACACGTCATAGTTTAAAAAAGTACTACGCTAACCCGGCAAGTAGTTTCAAAAGAAGACCCATTTATTTACAATTTCAAAACAGTACAATACTTGACACTTTTTATTCCATAAAGCGAGAACCACAGTTTTATAGCGCAGTTTACCTAGATTTTATATTGGTTTTCAACAACACACTTTTTCTTGTATGCAGCTCCAGTAAAAGATATCTAGGGTACCGAGAATGAGGAGCCCACGAAATTGAGCTAAGGCACCCGCCATCCATTTTCGGTATCATCATCATCATGTAACCCTTAATGTATTGATAATCACAATTAAGCGATAGCCGGGACCAACGATTTTACGTGCCTTCCCAAAACTCGGAAGACCCTTGAGTTGAAATACTACTAGGAGGTCATCAAATATGTGTTTAAATAATGTTTCCTGTACAGGACAAGCTTAATGCGCTGGGCAACCATCTTGTTAACTTACATACGGACAGACAGACGGACGGATGGATAGCAGGAGTTAGGCCTCCGTTGTCCGTCCGTCTATAATAAATAATTTCATAGCAAAGTTGAGTTAGTTAATATTATTATTATTATTGTAAGGAACCCTCCATGAGCGAGTCCGACTCGAACTTGCTCGGTTTTTTAATAATTGATCTGACTAGAATTAAACCCCTTACTCATGAAACGTTATTTAACTAATCTACCACCCAAATAAGGTAATTTTTTTTGTCAATGCCTGAAAGGTGGCGTTATTTATTTGACCATTTACCCCCTTACTCATAAAGCTAATATACTGATTAAATGGTCACGTAAATAATGTTACATTCACATATTTGACAATGACAATAGAGTGACGTTATTTACGTGACCCTATGATTTTATATTTTTAAGTTCTTAATTTATTGAGTCTTATAAAAATAAAAAGAATTGTTGATTGACTCTTAAAAAATAATAATTTAATTGGAAACCCTTTTTAATTAACAAATATCTCCCTCAACCCTCTCCGATATTTTAGTTTTCAGCAACATGTCTTTGTTTTAATTGCAAAGTAATAGTCATAAGTCAGTTTGTAATGACCATGTATAAACAGATATGTCTACATCTGTGTATTTTATATATTCACGGATATAAACTAATGACTTTTAAGGTAACTTTTTTGAAGATGGAAATATAATGCCATATTTTCTTTAATATTTTCTTAAATTCTTCCATAAATTAGTGTTATGTTGTCTTCTACGTATAAACAGATATGTAAGACTTGACTGTTAAAGATTTATTTTAAAGGCGATGTATAAACAGTCATCTGTCAGTTTTTCAATGAAAATCTGAAAAATTTGGAAAGTACATAATATTATTATAAACTTTCTAAACTCGGTATAACAGTACAACAACAAAAATATAACATTATTACATAGTATTATTTCTAGATTGAATTGAATCTTTATTTCGCTCTCCTGTAAACCATGGTTTTTGACATGTCCGTTTATACGTAGGGACCGTCGATATTATTATCTCAGATAATTTCGTTAAACAATATGTTTATACATACTAAAGCTGGATAGTCTGTCTGTTGTAATTTTTTTCCTTTTTTATATTGTCAAGAAAAGATAAATCATTCCGATCATTGTATATAATTACAAGGTTATTCTTACAGTTATTTAAAATAATTAACATAAAATAATTAGATCTCGCTAAGTTACTGCTTGTTTTAATGCCTTAATCAGTGTCGTTAATCATGTTTATATTCAAGTATTTTTATAATCAAATAATTATGTCGAAGTTTAAAAAAATGCTGTATAGTTACTTACTTGTAAGAAGACATCTAGTGAATTATACCATTGCCCAAAAGTATTCTTTAAATAAATTGAAACCCATAGTCCATAGTGAAATAAAAAGGGCCTGTGCGTTATTCCATCAAATTTCAAATTCAAATTCAAAATCATTTATTCAAATAGACCTTCGCAGGCACTTATGAAAAGTCTGACTCTAATACTCTAATACCGGTTCGGAAGGTTGCATTTGCATCGATTTCGTTTACTTTCGTTCTCTTTACCAGCAAATCGAATCTTATCAGTTTTGAGTTCATTTGCATCGAGTACTGTCAGCAACTAGATTGCTTTTTAATTTAATATTAAATATATCTTAATTTACAACAAATATGTACAAAATACAATCTATATATAGAACATTTCCTCAAGCCTGCCGCTGCTTCCGATTAACGGCAGGGTTCCCAGAAGGCTGGCAGCATTTCCTCTTTGGATAAACCAAGCTGACGCGTTGGCGGAAAAAGCTCCCCGCCCGCTGGTCTCCAGAGGTCTCGATCAATTTTGATGACAAGGTGCGAGCAAAACGGCGGGCTTCGGACCCCCACGGTCCCATGGTCTCGGCCGCAAAAGGCACAATAATATAATTGGGTCCAATCGATGCGTATTTTTTGAATTTTGAATTTTCTGCGTTGGCCGCAGCTGCCCCTGCAGCTTTACAAGTCGCCGGTAAGTGAGATGGCGCGAGTATATTTAATAATTATTTTCTATATCCGGTTGAGAATTTGCGCTCACCGATTTGTTCGTGTAAGAGTAAGAAATCTTAGGGCTACCGAAGTTCAATAAAAAAAAATGCCCTGGTTTCCCCAACGGAGTATGACCCTGACGGACCGACGACGGACCCGGAGTATTAACGATAACCCTGAGAACAACATTTGCAAGTGAAACCGCGTGTATCAATAGTCGTTCATTGATAATTTTCGCTGGAAATGTCTATAAAAAGAGTCTGATTGTGTTTTTTCTTCAGTTTTATTTTAGCCAATATGGTTGGTGGCTATTTTGAGTTTAGGTGACAGTGGTGGTTGTTTTAGTTTTCAAAACGAGTCGTTAAATTATTTTTTATTTTTCAAGTATTGTGACGGTTTTTGGAAACCATGGATGAAAAATCGGGTACGTATTACCTTAAATAAGTTGAATGCTACTTTTGTCTGTTTTTTTTTTACAAATACTTGGAATAATATAATAATTATTTTAAAGCCTTTAAATATCACGCTCACTGCCCAGCAAACATTTTAAGTAATTTTTCCTAAACTTCTGACAATATTACCTATATAAGTAAAAATTACGTAAGTTACGTCAATGTGACGTAATTTTTACATAGGTATATTGGTAATATTGTCAGAATTAGGAAAAATGACTTAAAATGTTTGCTGGGTGGTAATTAATCATTAATGATATCACAATGTATAAAATCAATGACTAATAATAACATATTGTAGGCTCATAGTTAGTATATTTAAGCATCTCGTGAAAACCGCAGGATTTATTGAAATATTGGATGTTACCTATAATGAAAGTGTGGCCAATCCTCTACAAGGATATTTTACACTATCTTGATGCTATTTTGTCATTGACTGACTCTTGTCAATCGGTTATTGTCGCAGATACTAAATGTGCAAACGAACAAAAGTGAATTCACGATTGGTTTTGCTGATAATAAAAAAAAAACAATTAATAGATTAGTTTTTAGTTATATTTATTGTTAATTAAGCGAAATGTACATTCCGGAATTATTAGTAGGTACCTATTACTAAAGAATATATTAGAACATAGTGATTTTTCGTTCGTCTGGGGAAGGACTCTATCTTACAAATGACTTTATGTTGTGTTCCTGCGCGTGAGCCAGGGCTCTTCGGGAATGGTCGGCAACGCGCGAGTAATGCCCTGGGGTGCACCAGTGTTGCAATCGTCCATATGGTTACGGAAACCGCTTACCACCAGGTGGGCCATATGCTTGTACGACTTAAGGCCTTACCCCACCTCAAAACTGCTCCACCTCTCACGTTTGATCCTCCATATCAATAAAAGTATTGAATCAATAATTTTGAAAAAAATATATAGTAAAGTTGAGGATATATACTGAGTCGTATATGATGTGAAAACACGATTCCTAAACATTTTCTCGATAGAAAAAAATCACAAACTTCCCTCTGAATTTTACAAGAAAACCGCATTAGTCAATTAATACTTTACCTATACTAATGAAACTTTGTATATAAACTGTAGTTAGTACAATACGTGTACTATATGATTTGAATTTAAAATCATGTTTTTTTTTAAATTGTTAGAAATTAAATTCCCAAATATTGCGAGTGGCACGAAGCGCCGCCGCACAGATTCAGTCGCGCTCCGGCGCTCGAACGGGGAACCCGCGTCTCTTGCTCTCACGACCCACGTAGATACGTACTTAATAAATTATAAGTGAAGTGTATTTTGTTTAAAATGAGAAATGATCGGAACAAGAAAAATAAATATGTCTACCCGATACTGACTGCAATAATGAAAATATACCGGACGTGGACCCGTGCCCGTAAGTATCAACCACCTAGCTAACTAAGTAGGTAAGATACTAAAATGTTTTCACAACAGGGTAAGCAAAGCATGCACATTTAGGTTCCTACCTACTAGGTAGGTACATATTATGTAGTAAATTGAATTTCTACAATAAACATTTCATTGATAAATATTAGGGTAGTCGTCCAAGTAATTGGCCACGGTCACATACTATTTTCACAGTTTTATAAGATGGTAATACTGTGCTATTTTATTAGTATGAGAAAAGGAGAAGTAAAGCCTTTTTTGTTACATAATGCAAATACCTACGTACGTACTTACGTACCTAATCATAATTGCACCTACCTACTTACATTTTTCATTTTCAGAAATAAACAAATGTGTACTCGATTCTGACTGCAAATACTGCAAATACAGAAAATGTACCGCACGTGGACCCGTGCCCGTGAGTATCAACCGCCTAGCTAAGTAAAGTAGGTTAGATACTAAATGTTTTCACAACAGAGTAAATAACGTTTGCCTACTAGGTAGGTGTATATTATGTAGTGAATTGAATTACTACGATTAATATCTTATTGGTTGTTCTAAATATTAGGTTTGAATATTAGGGTATTCGTCTAAGTAATTGGCCACGGTCGTATCATTTTAGTAGTATGAAAGAAGAAACGTAAAGCCTATTTTGTTACAGATTGCAAATACCAACGGAACACATGGATGCCAGTAGTTCCAAACATGGAAACGAACCTGATTTGACGACTTTACAAACGGTAGAATTGTAACGGTAGAATTGTGAGTTTATCTGGTAATTCGCTTCTCTGTTTCATAGGTACATACATACTTACCTACCTACCTCTAAATAATAGGGGTTAAAGTATGAAACTGCCGTTTTATTGTAATAGGTACTTCGAATTGACATAGAACCTCCATGGTCCTCCTTTTAAAAAATGCGCAACTTTCGATTATTGACTTTCAGTTGTTTTTTATTGAGCTTAGACAAGATTTTTTTTAATGTGCAACATTTGATTATCGACTTTCTGATACTTCAAAAATTCGAGTGATTTTTGAATACGAGCTCCGATGCGGAACTAACGCGGCAGAAACAGCTCGCAATATCAATGTTACGTTTAGAGAGGGGACTGCTAATGAACGTACCGTGCGATTTTGGTTTAAACGCTTTCGTGATGGACACTTTGATTTGAAGAACGAACCACGTGGAAGACCGCCCACACAGGAATAACAATGAATTGAAAGAGATGGTGGAAGCTGATCCGAGCCAAACTACCCAGGAATTAGCGGCATGGTTTAACGTTACCTTATTGACCAACAATATTGACTCATTTGCGTCAAATCAATAAAATAAAAAAATATGAAAAATGGGTGCCTCATGATTTGTCTGATCTGTAGAAAGAAACGCGTGTTGAAACTTGTGTTGCCTTGTTGAATCGATACAGAAATGAAGGAATATTGGATCCAATTGTGAGTTGTGACATGAGATGAAAAGTGGATTTTTTGCGATAATCGTTAGCGAAAAATGTAATGGCTGACCCCAGGTCTAACGCCGCAACAGTGTTCTAAAGCAAAGCTTACCAATAAAAAGGTAATGGTAACTGTTTGGTGGTCTTAGAATGGTGTTATTAACTATAGCTTTCTCCGATCAGCAGGGTTATTTTAAAACTGTCGGATTCGATATCGGGAACGGATTCGGAAATCTTCACGGAATTCGGAAGCGTTTACGAAGATTATTAATACTGGTAGGAAATGGAAATTATATAAACTAAAATAAAAACAAAATCGAAAATATTACGCATTTTTATTGTTGAAAGGCCTCATTTGAGTAGATTATATCAAATGCATAAATACAGATACTTGCTTTTTTGATTTTTTTATATTTTCAGTCTACATTTGTGTTTATAAAATTAAAAAATGTTTTCTAGTTGTATCGAACTTCATAAACTGACTGTATAGTTCATTGACTGATTGAAGTTTTGACGTTTCTCGACGGAAATGTCAATTCGATTCATCGAAACGTTTCCGATAGCTTTTAGCAGGCGGAAATCTTTCCGAATTTTATTTAACGTAATTTTTTACCATTATTTCATATAAACTAATTATTTAAACCTATTTTAAGGCTAGTTGGTACCAAACGAAATGTGTTTGCACCTGTTTTAAGTAAATAATGAATGAGAAAGGTCTGCGGTTAATAATAGCTACATACTCAAACCTCGTAGGAACTAAAACATATTGATCACACTAATTTTGGATGCTAGATTCACTACCACTATGTGGTACTACGTATCACCTACGACTGAGAGATCTAGGTATTCATAAAATATTTGTTTTATTAAACTGTCCATGAATGTACTAAAAAAAACCATTGACATAGAGGGCTTTTTGGCGAGAACTTACAAAGTGACGTTGCGTTTTCATTTTATTGACAAAAATTTTGAGTTTTATTTCATATTATCTGTGGTGTTTTATACATTATAGATAATCCATGTGCATCAGTGAAGTATAATTAAATTAATGATGTGTATCGTGACTTATCAAGTTGTCTCACAAAGTCCGTGAAAAGATTTCGTATAATGACCACCATTTTATTAAAACATGACGTTTATGGACGGTGACTAACAGTGCGTACTGTATGAAAATTATTTATTTTATGACTAGAATTTTTAACTCAAATACGACTAGGCTGTATGGTACAAACCTTTGCCTGACTTTTGGCGAATATTATAAACAGCAATTAATTTGACATATCAGTCATTTACGAAGTTCGATACAACTAAAATTGAAATTAAATTTTAATTTTATTTCCATACCTACTAGTTATACAATAACTGTATATTTACCCTATCATATGGCGCTTTAGTACTTTTCTACAATAATTTATTTTTTTTAATTTTGAACAATGGAAATAAGAACAAACTTGCTGTACCTTTAAATCAACTAAGCAAAGTCCTAAACTCTTTCAAGGAGCAATGTATACGTTTCTATAATATAGTACCCATAAAATAACCAAAAGCTACCTATACATACATTTAAAAAGATATTTAAACATAAATTATGCAAGAAAGGGTACTATAAAGTTTCTGAATTTGTAGATGACGAGAATGCATTTGAATGAATTGTTCGCTTCGCAGGCTATTGTTATATAATAATATATCGTTTGTAAATTATAATACTTCTAAGTATACATTTAAAATAAAAAGCTTGCCGAGTTTCTTGCCGGAGTCTTTCTCAGTTCAAGTTGTATTTGGAACCGGTGTAGAGTAAGTTTACGTCCATAAGTGCCTCATTAGGGCCTAAATTGAATAAATACTTTTTGATTTTTGATTTTATTTCCATACCTAGTTACAAGATGTCAAATAATGGTGTATTTACCCTATCGTGCGGCACTTTAGTAATTTTCTACAATCGTTTTATTTATTTCCATACTTGGGTCAAATAATGATGTATTTACCCTATCGTACGGACGACTCGTGAGTCGTGCGTCGTGACCCCTGCGCTGCCGCGTGATGAACTCGTGCGAGTGAGATAGTTGCGACTGCGCGATGCGGAGGCTGCACGGCCGGGCCGTGTAGCGGGGGCAAAACTTGGATTTGAGCTGGGGTAGTGTAAACTCTTAATTGTGTATAGAATATAATTTCCTCTCGCAAACCGGAAAAAACAATCATGTATAAAGCTCTACCTATTGTTTACCTACCATGATTAACCGGTTTTAGGCGACAAAGTTCGGTAAAATAATGTTTCTTATAAATTCCGAAAAAAAAAAAAAAAAAAAAAAAAAAAAAACTATTATTTCTATGAGCCATGAAGAAATAATGTACCTAATATTTAAAAGGTTTATTTTTTATTTTCTGTAATAATGACTAACCCCCTTATTCATAGTAAAGTTATAAAACGTTGATTAACTAAAATTCCGAAGTCTTTATCTGACAGGTGACATTTGGTAATCGAAAGAGTGAGACGGGGCACACTATTACACTGATTAAGTTAAAAAGCGATTATGAATAAGGGGGTAAATCTGCGTGTAATTTTCCACAAGTTGATTTAAATCTTTATTGTACTTAATTAATAAGCCGCGTCGATCCTCGCGGAGTAAACCAGTTAATTACGGTTTACAATAATGCACTTTTAATGTCATTCCCATCAAAATAATAACAAAACCGGTTCAAGATATTAACCGGTTAAGCCTTGTTCGGAATAGCTAAATGGATCTTAGTGAATAGTTAATAGCCTTATTCGAAAGGATTATGTATCTGCTATTTTTAAGCTAATCGAGGCCTTACACATATCGGTTTTCAATTGTGAATCAATGATTTTAGTGTGTTTATCTACTGGTAGTCTGTGATAAAACCATTTCACGATGATTTGCTTACCTACCGAGCCGTCTCTATAAACAGATGATTAATAGGTAATTAGTAAATAGTTCTTTTTCCCATTACAAGATTTGAAATTATTATTTTGAATGGATGTGAAAAAAAAAAAAATTTTTTTTTGCAAAGAATCTAATTTTCGGTAACTTTTTTATTTTGTTTTATTTTTAACCGACTTCAAAAAAAGGAAGGAGTTTCTCAATTTGGTTGTAGGTATCTTTTTTATGTTATCTCATAACTTCGTCATTTATTATCCGATTTGGAAAATTATTTTTTTTGTTTGAAAGGGTACACTTCCCGTTTGGTCCCATTGTCATCAGATCAGGATTTGATTACTTCTTAGTGTACTTTGAAGTCGATTTAAGTTTTTTTTGTAAAACAGTTCAATTATTCAGGTATGTTTACTCAGCTTATAATGCCAAACCCACTCTACACAGGTGATTTTGCTAGGGTTCTAAATAGCAGGGCTATATGCTACCCTGGCAAAATTTTCACTTTTATCTTTTTTTTTACTATGGAGTCAATTATGAAGCGGGAAAAAAATAGGTGTAAACTTTTTGTATGGAAAAAATTAAAACAAATCTATGTCTTTTAGCCTTTTAGGCCCTGATATGGCACTTATGAACGTTACAGTTGACTCCATCCCGAATATCTCATTATCTTTAAATACTTGAAAGCTTTTTCGTTTAATAATAAATGTATTACTCACCATAATAACTCAATAAAATAAATACCTAATATGAATAATAAACTGCACAATTGTATTGTTAATAAAGAAACCAACAACAATAACATAATAAACTTAAGTTTTACATTACTAACTTATCGTGTCGTTCATTACATGGCCGTGGAAAATGTTGAAAGATCTAAATAAATAACGAGTAATTGGCTACATAAAAATGTTTATGACATATTTGACTAAATAGGTACATAGCACTTTAAAAGTCCATCATTATGCAAGCTATCTTTTTTATGGTCAAGATGTATATGTCACCGTATTTTTGTGAAAACTGTTAGTTTATAAACTACCTAGCGAGATTATAAACTCCCCGATAAATTGTGGACTGTACCATACTGCTTACAATATAACGCATTCATGTTCGATAGTTTATAATCTAACGTTGTCAAATCGTCATATTGTGAACCGTCCCTGATTGGTCAGTCTTGGCGGTAGTTCGTTCTGTATTCATAGCGTTAGAAAACAAACATATGAGTTAAATAAAAGAATTGTTTGATATAAAAATTAAATATGTCAATCAATATATTTTTTTAAGAAACAATAAAAACAATCAACTACGTTACGTATCGCCAAAGCTGGTGGCGCGGGACACATGACGTTTAACCAATCAGCGCGCAAGGTGCGCTCCGACGAATTCAAGTATGATGCCAGTTTACAATATGACGGTTTGTCACGGATAGATTATAAACTATCGAAAATTAATACGTTATATTGTAAGCAGTGTGGTACAGTTCACAATATATCGGAGAGTTTATAATCTCGCTAGGTAGATTATAAACTAACGGTTTTCACAAAAATGCAGTGACACATACACCGCAGATAGCTTTAAGACCCTTACGAGCAAAATGTACAAGGTTTTACACCCTGCAGCGGTTTTTAGTTTGAATCTACAAAAATACTTAGTTTAACATTTATTATTTTATTTTTCACCAATGGATTCGAGGGCTTCATAACAAAGGGACGTACACAAAAATGCGTAAATAATTATACTTACACCTGTTTATTGTGAATGTTTTGCCGTGCAATAACATTAATAACTTTCATTTTAATTTGTATAAGTATATTTAAATAAATATAATATATTATCTATGTTATGCTGCGGTTTGAACCCCCTTTTTCACCCGGGTTTGAATTATGAAATACCGTCTCTTGCATCTGCCAGTTTATCTTTTTATATTATTTGATGTAAGTTTAATACATTATGTTTTGTTTATTAGCTGATGAGATGTCACGGTTTATGTCAAGAGCTCGTAAAAATAACCGTATTTATTGCGTACGTAAAGACACATCTTTAGGCATTATTGTGTGAGTCACCTTACGTGACTCGTGTAAAGCCGGGGTTACGTGACTCGTGTAAAGCCAGGCCCAATCATCTAGTGTAAAATAAATTTTACTAGATGGTTATGATGACTTTATAGATACTTTTTAATGGAATTCCTTGACTTTTAATGACTGGAAAGTGATAGCCCCAGAAGGCTTTACACCCTTACGCGGACAGTGAGGGCTTTCACCCAAAGTTGAGGTTGTTGCCCCAGGTGTAGCTCGAATTCAGGGCGGCTCTGGGGACGCGGTATTAGGCACGACTATATTACTCTTAATCCTTAATTGGTCGCGTGGGGTGTCGTACACCACAGCGCACGTTTCCAGGCACATAACTTCTTTAAAACTTTATTTAGCGTGCTGGTCTTCTATAGGTAGCTTCCTAAATGAGTGTGACTGCAGTTGTGAACGAAAATTGTATTTTATATAAAGTTACACGCATTCTTTGAGCTATTTGTATGACGGGGGAGTTATACACCCCACGCGACCACTTTTGTAACTTTTTAGGCGCGCCCAAAATAAGGGTTCCTTTTTGGTTCGGAACCCTAAAAACGAACGTGAGTAGTCTTTTTGTTAGGTTTTAACTACCGAACCGATCTCTATGAAAATTGGCAGGTGGGGACCTTGGTTGGGCTAAAGCGATACTAATCATAAAATTTTGTGTTTTTTAGTTTAAAAAAAAACGGGGAACACTTTTACTAAACTTCAAAAGTTCAGATTATAATAAAACTACAAGATTTTTTTTAATTTACATAATTATAATATTTAAAAAAAAAGTTAATAATAAATAGTGACGTGGACAAAAACCGGTTTTCTTAACCTACCTCACGACTCTTCCCGTCCAAGTGTTTGTTGACCTCAAAGTGATCAAGATTACGAGAGGGAAAGTGAAATGAGAAAAAATTTCGCGTTGGACTTGGAACATAATTTTTTTAATACTTATAAAAAAAAACTGATAAAAAAGTATTTATTAGGAAAGCGGAAGTGAAATTAATGACATTTTAATTTGAATTTCATAACGATCGATTGCTAATATTGCACTTACCATTGTTTAAATAACAAAGGCCAAGGCTTATGCAACGATATTTATTTATATTTTAAACCGATATAATAATACATAATATCGGTTTTTTTAGTACTATCATATATTATACTAATTACCAAAATCCTGAAGGAATGAAGCGCTCTTGGTGTAGCTTGATTAGCCTTTCTTAAATGATTGGCAAAGTTAAGCAATCACCGGTGTGGACGATATCCGGATGGATGACCGACTAGTTGTATTTCAACTCTTTTTCCTTCCTTCAGAAGGCACGTAAAGCTGTTGGTCCCGGTTATCACTTAATTGTAAGCCTTTGAAAACTCCAATAGTAAGTTGACCACCTCCACCAATCCACACTGATGCGTGGTGGAGTATCTGCCCATTCCCTTTGACCTTCATTTACGAAAGGAGGACCGTGCTCAGCAGTGAGCTGATGATGATGATAGGAGAATCAACGCACAGCTCAACCGCAAGATCTAGAAACTTGTTGCACTGGTTACATATATAAAGTAGGCATCCGCTACAGAAGGGATTTTTCAAAATTGTCCCCCCCTAAATAAAAATAGGGGATGACAAGGGAAACCGCGAGATGGAAAACATGTATATTATTATAAATAGTAATGATAACGATGTAGTCTACTTTTTATTACATTAATCAGTTTTCAAAACCGTCTATTTATAATGCAATTAAAATCTAGTTCAACATCTTACAAAACCGGTTTTTACATAACTAAGTTTATGCTCCGATCTTCCGTAGACGATTTTGTATCATTGGAAAAAAGGGCTTTCGGAATCTCGTTGACTAAAAAAATTCACACGCATTGTCGCGATC
The DNA here is from genome assembly GCA_951394255.1 of Polyploca ridens. NCBI lineage: Eukaryota > Metazoa > Arthropoda > Insecta > Lepidoptera > Drepanidae > Polyploca > Polyploca ridens. The sequence continues at coordinate 3,240,044 of OX596268.1, forward strand.
GTTGACCGAACAGAACCGGTCCAATGGTTGGTTCGAGTTTTATTAACCCTTGGCGGTTACATACGCCACTATGCGTTGTATTCTTATCATTATTATCACTGATTGAGTCTTCCACCTGATATTATAAAGCAAAGGTGTGTTACTGAATGAGCAGTCGTCTCGCGGACGCGTATCGGAACGCACCTGCGCGCGAACGGGTTAAATGTCGTAACACGTGAACGAAAATGTAATTGTTCTCTTTTCAAAGTTCTAAATAGGACTACGAACTATAATTTACGGGAATGTAAAAAACTGGCTGGTTTTAAAAAACAACTGTAAATATATTTTAATTTTTTTAAGTGAATAGTGTGTGTAAATATTTTTACAATATTTTTATAAAATCCTGTGATATTAGCTATTAAGCATCCCAGTGGAGGTACAGCAGCAAGTGAGTATTGTTTGTTACTTTTTATTTTGTTTGAATTTATACAATATCAATAACAAAATTTAAAATATAAAAAAAAAACAACAAAAAAACACTTGACTCGCAAATATCTGCCGGAGCCCAGGTAATGTTATAATGCCCTGGTTGTTTTGTGATTTCGTATCTCGAAATTATCGAAACGATATTTTGTCGTTTAATTCCGATCATATCTCTACAGTTTAAGCGAATTCTTGTACCCAGAATATAAAAAAGGTATTAATTTGCATACATAAAATCTAAAATAAGGCACAAGTTCAAGGCCACATACAATAATCGTTAAATGCTTTTTCGAGATAGTCAGAGAGCCGCATTTTTTTTTCTTCTCACACCGTCCAACTTTAAATTCAATGGCAATTATTTTTAATTAGCATTAAAACCAATTTTGCATGAAAAAACGGTTTATCATGAATTATATTGTTTTTATCATGAATTATATTATCGAAATGAATTGAAGAAATCAACGTGTTTGTTAAGAGCTAAAATTAACCACCGCGATTTGTAACAAGATCATTAAATTCCAATAAAATTCACTTGTTCAAACCAAAATAACAGAAACAAAATGCATGGAATGTTTAAGGTAATCTTTACTGAATGGGTTAATGCGATATTAATGTGTTCTTAAAAGTGTTAAAGAATAACCATTATTTTTTAATTATAAGAGTGATTTAGTGACATATAATTTGTAGTATTTATGGAATAACTGCATTACTGATAATATTATCCGTGATAACATTATCTTTTACAATAGTAGGTTCTCTATTAAATGATGATTAGTATAGTACATAATTCGTATTTTTTGCTATAATCATTCGTGACTAATAATACTATATTTCGTAAATAATAATACGACTTAGTCAAATTAAACTTATATCTTTGAATGCTTTGAACGCAGTCTTCTGATTCCTTAAACGTTGAGGCTAGTGCCCTCTAAGGCTTTTTTTCTCCGGATTTTTAGCTGATTTATACGCTCGTCAATTACGCAATCGATGATTCGACATCTACGAAAAATAAATCTAATAACGATCCTTTTGTTGAAGATGAAATATATAGTGGCCTATTTATTGAAACAATAACAATGCGAGCATTATTCATGACAAAGAAAGATAACATATTTGTGACAAAAAATACGTTGTGAATAAGATGTAAACAATAAATCTCAGCCTGATGCTTACTTACATATGATCATAGTCTTAAGTTTGTTAAACGTCCGTTGAGCTCAAAGATTAGAATTTTTAAGTAAAATCTAAATGCGTGTGTAAATTACATATTGACATAGATCACATTGAGTCAATTTGCTAACATTCATAAGTGCCTTAGCAGGGCCTAAATAGAATAAATATTGTTTTGATTTGATTTGACGTCAGAAATACGTATTGAGTACGCAAATTCTTATTAGTTATATAATGAAGCTCTTCAATAAGTCTGTCATTGATTAGTTTGATCACTTACCTCCAATCAAGTGGGAGCTGGTTCAAAAATGCCTGTACTTTTAGAGCATGCATACCTCCTATCTAATTAGGCTCACGTGGTATATCATTATGATCCTAATCAACACAGTCATGAGTCATATCCAGATTTACATCCCTTTATTTATTGAGCATTTCATTGTAGATTAGTCATATATTTTTCTATCAGACGTCAGTTCTAATATTGGAAGTTTAATTACCATCATCTTTCTTTCCTTTAGCAGGAAGTAAAATCAGAGATCCACAAATTATTTGGTTACGTGTTTTTCTAATCACTTTGGTTACGTATTATTCATCCGACGCAGGTCATTGTACCATGTACCAGTAGGTATTTAGTTTTAATAATGGCATCAATACCTGAACATACTAGTAGTCTCAGTTATACAGTTACTATTCGACTTATGAATACATTGTTAACGTAATTTTTTGCAATTGAAGCTATAGTAATTTGTGGTCTCTGACCACTACCACGGCCGGCCGTGAGCATGGTTATAAATTGCACAAGAGATAGATGTATCTAGAATTCTTTAATGATTACATGCTTTTATTGTTATCTATTCAGCTATTTCTATTTCTTAACATGTTTTCTTTGTCTTATTTATTTTTTGCAATACCTTTTGTTTAGGCCTCTGCCTTGCGTGAGTAGTGAGGCCATATCTTATTGTCGTAGTTTATTGTTTTTATTTTAAAAACATTGTTCTGTATATTTGTTATTGTACAATAAGACATACATGCATTTTCATTTTAGATTAATGATTTAATAACGTATTTTTTTACGAATCTATTGTTAATGTCAACTAGTTCTTTACCTATATCCACTTCATCGTCATCATAATCAAGTATTTTTTTTTCTATTCCTACAATGAACACGAACATTGCTAACGTCCAACTTTTAAGTTGATGATTTCTAGCGTTGGTATGGGTTTGTCAATCTGCTTTATAAATAGCGCTAATTGCCAAAATATTTCGCATTAGAAACATGATATTGCACGCTACTGCTTGTTCATATTTATTTTTTATGACTGAGGGCTAGTTAGTGGTTAAGATTTCACCTATCACGCCGCAGGTCCTGGATTTGATTGCCAACCAGAACATGCATTTGTGTGCTTGAATAAGTCTCCATGTCCTGAGTCTGGATGTAATTATTTATTTACAAATAAAAAGTAATAAATGTACTACATTATATCAGTTATATGGTTTACATAGTACAGGCTCTGCTTAGCTTGGGATCAGATAGCAGCGTGTGAGGAATGTCCCAGGTTTTTTTTGTCTTTTGCTTGTTGAAAACAGAGGCCATTTTTTTTCATTTCTAACAAAGTGTCAGTAAATAAAAATTTTGACATTACTTTTGCCCCACCTTGTATATAGATAATTCAATATAGAGAAATACAGATTTTGAAATCAGCGTCAATCGGATGACAGCACAAAATGAAAAGCGATTGATTTGAACTACTTTATTGTAGTCAAGTATTGCAATACCTGTTTATCAGTTACAATAGATAATGCCTAGGTTCGGGATATCAACACCATTGACACGTCTGATTGATAAAAGTCTTATCAAAACACTTGACACTAAATTCTGGAAGCCATATTTGATTTTAACTTTGTAAGTTTTAATTGTATCAACAAATAACATAATGGAAAAGGTTTTAATATATCGGAAGGCTGATAATCATGCTGATGGTCTACTTGATGGTAAGCGGTTAGCACGTTACGGAATTTTATGAGCTACGCGTTTTTAAGTTTTAGCTTAAACTGAACTTTATTCTTTTTGAATTATTAATAGTAGTGATTTAGATTAGAGTGTATATTAAAAAAAACCGCTTTATAATTTCACTAGTTATCTCCCGTAACACTCAAGGATAATGTAGTCTTCCCATTAGTGAACTTATTTGTCGTATCCGATTTGTAGTTCCTGAGAATAGCCCGTTTAAACAAATAATCAAACAAAAACTCTTCAGCTTTATTATATTAGCACTGGATAAGTGTGATATTCATTAACATAATTTTTATTTACACAGTAAACACGTATAATTACTTGGTAATAATTTATGCAAAAATATTCCAGTTTTCACGGCCCAATTTGACGACATTAGTGAATCTATTGTTGTCAAAACTAAACTAATTAAGTCACTCCCTATATCTCTTTCTAACTGAAAACATATGAAAAGGATATAAGAAATGTTGTCTTGCCATTGCTTGATTCTACGTGAATTTAGCGCCATCTTTAATGGCGTGACCATTAAAGATGGACCAATGATGGTCTATTTCCCAGCAAATGACATGGCATAGACTAAATTAAGCTATAAATATTTTCTATCCTTTTTCACCGAAGTTTTTTAGAAAGAGACGTGGCGTGATTATAATAAGTTTCGTGCGATTTGCAAAAAATTAGTACCATTCGCTCCTTTACTATAAAATATTTTTTGACGGTAAATGACAGAATGGCGTATGTCAAACTGCTTATTAATGATAAAAGAAATAATATTTGCTCAATATGATACCAAAAAATATTTATTGTTCGTAGGTAATATTATTGCAAATAGTAAATTATTTTATCAACCATGGAGGCGGGAAATTTGATTTTTTTCGAGTTTATTTTTTTTTTACCTTCGTAGAACAATATGGATAGATGTTTCAGTGATTAGCGACCGTAGAAGTTCATTAAGCACATTGTGTTATGAATTTTTGTATAATATGAGCCATATTTGAACGTTTCTCAAAGTTTCTCTAAAAACCGTAAAACTTGCTATTTTGAGAAATGTACAAAAATAGTTAATCTTAAACAAAAAGTCTCAGTTCTAATATATGCTAAATGAACTACTATGGTCGCGAATCACTGAAATATCTATCCATATTGTTCTACGAAGGTAAAAAAAAATAAACTCGAAAAAAATCAAATTTCCCGCCTCGTTACTGATGTTTAACCTTAAACATTATCATTCTTAGAAATAACTCCTATAACCAAATTCATTGTAAATTCAAGTCAAATAAATTAATTGATTACAAAAAAACGCTCTGTATAAAAAATACGGCCGTACGCGGGCCGTATTGTTTACCGACTTCGTAGTAAAAAAAAACGAGCATGATTCAACAAAACGCATGATGACCAAATAAAGAATCAATATAAAAACCGATTAAAAAAAGCTAGATTCTTGAAAGTCAATACAATACCAAAGATCCTCGGCTGTACGCGATCATAAATAAAATTGATGGGTTCAATTTCTTCGAATTTACCTGTCAATATCAGATAAAGAAACGGAATTTCGAAGAAGTTTCTTTTCAGTGAAACTCCTATACATAGTACAGTATCTTCTAATCGAGTGTAAAATAATCAAATTATGAATTAGAATTTAGATCATGAATACTAATGTAAAAATATACAAATAAGAACTTAGATAAAACCAAAATAGGAAGATACAGTCATACCCTAGAGACCATCATACAATTAATTGCCTACGCTTTGAATCCTTGAATCACAATAATCATTTTTTTTAATTGACAAGAAGTTACCGGCCCAAAATTTTGCTGTTAGCACCCTTACGCAGACAAATCGGCGAGCGAGCTCTCAACCAGGGTGCACACAATAATCAGTGTCAAAACAATAACCCCCTTACTCATAATCGCTTTTTAACTAAATCAGTGTAATAGTGTGCCCTGTCTCACTCTTTCGATCACCAAAAAAGGGATTTTTATTCGATAGTTACCTACGTGTTAAAAATATAGGTACCCATAAAATTGATTATCAAATACGCTACGTAAGAAAATACCGTATCCTTCTTGATTTAATCTAAGAATGGAATACAAAAGAAAAAAATGTATAATCATCCTAATAAATGATTTGGTAGACGATGATTGACATGCATAGAGGAATTGCATAAATAAATGAAGGGAGTCGATGACAGCTAAATAGTAGCCACGACAAATGCCATGGCAGTGATTCTACAAAGCAGTACGATGGTACGATACTTGGTACCTGGTACCAACTTGTACTTAAATAACAGCCACTTGGTGAAGTGGTTACCGTAGCTCTATGAACTGACTTCAGAGCCAGTTCCTTCTATTTGTGTCTTTTTTGGTACCTCCTATAATGTCACAAGATTGATTTAGTTAGGCTGACATTCGATTTTTAACGTGAAAATGAAGCTATCCCATTAGTCAGCTAAACATATCCCTCGCTACATATCTCTGGTGGACATGCAGCCTTATGCGAGTTCCCTGTCCGCGCGAAACAGTTTCAAAAGAAGAACATTGTGCCTTTTTTGCACAGATTTTGACACGCGAAGTACATACACTCGCGTCATCTATTTAGATGTATATCTGTGGGGTCAAACACGTGCCTATACAAAGTAAAAAAAAAACACAGTAACTATGTTTTGTTAGCGAATTCAAACACGCAAAAGTAAAATTAGAGAACAATCTTCTAAAAAAAAACTTTTGTATAAACATACTTTAAATACTGCAATCTTTGAAACTTTTAAAGTTAATCATGATAACCCTTGACTTCCCTTCCCACGGCTAGCGTGACATCATCATTCATCATCATTTCACCAACATTGACAATACAAAACGATTTAACACCTTCCATATTTTTAGAATAAGAGTCACCGCTCACTATAACAGCACGGCTACACCTCAGCATTTACCTTGCCATGCAAGTGAGGCCTTTAAATCGTATGCGTTAGTATAGTTTGAGTATATTTTACAATGACTAGATAAAATAGTTGACGTCTCGCGGAAAGCGCGCTTGCCGCTACAAGCCACTAGTCCTGCCTGACCACTCGCTTCCAGCGAGCGGCTCGCTCCCTTGCTGCGTGACGCCAGCAAGCGGTATCTTGCCAAAGCCGCGCCACCAAATTCACCGGCGCCGCGCCGCCTGCGAGGTGGCAGCTAGGTTGGATTTAGTTGAGGCGCTGCTGGGCCGTTGCTGCGATGGAGCGGTGCTGACATAGTGAGCGATGACCCTAAGGCCTAAAGATTTCTCACCTTTATAAATTAATCTTCTATAATGCCTGTTTGGTAAATGAGCTAATACCACTGGTCATTGAACCATGACATTTGTAGGGTTAGCTGCCTCTTAAAGCGTAGGTGGGGATCGTGTTTAAAAAAGGGATCTCCGTACACCCTAAACGTTATAGGGATTAGGGGGTGAAAGCTGGGCTTTACTAGCTTTCCTCCCTGCGGTTTCACAAACGACCTCTTATTTTACCCCCTTAGGGGTTCAATTTTGAAAACCCTTCCTTAGTGCATCCCTAGGGTACTTACTCAAGAAATATAACAACCAATTTTTCTGAAAATTCTGAAAAAGTCGCAGCGAGGTCAAGGCCTGAGGTTACAAAGAACACTGTCACCTGCCCTTTGAGACGATCTATATTCATTTAAAATTAAAAGGAGCTGAACAGTGATCGTCAGATAAAACAAACTATTCCGCACATATTTGAAAACCATAAAAAAGTTAAATTAACTGTTAACCGTGCGTTAATTAGTATTTTATCGCAATAGTTACGTTTCGTACGTCAGTTATTCGAGTTACGATTACACTGCCGTTTGTAAACATTCTCTGTGGGGTAATGTTTGTAATACATTCGCTTGGTTTGTGTCGGGTATCGAGAGGTTGTTAGTTCGATTCCCACGCTAGATGATTGTTGGATTCTATTCATCTTTACTTTATATTTATAAATTCTGGGTAATAATTCACACACCATGAGTTTAAACAAAGCAGAACGTGTAGTTACTTATAGGTACTTGTTCCGTACGTAAATTTTAAAACAGATGTTCTAGCTTCCGCCCTGCGGTTTCACCCGCGTTCCCGAGGATCTTGTGTTTTCCCGGGATAAAAGCCGGGAAAACGGCCTATAGCCTTCCTGGATAAATGGGCTATCCAACACTGAAAGAATTTTTCAAAGACCAGTAGTTTCTGAGATTAGCGCGTTCAAACAAACAAACTCTTCAGCTTTATAATATTATTATTAGTATTAGTATAGATATTTTGACATAATAATGAAATATGCCAAAGCACTACGAGTCCCCCCCTTATCTCCGAAGTTCGCAAAGCCAAAAATCTGAATAAACAATATTTCTAAATAGCAGTTTTTTTCGAAATCATCAAAATTCTTTTACAAACTTTAGTTAGGTATGTGGGCCGATTTTTTCTACAGTTTTGGTCCATACCATGAAATTATTCATCTAAGGAAGATCGGAACCCACAGTGCAGGAGTCAGACTTTATACTCTTTGCAGGTTTTTATTTTATCTAAGTAGGAATGTGCCAAATATCAAAAAAGATACAGATTTGTGTGCATATCGTTTTCGTACTTTAGATATAATTTCTCAATATTTAAGAACAATCTATTCCCATCTGTCTTACTTCAGATTTACTTTCATTTATTAACCGACTTCAAAAAAAGGAGGAGGTTCTCAATTCGAAAGTATTTTTTTTTTATGTTTGTTACCTCATAACTCCGTCATTTATTAACCGATTGGGAAAATTCTTTTTCTATTTGAAAGGGTACACTTCCCGTTTGGTCCCATTGTCATCAGATCAGGATTTGATTACTTCTTAGTGTACTTTGAAGTCGGTTTAAGTTTTTTGTAAAACAGTCCAATTATTATTTACTTTACTAACGTTCACTCCGGATTTGCCTGCGTTCAGACAAAGGCATCTGAATGTTTTGTAAACATTATTGTAGTTGACCGTAGTTTTAATTTAAACAGTTATGTCGTAGTTTTGCTTATAATATATGTATAAAAAGACGATATTTTGTTTGGGTCGGATTCGGAGTGGTCCGTGAACCTGAATGATTTGGGTTCTACAAAGCTGAATCAAAAAGAGTCAAGTGTCTCCATAGATCACGAGTCTCGAATGGTTTTCGAAACGCAGAATTTACAGAATGTATGTATTTAATGCCTTAACTATTAATTTCTCTCTATTCCAACACAATGTCCCAGGATATTTATTTACAATAAATTAAAACTAGAACCAAAAATACTGAATTGCATACTAAATAAATCAAACAGAGGATCAGTTTTATGGTTTTATGGTATCATCTAGTCTATTATGACGGGCCAACTGCGCCGGTTCACCTTACGCGCCCCAGGTCGTGGGTTCGATTCCCACATGTCTGTATGTCCTGAGTCTGGGTGTAATTATGTATATTAAGTATGTATTTACAAACAAAAAGTAGTATATGTATTATATCAGTTATCTGGTTTCCATAGTACAAGCTCTGCTTAGTTTGGGATCAGATGACCGTGTGTGAGGAATGTCCCAGGATATTTATTATTATTATTATTATCTTATAGGTACCTATCTATTGTCACTTTGTCACACTAACCTAACCAACTGTATTTGGAGTGCCCCGAGTCGGTTCTAGATGATAATAATTGTATAACAGTCATTTTTCTGATTTACAATAAGTAAATTAGAGTGCAATAAGTAAATTAGAGGAGAGTATAATTTTGCGTAATTTTTAAACAGAGGTGCAATTAAAAATATCCCAAAAAATAGTACAAGCGCGTGAATTCTCGTTTTAATTTTAATTACATACCGTACGATATATGAAATCGGTTCATTACTATCTTACCAGGAATAAATCTATGATACGAAAACGATCTAGTAAGATAACTTTTTTTTTTTACTGTTTATACTGTGATGATGTGGCCGAAGGTGGTAAGCACACAAAGCATAGAAGGAACTGGCTCTCAAGTGCAGCTATCGGAACACACCGAAAGGTGCTTGGCGACAGATTTTCAACTTGAGGTAGCCAGCCAGGCGGGTACTACAAAGTACCCTACCACCGTGCTATGGTTTCCTCACGATGTTTTCCTTCACCGAAAGCTCAAGCTCATTGTAGGATTCGAACCCGGAACCTTCGTCTCGGTATCCGACGTCACTACCACTGAGCTATCATCGCCTATATCTTTATCTTTACTTAGATTATCTTTCTTTTACTTATATTATACCTAGTATAGATAAATAACTGAAGAAACGAAGAGTCATTATTATGACTAACAGACATCAGTTTTACTTACGTATATCTATAATAACCATGAAAAAAACATTTATTGTATAAAAGTGATAACTTAAAAAAACAGGTTCGTCGTTCTTTCGCCCGTTGAATGTCAGTAAAAACCAATTGATTCACTCCGCAAGTCTATAAAGAAAGACTTGGGGAAGTCCGCAATACACAATGTACCTAGGTAGGTACCTATTTTTTATTGTCATTTCCTAGTCTTCTGTTAACCAATCCGGAAACTTATGTATGTAGGGTTAGATAGCAAAATAGGAAGATACGGTTCGAATATTTGAATGTGAAACGCTAAAATTGCTTTGAATTGATGACAGACTACGGAGGACATATTCTCGCTAACAAAAAACTGTGTCTATGGAGTCGGCCACCTCTCACGCACACATTAGTTGCCTATTCCGCGGGAAACTAGACTCTGTCGCCGTTTACACAGAGCCGATTACCCGCGCTCAAATAATGTATGAATGTGTGCGTGCCGGCTTGTACGTACAGCGTGGTGGCCGACTTGAGTGACACAGTTTTTTGTTAGCGAGACTATATCCGACTTTTTTTAACATCCTTGGAATTGATATTGTTTTTGATCTAGCTACTTTTCTTCTCTGGGAAAACGCATTATTCCGAATTTTCATGTAGCGAGATGGTAAGATCGGTAATTTTACTGCAGCACTTTGCAGCAGCCCAAAGCGTTAGAATTCCGTCTCGTAGGTCGTGGGTTCGATCAACACAAATCTTTTTGTGACGACGAATAAAACAGAAGGGCAGAAGTAAGGTATTATTGTTTGTGAGATGGTGGTTGGCCTCCAGTTGTCAATATCGCGATGTACGTAGGTACCGACCGTATCTTCCTTTTTGCTTTAATCTAAGTATGTAGAAGGCATTATTTAGTATACTCAAGAGGGTTCGAGACATCAAGGAAAAAAACCCTTTAGAGTAGTAATATCGAACAATCCAATTCCGCAACTAGTAAGCTAGTAATCACTGCATCTAAATGTTTAGTGTATACTTAACTTAGCCAATCAGAGCGCACTGTCGGAATTTGTTGTGGTGGGAATTGAATTGACGGCTAGATTTCAAAGAATTATGGAATGTCATTGAGCTTCTTTGGGTTATTTGGTCGTTTTTTTTTTTTTTTTTTTTTATTGTTTATAGGCCTGTGTTTGACCGCAATCTCACCATGGTAAGTGATGATGCGGCCGAAGGTGGTAAGCACACAAAGCCTAGAAGGAACTGGCTCTCAAGTGCAGCTGTCGGAACACACCGAAAGGTGCTTGGCGACAGATTTTCAACTTGAAGGTGGTAGCCAGCCAGGCGGGTACTACAAAGTACCCTACCACCGTGCTATGGTTTCCTCAGGATGTTTTCCTTCACCGAAAGCTCAAGCTCATTGTAGGATTCGAACCCGGGACCTTCGTCTCGGTATCCGACGTCACTACCACTGAGCTATCATCGCCTTAAATCGATCGATCGGTCGATGGGTTGAAGACTCGCAGTGCCGGGAGTGGAACACCGCTGTTCCCCGCACACTGGAAGCTCAGCGCCTCCTCACGCAGCTCTGGCTACCTTACTCACCCACGATTGGCGATCTGTGAGAACATAATGATATTTTTAACCAAGCGAAACTAATAGTAGGTACGTTATTATTGTTCTACGGTAAATGACACGACCGTTACAACGCATACCTAAGTCAAAATGTCTTTGAAATGACGTGTTGGAATACTGAATAATTATAAATAAATGTGTAATACTTTTACAATGGGTTATCAACAGGCTTTTTAATGTAGAAGTGTCTATTTAGCATTAATGCCATGCTACGAGAACCGAGCACGAGCCGAGCACGCGCCGAGCACGAACGAACAGAATTCGTTTGACTCGCGATGTCAAGTGTCGACAGTTATAAAAAGTACTCTGTGGTGTCGACGTTACAGTAGTACCCAACTAATATGGCTTACCGATGTACCTGCGCAGAAGATACATTTTCAAAGCGCGGGAAACGCTATTGGTCGGCAGCTGCCGCCATGTTAGCGCGCGCCTTGCGGAGGGGCGTGACTTGCGAGTGAGACGGAACAAACAGCTGCAGTGTATTATGAACCTTATAGTAGTGATATAAGGTTGATTGTAAGTTTTAAGCATTCTTTCGCTAATCTTCGGAGCCATACTTTCTTTTCTGTGCGAACGAAGATTCACGACGCGCCATATCAGTTGGGTAATACTGTACAATGAACGCGATGCGAATCCCTGTGTTCGTGAAAAAACTGACAATCGAGCCGAGAGCATTCGAGCGCGAGCCGACCGCTCGTTCGATGTTCGCAAGTCCGTCCATCCCACAGATATACATCTAAATAGATGACGCAAGTGTATGTACTTCGTGTGTCAAAAACTGCAAAAATGAGGCACAATGTTCTTATTTTGAAACTGTTTCGCGCGGACAGGGAACTCGCATAAGGCTGCATGTCCAACAGATATGTGTAGCGAGGGATATGTTTAGCTGACAAATAGGATAGCTTCATTTTCGCGTTAAAAATCTAATGCCAGCCTAACTAAATCAATCTTGTGACATTACGGTGGGTACAAAAAAAGTTGCACGCTTGGTTTTCATACCGATGGAGGGACTAGCTATATTTAGATTTATGTCTGTGGTCCATCCATCCATAGGGGTTTTCAAATATTTAAGACGCTCCTAAATTTTAAGTGGCGCATAACTTTACATTTAGAATACCTACTACCACAGAATAATTAATAGTACAACTACTACTTACCTAAAATTTCAATCGAAGTCTGTCCAAATATATATGTTACGCAGTTCACTAGTAATGAGCAATAAAACAAACAGAGTAAAATTGCGTACAAGCAAATAATGCCGAAATTGACATAAAAACACACAATAAAGCAAATGGTGACGTTGATTTTATTGTTATAGCAACATTTCAAATGAACTTAGCATTACTTCACGATTGTTGGTTTTATGCCCTTATGTGCACATGGGGCCTGGGCTAGGGTTGCCACTCCTACTTTTGATAAAGTTACAGCAGTTTTTGTCTAGGGGTCCGTAAGTTTTTCTTCTTTTAGTGGGGTTAAAGATAATTACATCACGATTGTTAGTTTTATGCCTTAAAAAATACAAGGCTAACGTAAACATAACCCATTTTTGGACGCTATATTGTATTAAAAAAGCCCTCCTGATTATATGGTATGGTATGTATAAAGGTACTGACTGAAGTCTGTATTTTGATCATCATTCAGACTTAAAATTTGTCAGTCAAGCTTGGGAAGACTACAACAGATTTTTTGGCTTATTAATAATTTTATTCTTTAACTGTGTGAAGATTTTATTTTTTACAAACGTGGCAACCCTACACAAAGCCATAGACCCTAAGGTACAAGATCAGCGATTACACTTCATTGTGAAAGTGTACCTTTCGCAAGCCGGCAATAGAGCGTGACGTTGCAACATTTACAATCTGTTGTTGTTCTTATTTTGAATTCAAATTATAATTGACAACGTTTATTTACTCAACTTTATTATAATTTCGATGTGATTTTACTTAAAAAATAAATTGGATCATTGGATAATTTGTTATAGTACGTAATTTAATCTGTGTGGGTTTTCCGTATGACGATTGAAAGGTCTGAAAATCTACGAAAAATTTATAAGTTCATGCATGCTACACCGTGCGGCGGACAAGGCTCGACAGAACCCCGGCGCCTATAATTTTGGGTCCGTGCCTCGTCCGCGCCTCGTCCGGACCACAGCTCGTGCCCGGCACTAGCATAAATCATCTTTAGGACGATTTACATTATTTTCGTCTCACCTCTTATCGATATCATTTCTTTGAAATCGAGCCGAGAAAACGTCTGAAGATACAATCCTCCTTTATTTTACTACTAATTAATGGAGACAGCAGTAATCTCTTTTGCACTTACATAGAATCTATTTTATGTAGATAGCTTTGGCCCTGCTACCAGTAGGTATCTAAAGTACCATACTATTTTTTTCGGTCTATGCTATCATATCCTTTTCTTCCTTAAATAATCTGTAAATTTATTTACAACAAATTATGTAAAACAGTGTTTTTCAATCTGTGGGTCGCCGGCAGAAGGAAAAATGCAAGGTAGACTTCGCGCAAGCGGGCGTCCAACTTACCTCTTACTTAGTTGCAAACCTCTCGCGGCTTCTTGCAGACTCATAAGTAAAGGTATCAAAATAAAGAAAATCATTATCGTAGTCTTTTAATTTATAAATTCGATGTCTGTCTGAGAAGGAGGTTGCCAGAATTTTTCAACCTGTAAGGGGGTCGCAAAATCAATAAGATTGAAAAACACTGATGTAAAATTACAAGCTAACACAGAAAATTTCCTCGAGTCTGCAGCTGCTACCGATTAACGGCGATGTTCTCATTTTCCTTCCTTAAATAGTAATTAACCACATATATATTCCAATAATTTCAAGTGCTTGTTCTCTCGATTAAAATCTCTGCAATGTAAAACGTGATCTTCACACCGCAGGCTTATCGATATGGACAGTTAATCGATTGAACACACACTGAAACTAATCGATAACGTTCGAGTAATGTTTATCGATAAACTGGATTATTGTCACACCTGTTTTCATACTCCATCTCGGCATTTTATTTTTTGGTAACTTCGAGAGATATGGAGCCTGACCTTAATAAATGGTATTGTCTTTGACTGTAGTTAAACTTGCGACACGCTATTGTAGTCCTTTTGACAGACCATATCTATGTTACCTATATAGGTAATACTTGCTTTCCGTCCCGTAGTTTCACTCGCGCCACAGATTAAAGACGTAACCGCGCCCCCTACTTTACCCCCTTAGAGATACGCAGTAAATCGCTTTTAAAAGAAACGCAGTAAATCCAACCATTAATAAGTAATTATCTAACCCTTTTTGACCCGTTAGGGGTCGATTTTTGAAACCCAAAAACTAATAGGTTCTTTATTTTCTGTCCAATGTATAAATAGTTTACGAGTACGAGTTTCAAGTTAATCGACCGCGCGTTAGGTTTCCTCCATACAAAATCTAACACCCCCTCAACCCCCATTGAGGGATTGTTTTAACTAATAATGAAAGACTATGACTTATTTAGGTAAGTAGTTGTGCAAAGTTTCACTCAAGGAATAAGATTTTTCATACAAACAAAATCCCCCCTTCTCAAATAAAAACCCCCCTTCTCAAACAAAAACCCCCCTTCTCAAACAAAAACCCCCCTTCTCAAGACCTTAAAGGTTTAATTTCCAAAAACCCCTTTATAGTGGATGCCTACGTTATAAAAGCAACCATTGTGCAAAATTTAAAGATTGTAACACCAGCTGTTTACGAATCAGTCAGGGCTCTGCGTTGACGTATAAGTCAGTCAGTCAGTATCAGTAGTCAGGACAAGTATTGTATATGTATAGATATACAATAAGAGGTACAAAGTTATCTGTTGACGTGTTACACGTCTTTATATACACAATCTACATGCTAGGAACATTCTGTCCTAAAAATGCGAGAGATTTTCTCTGACGTCTTTATTGTCCGCTTTTTAAATACTAATGAGTATTTATAGCGGTGACTTTAATTAGTATTTTTACATATGTTTATGCAAATTAACTATATTAGTATGACATGTATGATATAAATTGTTACTGTTTTTGTTTGACGTCATTACAATATGTGTATCTCATTACTAATTGATTTTTCACCTCCCAATCCGCCCTAGGTTATTTATTTATTTACATCACATAAAATCTGATAAGTTTTGAATACCCAAATTGATATAAATTGATATAAATTGATATAAATAAATTGCTAACGACCGATTGTCTCGGCTTTACACGTATGACGGTTACAAATCGATAATTTGAATCGTAATTATGATACCGATTGACATCCACGTGTTACTTATTGATGCCCAACTCGATTGATTGATTATTATTTGATAATTGCACGTTACATCGATATTTCCCGCCCCGTGTTCCCGAGGGACCTATTGTCCGGGATGAATAATATCGTACCCAAATGTGCGAATCGTGAGGAATTTGGATATAGATGCATTCTTGAGATATATCTTACACTAGTGATTTACTGACAGAAAAAAAACTAGCCAAGCTCGAGTCGGACTCGCACACCAAGGGTTCCGTACAAACTTGTAGGTATGTAAATAGTTCGTTCGGTTACTTCTGCTACATGGCATTGCTTCTTGCCAAATTAGTTCGATTTTGAAAAGAAGAAAAAACAGAATAAGGTTTGATTATCTTACGAGCGCCATAATATACGGCATAAAATGGCCGTATCTTGATTGCGTTGACTTAGAAGTTAAAAAAACAAACTTCTAAGTCAAGTAAGTGAACTGTTTAAACTGATCCAAGGGATTTCGTACTTGAGTATTTGATATTAATTACGGTTTGATACCTCCACGCGTTCCTGAGAAAAAGGTCTTGACAGACATACAGACGGACAACAAAATGTTTTTTTTTTACTGTTTATAGGCCTATGATCCTACGAGGGTTCCTTTTTTTCTTTTGAGATACGGAACCCAAAAATTTTATTATTTTATCTCGGTAAAAGTATCAATAAAAAACGAGAAATTGGCATTTATATGTATTTAGCCGTGCAAACTATGAATACGCAGTTCGTTTCGTGGATGCGTTGCACATACCCGTGCTCACGGCACATACTCTAGTAGAGTCGCTCTATTAATATTCTATCTCTATGTCCTACCAAACTTTTCATCCATACAAGTTGTAAGTTTTATATCAATGCTAATAATTAAAATCTGTATGTCACACTTTTTACTTCAATCCGTAAATTACTTACAGTCAGTAGATATTGTAATAAAATAGCCTAAAATGGATGCGGCTAGACACTTCCGCCATTCATTTTCCTTATTTAAAATTGTTTAAATTCTACACACGGTGCGTGAGGCACATCCGGGTTTATAATCTATGTAGATAAACTTGAGATTTTTCTCGAGGATAAACAATTGTTACTAGATTTTTCTTGTAAGATAGAAATAAATATTTGAATATAATAGTTAATCAATTAAAGATTAATTAACATAATCAAAGTCGTTTCAATGTTATACATACAAAAAAATTATGACGCTTTCTAAGTTATCTATTAAGAATTCTAGGGGTGTTAAGGCCAGGTCTAAGCTCAAATTCACAAAAATGGGTTTCTTTGAGAGTCGAGTATGACGTAACGCAATGAAAATACCTAACACAAAAAATACTGTGGACAGAAGAGGGATGGGAGAAAAATGTTAACCGAATAGAATATTAAAAAGTGCTTTGAAAAAATTCAAATTCCCTATAAAAAATTCGTAAGTAACGTCTAAAAAAAAATCTTTCGCGTAGAAATTCTCCGTATTTTCAGCGATGACAACAATTTTATTTTTAAGAATATATAATATACAGAATTATTTAGAATGTTAACCAGACACTTATTCAATTTAATGTGTATATTCTGTATAATCTGAAGAAAACCCGTAAATAACAATCCATTGCATAAATGATTTACCATTTTCAACCCAATTCCAGTGAAGAACGAGTGCTGTCAAAATCGTAGTCAGTCCGCGCCTTAAAGTTTGTATGGAATAAACCTTACGCGCGATCCGATTAAGTTGAAACTCGGTACATACCTTGGCCAGAAAATAAAGAAAGACTTTGTGGTTTTCTGGAAAATCAACCCCTAATTGGTCAAAAAAGAGTACGTAATTATATTTTAAGGGGAGAATTTTACTGCGTGTCTCTTTTTTACTTTTGTAGCCTGTGAAAAGATGTTTGGATATTCCATCCCTAAGGGGGAAAGTAGGGGGCGCGGGTCAAACCACGGGGCGGAAAGCTAGTTAAACATAGAGTAAGAAAACAACGCGACAGAGCTGACATGAGACTAATGAATAATAAAACAAAAAAACTATTTTACAAAAAACTTAAACCGACTTCAAAGTACACAAAAAAGTAATAAAATCTTGATCTGATGACCTTAAAAGAATTTTTTTTTTTTCGAAATTGTTAAATGACGGAGTAGGTAACAAACATATATACTCCGGGAGTGCTTTTTGAAACTAGACATTTTTCACACAGTGTTTTATACAAGGGAAAGCTAGTTCAAGATACATGTACATTTAATACTTTTGAATAAGATTTTTTTATTAACTTAAAATGGGAACAAAAATGGTACCTACCTTCCGGCTAGCTAGAGAATATTATAAGAATTTGAACATAACCCCAGTATAAATACAGTCTAATTTTGCAACTATGTACTCTCCCTCCGTCTTACGAATTTTCGATCAGGGTCACGTGACATCTGACGCGAGTTTAACATTTTTTACCCATCCCAAAAGTGCACAACGCCGCTAAAGAAGTTTTCACTTCAAAAAAAAATATAACTGAATTGAGAACCTCATCCTATTTTTTAAAGTTCTTAGACGGAAAATGTCCGTTTCATAAAATGTCCAAAACGTAAAGAGGATTGAGAGAAGAGTACCACAAACAATTCCAAACTATGCGGCAAACGAACTAAGACGCATCTCCATCTATTCTTATTCAAAAACAGTATACTTTGACCTTATGAATAATTGCGTCTGTTAAGGCCACTAGTGACTAGTTTACGGTCATGTAAGTTGATACCCTATGAATTTAAGTATCCTGTCGGCTGCTTAGCGTGTCATTAAATAACTGCACATTTAATATTGTAGTATCATACTGTACTACTGCTTCAGATCTATTTATACGGTTATTTTTGTGGGCGTTTTCTACCCTATGAATTTAAGTATCCGATGGCTGCTTAGCGTGTCATTAAATAAATGTGCATTTAATTTTGTAGTATCATACTGTACGTTTCGTATCTATTTATGAGATGTTTAATTTTTTCCTATAATAAAAAGTATTTTATTATAATTTTCATCCAAATCTATTTATGCGTGATTGAGCAAGATACATCCAAACATATAATACATATATATATATAATTTTAGTGAGATGAGATGTGTTTCCCGAAAATTCTGTAATCTGAGGCTCTTTAATGATAAAACTGATCCCCAGGAGTTTTATGTGTAGTTATTTTGTGATAAAGCTAATTATAAACAGTATGTAGTGCACTTTTCATATGAAAAAAAGTAAAATAACTATATCTCCGTAACCTTGCTGGGATACAAGCGACAAACATTTATTTTTATATTTAAGTTTACTCACTTATTGCTATATCACATATCCTTGATTCCCACAATTAATCTTTCCAGCTAAAACACTTGGTGGTCCGATAAAATAACTTAAATAACAAACATTCCAATTAGTGTAAAATATACTAACAGAAACATCTTAGCTATTTTATTTGATTATTATCTATTTAATTAACGTTAAGTAAGGTTCACATCCACAAAGGGAAGTACAGTATTTGAAACAGGTTGTTTTTTACGGCAAACAAGTATACAGCCATCTTGATGGTAAGCGGTTACCGTAGCCTATAGACTTTTGGAACACCAGTATTACCCGTTGCCGACCCCACAAAAATTGCTTCATCAGAAGGGGTCAAAACGCAGACTCATTATGTGCTACACAGCCAGCACAGCGCTTCATGGAGCACTGGCGCGACCTTACTCAGCGCAGGAACACAACAAGTCATGTTATTTGGCTGTGATCTTCCATAAACTGGAGGGCACAGATTACAGAATAAAAGGCAAAAAAGCAAATACAAATTCAAAATCAGATGCCTGGTATTCGTTTTCCAATTTGTATTTACTTTACACTTTCGTGTTCCGTGCGCTCCATCTGCCTTTTATTCTGTAATCTGTGCTGGAGGGTATAAAACAACGGGTAACGGAATGGGTATATCTATCCGAAAGGGGTGAAGACGACATCAGGTAGAAGTTTCAGCTCAAATTCAAAAATTTATAACTTATTAGTGCTTCTAAGTTTATTGAATTAAAATCATAACCAACGTGTCGCCGATCAATGAAGAGCATTATCTTTTCACGTCATTTGCTAATGTTATTATAAAATTTTCTCTTTCGCGATATGTGCGCCTAGTAAAGCAGTTTTGTACTTTTATGGATATACACTTTCCGTTAAACTCTATTATATGTATAAACAGTACACTCTATTTTGTTACATTACACCGACAGTATATAGAGCAACGATCCTGATTTCACGCACTAATTTCCCACCTTTCTTTGGCTTCGCTTAAGCTCAGCACACACTTGCGTGCTGTGATAATTCGTCATATGATATTATTGTAGTGATATAATTATGTCTTTAATTCCAATGATTATGATAAGCTATGATCAGCTTAATAATGATACTGATTAAATGCTGTTTTGACAATGTTTATTATCAAATTAAAAATAGATTTTTAAGGTTGATTGACGTCAATGTTATCTTTATTTATATTTTTAATAACGGATTGTATTTTCACTAAGCTTTTATTTTATTCTTTAATAATCTATAGTCTGTCTATCTGTCTGTCTCTGTAGAAACTGACTGATGCACGCACGGCAGGGTCTAAATCCACGGTTCCTAACCTGGGGGAAATTAATCGCACTTGTCCAGATATTTTTTGTAGTGACAATTTATATGTACTGCATTCATCGTTAATATTGGAGGTAAAATTAATTTCCCTAGCTAAGTCATAGGGGTAACAATATTGAAAAGGTTAGGTAGGACCCATTGGTCTTGAATCTTGAAATTTCAAGTTTCGTAAATGTTGGCAAGTAAGATTTTTTTAAATTTATCCCCAAATGTGGAAAACTAGTCACTTATAATTAAATTTATTTGAATATCCTCGGTATATTCTGAGGAATAAATTATGAAATTATATTCTAAAGGAGAATGGCCGCTGTTGTAGAATGGTCTACACCGAGCTTTATTAAACAAACCACCTTTGACCTACATAAAGACAAGTTTCACTTCAATAACGCATAAATATAAATATTACAGAGTTCGAATTACTGAGTCGGTAACATGTAGCATCTTCAATCAATTCATTTATAAGAGCAATTACTTTTGAACGAGCACGTGATAAAATATTTTTATAACTGTTTCTTTTTCTTTCCATTGTAATATTTACTTATGTAGGTATTTGTTTTGATGCATTTAAGATTAATATTAGTTTCTAAATTCTGCTTGTTTATCTAAACCGAGGCTATATCTTTTGGTAATCTTTTTGGTCCCCACGATACAGATTAATCTAGTGTGGGTACCACAGGTAAACATTGTTGCCTAATCACTCAACAAAGCAGGTAACCATTTTGGATAGAAAATTGAAAATTATTTAACTATTAATACTTAATTTAACCTGTAAGAATGAATACCCCTGTGTTTTTTGTTGCAAATAAATATTTTGTATTTTAATGTGAATGAGGTTGGGTGTTTGCGAGATTTTCCAGGAAGACATTAAATCCCTTCGAAAGGCAGTTAAAACTGGGATTCGGAATCTAGTATTTAATAGAGAGAGAAGGATGTTTTGAGAGAGAGGTTTTGAGTACAGGATGGGTATTATCAAATAAACTTCTCAAGAATAACCTTATGCATGACAATAATAAAAGATTTAATGAGTAATATTAGATTAAAATGCAGTTAGTAACCAAAGTTACAGTACTTAATATTACATTAAAAGGAGTAAGGAATTAGAGTAACTTATACAGGCTGTTGTTTTGGTCGGCGACAAGCGACCCAGGAGTGATAGTACAAAATATATATTCCCCAAAAATGGACTTAATTCCATTAAATACTGTAAATATGTTGAGAAATACCTTATTCAATTTGAAATAAAATTACCGCAAAGTATGGTTACTAGGCACGTGCACAGACTAGAGCTAGGCGCATGCCGCCATCGCCCCACCCCTTTACTCCCTCGCACTCCCATTGAGTATTATGTCTACACTTTAGCTTATTACATGATTTTCAAAAAAAAAATTATTTTATTTTTATTATTAAAAAAAAATAAAGTATTTTTTTATATTTTTTTTGCACCTGTATCATTTGTATTATCGACCCTGAGTCGCTCGTCGCTGACCAAAACAACGACCTGTATATCTAGTATGTATAAAATATAGTTACTCGATAATTTTTTTCACTTATTTTATTTTCAATGCATTACACCTAAAGTTGTCGCTGAGGTATGGAAAAATAATAATCAGTTGGTAACTTCTAGTTTATAATCGAATATAGATAACTACGTACAATTCGGGTTCAAAGGCCTATATAATAATATAATCATAAAACTAAGTACTGGGTAATAAAGTAATCCATAATAAATTTTAATGTTAAATATTGGTCGTAATCCATTGACTATAAGTTGCAAATTGCCAAATTTATTATCGTATTACACGGTTACTAGGCCAGTTTCTAGGTACGTTTCAAGGCAAAGAGTAGGAAAGGTACCTTTTTTTTTATTAGCGTGGGGATGTCCTCATACGATACTCGACCGCCTTGGGGGGGAGCGGCCAGGTTATGCCGGACTTTTACAAGCTAAAAACCCCACGGTGGTCGCCACCTGCGCTGTAGAGAAGGGGGCGGGCTTTCGTGTTGAACGCGTACCTGCTCACCCCTCCAAGCGCGGCGCTTAGATAGCTCGTCCCGGTGGGGGAAGTGTTACACTTCCCCCAGCACCCTCGCTGTACTATCGCCCATCGACCATATTGACCCATCGTCCTCCTTGAGGTTGCTTCTGGGCGCACAGACCCCTGATTGCCCACGACCCCAAATGCCTCGTTTAGTCGCCTTTTACGACAGGCAGAGGAACACCGTAGCTATTATTCTAAGCTCGAGCTACAGGGCAGGGGGGCCACCACAAGGCACAGCTGCGCCCCGGCGGCGTCGTCTCCAAGCTGGATCGGCCTTCTCGCGATCCCGCTCAGCAGCATCCTTCTGGACCATTACGGTCTCACAGAAGGAGGCTACGGCCCTCCAAAAGAGTAGGATACCTAGCAACGAAATCCTAGCTCACTAACTCAAAAACGATCCCGCATAAACCACTGAAACGATTGCGATGTTTGGCACGCAGATGGCTCAGATAGGTCCTTCACATAGGCAATTTTTTATCCCGGGAACACGAAAAAAATAGAAAATCCATTGGTAATATCTAATAGTTCTCCCGGGCGACGCCGGTTACGAACATTATTCGCTTAATTAACACGGATAAATATAGTATCATTACAATAATGGTGAATTTTACTAAAGAACGACATGACTATAAGTGACTTTATGTAACATGTTGCGTTGTTTGTCGACAGGCATGGTCGGAGCACCCGATGTTATCAAACCATCAGAGAAGGTCGAAGATCATTCACCGCACCTCAACGGGACACCGGTCTACACCATCAGCGGTAAGTCACAGACCAACTGTCTTACGAATACTTTATTTGTACCCTAACCACATATGGTCCTAATAAATAAGTGAATTTCCTCTTGAGGGATGATTGTATAGGTCATTAGTAATCAAAAAATTATATTAGAAAAATAATCCGTGGGAAAAAAATAAAATTCCGTAATTGAACTTAATACCAGTACAAAGTATTAATTTAACCATTTATCAAAAAATTATTTTTTTTATATAATTTTTTGATTATCAATGACCTATACATTCATCCCTCAAGAGGAAATTCACTAATTTAGGACCTTATATGAAGGATATGAAAAGAATTTCAGAAACTGATATTAAAATAATTATAAACGGATATCATAAAATAAATATTTTGTAATATTGAAGATGTTTAAATCCTTTGGATCGCAATTTAAAAAAAATGAAAAAATTACTAAAGGACGCGTCTCCCTCACGAGATCCAACGGGTTAAACCAAGCTCCGTAATTTTTTTTTGTGACAGTTTTTTTTTTGTTATCTTCGGGTACTATAATCTATTCTGTCTTCGGAAAGTATTTCGCATTACTATTGGACCTTACCAATACATTTTTGCTCATTGTCCTTTATTATAGACTCAGAGAAAATTGTAAAATCTAGGTTAGGTTAAAGTAACTACGGGAAGGTTATAGTTATCACATTATCAGCCTTTCAACGGGTTTTTCCAACAATATGTAAGCATTATACAATAATAATTTTACGATATTTATATAACATAATAAAAATATGAACAATCTGATAACATTACATATCACATAATAAAAAAAAATTATGATGACAATCTAATTCAAATTGCCCACTTATTTGGTCGGAGATTATGTAAATAGCCATTAAGATTTTCAGATTACCATAAGTACATAGAACATTAAATACTACTCTATGTAGTAGCAAAGTGTTGTCCGATGGTGTCTAAACGTAAATAGGTAATTGAGAAAGAATAGAACCAATTTTTTGCGGGAATTCATGGTGGAAATTATGCCATATATTCGGATAAAAAGTTTTGCTATTAATTCATGTGATTAATTCATCAGAAGTGACACTTCTGGCGTCTGCGTCTCCTGGCACCTATAATTTGGACTCCTAGCTAGAGTGAATATGTAATTTCTGAGCAAGCGTGTTAAATCCTCGGATTCGCTAGTGAGTCTGAAGAAAAGATATTTATGCCTGACGGTTACCGTAGCCTGTCGATGCTTGCAACACCAGGGGTATCACTCGCGCGTTGCCAACCCTGAAAAAACCTCTTCACACCCTTGTTGAAGAACCCCATGCTGTACTCCATTGGGAAAACCACTAATTTTTAATTTTAATTTAAATGCTACAGAGGTCTAGAAAAGTTTACTACTTGCTACAAAATCGTACTAATATTATAAATGCAAAAGTTTGTGCGTGTTTCTAATTGTTCCCATTCAGCTCAGTAACACCAAAACGTTTGGATGAAATTTAGACCAAAGTCAAAGTCAAAGCCATTTATTCAATTTAGGCCCCAGAAGGGCACTTATGAAGGTCACATTTACTGAAGTTACGACCGATTCGGAACTTGGCCTTTAACTGAGAAGAATCCGGCAAGAAACTCAGCAAGGTTCCATTTTTTAAATATTTTTTGGACAATCTGACTATGTTTAGCTTGTTTTTTCCAAATAATTAACAATAAAAAAGATATACCTAAGCATAGATACAGACGATAGATAGAATATGTTCTGGATTAAGAGGTAATAACGTAGGTACTTTTTATCCTGGAAAATCTGTAGCCCCTTCAGGAACACGGGTAAAACCGCGGGATGGTAACTAGTATATAAAGCAGAAAATTTTAGGGAATTGTCAATCATTTGTTATGACATTGACATAATGCAAACGACTTGTGTAAAAGGCTTTTATCTTAGTTTACTTGCTATGTGTAATCTCATCTCTTCAAACATTCAGTGTGTCTAGAACAAACACGTTTCACAAACATGGCATCTTCTTATTCTACACTTTAATTATTTAATTATATCAGATTAGAATAGTTGCTAATTTAGTATGTAAAATAATGCGTATTTTTTTTGCTTTTTTTTCAGTTTATTTTGATACTTAAATAAATATTGTTTTTATTATCTGTGCGATATCAGCGTCTGACCACGTGGTATATTACATATTAAACCATTTGAAATGACCGCTTATGACCTTTGCCTAGGCTAAGAACTTTGGCTAGGATCTAATTAAAGACTAACCCCCTTACTCATAAAACGTTATTTAACTAATATACTGTTTAAAGGGTCACGTAAATAACGTCACTCTATTGGCATTGTCAAATAATGTGACATTATCGGGGGGCACGGCAGTGCCCCCGCCGAGTCGAGCGCGAAACAAACACTGCCGTACCATCCTTTACTGGAACCATTTCGCCGCATTTTCAGGCCCCTATTTGAGAACCTCCGGATAAGACCCGAACGCAGAAATTTTCGTCATTCAGTAAGCTATAATCACATACTTAAAATCCAAAATTTCAAGTCTGTAGGTAATTTAGTTCCGAAGTTAAGCGAAAGCAAAGTTTCACATTTATGAAACTCACTCACTCACTTATGATCATCAAAATAGAACTAGTACTTCCCATAAACTCAGAGAGCTGAAATTTGGTACAGAGTTAGGGTTTAATGACCACATAAAGGGAAAACTATAAAAACTAGGATAATCGAAGATCTGGAGTACCTGGTGACCCTGATTAGAAAACACAAGAGCCCAACCAAACTATTAGAGATCGACATACCGCCTTTACAAAAAATATTCAACTTGGTGGGCCGCTTCATTTTCTACAAAAAGAAGTGAAATCCCATCAAAAACATTCTGTAAAAAACTAGCCAAGTCTCGATGAAGCTGCTTTTTTATCTCTAAAAAGTAATGAAATCTAGACAAAGTCGTGCCAAGTCTAAGGTTCCTTACTGCGATTTCTTTATTATTATAGTTAATGTTGTGTGACTTGGCCGTTGAAGGGAACACAAGGGTACAAAACCAGGTGTTCCATGACACCATTGCACCAATCTGTACTTGTACCCACTAACGTATAAAGAATGTTCAACGGCCAAGTCACACAACATTAACTATAATAATAAAGAAATCGCAGTAAGGAACCTTAGACTTGGCACGACTTTGTCTAGATTTCATTACTTTTTAGAGATAAACAAGACATTTCATCGAGACTTGGCTAGTTTTTTACAGAATGTTTTTGATGGGATTTACGTGACCGTTTAAACAGTATATTAGTTAAATAGCGCTTTATGAGTAAGGGGGTTAATTTAAAAAAACAAGCATAGTTTATTTTGCACGTGTTAATTGTCTTAAAGTAACCATGAAAACGTGAAACAAAATTATGTATGTGAAATAATTAAATAGACAAAATATAGAGACTAGTGGTTTCTAAAATGAATAGAGGGTGCAACGGGGTTCACTATCTCCTAAACCCCTTACTCATAAAGCGCTATATAACTAATATACTGTTTAAATGGTCACGTAAATAATGTCACATTATTTGATAATGACAATAGAGTGACGTTATTTACGTGACCCTTTAAACAGTATATGTATTAGTTAAATAGCAAGGTATGTATTTTATCGCGCGACGAAAGCAAAATTCTTTATTCCTTATAGATAATTTAAAAGTTACACGTGCTTATAAGATTATGAATGATTACAGATATATCAAACAAAGACATTAACTACGAGGATTTTTGTTTAATCTTGACATTCAATGACTGCTGTCAGTGGTTATCATCGCGCTCACAATAATGCGCAATCGAACAAAAGCAATTTTTTTAGTTGTTAACTCAAATAATGCTTGTTAGTTTTATTTTTCACGTGTGCAATCTACCATAACTAATTATGCATAATTATTTATTTTGTAAGATTTTCCGCATTTCCATCTTCAAAAGTCAACAGACTACTGTGATGTGATGCAAAGACACCGAAGCGACACCACAAATGTTCCTTTTTATATTTTTCGCAGCCATTTTACAAGTAAATTATATGTCGCTCAAATTTTGGCACGTATATAACCACAATAAAATGCACAAAAAATTATAAAAATAAAACATGTACATAACTAAAAGATGCTAAAAGGAAAAAAAATAATTTATTTATTTAATTGTGGAACCCTAAACATCGATGTATTTAAATGATTATAACGTCTAATTAAAGTCATTAAAATATAATCTATCGATAATAATTATTCATTTAATTCACGATAAAATATAATTATATACTTAAAGACTATCTACATAAAGACAATGTCACTTTTTGATCAAATCAAAATTAATCTTCAAAACTAAATTATAATATGTATCAATGATAAACGTTTTATTGACGTAAAGAAGTTATTTCGGCACGTGTATTAATTATTTTATAATTAATGACATAGTGAAATGAATAAACGAAAATGTCGTATCGGACCTTTGACCTACAGTTAGTAGGTAGGGTTGAAGTAAATTTAAAAATAAAAAAAGTATGTTCCAAGTATTTTAATTTAGCTGGTTATTTTATAGTTATTGAAACATCAATTTAAATCCCAATAAACAATATTATCTCATAATATTGAAGCGCTCGTGGTGTAGCATGATTAGCCGTTCTTAATCGATCGACAAAGTTAAGCTACGCCTGCCGTGGTCGGTACCTGGATGGGTGACCGCCTAGTGGTATTTCAAATCGAGCGTTTCCGTGCTTCGGAAGGCACGTAAGCCAGAAAAATATGGCAATGTCAGATGAAACAAACTTATGTCTAATCTTCGCGTGGAGATGAGATGGAGATAGCGTGCTTCGCGGAACAAAAATGAACTAAGCGCTTTTTATCTAAATAACTCGTAAAGTATAGAATATTTAAAAAAATCGTTAGTAGCAGCCCTAGGTCATATGTTAGTGATATTATTTATCGAATTTTTATCTTAATTAGATACACCATGAACGAATAAAACCAAAAAATCCAAAAATTCATTATTGTTAGAGGTAGCTTTGTGATTTTTTTCTATCGAGGAAATTTCATTCCATTATGTTTTTGCTCAGATAGAACCCTCGCGTATACAGGTCGTTGTTTTGGTCAGTGACGAGCGACTCAGGGTCGATAATACAAATGATAATGGTGCTAAAAAAAATACTTTTTTTTTTATTATAATAATAAAAATAAAAAAATTAAAATTTTGAAAATCATGTAATAAGCTAAAATGTAGACATAATACTCAACGGGAGTACGAGGGAGTAAAGGGGGGGGGGGCGATGGCGGCTTGCGCCTAGCTCTAGTCTGTGCACGTGCCTAGTAACCATACTTTGCGGTAATTTTATTTCAAATTGAATAAGGTATTTCTCAACATATTTACAGTATTTAATGGAATTAAGTCCATTTTTGGGGAATATATATTTTGTACTACCGTTCCTGGGTCGCTTGTCGCCGACCAAAACAACACCCTGTATAACGAAAATACCCATATAAAAATATTTTTTCATTTAAATACTATTTACTTGGGTAAATTTCAATTCTAAGATTGTTATTTTGCTTTATTCGCAGTCTTAATTGTGATAGTCGTTAAGCTAGTTGGATGCCTCCTTGGCGGCTTGAAAAATTCCAACAGTAGGTTGACCACTAGCCTACCTCCACCGATCCGCAGTGGGCACGCGTGGTGGAGTATTGCTCAGCAGTGGGACATTATAGGCTGATGATGATGATGATGATATCTTATGTGTGACATAATAATGTCCACACAGGACATGCATTTGTGTGCATGAACATGTCTGTATGTCCTGAGTCTGGGTGTAATTATGTATATTAAGTAATAGCTGTCCTGCGCGGTTTTACCCGCGTTCCCGGGATAAAAAGGATGTCCTATGTCCTTCTCCATAACATAGGCTATCTGCATGCCGAATTTCATAATGATCTGTTGAGTAGTTGAGGCGTGAAGGCGTAACAAACAAACAAACTCACTTTCGCATTTATAATATTAGTTAGGATGTATTTACCAAAAGCGAGTCATACTTGTGAACAGGTGCTGCTTGTGGGGGCTGGACTGCTTAAGTTTGTCATTTATTTATTTACTTATTAAATATAGATTCAGTCTACTTTGTAGTCTTTGCCGCCTCGCCGGGGCACGCAATCGTTGTCAGTGCGATTAGAATGTAAATATTATGTAATGAATCTAAGCTTGTTTTGAAAAGAGTAATTGCTGAGTTTATTGCCGGCTCTTCTCAGCAAATGCAACCTTCCGAACCGGTATTAGAGTATTAGAGTCAGACTTTTCATAAGTGCCTGCGAAGGTCTATTTGAATAAATGATTTTGAATTTTGAATTTTGAAAAGTAGTATATGTATTATATCAGTTATCTGGTTTCCACAGTACAAGCTCTGCTTAGTTTGGGATCAGATGACCGTGTGTGAGGAATATCCCAGGATATTATTATTATTATTATTATATATAGATATGTATAGCTCCTTTTTAAGTAAAAAAAAGGAAATCTCGATCTACAGTTACTTTTGATGGTCATAAAAAACAATCAGTTGCTATTGTAAAAAACGTGATTGCACGTTTTGTTAGTAGCGGAACACAACAATCACAATGATAGCTTTTAAGATGTTTATCGAAAAGATTCCAATCTAGATGCCGACCGGTTTGTCTTCAGCCTAATTTGAAATTTGATTGATCGTCGCAATTTGTGATATCGATTTATAGCACTTTAGGCGCTTTACAGACTTTTTTTTACGGTTTTCTAAATTAATAACTCCCACTATTACCCCCTTATTAATAAATAAGGTGTAAGTTAAGTAAAGTAATACCCAGGTTTTAAATATATCCGTCACTTTCTAATGTCATATAAACAAAAAGGGCTGGGGCTATCTTAATACCTGGGTGTTACAAGACTGACTTCAACTTTATTTAATAAGGGGGTTAGTGTCTAAATCTAGACAACGCTTTTTACCTTGGATTTGAAACTGCTAAACAATGTCGAAATATTACAAAATAATGCAATCGATTGTCGTAATTCTTGACAGTTTTTTTGTGATTGTTCATTTTATCCATGCTAATAATATAAATGCGAAAGTAACTCTATTTGTTTGTTATTCTTTCACGCCTTAAGAGGAAATGCTGGTGGCAGTCGTTCCATATAAACGTAATCCTCAGTTTCCTCTCTAAATAATGACACTAGAGCAATGATTATTTTACATTAATTAAATCAAATTTTACTAAGATAAAGCGAGTCATAGTTTGGGAAGGGGGGCTCGTGACGTCACTAGAGTAAAAAGTTTAATCTAACGTGACATCACGCGGAACTTCAACACGCGATATCTTCGTATTTTTTGACAAAAGAAAAAATACGTGTCTAATTATTTTCTGTCATATAGCCCATTTATAAAATATACTACCTATTACTTTTTCCGGTCAGTCAATTTTGATAAAATAAAGCCTATGCCTCAAGCTAAGTTACTTGTAATAACCCATGGAAATCCATTCAGTAGTTTCATAGATTAGCGTGTTCAAATAAACAGTGATCTTTTTGCATTCTGTTATCTAAGTTGTTACTACTTTACCTTCAATTTTTTAATATATAATTGACAAATCACAACTAAATTATTCGAAAATATTTTGTAACTTAAAAACAAGACAATACATTTTTCATTACAGCTCCTCCGTATAACCGTTACGTACGTAAATCTATCTATCTATCTATCTAACCAATGTCCTTTACTAACTTATCAGTCATTTCAGCAAGCGCATAATGTACTGTACACGTCCTTAAAAATATCACAAAGCCAGTAATATAAGTATTATATCATGAAAGCCATTTAATCACATAATAATGTACTTACGTAGTTAATTACTGTAATAAATTAATAAACAATACTTTTTTCTGACGGGCCATTTGGCGCAGTCCTACCGCGCCGCAGGTTGTGGGCTCGATTCCCACACAGGACATGTCTTTGTGTGCATGAACATGTTTGTATGTCCTGAGTCTGGGTGTAATTACCTATGTATATTTACAACAAATATGTACAAAATACAATCTATATATAGAAAATTTCCTCAAGCCTGCCGCTGCTTCCGATTAACGGCAGGGTTCCCAGAAGGCTGGCAGCGTTTCCTCTTTGGATAGCCAAGCTGACGCGTTGGCGGAAAAAGCTCCCCGCCCGCTGGTCTCCGGAGGTCTCGATCAATTTTGATGACAAGGTGCGAGCAAAACGGCGAGCTTCGGACCCCCACGGTCCCATGGTCTCGACCGCAAAAGGCACAAAAATATAGTTGGGTCCAATCGATGCGTATTTTTTGAATTTTGAATTTTCCGCACTGGCCGCAGCTGCCCCTGCAGCTTTACAAGTCGCCGGTAAGTGAGATGGCGCGAGTGTATCGACACATGTGGCATCCCACCCATCCTATGTATATTAAGTATGTATTTACAGACAAAAAGTAGTATATGTAGTATATCAGTTATCTGGTTTCTATATCTGTCTGTCTGTCACGAGCATTTTTTTAAATTAGTAATATTAAACTGAATTGTCAAACATACGGAACGCATGATAGTAAGCAGTCACCGTAGAGTATGGACGCTTGCAACAACTGGGATCACTCGCACGTTACGACCCTACAAAAATCTCTTCACACCATTTTTGAAGAACCCATGATATACTTCCTTTGGGAAATCCACGGCGGGGAGCTCATTCCACAGCCTAAGTACCGCACAGTACGAAACCATTTCGGTTCCAATGTATGCGGATGGACTCCCCGTCGATGGCGGGGATTGCGATGGTAGAAGGTAGCCGTAGGCATCAGATCAAACAATTCTTCAGAACACTGTCCGTTGTATAAGCGTTAGAACACACATAAGGAAGCAAAGTTTCTCCTCAGGGGCTCTAAACCGCTTGTGAGCTCGGGATCGTCGACAATTCTAATGGCACGTCGCTAAACCGAGTCTAAATGCCCAAGCTAGTATCCTGTTGCCCCCACCCATAGATGGCAGCGATACTCCATATGAGACCGGACTCGTGACTTATAAAGTTGCAGCCTTTGCCCCGATGTGAAGTATTGCTTCGCTCTATTGAGCACTCCGAGCTTTTTGGATGCTAGCTTAACCTTGTCTTCCAAGTGACTACGGAACAGAACGTCGCTTAACATCTCAATCCGATGCTTTTACTGATGTTCAAGGATGTGTTCTGGAATTGTGGAGTCATAGCAAATGGGGTTTTCTTATAGCGGTGAATGCGCTGGCTTGCATCTTAGTGGGGTTGAAATGGACTAGATTCAGTCGACCCCAATCGGAGACACTAGTAAGTGTACTCTCGATTTCAAACAAGTGGTTCGCGGCTTTCCTCCACCACGGAACGAGGGATGTGCACGGTCCGTGTAATGAGCGTACCCTGTACTGTCGTCCGCATAACAATGAATGCCGTCAATAGACAGCATATCATTGATATGCGGTTAATTAAAAGGTATTTACACAAATTGCCATTTTGGATTTTGTAATAAAAAAGTATGTGTTTACCAATTACTTTCTTACATAAATATTATGAGTAATATTGAAAGCATTTCTTGATAATGTCGTAGGTACATAAGTTTATCGTAAAATTTCATGATTTATTGTGTTATAGATAATTTCCTTTACTTTGTTATCATTCGTATTTGTTTGTCAGAAATAGTAGGTAAGTTATATAGTCACTCAGTTTATATATAGTATCTTTATAACTTAAACTTTCTTGCAATCAGTTTCTAGAATACGATTGAACGTAACAGCTACAATTGCAAACAAAAGGGTTTTTTTAATATAGGCCCAAGACTAAGGTGATAATAAGCACATACAGCCTATAAGGTTCAGTAATTGCTTCGTGACAGATGATCAATTTGAGGGTAATAGCCAAGCCAGCCAGGTGGGTACTACAAACCTCATTATGAGAGGTTCCTAAGTACGAAAGCAATATACTGATCTAAAGATCTGTTGCCAAGTACCCGGTAAATACTTTTTCGATCGATTATTGACACAGACATACAATTGAATATACGGATACATAATTACAAAGATAAAACTCGTAAATAACTCCATTATCGTTTTAAATGATGTAAATAGTGGGTACATAATTATTATCAAGCACCCACATTGATTGTAATAAACAAAATAAATGTTGTTTATTCTGTGGCCGATGCTTATAGCTACAAGTCATGTCAAGTTTTGAAAATCGAAAATAAATGTGATCTGTGAAAAATAATAGTTATAACAGTGATCCGTGATTTTGTGCAATACCCAATATGTGACTAAAGTGATTTAGATTTTAATTACTTACTAGATTATAAGTAAAGTATCTAATGTAATATTATCGTTATTTATCAATAATTTCGTAATCTTATCTTCAATAATGATTGCGCAAGATATTGACATTCGCGTTTGAAACTGTTTTGTTTGACCCAGAATTGACTAAATGTACTTACTGTAATGTTTTTAACGAGGAAATGCTTCAGTTCCGCAATTTACACGTTTAAACGTCTTTTGTGATTGATTTCTCAGTCTTTATTCGCCTTTACGACTATCAATTCGTGTAAAGATCAAATATATTGTATTATGTCTGATCAAAGTTTTGTTATGTAAAATTGTGGATCAACATTTTGTATAATTTTCAAAATGGCTGTTGTAAATATGGGTGCTAGGTTAGAATTGACTGTGGACAAGTTTTGGAGGCGACTTCATGGATACAGTGTTATTGGTGAATATAATTTTAAAATTTATATCTACCCTATTCATAATAAAGTTATCAAACGTTGATTAGCTAAAATTCCGAAGTCTTTATCTGACACGTGAGATTTGGTGATCGAAAGAGTGAGACGGGGCACACTATTACACTAATTTAGTTAAAAAGCGATTATGAATAAGGGGGTTAGTATATAAAAACCAAAGTCCCTTTCTAGGTATACTTAATTGCATTTTTTGATAACCCTGGACAGATTATATGAAACAAAACTAAAAGTGTCTCCCTTGTTTCGATATGCGTGTCTCTTTTTCGCTCAGGTAGGTATGTATGGGCTGTCAAAACGACAATCATCGCTTGGTGAGTTTGTATCACAAATATTATTTATCTGCATTTACACATTAATAAAAAATCAAACCTATGGGTACTAAAGCAAGGTTCACATCTGCCTATTCCTCAAATGAGTCACAGTAAAGGTCAATAGAAGTAACAAAATAAGAAGTGAAAAGCTGCAACCTTGGCACAGCACAGTTAGCTTTCACGAACGTTCCGGCATGCGGCCATTTTTATAATGGCTTTATTATTGATTGAGTTTTATTATCGCTACTGTGCCTCACGGTTTTGGCTGGGATTTGAGGGTAAATTGTCATGTAATCATTATCGATTCAGACAGACTTCATCACAATCAGCCTATAATGTCCCACTGCTGAGCACAGGCCTCCTTTCACAAATGAGGGTGAAAGGGAATGGACTAATACGCAACCACACATACCCACTGCGGATCAGTGGAGGTAGGCTATTGGTCTACCTACTGTTGGAGTTTTCAAGCCACCTAGGACGCCTCCAACTAGCTTACGTGCCTTCCGAAGCACGGAAAACGCTCGAGATGTAATACCATTATGCGGTCACCCATCCAAGAACTGGCCGGTAGTAACGATTAAGAATGCCTAATTATGCTAAGCCACGAGCGCTTCACACATAAATACACAAAGCCTAGAAGAAAAAACATGCCTAATGGGGTGAAAGCCATACTGCCATTACTTAGTGGTGTTAGGTTATGTTTTTCCCCAAAATTACATCAAGTACAAAAACAAATCTTATCTCCTTTCCCTACAGCTTAACTTCGCGTAGACTTTGATAGATTGCTATTAATAAAATACATATCACATTTTCATTGATTATATTAAATCCGCATTAATCTTTGCCTTCCGCCTTTGCGTATCAGTTCAGTGTAAAGTACATCACCATGTCGGTAGTCACTCACCTAATGATAACTCAAATTGAACCTTATTTGCTTGAAATAAGATTCAATTTAGAATAACTCGACTTACCTCGTGATCTATCTATGTCAGTTTTGGATAATACGATTCGATTTTCAAAAACTACCGGCAAAATACTGGCAATCAATGAAATTATAATTTATACACATATAAAAAACAAACGTAGAAAACATGTAAACAATAGACAGTTAAATATGAAGAGATATTCTAGAATTGATCCATAAAAACTAATGAACGAAGAAAACAAAGATCAATACAAGTTGCAATACAAATTGCAATTTCGTGTCTCATTATTTCTAATGAAAGATTAACTTTGTAAAATAATAATGTATTATTACAAGAATATTTATAAATAATTGCACATGGTTAATATGTTGCGGGTAACGTGTTAAAATTAACTTTTTACAATTTAAATAATTAAGTTTTATTACACCTCTGATAGAAACTGAAAAATACTACTACTTACTTACTACTACACTTTTACGGCGATGATAGCTCAGTGGTAGTGAGGTCGGATACCGAGATGAAGGTCCCGGGTTCGAATCCTACAATGAGCTTGAGCTTCATATTTGGATACTTTGTAGTATCCGCCTGGCTGGCTACCACCCTCCAGTTGAAAATCTGTCGCCAAGCACCTTTCGGTGTGTTCCGACAGCTGCAATGCACTTGAGAGCCAGTTCCTTCTAGGCTTTGTGTGCTTACCACCTTCGGCCGCATCATCACTTACCATGGTGAGATTGCGGTCAAACACAGGTCTATAAACAGTAAAAAAAAAAAAAAAATACTATAACTCTGTTTCATAGAGTTACTTTAATATGGCATTTTTTTCGAAACCTACCATGTTTCGATTTATTTATTTATTCATCAACTATTTCATGGCTTGACCCTTACTAAAAACTTTTCAGCATACAAAAAAAATACAAAGAAACATTAGTTTCGAATTTTGAATGAGATCTCAAAATATCCATCTAGTGTAGTTTCGAAGTTATCGGTATTTCCCAAGAAGTATAAACCCCGTGGAGAGTGCGTGCGGAGATACCGCACTCGCCAAACTTACGATTTTTTACGCATATGTTAATTTTCGTTAATTCTATTGATAACAGACGGAGATTTATTACAAAAAACAATGAAATTCCAATAAAGAATATAGGAGAAACGTACTCAAATCGTTATTAATTTCAAAATTCAGTAAATATTTATAAAAATAGCTTTTAAAATCATATTAAGTACCTCTTTCTTTTTCAAAATTGAACCCATAATCTCAGCATCGCAGACCATTCCTCTTTTACGTTTGCTGTTATTTCTAATACAAATAATAATCAAAACCGATTACAAAACTCAAACAAATTATAAATGACCACCAGTCTCCTTTGCGCCTGTCAATCAATCAAGTTCCCCCATAGCAATCGGTGAGTTGTGTTTGAAACAAAATCGTGTCGACGCGCACTCCACGGGCTTTATACTTCTCGGTATTTCCCAATCGCCTACAGCGGGGCTTGCCCCTTTTACGATGAGCAAGCAAGATTCGATACATTGCCTTCAAAGTTCAAAGATTAAATTACATTAGTTTGGGATAAACCACCATCTTAGTTCAGATTATTATAGTTAAGCAATGGGTAATACCTAAATAATTAGCCAACTCATAACACCACTAATAAGCCTCCTAAAGGAATTTCGTATAATTGTATTCCAATTAAAGCTAGAAATAATGTTTTATTATCTCACAGTACAATGAAACAAATTTTATCATTTTACTACTGCTACGAGTATTAACTGAAATTACCGATGGGCGATTGTTCCAAAAAAAGTAATCGAAAGAATCGAAAATGTTAAAACTGTACATTCGATTGTCGATTCATTCGTTCTCACGAAACAACAATCGAATAACAATCGACTTTTCGAATGAAAATTGACGCACACAGCGCAAGTTGCAATAGTATGCACAATCGACCGGCGGGCGCGGGAGATGCACTCCGCGCGGCGGCGGCGCCCGCATCTACATAGGTACCTATTTGATTGAAGTAATTCAATGAACAATTGACGGACAATCGATTGATGTCGATTTTTATTCGAATGATTCGAATAAATTGAACAATCGAATAATTCGATTGTTTTTAGTAACAATCGCCCATCGCTAACTTAAATTAAGTTAACTTGACAAATAAACTTTAAACATTATTGAAAAAAAATCGAATTAACATCCAAAAATTCATAATAAAATTATAATTAAAATGTTTGCAATATGCATACCAATCAGTCATTCTTACGTCAAAAATGTATTGTGTCACATTCAATAGTCCCGTTTCCACACTTTCTCTGCAGCTTGCACCTGTCATTAATTGTGTTTTTCCGTGTAATTTATTCGCTAATTATTCTATGTCACGTTCATATTCATGCCGGTTGTTTATGGTTTAACTAATAATGTAAACCGTACTTGTTTATGGTCTGTTTTTACCTCCATGGTAATCGTCCTTTAGGATCATCGAGGAAAATCCCTATAGAGTAGTCATCATCATCATCAGCCTATAATGTCCCACTGCTGAGCACAGGCCTCCTTTCACAAATGAAGGTGAAAGGGAATGGGCAATACTCCACCAGCACCACGCATGCCCAGTGCGGATCGGTGGAGGTAGGCTAGTGGTCAACCTACTGTTGGAATTTTTCAAGCCGCCTAGGAGGCATCCAACTAGCTTAACGACTATCACAATTAAGTGATAACCGGAACCAACGGCTTTACGTATACGGTATATAGTAGTAATACCGAGCAATTCAATTCCGCAACTAGTCAGTGATTTTACACTGAATTTGCACAGTAAGGAGTAGTAAGGACCAATCACTGCATCGTGTGTTCTTGACTTGGCCAATGAGAGCGCATGTGTCCTTAGCCAATCAGACCGTACTACAAAGTTCCCTACCACCGTGTTTATTACCTCGGGATGTTTTCCTTCACCGAAAGCCCATAGTCGGATTCGAACCCATGACCTTTTCACATCATATTACGTCATACCCTACCCAGTGGTGACGTCAAATGACTCAGTAGCCGTCATCGCTGTATTTTGTCTTGTCATTTGTGTTTTATTATAACGACACTTTCACCCTTCCACCCTTTGGAATCCAGCTAAATATAGCTATAATCACTACATATTATGAAACAAAGTCCCCCCGCCATGTCTGTCTGTCTGAACGCGATAAACTCAATAACTACAGAACGGATTATCGACAATCCTCATGAATCACTCCGTCAGTGATTCATGAGGAAGGTAGATAGAAATAGACAAAAGGTCGACGATGATGACGATGACGATCGATGATTTTGAAAAAAAACATGCTGAATAAAATTACTCTTACCCGTGTGAAGCCGGGACGGGTCGATCGATATAGTTTAGCTATATTATTATTCGGGGTCGTGGGCAATCGGGGCGGGGACCCTGAACGCCCAGAAGCGACCCCGAGGAGGACGATGAGTCGTTGTGATCGAGACTCATCGTGCGATAGCACTGCGAGGGTGCTGGGCACGGAATAGTTATCTGTGGTGCTGGGGGAGGTATCACACTTCCCCCGGGACGAGCTATCTTAGCGCCGCGCGTGGAGTGGTGTGCAGGTACGCAATCTGCACGAGAACCCGCCCCCCTCTGTAGCGCAGGTGGCGACCACCGTAGGCTTTTAGCCGGTACAAGTCCGGCGTAACCTGGCCGCTCCCCCCAGGGCGGTCGGGTATTCTATGAGGATTTCCCCATGCTCATAAAAAAAAAGCTATATTATTATAACACTACAGTCTAGCTGTCCCCCGTGGTTTTACCCGTGGTTGCCGGAATAAAAAATAGCCTATCACACTTGGGGATAATAGCTTCCTATTAGTGCAAGAATATTTCTAATCCGACTGGTACTTATTTCCAAAAATTTGCAGTTTTAACAAGCAAACAAATAAACAGTCAAACAAAAAACTCTTCAGATTATATTAGTAAGTATAGATGCTATGTACCGCAAGCGAAGCAGCGGTATAAAGCATAAGAAGGAAATCACTTCAGTAAGGTTATATATTTTTTTTTAGTTCAAGATAACTTTGCATTTGCAAAATAATTTTGCATTAAAATTTTCAATAACATGACCTTCCGACAATAATCAAGAAGATTAAAAATAAAAAGGGACTATTTTCATAATAATCCAAGGTTTTATTCTGTATTTACATTAATTTTATCAATCGATATGTAAGGCTTTCAAGGATTAAAAAACATCTGCAAATATTTAAAAAAAAAATATCTAGGTTTTGCGGCTTCATCAAAGGAACGATGACCGCCAATTTCTTGTAGGTTATCGAAATCAGATGTAATATGATAATTATCTGATATATAATCCAGGTCAGGTTTGTTATGTCTGATTTCTGTGGAAGACCAGATATGCCAAGGCATTTCTAATGGCCGATTCCTATAATTTACGGGCCGATATCGGTTAAAATTAAGACTCTTATGTCTTTACTAATAATGAAGCAAAGACCTCAAAGCTTTGCATAGCAGACCCTCCCATATGGAAGTAGCTATCACAGGTAAAATTAGCTTACGAAATGATCTATATGCCCAGTTTGGTAGTTTTATAGAAATCGGGCATAAGACAGATCATGGTTCGAGTCCTACAATGAGCTTTTGCTCAAAAATGCTAATGGATTCGTCTCTGGTTATTGTCTTATTGAAATTCCATCACCAAATTACTATTGAGGGTTGTTTCCGCAGCTGCACTTGAGACCTAGTTCCCTTCTGAACTTATAATGTCCCACTGCTGAGCACATACCTCCTGCAAACAAATGAGGGTGAAAGGGAACGGGTAGATACTCCACCACGCGTACCCACTGCGGATCGTTGGACGTAGGCTAGTGGTCAACCTACTGTTGGAGTTTTCAAGCCACCTAGGGGGCATCCAACTAGCTTAACTATTTAATGATAACTGGGACCAACGGCTTTGTGTGCCTTCCGTAGCACGGAAACGCTCGATTTGAATTACCACTAGGCGGTCACCCATCCGGGTACCGACCACGACGGTGGTAGCTTAACTTTGCCGACTAATAATGCGCTTTACAACCTATACAAACAAAAAAGCCCTAACATCTTTATAACAATTGTTACAGATGACATTGGTGGTCCAGACAACACATACACCATGGCGTCAATAAACTCCAATGGAGACATGAAGAGTCCGGGAGACCCGCCGGATAAGATGACCGACGCTGATGCTGAGAAACAACCGTTATCCGGGGTAAGTTTCGTAGCACGGCGGCCATCATAGGATACCCGACTGCCCCGGGGGAAGCGGCTAGGTTATGCCGGACTTGTATTGGATAAAATCCCACAGAAGTCGCTTGCGCTGAAAAGGGAGACGGGCATCACGGGCATTGGTGCAGATATACTGCCATCCCTCTCCACGCGCGACGCTTATAGATAGCTCATCCCGGGAAAGTGTGATACCTCCCCCCACCACCCTCGCTGTGCTATTGCACGATGAAAAAATAAAAAGTACTTATCTTATTTTAATCTATTGGCTCCAAAGTACCTACTAATTTTCATTAAAGAATAATTAATTGACAAAAAACATAGGTCCATAACATTTACAGTAGTACCCAACTGATATGGCGCGTCTTGAATCTTCGTTCGCACTGAAAAGAAAGTATGGCCCCGAAGATTAACGCTAATCACTACTACAAAGTTCATAATACACTGCAGCTGTTAGTTCCGTCTCACTCGCAAGTCACGCCCATCCGCACGGCGCGCGCTAACATGGCGGCAGCTGCCGACCAATAGCGGTTTCCCGCGCTTTGAAAATGTATCTTCTGCGCAGGTACATCAGTAAGCCAT
Organism: Polyploca ridens; assembly: GCA_951394255.1. Lineage (NCBI taxonomy): Eukaryota > Metazoa > Arthropoda > Insecta > Lepidoptera > Drepanidae > Polyploca > Polyploca ridens. The sequence goes on from OX596268.1 coordinate 3,281,153, forward strand.
ATCAGTTGGGTACTACTGTACCAATTTTAAAACTACATAAAATAACAGTAAGGCTCGGAATATACATAAAACGTATGAAATATAAAACTCGTAATCATGGAAATTACCGATCGAAGAATTAAAGAAATTTTCATTCATTAAATATTTATCATGAAACTATTATGTAACCGGTTCGATTTAGTTTATATACGATAACAGGCATTAAAATTAATATCGAGATAAACAAACACGCGATGTTAATTAGTTATCGAATAACGTTAATTTTACATTCAAATACACTTGTAATAGTTTGAACTTTGATAAAATACATTATTTAGTAAATAAATAGAACTTACTTTGTTATCTAAATTTGGTTCGATTATGCAGCGCATTTTTGCTTTGTAATCGATAAATCTAATAGAACCTTTGTATCGCTTTGCCCACCACCTTTGCGTAAACAAGTTTTAAAATCAAGCGATTTATTAAATTATGCAAAGCGTGATTCTTTAGTAATTATGTACTGAAGATAATATAAATATTGATATAAATTACATTAAGTTATTACACAATTACAATGAAACTTATTGCTGATGACTTTACACATACTAAGTCGTGTTGTAAACGTTGTAAAATGTATTCTTACAATAATCATGTTACAAAGGAAAATATGTAGACATAAGTTGAGAAATCATCAAAGAGAATTTAGATAAGACTAGAAAATGGTCTAGAATCAAATAGGCCACCTTTTTTAGGCTAGTAAAATCAGAATTTTTAAAATTGAAAAATATAATAATAAGTCTTTGGAGAAGTTTGACAATTAATGTTTGGTTAACAAAAGAATGGAGGAGTTTGGGAACATGCCGTAATAGTTACATTTTACGCTCGCTCTGCGTCATTTTGCTTGTATTTCATAATGATAGCAGCTCCAATTGTCGACGCGTGAACAGCTTCGACGCTCAATCTGGACGTATAAATCAAAATGGGAAAATACATCCACTAAAAAACATATTTTTGAAATAAGAATTTTTGTCTATGTATGACTATCGGGGTCCTATTACTGAACTGTCAATGTTACGCTCGATATATATCGAACAAATTATATCACGCAGTTGCAGAAAGTGATTTGTAAATATAACATAGTTGATTATCATGAAATCACAGCCTCAAGTGTATGAATGAAGTGCAGAGCACACATATGACTCTTATATTGTTACACTTAAAGGATTATGATAGTATAGTTGTGGATGAGTGCCACTCAATTATGCCCCTGCCCCTGTTTGTATAGTATTGTACTAATATGTGCCATTTTATTGATAGATTTCTTTCACTGTTTTTTTCTGTCGTAAATGCCAAAATCATTTAATGATAATCATGTTATTTTCTGTGGTATGTGTAATTTTGCCTAATTGTGCGGCCATTTCTTTATAAATCATATAACTATTGTTGCCATATTATTAAGGTCTCTAACAGAAATAGTCAATGATGTTAATTTCATTAAACATCAATATTTGATTCAGTATGATAAGTCGTGACAGAAAGTCACTCCTGGAAAATGGTACCTCCAAAATCAGTTACAAAAAAAACAACGGGTTGCACTCCGAGAGTGCCGGCAGAAGTGAATACTTGAATATTAAGGTTGAGCATTTTTGAAACTAGACATTTTTCACATAGTGTTTTTATACAAGGGAAAGCGTTCAAGATACATGTACATATAATAATTTTGAATAAGACTTTTTTTTAACTTAATCGCTTGGCTCGCGGTTAAAAATATAACAATGACATCAATCATAATAGGACGCGCGTCCCTCGCGAGAACCAACGGGTTAAAATGGGAACAAAAATGGTACCTACCTTCCGGTTAGCTAGAGAATATTATAAGAATTTGAACATAACCCCAGTATAAATACAGTCTAATTTGCAACTACTCTCCTTCCGTCTTACGAATTTTCGATCAGGGTCACGTGACATCTGACGCGAGTGCACAACGCCGCTTAAGAAGTTTTCACTTCAAAAAATGTAATCAATATCTTAGTAATAAAGTGATTTGTTCATATGTCCTCATTTAATAACATCGATAAGAAAAAAAATACTGTTTTAATTGTGTTCTACTTAAGATGAATGCAATTGATCTACTGGACTAGATATATGTACTTATTCATTATGGCCTTGACACACGTGTAGGTAAATAATAAAAAAATACAGACAAATACGAGTAGGACTGGTGCCCTAAGTGTTCCGTACAAGATTGTAAACCAAAAAACATACCTATGTGATTTATCTACACACTAACCATTTCGTATATTTTTCCTGCTTCTTCACAAATTGTATGTTTCTAGGTCAACGGGAAGTACCCAATCCACCTTGGTACATGATATAGTTTAAAGCATAGACTAAGAATATGGATAGAGTGATAGCGTTGACTTCATAACCTCGTGCGAAGCGTGGGCAGTTTCCATATAGATGCATTCACAGATATATCGATTTACTGTCAATTAAAATGTCAATATGAGTTCCTTTTCATTCGTTCTCGTTAAAAGTATCAATAAATAACGAGAAATTGGCATTCATTATACGTATTTTAATCGTTCAAACTATGTACGCGCACTTCGTTTCAAGGCATTTGGTTGAACCGTACCGGTAATCACGGAGCGTACTCTAGTACAGTCGCTCTATTAATATTCTAACTCTATGCCTTAGACCGTAGACTTTATTAATTTCAATTTGATACCGCTACCCGTTCCTGCGAAAAATTGTCTTTACGGACAGACAACAAAGTGATCCTTTATGGCTTCCGTTTATTCCTTTTTAGTACGGACCCCTAAAAAGATATTAGTAATTTGCTGGTCCCTGGCCCTGACTTCAAGATTAAAATTACATCATTAAAATAATGTTTCATGTCAACATAATTTTCCATTGTTCATTTATTGATAAACAAATATAATAATAGAATAAATGTACCATTCAAATACCGACTGAAACGTTACGTCGTTAAGTCGATATTTGACTGGTTAAGTAAATTTTCACATTATTGCCAACATGATAAAGATTCAAATAGCAGGACAGGGATCTCAAAAGACCGATTTTAGATTTTACGGTATTAGGGGCCTTTTATTTTCCGATTCAGCATACATACTAGTTATTTAAAGGTAAGCTCTTTGCCTAATCACGCCAGTCGAAAAACTGAAATCTTCTAAATATTAAATCAACGTCGTTTCCAGTTTCATCGTGACAGAAGAAAAGAAACGTTTGTTAGGGAAGAAGTAGACATTGAAGAAGAAGGGGAAGCTATCATTCTTCGATCGGTCGAAGAAAGAGATGAAGAACAACCCTTGCAGGATGATGAGGGCGTTGTTGTTAGGAAGGTACTTAGGCAGGTAATAATCTTGTAAATGAAGCGTCTAATCTTTTGTTTCGTTCACTTTTTGCTTGAAATTGGAAATATTGTAAAAATTTCAACTTTTTCGTTTCGCCTGCGCTCTATATTCCTATAAGCTATTGTACGCTGCTTTGTTTACGCTTATTATTGTATTCTTTTTTCGTCACGATTTTTTGTGAATTTATAGATGTAGATGTAAAAATAAATATGTGAAAAAAATATAATTTGTTTACATAATGCTCATTTTCAAAACGCTTTTATAGTGTCACATTTAAAAAAAAACATAAGTTTTTATCAAACAATTACTTTGCACTTCACAAAACATGTTTTTAGAAGTTACCTTTATGAAATAACTAGTTTTTTTACGCACTAAAATGCAAATAATGTGTTTTCTTGAATTTACTGTCCACCTTTATGTCATTGTCAAATAACGTAATATTATTTAAAGGTTCTTCAAGATTTTTGCAGGGTCGGCAACACACGAGTGATACCCCTGGTGTTGCAAGCGTCAATAGGCTACGGTAACCGCTTACCGTCAGGCGGGCAGTATGCTTATTTGCCACTATACTTAATGAGAAAAAAAAATATAATGCTATAATAGTGGAAAATATCTTTAAGGAATCTCGCATCTTAAAATTATTTGGGAGAAAAATTACCCACTTCACTTACAACAGTCACTTTTGAAGTGTTCAGTGAAACGTATGAGAAGTCACGTAGTAACACTATATCTACACTTGAACCTTAGAACTAGTAAGAACTCCTTTTATTGTTGTGCACGTGTATTTGGTTGACTTATTACCGAAATACCTATATATAGGGTGACTGGTAATTAGTAAACGATACTTAGACACATGATTGTACGCATGATAACAAACCGCTTTCCCAAAGAGACTTTTTTTTTATTTACTTAGCACATGAGCCCATAATATTTAGTACCTAACAAGAATAAGAATACATCATCAGCTTTTATTTAATTTAGTTATTTATCCCTATTTGTTTCTTTGGGAAAGTTTGTTATCATGAGTACAATCATGTGTCTAAGTATCGTTTACTAATTACCAGTCACCCTATATACTTGGCGATAGATATTTTTACTTGAGTTTAACATTTAGTATTCGACATTAATTATTTCGAGAATAGGGGCCCAGTCAAGCAGGAACAGGTATTAAAAGTCAGTATTTTTTTTATGTAAAATTAGGTAGGTACAGTAATTTAAGGTTAATTACTACTAATTAATAATGTTTATAAGTAAACGAACAAACCTTGCGCAAAAAACTATACGTAAGACTAGGGAACAAAGTTGCACACTTCAAAGCGCAATCTTTAAGAGACGTTATCAGCAAATTACGCAGAAATAATTTTATAATAATTAGTACTAACCGTATAATTACTTAGCAATTCTAATTTCATAAGAAATTAGTTACCATGTTAGTATTTAAATATATTTTAGAATGAACAATGGCGGACAACCAATGAAATTATCAGCTGTTATAACATATTTACTTTACCTTGAATATGTACCGTAATTCAGAAGGTCAAAATATAAGTGAACCATAGACTTATAATATAATACTTTATAGACCCGTGTGCATAGACTATGGAAGCAATTTAGAGGTGTCACTGTCTATCATAAATTTTAGATTTAACCTTGCTCTCCTATTTTTTCAAAGAAATGATTATATTTTTTTTTCTTTTCCGTAGTTGAGTAACATGACAACAAACTACATCCTATTCTAAATACAAAAACCGTATGACGTTTAAGAATGTCATAGAATATCAATCAATCTTCATATTCTCAATTCGATGATACAGATCAATCTTATTACAAAGTATTTAGGTTCATTTTTCTAGTTGGTTTTATTAAGGAATTTTCCGTTTTCTCATAAAATGTAGGTGCTATTAACTCTATTGTTAAAGTTATCGTTCATGAACTTGATTGCGATTGTTTATTGTAAATAGTTAATAAGCTTTAAATGTTGTCTCAGCTCTTATAAGCTTTGAAATAAACTATCAAATTAATCAATGATAGTGTATCTATGTTTGCGTAAGTCAATGGACTGCAGCCTCTTACAGATTCGAATCTGAAAGAATTTCCGCTGAAGTGTCAGGTGCAAATGGATTATGATCTTTAAGTGCAGTGTTCTTAAGTCGTATTCCATGCAACGATTTATGTCTGATGATACATTTTACCTTATTTGCTAAGCAATTTTAATCCTTAATGTACCAAATGTTTTTCCACAAAGTTTTAAGTGCACACCAATCGCACTTTTACACCAACATTTTTGATTCTATATTCACTTATTTTCCGAATTATAAAAAAGTTCAACAAAATAAGATAAAACTAAAACAGACAATGCCCGCTCTGAAGCTTCTATAGACTTTTATTTATCCCTTCGAATAATTTCAACCTTATTTTGTTGGACTAACCAAATTAGTATGCCCAAATTCTAAAACCAAATTATCTTTTTTTACAGAAAAAAGAAGAAAAATGGTGGACTACGTTGATGCAAGTGGCTGTGCCGTTCTTCATCGCTGGATGTGGCACCATTGGAGCTGGTCTCGTCCTGGGAACTGTCAGAGTGAGTACCACTCTATTAAGTAACTTTGAGTCATCTCATTGTATTGGAGAAAAGTAGACAGCACTCGGACATAATGAAGCTTCATATTAGTGACGGAATTTTCAGGATCGGATCAGTACTTCCGGAGATTACCTCCTATATCCTAACAAACTTTATAATAACAACTAGCTCCTGCCAGCGGCTTCGCCCGCGTGGTGGAATTTTGAAAAATCCATTCTTATTGGATACCTACACTTCACAAAGAACACACTCTCCAAATTGCATGTCTCTAAGCGCAGCGGTTTAGGCTGTGCTTTGATATATCAGTCAGTGAGTTCCCATACACAAATTCATCCCGCTTTTCATTCCTTCGAGGGTGGAATTATATAATTTTCAATCTTCAGCCTAAACACAAAATTTGAAGATCCTAACTTTGAAACTGACGGACTTTCATACAAACTTTCATCTCCTATTTTGCCCCCTTAGGGGTGGAATTTCTAGAAACCTTTTCTTAGTGGATACCTACATTTCCCAAAGAATACACCCTCCAAATTTCATTTCTCTAGGATCAGCGGTTTAGGCTGTGCGTTTTATTACCATTAGATTTTTTTTGGTACGTGCCGGTAAACTTGCGACTACAACAGCTCGCCTGATGGTAAACGGTTACCGTAGCCATATGCACGCTTGCAACACACAAGGCATCACTCACGCGATACCGACCCTTCCCTCCTCCCCAATGAGCTCTGGCGACCTTACTTACGCGCAGGAACACAACAAAGTTATTTCGACTCTCGTCTAATACATAGTTAATTAGTAACAACAAAATACAATCTACATAAAGAATAATACCTTAAATAACAAACATACACTTCAATTTTATTTATTTGTATAGTTTTATTTTTTTTTATTTCGGTAATTTTCGAAAACTGTAAAATAAGTTTCGATGATTGTCTTAATTCTTCTTGGATTCTTGTAATAAAAAATATAATGTCTTCTTAGAACATTTGGCAACGCAGCAGGCCATAAGTGAATTGGCAGACACATGCATTAGTTTTTTACTTCTCTAGCACAGACCGCGATGATTCAATTCTCCAAAAAGCTAGTGAATCAGAAATAAACTTATTGATGAATGGAACATGTACACCAAAAACGTAAAAACATAAACGTAATAAGGTGTGTTTGCACTGATTCATTGTGAACAATTCTTTCGATAAGTACACACTAGAATTCTCAGAAGGATAGTCAATTTTAGATAATGGTAAAGTAAATCAAAAATCAATATCTTTTAACAAAGATAACAGATATTTCGTTATTTGTTCATCCACTAGGAATCCACGTTTATCAAACACTATGGTTCGGCAATCAATATATTTGCAATATTCATGATAAGATATAGAGGGAAGTACTGAAACGGGACTGAAGCTATGACGAAGGTATTTAGGAATGTAGGTACTTGCTGGTTCACTTACCTATGGATTTACTACAATTGAATTTAGTTACGTTTTTAACCAAAAAAAGGAGGAGGTTCTCAATTCGGTTGTTTTTTTTTATGTTTGTTACCTCATAACTCCGTCATTTTTTAACCGATTTGGAAAATTCTTTTTTTATTTGAAAGGGTACACTTCCCGTTTGGTCCCATTGTCATCAGATCAGGATTTGATTACTTCTTAGTGTACTTTGAAGTCGGTTTAAGTTTTTTGTAAAACAGTCCAATTATTTTCTTTTTGATTTGATCTCATTTGATAAAGCAAAAAATACGAGTCCAATATTTAATGATAATCTAACTGACGGACTAATTAGAATAAGTTACACATTTTTAACCAGGACACATCCCTTTTGGACGACCCTTACGAACACACGAACATATTTTTTTATTCTAATGTGTTTACAATCTAAATTAATCATTAGAGTCAGAATTTCTTGTTGTTAGACATAGTATATGCAAAGTTGACAACACTTTGGCAATCTCTTTGGCATAGGTGACGGAGGCTACTTACTAAGAGGTAGACCATCTACTTTTACATCTGATAATCTTTATTTTCAGGACTGGGAAGTATTCATCAACGTCTCAGCAATATTCGTCTTAGTGCCATCATTATCAGGATTAAAGGGTAAGAAACCAATGATTTCAAAACTAAGGATAGGCCCACCGGAACATTTTGCAAAAAACTTCTTCATAACAGTACCTCCATTTGCCATTTAAAATCAATTGAACTACGAAGTGCCACGTTGCATGGGTGCACAATGTAACCTTGTATGTGCGTACAATGCCCACAAGAAAACAATAAACAAACTGTTTCGCCGACGCAGACGACTGAGTCGCGTTGGCCCTAAACTAACTATTCAGGCTAGTGCTTCGGTGCCATTTCGTCGCACGGTTAGCCTGGTCCTTACGCCCGTAAATATATGTCAATGTAAGAAACCTTTTACTTTAAGGACATGTTCTATATCTGGTTTCTTTAGCACAAGTTTGGGATCAGGGGTCAACCAGCATTAACTCAACATAGACAAAAGTTTTAGTGGTCTATGGATGGTACTCATGTCTTTTTTATAAGACTGAGTCGGTAAACTAGCGTACGACCGACGTGATGGTAAGCGGTTACCGTAGCTATATGGACGCTTGCAACGCTTGGAGTACCACTCACGCGTTACTGACCCTTCCCCCCTTCCCGATAAGCTCTTGCGACCTGACCCAACCAGTCTAGAAGCTTAAAATTTTACATACAGCTTTCTCAATGACTTCAAAACATCTTATATAGTGAGAGGACATTACAGTTTCCAATTTTACATTAAAGTCTTAAAAAAACAAAAAGTCATTTATTCAGTTTAAGCCCTAGTAAGGCACTTATGAACGTTAAATTGGTACATACAGTTGAATTTACCACCGGTTCGGATTTCACTGAAACTGAGAAGACTCCGGCAAGAAACTCAGTAAGGCTTTTTTTTGTGGAATATCTTTTTAATTTTACAGCTTTTTTTTTTCAACTTACTAACATAATAGTAAACACAACTGTAAACATTAATACCACTAGTTTGATTTATAAAGAAAACACAATGAACCAAGCGGAAGCATGCACGTACATGTAAAAACACAGTTTACACGATAAGAATCTGTCATTTTCTTCAATAGCACGGGATTGGCGTATAATTACACTATGTAATTGTCGAGCATTGTCAACGATGACGGATGCACAGCTTGAGTGTTGTGCCATGATTTAGATTTAACATTGGCTTTTGTGAAGGTAAATGGGTAGAAAAGTGCATGATTGAAGGTAATGATAATGTATGTACAGTATTACCCAACTGATATATCGCGACGTGAAACTTCGTTCGCACAGAAAAGAAAGTATGGCCCCGAAGATTAACGAAAGAATGCTTAAAACTTACAATCATCCTTAGATCACTACTATAAGGTTCATAATACACTGCAACTGTTAGTTCCGTCTCACTCGCAAGTCACGCCTCTCCGCACGACGCGCGCTAACATGACGGCAGCTGCCGACCAATAGCGTTTCCCGCGATTTGAAAATGTTTCTTCTGCGCAGGTACATCGGTAAGCCATATTAATTGGGTAACTACTGTACTATGTAGTAAGAGAAATCGTGGACCCCTTTTGAAGCTTATTGCGCGTACGCAAGAATGTGATATTTAATATGGCGAAGAAGTGCAGAACCTATTCTTTTTTTAAGCTTAAAAAAATCATGAATGCTGTAATTTTTTGGACCAAGAGTAACTGATCGTTCTCCTTTGATTTTAAGGTCATAGAATTTCACACGGTATTCGGTTCATTGTTTTGAAATATTTACTTAACTTTGACTTACCAGTCTGTGTTTTTCTACTGCTAAAGATGACCTCTCCCTCTGTGTCACTCCTTCCGGTCCTCCGAAACATAATTACGCACAAAATTTACGTTAGTTTATGACGTGAATTCTTTTCGGAGTTAGACTCTCTGAATAAATGCTTCGCTTCAAAACTATTCGGAACGTGCTTGTCGGCCCGTGTCGCTCGCTCGGCTCGCTCAACTCGACCGTGGTTCAGTCGGGTGAACTAGGGTATAGGGTATATTAACATATATTTCGTTGTTATCTTTTGGAATATATCCACTGATTTGGCAAGCTAGATGGTTAGATAACCATCAGGAAAGAAAGTTATCTCTCTAAACACATCATTTATTCATAATGATAAGCATTATCTTATTGATACCTTTGGTGATGTGTAAAAACCTGAAGGTAAATGATTTCTAGGAAAAACCAACACAGTCAGTAAAGATAAAGATTAATATCACAAGATTTTCAAAAAAGCTAATTTAGTTTTCCCACCTTTCTAAAAGCCCTGTAAATAATCTTATGATTGGTTCAAACCAATTCGGTATTCTTGTTAGTTAATAAACAATCTTTTAATCAATGTAGTAAAGTTTCATTAAGAATCGTAAAACTAACTATTATTATCAAACAAAAATCAAACCAGATAACCCTCGAAAGCGGAGATTGTGCTCTGTGAGAAAATCTTAAGATTCTTAATTATGATTCTCTCTGTGAGAGAATCATAATTCCTACAAAAGCCTCATGGTTATAGAAATAATTGTAATTAAATTTACTTTTGTTTTAAGAGGTAGAGCGTAGCGCTTATTCGCTCAAAGAGCAGCTCGACTGGGGAAGTACCTCCACCTTACAGAATACCGCAGACAAATAACTTTATGTTGTGTTCCTGCGCGTGAGTAAGGTTGCCAGAGCTCATCGGGGAGCGGAGCAGGATCGCCTGAGTGATGCAACTGTTGCAAGCATCCATATGGCTACTGTAACCGCTTACCATCAGACGGGCCGTATGCTACATTAACGACTAGGTCGTAAATCAAAAAAAAATATGTATGAGCTTTTATGCCATTTGATAATACACGTTTCCTTTTTATTGCTAATACCTACATATTTATTTTACTTTTTCACTCTGGCATAATCTCGGCTTTCGAAGGCTATCATTTAGACACCGTATATAAAGAACACTTGATTAAACAAAACACTATTGTTCACTGGGCGTGCGTAAATCTGAAAACGTCAATACAAATATTGATGACATGTTTGTATGACGCGGTAAACTCCCGGATAATAATGGTACCATTGTCTTTACATGCTGAGATGTGACTTGACTATTATTCTAATTAGATTAATCATGAGATAGGGGTTGTCCCGTTAACTGTTTTGTTTTCAGGTCACGTTACTTCCTCTACCTTAATAGGTAACATATGAGTATTGTTACTCAGGTACCCTTTGCATCGGTAGGTATCGCCACAAATTACTATAACCATAAATCCTCTGTGGTATCGCTGACTAAAGTCAAACATAACATAGCTCCAAACAGGCATCCATTAAAATGGATGCCTGTTTGGAGCTATGTTAGGGATATTCCCGGTGCGAAACCTACAGTGAGTTCAAGCTTTTGGCGAAGGAAAATATCGTGATGGTGGAAGGATACTTTGTAGTACCCACCTGCTGGCTACCCTCATGTTGAAAATATGTTGCTAAGCACGGTGTGTTCCGACAGCTGCACTTGAGAGCCAGTTGTTTCTAGGCTTTGTGTGCTTACCACCTTCGGCTACATCATCACATACCATGATGAGATTGCGGTCAAACTGTTAATACTTTTTTTACTGGGTAAGATAGGCCTGGATTTGACGGTCAAAGTATTTTACTTTAACTTTGATATCATACAAATTTAAGAGTTTGTAATGAACTAGGCCCTAGACCGTTTTTAAAAAATCTTTTTGTTTTAGCTAGCCAGTTGTAAGTTGTATAATATAGACCGAATAAAATATTTGCACGATGAAAACAAGCGCAGCTAATTTAAGAATACAGTTCAACAATTATAAGAGTTCATAATTAATCTTTTCATGCCGATTGGTGAGGTCTATCGGCATCAAAAGAAAATGATGTTTATAAAAACAAACGTTGCTACTTTATGTTAATTAACTAAACCTAAGTACCTAACGTAATGTTTATACAAGATATGTAAAACATAAACATAACAAACACATGAGTCTGAAAAGTTATAATTTACATAATAATAGTTGGTATGTATTATTCTATGAATAATTATGATATACTTGTTGTTAATGTATGTTTTTACATAGTTTAGTTATCGAGGCAAAATTATGCTATAAATATGTTTTAATTTTGGGTCCGCAATTTGTAGGTTAGCTTCTTCTTTTCAACCAGTCCCTTTTATCTACTCAACGATCCAGTTGGATGTTCCTATTGCGGACTATTAATATGTGGAATCAGCTAGGTAGGTAGGCGCTTCAAGGTCGAACACTCATGGGCAACCCCCTAGGTTTATAAATGTCCATACTCCATAGGGAGCGGTGACCACTTTCCATGAGGTGGACCGACTTGCGTGTAAACCTGTTGACATAAAAGCAATATAATAGTCTACGTATAGAACTGCTGGCATGACAGCAGCAGAGAAATGCTAGTGCTACTGGAAATACTAGTGATGCGAAATCAATGGCTCCGATGCCACCATAGCCACTTAATCTGGATATAGATCACCTCGATGTACAGACAGCATTTTTAAATGGAGAGCTAGATGAGGAGATCTATATGTATCAACCCGAAGGTTTCATTGAGCAAGGCAATGAGCAAAAAGTTTATAGGCTAAAATAGGCTGTGTATGGCCTTAAGCAAGCCTCAAGGGCATGGAACCTAAAAGTCAGAAAGTCGCTTGTTTCTGTAGGATATATCTTGGCAAGTCTCATATATATCGCATTGTATGTTGATAATTTCGTTCTCCTTTACAATAACAAAGTTCTAGCTTATACACTAAAATCAGATCTGTCAAGACTGTTTAAAATTAAGACTCTCGGGCAAGAAATAACCATGACAAGAACTATTATGGTGACTCATAACCCTTTATTCTTTCTTCAGGTAATCTGGACATGTGCTTGGCTTCCCGACTATCCACTCAAGCGAACCTCGGCAACATGGAGTCTAGTAAAGAAGTCATATCCATGGTCGTCGGTAACATATCATTAGTTCAGGTAAGAGTACCCGTCCTCCAAAAGACTAAGTTGTCTATATTATTATTTGGAAGTTTATTATTTGTAGCGACCTCTACTGGAAATTACTTGAGATTTAGATTTGTGTAAAAGGACTCGAGTATGAAGTGAATGGAGCGCGTTTATACTTCTCTTGGTACATCGTCTGGGACTTCAGTTAAAACGGGCGTACCACAAGGATCTATTTTAGGTCCATTTTTGTTATAAGCACATATATACGATCTGTGTTATCTGTTAAACGACTTGTTTGATATAATTTTATTTGCGGACTTTCCAAATTACCCAATGCAATGTCACCTAATCAATTTGATTAAAATGGTTTGATGTTAAAAGACCTATGCAAAAATCAAACGCTCGGGCTCTCCAGAATCATGTACTGAAATCTAACCAAAACGACCTTCCCACCAGGTCCAAGCAATAGTAGCAGCGACAGTAGTATCAATATTCGCAATCGTGGTGAACGCCATCACAGATCGAGGAGTCAACGGTTCCTACGTGCTGCTGCTGATTGCTTCTGCTGTCTTCACTGCTACCACCACCTGTTTTGTGCTGGGTGAGCTAGATTTATGTCATTCACTCTCTCTTCTCTATTATTTAGTGGATACCATACAAGTGAAGACCTGTGAAATTTGACTGGTGGATAGGGAGGAAGGAAGGCCTGACAATGTATCCTTTGGGAAAAATTTCGGTCGGGCTTGCACGTTTTTTTTTTCTGTTTATAGGCCTGTGTTTGACCGCAATCTCACAATGGTAAGTGATGATGCGGCCGAAGGTGGTAAGCACACAAAGCCTAGAAGGAACTGGCTCTCGAGTGCAGCTATCGGAACACACCGAAAGGTGCTTGGCGACAGATTTTCAACTTGAGGGTGGTAGCCAGCCAGGCGGGTACTACAAAGTACCCTACCACCGTGCTATGGTTTCCTCAGGATGTTTTCCTTCACCGAAAGCTCAAGCTCATTGTAGGATTCGAACCCGGGACCTTCATCTCGGTATCCGACGTCACTACCACTGAGCTATTATCACGTTTTTAGGTTGATGATGATATCTTGAAGCTCATTAGTGCAGATAAAAGATGGTCCGATATCAGGTGAAATAATTTCGGATACTTATCAGCTTTCAACTTATGCTGCTGATGTAATAAAAAAACTCATTTCACCACGGCATCTCTTGCATAGAGACCTTTACCTACTCATTATAAATCCTCCATATGATAAAATATTTAAATTAAGACCTTGTTCCACTCCAGATTTCGTGATGGTGATGGTGATATACGGTTCGCACAAGTTCAAAGTGAACCCCGATAACGTGGCGACGCCGCTGGCGGCATCTATCGGTGACATCGTCAGCAACACTGTCCTCGCTGTCACTGCGCAGTATATGTACGAACAGATACGTGAGTATTTCTTTAAAGTCCTAACCGTTTAGAATAGCATTTTATAATACAATTTAGAGTATATTTTGGGCCTTTATGAATGAGAAACTTAGGTAAGATGAGAATTCTGAGATGGATGATCTGGAGGGAAAAACTCATAATTCGAAAGGTGCACTAATAACAGAAAAGTTGAGAATCAAAAGTTGGGAATCGTGTCGAGGAAATATTAGAAGATGAAAACGATAATACCAAATAGTTATGAATTTTAAGATAGATGGAAAAACATAGATGATATAAGCAAGAAACAAATGAGATAAATGAAGTAACTATCATTTGGAATGTATGTAATGAATGTACTTAACTTACCGAATATTTTAACGATTAATAAACCAGAAAATGTTAGTAATACATAAATATTTCTCTTTTGCTCACTAAAAGACCCGTACGATGGAGATAAATCGGGTGAGTCTTCGATATTCAGGACTGTTGCTAGCCTAAAAATAGTTTCGGTGATTGAATGAGTGATAGATAACTGTCAGTATCTAATTAATCAGAGTATTTAAAAATACAAATTACGTATCACTAACAAGAAAGAATTAGCAAAGATTGTATCAGAAGATACTTTTAATCAGTGATATTGGACAGTATTCAATATCATATCACGTATTATACTTATTTGTGATTGATTGAGTAATTATGCTTGAAATCTTGATTATAATCGTGTAGATTACTGGTAATTTGACATTACATCAATATATTGAATTGCGTTGACATTGGAAAATTGTCGATACTTTGTATCGCAAATTTTTTCAATGTCATCTTAGCATAAGAAATATGTATTCAGTTACAATTAAAGATTATTATAAAAAACTCACAAGCGAAACTAGTTTCGAAACTCGTAATAATAAAAGATCTGAATTTGAACCATCGAAAACAATAGTAGCTTTGACCTTTTTAAGTGTCCTCCGAGACAACTGATTGAATGAATATTTAAGTAAATCTAATGACTATACTACAGGACATGACATGACATGATCCCATTGCGATTCCACTGCCATAGAGCCAATGTGCGTTGTCTAAAAATAATATTTCGATGGTTGTCTACTATCAAATATGTCAATCCTTTCTTAACAACACTGATAATTCATTGGCACGCAATTGTAATAGCAGACTTGGAACCCTGGGCTTACAGATGAGATGATTTCATGATATTGATAGTCTTCAAATTATAACTAATACTATAACTCTCTTCCTACAGAAATATCACTATGGCAGCCAATAGCACTAATATGTGTGTACTACAGCCTGCTGCCACTGTGGGTATTCATTGTATGGCGCAACAGGTACACGAAGAAGGTCCTCACCAGTGGATGGACTCCTGTTATCTCTGCACTCTTCATCAGCGGGTATGTTTGTCTCTTTCTTAGCTTATGGACATAGAAATTTTGGGTCAGACACGTCTTGAGATATAATATGTTCAGAAGGTATTTCGGAGGTAAAGGTCTAAACACTAGATATTTAAAGAAATAAATAAGAAATGTAGCATTGATGGCATCGTTTGCAATTTAGTACAAAAGAAAAAGCGATAGAGGAAATTTAAACAGTAATTAACTAGTACTTTCTATGCGTCTAGGTCTAGGTTACATTCTTGCAGCACACCAGATAATTGGCTGTGACTCGACAATTTAGGTACGCACCGCGGTTGCCTTGACATGAATAAAATTGTCAAACGTGTTATTCCCAATCACGTGTCGTACTATAGGGCTCGCGATTTTTTGCGTGTTTCGAGGTTTCCCGTTTACGCGCTTTTTTGCACAATTTTTAACCGACTTCAAAAAGGAGGAGGTTATCAATTCAGATGTTTGTATTATTTTTTTTTATTTATGTTCGGGTATAACTCCGTCATATATTGACGGATTTGCAAAATTCTTTTTTTGTTCGAAAGGGGTTTATTTCGAAATGGTCCCATATAAATTTCATATAGATGAAACTAAAAATTCAAAAATAAATTAACTTTTTAACAAAAAAATAAACCGCCTTCAAAGTACACTAAAAAGTATGAAATAATTCTTATCTGACACTGTTTTGAAGTCAGCGAAATATTTTCTATAGAACTCGTCATGTGATTTCGCTTAATTTCCTATTTTTTTTTTATTAGTAATAGTAATGAGTATTATAAGGATTTTTCACTTTGAAATTGAAAATGATTTTTATGACTGTTTATTTTGTTTTTTTTTTTCAAATTATTGTAGAAAAAACATATTATTACAAAGTTGATTTAATCATCTACACGTTTTCATAAAAAACAAACAATCTGTAATATAAAAATAAGTTTTGTCTACTTTAATTTGCAATCAGTCCCAGACTTTGAGCGTGTTGGGCGTCTATGTCCTGTGGGAAGATCAACCTATCAACCTTTCTTCCCTTCAGTTAGTGTTATCTATCTATCTATCTTTCTTCCCTTCACATTAAATCCAGTTAATCGTTCTTCAATCGTCCGTTCATCGTCTATGTGGTTAAGTTTCAGTCTCTTTGGATGATTTATTATCAGTAACTCTGCCGCTAATTGGAAGGATACTTTCTTGTAAAATAAAGTCATGCAAGCCTTGTCATTCTAGTTTTAAAATCTATTTAAATAGGGATAGACCAAGTATAATTTTCGGAACCCCTTAAGTGTTGCTTAAGCAAGTTTAAGTTTATACCAGTGGCAAGCTAATACTTGCCACGTCTTCGTGGCAAGATGACAGGCAAACGACACGTGAGTATAATTTTACCGCTTGCACTGGGTGGCAAGTAACGATCGACTGGAACTTTCTGAGCTGAGTTTCAAGGTCAAGAACACCGTTATTAATATGTTTAAATTCATTTAACATTCACTATATTAAGGCTCTTATGAATTTAAAAACCTTCAATTGAGATTCCAGTCAAATAGTGAAAAAATGACTCCAAACCTCTCTAAACAAAATAGGTAACTATTTCTAATTCATTCAATGCAAAATTTTTATATATTTATCTAATATTAATTCTACAGTATCGGAGGTATCGTCCTTGACCAAGCAGTGGACCACTACAGAGGCTACGAAGTCTTCCAACCCATCGTCAACGGCATTGGAGGCAACTTGGTCTGCGTGCAGTCTTCCAGACTCGCCACCAACTTGCATCAGACCGCTATTCCTGGTGTATTGCCTGAGAACGTCAGGATGGTGGAATGGCCTTGGAAGACGCTGTTTTATGGAAGTAAGTTTGATAAGGCTGAACTTAGTTCCTAAAAAACTGATGCTGATACTGAGCACGCTCGAGATGAAATCCCAACAGCGGTCACCCATCCGGATACCGTCTACATCGGTGATTGGTTCACTTTGCCGAACGATTAAGAACGGCTAATTAAGCTACACCACGAGCGCTTCAAATGGGACTTTATTACATAATGATTAACATCATATATCCTTTTTTTTTTCACAGCACCCGCAGCTAAAGTTGCCCGTATGTTACTGGCGCTGGCCGTGTTCGGTCAGATCATCTTCATGGTAGTCGCTGATGTCGTCTATCAGAATGGAGTGGTCACCATCCAGGTCGCATTCGGTATCACTTACCTGATTTGCTCGCTGCTACAGGTAATTATTAAATTTTATAATTAGCATTTTAAGCTTTGACTTCGAAACGATATGAAATAACAAAACTGGCCACTTTAAGTTGAAATCGTCAAGCACGAGCACCGATGTACTCCAACAGATGCTGTTAAGAATTACGATCAAGGCTTTGTGGGCTTACCTCTGCCACATCATGACAATATTAACTTAGGCCTGTATTTACTCAGATCAAGTCTCAAGAGTAGATCGTGCTAATCGAAAAAAGCCTAATATCATTGGCGCAGGTTACAAAATCAATTGTTCGTACAAAATCAACTCGACTCAAAACTTGACATGAGCATTGATAGACGCTCTAGAATACAGACCTTAGAGTTGATCCAGTCATGTAACTAAATATACTAACCGAAGTAATGATATCCCCAGGTCATGGTACTATTATACCTAGCATACGTGCTGATCCACCTAATGTGGAAGAAGAAGAAGGACCCTGACAACGCAGCCATCCCCTACCTCACAGCTTTGGGTGATCTCCTCGGTTCCGTGTTCTTGGGTCTCGCATTCGTCATCCTATCCCTATTCGGTATGGAATACGGCAGCAATGTTCAGTGAATTATGTCATAATTCAATAACGGCACAATTAGAAGAGCAAGAGATATGTAAGTTGCCAAAGTATTGGGTTTGCATAGAGAATGTTATTGATGAAAAGTAAAGAAGTTTTCGTTACCTAAAAGCGATTAATTTGTACCAAAGTTTGTCATCACTTGAATGCACTTAGTGCATTCTATCAAGTAACTTTATTTATTAATAATGCTTTTTAACTTAATTTTACAACTTTACTCAAACCAATTTGGACTTATGAGATTGGGGATGGACGAAAAAGATCCCTGTAAGTATTTTAAATTAATTATTAGAATGATTTTTAATGTTTAAGGTGCCAATTTGTATATTTAGATGATATATTTGTTTGCATTATGAACTTTGCAGTATTTGAACTAAAGTGACTATGAAAATGATTACAGTTTATTTTTTTATGACCAGACCGTATTTCTAAACTTACAATATAAAACTGTGATAATAAATGTGATTACATGCAATTATTATCTTTATTTTTCCACGCCATTTTGAGATTGAGAAAGACAATAAATATGGCGGCATGCCGATGAAATTAATGACACGTTTTGAAAATTAATAACCTTTTTTAATTCATCTACTATCAAATTTATGCAATAATTAATATTATACTCAAATAGGTCAATTAGATAATTCTTTTAAACTTTAACAGGGTCAAAATGCCACCAATTTATTTTTCTTTTTTGTGATAATGGCCTATGGCCAACAGTGGTAAATCCTTGCTTATTTTTAAACCATGACTACGAAGTTTTCATTTTACGTTACCTAGTTTAAAAACCATATCTAATAATAATAGTAATCGAACTAGATAAATGTGTAGTTAATTGTGTAAATAAATTATTAGATTAATGTTTAAGTCGCATTTTTTATTTGTATAGATGATGTATTCAAAGGTCGATTGTTAGTATACAGGGTAGACATTTTAGACGGGTCATTTAGGAAAAAAAACCTTAAGGGTGGAAGCCACGCGAATATGGTATTTGGAGACTATCCATTACTTTTTGAGTCATTGCAATCGGCAACTACAGAATTTGAAAAAAAAAAAACATTTCACATTAATTTTCCTAACAAAATATATAGTTTTTTTTTTCGATTTGTGACGTTGCTAATACACTAATCTATCTTGATAGATTTTTTTGAGAATCGTCAAAAAGCGTTTTACTGGCTTAACCTTTACACTGACCCGTCTAATATTTCCATCCTCTACCTTTATGTTTTATATTAGTTTCTGATGAAATTATCAAATTAATATAGGGCAGTGTACTGGTTTGCATTTGCAGTTATCTTATTTTGAAAATTTCATCAGAAATGGAATTTATGTCAATAAAATTAGTATTAGATTAGCAAAATCGGGTACAATAAAGCAATTTTTATTATTTTAAGAGGCCTAATATTTATTGAGATATACTACACGATAATGCATTAGTATTACGAGCATTTTATGAAATATATAATAAAAATCATTGTTTGGACATGAATTTGTAAAAATGAAAAATGCTTATGATATACCAAAAAATATATTTTGTTACAAAAACTATCATAAAATTAAAAAAGAAACTGATTTCAACATACAACTGACATGTGAGTGGGGTACCACAGTATAATTTCTTAAAAACTATTTTGAAGTAACCAAAAAATTTACTGACGCCAAATACAGGGTGTTGTTTTGGTTGGCGACAAGTGACCCAGGAGCGGTAGTACTAAATATAAATTCCCCAAAAATTTACTTAATTCCATTAAATACTGTAAATATGTTGAGAAATACCTTATTCAGTTTGAAATAAAAATACCGCAAAGTATGGTTACTAAGCACGTGCACTGACTAGAGGTAGGCACAAGCCGCCATCGCCCCACCTCTTTACTCCCTCATACTCCCGTTGAGTATTATGTCTACACTTTAGATTATTACATGATTTTCAAAAAAAAAAAAAAATTTTTTTATGATTAAAAAAAAAAAAGTATTTTTTTTATATTTTTTTTAGCACCAGTATCTATTGTATTATCGACCCTGAGTCGCTCGTCGCTGACCAAAACAACGACCTATATGTGTCAGCAAAACTACTTACCGTGCCGACTTTAGAGTGCTTTAGATGATAGTTATTTAATTAAGTCACAAACCAAATGTGACCATACTACGTAGAATTAAGGTATATTTTTGAATGAATGATGTGATATAAATGAGATTTTTTAATTTGTATATATAGAGAACTTGTTATGTAGTACGTAAAAAAGCTGTTGAACGATGAAATTAGAACTGCTTGCCTTTGTAAATAAGGTGTTAAATACAAGTCTGTTTACCCTAAAATTATAATAAAATCATCATTATTTATTACACTGATATTATGGACATAAAAAAATAATAAAAAGTTAAATGGCAATTTCAGACCACATTTGATTATTAAGGTATAGTCTGTGAAATACCTAATCAAATTTAAATATTATTATTTTTGCATGCACCCAAATACACATACAAATGTATGTTAATCATACAGTATCTTAATTTTTTTGATTTACCCCAAGGTGCCATTTTAAAAATAGCTTAATTTTTTTTTTAAATAAAATTTACTGATCAATATTTTTATTTGCTAAACTATCACTAACGCTTTACATTCCATTCTGGCAGCTTTTTAACGATAATATTAAATTATGAATTAATTTTGACATACCTACATTATAGTTTTTTTTACCATGAATGTACCTATTCCTAATAATGTGATGTCCAAACGTATAGCGTAAATTGTAATTAATTATTTGAAAATAAAATTAATTTGATGAAGTTGCTTTTTTTCTATTTTCATCGATATAATAGATACCACCGAAGCAATATCATTTCGGTGAAGTTTTGTGAATATGAAAATATTAGTCGTCGAATTTACTTGATCTAAGAAGTTAACACCATCTATGATTTCCTCAAGAATACTAATTAGTTGGGGAAAACTCCAACAGATGGCGCGACCTATTCAGAGTTTTCCATATGACGTCAGATATTTCAGCTCTAGGTTTAATACCGTTAAACTAGATGGCGTGGTGTGTTTCAAAATTTGAGATATATATATTTATTTCTTTTTACAGTACTTGAAAATTACTTTCATATCATTTGCTTATATGCCATGATGTAAAGAGTAAAATTAAAATGCCCTGATTCCATCAATTTTTGATTTGATGTTCGATAGTACCTACTATTTGCCAAAATATACAGAAAAGTGCAATAAATATCGAAAAAGTTGTACAAGATAACTGAAAGGCATACATTATTTTCCAACCATGTGCTCTTTCGGTGTATATTTAGCAGACGGTAAAAATCGCATGCTCCATTACACCCCAAGATTGTGCATACAAATCATATTTTTCCTACCTTGTTATCGTACCGAACGAACCTACAAGAAAGCAATATATTTAATTTATTTTCGTTGCTACAACGAGATAGATGTATAGGTAGTATTCGTAGCTATACGTTAATAGTAAGTACCTACTATTCATAATGTCAAACGTCATTGCAAACAAAAGAGCGATTGCGGGCGCGAGCTTTTACAGCGGATAGTTCCAGTTTTCACCACCTGAAGCGCCACTAGAGTGAAAAATGATAAATAGCTTCGAGTCCAGCCTACGGAAACATATTTATTGGACATTAAAATGATACAATAAATCTTGGGAATGAATAACCGACATGGTTTACGTTGGTAAGCTTCCTTGTGTAGTGAGGTTTGGAACAGGTGTTCCGTATGGAGCGAGTGGAGTGCGCGAGGCGGCGAGCAGCGCGGCGCGATCGTTACTGGGTGGCGCGGGCGGTGGTGGGTACCTCGGGCTCGGCTCGGGTCGGGCGGGAGCAGCGCGCGTGCGCCCGCCGCGCCGCCCGCCCGACCGCCTCAGTCAGTCGGCCGCGAGCACCGGGCCCCGCCATACCTCGCCCGAACAACCGCCATAGGCACCCACCACACCCGTACTATTTTAAAACATCCCGAGACATCGCGCATGCGAATATCGATCCGCCATACTCGGAATGGTACCCGTATCTAGGTTAACCGGCTAAAATTAAAGGTGCGTTCCGAAATTCAAGGTTGTAACCGCCGGCGCAGATCCGAAATAGCGCTAACGTGCATGGAAAATGGAAAATATGTACTCGGCATTTTGTCGCGTGTAAGGGCGAAAATCGCGTGCGTTTCACGCTTTAATGGCGGATGGGAATTATGTAAGAATCAGTTGTTGTTTTATGTTTGAAAAGAAAAATTGATTTTATCAGTGTCCGTGTGGGTTGGGTACGATATCACCGATCGCTGGCCGCTGTTGAATCGATAACACGCTACATGTAATCGCGAGTGTCGTGTTATCTGAAAGCGCTCACGCGTTATTATGTTAATATATATATTCTGGGAGTGTCTGTGAATACGGCCAGTAAGTACAAGCGTTGGAAATTAGTGTTTTACGTGTACAAGATATATATAAATCGAGCTGCCCGTCCAAAGCTTCCACTACTCTCTCCCACTCCTCACTATATATCTAACGTATCACCAATCACTCTCTACACTAATTTCAACCCTATGTACATACGCCTTTCTAAAAAGCTCATCATATCCATAAATCGATATACCTATATCCATAACTAGTGATATATATTTCATAATCTATGTAGATCTTTATGACCTTTGGAATATATAAATTTTCCGAAGCGATAGCCTTCCTTACATAAAACTGAAAATCTTGAAAAGATTTCCGCCCTAGTGACAATTAATAACGTAACCTACATGTGGCTAATAAACTTAATCGATTTTTATCAAATATCAATTGTTTTATCGATTAAAATAATTGATTATACACATAACTGAAATACTTATATTGGAAAAACCCGCATGTTTTCCTTTTCAGTAGTCATTATTGTGCTCAATATTTGTTTATTCGTTTTATATGATTCATTAATACTCATTTCTTTTATTAGAAATACAAAAAAAAAATGGAATTATAGTAAATGCGAGTATGGTAGGTAATTTTGTAGGATAACCTAGAAAATAGCACACGTCACGTTTCCGTACACAACCGATAGATGTCGCTAGTTACTGCTATTGACTTTTCCGCTAGAATGTATGTCTCGAGCTTTTTCATTGCATAAGTATAAAAAATATGTGTATGACATATATTAGATTAAAGAATTTTAATCCTGAATTAAATCTATTCTAATTAAAATAAGTAAAAACGGTAGGTTTTGAACGAGGTAATGTTCAGGTTTAATTAAATGATTGATTTATAGTTAATATTTTATATTTAATCAACACGATCCTCGTTTGTTTAGTTTTAATTCCTCTTAAATTATTCTATAATAAAAATACAATAAAGTTATACCTAAGGTACACTAAAGTTATAGAAAATTACCTTTAATTATTTGGTATAACCGAGTTTACTGTTTAGTTTGTCAAAAATCAGATTTAATTTTAACACCTGTGGGCGAGAATCTAATCTTCAGTCAAATCTCAAAACGTTTGTTTTTTGAAAATACACCTCATTTATTGAAAGTTAATTGTTTGAATCTTGACTAAAAACTTGACAAATGATTTCATTATAAGTAAAGTACTTATACCGTATAAGTACTTTACGTATAAATTATACGTCTCATAAAACATAACTTAATTATTATTATATATAAAATAGCACTATATAAAACTCAAGCAAAAGAAACATGATGAAAACGCCCAATCTTCAGATACTGGTATTTTCCAACCATACAGTATAGAATTGAAAAAAAAAATTTGCAGTCTAGCACAGTGGATAACAAAATGAAAATAAATGCAGAATAAATATAAATAAATATTTCTCAGTGCTTCTAATTTATACAGGTTTTTTTTTTATTCTGGTCCTCACAATATGAATAAAATTATGTATGACAATTTTGCTCACAAATTGCTAGAAGTTATCCTAAATATTATTTTATATTTTCCTTGACGATGGTTTATCCTGCGTAAAGTTTGACGAGGTGGAGCAGATTTCGCAGGGACCTCACTATGTTTAGCCATAAAGAATTAGCTCTTAGCATTCTGACAAACAATTAGAGGTCAATTTTGATAACTACTAGCAACTTGTGACCAAGATTGTCATTTATAATTTTGTTCGTATAGTGACGTCGAAGCAGATAAAGAAAAAAAGTAAGTAAGACCTCAGAAGTTGCATTTAAGAAAAAAGATTTTTTTCCTGTATAATAATACTAAATTAACTACTCCGGTAACTATACTTTTAAAAATAATGGTAAGAAATTATAAATATTGTCTTAAAAGAGTAAAAACAATTCTGGTTAGTAACAAAACAAGATAAAAGCAAGTTACACACGCTAAGTGCCAGGTGACGACCCCCTGACATTTAGCGAGGTCAGGGGTCGCCAATCGACACTCGCAGGAAATAGGATAAAACTTTACTGCGTTTTCGTAGGCTTGCAAAAAAGGGGACCATTTTTATTGAATGTGTGATAAAATTAATTACATTTTTACGGTTCACGCGAGGTATTTAAAT
Organism: Polyploca ridens; assembly: GCA_951394255.1. Lineage (NCBI taxonomy): Eukaryota > Metazoa > Arthropoda > Insecta > Lepidoptera > Drepanidae > Polyploca > Polyploca ridens. Next base: position 3,306,198 of record OX596268.1, read on the forward strand.
ATTTAATATGTATTTAGGATTGTTTTCGTTAGCACGGAATGTGGACCGAGAAAGCTGTTTCTCATTATAATTTTGACCCTCCGACTATGTGTGGGATCTGATATTTTGAATTAGGACGGTCACGCTATGATGTGGCGTTTCAGCGTTCACCTTACCTTTTCCTGGTAATTATAATTAATTTTAATAGAAAACATACTTTTTGGCTATCGTCAGTGTATTTGTCTATACGTTATAAAATCGATGGGACTTTTGATATCTTTTAATTAGCCTTGATATAATCATTGTTACATCATTAACGGAACAATTAAAAACTAAAATTAGTTTTAGTTCTCATTAAATTAGTGCCTATGATCACGTATTTAGCGCTCCTATTTTTAATCCTCTTCTACATTCCCTTTTTAAATGTGCTTCAGAATTTACTTTGTAATACCTACTCGTAAAGCACCAGATTTGACCTAGTCACGATCTTGGAGTGACATTTTCATAGCGTTTTTGGTAAATTTCCCACTGAGCTATTATTACGTATAGAGCGTATAGAGAAGACGCCATACATTAAGTACTAGTGTGCACTTGTGCAGCCGTCCGGCCTCGCTTTTTATGGTAGAACGTTGAACGAAACGCGTAAGCGCCCGCGCCCTGAAAATCATGGCTCTTGGTCGTAAGAATACTACACCTTAAAAGCAAACTATCGCTACGTGTTTATACTGTCTACTAGACGACTAATTATTGTTTCAGCGCTACAGGGAACTTTAGTGAACTCTTAACAAAATGGAGCATGACCTTTGCTTAGGAGTTTAGCTTCTCTATACCATTTTTTTAATTATTTATTTATAGCTGAATTTTCTACAGTTCTTCATCCAGTCACGATGTATTTATATGAAAAGTTAACTTGACATTGCAAATCAAGTTAAAACTTGATTTGCATATAAATTTGCTAAATAAGTTAATATCAGCTTGAATTGCTAAATAAGTTAATATCAGTCAACTCAAACAACTGTTACATTTATGATAACACAAATACTAAAAAAAAAAACATGAAAATTATAATTTATTCAAATAACACTGTAAAATCCGTAAAAGCATATAAAGATAATGTAATTTAAAAAAAAACTGTTATACTTTTACTATTTTTTATCATCGACCTAAGAAACAAAAATTTTCCAATCGTAAACTAATGTACGAGTTTTTTGTATGTAACTCATTATACTTGAAATAAATTCAGCATTAAACAAAAACAACAATTAAAACGCTAATCAATCACTACACCAGTCAATGAAACTAAAATAAAGCGAAATAAACAATCACACTAGAAACATTATAAAATCACAAATAAACGTTTGGTACGACAACCAACAGATGGCGTTGGTAACATCATGTAGAATTATTTATTTGTGCAGACCGCGTGTAACAGTTTTATTTCATTCACTCAGGAATGTGTAGGTAATTAAAATTATAGGTTTTGTTACTTGGAAAACAGTCAAGAGTACATTTAGGTGAATGCCGAGTCTTTGTTTTATATTACGTAGGTACATATCTCGCACAACATGTTTCTCCCGGCTTTTTATTTCACATTACAATAATTCCTATGATATAAATAAATCTCCCATCTTATCCGTCGAATACCAAAACGATGACCATAATAATTATCATCCTATAAACTAAGCGCATTCTACCAAGTCCGTTTTTGAGATTTGTATTCTGAATTCGATAAATGTAATTTTCGTCGGGCAAAAAAAAAATATTCCAAAAAACGGACTTTCAGATGCCTTCTATCCACTCCTAAATATAGTTTCAAAAGTAGTCTTGACTCTTGCAAACATCCTTACAAGATTGACATGTCATGTTTTACCTTATAATAAAATCATAGAGTAAATAAACATATTCATATTTTGTAAGTATAGAATCGCATTCATATTAGCTCAATATAGCTACTACCTTGATATCCCTGACAAGCGATTTTTTTTTTTTCATTTTCGTAGGTTTTCGTAGACCCCTCTACGAAAGTCTACGCCCAAAATATTGTTTTTTTTTATATAAATTATATTATAGTAACATATCGACAAGACTTTTAGGTAGGTACACAAGTTCATTCACCTTTCATCGTCTATACCTATTGTCAGTATAACGAGTATTTTTACACCACCGCTTGAGACTCAACAAAAACTCTTAAAGAGTTATGCAAGCGTAATATGATAAGCAAAAAGGTTTGAAAAGTGTCATAATGGTGTTTTATTCTTCATATTTTTGTATAACACAAATAGCGGTTCTTTTTCAATGCTTATGTAGCAAACATATTGTAATCTTTTTTATAACTCCTATATGTAGAAAGAATGGAAAATTGACCTTTATCAATATAAAAAGAAAACTGACACATCAAAACGCCCAGCCCATATCTTTGGACCAAGAAAGAGAAAATTTACACTTTATGATTTCGACAAGGAATTAGGTCGATTTTCGAAATTCTTCGAAAAAAGGAAGAAGGTTTACTATCAAAAATATATTCTATTATTAATAGAAACATTAATGTCATTTTCGTAAAGTGTAAGCAGCAATGAGAGACTTTGTGATCAACTACTAGCCTATCGAATCTACGTTACACTCAACAAAAACCTCAAAAATAATAGTACATTCATATATGTGTACAAAGTTGGTCAAGTCATTACAGACGAGGCGAACACGATAAGGAAGCCGCACACGCCTGTCATAAAACGTTTTTCAACACACTGGCGAAGAAAAAAACAGACATAATCGGGATAATATCATAAAACACTAATGCGGTAATGTAAAGTAAAAATCACGAGTTCGTAATAAGCTGTCTTATGATACTAAAATCGGTTCAATAAGATCCACTTTACGAGCTAGTGTGTAGAAAAACTTATTACACACAACACCCTTACCAACATAAAAGACAACCTGTACATCGATCGCCGATAGTTGGCAGCACTGTCTTATACCACAATATCTATCTCACCATCCACTTTCCATAGGCCTCTGAAAAAGCGACATTTTCTAACTAACAGTATGCATTTTGCTGGAGTACGAGTGGCAGACGGGTCATATTATGCTGGTTTTAAGCACAATGGCAGAAACTACAATAGTTTATCTTTCACTAGCGCCATCTACAGTTCCCTACGGATGTTATTGTAAGCTTTTGAGTGGTGGTTGTCGTTGCTTGTAACGTACTTAGACAGGTGGAAATTTTAATGTAGACTACATTTGGATTTCTATATACGTCTAATGTTGAAAATCTGGTCTAAAAGGAATATCTCGGCAGTTGCACTTGAGAGCTAGTTTGTTAGGTTCCGTACCTCAAATGGCAAAACGGGCCTCTTAAAGGATCAGTTTAAAAAAATTCAAGTTTGTAACTTTTAAATGAACATTGACTAAAAAGTGTTAAAATAGTATTTAGCTAATTACTATTTAATCCGTTATTTTATGAGTAAGGAAGGCCGTAAGTTGCCTAGTAGGCCTCCAACTAACTTAACGGCTACCACAATAAGGCGATTATCACACTGCCACGCCCCTACGCGCGTAGGTGCGTGACACGCATACACGCACACGCACGTGACACGCACGTTGCGGGAGTGCAGATCTGCATCATCATGCGGGTTTTGTACGCACTCACGCCCGTTGTTGCGTTTTGTGGCGGCTCTGACTCATTCCATACAAAATCACGCACGGCACTACGAGACTCGTGGTGCGTGGCAGTGTGTTAACCACCTAAAGTGATAACCGGGACCAACAGCTTTACGTGCCTTCCAAAGCACGGAACGCTTGAGTTGTAATACCACTAGGCGGTCACCCATCCGGACACTTTTGACACCGATGATTGCTGAACTTTGCTGATACAAACACAAGCTTCTATATAAAGTCAAATTACTCTCAGTAATTATCATGACATTCATGTTGACATTCCTATATCACAATCAACCTACACCCATCTCTAACTACTTAATTGTATGTATTAAACTAAACTAATTCGGGGTATCCCGACTAGCATATGAGCACTGTAATTACTTGCAATTACAAACAGGAAGTGACGTAAACCATGACACACCCCGTAGTCACGGGTTTAGTTTCAACTATGATGAGTTTTAAAATGAATATTTACTGATTATCGTGATGATTACTACTTGATACAGCGTAGACATTTTAGACGGGCACGACAAAATGTATGCGATATGTTTTTTTCAATTTCTTTCATTTGTAGCACACTTACCTAACTTGGTCTCGTAGCCTTTTGATCCTTGTCGGAGACAGGATCGAATAAGCTAATATTTTTTTTTTCACACGAGACATCACTCACGCGTTACCTTTCTCTCCCCGGAGAGCTCTGGCGACCTTACTCACGCGCAGGAACACAACTTCAAGTTATTTGGCTGCGGTATTCTGTAAGGTGGAGGTACATCTCCAAATGCACTGCTCTCATCAACATCATCATCAGCCTATAATGACCCACTACTGAGCACAAGCCTCCTTTCACAAATTAGGGTGAAAGGGAATGGACAGATACTCCACCATGTGTGCCCACTGCGGATCGGTGGAGGTACCGTAGTGGTCAACCTATATACTGTTGGAGTTTTCAAGCCGCCAAGTAAGCCTCCATCTAGCTTAACGAATATCACAATTAAGTGATAACCGGAACCAACTCTATGTCCCCTCCGAAGCACGGAATCGCTCGATTTGAAATAACACTAGGCATATAAATACCCATTCAGGTACCGACCACGACGGTGGTAGCTTAACTTCGCTTTTGTACCTTTCATAAAATTGAATCTATTTCCTTGCAATCATTTTATCATCATTTTTCAAATAGACCTTCGCAGAAACTTATGAATAGTCTGACTCTAATAACGGTTGGGTGGGTAGCTTTCCTAGTAGTTTGCTGTTTCAAACAGCCCACTTACCATCAGCTTTTACCGTAACCTTCATATGCCTGCGATGTCAGAGCGTATCACACGTGCGCTGCCAACCCTGCAGAAATCTCTGTATACCTTTTCTACCACATGCTGTTCTCCTCGAAAGTCCGCGGTAGGAAGCTCTTTTAACTGCACAGTGCAAAACCATTGTGATTGCAATATGCCCCCACATAGATGTCGAGAGATACGCAAAAGCAATTTCACAAAAACAGGAGTCTCGTTTCTTGCTGCATATGTATTCTATGACATTTAGAAATGTTTACTGAGAACTGATATTCTATTGTGTTGACACAAAATAAAATCTAATTTATTTGTATTAAGATTTATTATTTATACTGAAATAACCGTCCTGGAATTCATCGGTAATAGGCAGTTTTTTTTTTCGGATATCTTAATGCTGTCTAGACATTGTATATCTATCCGGCCTTGGCGTTTTTCAACGGACACCGATTGTATTATTATACATTAGTTATATGTATTTTCCATTTTCCATAGCACGTTTGTTGAACCTCGTATTAGTGTTTTTTTATTATTATGAAATGTTTGTGATTTATGTGTTAATATTATATTGTTTTGCAATAAAGTTCAAAGTTGCCGTGTGCTCAATCAAAGATGGCGCTACTGTTATTTTACCGAATATAATACGATGCTTTTTTTTTAGTTGGCTACGGTAGCATGAAGGTAATTCAGGTTTGTTTACCGATTGAACCAAAAAAAACTAGACTAAGAACAGAAATGCCATCTGATTTGAGCTTGTTATAATATTTGATTGAAAATAATATGAACCTAATATCGAACTGAAAAGTATTGAAGTTTATGAGACAAATTTTGAGTTTTTAATTTCTTTAGATTACAGTTTGTTGGTGTTAGTAGTATAATTAAATATGATTGTTTTCAAAGTACTTATAATTGTGTTTGTTTCTATTTACAGGTAAAATATTCAGCGACAGATGTTGGCAGGTAACAATTAACTATTATTAAAACACTAAAATAGACTAATCATCAATAAATCTCATACAAAATCCAGTAGGTAGATGGGTAAATCAACTTCCATTGAGAACATTTTGCAATGGTAAAAGTAAAAATAATAATACTCGAAAAATTATTGAAATTATGTGTTACCAGTCGAATAGGGATAAAAAAAATCTAATTAGTCCGTCAGTTAGATTATAATAATTTATATACATTTTTGCGTTACCAAGACATTAAAAATTAATAAAGATAACAAAGATATCGTGACCTCACTTTTGAGTAAAAAGTGTACCACAATGTGACGTCACGCGGAACTTCAAAACACCATATCTTCGTATTTATTTGTTTAATTGACAAAAGAAAAAATACGTGTCTAATATTTTTTGATAATGTAAATGACGGACTAATTAGTTTTTTTCAGGAAAGTAGCCCATCATTTATCCTATTTTTAGGTTTCGTAGCTGGCTACGACATCTACCCTATAAAAACATGGCGCAGCCATTTTGAAAAGCATTTTATTTTTTGCGTGCAATTCGACGCAAACAGTATAAAAAATAATAATAAATACACACATAGTTAAACTGATATAGAAAATTTCCTCGAGTCTGCCGCTGCTTCCGAATAACGGCAAGGTTCCCAGCTGGCTGGCAGCGTTTCCTCTTTGGATAGCCAAGCTGATGCGTTGGCGGAAAAAGCTCGGCCCGCTGGTCTCCGGAGGCCTCGATCAATTTTGATGACGAAATGCGAGCAAAATAAAAATTTATTATTCCACTAAAAGCAAGCAAAACCAGCGGGCAGAACTAAATCTGCTAAAAGAAACGTGTATAGGCAATTAAAACACATGGGCTATGTCGCTACATCTATTTCTGCCGCGACCTGTCGTTGGTTCGATGCCAGAACACGCAGACATAGCTACTTCATACAGTTCTGTAAGACAAGACACGGTGTGACGTAGTTAGTTCTTTTACGTGATCAACACGACGATTTGGTTATTACGTGTTGATGAGACCAGAATAATAATAATAATTAGAATAATAATTGCGTTTATTCACTCAAAGAGCAGCTCGACAGGGGAAGTACCTTCATCATACAGAATACCGCAGACAAATAACTTAGTAGTGTTCCTACGCGTGAGTAAGGTCGCCAGAGCTCATTGGGGAGGGAGGAAGGATCGGTAACGTGCTAACGCGTGAGTGATGTACCATGTGTTGCAAGCGTCCATAAGGCTACGGTAATCCCTTACCATCGGGCGAGCCGTACGCTTGAATACCGACTCTACGTAAAAAAATATAATAATGGCAGCGGGTAGCCTATAATAAATTCGCTACATGTCATCGTTTATGGAGACAGTCTCGGCATATCTATTCAGCCGAGACTGTCTCTACAAACTATATCACTTCAGATCTTGAGAAGGGCTCTACCGTATCTGCAGTATTATTAAATTTGTAAAGTGCCCTGGTATTTGGAATATTCGGAAAAAAACTGAAAGTGCTTCTTTCAATATGATTGACAGAGGCTACTTTGATCCGTGAATTTCACTAGAAAAACGCGCTAAATATAGTTTTTCGTGGGGAATACCCGCCGCGCGGCCGCGTCATGAATGCAATTAGTCTTTCCCACCTGCTGTTTCATCGTCAGAGGAAGAAAATACCCAAGTATTATGGGACTGGTAACCACCTGGCTGGAAACTGCCCTCAATTTGAAAATTCCGGTCCCCAGTTCCCTTTTTGATTTACCATCTTCGGTCAATTTTTTTTTTTTTCAATGGTCTATTGCGTTCGACCTCTGACCCACCTATAAGGGGCGATGACGAAGCCTAAGATGGATCACGCTTACCCAGAAGAAAACCTATTCACTCTGGCCTTGAAAGTCCCTAGATTGTAAGAGTCGGGAAACAGACGCCAGAAGCAAGTTCCACTCCCTTGCTGTCCGCATTATAAATGAAAATGCAAAACGCTGTGTCCGTATTTTCGGTATGTCAACAACGTACGGGTAAACATTTTCGGTTTAAAAAAGGGGATGGTGGAATTAGGTTGAACAATTCCTGCGCACACTCTCCAAAATATATCCTGTAGAAAACCGAAAGGCAAGCAACCTTTCTTCAATGGTCGAGGCTCGTGAGTTTCGTCTTAATTAAAGACTCATATCCGATGAGTCTCCTGGCTCGGCGGTCTATTGATTCGAGGGTCTTAATCTGGTACTTAGCGGATCCATCCCATCATCACTGAACATGGTGATATTGTGGTCAAACACAGACCTAACATAGTAAAAAAACTTCACTTTACTAATCTGCGGGGGCGAGTTTTCTACCCTTATAATCAAACTTAAAATTTATCAATATATCTGTCTCATGGTAATGTACCGATTTTCTATTTCTTGAAAACGTCATTCGATATACAGGGTGTTGTTTTGGTCGGCGACAAGCGACCCAGGAGCGGTAGTACAAAATATATATTCCCCAAAAATGGACTTAATTCCATTAAATACTGTAAATATGTTGAGAAATACCTTATTCAATTTGAAATAAAATTACCGCAAAGTATGGTTACTAGGCACGTGCACAGACTAGAGCTATGCACAAGCCGCCATCGCCCCACCCCTTTACTCCCTCGTACTCGCGTTGAGTATTATGTCTTCACTTTAGCTTATTACATGATTTTCAAAATTTTTATTATTTTATTTTCATTATTAAAAAAAAATAAAGTATTTTTTTTATATTTTTTTAGCACCAGTATCATTTGTATTATGGACCCTGAGTCGCTTGTCGCTGACCAAAACAACGACCTGTATTAAGAGATATTACATACTTTTTTATTTTATTAACATACTAGTTACTAAAAAAGTATGTACTGTCCCGTGTTTTCCCGGGATAAAAAGTATCCTATGTGTTCATCCCAAAACATATTCTATCTGTGTGCCAAATTTCATCCAAATCCGTTCAGTAGTTTTTGCGCGAAACAGTAACAAACATACATCCATGTAAAATACAATAATCTACAAAATACAATACCTTGTGAAATGTGGAAAATTCCACGCTGTTACCGATTAATATTAGTTATTAATTATTTATTACTTCAGGCGAAACAAAATTCGGTGAAAGGTATCTCGGTGACATAATACCGTAATAGACTTAACTTTAAACCGAAAATTACAAAACTCCGGCTTTGACTGAGTTTATTTTCAATTAACTCCTTTTTAAACTCGCAAGTTTTCGGCAAGGGACTTAACCAACACGATTAAACCTTCCAGCGCTGTATTTCAATTTTCAAACTAACACAAAAGCCATTAAAAAGAATAAATATAAAGCGGAAAAAGCGGCTGACTGTCCCGTCGGTACTAAAACAATTCGAGATTGTCCAGATTCGGCTTTTGTTACGAAAATAGCCGAACGTTGTTCTGTTCGTTCGGTACTGACACCATGGGTGTTTTATGGTCGACGTGATTGAATTTATTCGGAGGTTTTTTATATACCAAAATTGTACCCAAGGGATTTTCGTTTTAAAAAAGATTAGGTATTTAGTTAGGTCCGAAATGAGGACATTCGTAGGAGAACGAAAACAACGGACATATCTCATAGAGTTAGTAAACTGAAGTGGCAATGTGCAGGCCACATCGCTCGAAGAGCCGATAACCGCTGGGGAAGAAAGTTTCTCAAGTGGCGACCACGTACTGGAAAGCGCCGTGCGGGACGACCTCCCACCGCGCTCAGGTGGACCCCGACGACCTGCCCCCCTAAAAAGGAAGCTAAAGCAATATTGCTAACGCAATTCATTTTTTCGAATATACGGCAGATCTTAGGCAATTTATCAATTCCGAATCTTTTATTGAATTGAATTGTATATAATGAGTAGTATACCAAAAAATATTGAAATTACGTAGGATCTGCCGAGAATTCTAAAAAATGAATTGCGTTAGCAATATTGCTTTAGCTTCCTTTTTTGGGGGGCTGGTCAGAGTCGCTGCGTGCCACTGGATGCAAGCGGCCCAGAATCGTTCGAAGTGGAAATCAATGGGGGAGGCCTATGTTCAGCAGTGGACATCCATGGGCTGATATGATGAGTTATTTAATGGCATAGTTCCTGAGATAAGAGCGTTCAAACATACTACATACAAACTTTATAGTATTATTCTAAAAAATGTGCTAAAATTACATTTGTAATCATCATTGAGTGGTTTTGCAATGAGTCATCAAAACACCTAGGAATATAATATACAGAGTGTAGCCAACTTTAATAAAGGTCAATTATAAAGTACGTTTTTTTATTGAAAGTGTTAAAATAGCATGGACATAAATCAGTTATCGATCAGATTACAGCGTCAATCAAACGTGCGCGCACGCAACAATACGTCGACGATCTATCAACGGGCCTGTCATCCTTGTTCTATTTCATAACCTCATGTATTAATAACTTGATTTCGTTTTGTGGTTTTGTCCGTGTTCCAGTGTCAGTTGCACTAGGTAATTCCCATAGAGATAAAATTTTAACAGAGCGACCATATAGACTTTTTATGTGCCGTGCAACTGTCTTGAAACGAACTTTGCGTTCAAAGTTTCAAAATCAAAATCAAAAAGTCATTTATTCAGTTTAGGCCCTAGTAAGGCACTTATGAACGTTATATTGGTACATACAGTTGAATTTACCACCGGTTCGGATACACTTAAACTGAGAAGACTCCGGCAAGAAACTTCGTCCGTTTGAAAGACTAAATACATGTTATCATCACCCTATAATTTCCCACTGCTGAGCACAGGCCTCCTTTCACGAATGAGGGTGAAAGAGAATGGGCAATACTCCACCACGCGTGCCCATTGCGAATCGGCGGATGTAGGCTGGTGGTCAACCTACTGTTGGAGTTTTCAAGCCGCCTAGGGCTTAGGTAGCTTCCTCGCCGGGTGGTTGCTTAACTTTGCCGATCGATTAAGAATGGCTAATCAAGCTACACCCGAAGGCTTTTTTTTTTTTTTTTTTTTTTATTTTCAAGAATCAACAAACAGTGTACACACTAAAATTATTAATAAAATGTATTAACAAAACAAACTTAACAAATGTGACACCAACCACGTTGACCACAAGTTACACTAAATACTTAGGCATAAAACGTTAGTTGAGTTAAACATGATAGTAAAATGATTATACAAATGATTATTATATACACAAATATTTGCATCACAAAGAGATATAAGTGCTGCGATAGGTACTTATCGTAGCACCATTAATCGGTGTAAGCTTAACATCATTAGATACCTATGTAATTCAACCTGTATAATAGATGAAATATTCCAAGTAGCTTCAAAAGGTAGTACGAATATAAATGAACAAAAATAAAAACCCAATTAAAATGCAAAACAATAAGAAGGACATGCCAATACTAAAATATTATGTTTATGAAGGATCGCTATTACAGTTCATTAGCAGATCCAATACTAAGGCTTCATAATATAGTTTCATATACTTACAGGACGTGCCACTAAAAATGAGACTTGACACACCACGTGGTTTGCCTGGCGCAGTAGACGATTTATAAGTCTCTCTTTATATAAATCGTCTACTATGCAAGTGAGAGGTGTGTGAAGTCTCATCTTTATTATTGTACTTACTGCAAATTCTCCGTCAAATGATATCCGAAATGTAATCACACTAAATACGAACAACTTTTGTTGATCAAGTTAAGTTTTAGCAAAAAAAAACCAATACAATAAGGTCACGTGAGAAAATGAAAAACCAAATACAATAGTACAACCATAAGACAATAGTTCAACCATAAGACAATAGTACAACCGTAAGACAATAGTACAACCTACCCTTTTCTGAAATATTCAAAGTGAATTTTCATTCCACATATATTTACCACGTTACATTAAAATAATCACATCTATATCTTCAAGTATCCATGAGCACATGAACGCATTTATTTCAGACTTCCTCGTACACGTTTATATTAAACTATGATGAGAAATGTTGGCATTTCACACATGATGACGTCATTTACGTCACACCACATAAATACACCTCATGCTGACGTGGTCACAAATTGGTTACGTCCACATCACGAGAACATTTTAGCATTTACACCATAATCTGTTTATATTTACCATATCAGACAGTAAGTTGCACTTTATTGTTGTCATCATCATCATCAGCCTATAATGTCCCACTGCTGAGCACAGGCCTCCTTTCACAAATGAGGGTGAAAGGGAATGGGCAGATACTACACCACGCGTGCCCACTGCGAATTGGTTGAGGTAGGCTAGTGGTCAACCTACTGTTGGAATTTTTCAAGCCGCCTCGCAGGCATCCAACTAGCTTAACGTATCACAATTAAGTAATAACCGGGACCAACGGCTTTACGTGCCTTCCGAAGCACGGAAACGCTCGATTCGAAATACCACTAGGCGGTCACCCATCCAGGTACCGACCACGACGGTGGTAGCTTAACTTTGCCAATCGATTAAGAACGGCTAATCATGCTACACCACGAGCGCTTCTATTATTGTTATAGTTCAGTCCATTATGTTACTTATTATGTGACTGTATAATTCTGTTCTAATCCTAATCCAAACTATCCTAATCCTAACATTAATATTATAAATGCGAAAGTGAGTTTGTTTGTTTGTTTGTTACACTTTCACGCCTCAACTACTGAACGGATCATCATGAAATTTTACATGCAGGACAGCTTATAGTATGAAGAAGGACATAGGCTACTTTTTATCCCGGGAACGCGAGTGAAACCGTGGTGGACAGATAGTATCCTAGATAAATGCAACTATTATCTTTTGTGTTACATTTATATACGTAACTGACTGTGGCTAACTAACTCAACTCAACGCCATCTAACTCAAACCGCAATTTTGGACACAGATTCCTTATATACGGAAGGGTTGCCTACATAGATGGCAACTGGTTCCCAAGTGCTGTTGTTCCAGCAGGTGCTTGGGGAGGGTAGTAGCGGTATCAAACCACGCGGGTAATAAAAGTGACCGAAATACCGTCTGCCTCCTCAAGTTTTTGTACCACACGGAAAGCTCGAGGTAATTGTAGGATTTGATACCGGAATACAGAATTACAGTTACTGATATAGAGACCTGTGTCAGTTACTAGCTGTCCCCCGCGGTTTCACCCGCGTTCCCGGGATAAAAAGTAGCCTATGTCCTTCTCCATACCATAGGCTATATGCATGCCTATCATGATGATCCATTGAGTAGTAGAGGCGTGAAGGCGTAACAAACAAACAAACGTAAATAATTAGGATTAGGATAAGCGTGCTATGGTTCCCGTTAGCACCCTATAAGAGCTCTAAATTCTATAGGAAAGTTTGGATGTTAATTATTACTCAACCACGCCGTAATGCCTGAAAATATTTAAATAAAAGGCACATAGATATAAAACCTACGAACGAACAAACATTAAATCCCTCGAGGCAGAAACCCTTAGTAAAATAACTAACAAGTTATCCCCCAGGCATATTTACTTTAAACCTTCAAGATCATCATCAACTCCTATCTGACAGCCGCTGTCATCATGAAAATCCGTTAACTCCCTTACTCTAGTACCAAGTGGATCTTGCATCTCAACTCTCAACACAGACGGTAATGCCAACAATCAATTATGCAAACCCCAGACGTGAGGCCTACTGAATATTGTATAAGGCGGAAGAAAATGATTGTTCATTTGAGGTTCTGTCAAAATCGCAAAATACATGTTTTTTGGTATTACATGCACTGGTGACCTCTTCAAAGTTTTTATTATAAGTTTTGGATAGCAAAGTTACGAATAACTATTGTCAAATACATGCTCCGCTTATCTTTGAGATGTGTATGACGATTCAAAATTCTAAAAAAACCAAAATTTCTTTATTAGATTACAAGTTTGTAAATTACAGGGGTTGGGACTCCCCTTTTAAGTTTATAAAACCTGTGTTAGGGGAGAAGATGTCCCAGCATATTATTATGATATACTCAATTTATAACTGTCCCTGTGTAAAGGGGTTTAAACGGTCTATCCAACGCAAAAATAAATAATACTCTTCTTAAAAAACGCAATTACAAGCTTTGTGTCTGTAGTAAAATCTTGCAAGTTAAATTTGACCCACTTCCCGATTTCCGATTGAGCTGAAATTTTTCATGCATATGTAAATTTGACAACAATGCAATATTATTATGACATGGAGCTGATCTGATGATGGAGCCGCAAGGTGGATATGAGAACTCTGTAATAAAACGACGCGACCCCATCATGTTTGGGCTCGTTTGATTAAGTTGGTAGACTATTATAAAAAAAAGAAATTATAAATAAAAAAAACATATTCTGTTTCATTTTTAATTCACTGTCTCATTAATATTCGCAAAATTTAAGAAACTACCTCATCCTCATCATCAGCCTATTATGTCCCACTGCTGAGCACAGGCCTCCTTTCATAAATCAGAGTGAATGGGAATGGGCATATACTCCACCACGCGTGCCCACTGCAGAACGGTGGAGGGAGGCTAGTGGTCAACCTACTGTTGGAGTTGTCAAGCCGCCTAGTTTCCAGCTAGCTTAACGCCTATCACAATTAAGTGAAAACCGGGACCAACGGCTTTACGTGCCTTCCGAAGCACGGAAACGCTCGAGTTGAAATACCACTAGGCGGTCACCCATCCAGGTACCGACCACGACGGTGGTAGCACAGTATGCCTAATGGTCGATTAAGAATTGCTAATCATGCTACACCACGACATTTCTACTAAAAACTGGCCCTGATTCTGTTGTTTACAACTAAACTAATTTTAATCTTACTATGTCTTTTTCTAACAAAGAACATATAAAAAGGATGTAAGAAATTTATTCCTGTCAATATAAATTTAGTAGCCATCTATCGCGGTCTAAATACCCGCAAATTAAGACGGCAAAGACTAATTTCACAGTTTTAAATATGTTCTATTCTTTTTCAATAATGTTTGTAAGAAAGAGATGTGATGTGACTAAAATTAGTTTAATGCGATTTACAACAGAATCGGCACCACTGTCTACTATTTTATAATATAAATAAACCTAAAATGATTCAACTAAAATAATTAATCAACGAGTCACTCTCCCGTTTATTTGATTTTTATGATGCGTCCATAAAATATATATAGCGTAATCACATGAGATATGTGCCAAGTGACGTCATGCCTACGTCATAGATTCGCAGCCAGCGATGTTACCTGACGATTATTTTATTAAATATTGATACGTGACGCAAAGCAGTTTATTTTCAATCGGAATGGGGAATAATTATATGCATGTCTGTTTGCATCGATTCAATCGAATGCAGCTTTTGATGTGGGGGTCATGTCCCGAGGTCACTGTGGTTATAATTTCGTATTTTTTATACTACTAAGTCGGTATACAAGCGTACAGCCCGCTTGATGGTAAGCAGTTACCGTAGCCATATGGACGCTAGCAACAGACGGGGCATCACTCACGCTACCGACGCTTTCCTCTCTGGCTACGTTATTCACGCACAGGAACACAACATAAAGTTATTTGGCTGCGATATTCTGTATCTGTAAGGTGGAGGTACTTCCCCTGTCGAGCTGCTCTTTGAGCGAATAAACGCTATGCTCTACCTCTCTTACCTCTCGATTCGCTTGTCTGTTTGTTTGTCCTGTATTTCTTCCCCCTCAAACTTTACTTATAATTCGTACCTAAAATGTTAGAAGCAAACACGTCAGTCTTATTACAAAAAATGCGTTAAACCAGGCTTTAGGCCAGCGATAGCAAAGCCAGATCTAAAACTTAACCTTCGGTTACTTCATTCCGGTCAAACAATTCCATTATGTGCGATGGTTTATATAAATTTTATATTACGAAATGAGGTTTAAGGAATAAGCCTCATCATATCGGTGGCGTAACGTCAAACCAGGCACCCCCCTAGTTTTTTTAAAGTTTATGGTGAAATGACAGACACGTTTGATGTAATTTCGTTGTTTTTTTCTTGATTTTTGTAATCGAAAAAGTTATTCTGGATTCAGTTCGATAAATTTGCTTTTACAATGGGCTTAGATTCGCTTGACGATATGGATTCTGACGACGGATGATCCGAAAATCAATGGAATCAAACTGGCAACGAATCAAGTTGGTTGGATACTGATGAACTTCGGCTCCAATACAATTTCACCAACGAATTGCTGCTAGAATTGTCGATCTAGTAAAAAATCGTCTTCCACAGCCCCCAAGATCTTTGGAACCAAATCAAATCAGTCAGGTAGATGGCGCTGCAGTCGATAATATAACCTTCATGAGATAAGATACCGACTTCAGCGTCATTTGCCGAGCTGATTTGTGAATCTAAACCATCCAGAGCGTCCCCCAAATACTTTCAAAAAAAAAACATTCAAATCGGTCTAGCCGATTAGGAGGAGTTCAGTGACATACACACGTACAATAGAATTAACTCCCTGGATGGTTTAGATAGGGTAGGGTAGGTTTGGATAGCACTACAGGGTAGGGTAGTATTGTTATAAAATGTTTGATTGCAAATCCTATCACAACTTGCTGGCGCCTAGGTACCTCAAATGTTCTTCTACTCTTAATTACGTTTCATATTTACTACAAATATGTTCAAAATATAATATAGAAAATTTCCTCGAGCTTATAATTATCTATATTCTTGTGAACTTTCTATTATGACAATAATTTTTAGTCAGTCTGAAATAGTGTATCTGATTAGATCGAGAAGTATAAGATATAGTCAAAGAATATGGATTTTCATAGGAGTTTCAAAACGCAAACTTTATACTTATATCTGTCTCGATAATTTTAATACGATTACTCCATAAGATAAAAAAGGTAAGTGATAGTTGCGTGTTTCTGTTTATACGGCCTGTATCTCAAGAATAGTCTATGTTATCGTTTGATGATTTAATGACTTAATACTAATTTATTCGGCTCATACCTAGCTATAGTCTTGTAATAATAATATCTTTATTTCTAAAATAATAATATTTTATTTTTATTTATAACGTTCGTAAGAACTCTGAATGAAACGAAACATATTCATGTCCACTATTTTGTCTATGACAGGTAGAGGTGTGTAATGTAAAAATACGCGAGCTGCATCACAGCTCACGGCTCAGGTGTGTGAGCTGGTTCAATGACTCAGCTCGCAGATCAGCTCAATTTGTACCTATAGTCCACGATGCGCGCACACGCTCACTACGTACCGCGCACCGAATTGAGCCGGCTGAGCTGCCGCGATTCGTTCGACTCTGCCGAGCGGCTCTTTTCATACTTCAGAGTTAGAATTATTTGTCTTTTTTTATATTATCTATATATGTTACATATTTATTTATTGAATTAATTATTATTTATATGTTTTAGAACGAAATAATAATTCGTAGATATGATCACAAGAATAATCTATGGAGGGAGTCGCAGATACAATAGGAGTTGGATTGAGCCGTGAGCTAGTCATTTTGTTGTTGAGCTGTAGCTCAACGGCTCAAACCCGTGTGATCTGATTCATTGAGCTGGTTCAGAGCTGAGTTACACACCTCTAATGACAGGCAGTTTCACTAGACTACGGAAAAAAATGTTTTTGTAATAAAGTCAATTTAGACCCAAAGGCTAAGATATTGACCTGGTATTGTTAGCTCTAGTCTCAAGTCAGGTATAACACCTTTTTTTATAATGAGAACGGAAATGTTTCGTTTCATTCATATTTTATTACGAAATATTTAAATATAGATAAGTATATACCTCATAAATTTAGATCAATAAGGTAGATGGATAAATAAAACATTATACTGATTTAATTTAGATATTTTTGATAAAAAGAGCGTTATTAAAAATTACAGAAAAAAATAATTCGTTTCATAAAAATAGACCTAACGTTTGCTTAAAACGAAACTGTCCATGATGTCTATGGTGTTTAAAAAAATTTATAAAAAAAATATTATGTCATTGATTATGATTTATTTACTTCGTAAAAGCGAATAAAGAAATGGTATTAAATATGTTATTCCTGTATTAAAATACAATACAATAATACTAAATAGGAATTAAATATAATTTCTCAATCATTCACAGAAGTTCACAGACAATAATCGCAAAGGTACCTTGCCGAGGCTCAGCACATTGTGAACGGATTTGCAATCAAACATTTTAATATGATTAAGATTTCATGTGACGCTATTGAACTCGTAAATAAAATAAAATGGTAGTGGGCAGGACACATAGCCCGATCACCTATGTGATGAAGGCAGCTGGACACGGATGGTGAAAGAGTGTCGAGGAGCACAGTACTACACAGTATACTCCTTAAAGCGTTCTGATAGCGCTACGCGTTTCTACTGTCTGCTTAGACGACTAATTTATTGTTTGAGCGCTAAAGAGAACTTTAGTTGACTCTAAAAAATGGGACATCACCTTTGCTTATGATAGCTTTTCTATATACGTAGTAATAATAGCTCAATGTATAATTGATGAAAGGAAAATTTAAAAATATACAGATAAATAATTTATTATAATAAATTGTTTTGATTATAATATCACATTCTTTTATTTCCACTGACAGTGTTATGAGGAGCCTTGCATTTGGTTGCTTTCTTCTTTAGGAAGGATGTACTAATTAATTGCAAGGATAATATTTTAATTATGCTGGGCTGAGAAACACCATGTAGGTCAGCTGTATAATCTTGTATCTGAAATCAAAATATATATCTATAAGTATATAAAAGAAAGTCGTGTTAGTTACACTATTTATAACTCAAGAACGGCTGAACCAATTTGGTAAGGTAGGGTAAGTAAGGGGTAAAGAAGGGAGCGCGGGTGAAACCGCAGGTGAAAAGCTAGTTATATATATTACTACTATGATATTTACCTCACATTTAAGATTTTTGGTTCAACTATGGGAACTGACCTCTTTTTGGAGCCCAACAGCGTACTGCGTAAAGCACAAGCAACTTGTCCTGCGGAAGACGATCTTTCTCTAGCTCGACAATTCAAGCAGCAAAAATGGTTTACTGAACTTGTATTGATTGGAACCGAAATCCATAATCATGCAACGAATTGGTTGCCGCGTCGGTTCTCAAGAAGTTCCCACAGACTCCAGAATATCCGTTGTCAAAATCCATATCGCCGAGGAAGTCCATTTCAGTAGCAAATTAATACAAAATAGAATTGAAACCAAGAAATTCAATAAAATAACTTCGAACGAGTCTGTCATATGCATGTCAACTATCTGTCACCTTAGATAAACTACGTGGCTGCCAGGCTTAGTGGTTGAAGTCCTTAAACCTTCTTTCGTAATATAAATTTTCTTAAACTACCCAGGTTTAGGCTGGCTTTCTCTTAAATATGGCTAAAACCATCTTTCGTAATAAGACGGGTATTAAAAAAATAACATAAAATGCTACCAGTCTTTAAAATACTAAATATTTACAAGAACAATGAACCTAAAACT
Source organism: Polyploca ridens (assembly GCA_951394255.1). Lineage (NCBI taxonomy): Eukaryota > Metazoa > Arthropoda > Insecta > Lepidoptera > Drepanidae > Polyploca > Polyploca ridens. Next base: position 3,325,520 of record OX596268.1, read on the forward strand.
AAAAACCTTAAAAAAATATAATATAATGACTAAAATATATTACTAAAAGGAGTCCCTGTAGGCAAGGTTCCGAAGATACTGGCAGCGTTCCCCCTTTGAATAGCTAGACTAATTCTTTGTCCGAGGTAGCTGCCAGCTCTTCGGTCTCCTGTGATGTCGACTAACCTTTTTGCTATTTCCTTAAAAAGCCTTATAGCGCTAGGACCCCACGGACCAAGGGTCTCGACACCGAATGGGACAAAATCATATTCGGAGCCTAGACCCCTGTATTTGCATGTTTTACCTTTTTCCGCCGCTTCACACGCCGCACCAGCTCTGTTGTTAGTTCCATGTAGATGGGAAGGGGCCAGCGTGTCTGAACAGGCTGCATCCCGAAGCAAACTAAACCACAACAATCTTCTCCGACCAAAACGCTCCAAAATAAAAAAAGAAAACCAACCAAAGTATTTCCATAAAATTTGCATTACATTTTTTAAACATAAAAGGAATTTACCCGTTATTTTACCGGAACAAACCGCGTGCAGGTGTCGTAACGGCCACTTCCGGCCGCCATGTTACCTTAAATATGTAACGTTTTGACACTTGACATTCAGTGGATTAAATACGCTTCTGACGGGTTAATACTATAAATTTTTTATTGAAGGGTCATGTATTTTACGTGTAAAATGATTGTATATAATGATAAAGCTTTGAATTTATACAAATATAGTAGCTTATTGATTACTAGTGTTGAAAACAAAAATCAATAACATTGATTGATACTGCGGGACTCCGGGAGTCATACTCAGAGAGAGTATTAACCGACTTCAAAAAAAGGAGGTGATTTCGGTTGTATTATTATTATTTTTTGTTTATGTTTGTTACCTCATAACTCCGTCACTTATTAAACGATTTGGAAAATTCTTTTCTTATTTGAAAGAGTACACTTACCGTTTGGTCCCATTGTCATCAGGTCAGGATTTGATTACTTCTTAGTGTACTTTGAAGTCGGTTTAAGTTTTTTGTAAAACAGTCCAATTATGTTTGTACAGCACATATATTTTGTGAATAATGTTACTTATTAATAATTGACGGTGCGGTTGATTAAGATTCCACCTATCGCGCCGCAGGACGTGGATTCGACTCCCACCAGGACATGCATTTGTGTGCATGAACATGTCTGTATGTATCAGTCTCAGTGTAATTATGTATATTAAGTAAAAAGTACTATATGTATTATATCAGTTATCTGGTTCTTCTCTAAGTACTTAGTTTGGGATCAGATGACCGTGTGTGAGGAATGTCCCAGGATATTCAATTATTTATTTTAATTGTAAGCCCTGTCAAATCAAAAAACTGGACCCACGAATAAACAAATAAAATACTTTCAGTATATCTTGAATCCTCCTTTCACCCCAGGATCCCCATATCACCTAAAATATTCACAAAAAACAAAAGTCTCAAAAAGATTACAAAAAAAATACAAAATGACATTAGACAACGCACTATATATGCACCATATGAACACACTACTGTCAACAAGCTTTCAGGTACAATTAAATTGTACAGAAACATTCAGTCTTCAACCCTGCCATTTGTGTTTAGTGTTGTACAGTGATTCGCATTCATTTGTCGAAAGCGAAGTTCAAATTCGCATTTGGGATAGCTTTTAGTTTTATCGCATATTTGGAAAAATCTGAAAATTAGTGCTTCAGACAGGCTTTCTCTATTCGACTTCGGGAATAAGGCCCTCTCTTTTTCTGTTTATATTGTAGCTCGCTCTCCATTATTGGATTTCTTTTACCCATTATTAATTCAAAATTTAAAAAATATGCATCGATTGGACCCAATTACATTTTTGTGACTTTTGCGGTCGAGACCATGGGTCCGAAGCTCGCAGTTTTGCTCGCACCTTGTCAATAAAATTTATCGAGACCTCCGGAGACCAGCGGGCGGGGAGCTTGTTCCGCCAACGCGTCAGCTTGGCTATCCAAAGAGGAAACGCTGCGAACCCTGCCGTTAATCGGAAGCAGCGGCAGGCTTGAGGAAATTTTCTATATATAGATTGTATTTTGTACATATTAGGTGTAAATAAATTTTCTTGGTAATAAAATAAATAAAACACAGAATATATTAAATATATTTTTTTTTTACTTTCCAACTGGGTCCCAAGTTCTTGTGTACCCAAGGGCCCCGGCATGGCTATAGACGGCCCTGAATAAAACGGAACTTGTTTAGTGTCAAGTGATAACGGAATGGAGTCCGGCAGTAGACCTTTTCCTAGCTCTCTTTTGATCACTGTATCAGTCTATTCTGTATTAATGCTTCATGCATTTGTATATAATAATTATTTACTACCTAAATGTTAGAATATTTAAAGGTACCTGAAAAATCCCTCATGCCCTATATAAATGGCGTCCTCCGTCGTTGATAAGGGTAAACGCTTACATTGCTAATCTAATGGGACATTACACTTTACCTTTTAGCCATAATTACGCAATACTGGGGTCCTTACACGATACTTTAATTTATTTTACTGTCTATATATCATCTCATCATCATCATTACATACTCGTAGTATAAAACAAAGTCGCCCTCCGCGTCTGTCTGTTTATCCGCTAATTCCTTCTAAACCACGCAACGGATTTAGATGCAGTTTTCACTATCAGTTAGATATTTTTTCAAGGAAGGTTTATATGTATAATACAAGCATGTTATATATATAGAACATATAAAAAAGTCAATGTTACGTAAACACATTTTTTGCGCTTTCTTTGCTAACGCTGACTAAACTTAAAGAGATATATCAAAATGATGTACTACGGAATTGTGTATCTTAAAAATATCTACACAAAAGTCCGCGATGGTATAAGTCTATATCCTTTGGATAAATGGATTACACACACAGCAAACATTTTTATACGATTGAATTTTTTTTGTGGTTTATAATTTCGAAGTTATTTTGACCCATATAATAATTCCTTGTCTAATTAAATGAGTTAGTTACGACGGCCATTTCATATAGATAATGTTTGCTCTTTACAGAAAATCATTATCATTAATATTTTAAAATATATTATGGATTTACAATGAGCAAGAAGCAGTATTCGCGATACCGTGACCGGGCATTGAGCTATTATTACTACGTATAGAGAAGACGCCACACATCACAACTATGTTCCGTTCAAGTGAGGCCATCCGGCCACACTTGTTGTTGTAGAACGATGAACGAAACGCGTAAGCGCCGTGAAAATCACGGTGTTTGCGAGAAAAATACTCCTAAAAGCGTTCTGATAGTGCTACGTGTTTCTACTGCCTGATTAGACGACAAATTATTGTTTCAGCGCTAAAGAGAATTTGAGTTGACTCATAAAAATGGGACATAACCTTTGCTTATGATAGCTTCTCTATACGTAGTTATAATAGCTCAATGTGACCGGGCGGCGTGGGCGGCGCGGCGGGGCGCGCAAATCGCTCCACTGACATATTGACATTGCACCCGTACGAAGCCGGGGCGGGTCGCTAGTATTTAATTATACTACTAAAGTAGCAAATAAACATACGGCCATCCTGATGGTAAGCGGCTACCTAAGAACACCAGGGACACTTGCACGTTGCTGACCCTGCAAAAATCTCTTCATACCTTTCTTGAAGAACCTCATCCATAACCACGACTATGTAACAACACCGCAAAATAATATGCAAATTTCTTATTATTACCATGAAATCTGAATATGAATGAATTAACCTTTAAGAAAGTATATTTAAGTACTTAATTAAATATTTTATACAAAGTTTGGTTAGTAAGGATTGTTTTTCAGGATAAAATGATAAAGGTCAGCGTTAGGCGCCGATCCCACAGAGAGAGAGTTCTAGAGTTCCGAGTTCTGGATTCCGTGTTGACTATTGTGCACACAGCAAGCAGTCTAGAGTTCTAGAGTTCTGCGATATTTGCTACTGATCGCACATCATACACTTTTTTTACTTTCAAAGGCCCCACATAGCTTACAATCAACGCGGAATGCAGAACTCGGAACGCGGAACTCTAGAACTCTTCTCTGTGGGATCGGCGCCTTAGATAAGTCGTATTATTCACCATCATTCCATCATCTAACCTCGATTCGAGATGTATCTACTTAATTTGTACCATAGAGATGGAATATGAATAGAGTGACGTTAATAACATTACATATCTTGTGCATTGAGCTATTATCCTACGTATAGAGAAACTACCATAAGCAAATTGTCTCATTTTTTTAAAGTCAACTATAGTTCTCTTTAGCGCTGAAACAATAATTAGTCGTCTAAGCAGACAGTAGAAACACGTAGCGCTATCAGAACGCTTTTAGAAGTATTTTTCTCGCAAACATTGTGATTTTCACGGCGGGGCGGCGCTTACGCGTTTCGTTCATCGTTCTACAACAACAAGTGTGTACGGATGGCCTCACTTGAACGGAACATAGTTGTGATGTGTGGCGTCTTCTCTATACGTAGATAGTAAGCTATGTGGCGCTTTTGAAAGTAAAAAAAGTGTATGATGTGTGATCAGTAGCGAATATTGCAGAACTCTAGACTGCTTGCTGTGTGCACAATAGTCAACACGGAATGCAGAACTCGGAACGCGGAACTCAAGAACTCTTTCTGTGGGATCGGCGCCTAATAGCTCAATGACCTTGTGCAAAGCGTAAGCAGTATACATATAGATGCATTCATATATATAAATATCGTACTCTAGTGATCTTACTAGTCCCCTGGCACAGATTACTATAACCATTTTTGGTAAAGTTGATAAAGTTTGTGAAATTTTTAACAAAAACTTATTCTGCGTATAGATAAGTTAAGCCAGAGAGTAACATAGGCTACTTTTTACCCCGGGAACGCGTTTGAAACCGCGCGGGACAGCTAGTAAGAAATAAAGCACTACACTTTTGTAAAAACAACTCAAAATTGCCATGTCGATCAAACCTTCGCTACCAAAGTACAACACTAGTGGCAGTAGGTAATGCATCGTGACCACAACACTGTCACTCATGCAATATGCGAAACACGCAAACGCCTTAAATAACATTAGTGGGGTTTGTTTCCACTGTACAACTTGACGACAACGATTTAAATCTAGAAAGATATACTCACTCCAAAAAAACTTAGGTTTAATACAGCTAAACTTCACTATTATTTCGTAGATTCCATTTTTTAAATTGCTTATTTATTGCTCAACTTAAGATTTAGTAGTTCACTACGAATAATAAAAGGTAATTCAGTTCTAAATTTTTTTTTTGTATTAGGTAAGTTATGTATTCTATATATTTCAGGCATTTCCTGGATTTTGCCTTTCATCCAAATTTGTACAGCTTGATTGATAAACAAACATACACAAAAACTTTCTTATAATGATAAACACAGAACTTGCCAATCGATTTTGGTAGATAGATATACAAGATTCGATATTATTACTCATCCCCGAACTGAAAGCCAATTAATAACTAGTTAATTATATCATAGATAGCGTTATGCTGAAAACGCTTTTAAAAGGTCAATCAATGTGTGTCAATAAAATTATTTGAATACAGTTTTTCTACATAATATGTATAGGTAGGTTAAAGTTAGTTAACTATGCACGTGTTTATGTTTACTAAAATGTTATGAAAGAAATTAGTTCTATGATACAAATAACTATTGATAAATGTCGTTAAACAGTATTCGAAATTCAATCTATATTCTTTCAGAACAAATTAAAATTCGAATCTTTTCACAGCGCACAATAGGGCATTTGATTTACGTCAAATCCGCGATTTTTCAGTATACCTATTTAATTCAGAATATTGAGTTATGACGTCATCTACTCTTTCAACTGGTATCACAAAAAAGTTGCTTTACACATAGCTTTAGTATTTGTTGCATGTATTTTTCACAAAGTAAGCTAAGTAACAAATCGTGTCGTATTGTACATCGGACACGCACACCCGCAATGAATACATGTCGTGCCCCCAGGATGGCGGCAATTGCTGGATTACCGAGCCCATTTCCTACCGCATATTTATATCACACATTTGTATTTGTGTTCAGTGTAATTCTATTTCTATTTATAACACTATTTACTTACAAGACGTTTTGTTAAACATCGATATGAGAATGTAAAAATAGTTCGCTAATCTGCATTTGTGATATGTTGCTTTGAGTTTTGTAAAATTTTAAGTATTACATAAAGAAGATGGAGTGCACGCTACAGACCAAGCATAGTACAGTAGTACCCAACTGATATGGCGCGTCGTGAATCTTCGTTCGCACAGAAAAGAAAGTATGGCCCCGAAGATTAACAAAAGAATGCTTAAAACTTACAATAAACCTTAGAACACTACTATAATATTCATAATACACTGCAGCTGTTAGTTCCGTCTCACTCGCAAGTCACGCCCCTCCGCACGGGGCGCGCTAACATGGCGGCAGTTGCCGACCAATAGCGTTTCCCGCGCTTTGAAAATGTATCTTTTGCGCAGGTACATCAGTAAGCCATATCAGTTGGGTACTACTGTACGGGGCTCCTTAAAAATGTCTGAAATATGACATAAAAAAAAACACGAACTCACTAATAAAACACACAGATTCATCGCTGCTAGAAACGGCATCAAAAGCGAACAACGCTTATCTCAAATAATTGGTATCGGGGCAAAGGTACTTATTAGAAAGCCCTCCCACCCTCGTTTCCAAAAATGGGGGGGTTAAAATCTGAAACATGTGTTTCATTCACCTCTAAATTGTATAGGTTTCCAACTAGTTATTTATCCTTACAGTCACGTCAATGGAATCTTTACAAAAATATAATGCCCCATCCAGGAACTCCTTCTATTTGTAAAAGAAGCTATTTATGCATTATGTGAACTGGGACAAAGAGCTTTGAAACAGCAAACTTTCCAACGAATAACACGGACATTCTTTCCCCTTTAATATCCGAGTCATTTGATCTCACGGTAAACGGTTTTTTTATATTGCAATATAAAGATGCGACCCTGAAGATTGCGGAATAGTTGATGGTTTTTATTACCCTGTTTATAATTGTGGTATGTTTTATTATAAACAGTTGAAGGTTTCGGAAACAGTCGTGGTACGCCCATCGCGCCCAAAGAAGATTTACTTCTTTTTTCTCTTTACACGAGGGCTGTTCGCTTTATGGTAAACGGTCACTGTACCCATATTATGGAACGCTTGCAACACATGAGGCACCACTAACGCGTTACCGACCCTTCCCCCTCTCCAATGAGCTCTGGCGACCTTACTCACGCGCAGGAACACAACATAGAGTTATTTGGTTGTGGTATACTGTAAGGTAAAGCGTTTCCTCTTTGGATAGCCAATCTGATACGTTGGCGGAAAAAGCTCCCCGCCCGCTGGTCTCGGGAGGTCTCGATCAATTTTGAAGATAAAGTGCGAGCAAAATGGTAAGCTTCGAACTCCTACGGTCTCGACCGCAGTGAAATTATCTAAATACCTACCTAAATATTAATTCCTTCGCGACTCTTATTTCTATTACTCTTCTATTAGCAGACTTCTCTAAGCTGACCACTCTTCATGAATCATGGTTTATAGCTAAAACCATAGATATAGAATATTAATAGAGCGACTGTACTAAAGTATGTGCCGTGAACACGGGAATGTTCATCGCAATACATATATATAATTAATGCCAGTTTCTCGTTTTTATCAATACTTGTACCGAGAACAGAAATTACAAGGTCTACGATATATCTATGAATTTATCTATATGCAAACTGCTCAAGTTTTGCACGAGCCGACTTCAAAAAAAGGAGGAGGTTCTCAATTCGGTTGTATTATTTTTATATGTTTGTTACCTCATAACTCCGTCTTTTATTTCGATTTGGTAAATTCTTTTTTTATTTGAAAGGGTACCCGTTTGGTCCCATTGTCAGGATTTGATTACTTCTTAGTGTACTTTGAAGTCAGTTTATGTTTTTTGTAAAACAGTTCAATTATTAACAGTTCATTTATTGACCGTCTTCATTTGCGGGTATTTAGACATAACGGCGATAGATGGCGACTACATTTATGTTGAAAACAAGCTTTTGACTAATTTGACAGCTTTAAATATGTTCTATCCTTTTTCAATAATGCTCGTAAGAAAGAAAGAGAGATGTGACTAAAATTAGTTTAGTGCGATTTACAAGAGAATCGGCACCTGAGAATCTTACTAACCATTAAGCAAAGCTTAGTGAATACCGGGTGGAGACTTCGAGATGGCATATTTTCGAAACCTATGTTGGGTTAGTCATGCTGAACAACTTTTACTATGGGACCAATGGTGTATTCTCAAAAAAATTTTTAACTCTTCATAGTAAATGTCAACCTTGCTCGATAATAATGTATGAAAAGTAAAAAAATAATTTTGAGAATTCAGTGTTGGTCCCATAGTAGAAGTTGTTCAGCATTACTAACCCAACATAGGTTTCGAAAATATGCCATCTCGAAATCTCCACCTGTTATAAAATGAGAATTACAAAGCTTTTGACTAATTTGACAGGACTAAATTTCTTACATCCTTTTCTTATGTTCTTTGATAGAAAGAGACATAGTGAGATTAAAATTAGTTTAGTTGTAAACAACAGAATCAGGGCCATTATGTCTGTCACTATGAATTGTTACTTGTATAATTTAAAATAACCTGAGATATTATCACACAAGGCCATCTAATGCTAAAATAAGTAGCTGGACTATAGAAGATCGTGAGGAAACCATAGCACGGTGGTAGGGTAAGCCCTACTAGGGTAGGCAAGCACCTATCGGTGTGTTCCGACAGCTGCACTTGAAAGCCAGTTCCTTCTAGGCTTTGTATGCTTACCACCTTCGGCCACATAATTACTTACCATGGAATCAGCTACATTCCCACAAATGTTTGCCCTGGATGGGAATGAAACCTACTACCTAGGCTGCAGCGTGGCAGTCAGTGTATCTTTGTGAGTGAAAACCAGGTACCTACAGGCTAATTTTATTTCATACTAGCAGCGAATCCCGGCGTTGCTCGGGTTAAAATACATCGCATATTTAGTGGTATAAAAAATATATAAGGATACATTTTAACAGATATTATAGATTTCTATTTTCGATTTTGATTTGGTTCTTTTAGTTAGATCAATAATAACACTCATACACATTTTGGAACTTCCCAGATCAATCCAAAAAAAATTAGAACTTTCTCTAACATTTTAAATAGCACTCATTTTAGAACTTTCTCGAACATTCTAAATCGATCATAATAAATTTCACTCATTTTGGAACTTCCTAGGTCATTCTAGAAATATCTAGAACTTTCTTGAACATTCTAAATCGATCATAATCAATTGCACTCATTTTGGAATTTTCCCGATCTTTCTGAAAATTTCTAGAACTTTCTCGATCATTCTAAATCGATCTTAATAAATTGCACTCATTTTGGAAGATTCCAGATCATTCGGGAAATTTCTAGAACGTTCTCGAACATTCTAACTCGATTCGATAAAACTGTTATTAGTTTTGGACATTTTGGAACTTTCTAGATGAAGCCAGAAATTTGTAGAACTTTCTCAAAACATGCTATATCGATTATAATAGTTTGCATTCACTCTAGAATTTTCTAGATCATTCCAGATATTTGTTGAACTTTCTAGTACATTCCAGATTGATTATAACCGTTTTACACATTTTGGAACTTTCCATTCCAGAAATTTTGAGATCTTTTCAGAAGTCCTCATGCGTTAGAAAAGGACAGCAATATATGTTTTAACATTTTCGCCACCCACAACCACCCCCTTCCACCCACCGCGACCAAACTCCCTTACTACCACCTGGAGATCAAAGGGTATTTACCACCCCAACGGGATGTTGATTGGGGTTGGTGGTGATTGAGAAAACTGCGTATTTACGTACCCACAAAAGCATTTTATATATATTACTAGCTTTATAGCCCGCGACTTCGTCCGCGTAGATTATTTGAATCATTGTAGCAATATAAAGCTTTGTTCATGGCTATTGTCCGCCACTACGTGTGATATTGACAAAAGTTCAGGTAGATTAAGAGCTCATATGCGAGGATGCCACATAAAACTGAAACAGTCCTGCCGCAAATCAACTCTAGCAAATTTCAGAGATTTTCCGTGACTACAAACCTTAATTAGGAACTGTTCTCTTTTAAATTCAAACGGAAGCTGATTTGAGGAAGACCAAAAAAGAGATGGATGGATTGTGTGAAAGTTGACATGGGTAAGAAAGGAGTGGATGCTAGTATGACGGATAGAAGAGACGAATGGAAGAAGCATACATATTGTGCCGACCCCAAATGAATGGGAACAGGGCAGGCAGATGATGATGATGAAGCTGATTTGGGATCAGTGGTATACGCGGCAAGAAGACTGTTTCTCCTCTGGCAGAACCAGTAAATATTTTGGCCTCAATAACATTGCGGCAGAGAGCTGTTACTTGTAGTCTAGTTCCACAGCACAATTTTGGAGGCCTTATCTCTCTTTCCCTCATGTCTGAGGATCGTGGACAACATCGGGTTTGCTTCTAGAGCGAATGATCTGCCTCCACTGGTTTCTGTCTTCTGGTTTCTGTAAAACTTGGAGGACGACGAGTCTTTTACTTGATCGGACCATCTTGTTGGTGAACGACCACGTAGTCGTTTTCCTTCCGTGTTCCCAACTATGATCAGATTTCCAAACTTTCATCGCCCTTGCCGAAATACGAAAAAATACGTCGGTGGCATATGGTGGACAATCGTGTTTTAATTTGGAGCTGCGATAGCATTGATGCATTGTTGCGTTTAGCGGTCCAAGGTATTTCCAACATCCGTCTCCAGCACCACATCTCGAAAGAAAAAGGATTGATCCTTTTTCTTTCTCGGGCCAGTATAGTTCACGCTTCCACTCCATACATGAAAATGAGGAATACCAATGCCCGTATTAACCGGATCTTTGTTTTAATACCGATTCCTCTCTTTTTCCGAGATTCAGAGACATAAGCCGAAATAATAAATTTTGAAATTTTCACTCCGAAAATAAAGAACTTCATATACTAAATTTTATCCCCCTTTTCACTCCTTAAGGGTTAAAATTCAACCGATATTCGTTGCGTTAGTTTATAACCATAAGCTTAAATAATAAATTTAGTGTACTTCCATACACAAATTCATCCCCCTTTTTACCCTTTCGGGATCGGAATTATCAAAAACGTTGAGGCACATATAAATTAATTTTCAATCGTCATCCTAAACACAAAATTTGAAGATCCTATCTTCAAAACTGACGAACTTGCATACAAACTTTCATCCCCTATTTTACCCCCTTAAGGATGGAATATCCAAAAATCCTTAGTGGTTGCCTACACTGTGTAATAATATATTAAGTGACGTTTACTTTGAAACTGAATGACTTACATACATCCCATACCTTTTCACCCTGTCGGGGGTGGAATTGTCAAAAAAGCTGAAACATGTATAAATTAATTTTCAATCGTTAGCCTAAATACAAAATTTGAAGACCCTAACTTCAAAACTGACGAACTTTCATACAAACTTTCATCCCCTATTTTACCCCACTAGGAGTGGAATTTCCAAAAATCCTTCCTTACTGAATACCTACACTGTATAATATTTAATTTAGTGAAGTTTACTTTTAAATTGAAGGACTTGCATAAACAACTTCATCCCCCTTTTCCTCCCTTCGGTGGTGGAATAATCACAAACGCTGAGATAACTATACATTAATTTTCAATCGTCAGCCTAAACACAAAATTTGAAGATCCTAACTTCAAAACTGACGGACTTGCATACAAACTGTCATCCCTTATTTTACCCTGTTAGGGGTGGAGTTTCCAAAAATCCTTCCTTAGTCGATGCCTAAACCGTATAATAATACATTTAGTGAAGTTTACTTTGAAATTGAAGGACTTGCATACACAACTTATATCCCCCTTTTCCTCCCTTCGGTGGTGGAATTATCACAAACGCTGAGATAACTATATATTAATTTTCAATCGACAGCCTAAACACAAAATTTGAAGATCCTAACTTCAAAACTGACGAACTTGCATACAAACTTTCATCCCTTATTTTACCCCTTTAGGGGTGGAATTTTCAAAAATCCTTCCATAGTCGATGCCTATACCGTATAATAATACATTTAGTGAAGTTTACTTTGAAATTGAAGGACTTGCATACACAACTTCATCCCCCTTTTCCTCCTTTCGGTGGTGGAATAATCACAAACGCTGAGATAACTATACATTAATTTTCAATCGTCAGCCTAAACACAAAATTTGAAGATCCTAACTTCAAAACTGACGGACTTGCATACAAACTGTCATCCCTTATTTTACCCTGTTAGGGGTGGAGTTTCCAAAAATCCTTCCTTAGTCGATGCCTAAACCGTATAATAATACATTTAGTGAAGTTTACTTTGAAATTCAAGGACTTGCATACACAACTTCATTCCCCTTTTCCTCCCTTCGGTGGTGGAATTATCACAAACGCTGAGATAACTATACATTAATTTTCAATCGTCAGCCTAAACACAAAATTTGAAGATCCTATCTTCAAACCTGACGAACTTGCATACAAACTTTCATCCCTTATTTTACCCCCTTAGGGGTGGAATATCCAAAAATCCTTCCTTAGTGGATGCCTACACCGTATAATAATACATTTAGTGAAGTTTACTTTGAAATTGAAGGACTTGCATACACAACTTATATCCCCCTTTTCCTCCCTTCGGTGGTGGAATTATCACAAACGCTGAGATAACTATATATTAATTTTCAATCGTCAGCCTAAACACAAAATTTGAAGATCCTAACTTCAAAACTGACGAACTTGCATACAAACTTTCATCCCTTATTTTACCCCTTTAGGGGTGGAATTTCCAAAAATCCTTCCTTAGTGGATGCCTACATCGTATTATAATACATTTAGTGAAGTTTACTTTGAAATTGAAGGACTTGCATACCCAACTTCATCCCCCTTTTCCTCCCTTCGGTGGTGGAATTATCACAAACGCTGAGATAACTACACATTAATTTTCAATCGTCAGCCTAAACACAAAATTTGAAGATCCTAACTTCAAAACTGACGGACTTGCATACAAACTGTCATCCCCTATTTTACCCTCTTAGTGGTGGAATTTCCAAAAATCCTTCCTTAGTGGATGCCTCCACTGTATAAGGTATCTATGTGCAAAATTTCAAATCTCTAGGTCCAGCGGTTTGGGCTGTGGGCTGATATATCAACAATCAGTTTATCATTTTATATATTAAGATTAGATTATTAGATTTAGTCAAACTTAATGTACCGAATATACCAATTTTAGAGGTTTATTAAAAAGGCTATTCAATAGTTTAACTTTATCTTAATATTAGGACTTATACTTCACAAAAAGAAACTAGATATAGCGCCCATATTTTGAAAATATTGAAACAATTAACTTTTCACAAGTAAAGTTTAATAACATACAAGATGAATGCATGTATCAGTTTTGAACTCATCTTAACTTTTAATTCACATCCAGTTCAGGAATCAAACCCACACCCTATAGTCAGGCACGTATGTATGACGTCTCAACTCACAACTGTACGTGTGTGTGTGTGTCGTTGAGATGCATTTGCAAGTAAAAGCTACTCTGTGTAAGTCGTTGGTAACTGGGTTAGGCGAGCCAATGTAGCTACGGATGGCCGTAAAAGATTTTACGATGCATTTTTCCCGTGAACTCTTTTGTACGTAAAAGGGTTGTTGGAAAAGGACAAACTTATGGTTTTTGTTCCATACATTTCAATGGACTCTTGTATGGGCTTTTTTCTGTGATTACCGAGTTTCAATCATTGAGGGTATTACTACGTATAGAGAAGACATCACACATCACAACTATGTTCCGTTCAAGTGAGGCTATCCGGCCGCATTTGTTATTGTAGAACGATGAACGAAACGCGTAAGCGTCGTGAAAATCAGTGTTTGCGAGAAATGTACTCCTGAAAGCGTTCTAATAGCGCTACGTGTTTCTACTGTCTGCTTAGACGACTAATTATTGTTTCAGCGCTAAAGAGAACTATAGTTGACTCTAAAAAAATGGGACATAACCTTTGCTTATGATAGCTTCTCTATACGTAGTAATAATAGCTCAATGGTTTCAATAGCATTTTGAAATGTCGCTCAGAGTCCACTCCACTGTATAAATGACGTAACGTATTGCTAATATATTTCTATAGAGTTAGGATTTCGTATATTTCAAAACGATTATCGGTGGCACAGATTACAGAATAAAAGGCAGATAGAGCGCGTGGAATACGGGAGTGAAGCCAAAAAAGCAAATACAAATTCAAAACCAGATACCAAGTATTCGTTTTCCAGTTTGTATTTGCTTTTTTAACCACAGTTTATTAATAAAGAAGTGTTTTTGTTAAACATAGCAAATAATAATAATAATTTATTTTCAAAAGAAAGAATACAAGTTCACACATAAAAACTAACTAAAAACATGCATAACTTAAAAACACTTGTTGTCTACTCGGTATTTAAATTACATGCAGAATCTACACTAAGATAAACAATCTTGTGTCGTAGGTGCCTGCGTTAAAATACAAATTCAAAAGCGAATACCAGGTATGTGTTTTTCAATTTGTATTTGCTTTTTTGGCCCATCTTCCTTGTTCCGCGCGCTCCATCTGCCTTATTCTGTAATCTGTGATCGGTGGTATCGTTTTTCAGACTAGTGTAGACTCTCAGTGTCGCTAGCTAGATACAGGCAACTGAAGACAGATCGTCGTAGAAATCCATCGATCAGTCAGCTAGTGTTCCGTACAGAAATTATATCATAGGGGATAGTTGTACTCACACTGCCAAATCAATTAAGTAGCTCAATACAATTTGAAAAATCCTGAAGTGAACAATCATATTCTTAAATTCTTAGCAAATTGTAATAATCTACTAGTGTTAGAGACACGTGGAATACTTTGCGATCCCCGTGTGGAGTGGGCGGAACTCGTGACGTCATACCGTACATCGTACAACCACGCCCCACCATCGCGGAAGTGTCCTCAGATAGTAGGTATTTGTCATAAAACCTTATTTGTATTATCTTCTATGGAAATGTCCTAATAGCACTTGTATGCGTATTTGGTATATTTGTGTCATATTTTTTCCTGACAAATTTTGAGTAGGAAGGTTTTCGTTTGAATTTATTTTTACAAGCTTTTATTTAGTTTTACCTGTCCACGAAGCACTGCGCAATATTGCTGAAAGGAATTCATGTCCCGATTTCCCAGCAGAAATAATTCCTATATATTTTGGTAAAATAGTCACCTTTTCCATGCAATTCAATTCATAACAGATTCCAAGATTATGAGTACAATATGACCCACTTCATTTCCGGTTTCCAATTGAGCTGAAACTTTGCATGCATATAATATATCAGATAACAATGCTATATTTTTATTATGACATTGAGCTGATCTGATGATGGAGCCGGAAGGTGGCCATAGGAACTCTGTGATAAAACGACGCAATCCCATCGAGTTTGGGCTCGTTTGATTTGTCTTGACAAGGGCTCTGGTTCTAGTGTCTGATTATTAGTCGTTCGATTATTACATAGAAAAGCTTGTTTAAAAAAAACTCATGTATTGTTTGAAGTTTTTAAGCTTAATCTGAATGGCTCCGAATAAGTCAATTTCCCGCATCCATCGATGTATCTACGGAAAGAGACTAAGCATCTATTCACAATTTCACACGTACCCATGGAACAATTAACCTATAGAAGCGCAATGACGTTCATGTTGGTTGAAATAAATTCTGCCAATTTCCCACCGCCGACAATGCTCGCTGATTGGTTAAGACAAGGACGCATACGCTCTGATTGGCCAATTCAAAAACACACGACGCAGCGAGTGCCTTACTGTTCAAATTCAGTGACAAATCACTGACTAGTTGTGGAATTATATTGTTCAATATTACTACTCTATAGGGATATTTCCTCGATGCACGTACCGCAACCACACCACAGCGTTCGCGACAAAATGAAGTCAAGCTGTTACGTGTGAATAGTTTTCTTTTCCATAGAAAAACACACGACAAGTCTAACTAATTGAATCGAAAAAATCTAAGATATAAAACGAAAGACAGAAGACGTGGAGTTTATTGACAAAAACGCCTTCACTAACTCTCTTGACACATCTCGAAGCAAGAGGAGGCGTCATCGAGGCGTCGTCGAGTCGACCTTGACATATCTGTCCCCGGTAGGGGTGGGATGGAGTTGGGGGAAACGAAACGTTTATCGATGTAGTGATTGTCTCAGATTTCAGTGCATATCGGTTGACACAAAAAACTCAAACTTTTTTTTTCTTAGGATCACAAAGCAGATCAAGTTAAAAAAAATTTACATAGACCATAAGATTACAAAACGAGTTAAAAAAATGACAATTAAAATTTATGGGTAAACGTTTTTTTGGTAGGTACTTTAATTATTTTTTTTTTCATTGAAAATAATAATTTTAATACATAAAAGTATTAATGATATATAGTCAATGTAGCCGCTTTTGTAACTTCAAAATTATTATAATTAATACTTATAAATGAAATAATAGAACAGAATACACATAATTGCAATCACAGACATAGGAATGTCGATTAACGAATCAGCGTCCAATCGATTTACATAGGTACATCACTAGTTCACAAGCTAACCCATTTACCTCCCCCAAGTCTTATAGGATGACCTAAGATTCCTATCATATAAATTTTCTTGATTTGGTTTGTCATAAATTGGTTAAAATTATTTTGTATTATAATAAAAAAAACTTTAGTAATATAGGGACGCAACGAATAGTACTTTAGCGAATACGAATATCAAATTAATTATTCGGCCAATACGAATAAAAAAGAATTATTTATAATAAAATAAAAATATTTACCCTAAAAATTTAAATAAAAAAAAGGCAAGTTTTTCTTAAGAAAAGCAAGCTTTGCAAGTTTTACAGCGTCAATATATTCCTGTCGTATATTTTTAACCTACCCGCTGCTAAAAAATACATCAATTACAGTAGTACCCAATTAATATGGCTTACCGATGTACCTGCGCAGAAGATACATTTTCAAAGCGCGGGAAAAACTATTGGCTCAGAGTATATAAATACTACGTACAAGGTCTGCAGCTGCCGCCATGTTAGCGCGCGCCGTGCGGAGGGGCGTGACTTGCAAGTGAGACGGAACAGTACACTGCAGCTAACAGCTGCAGTGTACTGTGCATTATGAACCTTATAGTGGTGATCTAAGGTTGATTGTAAGTTTTAAGCATTCTTTCGTTAATCTTCGGGGCCATACTTTCTTTTTTGTGCGAACGAAGATCCACGACGCGCCTTATCAGTTGGGTTTGGGTACTACTGTAGGATTTCCCCGATCACCACAGAAAATCGACGACGGAGGTGTCAATGCGTTCCGTTCCGTTAAACTCAAAAAATTTATAAAATGAAGATACTGTATCTACACGAATAGTCGTAATAATATTCGGTGAATACGAATATTCATTAAAAAAAAACAATATTCTGCTAATAAGAATACTTAATAGTATTCGAATTTGTTGCATTCATTGTAGTAATAATGTGATATTGACATGAAGAACATAAATCGAAGATTAAAAACAGATTGTATTCAAATTCAGATTCAAAATCATTTATTCAAATAGACCTTCGCAGCTACTTATGAAAAGTCTGACTCTAATACCGGTTCGGTATTTCAGGGTAGATGAATAATTTTAATAAAACATCATACACAAGATGGCGTCACACACCTATAATAAGAAATCTGATTATAGGTATAACTGATGAAACGTACGATTATGACAAAACATCACAATTTTAGCATCAAGAAATCCTGACAATTGATAAGTTAAAAATACAACAGCAGTTATTCGTTAATTCATTTTATAATGGAAATATAATGTGTTTAACGCGCTGCGTGCGCGCATGTAGAATAATTGTTTTCAGTTTATTTCTCTTGGACGAAACATACAACGTTTTGGCGGCATTTCAATGACGCTCGTCGTAGTACTACTGTCCAAACAACACTGACCTCCGTTCATGAAAACACTATGTAAGAGTTCATACATTTAACAACAAATGTGTTACATAAAGGGGTCTTAATATACTGGATTCGAATAGATACTAACGTATATCGATTTTTAGTACAAGCCAAAATCGATTCGATAAAATGTGGAATGTTTTTGCACAAAATGTTTTTATAAGAGATTTTATTGGTTACATATTATATTTTGCGTCAAACGGGATTACATATAATTCTTTTCAATTTGATCAAAGACTGATGGATAATGCACGTTATTTTATTATATTTTTATAACATTAAATAGTATTATAGGAACTAGACTTTTTAGAAAATAGCAAAATTATTTTAGTAAAATTTATTGTTTCTAAAATCGTTGGTTTCTCACGAATAAGAGATGGCGCTGTGTTCGTGAGTATCCAATTCAATCCGTATTTATCTTTAAAAAAGTGTACTTAAACCAAAATACACAGTTTCAGTGTAAATTTTAACTTTAGTTTCTATAGATCATAGCAGATGGCGCTAGTAGCCGAAGCTTTGCTTGAAACAAAAAATATACAAAACGTTATATTGTAATAAAGATATAATTTCTTACACCATTCCGACAAATAAAATATATTATTATAATACTAATCTTTTTAAAGTTGTAAAAAAAAACTAAATCAAAACCAAGGACTGCTGAATGGAAATCCTGAATGGCGCTATCGAAGTTTTCTAGCTAATTAGTTTATATTTTTTTATTGGCCCTTAGCAACCAGGTGGTCCCTATCTACACAGTAAGCCAGTGTTCCGGGGGGCTGGTCTTAAACCCCCGGCGCCTAATGTATCTTTCCAACACCTGTCTTTCTGTATGTGTTCGAAACATCCCAAATTGCAAAAAAAAAAATCTGGCACTTGACCGTTTAGAGAAGTTCTCAAACCCACTGTGTAGACGTTTCGACCACTCTTTTGTTTATCATTTATTATGCATTAAAAAAAAAACAAATAAACCTTCACACGTGAGATGAGATTGTCACTTCGCCGTAGACGGTCTACGGCAACGCTACGGTGCGTCTACGTGGCGGCTACGCGCTACGAGCCGTAGACCCTTATGAGTTTTTACTTTATGACCCAACATATTTGTGTGATATTTGTTGCCATAAAAAAAATGTTATTCCGTAAACGAGGGTTTTTAATGGCACTGAAATAAAAATGTATTGCCAGTTACGAGGGCTACGGTACGGTGCGATATTGTATGCATTATTAATTTAGCTTTGCCTGCGACTTTTTTGCATTTTATTTGAATTATATTGGGTCACTTAAACATTATGGTAGATTTGTTTTATACTAGTTAGTTATACAGAGGTTTATAAACTGTATACAGCTACAAATAGTTTCAAACGGTGGCATAATAAAGTTGACATTTCAACAACATCAAGTTCTTTATTTATAGCAACTCATGAACTAATCAAACTCTCGCTTGTTTCAGGTTAATGTGCCACGAGAAGAGTGAGAGAGACCGACAATCCCGACTCTCCTAAAACGCCTTATATGGAGCGAGACGGGTATACAAAGCGTGCTCCGCCGCGCATTAAAAAACATAAAAACCGCGAATGTAGGTAATAGCACGGGAGCTGAATAGAGTTTTAATTAACAAAGAAAAATAAAAATTCCAACGCAATCGATTTAAAATTCGAACGCCTAAAACCGAGTGCAGACTGTCAGATATAGTGGACGGTGCTTTAGAATGTACTTGCCTTAAATGTTAATGTTATGATGTGTCCGGCTTTGTAGTCGAGCGTCGTCGCGGCTGTGCTCGTTTAGGTGTAGTTTTAGTATAGGGATAGATAATAAAGGCGGCGGGGACGGTGCGTGGGTGTGCTACCGGAGTGTCGGCGGATTGTGTGATGCGGCAGCGGCAACGGCGGAGCATCCAACGGGTACAAGAGAAGCACCCTGCCGTATTGGTCTGACGAATCTAATAAGGTTAGTTCTTCACCTTCTCTGTATTATATAGAAACGATAACAATGTGTACTAATCCTTACTTGTTGAACTAAATATTTAGTTATAAAATTGTTAGCAAAAATGTATATGACACTGTTATAACTTTTATTAATTCTTATGATTTATTATTTGTATAACTGCTTTAATTTAAGATGTGTTATATTGAAAGCTAATTGGCCAATTGATTGTGGGTCAATGAAGTACGATGTGCGGGCCCTAAAACTCTCATATTGAAGACCACTGTAAATGTTGTTGTTTTATTTGCCAAAAGGCAGGCAAAGGTCTGAGCCATACAGCCTAGTCTTATTTTCATTTGTTCATAATTTATTCGAATTCAAAAGGCGAACGCCATGTCTGTTTTTTCTAATCGATTCGAGGTTCCCGCGCTTATTTTTCGCTCACCACTACTCACCACCACCGTAAAATGTTGACAGAAAGGCGCGAGTGGTACTCCTTGTATTCCCAGCGTCTAAGGCTGTTAGAGTAGTACCCAACTGATATGGCTTACCGATGTACCTGCGCAGAAGATACATTTTCAAAGCGCGGGAATCGCTATTGGTCGGCAGCTGCGCGAACGAAGATTCACGACGCGCCATATCAGTTGGGTACTACTGTACTTAGTAGTAAAAAAAAACATCCCGCACTAACAGTCGAAGGATGTGTCTAATTTTGTAATCACTAATAAAAGCTTAGTTTTAAAAATAATATGTATTTTATGTATGTATATTTGTAGGTTACATGCTTATATAGATGCACCAGGCACCTAGTAAATGCGTGCAGTCCAAGTATTTCAACTATTTGATTAACATGTTCAACAACTTGTTGGTCGATTAGTTGGACCACTCTAGGACTACACGGTTACATTGTGTTGACATGTAGAAGATTGGCAGTCGAGATGAGAAGATACGGTAAGTTATAGCTTGTAGATTTGGTAGATTTAAGATATATTATAATAAGTTTTTTTTTTTTATCGTTTTTAATACAAGCTTTTTTTGAGTGACTGTACTTTTTGTTGACTGTACTTGCATTGTCATCCAATACACTAAGGGGATAGAACCTTTGTGGCATAGCTGGCCGCCGCCATTTTGATTTTTTTTCAATGTCGCGGCGCACGGTGTAAGTGGTATATTTGGGTAGAGGACACTTATACAAACAAAAAATGTTAATCAATATGGTGGCCTAAAGTGTCACGTTTCCGAGATATTTGGAGGTAAAGATCGCCATATGATAATTATGACAATCATTAAAAATGAACTTATTACGTATTTATATGCATTCGATTGTATTCAAATAATAGTTTCCAGGTTGATTTATCAATTTTTTAGAATAGAGTTACACTAGGAGCACGAAAAACAATATTTTTAATTACTTACCTCCTAAACAGCATCGTAATATTCGCTATGAACCACAATGTTGTCAAAGTAGCTCGGATCGTGACTTGTTTTCCATCTTGTCATTATTATACAAACAAAAATGGCAATACTTGTCCTAAAATCTATGTTACCAAGTTAATTGGAACTAAAGATTGCTAAGTAATGTTCCCTAGGCGCCAAAATTGCAATAGCGACGTAAATAAATAAAAAAACCCGGTCCCGCGGCCGGCCCGACCTAATAAAACTTCCACCTAAATTAAAGTCCTGCCTTCGTGGAAGACTGCTCACGTGCACACAATGGCACTGGTGTCTTCTAACCAAGTTACCAGCATATGGGCTTCCCGAGGGACTATGCAAATGGGTCGCCAATTTTCTGTCCAGCAGATGCATAAGAGCTGAGAGATATAAATGCTGGCGTTCCGCAAGAGTCTGTACTGTCCCCAACACTGTTCCTGCTGCATATCAATGAAATGCTGTCTATTGACGGCATTAATTGTACACTCATTGCAAATATTTCTTGTTTCGTGGTGGATGACCGCGAACGGCTTGTGTCTGAAATCGAGAGCACACTAACAAGTGTCTCCGATTACGGTCGACTAAACCTAGTCCATTTCAACCCCACTAAAACCCAAGTCTGCGCGTTCACCGCTAAGAAAACCCCATTTGCTGTGGCTTCACAATTCCAGAACATGGACATCCGTGAAAGCATCGGAATCCTCGGCATCGGCATTTCTAACGACGTCAATAGTCCGTCTAGAAGACAAGGTTAAGCTAGCACCCAAAGAGCTCGAAGTGCATAACAGAGCGAAGCAGTACTTCACATCGGGGCAAAGGCTGCAACTTTACAAGTCACAAGTCCGGCCTTACATGGAGTACTGCTCTTACCTGGATACCAGTTTGGGCCTTTAGACTCTGTTCAGCGACGTGCCATTAGAATTGTCCACGATCCCGAGCTCACAAGCAGCTCAATCTAAGGAGAGACTTTGCCTCCTTATGTGTGTTCTACCGCTTGTACAACGGACAGTGTTCTGTAGAATTGTTTAACCTGATACCCACGGCTACCTTCTACCATCGCTAGTCGCAAGTCTCGCCATTGACGGGGAGTCCATCCATTCCAATGTGTGAGACATTGGAACCAAAAGTTTCTAACTATGCGGTCTCAAAGGAGCTTTTTTCGCATACAATCAGGCGGGCCGTATGTTTGTTTGCTACCTAAGTAGTTTAAAAAAACCTTTTATTTAAAGGTTTAAGGTCACGGCTTGTTTCTATTATGTGTCTTAATATATTTTTAAAACCGTGATACAATATTATTTGACCACTATTGCTTAAAAACAAGAACATAAATTGTACTTAATCAACTTTAAACTCACTTCATTCGTCAACTTCATTCGTCTCATATTATATATACATCGATATTCCAATATCTCGGTAACATGATATTTTAACACAAGTATTGTCATTTACGCGACATCGTGACCAACGTGTCCATACTCCACAGGAGCTAGGCATCACGCAGCGTTTATCGGCCGTAGTACAGTCGCACATACTGCAGTACTTTGGGCATGTTTCTAGGCGGCATAACGACTCCATTGAACGGCTGGTCATACAAGGAAAAGTAGAGGGAACCAGATCACGCGGCAGGTCACCTATGCGCTGGTCTGACCAAGTAAAATCTGCAGTGGGAAACCGCGTATCTGACTGCACCAGGCAGTCTGCCAACAGAGAGAGATGGCGGGAGATCGTGCGGAGAGCCGTGTCCGCCTCTATCACCGATGTGGACGCCTCAAAACGTGACCACAACCGCTCTGCCAAGAGCGAAACGACAGAGAAGAAGATTGTCATTTTTGGTTAATAACGGCGACATGGAAAACAAGTTAACCACTACGATCCGAGGGTCCGATATTTGACAACATTGTGTTTCATTGCGAATATTGCGATGCGGTTTAGTAGGTAACCAATTAATGAATATTGTTTTTTCGTGCTCTTTGTTTTGCTATATTCTAATAAAAAGTTAAATCAACCTGGGAACTATTATTTGAATACAATCTAATGCATATAAACACGTAATAAGTTCATTTTTAATGATTGTCGTAATTCTCATATGGCGATCTTTACCTCCAAATATCTCGGAAACGTGACACTTTAGGTCACCATATTGCTTAACATTTTTTGTTTGTATAAGTGTCCTCTACCCAAATATATCACTTACTTCGTGCGCCGCGACATTGAAAAAAAATCAAAATGGCGGCGGGTGGCTATGCCAGCTCCCATACAAAAATGTTCGGACCCCTTTATACCAAATATCAAGTCAATCCGACCACTGGTAGTGGGTGAAATTCGACTTGCAAGATTCCACCCGAAGAAACATACATACATACATTGCAAGTTAAATAAAAGCTTGTAATACTGTAAATGAATCCTCCGATCTTATCTTTTATTTATTTTTATTTATTTTTATTTATCTTTTATTTATTTTTATTTATCTTTTATTTATTTTTATTAACAGGGCACTTTTGTATATGCTGCAATAATTGCTATATACATTATCTATATATAGTAGGTATATTCCTATAGTTTATTTATATCACATGCACATACTTACACACACACACGCACGCACGAACAGAACAACCATTTTCTTTTATGTTAGTGTTATTTTATAAAATGATGAAGGTAACTTTGTAAATATGTAAGTTTGGGTCCTATTTGCATCGGAATGTCACGGGGGTTGACACTGAAAATCAGTGCTGTGATGGAATTGACTTGCATTGCAGCAAAATGCTGAGTTGTCAACCTCATTTGTCAGAAATGCGGCGTACAGTTTCCCTAATCAGTTTTAGTTTTTATTTTAAATTTTTAGTTTAAGTATCTATTATGTTTTTAATTTAAGAGTTTGTTCTATTGTTTTTATTATTTTAATGTTAACTACAGTTTTATGTTATGTGCGTCGATTTTTGATGAATAAATGTATTTTCTTTCTTTCTTTCTTTCTTTCTAATATATTTAGAAAAGGTAAGTTATGCAAGTTTAGATCTTATTAAATATGAACATTTCTGTATGTCCTGAGTCTAGGTGTAATTATGTATATTAATTATGTATTTACAAATAAAAAGTAGTATATGTATATAACAGTTACCTGGTTTCCACAGTACAAGCTCTGCTTAGTTTGGGATCAGATGACCGTGTGTGAGTGTCCCAGGATATTTATTATTATTACTAAAATCACTATACCAGCCGAAAAATACTGCCTAATCCAAATCGAATTGCCTGTATTCAAATCAAAAGTTTTCAAATTAAGAAAAAAAGAATTCAAAGCGTTATTAAAACCATTAAAAAAACTTCAATCAAAATCCTATTCCAATTTCAAATAAAAATCTGTATTTTATAACTATGCGAAATGCTAGATCGAAATTTGAAATACTTTTATGAACAGGTTCTATATTATACCAGGAAATAAAACAAATCAAATTAGCACTTACTTTTATGATTAAAAACAGATTGCAAAATTAAAATATTCCGTAACGATCGATCTTGAAAGTAGATATAAAATACTTATTATAACCGTATTTTATTATCACTGTTTTATTGTCCACCATTTTAATGCCTTCAGTTCTAGTGACGTCATACTACGCTGATGTCATATTTGTGTCGTATATATATAGAAAACTGAATTGATTTTACTTTACTTTCTAGTAAGG
Organism: Polyploca ridens; assembly: GCA_951394255.1. Lineage (NCBI taxonomy): Eukaryota > Metazoa > Arthropoda > Insecta > Lepidoptera > Drepanidae > Polyploca > Polyploca ridens. Next base: position 3,350,633 of record OX596268.1, read on the forward strand.
ACAACTTTAAACATGGTGTACCGGTCGAATAATGATGTCTCACCGGTAAAAGATTACTTGACAGTCTTGGCACTTAGATTACGGAACAATAGCTCTGCAATCTGAGACTTGATAGACATGAAAACAAAGTCGTGGAAATAAATCGGGTGGGCCATATCATTTAAATAATACTTGTAACTTTACTACGTTCTAGTGGCTTATAACTGTAGCTCTCGCAAAACTCGATAATTATGTTTTTTTTTTTATTTAAAATTATGAAAAAAATCCAGAAACTGGCACAATTTTTTTTTTTATATAATTACCGAACCTGCTCACAAAACACTACAATCGGTTCAGAAATGCGACCTTTAGATGAAAACAGCTGGATATCCAGACAAGCATAAAAATGCATTTTCGTTGTTGAAACGGAGACGCTTCGCTCGCTCGGTCAATAAAGTAGCAGTATAATTATAAGGTCCTAATAAATTAGTGAACTTCCTCTTGAGGGATGAATGTATAGGTCATTAGTAATCAAAAATAATATTAGAAAAATAAACCGAGGAAAAAAAAACGTCTTTGACTTGTATGGAGAGTCTCTATGCAAGTCAAAGAAGTTTTTTTTCCCACGGATTATTTTTACATACATTCATCCCTCAAGAGGAAGTTCACTAATTTATTAGGACCTTATATTTGCTATAAATAATAATATTTTCTTTATTGCATTAAATAAAATACAAATATGGCAGACAATTCAAAAATATAGATAGGCAAAGTAAAAAAATAAGCATTAATGCCTAAACTAGGTAAAAACCTGTAATATAGGCACCAATTCTCTTCCCATATAATTTAAACAAGGATAAATTATCAGGTATCATCATGCCAAAACAAGGAAAGATTACAAAAAATATATAAAAGAAATATAAGAATTATACATTATAAAATACAGATTTCTAAATAATTAATGATAACATTAAATTTTGTATAAAATAAATGTGCGTGGGGGTGTGTGTATGTATGTATGTGTGTTTGTTTTAAGTACCATCCGAGGACGTGCGTATGAATACACAAGGCACGACCGAGGACGTTTTCAAAGCGAGGACCTTTTCGAATGTCCTCGGTTTGACTTTACCAATGATTCGTAATCTGCAAGCGATTTTAAGCCTTTCTATTTGCTTAATACGAAAAAGTGAAATAAATGTGTAGTTTTTTTTTTTTAAGTGCGGTACATAGCGTTTTTTCGCTCACAGAGCAGCTCGACTGGGGAAGTACCTCCTTACAGTATATCGCAGCCAGATAACTTTATGTTGTGTTCCTGCGTGAGAGTAAGATCGCCAGAGCTCATTGGGGAGGGAGGAACTGTCGGCAGCCGATCAAACAGCTAAGTTCCTTGCAAGCTTGTAGCGTTTCCGCTGTGTTTACTTATTTGTTGTTGAATACAAATAAATAAACAAACGCTTTTGTGTATCCTATCCTGATGTTGCCTCAGAATCGAATTAGCAGTATATACCTACGGTAATAATAGGGTTATAAGCATTTTAGTTTTAGAGAACTTATAAAAGTAAATACACTCCCTTTGCATCAAATGCGGAACTGAATTTATTTTATAAAACCCAATAACTTGATATTCTACGTAGGTACGCTACCTCTCTTCTACTCTAGAGTGGAATCAAACGTGACTTGGTTTCCATTTGCTGCTTTTCAGGTTTCCGTAACAAGGCCCTATTACTAAGGCCCTAGCGTGTGTGTGCTACTAATAGGACTGTATCCTTTCAATGTTGTTTATGGCAATTAATAGAGAATGATCTTAATATATACCTAATGATTTTGTTTTTTGTTATGCCATAATTTGAGAGGGGAGAAAGATTGGTAACGCGTGAGCGATGCTTCGTGTGTTGCAAGCGTCCATATGGCTACGGTAACCGCTTACCATCAGGCAGGCCGTATGTTTGTTTACCGACTTAGTCGTATAGAAAAATGCTGTATTTGAGCCATATATTATTTATATTTCGTTGCACAAATATATATTTTTTTTTTACACTTTTTTTTTGAAGCCACGTATTACGTTATGTATTAGAGCGATCAAAACAAAAAAGGAATCAGATCGGTCAAGCCGTTTTTGAGTTTTAACGAGATTAACGAACAGGAATTGTTTTTTATACACATATAGATATTCTGTACATTAAATATAAAGTAGTAAAAAGTTGTGATTTTATCACACAATTAATATTTTGTTGCGCCTACTAGTAATTTCATAGTAAAATTTCACAGTAAAGTTATTTATAGATTACGTTTCTCTAGTAACTAATACATGACAATCCGAACCAAACGCTGTGAAGTGCGCTGCGAGCCGGCTTTGCGCAGGTACAGTCATCTCGAATGTACCGCATATCTTCGTTTTCGCTACTGCGCAGCGTTCCGCACCTAATATCACAGCCGCCAATAAATTTGACTCAGCATACGATACCAAAGTAAATGAACAAGAAATGAAAGCACATGCACTAAATATACAAGCTCTAGTTCTTATAATCCACAAACATATTTTAAATTAAACTTCTTGTCCTTCCCTGTCCTCTTTATTTGATGTCGGATCCAGTCTCTTGCGCCACGTCTGTCTGTTAAAAACGAAGTAATAGGGATGTTGCCTGGGTAAAAATATTATAATTCTAATTAATGCGTCAGTTAGATTATCAAAAAATATTGGACACGTATTTTTTGCTTTACCAAATCATTAACAATTGACGAAGATAAAGCGCGACTAAGTTCAGGAGTGGGGGCTCGTGACGTCACTTGTTCCTAAAAAGTGTACCACGCCGTGACGTCACGCGGAACTTCAACACACGATATCTTCGTATTTTTTTGTTTAATTGACAAAAGAAAAAATACGTGTCTAATATTTTTTGATAATGTAAATGACGGACTAATTAGTTTTTTTCAGGAAAGTAGCCTATTGTATTTTTCTTTAAAATAAAATCTAACTATTGATATCAATCGTTAAATTAGTTGATTAGACAGAGCGAGGAACAAGGAAATTAGTGCCAAGGACAGACGACGACAGGCGAATCAAAGCTTTCCATGAGGTAGCGCGGGGACGAAAGATTGAACAATATAGTGTAAAGTAAGGTATATGCGTATTCCGGCGAAATCTAATAGGAAGCCACATTAGTTGAGAACGAAAATCGGAAACGTGAACATATTTGCGCAAGCCATCTTATGCAGAAGTCTTGAAGTTGTTGGGCTAATCTGACAGCACTAAATTACTTACATCCTTTTCTTATATTCTTCTTTAGAAAATAGTGAGACTTTATTTATTTATTTTCTTGTTCTTTTTCGTCTGTATCTATGCTTAGGTATCTTTTTTATTGTTAATTATTTGGAAAAAAAAGCCAAACATAGTCAGATTGTCCAAAAAATATTTAAATAATATAACCTTGCTGAATTTCTTGCCGGATTCTTCTCAGTTGAAGGCCGAGTTCCGAACCGGTGGTAACTTCAGTAAATGTGACCTTCATAAATGCCCTTCTTGGGCCTAAATTGAATAAATGGCTTTGACTTTGACTTAATTAGTTACTATGGAAACCAGATAACTTGTAAATCCACTTTACACTCTGACTCAGAATAAATATATGTTCACGGACAAAAAAAAATTGTATTTACGGGAATCGAACCCACCATCTGCGGCGGGCATGGCGTCATCTAACCTCTACGCCAACCGCCCCGTCAATAATAAACTTGCTTATCTTTAGTCTATTCCTTTCTATTATGTTTATGTTGTTATTTTTCTTCTGGTCAGCGAATCCTTGAACAATTTGTTCCCACGCATAGTTTCGCAAAAGCCTTCGGTTATTTCACAAGTGAATTTACACTGTATTGTTAACTGGAAAGAAATTAAATTCGAAGGTCCATGTGCATCTTTTGTTTGAGGCCTATATCCTGCCATTTCGATCTTTAAAATGTTAGGAAAACGGTTCTAATTAGCTTGTTTAATAGATGTAAGTAGAGCTTTAGATTCAGATTTCGCTAATGCCTTACTGTAATTTTTATATCATACCTACTCATCATTTTCAGTCTAGAATGCTCTCTGCTGAACCTCTCCCATTAATAATTCATTATAAAACTGATTTACCCCTTTAGGGGTATAATAATTAAATTTATTCTCAATGATCCAAGGTACACTAGTTTTCCACCTTGGGATATGAATTCCTTTCATTTTCCGTAATGCGACTATACAATACAAGTTCTGCAAGTATTCCACGGTGTAGGTGTTGAGGACAGTAGCAGCAAGTATTTTTTTTTATATTTGAGTTGATTGAATGAAAGTTAAATTGCGGTTTACGATTTAGGACGTATTAAAAAAAACTACTTACTAGATCTCGTTCAAACCAATTTTCGGTGGAAGTTTGCATGATAATGTACATCATATATTTTTTTAGTTTTATCATTCTCTTATTTTAGAAGTTACAGGGGGGGCACATTTTATCACTTTTGAAATGTCTCTTGCGCAAACTATTCAGTTTAGAAAAAAATGATATTAGAAACTTCAATATCTGAAGTCTTTTGAAGACCTATCCATAGATACCCAACACATATGAGTTTGATGAAAAAAAAATTGAGTTTCACTTCTAAGTATGGGGAACCCCCAAAATTTATTGTTTTTTTTTCTATTTTTGTATGAAAATCTTAATGCGGTTCACATAATACATCTACTTACCAAGTTTCAACAGTATAGTTCTTATAGTTTCGGAAAAAAGTGGCTGTGACATACGGACGGACAGACAGACAGACATGACGAATCCATAAGGGTTCCGTTTTTTGCCATTGGGCATAATAAGTCATAGCCATATCAAAGCAAGAGTTTTCTATTTTCCTATTAGTCTACATACACCTTCAAAGTGCTTTAATGCTATAGGATTTTCATCTATTGAACTTTTTAACAGTGTATTTCTAACACTCACAATCAATCGTTAACAAACAAACAACTGAAAAGAAGCAGAGTGTACCAAATCGATTTCAAATTAGGTACACTCCATGACACAAAGTAGGCGCTATTCGAAGCTTCCGCAAAAAGCAAGGAATCAAAATTAACCCGTGCATGCACACGACACAAACAAATCGGGCTTCGGTCGTAAAGACCGAATGATGACTTTCAGAGAACTGAAATAAAGGCAAGGTGAGGCTGTAAATCAATACAACGTCAAACAATAACGCTGCTGTGAGTTATAGGAGGAGAGCGGACACGAAAAAGAAAACTTTTGTTAATGTTTTTTTTTAGATACATGTAGAATTGGAAACCACTTTTACTAGTAAACTATACAAATTTAAAAACTTTGTTCATGCGTATGTTTTTTTTTTTTTTTTCTTATAGGTGCAACGTGCATTGCCTAAGGTTTATTTGCATTACCTAATGCATTACCTTATGACTTGGAGATAAAAGTGAATTGTTATAGTATGGATTCTTCGAAGTATCTACCTAATGCATGGAAGGCAGTGTGTGTCTGCATTTGAAAACCAGTTACCTTCTAGGCCTTCTCATCACATACCACAGTGATATTTGTGGTCAAACGCAAGCATACAAAATTTAATATAGACAAAGAAATTGACGTAAAAGCAATTTAACCTACATCTAACAATGATGTTTATATTGTTAAATAAATGAATGTAAATGAGTAAATATAAAAACCCGCTCGTTACTCATCAATTAGACCACAATACAGCCCTAAATCGAGAAACAATGTGTCTGATCCACTGACAGATGAAGTTTCGTAGAAATCACTATTCGTGGTATTTTTGGATTTTCCTTATTACTGGAATTAACCCTCTCTTACTAAACAAAGTACCTCCTTCCGCTTTCACAATTCCAAGTATGAAGAAACTATATAGTGTTGCCAACTTTTTATAGAGGAAGGTTCCTTGTTCGAGATTTAAAAAAGATAACCCGGCAATAAGCAAGAAGTGAATGTGATGCAAGAAAACTGGGTGCCAAGTACTAAACCCGTCACTATTCATATAGATAAAATAAATCTATAGGCCCATTTTGACAAGAGGAGGTCTCTTCTTATCTTCTTATCGCACTTATCTGTTTCTTTTTAGCACATAAGTAGATTAGGTATCGAATTATCAACAATTTGACAGGTATTTTGAGCCTATGCTCAATGCTATGCTAAGAAAACTCCTGATTGAGCGGAACCTCGAACTCAGTGAAGAAGAGAAGTGAAAACATTTGTGATTCGTTCCATTATACACACGTAATTTTTAAAAAGCACTGCACTTCAAAACCTCTTTACCAAATTAGTTCTACAATAAAAAACTTAAAATAAAAGCGCCAATTACAGATTTCGTAAACAGCTTTTTTAATATTAATTCAAAGTCAGCCCTAAAAAGCATTTACAAAACAAGATACAAAATTAATAAAATAATTTCGCCACTAAGCCGCGAGATGTCGCCCCCAGTGTACTGCAAAAACCGCCGAGGCGGCCATATTGGATTTAAGAAAATGGAATTAACAGCGGGAAAATTTAAACACAATTATTATTAAAGTATTTTGAGATTGTTTTAAATATTATGCAACTCTGCTTTAATTGCTAAATTACATATTGAAACAAAAGCAAAGACTTTATTATAAATAATTAAATAACACAGAGGTTTTTGTTTATTTCAAAAATAAACTGACTTTCACAGCGAATTTTGATTGTACAGAAAGAACTTTGGTGGATATTTTTACTGATACATCAAAGGATAGTACCTACCAAGCTACAGGTCGTGGGTTCGATTCCCACAGCAAACAAACATTTTAACAACAGTCTTTTTGTTGTATTCTTTAAAAGTACCTAGCCTACCTTTTAGAGCACTATTCCGCATTTAGTAAGTGCTTTTGCACTGATTAATAACAGTACCGACCAATCACTGCATCTAATTGTTTAGTGTTTCATTGACTTAGCCAATCAGAGCGCGTTTGACCTTGATTTAGCCAATCAGAGCGCTTGTCGGTGGTCGGGAATTGGCGGAATAGATTTCAAACAAACCGAATATCATTGCGCTTCTTTGGGATTTTGATATCATAAACATAATACAAGGTTAGTTTGGGATCAGGTCGTGAGTGAAGAATGACTCAGGATATTAATTATTAATTAGGGAATGGGTTTCTTCTGGGCAAGCATGCTCCATCTTTGGCTTCATCGTTGTCCTTTATGGGCTGGTCAGTCTTGGACCTTATTTATATTTTTCGGCCTGAAGCGATACGCAGCCGCGCCGACGCTTTAAGACTTTTGAAAATATGACTCGCCACGGTCATAAAGTTAAAAAGTTATGAAGACAAACAATAGAGACCCGACTCATTGTTAATTCAAAAGTTACTCAATTAAAAATTATCTGTTATTAAGTAGGGTCAATAAATGTTGATGTTGAATGTAAATTTAACTTTAATAGTTACTTTTATTTTTTTATCAATGAGGACCTTAATGTTAAGGTATAAAGTTGCTTTTAGGGTTAGAACGAAACGGAAAAGCGGAAAAATGTGAAAGTTTGTATGTTTTTTTTTTAATCTGATTTAACGGGCTTTGTCGCTTATGCGATTATGTTGGGTAAATAATCATCATAAATACATAATCGTCTCAAGCAACCACATTAATTTCTTATAATTAATTTATACATTGTGAAGATATTTGTCACTCTTTCATGCAAAACCTAGAATATTTTATCCCGGATAATCATACGCCTGTAGTTACTTCATTGTACCTCAGAGTATATAAATACTACGTACATTGTATGGAAACCTTCCTGTTATTTTCCGGATTTTTCATAGTTGGGGCTTACACGTCTGAGGTACGTAGTTAACTACGTACCTACTACTCTTACCTACTGCCGGAGTTCAAAGCTTTCTCTGAGTAACTCGGGAAACTGGGAAATATAATGCCGTTCTTATTCCACCATAATTGGTGGAATAAGAACGCCATTATATTTCCCAGTTATATTTCCCAGACTTCCTAATGGAAGTTTGCACTAAGCATTAGGGTAGATACTACTACACTACCTAGGGCACGAGTCCCGGTTGTAGCCACTTTAAGGATTTTTTTATGTAAAAAAATTCAAATATAAGTATCGTGCTGATTAGTTATATTAATAAAGCAGTTTATTTATTTATCTTTTAGGTTTTATAGAATTGTGTATCGAGTGACAAATATTTTATTTATTATTAATTTTTAAAGATGAAAGGTATAAAATCACTACTGATCCAGTTGTGGCCACATATTTCCACCTTAGTTTCCAGGTAGATGAATTCATTGAATATCAAAATAACATCAAAATCAAGTTCCTAGACATTCATTTAATATGCTTCAATAAGAATCCACGCAACAAATATTTTTTTTAGCAAGATATTAATCGATTAATTACCAAGGGTCGCTAATAGTGTCTGTTAAGAAATTAACGGAAATTATTATTTTTGCTTTTACAATGTCACAAAAAATTTCCTATACACTTATGGCGCCACTACAGTTGCTCGTCAAAAGCGATAATCATCAAACATTTTATTTACTATAGACAATAAACGAGTCAGGCTTCAACGCCTTATTTATTGTTTTCAAAATTGCAAGTGGCCACAACCGAGGTACTGGCTCAAAACCGGGGCTCCTGCCCTACTTACATACTACTTGGTAATTTCTTTACAAAAAAAAATACCTTTAATATCTTAAATCTAAAGTTTGCTAATCTTAATTAGAATTGTATAATTATTAGCAATAAGTCTCAAATTCCTTTACACTAGAGGTTGATATTTTATTGAACGTCCGTAGAATTTACAACCTTTTATCGTAGCGTAATTTGTTCAGCGCTTGAAGCGTTTACAGCGAGTGTTATAGTGCCCCGTCTAAGGAGGAAGACTGCTGCAGCGCTGCAAGATTGCGGTGTCGATCGATGCGGATTCTGCGCGCGCCGACTATGACGTCATCTTTGCCGGGCGGGCCAGTGAAATAATTTGAAAACTAAACCATATATTAGTTTTTATGAAGCTTAAAAGCAAATGCTACTTGATTATACAATACCACCACATATTTCAAACATTGAATATTTCTAGTACCTAAGTAGAAATATTTGAAGAAAACTTAAATTCGTAAAGAATGGATATTTATTTTTTTGGAATATCATCCCTGTTTCTAGGAATAACATAACGCAACTAACTGTCACTGAATATGATTTAAAGCTAGCCATGCACGGCAAGACATTTTTTAACAGTATGATGCGTTTTGTTCTGTCTGAGTCTTATGGAAGATAGGACTATATTTTAAGATATTTTCTCGTTTAAATTATATCTGATTTTTAAAGTACTCGATACCTACTTCGTACTATAGGTACGTACGGCAAAAAAAACGAAGTTGGAATAAAACACACAGATAAAGCAAGACAAGCAAATATGTGTGAGACTAGAATGAAAATTGCCTCTATGGGAACACGAAATAAACAAGCCATAATTGACAGTATTTAAAAGTAATAAGTTTAGGTAATTAAAAGTGACTAAATCGCAATACTTACACATGGAAGGTTAGTTTTTTAGTTTTTCCTTGGTTTTTATAAGTGTTATGACAGTATTTCAATATGCTAGTTGGCATTTTTTATTTAATCAGTACAGCGAGTATGCCGCGATGACAGCCGTGCGCAGTACGAACTGAGTGCGATTTGCTCAGGAGCCCCTCAAGCGGAGTGATATTAAATGTCATGCTTTAGTAAGGCTGACTATCCATCTGGGTAGATGCACGATGTCCTATGAAAATCTTTGGTAGGAAGTATGTAATACACATCTAAGCTTGTTTTAGTTAGGTTTTTTTTAAATAACCTTCCGTACGTGTACAGACAAACTAAAGGTCTACCTATTCGAATAAAAATATTTTATTTTATTTTTAATGGGTTGTAATACCAAGATGATATTGTTTATTATACACAACATTTGTTATTTATTTCAGTACGCTGTTACTGGCATATTGTACAGCCAGCATTTGTATAAAAATAAATATTAGGATTAATATACAAGTACATTAAAATATTTTAATATAAAAAAACTGATTACATAGCGACATTTTCGTTATCAACTTATCAATTCTAAACTGTGCGTCAAACAAAAAGTTATGTGCGTCAAAAGATATTAGCTTTAATATCTATTTATCGTACGCCGATTAAAATCCCTGATTAGTTAGATTATTTTAAGTAATATTTCCTAGCACTATTCTTGCATAAAATACCTATTTAATATTAAATAAATTAAATAAAAGTTATATAACAGAATTTTTAGGGTGACCATACTTTAAAAACATTGTGAATATTTCCGAGCAATTGTGATAAGTACCATTATTGAATAAAGGTTTTTGTGGACGATGCGTTGATTTTGTTTGAAAATATGATTAGGTACATTCGTGACAAATTTTATTCAAATACAATCAGTCATAACGGCGTGTTTGAAAATAACACGTAGGTGCCTACAAAAATTTGATATCATAACTTTATTTTCATGTCAATAGGTCGACGTTTCACTTGATGGCAAATAGTCACCGAAAATACAGGCAAATTTACCAAAGGGAAAATATCGGTAAAATACGTAACGTATGAAAGATCATCTGAAAGGTAGATTGACTGAATGTTTAGTCTGCCTATTGTTTGAGCTCTGTTTAGATATGTAGTTACGGTTAAATAAAGCTTGTGCTATACGAACTTAATAATATAAAAAAAAACATTAAGCAGAAAAATAAATAATAATATCCTTTCGTTCGTAACATATACCAACTAATCAAAGACAATTTGACCATTGCGAATATTTTAGCAAAAGTTAATGTATGGCTTTAGTTTATTCATCATATCATCATCATGTTTTACCCATGGATATCCACTGTAGAACAAAGGCCTTCTATTGATTTCGACAACGAGCGGTTTTGGGTCCCTTGTATCCAGTTACTTCCACATTATTCTGCCTTTTACCTAGGTAGTAGGAAATAAATGATGTATTATCTTCGAAAATATTTTAAAATGTGATAAGCTCGAGGATTTTTTTGTTTTCTAAACTAATAATATTATAAATAAGAATGTGAGTTTGTTTGTTTGTTACGCTTTCACGCCTTATATACTTAACCGATCATCATGAAAGGCATGCAGATAGCTTATGGTATAGAGAAGGTATTTTCCTATGATGATAAGTATATCTTTCCGGGAACGCAGGTGAAACCGCGGGGGACAGCTAGTAAAAAATAAATGTATACCTTGCCTAAGTCAAATGTATTTTCTGGGTCATCTGTCCGATACGTTGGACAGGACTGATTCAGACAATGAAATAATCACCCACCGTCTTTAATGTTTTAACGCGTATTTCGGGACGGTAAATCAACGATTAACTAAAGGTTTAGCTGTTTTCCATCCAACATCCTCACCTTGAACTGTTTTACACGTCTTCCTGTTTGTCATAGAGTAATTCCGTAAACCTTTTATTTAATCCAATACTAATTAATTATGTTTAATCTTAATATATAAGTTAAGACGTCATCGCGTCATGACGTTGATGTGATGTCAATCAATTTTAAAAATAACAGCATTGTGAAGATGTCCCAAATTAGATTACCTCGGTAATTACGAGAATACATAAAATAATTGTTTTGATAGTGAATCAGAAGTAAGAGAAATAAATTAAATAAATAACAAACACATATTCAACTAGTTACTTAAGATTAGATTCATTTGACGCATACCTACTGTGTATGCGACACATCTCTCGTCGCAAAGCGACATTACACCATCGTTTCAAGGCCTGACAATAGGGGAGATCGGGGATAGGTTAATTCTAAAAATGCCCTAAATAGTAAAATGAACCTTTTTTTTTTTTTTTTTTCGTGGGGAAATCCTCATAGGATACCCGACCGCCTCGGGGGTAGCGGCCAGGTTATGCCGGACTTTTACCGGCTAAAACCCCACGGTGGTCGCCATCTGCACTATAGAGAGGGGGGCGGGCTCTCGTGTTGAACGCGTACCTGCTCACCCCTCCAAGCGCGGCGCTTTGATGGCTCGTCCCGGGGGAAGTGTGATACCTCCCCCCAGCACCCTCGCTGTGCTATCGCACGATGAGTCGTGACCACATCGACTCATCGTCCTCCTTGGGGTCGCTTCTGGACGCACAGGGCCCCCGCCCTGATTGCCCACGACCCCAAAGGCCCCATTTAGTCGCCTTTTACGACAGGCAGGGGAACACCGTAGCTGTTATTCTAAGCTACAGGGCAGGAGGGCCGCTACGAGGCACGTCTGCGCCTCGGCGGCGTCGTCTCCGAGCGGGATCGGCCCTCTCCCGATCCCGCTCAGCAGCCTCCTTCTGGACCATTACGGTCTCACAGAAGGAGGCTACGGCCCTCCACGCTGTATCCCCGCTCAGCATCGCCGACACGACTGCTGGCAGGGAGAGATTCCACCCGATCAGGCCGACCAGGATCCGCCGCTCGGATTCCCACGCAGGGCACACTGCGAGCGTGTGCGATGCGGAATCCTGGCCGCTTCCACCGCAGTGGAAGCAGGCCGCCGTCGCCTCACGTCCAATCCTACACAGATAATCACCGAAGCACCCGTGCCCGGTGAGTACCTGTGTGAGCCTGTAGGTGAGTCGTCCACCTTGTCGCTGCATCCAGGCCTCGAAGACCGGCAGGACTGCTCCAACGACGCGTTTGCGCGCATGCCGCTCCTCACAGAGCCTTGCGCGCCACGTCGCGAGCGCGATAATTCGTTCCTGCCGTTTGATCGCCTCTTCTGGGTCGCCTCCACCGCTCTGACGGACGATGCGAATCCGGTCATAGACCCTCGCATCCATGTCCGCCAGAATATCAAGTGGCGGAAAGCGAGCCAGAATTGTCACCGCCTCAAAGGATACTGTGCGGTATCCTCGTACGATCCGTAGCGCCATCCTTCGCTGGACGCTGTAGATTTTCGTTCTACAGCGTCGGATGGCCAGCCTTTTCGCCCATACGGGCGCCCCGTACAGGGCTACGGATCGTATGACCCCCGCATAGAGGCGGCGTACTTCCTCTCTCGGTCCCCCGAGATTGGGTAGCAGTCTATGCATGGCACCCGCTACCCTTTCGATCCGGGGGACGAGGCGATCAAAATGCTCTTCAAAGCCCCAGCGACTGTCTAAGGTGAGGCCCAGGTACTTCATGTACCGCCCCACCTTGACTTCCGACCCACCCACTTGGACGTGCGAGTCGGGTGGTTCCCTGCTCCTAGGCAGTTTGTGGAACCATAGCGCCTCGGTCTTGTGAGGCGCTATCTCCATACCCAACTCACGGATTTTGGCGACGACGACTTCAACCCCAAGCTCGGCGAGCTCCTTGGTCCTCTCGAAGGTATCCCCACCGGCGACCACCAACGTGTCATCTGCATAGCAGACGACATTTATGCCACATACACACATACGTTACATATGCACACATATGTTACATGACAGTAACATGAACCTGCACCAAATAGACCATCGTAGTCGGGATTTACAACCCGTGAAATCTGTATCAATATTACCTACTTATTTATTTATTTATTTATTTATTTATTTTATTTGGCTCTTCAACAATGAGTACACTAATACATAACAACAAAACAACAATTCAAAACTAAATCTAAGTGTCACATTACTTATAGATGAGCACAGCATGCACTAGTGGATGCGCTGGATGATATAATTAAAACTAAAGCATACAAATAGAAAAGAATTAAAAAAAAAAAAACATAAAGAAAACATTTGGTACTTATGGTATATATCTAAACTAAACTAATATGTTAATCACTGGTGACAATTAATTTCTTAATAACAGGTATTGATGTTATACTTAAATCTATGACCTCTTCATATTTCCCATACAGTGCATACATTCTACTCAGCGAACAGTGCTGCCTCAAATTCGTATAGCACTTTGGGAGACAGAAAAGCTTTTTGTTAGAAGATCTCGGCAGGTTCCGTGGTACGAGAAAAGCTACTTTGCCAAGCAAATCAGGACAATTCATTGAGCCAGTTATGAGTTTTTTCAAGAAGACCAAATCCAACATTTCTCTGCGCTTTTCCAACGATGTTATTTTAAAGTGTTTAAGTCTCTCTTGGTATGTACCCATATTGCAACTGTAGGTCAAATGCCATAGAAACCTTTTTTGTAACCTTTCAATACGCGCAATGTGGACATTATACCCAGGAGACCAGACCACACTGCAATACTCCAGATGACTTCTTACCAATGAGTTATACATAATTTTCTTAGTAATAGGTTTTTTAAAATGTTTACATTCTCTCAGAACGAAACCAAGCATCTTTGATGACTTTAGTACAATGGTATCGATGTGCTGAACAAAATTAAGTTTTTTATCAAACTGGACGCCTAAATCAGGAACGCTTTCTACTTCTTCTAGTATTTCACCATTTAATTTGTAAGATGAGCGCATTATGTTCTTGTTTCTGGTGAATTTTATGTGCTTGCATTTCATTATATTTAAGGACATTTTGTTGGAATCACACCATTCGTTCAACCTATTCAAGTCACTTTGAAATAGCAATGTATCTTCGTGGTTTTTAATTGTTTTTATGGCTTTAAGGTCGTCCGCAAACAAAAAGATTTGCGAGTTTTGAAAACATTTATATATGTCATTGATAAAAAGAATGAAAAGATGTGGCCCCAAATGAGAACCTTGGGGGATTCCCGAAGTAGCTATATAAGAATTTGAGCTACAGCCATTGACAACTACTCTAAGCATCCGCCCAGAAAGATAGGATTCAAACCAACTCAGCAAGGGATTTGATAGTCCATACATTTCAAGTTTTTTAATAAGAATATTGTGGTTAACTGTGTCAAATGCCTTGCTAAAGTCGGTGTAGATTGCATCCACTTGGATGCGTGCATCAACAGCCTCTACGATACTTTCAGTATAAGTCACTAAATTAGTTGCTGTTGATTTACCTCTCATAAATCCATATTGGCTATCTATTATTAGTTGAGATACATGACATGACAGTACAGGGCATATGAGAACTTCAAATACCTTAGCTAGTACAGATAGTATAGCAATGGGCCTGTAGTTAGAAACATTAGACTGATCACCACTTTTAAAAACAGGAACTACCTTAGTCTCCTTCCATAAGGACGGGAAGGTACCTTGATGCAAAGATCTATTGAATATCAATGATAAAGGAAGAGCTACATTATCCGCAACCTTGGATAGAAACAAGGGAGGCAAGTTGTCAGGGCCAGCACCTTTATTTACGTCTAGTTTCTTTAATACTCGACTGATTTGTTCTTGAGATATTATGATTTGGCTTATCGTGTTATTACTCAAGCATTTGTTTATATTTTCATTCATATTATTATTCACATTGCTTGAGTTAGTAGAATAAACCCTAGAGAAATGTGAAGCAAAATAATTACATATGTCTTCAAGATTTTCTGAACTATCTATGCCATCTGTCATGATACTGGGGTAGTTACTGGTGCCACCTCTCTTAACCTTTAAATAACTCCAAAAGAATTTTGGGTTCAATGCTATTCTAGCCTCAATATCGGCGATGTATTTATTATAGCAGGAAGTAGCCATACTGTCACATTTCTTTTTTAGAAGACTTAATGTGATGATATCCATTGGATTATTATATTTTTTAACTCTCAATCTTAAGCGGTTCTTTTCATTTAATCTTTTAATGAGCTGTCTAGAAAACCAGTATGGATATTTTGTTTCTTTAACTACAATTTGTGGAACGTTGTGCTGTATTAACTCATAAAGTATGTCATAAAATCTCCTCACTAAACTGTTAACAGTGTTACAAGACTCAAATTCTCTTGCCCAATCAACCTCCTCCAACGATTTATTAATTGCATCGTAATTTGCCTTATGATAGTTTAGTTTCTTCTTTGAACTACATTTTTGTTGTTGAATACACTGGGAAAAACCTACTCTAATCAGTACAGGTGGATGGTGCTGGTCGACTTTAGAAAGGATATCCAATGGCGCACTTACAGTAGTATGTTCTATGTTGGTCAAGACCAAGTCGAGGATTCTGTTGTTATGATTAGTCAAGAAGTTACATTGATTCATATTATTAAGTAAGATAAAATCCCAAAGTGTCTGTTCCAACTCAGAACTAGTACGTTGTGGAGTCTTAATAACATCCCCATCAACACCAAGCCAGTTGATAGTTTTTATATTGAAGTCACCGATTATAATACATTCATCTACATGCTCTAAAACCCTATTCGTATTATTGACAAAATGTTCTAGTACATTGGGCTTGATTGGAGAAGGCAAGTATACAGTACATAGATAAACATCCTTAGCCTTCTTGCCCACTTCTATTGACAACTTAACCCATAGATCATCACATGAGCTTTCAAAATTAAATAATCTATACGATTTGTATTTTTTGGAGACTCCAATCAAAACACCACCGCCGTCGCCTTTGCTATTGAAAACGGTATTGGTTCGATCTCGCCTATAAATTGTGTAACGCCCATCCATAATTTCTGAATCAAAAATACCACTCATTAACCATGTTTCGGTAAACATAATAACATCATATGAACAGCAAGCGACTTTTTGATAAATATCATTTAGCTTAGTCCTAGTACCCCTAACATTTTGGTAGTAAATTTTTAAGCAATCGAATTTTAACAACATAGTAGCAAATACAAGACAAGCACATTCAAAATTAAACCTATTGTAATTTGTCTAGTGTCTCAATATCTTTAATATACCTATAATCAGAGCCATCCGTTTTTCTGACAAAAATCCTGCCGCCGCGAATCCATACGTACTGATATCCAATTTTCTTAGCTTTGATCCTGGTTGCAGCATGCAGTGCTTTATTTGCAGGAGACAGGTGTTCCACGATGTACACATTTTCTTTCTTTCCGCCGATACCAAGGAGATTGCTATTAAGTTTGTCTTCAAGGTTTTTGTTTTTATTAAACTTGATAGATGCAGCCAAAAAATTATCTCGGACTCGCGGGCTGCTGAACTGTACAACAATAGACTTCGGGCGATTGTTCGTAGGTGTCTGTTTTGCTATTCTCGTTACGTGGTGTATGTTGTTTTCTGCCAATTCACAAGATACAACCTTACCAATATTCAGCACAGTGGATATAAGATTTTCACTCTTGTGCTCGGGCAAACACTGGATTTCTAAATTCGAAGACCGCGCTTGTTGTTCCATCATATTTATTCTCATACTTAAATCTTTTACAGTAGACTTGAGTTGTTCATTCTCCTTTTGAATATCATGCACTATGTTGACCCTTAAGGAAAACTCAACTTTCATTTCCTCGTACTTTTCGTTCATGAATTCCATTGATTTCCTGATCTCATCTATGTTCTCCTTTATAACTTTTAGTTCTTTGTTCACATAGTTCGCCAAAGTTTGATTGAGATGGCGCATAAGACCGCTTATTTCGTTTTTTATAATACTCGAAACTTCACTTGACGTAACTGGAGCTTCGTCCCTCATGGCTGGTGCCGGTGCTTCTTTTTTTCTATGTGTTACGTTTTGGTCACCAGCGTTCTTAATTCGTACAGGTGTATGATCAGCGTTGCTAGTCTTTGGCTTACAGGTTTGGCACAGCCAATTATGTAATTCAGTTGGCTGCAGAACCCCTCCCAATATGGTGGTATAGCAGGAGTGGTGATAGGGTTTTTGACATTGTGAGCATTTCACTGCGGAACTCTCATCCACTCCTTACTTAAACCTTACTTAAACCTTACTACACTACCTTACTTAAACGTAATTTGATTTTGTAAATTCATTAGTCAGTGAATTAACTAATATTAACCGGTGAGCCACCATGACTCGATCAATGGTATGAATTATTAACATTCTGATATTATTCTGTGAAATTTTGTTACTTTTGTCCTCCACCTATAAGTCTTTTTGCTATCCCCCTTTGCTTTGGCTCGATCAATGTTAGATAACTTTCGGATACTAATCTGTGATGATATTTCAAGTTGAGCTCCACCTATGATGTTTTGCTATCCTCTTTAATGGCTATCAAACTTAATTAGCCATCCACTATTTTGTATTCCATATCCCCTTATTTCCCCTCCCTGTTTCACAATTACTTCAACTGTCAGTAATCATCTTGATAATTTTATGATACGAGTATTTGCAAATGGTTAGTGCAAGATAAAAAAGGCTAGTCTAACGAATATCGTCGTAGAGTTAAACTTCAAGACTTTTCACTTTACCCAGACTAATTTTATTATGATAATAAAGAACATGACAGTTTAGCGTTTCCTTTTCATCTGATCACATTTAGTCATACCTACTAAAATTTTAGTATGGTGGTAGATTATTTCGTAAAGCTACAAGACACCATATCTTTCCTGTTTTAATATGTTAGCCAATCATATGTTATATTTTTAGTTAACTATCTAAATACATTATTATCCTATGAAGCCAAATATTTTGCAATCCTTTCCCGTTATGTAATGTAGTTACGATAAAACTTGTGGATGAAACCCAACTAGCCTTAACGGCGCGGTGTCGATTTCAACAAATGGGGCATTGTTGAATTTAAGAAATGAGGTTATTTCAAGATTTCTTCTGTCTAACTCCTAAGTCCTCGTATATTTGAAGCAAGAATTCAATAGAAATGTATGCACTCCAGTATATAAAAAAACACAAATTAACTTGTCTCAACAAAAAGAAAATCTGTTTTTTACTTTATATAAACTGAATGTTGCTGCTGGTTAGAAGAATTACCTTTTATTTATATTTTTGTAGCTATTAATATACGAATCTATTCTTATTTAATAACGAGCACGCTTGGGAATGGAATACCATTAAATATGAATGCAATAGTTATTCCATGGAATGCTATGCGAGCAGATAAGATATGCACAAGACTGATACGAGTAGGGCAGATATAGCTTAATTAATATTTTAATATAAGCATTCAAACGCCTCCTCCGGCTTAAGCTTAGTAAGTACCCTATGTATATATCGGTAATTTTAACTTTAATAATGGTTTCTATTTGGTCATTAAACTTTAGGGGTTATTTCATGTGCGAAATAAATATTAAGGCCGGCCACATACTATCAGAAATTTTCTGTCAAAAAAATTCTGACGCCCGCCGGAAGGCACTTTCCTCATACATTTTGTTCTAGACCCCGCATACTATCGGAAAATTCTGACGTGTCTGACTTCCAAAAATGTATGAGCAAGCGGGCGTCTGATAGTAAGCGGCCGGTCTAAAAACACGTATTTTTACGTCCAATATTTTAAGTAAAAATTCGTAAAATATTATCGTATAGTATAATTTGTTCTTAAAAAATCTATTTGATTTTATACATAACTTATTTATTTTTTATGCTGGACCACAATCTCCATATGGTAAATTATGATGTGGCAAAAGGCAATGATATTATACTAGAGATATGCTACCCTCATACTAAGCGGCGTTCAGTTATTGTTGAATTAGGTGAATGCGATAGATAATACGGAACGTATGGTACAGAAAGAGATAGCTATATGTAGCCGCTAAGCAAAATTACGACAATTGTCTGAATTTGTCTGCAACAATTTTCGTGCGTTAATGCGATATCTACCTCTTTTTATTATAATATCATTGGGCAAAAGGTGGTAAGTTGCTAACAAGTATAGTTATGAATGATATATGAATACACAACACCGGTTGGTGTTTGGCGACCGATTCAACTTGAGGGTGGTAGATAGCCAGGTAGCCCTTTGGTTTCCTCATGTTGTTTTCCTTCACTGAAAGCTCATTATAGGATTATAATTACAAACTATTTGTATGCTTGTAGGTTCGATTTGATTCTTTCTAAAAGGTATTTTATTATTCATATCTAAAATGAAACTGCCCATAAAATACATCCACGCCCATGATATCTATCTACCTACGTTTATTGTATAATACAATATATTAGGTATTTGTGTTCATTAGCATTTTTACAAACAAATTTATCCAGTTTTAAATAAACTGTTTGACTCTTAACTAGTTCATTACGTAAATAAAAACATATTTTATATAATTTTATTGTCTTGTAGGTATGAGGAAAGTCCGATTCAAAGCAAAAATGATGGTGCTAAGAACGGGAATTCAAAAAGAGCAGTAATAATTCCCACAAACGTTTGAAACAATGTTGAAATTATGCCAATTATACCTACTTAAAATTATATATTTTTTCTCTGTAAGTGCGAAGGCTTGACATAGAAAGATGTTAAGTAATCACATTAAACATATGGGAAGTGCAACGCAAGTAAAACTACATGGTGCACTTAATAGGAAACCGTACTAAACTTGAATGTCGCCCCGTTATAATCCATTCTCAAGATACCACATTTCTTTTGAAATCGATCGGTTAATACAAGCGCAGGGTGTCATTCACTGACGTCGTACCCGCGGCCCGACTGACGCATGCGCGTCTGGCTAACGTCTATCCCGTACGGATATAGATGAATGTTGGCTTGTACGTATTTTCGTAGTTCGCTGAGATCTTTCCACCGTGGCCGCATTACTTTATCACCAGAATTCACATTCGAACGGTTACGTTTTTGTCGCATCGTGATGTAGATAACGTTTACGTTAGTATAATATTTTGTCAATTATGTGATAGCGGAGCTACTCCACTTATTATATAAATGGAAAATTAAATTGCGACAGAAGCATGCCGTATGCCGTTGCGATTAGCCGAATGTCGTATAGTGTATGGGGCGCATGGATATCGTGAAGGATCGTGACTGATCGTGTGTGTTGCCCTCAACCGACACCAGTCATTTTAGTGGACTCGGATCGCGCGGTCGCGCAGCGCGTTCGGTGCTTGTAGTATTTTAGTTTGACAGTTGGCGCGTTTTTCGTTTTTGTTCAACTAGGATTATATTGTGAAAATCATAGATTTTAAGTTAGTGTAATCTGTGTATTTTCTGTTTATCTCAGTTGTATCGACTAGTCATTTGTGAAATTTCCACGCCGGCTGTGAATTTATTGTGTGGTTGCACGCCCTGTGTACTCTCGCCGTGTAGTGAAGAATTTTTGTGATTTCTCTTTGGGAAATTGTTTTTTGGACGTGCTGCATCGCCTGCCGGGAACGACAGTGGTACGTAGCAACTTTAAAATAGACATACAACGGAGTTTTGTAATAAATCAAGTGTTCCTTTTGCGGTGCAATTTGGGGCAGACAATTTCTCTGGCGGGTACCATAAACTGGTTCCAAATATAGCGAATCGGGTTTGAGCCTCGGCCCATACACGTTTGCAGCTAGTCTCGAGTGGTTAGTTGTTACAACTTTAGAGAATTCGTTGTCAAAATTAGTGATTTTCCCTTGGCCGGGCTGCGAAGAGTGGGACAGCTGTGCTGTGTGCGTGTAATGGGTAAAAATAAATACAGAGGCATTATCGGCCGGTAGACACACCGGCTTTGCTGAGGATGTAAAGGTATTATTAGTGCATAATATGCAAAGAGTTTACAGTAGGCAATCCTAGGGTTTATGCGAGTTCAAGGTTTTTGTGCTGTTTTATTTTCTACACTTATATAGTGCTATAAAATAATTAGATGTCATAACCAATCTATCTAACATTATGTAAATCAAAACCCTTAGTCAAAACCATATTACCACAACAGTCAGTACAATTTTTAATAGTTATGTATGTCAATAAGGCACTATTATTTGCTCTGAAAGAAAGAGACAACACTAGCAAAAAATTATAAACCTGCAAAAATGTGAAGTATGAAACACACAAGTAAAAACAGACTTTTGATATGATATTGAAGTGTATTATTATTATGTTAAATTATAATCTCTATGTTGAGTGCAGTAAAGTTCAGAATAAGTTGATAACATTTATGGGTGACATCACTGCCATCTGCAAACAGACAAGGATAAAAACAGTCAAACACCAATAATTATCTGTCTCATTCATTCATAGTAATGCATATAATTAGTACTCTTTAGTTAAATATTAAAACATCTGTTTATTGAATGAGTAATAGAATTAATTGACCTTTTATTTTGTAAAGTTGGTATAAAAGATTTAATCCAGACATCAAATGATTAATATTAAATTAAACATGCTAATTATAATAATGAATTATCAATGTGGATTACTGGATCATGTTTATGAAACACTAGCTGACCCGTGCGGTTTCACCCGCGTTCCCGGGATAAAAAGTAGCCTATGTCCTTCTCCATACCATAGGCTATATGCATGCCAAATTTCACCGCAATCGGTTCAGCAGTTAAGCAGGAAAGCGTAACAGACAGACAGACAGTTACTTTCGCATTTATAATATTAGTTAGGATTTGCAATAAGAAGATTATATAAATGAAAATCATTGTATTTTACACAACAAATTGAAAAACAAACTTTGTTATACTTCTTTGAAATTGTATAAAAAGCTAAATTGTTATTAGTTAGTTTTTTTTTAGAATGTTGACTGTCATTTAAACTTTGAAGTGTTGTCAGCAAAGTTTGCAAGAGGTTTGCTAACAAGTTATTATGTAACAAAGGTTAATGTTCTATATTTCTGGGTTAAGGCTTTTGCATTGAAGCTTTATTGTCTACCTAGTTAGTCTTTAGTATTAAGTTATAAATCACCAGTGGTCTTATACAGGTCGTTGTTTTGGTCAGCGACAAGCGACTCAGGGTTGATAATACAAATGATACTGGTGCTTAAAAAAAATATTTAAAAAAAAACTTTTTTTTTAATAATAAATGTAATATTATTTGGAAAATCATGTAATAAGCTAAAGTGTAGACGTAATACTCAACGGGAGTGCGAGGGAGTAAAGGGTTGGGGCGATGGCGGCTTGCGCCTAGCTCTAGTCTGTGCACGTGCCGAGTGACCATACTTTGAGGTAATTTTATTTCAAATTGAATAAGCTATTTCTCAACGCATTTACAGTATTTAATGGAATTAAGTCCATTTTTGGGAAAGATATTTTTTGTACTACCACTCCTGGGTCGCTTGTCGTCGACCTAAACAACACCCTGTATATGAGATGTTGAATGCTTACTACTAAAGCCTGTTATTGTATCTGAATATATTTGATCACATAATGTACTCACTATAATTTCTTTGGTTATGAGTGTGGATTTTGGTTGTAACAACTTTTTGGTTTGAAATGCATTGAGCTATTATTACTACGTATAGAGAAGACGCCACACATCACAAATATGTTCCCTTTAGATGAGGCCATCCGGCCACACTCATTGTTGTAGAATGATGAATTAAATGCGTGAGCGCCGTGAAAGTCTCCCAAAAGCGGTCTAATAGCGCTACGTGTTTCTACTGTCTGCTTAAGCGACTAATTATTGTTTAAGCGCTAAAGAGAACTTTAGTCGACTCTAAAAAAATGAGATTTAACCTTTGCTTATGATAGCTTCTCTTTACGTAGTAATAATAGCTCAATGTTTTGCTGTAGCTACTTCGGATGCAAGATTTTGAGTATGGAGACTGATTAATCAATTTTAATTAATCATTTGTAACAAGTTCCTAGATATCCCATGCAGACTGAGTCTGCACACAATTGCACACATTCATAAATACATAAAGCTTACTCATCTTTTGTTCACATCCACAGATGGTCAGTAGTTGTAATATTACGCTTTTATTAAACGGATATTTAGTTAGGTACAGTTAAATAAAAGAATCAGTTACATAGTAATATTTGGTTCTTTCTAATACTGGAATTGTAGTGATCCCTTCATCATTAGAAACACTGTATAACATAGAGATCAGCTTTTCATCCTGCACTTCACCCGTGATACTCAAGTCCACCACATTATCGGCATTAACATGCAAGTGATACCCCTGGTGTTGCAAGCGTCCATAGGCTACGGTAACTGCTTACCATCAAGTGGGCCATATGCTTGTGTGCCAACTTAGTGGTACAAAAAAAAACATATTCCCCATCATCCACACATATGAAATCCATTAACATGTATGTATCCCATCTCCGAAAATTTCTCCATCCATGCCCACTAAAAATAAACATTCTGTATAATAGAAAAATAATCAGCCAGGTAGGGCCGTCATACATGATTCTGAGATTTTGTTAATATTCACTTGATAGATTACCTACCCTACACTACCCTACACCCCTTTAACAACCCTTTAAGCTAAGCTGAATTTTAAATAGCATTATTTAAACTAAAGGTAACCAACATATCTAGAAATAAGCATACTAAATCTTATCCAAGCTACATAACTCCCATGTTTTATAACTAAAATAAAATGCATTGATGAGCACAGTATGGGACTCTTTGGATTTTATGTCCGTAGATTCCAAAGCATGTTCTGACATTTATTGCTTTCCGTGATCTTCTAATTCCGTTTCATTACTAGTTTCATCACCAGGGTGAAGATTTTGATTTGATCTTGTGAATATATTTTCCATGCTGAAGTACGGATATTATTTGTTATATAATATTCTGGTCTATATCGGTATAATACACCAAATATTAATGACGACAAAAAAATCTATAACATAATTCTACAAAGAAATATTGATATTTAGTCAATTATTTTTGAATATGTTAAAAATCCACTCATAACGTGACTCCATGTACCCACCAACCATGAGCCCAAAAAGCAGGATAGGTACCAAAAGCAACTAAAAAAACAAAATAAAAAAAGCACTAAGTTGGTGGTTAGGGTAAATGTCATTACCAAAGTGGCACTAAGTACAGCTTGAGCAGTCTTATCACCAAAGTAAATATCTAAATATCTTATCAATATCCTTAATTGTGAATAACTTCATTAAGCCTAAACTGTTATCAGCTCAGCCATGTTAAATTCCACAAACCTAACTGTCAAAAAATCAGTTTTCTTTTGAAGTAATCAGGGTTGTCATTTATTTATTTATTTATTTATTTATTGAATATGACACATCAACAGCATACATATTAGACACGTATGATAACAATTTAATGACAATATTCTGATATGTACACCAATTATAGATGTGTACAGCACTCACAACATTTGAAACGTATGCACGAATATTAAAAGTTAACTATATAAAATTTATTATATTGTCATTAATGCATAATTAAACCTCATGCTTTATATTAACCCTGGTTTAAAGTTAAGTATTTGGATGCAAAACTAAAATCCAGAATGTGAGTCATACATACATACTGTGAAGAAAATTCCTTCACTGTTATTGAGCAAATTAAATGGGGTCTGGATGAGGAAAACCAAAAGCAGAATACTCCGGAAGTATGCTCTTGACCAGACCAAGGCCCAACAGAATACCCTCAATGGAGGTGCCTAAGATCCCAACATGAAAAATTTAGATAAAACTATAATGTACTTTTGGTACTGTGTACTGAAATATGATATTAAGTCTAACTGACTCAGTATAAGTTTAAACGGCCTCATTTCATGTACATTTTTTATTCGTATATGTAATTGTATTGATATTTTACTTGGCAATCCGCCAGCATGTAATATGGACGCTGAATTCTGTGGCCGGGAATTAAGTATTCATTCATTGCCATAAATCTTTTCTATTTTATTCATAAACGGCAAGCAGAGTATGTGGTACATACAGCATGTCCCCATTTCACTTGCAATATAGTACCTTCTAGGGTTGCCACATATTATCTCTCCGGACATTGTCCTCTTTTGCTATAGAATTTATTATGTGTAACAAAGTGTGTTTTACTTGACAGTGGCTATTTCTATTTGTGCTGCCAAGTTTCTCCATCTCAGTTTATTTAATTACTCTTCTTTTGTTGCTCCGTTGAAAGTGTATTAATTATTTACCTCTTCTGGTTTATGTATGCATTCTTGGTACCTAAGTAATTAGTGCTTAGAAAATAAAAATACAGATTTCTTCTTATTAGAATAAAATAATATTTGTATGGATTTGAATGATGAATGTACGGTAACACCTTTTATGCACCACCAGTCTTCACCTATATCGTTTGTAAATGTCTAGACATAATCAAATTAACATTATCAATGCTGAATAATTAAATCCTTGTCCCAAATTCGGCAACTAACGTAACCTATATGATAAGTTGACAACCCTATGAGTACATTACAGGATTTCAATCTCCTTTGTAATAATATTCTCTCTAAAGCAATTTGGCAGTGCACCGCTGCATGTAGTCTAGAATAGTGAAATAGTTGGGGGTCTGACTGGACTATGGGACGGTGATTTCAGCTGAAATATGTCGCTTAGACGGCCGTTACCCCGCTGTGACGACTTTCCAGATGCCTTTAATTACGCGACCGATTGCGGTTGGGGGGTAATGCGGTGTATTTAAAGCGTGTGGTCGGACCACTCGCTGCCGGCGTCACCGGCGCGTGCGTCACTCCACAACGCGAATAGAAAACTGGTGACCCTCGGTGATATGACACCACATGCCGTTTCGTCTGACGGACGGCCTCAGGTATTGTAGTGAAAGTGCTGTCACACAAACACCCCGGGAATCGTTCCCGTGGCACGAATTCACACGTAAATAAATAAAACCTCGATGCATACGATATAAAGTCCGCTAATCGAATCGGGTGTGATAAAAATAGTACGAATCAATAGCAATTGATAAACCTTGAAATATCTTTTTCCTTTTGTAGGTATGGCTGATGCATGGCCATAGGTTTTCTATAACTTTTGTCTTTTATGTATTTTACACTAAGCTTTTCGGCCGCGGCTTTGCGTTGTCAATAAAATTTGTAGTTTTTTCCGTAAAATTTATGCAAATTATCATAAATTTTACTCACAATAAAATGGTCCTGCAAACTTCAAGTAGGTAATATTGCCCTCGAAGAACACTTTGATCGCCTAGTCCCCCGGATTGAGAGGGTAGCGGGTGCTATGCACAGACTGCTACCCAATCTCGGGGGACCGAGAGAGGAAGTTCGCCGCCTCTATGCGGGGGTCATACGATCCGTAGCCCTTTACGGGGCACCCGTATGGGCGAAGAGACTGGCCATCCGACGCTGTAGAAGGAAAGTATACAGCGTCCAGCGTAAGATGGCCCTACGGATCGTACGGGGATACCGCACAATATCCTTTGAGGCGGCAACTGTTCTGGCTCGCTTTCCACCGCTAGACATTCTGGCGGATATGGATGCGAGGGTTTATGACCGGATTCGCATCATCCGCCAAAGTGGTGGAGGCGATCCAGAAGAGGCGATCAGACGGCAGGAGCGACTTATCGCATTCGCAGCGTGGCGCGCAAGGCTTCGCGAGGAGCGGTTTGCGCGCAAACGCGTCGTCGAAGCAGTCCTGCCGGTCTTCGAGGCCTGGATGCAGCGAGAAGGTGGACGACTCACCTACAGACTTACACAAATAATTACCGGGCATGGGTGCTTCGGTGATTATTTGTGTAGGATCGGACGTGAGGCGACGGCGGCCTGCTTCCACTGCGGTGGGAGCGACCAGGACTCCGCATCGCACACGCTCGCGGTTTGCCCCGCATGGGAACCCGAGCGGCGGATCCTGGTCGGCCTGATCGGGCGGAATCTCTCCCTGCCAGCAGTCGTGTCGGCGATGCTGAGCGGGGATACGGCGTGGAGGGCCGTAGCCTCCTTCTGTGAGACCGTAATGGTCCAGAAGGAGGCGGCTGAGCGGGATCGGGAGAGAGCCGATCCCACCCGGAGGCGAAGCCGCCGGGGCGCGGATGCGCCTCGTTGCGGCCCTCCTGCCCTGTAGCTCGGGCTTAGAATAACAGCTACGGTGTTCCCCTGCCTGTCGTAAAAGGCGACTAAACGGGGCCTTTGGGGTCGCGGGCAATCAGATCGGGGGCTCTGTGCGCCCAGAAGCGACCCCAAGGAGGACGATGAGTCGATGTGGTCACGACTCATCGTGCGATAGCACAGCGAGGGTGCTGGGGGGAAGTGTCAGACTTCCCCTGGGACGAGCTATCAAAGCGCCGCGTTTGGAGGGGTGAGCAGGTACGCGTTCAACACGAGAGCCCGCCCCCCTCTCTATAGCGCAGGTGGCGACCACCGTGGGGTTTTAGCCGGTAAAAGTCCGGCATAACCTGACCGCTCCCCCCCAGGGCGGTCGGGTATCCTATGAGGATTTCCCCACGCTAATAAAAAAAAAAAAAAAAAAAAAAAAAAAAGGTAATATTGCCCATATTTAAACGTTACGTATAATTATTTTTGAACATAAAATCGTTACGCATCGCATCTCGATTTCGTCTGAAAAGCATTTTCCTACATAGACGATCTTATCGTCACTTCTACTAATAGTTAAAGCCCTTAAGTTAATTAGTCTTATTAAGTCAATTGAATGAAGTTTTGTACATTAATGAATTAATCAGGTAATTTAAAAGTCGAAATGAATACAGCACACTACCTTAAGGTACTAAAATATATGACGTTACCTTTTACATCGTAAGTGGATGTAGGAATGCTTCGGTTCCATCAAAAAAGGGACTATGACAAATGACATTTTTCATCCAAGAACACATAAAGATGGTTTCTGGGAAAATGGTAGCCGAATTTACTATTTATCACACCAGGCGATAGTTTTTTCTCAGAGAATTTCGATTCAATGGAGTGGGTAATTGAGTTTTTGGGAACGATTTTTACCTGTGTCTGCCTAATCATTTTTCACTGCTGACCTTTGCCACGGTACAGGCAACCTAGGTCACATTTCCAATTTTCTTATTTGTATACAATTTATTCAGTCTTGACCTGCATACATTTCATTCCAATTTACTGATACGTGATTTTAACTTGCGATGCAAATTTTATTCATGGTGAATTTCAATCCAGGTCGAGAGGTATTGTAGTGATTGTGCTTATATTTGCTTTACTTGCTGCTAAAACAAATTAAATTGTTTTCAAATTGCTGTGTTATTTTTTGGGACCCGTCTCTTAAGAGTGCGTACCAAGCCAGAAAAATATCGCAATGTCAGATGAAACAAACTTATGTCTAATCTTCGCGTGGAGATGAGATGGAGATAGCGTGTTTCGCGGCACAAAAATGAACGAAGCGCTTCTTATCTAAATAACTCGTAAAGTATAGAATATTTTAAAAAATCGTTAGTAGCAGCCCTAGGTCATATGTTAGTGATATTATTTATCGAATTTTTATCTTAATTAGATACACCATGAACGAATAAAACTGAAAATTCATTATTATTAGAGGTAGCTTTGTGATTTTTTTCTATCGAGGAAATTTCATTCCATTATGTTTTTGCTCAGGCAGAACCCTCGCGTATATAAGGAAAATACCCATATAAAAATATTTTTTCATTTAAATACTATTTACTTGGGTAAATTTCAATTCTAAGATTGTTATTTTGCTTTATACGCAGCCTTAACCATTCAATTTGATGTGTCAGTAAATATTTACTAATTGTCTTAAACGATCTCGTGTAAGTAATAGACATGTTTTATGATCACCTATTTTCGATATCATTTTACTAGGATACTATATATACATACCTAGTTAATAACACATTGACTTCTTCCTTATTGTGTTTCCTCTACACAGCTGATAAATATAACAAAATGGTTACACATTTCTTATAGAGGCAAAATCCCAATAAAATTAATCAGCAGTGAGTTATTCTTAGGACCATTGGATTCTTATGTGATTATGTGAGTCAGTTGACCATGAGGTCAGGGGTGATAAGTGATGGGTGACATCATCAGACATAGCGTATCATCACCAGGCAGGTGGGTGGACAATCAAGAGGTCAGTGAACCATTTAATAGACCCAGACCAGCAATGTTGCTAAACGACCTTCAAGTTTAATTAGCGAATGTTTCAAAGGTGAGCCAATAAGCATGTAATCTACAGAAATAGTATCTATATGATCCTTCGGCTATGAACCAGATGAAGGTAAAGCAATGATTAATTTTGTGCTGTCAAAATATTGAGAATACAGTTTTGACCACAATAGATCAACTGAAAAGAGCAAAAACGAACGAAAAGTCGAATAAGAGAGGTTAATCATCAGAGATCCGGTGCCTTCTCTGCACCTGACTGTCTACAGTCACATTAATGAAATTGTATTTCAGCCAAAGAGGTTTAATTAAATACTATGTAAGTAACTTTAATTACAGACATTTGAGGAAGTTGAGGCTATATTATCACGAATGGCAAGAACTTGGTGGATGTCTAGGTACATAAGGAAGCTAAAGTGTTTTAGTATCTTTTGACAGCAGTCTTACCCACCGGAGTTTCTAAATAGACATATCTTTGAGATTTTTCCAGAGGGCTAAAGTACGTGATGAGAATATTGTCGCAGATAAGGAAAGGAAGTAAAAAGTGGGTAGATTGTGTTAAACAGGGATATATGAGGATGTGTGGGATGACGGCAGGAATAACAAATAAGTACCGCCAGTAGCGGACGTATTAACTAGGTAGTGTGGAGGTGTTAAATTTTAATGAAATTTTCGCTTCAGTGTTGTTAATTTTAGGACTAAATTTATAGTTCCGTAATATGGCTGAATTGTTTCGGGATGAAGTCAATTAATTTGTGTCGAAGCTAAGAACTGAGTTTTGTATAAAGTGGGTGAAACGTTCCATCTGTATCCACACAGTTAACATTAAAACCTCTCGAGCAGTTGAGGTCTTTCATCGATTAGGTTATCATGCCAAAGTTCTCGTAGTAGGTAACCAATGTATGTGCCCTCAACATTGCTAAAACATCTCATTTTGTATTCATCGATACACCCACGATCATTACATCAACATTAATATCTATAAGGGATAACAATAGTCTAATAGGTGAGAGCAAAGGAGACGCACTAAGACTGGCACCTTGTTTATTAACATAACCCTGCCGAATCGCAGAGCCGTGTCAGTTTGTATTTGTGTGTATAAATTTTGATGTACTGTTTAAACTGGACGGTGTCTGGCCGCATTGGCGTGCGTAGGAGTGCAATCGGCACGGTGAGTCACGAACAAAGATGGCGGCTTAACAATAAGTAATTATCGGCCGCATAGCAGACCAGCACTAGCGCCAATAGCCAGGCCGTTGAACATTATAAATTTTAGGAAATGAATTAATATGTATTTTTGTGTTGTGGGTACAAAATTAACTCACTTTGTATTAAATACAGTGAATAGGTACGTTATTTGGATATCAGCGCGCTATCTAGCCTGTTTCCTGCTAACATTCCAGACATTTTAAAATATTTTTGACTCTTGATCTTAATCAGCAGGTAACATTCTGGCTACCACGTTCAATGTTATGCTATGCCACGTTATGTTGGTTTATAGGTACTTATGTTTCTAGCTAGACCATTGAAATAAAGCTTGCTCTTTTAAGATACGGCACACCATATCTCCACTATCCATTGTTTCGACTTTCTCTTTCCGAACCATATTCTTGTTAAAAAAAACTAAAGCTAAAACACATTTTATCAGTTTTAGTTTAGTTAACACGATGACTCATATTTAAAAAAACTCAAACTAGTTTCAAGCATACGCGACCCGTTAGCCAAAAACAAGATATCAAAACCTCATCTTGAAATAGCATCAAGTAAATACGTAGGAAACTTTTTGTCTTCACATTGCGACGTGAATGCCATATCTGATGATTTTAATACCTCCAGCCAGCCCACGTGGTCTGTAATAAGAGGCACCGACACCTCAAGACTACGAGGTCATAGATTACATCACTGCAAAGTATTTTATTTGTCATAATGATATTATTTTACTATGGCCACGATTATGAGTGATGGGCAAAAAATATTTAAATTGGTTTCCAACAAAAAATTAATCTCTGTACGCGTACTAGGGTATTATGCATTCAGAATAAATAGGTAAGTATTGTGTCTTTTAGTGTATGTCGTGATTGAGATATAAACTTGGCTTTTGTGAGCTGATATGAAAATCGATGGTTTGGTTAAACGTTCTTGCTTGTACTAAGAATAGTAGTAGTTCCACCAAAAATATTTCATGTAAAATAGTTTGCCAAGACTCATAAGCTCATAACGCTTTTACTGTTGTAAAATAATGAAATCTCATGAAGAGCCAAGCCCTACACGGGTAACTCGAAAAGCCCTCTAACTCCTTCATTTTGGTCAAAAAGTAAGGCTTGGCTTTTTCGCAACCGTCGCACAGACACTCCCATGAACTTATAGTAAGAAATTAAATCACTGGTCTTTAATGTTGTGTCATGTCATGCAATAGTTCTATGAAACAGCCAAGCTATACTTGAGCCTTAAGCCATACCAGATTAAGTATAATTATGAAATCTAATTCGTTCGTTCCCAGATCATGCCCAATTTATAAGTAAGTACCATAATCCTGTTGACATTGCAAAGCTGCAGACTTCTATTTCCTCGGAACCTTAATTTTTATGTATAGTCACGCACCATAAAATGGAAGGATACTAAGACTCCAAAGACCCATTAAAACCGACTTAGCTGATAAATTAGTTCTATTCTTATGTTCTAGTCGTGTTATAAAACAATCCACTGACGGCATACATAATACATATTCATTATAATTATAATGTCACATCTTCAGGGTCACGGTCAAGATTATTAATTATATTCACATGTTACATAATTGATACCGTTTTTGTTACATCAGTTATGTCTATTTTTATGAATGTAGTTTATTAATTTATCATATCATGCATGATGTGCCAATAATGATTATTATCAGTAATGGACACTGCACAAAACGTCATACTGTACTGTGTTATTCCGTAACCTATGGTTGGCAGCTATTAGTTATTTAGGTCAGTATCCTGCCGTGCAAATTGATGGAACATAGTTCTGAATAGAATACAATCAGTTTCTTATGAGGCTCATCCTTTTTACGTTTTTGTCGAAGCTCAACTTTGAAATGTCATACCTAATTTTAAGTGCCCATTGTCTGTCACCTATGGGCATTAGCACGTGGTTTGCCGGCTTTTACAATGCCTGTCAAATGCGATTGTTCAAAATTTCCGTTGAAGGTGCTAGCCATCCAGGTAGATACTACAAAGTACCCAATCGCCGTCTTTATCACTTCCGCTTTTGATCTTTTTGATCACTTTAAACTTTTACAGTTTATGCTTTCTAGCCAATTCATTCCTAGTTCTTCTAGGATTTATAACTCGACCAAATAACAGCCCATTATATTTGCCTATCGTATCAATTCGCTCTCGCGCCTCGGTCTGAAGTTGGATGGTCCGTCCGTAAAACAGAAATGTATGTCAGCATTCTGACGGCTACTTCCCAGTTTGCTCGAATTCGCAGTGTTCCATTTTATTCGCGCTCTAAACAAATAAACCCGCTTTGTCAGTTCGATTGTTTCCAAGTGTTGCCTCCGTTTTATGCTAAAGTCGCTTGAGGTACCATTTTGTAGCTTTTCAAGAGGTTTTGAACTATATGAAAAATTTGCTTTGAACACGCTTCGCTCAGGGGTTCGATCTTAAGATGTATGTTAGGTTTTTAAAGTATATATAGCGAAAACAAGCCCCAAGACCAAGACTTGTTTGGTCGGACAACATTCGTTTCGGAAGTCATTCATTAATTTAACAAAACTGGTTGGCAATCCTAGTTTTAGACATAAAATTGCAATTGCCCAACTTTTTATTGACGCCGAACGTGGAGACTTTCGTAAGGTTCAGTACGTGAGAAATGGTATATATTTTACTGTTGAAGTATTATAAAATGTCAGGTGATTGAACCTGTGAACACGTGTCCTACAAACGTGACAACCGGCTACAGTCGTATGAATATTATCACTCCCTTAAAACTTTATGACGGAACGTTACATGCATCGTTACGGCTACATACTATATTTAAGCATATCCCTGATGCTGATGAGTATGACATTAGGTACGAATGTAGACATTAGCCAGCAACACGTTTCGTTACATGTTATGTATTCCTTTGACTTTTATGCAAATTAACTTTTTTATCTGCAACGTTACAAAGAATACACTGTTGTTTATTTCAAGCAATTTTAATTATTTCGTATAAATAAGTGAATGTTTATAGCAACCTTGATTTGAATTTTACTTCAGAAGCAAAGTGTGAAATGACTTGTTTAGCACCTTTCAAACTTCAATGACATGATGTCTGTGATTTTAAGTTATTGGCAAATTGCAAAAAAAAACTGTTTTTCACTTTAGTACATATTTTATTCGTCTAAAATAATTTCGTTATGTACGCTGTAAAATAATAGCTGACACCCCAATACTAGTTTATACGCCTTAATGAATACCATATATTATAAACTCAACGCTTAAACGAATATCAATATTGACAGGTTAACAAGGAAACAAGAAAAAAAATTATATCTGTTTACCAAAGCCGAAACTTGAACGGAAGGCAAAAATCTGGCCCAGTATTTATCGTTCAAAATAAAAGAAAAAATATTTCAACAACCTCTAATTCTATTTCCATACTGACGCGTAACTTGACTCACGATGTTATTAAAATGTCGGAATTCCAACGCATTTATCCACACTAACAAGCAATACGGAAAGTTCAGTATTTCTCATGAACTTTGTAAAGTTTAATAATAAAAAACCGCACTTTGGCAGTGTCGCGGCAGTCCATCCGGGAAAACTCGCACTCGGTCGTTTAACTGCATCCAATAACTGCATGGACGCGACCCAGGGATACCACCAACTATAAATACAGTGGCGGAAGTAATAAAGAAACAACTTTATCACCGTCTGGCATAAAAATGTTGTTGTATTCAAATTGATATGAACCATAAATTTTCTTTGGCAGCAATTTCGTAACATGTAACTGTGTTTACTTCATAATATTTCAAAGGGATTCTTATACCTGAATGACATAATGCTTTTGCATTTGAATAATGAATAAAACAATACATTTTCTCCTTTTTTACTATTAAAGAGATAGATTGGTACAAATGTATTTGATTCATGGTACAGTTTCCGATTTTTCCTTTGTGCTGCCGAGCAAATGGAGGCCTATATAAGCTCTGGCAAGACTGCTACCATTAGGCGGAAGACGACTGTGCTCTATTTATAAAATAGCTCCGTAGACTAACAATAAGTGTACTAATAAGCGACTGCATTTTCGATATAACTTTAACATTTTCTTTCATTGCCTCACTTACTGTTTTCTTTTTTTTTTGTTACTTTTCCAAGGAAAATTATCGCAAATCAATTGTATCAAATAGTTTGTTGAATTAAATATCGCTTTTTTTCTGTGTGGATCATATTCACTCTTTTTGAGATCTTAGTAGTCATCTGTCAATCTTAATGATTGAAGTAATCCAATCAATAACGTCATAAATCAGCAAGGGTATGGATTTATCTGCTCTAATCAATCACGTCACGGTTTAATTAATTTTGAGACTAAATCGCAGGTAATTTGTTCGTTTACGTTGTACATACCAATCTTTGATTATTTAATAAACGGTGAATTCCATTATTGAGTTATAATTTTAAATATGTTATCAAATACTTGGGTATCCCCTCAAAATATTTGGGTGATCTCAATATCGAGATTCTTATGAGTCAGCCACGTTAACTATGCTAACGACCCAGTTACCTGCACTCATTTATAGTTCACAATTTATATCGAGATACATTTATTATTAACGACGGACGGTTAGTGAGGTGAAAGAGCCTGGAAAATATTCAATCGTGTTGCCAATTTTAGTCGTATTGCGATTTCAGTTAGGTTGTGATTTCAAAAATATGCGATGGAACTAAAATTCTGTGATAGAAATAAAAAAAAACTCGATGTTATAGCTACATTTCAGATTTATCCGTTAAATCTCATATTCTTCTCTGTGTAGAATATGCGCCATCGATACATGTACTCCTCACGTCGGTACAAAGTGATCGATTTCCCAGCACCGAGCACCCACCTCCCTAAAGCCCCGATGTAAAAAGCGTAAACATTTCAAAAGCATTCGCGCTCTACATCAGTTCGCTTGTCCAAACACTAACGTTAGGTAAAACAAGTTAGTACCGAGCCAACACAAATTTTCGACGCGTTCATGAGTTATACAATGTCGTAATCTTATGTAGGTGGGCTGTAATGGGACGACGATTAAACGACAGCACAGAAGGTACAGTCTAGTGGGATATGTTCTCGCAAACGTTAGGTTTACACAACGTGAATTCGAGTAAGTAGTTCATTGTTTCATCAAACAGCACAATTATTTGCTTTCGCAATGTTAAACTTAGTTGTATTGGATTGGACATTAACTTTGTCGTCATCGGACTGAGATGCTCCCGGTACGCTCCCAAGACAAACGACTTTTAATTTGTAGTTTTATAGTGGACTGTTATAAAACGTTTTTGGTCCATTTTGTGCTTATTAAAACTGCATGGAGCATTTCGCTTGCGAGCAGCGGCGATGGACGGCGCTTTATAAAAATTATGGCATCGACGTGTCCAAGACATAGTCCGGCTATTTTCAGTCGAATCACGTCTGGCGCGTCCGCCAAAGCTTTATTCGAAATATGAGCTTTGTCGCGATCACGGCGTATTTTGTCCGTGATAACGGCTTATTAAATTCCTTATAATATCAGATTAATTAATAATGTTAAAGATCAGATGATCATGACAAGTAATTATGCATATTCAAGTAATGTATCACTCACAGAATGTGTTGTTTTCTGATTTTGACGACCCAGTTGGCGCAGTTGGTTAAGGTTCGCCTTACGCGCCGCAGGTCGTGGGTTCGATTCCCACACAGGACATGCATTTGTGTGCATGAACATGTCTGTATGTCCTGAGTCTGGGTGTAATTATGTATATTAAGTATGTATTTACAAACAAAAAGTAGTATATGTATTATATCAGTTATCTGGTTTCCATAGTACAAGCTCTGCTTAGTTTGGGATCAGATGACCGTGTGTGAGGAATGTCCCAGGATATTTTTTTTTTTTTTATTTTTTTATTTTATTTACATAGGAAATGACTCATAGAATGAAGCCGCTCATCATCCACAGGGAATATCTAAGTTTCTAATAAGTTTGTAGATAGTTTCATCCAGTGTTCAATCAAAGCGTATTAGATTAACATAGACTGTTATTATTCAGAGAGTTAATATTGAGAACTTATCTGTTCCGATGATCTAAAGCTGTATAGATGTCGCAAACATAGCAAGCCTTGGGCTTACAGCATTTATTAACCTAATCTTAGACTAGTTGATCATTCTTCTTAGTTTGAACACGTTTCGCACGATATAGCCAGCACATAACATCACCAGTTGCTACTTCTGTCAGTAAAACAAAGCAGCATTGTCGCTAATGTTTCATTTACTATTGCCGCCCCATCAACAAGGCAAATCGGCTATGCGACCGTAAAAATTACAATGTTAAACATAATTGGAAATAAAACTCGTCAGTTTTGTAATAATTTAAAAAGGAAGAATAATGCTATCGCAAAATAAAACTACAAGAAGGTCCCAAATAAATACGTGCCGTGCCGTATACACGTCAAGAATCAGTTTAATTGGCCGAGTTTTTATCATGAAGAATACCACTGTTTTTGTCTCTTTACATAATTCATGCTCTCGCAAGACCTGATAATAACCTGATGCCGACATCGAGATCCGTCAGTGAACAGTTATGACAGACAATTAGAAACAAAATACATTTGGACTTGCGAAACAACTTTGGCTACGGATGTGGAATGGTTGGACGTTGTCGTTGTGAATGACATTATATTTAGATATGTGTATGGGTTTCGGTCAAGCTAACTGAATCCAAATGGATTTGTCTGTTGGAGTTCAATGAACCAAACCATTAGTGGCTACACTAGCCTTCTCAAATTTCTTGACGATCTTTTCGTAACAGACGAAATGCCAGACTTGATTTTATCTAAAATAACAAAAACCGTTTCGTAAGGAGTATTTGTAAGATAATAACGAAGCAACAAATAAAGCTATTGTAGAAATAGTAAAATGGCGTCAATACTAGCTTCTGCTCTGCTCACCCGCGTTCCCGTGTAGAAAAGTACCCTTTGTCTTATTCTGGGACCTACCGTTACAGAGCTGAGTGGTAAATAGCACACACATACTATCGTATTTAAATATAAGTAGGATATACAAATTATCATTCGCGATGAAAATGAGTACGATCCCATTATAAGATACAACTAAAGCCTTGCGCATCTATCTCTTCCGCCTTGAATAAACCAGCTGAAGTTCCCATCGTGCTGTCCGTATGTATTCGTACTCCTTTATCAGTCGTCTCGATCCCCGCTCATTGTGAAGACCATTGTATCCGTCCCCATTTTAACAGTTAACTGGTTATGAATGAGTTTGTAGTTTGCGGAACACTTATTGAATTGCGTGACACGCGATCTCGTTTTGAAGCCCCGGTCGACACTTGGACATCAATATTGCATCAGAGGTGTCGGGCAATGTATCATCAGCTTCCTTGTCTACAACTTACGTGAGGTAGGCTTTTTACTTCATGTATCTCCCAAATTTTACACCAAACACGATTAAATGAAAATGAACCACCTGAAATTAAACATTTGTCTGATAAATGATTAATAGGTTTAACAATATTGCTATTTCATTAAGTGATGACATATTTCAATGTTTATAATTAATTGCAAAATACGCCTTCCGGTGAAGTTTTCCCGTTAAAGTGTTGTTACGACAGGAAGACTTCGCTGTCCATTTTGCTGACAAAAACAAAGTTTTGAGTTATATTGAAGGGGTCTCTTCAATAAATTAATAGCCCCACTCGGAATACATTTTATCAATAATGGTCCATTAAAATTCAAGCTTATAAAAGACAACAAGGACTTTGACAATCATTGGATGGATAGAGGTTCTGGGGAGACAATATAGAATGAAAAGTAATAACTTATAAAAGGAAAAGCATTGTAAATGAGATGAAAACAGGATTTGAAATCAATGTTCATCATTAGATGGATACGTGTAAGAATGATGACAGAGATACACTAAGTATCCATCAATCTGCAATGATCTCACACAATAGCTGTCATCACTTGTAATGAGTTAATTTATCTGATTGCAAGATGATGACATAGTAGTAAGTTTTGCAAACCTACTAGCTGTCCCTCGCGGTTTCGCTCGCGTTTTCCCACAATCAAAAGTAGCATGTCTTGTTGCCTGCCAACATATGCTGTAAATACAATGAGAAGCCCTGGACCTTACTAGAAATTAGTAATACCAATGAAAAGAAGTTCCAAACATTTTAACGAAACTATTATCATCATCATAATGATTAAAAGGCCTATGTCATGTGTATGCCTCATCCCTCTTCTTCTATTCTTATGAATCCGGAAATAAAAAGATCTAATACTTGATTCCAATTATCAGATTTATGTCTTAACTATGAAGGACAGACAGTACTTAATTCTGATATAACACTTGGGTATGACAGTGATTAATATAATATCGATATTATGATTGTATTGTAGGTACACGATAAGAACAGATCCGAATCGTCGAATCCATGACCCACTTAAGGCATCGTTACCGATTAAATGACCCGTATATGTTTGGAATAAAACACAAAATGTCGAAAATGTTACTTCTCGAAACAATCGAGTACACATGCGTTGCCAAGTTTACATTAAATAACTATTTGAAATGATTATTATATGTTTGTTATTACATTGAGAAAGACAGCGTGTATCGGTTTATTATATATTTTGTTTACTGTGCAAATCACCAAGATGGTGGAATCGTTAATTTGGTTAGTTTATTTCGATGATTGTATAATCTACTCCGATGATTTGTAGTGCATGAAATTTATCCAATGGAAATTACATTGAAAGGATGTTTTCAATATTACCGTAGTTATGGATCAATCACCACTTTATTCCTTCAGCAGTTCTCTAGCCAAATAAACGCATTTCGCATCAGCCATAACATCATTATTTAATAAATCTCCCGCTAGTAGTAACTATTATGTAATACATGCTATACCAAAAACTAGACTTTAAACTTTTTCAATCATACCAAACCCAAAAGTGACCGTTTATATCAGCCAGCGTTACAGGTCAATATAAAACCAGAACGATAAAGTTGGATTGAGTAACATTTATAATGTCTACGAGGGATTGGCAACGGGTCCCTAAAGTTCTAACCCTCCAAATGTAAGGCTCGAAGTCAAATATATTGTGGGATTTTTTAAGGGTTTAAATCAATCTATACTTTCGAATGAGATTAGGTGATAGTTCTGAACGCGGCTATTTTATGCTTGATCAACTTATGGGGTACCTTAATAAGATGAGTTAATTATGGTTGTTTATTTTATGGGTCCTTCGAAATTATGGTAGGTAACTGCCTCTCGCTTTGCGTTTTCACTTGTGTTCAGAGAATATTCCCCGAAGAGATGTATCCATTTACGATAAACATACACGTTTTACTAAATCAGCAGAAGAAAAACACAGCTCTCAGCAGACGATCCACTCGTCAGCAGGAGTTAGGTAGTAAATGCAATAGCGAACTAAGTAACAAAATCAAAGTGGCTTATATTTCAACTCAGAAATTGCAAGTATCGTACGTAACATAGTATTTTCTTGTACATGGGTAAGAAGTTAATTGGCCGGTTAGATAATCTGATTAGATAATACGTATCTATTTACAACTTACCTAAGTCATAAAATAGTGTTCGAAGAATATTGTGCATGAGGTACTTTATACAATATAGGGTGACTGGTAATTAGCAAATGATACTTAGACACATGATTGTACTAATGATAATATTTCAGGTGGTAATGTTTGATAAGCTTTCAGATAAAGTAATAGTTCCCGAGACGAAGAGTACGAACAAATGGAAAGGGAGAACACTGCATTGGTATCAGTCTGTCTGATACTATATTCCAGGGATTTTGCAATATTTTCCACTAACTAAACCGCAGCACTGATATAACCCGGAGTGAACATTTTTCATTTATGATTTAAAACTAACGTACTCGCAACTTACTCAGTAATTTTTTATTTGCGGAAGTCGCATCTTCTTGAAAATCTCCTATACATAACGTCTTATAAAAAATGATAATTTTGGATCTTGCAAGACCTGATATAAGAACATTACCAAATATTACTAAAATTATTTAACGTAAATGTCTTCTCAGTGCGTTCGTTTTATGTCTTAAGATACTTCTACTCGAATTGAAACATGGCAATCAGGTCAAGGCGTCAGTTCAGTATGCTGCCCTACCCTTTATAGGGCCATCGCGAACTTGCATTGCATGTAGAAAGGCGGTGAGGAACCGGTTCGAAAAACTCAAGGGGCAAAATATAGGTCATGTTTAGTATTGCTTGGACGACTTCTACTTCAACATCGTACTTTGATGGTTTAAATAAACCGTCATGATGATTTACCATTAAAATTGCTGTCGTACCCTTTAACTCTATATCAGTATGCATTGAATCAGATAAAGTTTCTATGGAATTAGGACAAGGTATGGCATGGATAAACAAAATAGCTTACCTACCCATTACCCATTTGAAAATGCAATTTACTTAAGAAAAAATATATTTACTTACTTATTTAAATATTTTAATGACATTGAGGTTACTTGACTCAGTCAGGGTATTACGTGTCTCAATACAAAAAAGTACTTCGATAGTTCCATGCATATTTTCGTATCTAAAAATAATATAAGGTCAAATTCGGATTTAATAAAGGATTTCATAGAAATTCTCATTACATATTCAGTTTAGTCCACATTTCCAGATGATACAAACTTTTACGATGAAGGAAGCCTCGTTTGTTACGTAATCATAAAATTTGCACGCCTTCATGTTTGTCGTATCAAGGGTCGATAAAACAAATCTATTCGATATTTCTTCTTATTTGTTCAACGACTAGACTGCTCAAATCATACAAAATCCGTTCATTAACCAAACAGTAACGTTCGCGGATTCGAATTACGTAACAAGGACCTTTGTTCCGTCTCAAGATAAACAAAATCCTTCAATAATCTCACGTTGTTCGACCCTCAGTAGACCGTTTCTCATCAAATCATCACAAGCCCGTAGCGAAGGGTTTTAATTAAAAATGGGAAGGTCCTATGTCGGATGTCGTAACTCTTAGTCGATTATTCTTTTCGCTCCTCTCTCTCGCATCTCCTGACGTCCTTTTCTGGCAACCTATATTGTTTCCGTGCCAAGTCTGTATATCGAACCGTACAACCTAGCCAGTTTATAGATTTAACTTGGGATTCCTAAGCAGTTGTGATTGAAGTGCTAGGAAGTGATGAACTGATAGCCGTACTCGAGATTTTAACGAGTTGCAAAAGTGGTTTTTCAGAGTTTACAGGAAGTGCATAAGTAGTAAGTACGTAGGGGTAACCTTGATGGTGCAGCTGAGCCGGCCTCCCGTCGCGTCTGCCCGGGCCGACGTTCGATTTTCACTTGGAGCATCAGCGCGCCCGTGTCTCGCCCGGGTGGGCGTGGTCTGCGAGCCGGTCAATAGCACGGTACCGCGTTTCTCGCTCGCACACCCCGCATGTCCGTATACCCGTCTCTATCCCCCCAGGGATGATTGAAACGTCTGATGCCGCAGGCGCCCCTCGCGCCCCCTCGCCAAGGACGTTCAGTGAATCCGTCCCTCTCTGCCGCGAGAGCACGTGTCCCCGTTACTATTTCATAATATAATGTGTGCCCCCTTGGTACCGCGCGAAAATTCACAACCAATTATGAGTCAAGTGCCTGATAAATTAGGTGGCAAATTTGATGCCTGAAAAGAATTCCAAAGTCGCTTTTAGCGATGTATGTGGAACTCCGCGTTCGAGGACAATTAGGTGCCCCCGTGAAGTGATATGGAGATAAGGAGATTTTCTGGGAACGTCACCTCTTCGTATTTTCCGTCCTGTGCACCCACTCGCCTTG
Source organism: Polyploca ridens (assembly GCA_951394255.1). Classification (NCBI taxonomy): domain Eukaryota; kingdom Metazoa; phylum Arthropoda; class Insecta; order Lepidoptera; family Drepanidae; genus Polyploca; species Polyploca ridens. The sequence continues at coordinate 3,393,350 of OX596268.1, forward strand.
TTACTCCACACGTGATACTTCCAGGTATGTAATGACGGCTGTTAGCATAAATTCCTTTAATGCTCCTCGTCGGCATACTGAGCCGACCACATAAAACTACTTAACCTCATTCCGGTTTCCATCCTCACACTGCTCGTTCCAGTAAAAATGTCCCAGCATCATTATATTTCCATAGACGACGCCTGGCTGCCGCCGGGAGTCTAGACACATAATAATTATACATCGAGCCAACAAGGGCGGGTATTCTGGAGATGTGACTCACCCAAATTCGTCTCCAACATCGATCGTATATCTTATATTTGTCCGATGTGATCGTAGAGTAATCAATACGGCCTGTCCTATTTTTTTAGATAAAAGATTTTTAAATTGCAATTCGATGCTACGATTGCTTTAGTAAAGTAAATTCTTTACGCTAAGTCAAATAGCCTTAAAACTCCGATGAATCTTCGAGTTGGAATAGCTATGGACTCGTTTATTGAACGGGTTGTTGTGACGTCATAGCAGTGACATCACCGACCCTTCCCTATCACGGTTGCAGGCCTGACACAGGCCTGCACACAGCCAGACCACACACGCAGCCGGTGATTGTAGTTCGTGGCGTTTAATATAACGCTGTCAGGGACGTCATTTACGCAACCGACACAAACAATTTGTGAGATAAAACGCCTACAATACGGTTTCAGTTGTGGTTTTCTAACGTTATTTGGACGGTAATCCTAGTTTTTACTGCTGTTCGTTAAATAACAGCTGCTACTGCGTCCATGTGCTGAGAACGTGAGTATACATTTCCTGGTTGCTTATTTCAAATTACTGTTGGGTCCATATTTCCTTCCATACTACGCTTAGTATAGTATAGTACACCTTATTTTCCAACAGTTTAGGTATTTTATAATCTTGCAACGTGGATTGTAATACACTCAGCACTGTAGAAACCTATTTAAATCTGCTTAACTAACTTAGAAGTAATACCGTGAGAATATGTTAATTAGACGCTCCTGTCTTGGAAGAGAGACTTATGGCTTCTAAGTAGTAAAGCAACTTACAATAAGTGAAGTTAAGTATTCCAAAATGCAATCGCTTTAAGCTGGTGCAACTTCATCTATTTCTATTGATATATTACATTTATCACCACACCCAACATAATCAGACTACTAGATAGTCAAGAATTCAGATCATGAAGTCAGTTGCCGTGTATTCTATGCCTATTTTTAAATCAAAGGACAAGCAACAATGAAGTCATCGCAATCAGCGTCGCGGTTGTTACAAAATTATCATTCATGTGAATCATTCGTTAGTTTTATTTTATTGTTTTCTGCGATATTTAGCACATGTATCAGTTTATTGTGAAATCTGTAGATAGGATGTAAAATTAAATCCTTCAGATCAACTCTTACTTCTTCTTTTAAATCCTGAGTATTATCGTTACTAAATTTATTTGCGCTTGTCTAATTATGTTCTATATAATCTTTGTCCTTTTCCGAGAAATCTCAGTTAATGATATAATTCAATGAGTGATTAGTACTATTATCATGATACTTAACAAAAAGCACATTTTATCATATCGTAGTATCTAGCCTTCCTTATTATCCTTGAGACTTACAAGATATGATATTAACTGAGGTTGTATTTAATTATATTTGACTCGAAACGTACAAATAGACGTGTTAAAATATTTGCTTGGAGTTTATAATTTTATCATTACTGTCATGGGCACGGAAACAGAAACGTGCCTTACTGTTACTATGGCATATTTGTTATCACTTATTTATTATTACAAAAAATAGGGCACTAGAATCTTTTCGAAATAAGCATTGTCGTCTTCTTTCAATAATAATTCACAGTTTTAAAAGACGTCAATGTATTAGACACAGCAGTAAGTCTCTTGCTTTTAATTATGGAAATGCTAAGTGCATAACGATCGCCTGTGTGAGTGGCGTTACTTTAATCTGATATGGCTTAGACTGTTAGGTCAGGAAGCTATGGCACCTCAAGTAAACCTACACTAGAAAATACTTTTAAAACAAAGAGAACGTAAATAGAAAGAAATTTTGTAAAAAAAGGACTACCTTGATTCTAGTTACCAGTTTCATATGACCTCAAATGTAGTCTGGCTGTTTCAGTTTGGTTAAGTTAATCTTGGAGCAGTTACTTGACGAGAGTAACTCTAATAATTTTGTATTTAGCACGATTCCTATCTAATTTTTTTTTGTGTTTTTATAATTTGATGTTACTTCGATGATGTTATCACTGTCTCCAAAATTGTTACTAAACATATTTCTAGAAAAGTCGTTCGTATTATTCCTTGGGCTTACGTTGATGAAATTTTCGCTATCATCAAAATTATGTACAATATTTCTATAAAAATCTTTACTCTATTATTTATTTATCTTATTATTTAGTAATTTTATCAAATGAACACCTCATTTGATAAAATTACTAAATACTTTTAATGTATGAGCCAAGCAAGGTCATTTCAAGTAATCATTAAATAAATTAGTTTACTTAGTCAGTGTTTACTTCGGATATTTAAGTAATATTATTTAAGTGAAATAAACAAATCAGCAGTCGTTAAGATAAGGCGGTACATATATTATAAACATGCGTGTAAATCACCAAGCACCTTACGATAAGTTTGTACAGAACCACCGATAAATGAGGTCATCTGGTAAAAAAGTTATGACTACCAATATCCTTTTTCAACAATCCATCACTCGCCCATTATAATTGTGATTTTTACCTAATAATAATTGTATCCTTTAAGGAAACCATGCTTTTCTGTAGGGAAATTATGTCTATAAATATCAATGTGTCTCGCAAATCGCAATGCGTCACCGCAAGACATTTCGCAAATATTTATACGCTCACCCGGCCTCAAGTCTAACCTTGATTGGTTATTTGAACTGGTACTCTATCTAGGCAACCGCTTTTGTGTGCACCGTTCCAAGATTTTGAGCTCTAAAGGGTGTTAAGATAACATCCAAGGGTGTATTCCCTCTTAAGTTTTCGAGGTCAGCAAAAGTGATCTCATGCTGATAATATCTTGTGATAAGTCGGGGAAGTTATTGCACAAGCTAGGTGGTATTTGAATGAGCTTATGGAAACACAATGTCCCGCTTTGGATCTGTTACGTAACTAGGAGTTAATTTCTCATCTTATGAACTTAATATCATGTTTAATGGCATCAGAGATTCCAATTTAAACGAAACTGTGGTCCTATCCAATTGATTACTCCTTCCTCAACGTAACAACCTTGTAACCCCTAATCTGGACTTTGCTCAAACTTCAATTTATAGCGGAGAGACTTTAATACCCCCGAGGTATCCGGGCGACACAATAATTAATCCCCACACACAAACATACATAAGCCAATACTGAATTGGAGGCGCACCAGGTTCCCGTAAGCTTTGCATACAGACGGTTAAGGGAGCCTGCGTGAAGCTACACGGTCTGGTTTAAATAGCAGTTACCGGGAACTGCATCCGTGCCCGATTTCGACTCGCTACCGCGTATGCAGACAATTTGAGCGTTGTTATTAGTCATTTGACCGGCTACTTTGCTTAATGGTTTTAGAGTTTGAGATTCAGAAACTTGAGACGGAATCCAGAATGAATTTCATCTGGAATAACTAAACTAATTATAAATAGACTGAGGTTGGCTGGATTTGCACTAGGTTTAATTTTACTGATAAGAGCAACAAAGTTTTGTATGTTGAACAATGGGCATGTAATGGCTAAAAGTGCCTTGGATTGGAGAAGAGGAAACAATTTAATTAAAGCGATTTATGATGTAATAATATAAGACTTAAATCTTGTTATGCTAATTACTATATCGAAAAATGTATTTTCCGGGTTGCAGAATATTAACGAACTTGTATTTTCCTTTTTCTAGGTCGCCACCCGCAGCATAATAGGGAGCCATACTCCGCGGCGGAAAAACGGGTGCGACACGCACTCGTGGTATGTACAAATTTGTTTTTGACAACATTGACTTGATCAGCAACATCACCCACATCTTTAGATATGAGGCAGTTTCCTTCATTAGCCATAATAACAAAAGATGGCACAGTTATCTGAGCATTATGAAATATTGTAGTTGTTCTTTCAATAGAAATATTACCTAGATTACTATTTTTGTTAATAATTTTATATTTCTCGAGGTTTCTATAATCCAAACTGAATAGGAGACTGACAAAAAATATGATTTAAAATTGAAGATATTTAATACAGCTAATACAATGAGCACAAATTTTCATTCGCGAAAGTACAGAAGATTTCTTTGTCCCTTACGTTATCCCTTATGTACAATAACGCAGTAAAGCGCTTTTTCTATCTAGTTCCGCTTTGCATCCGCTCTTTGCTTGCACATTGTCTCTCTGTCACAAGTTGCAGCCTCAGCAACTGCTCGTCTATCTAAACATCCGCTGCACATCACAAAACGACATTTACTTAGTTAAAGTTACGTTTAGACATCTGCGTGTTTGTCCCGCATTTCAACTGTCGATACTGTCAACTTGTCTTTTTGCAGAATGACATCAGCGGGTTCGTTTTCAATCCGAATTCAATACGCCATTGCTCTTGCATCGACTTTCACGCAATTCGATTTATTCAATTGACATTCGCTTTTTCTAATTGGCTGGCAAATGGCTCTTATTTGAACTCTGGCTTTATTATCCCTTTTTAGAAGCATTCATTTATCGTTACAATTAAATACTGCTGATGCATATTTGCCAACACATTTGTCTGCTAAATCTTTAATACATAATTCCAATATGTAAATGGATATTATCAGATGCGATCAGTTCAAAAATAGTTTCAATTCAAGTATACTAAGACCTTCCCTCATGCACATCACGTCCACGGTCAGAGACGAGGCGAGGTTCGCACAAATCGAATTACGTACGCTGTACTCGAGTTCGTATCGTGAAGCTTCCATTTAGGTTGCACTAACAATGCACGATAGCATGTTCGATTAAACGAATATCGATTACACAGATATACCTTGTGTTCGTGCGGTAACGAATTGGGAGTAGTTTTAGATACCACTTACCTCTCCCTAATCGTTGCATTGGTAGCTCTTTTAAAATCGTTTTTACTGTACATTGATGATATTAGAGTTAGTTCAGTTAACAAATGAAGTAATAAAAATATGAAGATTATATTTAAGATCTGAATCGATATTAACTAAATGTCTTGCTAAACTGGGCAAAATTGTAAAATATCACCCATCTTGGTCTAATAACTTAAAGCCCAATTCGATATACGAATGATGATAAATGGATAGTTGTCAGTAAATAGATAGAAGGCTAATTCGAGATTAATGCATACTAGTTTGAATCATGATGAAGTCCTACAATATCAAATGAAACGCATTTGCTGGTACCTGAAGGTAATGATACACTATGCACTGCAATGCAACATGTAGTTTATATCGAAAGTAAATTGAATTTATTTGTTTATTATGTTATGAGAGATATAGTTTTCAGGGATATCACACTTGAAAATGTTCAGATTTAACATTATACTGCTATCATGAGTCTTATATTATATTATTTAATCACTTGTGGCCGAGGAAGAACAATCCCTATAGAGTAGTAATACCGAGTTATCTGATTCCGAAACTAATCAGTGATTTGTCACTGATTTTGAACAGTAAGGACCAATCACTGCATCGTGTGTTCTTGACTTGGCCAATCAGAGCGCATGTATCCTTGACTTAGCCAATCAGAGCGCCTTGTCGGTGATGGGATATTGGCGGAATAGATTGCAAGCAAAATCAACATCATTGCGCTTCTTTGGGTTAATTGTTCGATGCTTGTGGCCAATTACCATCTGGGGGACCGTCTGCATGTTTGTCATTTGCCTTATAAAAACACACATATATTACTTACTTAAAGAAATTGAAGGTATTATGGGCGTCTCCTGTTACCTTTCATCATCATCAATCTTCTACCGCGGAACACACATCACAACATTACTTGAAAATGATTTAAATTCCAAAATCCAATTACTACCGCCATTAAGTCTAGTCAAAACATATCAGAAAACCTACGCCCGCCGTTAAAAGCTCGAATCTGGGGCCCAATTCTTACTTCCCTCGAACTGGCCTTCGAATCGAACTTGCATTACGAGTTCTAAATCTACCGTAAAATTTCGAGGGGCGGAGTCAATTCTTCCATTCCTGTATTCTCGGCACGAATCGAACTAACCTTCGAAATAAGTTCGAGTGTAAGGAGTAAATGTTGCCATTATGATGGATACAAATTGCACGATGCGTTTCGTTTCACTTGATAATTGCGTTTTGTTAACGTACGTGATAATGTTATATCTTAAATTATAATTTAAAAGATTTTAATGATATAAAATATTTAAAACAACGTTTTACTCTTATTATATCCTAATATAACCGGAATTCATAAGTTAATCAATTTTATATAATAATTATAAATGAATATGACAAAATATTTTCTGTGCGTAACGGAAATTCTTAGGCTTATCTGTCATTACGTTTCCAAATGACAACCTAACTGTTTGACGTTTGATAGTTCGCATTCGAAATACGTTTCGAACGGTCCCGACCAGTCGAAGCAGTTCGAGCGCTAGCCCTCGAAAAATAAGAGAAAATGGCGGCTTCGAAATTGTCAGAATATCCTAACTTGATTTTGACTCGAAAAAAGTACGAGTTCGAACTTTATTTGGAACGAGTGGTGAATTCGAGTGAATGAGAATTGGCTCCCTGTTACGTACTGCAAATTTGACCGTCCATTACAGAATTTTAAAGCTAATTCAAAGGTCTCTCTATTAAAGTCGTGATTCTGAAAAAGATTTTAAACTTGTTTATGCTTATCCGTCATAGATAAAAGTTGAGTCATTTGTTTTTCGTCAACCTTTTAACCAGTATGTCTTTTGAGAAAATTATGTAGGACTGATCTAATTAATTAATTCTTCTTCTTAATTAGATCTTACTCCTGCTTTCCGTCTGTCTGTTTAAAAGTTTAATTTAAATCGACGGAATTTAAGATACTTAAAAATATGTGTATGCATTTCATTCTTCGAGAATATATTTCGTTGGGTAGGGCTGAGCTGCACTATTAAAAGTAAGAACATAAATACATCCCCTAGACAGGGTACCCTCATTAAAGTCAGCAAAGCATACATATTTATCGTTACAAGTTCGTTCTAGGTACGCGTTTGCGGTCACACCTCCCGTCCCCAGTAAACCTGTCTGCAATCAATTAAGCGTGCACAATCTACCCTCTAGAAACTAGTTATTGGAGCAGTTCTCTGCACGGGCGTATATTGTCAGAGCTCGCATGGAGCCGCTTTGCGTGACTATACGCGAGTTTAGCTTAGTTGCCTTGCAACTTGCTTGTAAATAGAAACAATAGGAATAGAGGGCTGTTCTCTTAAAAGCCATTGAGTGTGTGAGTCGAGTGTTTTGAATGTATCAAGTTTAAATTGGTATTTTGCTTTCTATTGAGTGTTTGTCCACGCGTTCACTTAGCTTAGTTGGATAGTCTTCCATTATCTTTAAGGATTCTTGTATTATTTACTCAAGATTCTACTACAGGATTCTATCCATTTATTATATTGTCTCCTTTACTTTCTTGTCTCTTGACCATTTTTCTGAACTGTAATTACTTGCTTTTCTCTTTATGTCGTGATAAAATTAAAATACACATCCCATTATGTTATTTTTACACTGATCGCACATCAAAGTGAAATCAATTTAATTTGGTCGTATCATATTTCTTTGATACGCAGTCGAACCTTTACGCATGGTGTCCTATAAAGCTTGTCGATTTTCTGTTCCTATTCTCATGTTTTCTGTTGCTTTGTTAAAAATGTTTACATAAGTAGCTGCAACCCGATGAATCAAGCGTGTTTGATGGCAATGACCTGAACGCGATTCTTTATAATATTCTAATAAAAACCTTATGTAAAATTGTCGAAGTACAAAAAGCAAGGTTTCCACATTTCTGCTTCACGGAACAGTGATTTTTCTGGAAAGTTCGGTGAACCCGCTTTTTTCGTCGGCCTCAAATTTGGGGCCGATCGCAAGACTTCACGCGACGATAGATACGTTTACATCGTATACGTCTGACGATTGATTTTATGTTATTACATTGTCAATCTACAAGCTATGTTTTACGGTTTATTATTGATGCAAACAAAATTGCCGTTGTAGAGTTGGAAAATATTCACTTTGTATTTTTTTGAACTTTATGGCCTCATTTGTATATCCGGAAGAATTCAATAAACTGGAGTAATTTGGTACAGTAATACCCTATTAATATGGCTTACCGATGTACCTGCGCAGAAAAAGCGCGGAAAACGCTATTGGTCGGCAGCTGCCGCCATGTTAGCACGCGTCGTGCGGAGGGGCGTGACTTCCGAGTGAGACGGAACTTAAAGCTGCAATGTATTATGAACTTTATATTAGTGATCTAAGGTTGATTGTAAGTTTTAAGCATTCTTTCGTTAATCTTCGGGGCCATACTTTCTTTTCTGTGCGAACGAAGATTCACGACGCGCCATATCAGTTGGGTAATTACTGTAAAATACCTATTACCAAATTGAAAGTTATGTGGCCGATGATAGGATACGTAGACGCAGCGTCTATTCTATATACATCTACAGATAACCATTTGCATCTATATTTTATATTCATTATAATATAATGTTAAATAATACGATTACATCAACAACGTATAGCCCACATTGCAGTGAATTCGTTTCCAATAACCATAACTGAACGTATGCAAAATTGTTTAGAGAGAAACATAATAAGCATCGTTTCCAGCGTTACTAATATTTGGCAATAAATAATTTACAATATTATACGCTAATGAACAAACTACAGTTTAAATTATGTTGTGATATGATCATTAGTGTCCATAATCCGCCCCAAGCTTAAATTCTGCTTAGTGGCTTTAACATAATATAAGCTATGCCTATAATACGATTTTCTATGAGTATTTGGCGCCGACCCTAAGCGAGCGATCTAGAGTTCTGCGTTCCGCGTTCACTGTAATCTATGCGGCGCTTTTGATCAATGCGGCGGGCAAGGAGAACGCATGTAGAACGCTGACCGCAGAACTCTAGAACGCTTGCTGTGGAATCGGCGCCTTTCTTCTATCACCGATTTATTTACGCCACAATATTTTTATGTCGGGTAACTCAAAAATTAATTTTTGCCAAACAGTGAACTATCAATATTTAAAACAAAATGTATGCCAATTAAGATAATAACTGTTATCCTACTAACAGCAGTGCATCGAAATGGTTCAGTTCAAATTAAGGCAGCAAGGGAATGTAATTTCCAGTAATTGTCAGTTAACACAAGCCTGCAATTCTATGCACTTAGCTTCAATGTTGTTAGTTCAGATTTAACCCATCTGTTCTGTTTCCATTGATTAGTGTAATATGAACCACGCCGTCCATTCTATATCTCGTATATTCGTCATCTCTGCATTTACTTCTTCCCTTTTCAAATCATCTTTCACACAAAACCTTTATTGCCCGCAAAGTAAATGCAACCTTCCGAACCGGTATTAGAGTATAAGAGTCAGACTATTCATAAGTGCCTGCGAAGGTCTATTTGAATAATTTATATTTTGAACAATACATGTGTATGGACTAAAACAAAGCCAAGTTTAAGAAATCTTTGGATTTTATTTAATCTACTATCTTTTATAAACTATCTCAGGTATTTAACTATTAACATTCAGTTCACGATGCAGATTTTTTACAATGTATCGATAAAACAATGAATTTATTTATTACGGAAATATTACGGAACAGAGGTTTTACAAACATCCTTTAGTAGCAATGAACTTATACTCGAATTTGAAAAAAACTGTCTTGAAAACAGCTAACAACCGTACAAAAGGCAATAAACATAAACAATCTCCAAATGCAATTTACGCCTCTGACCGAAGCGGCCTCCAAAAATCCACTTAACACGTTTAACACCGGCTGGGCTTGATTCAATAATTAAAACGCACCCGTTTTTGTTCTGAACGTGGGCTAATTAACCGTTATCCGATGCCTTTTGTGGATTAAACTTTTTCATTGTTTCATGTTTAAGTTTAGTGTAATGTCCATCGGTCAACTTTTAATGAAGTTTCCGCCTTCTACGGCCTCATTGTATTGCGAATTCTTATCGCTATTCACTTGAACGATGGATTAAGAAAACAGCTTGAACTTGGAGGTTGAAACTCTTGGAGCTGTAAGTAGGTCGTTGCAACTTTGCTGTTAATCATACGCTATCTTTTTAAAGGCTGAGAATCAGTACGTAACCTATTCTTGTTCCCAGTTACTGGATACATGATTGGGTAATCAGAATAAACACTTCAATAGTCAAGTTCGATTACTTAAGTAAACATTTATCCTATAAACGCGTCATACATCGTATCGTATTCAATACGAAGATCCTCTTGAAGGCGCTCGCTACCTACGTCATCGGAGATACACACCGTTGTAGAAATGTTATCACAGTCACGTAAACATAGTTTCAGTTTCTCTGCACAACTCCTGATTAGTTGGATGGTTACGGTTCTGTTCATAATGCACGTATTGAATGAAGTTTCTGCCTTGTTGTGCAACCTTCGAATCTTTCAAGTTGATCTATAATACACATTGCTCCCAATTTTTCTGGTTGACACTTATTAAGTTAGTCATACAAGCCAAATATGTGCACAATACATTTTATCACTACAATATCGGCTACCTTTGAATTGTTCCGATCATTGTATCCCATCTTTTATCGTGAATAGCTTTCCACCCCGATAATCCACATTAGGTCCCCACATTCTGACCGCCAGGTCACGAGATAGTCTGATTAGCGGTGACACCATCCGGGCGCTGCGGCCGGCGTGTGTTGAATACGCTATCAACCTTCTTTTTGTTTCCTGGTAACTGCATCCCGGTATTCGATTACTTTAGGTTTGGATGTGGTTTTACTGTGTGTAAATGAGAATTTATTTCGTTGTATGTTATTTTATTTAATAAGTTTGAGAAATAAATGCTTTTCGTTTTGTCGTTGAAGTGATTGGTCCAATATGAGATTGTATTAAAGCAAGTGAGGCAGCAATGACTCTTCCGTTTACGTAGTTATTAATTGTGACTGATGTTGGATATGAAATGAAATCTTATCAAGGCTAATTTGTGTCTTTAAGCAGATTGTTAGGACACAATGTGTTTACAGATAATTGTCATTACAGTAACACATATTTTCACCATCAGAATCAAATACATTACATTCGCTTCAACTTTCTACTTCAGGTTGTTATTTATCTTAATTCGCAATACAATGTACTGAAGTTGTCCCAGAAATACAATTTTCATTTAAATATCTGTGTCAGTGTAGTATTACGCAAGTGAATGTACTGTTTTGGTTTTACAATTCATGGAAGGTACGAATTTACAATTTAAAATTGATTGCGTCTTGCCAACTGCATATATGCAGTATACGATGTTGAATCTTAGCTAGATATCATTATTACATTCCAGTTTTTCACAGATTGTTGTTAAAGGTCCTTGGAAATCGACGCTTTTGTCGTAGGTTCCCCTGAGTCCCCTGACTATCACAACGGAGGTTGTAAGATAGATTCCCGCTCAAGACAAACATTTATGTGTTTGTTCCGAATCTGGGTGTAAGGTGTTAGTATCTATAAATAAATTTAGTGTATTAATTACCTGGTTTCCATAGTACAAGCTCTGCTTAGTTTGGGATCAGATGCCCGCGTGTAAAGAATGTCACGTGTATATTTTTATTATTAGTGAACCAAATGATAAACCTACCCTACAACTGTAATCATGAGATACAATTTGAAAAATCTAAATTCTTAAAAGTAAACAGCACCGTAACTCACGTAAAAGAAAGCTAAAATATTTTCTATACTATGAAAGACGACTCTATTGATGTAAAGCTTTTAAGCGTACATTTCTCTAGATAAAGGTGTCGGGAAGTACGTGGTTCGAATCCTGATTCTGTACCTTTCCCATCACGTATTATCTGATACCGTTAGAATTGGACAAGGCACTGTGGACTGTATACCTGAGCTAAACGCATTTTGCTAGTCTTGATTTTGTTTATATAATAGTGATTCGAACAACAGTGAAGATTATAGGGTACCTATCTTTAGTATTGCTTGCTACAATTTAAAGGATATTAGAGGATGGAAAAATGGAATACAAAGCCGATTCTAAAGCAAAGAAACAAGAAAGATGAACCTAAGTGGAATGAGGAAAGCAGAAGAAATATGTTGCATTGTCATTTTAAAAGGAATCTTATATGTAGAGATTGTAAGTTCTGTGACTCAGTAGTTGGGGCTTCAAAATCTTCAGACGATAAAATTCGTAATTTATGTCGCGTAACTGACTCAACCAATTGTTTTACGCGAGGATGTGTTGTACAAACGATGATTCTAAATGTACAGTGCCAAAATAATGATTTAAGACAACATATATATGACCTACGGCTACATTAAAGCGATATAGCTGAACACAATAATTCTATTTTCTAAAGAATTTATAGGGCACGATATGAGTCAAGGTTCCGTCTGTAAAGAAATATTCTTTTAAGTTGTATTTTAGTTTTTTTTTACTTTGTGATGTCACCATGCTGAGAGTCAGTTGGCTGTTTTCCAAAATGTGAAACTAGATCACACTTATCTTTGTGAAGTCATTTGTTATTGTGTTCCTTTTTTTGCTGCTTCTTTTTATTCTTGTCGTTTTAAGTTTTTTTCTGGATACGGAAATCAACTGATGACTGATCTAAATGTTTACTTGGTTCGTCAAGCCTGCTATTGCCTTGATTCCTTAATCATAACTTCTGTATTATAGATTGTTTCAACTTTTATGCTATCTTTGACGACAATATGAGAGCCTCCTTGTCTTACTAAACTGATATTGCCAGTCACTATCGAAAGTCTTCATTGCTATCTAAATGTTCAACCTAGGTAAGCTTAACTTTATTTATTCAGATAATTATTCAAAATCTTTTAATTTCCTTAGCGTTATCACGGCGCCTTCCGACATTACCTTCATCTTGCTTGTTAACTTATTCAACTCTTTTTAAATATGTATCTACTAGCTTTTCGTATTATATTCATGGATTTAACTTCAATATCACTGAATTTTAATAAATATTTCTCCATTATCCCAATGTGCATTAAACATTTATAAACATACAGCCTTCTCAAGTTCCTATGTTACCTAAACTTACCTGGTCTTAGGCAGTCTTAGCATAGTTTTCAGCTTTGTTTTTCGCTAAAGTAGATGGGCACTTTCCGGAAGTGACGTCAGAAAATCCTGCTGATATTAAAACTTACGGTGCTCACGGGCGGCGGTGCTTACTTCGCGAAGTTTTAACGAGATCTACTAAACTCTCCGGCTAATTTACGGTACTTAATCCTTTTAAAAATCTCTTAAAGACTCTTTCTTCCTAACACGTAGTTTGGTTATAACTATTACGGTCCTTTTAAAAACATTCTAAGCGATCGCTATTTTATTTGCCATTGTGGTTAGAGGCTCCTTGAAATGTGAAAGGTCCTCTCTCAAGACGGTAACTTTAATTAACATAAATAAGGCCCGACTTGTTTTTCTGAGTACCCCTTAAATTGCTTTGCTATAAAAAAGATTTTGGGATTGACAGCATATACTAACCATGTTTCTTAATTCCGTCACCCCTATCACTAGCAACAGTATTCATAATCATAATCCCCCGGAGATGGTCACGTGTGCTCAACATCAAAGTATAAATCATAGAGCAATACTCAAAATAAATTCACTGCTTCTCTCAAAGGATTCATAGACCGGGCGATAATTTCATAGTATAAATATTAAAAGATTTAGAGAATTATTAACTTAATCAAATAAGTAAATACTGACATGAAGGATAGAATGCGATTGTTTGATTTTTAACAGGACAGTCAGATAATTTTGATGAATTATTAGCATAATCATTCACAGAAACACATCTTCAATATAAGCATTCAACACTATTGTAACATTGGTTCGTATAAACGAATTGAGTAAAAAGAACCAAGATGTAGTTTCAAGCGGCGTCGAGTTAAACGAATGAAGATTGGATTGAAAAAAGTTGCTAAAAGAAATCATGTGGGAGTAGAGTACCTAAACATCCCCGATATAAACTGTCTCTGTTTTTTTAAATCTCAGACTATTATGGTTTACTATGTTTCCTTTATGTGGTAACCTGTGGTGGTAACCGAGGTTTGTTTATTTATATGCATTGAATTAAGTTGATTTCTCCATTTTAACTTTTATCTGCAGGATTCTGGTTGTGTTACTTGCACTACATTGTGGCGTGGATAAAATTAATCGCAAACCCGCCATGTTCGACCGGTTTCGAATAGAAAGTGCAAAGTAGTACCGATCTATACTTCCTTACTTATAAGAGTCTGTATCTTTGAACGCGGTGATGTTAGGAACTACCGGTAAGAAAACTGTTTTTGCACTAGATAACGCTTTTGACATGACGGATGAAACGAAGGGATACAGCTAGTATCGAGTATAGTTTTAGAATGGGGCTCGTGGACACCTATAAATTTTATGCCACGGCCAACCCATAAATTACCATGAACTGCAGAACAATTATATGTTTACACCATGATTGCAAAAATTACCCCACGTTACCAATAACGGCGATGCGCCTAGCCCAGTTTTAATAACTAGCAGTTACGAAAGCCCAGGTGTGGCCAAGATAAAGCTGGTGGTATCACGCGATCTTGCCGTACATCACAACTATTGAAGGCAATCTTCTATTATTTATCATGTAATTCACCCCTAGATAGCGTTTGACCTTACCTAATAAAAATGCTTTGAAGAATGTCATGTGTCAATTTAAATGTTATAGTGATTTGTTATATCTACAACAGCTTTATTGTGTTGAACACAAAGATATGGAGTAGCTAACAAAGATGTTTGGTTGCAAGAAACATTTCCGTCGTTTAAAGCTTTTGAGTTTTGTACACTTGTTTTTGATTGTGACAATTGACTTCAAGTATGGACTTTGATAGATAAAATCTACAAATTTCTTAAGAGTCCGCTCCATTGTCATTGAAATGGACTTTAATGATATTGGTACAAGAATATGAAAAGAGGTTATGTCTTGTACCTATGAGACCGTTAATATAGCATGCTATACTTAAGCCACTGCAAAGCTTTAGTTTGAACAACCTATGTTGTGCTCAGCCAGCAATGCCCACACACAAGATGGTACGACCATCTCTTGTTTTAGTTTCTTGTTTTTTAACCGACTTCAAAAAAAGGAGGAGGTTCTCAATTCGAATGTATTTTTTATTTTTTTTTATGTTTGTTACCTCATAACTCCGTCATTTATTAACGGATTTGGAAAATTCTTTTTTTATTTGAAAGGGTACGCTTCCCGTTTGGTTCCATTGTCATCAGATCAGGATTTGATTACTTCTTAGTGTACTTTGAAGTCGGTTTAAGGTTTTTGTAAAACAGTCCAATTATTAATTTCCTACCCGCCTATTGCTACAAAACCTTAGGAATGTAGATATTCGTTATTGGCAATTTTATCAATAAAGTACCTTGTTTTTACAATATTTCCATGTAATTTTAAATTAATAAATTTTCAACTTTTCTGTCCTTGCTTTGGACCACCAAAACTAGCAGCCTTCTTCTTCTATCTAGCCAGTAATCAGTAGTCACAGATCTCATAACAGCTTATATGTGTAGATGTAACTTTGAACAGCAATCTATGTCTCGTTAGAATACCTTTATTCTATAATTAACGTTAGCAAAATTTTGAACTTCAATATAACGCGCGGCTCACTCATTAATCACAGCGCGGGTAGAAATACGTATCTACATACCTACGCAATTGGGTACACACGTCGATTAATCCTGTTCAGTGTGGCCGATTAGGGGCACTTTCAATCAAGATTGTTTGCTTGGCTGTGCCAAGTTTACTCTGAAACACCACAGTTGACCCACTTAGGGCGCTTTCGTAGTCACAATTTATGTCGGTTAAAGGTGCCGATTTGAATTGAGGTGTGAAATCAGTTGGATTGATTACTTCTCCATCTGTCCGTCTCTTTCTAGCGTTTCGTTTTCCAATAAGTTAGATGGAGAGAATGGAATTGATTACAACGTAAAACGTTATTATTTAATTTGGTTGCGAGTTAATTATTTAACTTATTTGCTGTGCTGTTTATTATTATTGAATATATATGAGATGAATTACGTCAGATGTTAATTGTAATTCGATAACATTGTAAGGTATAATAATTTCAATACAACTATAAGACCGCTTAAAATAATGTATTAATTATGAACTGCTGCACTTTATCCTTGTAATAATTAACTCTTCTGACTGACTTTAAGATTAATATAGCCAAATATACTCCTGAAAGCTTTCAGTATCCAAATTGAGAATCAATAGAAGATTAATCCAATTCGAAACAAAGGTAATGTTGGTAATTTAAAATCTGAAACAGAAACTCTAATACCACATTGAAAGTATCTAATAAACTGCGAAAAACTTGGAAGATTCCTCCGGCATCTTACCAGGCGCGCAGAATCCAACAAAGATGGGCACTCGGCCGACCTAATTGCTGGCCGTTCAACGACACTCAACCCGGATGCTGGCAGCCCCACCGGGGGGTTAAACCTCTTAGGCACAACCCCCTCACACTCTTTGACAAGGCGTTATAGCGAAAACCCCTTCAATACTATGATGTTGTTTATTTGGATTAATTGTAGCTTAATTAGTTTAGACATTTTCGCCCCTCGTTTTGATTTTATCGACCTTAACTTGTCTTCAGTTTCCAAATACGACGAGAAATATTTCAACAGATAACTTGAGAAGTTTATAGACCAGCTTGGACGGGGTAGCTCTAAATGAAACTCGTCAATTTCAATTCATGAAAAATCACACGGCCACTTTGAGTCGCGTTATTAAAGTAGTATCTAAAACAAGAAATAATGTGGCACGCGCCGTTGTCGTCTTTCACGTCAGGTGATAATAACTATTTGTCACCAAGTTAATTGGGGTGCATCGACCCCGGCCAGACCACTATTTTAGAAACACGCAAGGATGTCGAGAAATTGAATGAACCCGCAGTTAAAATGCTAATTGTTCAACAAGTTTTAATGCAAATACACTAGCAATTAATGTTATCCATTAGCCAAATGATTGTTGTAGCCGTATGCAAACTTTAATACCAACACAACGTAATTTACAATCATTCAGTTTACTTGTCTGCCATTATTTCCGCTTGAGTCGTTTCAGTGTTCTACCATAAAATACAGTACTCACCCCGCTCCCTTGCATTGTGTATTCAGTACATTTTATGAGGTACTTTGCCCACTCTTTTTGGCAAGCTATGCCTATCGAGTTTTGTTGCTTAGTGAATTCTGGAAGCTATGCTGATATAGCTCTTAATAGCTTGGCTGCCAGTGCCTTTACGAACACTCCTGATTTAGCTGTTATCAGTGAAGCAGATCCTTTATTATTATTACAATGAATCTTGGCATATAGGTCTAGGTTCACTTGAAATATGAACTGTATTATGTAACAAAACATCTATTTCTTTATCGTTTCTGTTATTTTCTAATTCATTCAGTATTTCACTACCTTCAGAAATGCAATCATACCATCATAAAATGTGTGTCTTATCTGTGCTCAATGGTCCTAAATTATGTATGACACGCTATAAAGTGTCAGATGACTTTATAGAGTCATAACCTGAGGTAATAACCTTAGCAGGTGTATCTTGCAACGATAGTGACCTATATATTATATTATGGCCTGAAATTTTGTCTGACGACATTGTCTCTGGTATCCAGATAAATATTTAATTCGATTTGTTTTATGATTACTATAACAACATCGGTTGGTTATTTATTTACACCCTCCAATTGGATTATGAATTGTTGCAAATTTAAACTGTCTTATTACATGAGATGGTTTAAGCCAAGTCTAGTAAATCCCAGGATTTAAGATAAGCTTGTTTTGTTTTATAACGTTATAAATTGCCGGATGTTTGGTTTTGATAGACTTGCTTTAAACCATATCACGTAGTGAGGGGGAAATATTTCTTCAGTTATGATATTTTCCAGAACATATTTTTTATTAGAAACATTATCAACATTAGAATCTTCCATCTTGCCTTTTTACTGTATAAAATCTGCATTCATTGTTGTTGAACCTAGAATTTCAATTTAGTCCCAAGCGCTAAGCACCACTGCTCCAGACGATTCAAGCACAGCATTTTTCCACCCACACAAAAATATGCGAATACTTTTATTAATTATGTGGGACGAAGGCAACCACGCCCCTTTGCCTCTCTTGTTTTCTATGTACCTATATAGTAGGTGTGAAGAACCCCACCCTAGTTTAATTATGCACCGTTCAACAGTAAAGTGCATCCGACGGGAAGTTTTATAGAGCCGTAAATAGTGACCACGTTTGTGTGTCCGATATTATATCTGCACCAGCTGCATTGTATGTTTCAGGAGTAGCTCTTATTTACCGCACCGTTAAAGCTGTACATAACAAAATACCACTCTTTACTATCTGTTTTCGTCGTCCTTTTTTATAATGCTTACAATTTTCACTATATTGAGCTTTGTTTGAAAGGATTGGAATCATTATTAGTTTCGATTGCAGGATCGTTCGTTGTGTGTGAATATTCGTCTATTTACCCGCAAATGAAAACGGCAAAGACTAATTTGACAGCATTAAATATGATCTATCCTTTTTCAATAATGTTTGCATGAAAGAGATGTCTAATGATTAAAATTAGCTCAGTGCGAATTACAACACAATCGGCAGCATTGTCTTCATTTCATTACTATCTTCTTAATTTCTTCAAACTTTAATGTGATTCTCCTCTTGTTCCAGAGCTAGAGGGTTGTCGGGCGTGGTGCGGGCGGCGGCCGCGAGCCCGGCACCATGGCTACGGTGGAGGGGCGGCCGGCGCAATATGGCGTCTCCCTACGGCAGCTGCGCGAGCTGATGGAAACGCGCGGCGCCGAGGGGATGGCCAAGATCAACGCGCTCGGTGGGCCGCAGGAAATATGCAAGAAGCTTTACACATCACCCACAGATGGTGAGTACTTAGTTTCTAGATTCTTATGAACTTTTCTGAGGCAAACTACTTGCGTGGTGCGAGAAAGCAAAATAGCTTATCGCAGAACGCAGTCGGCCTATTGTCCTCAAGCTATCGACATGAATACAGAACTATACCTACTCGTAGCCTACAAATCATTCTAGAATAGGTTCCGGTAAACTATGTTTGTAGATATTTTACAAACACAAATAGTGTTTTATACTTTATCACTTGTCACTGATACTCCTAGCTCAATTTATCAAAGGTCATACATTAATTTGCATTGCACACATCAGTATTTGATACAAATCCAAGATAATACCTGGAAACATATTCAATTTGTCGTATTTAATTGTTAGCTCAACTAGCGGCCTTCGCGTGACTCGGCCTTGTTTATTTTCTGTCAAGGAATACTTCAAAATTAATGGATCACCTTGTGTGTATCACTATAGTTATTGTTTCATGTGTTTACTCTGAAATATCAAATAAGAAATGTAATAGTTAAAAGATCCATGTTGAATTAACCTTATTCAACGTAATTCATCTATTTTAACTAATGTTAGTTAAAACATACGGGGTGATTAAAGGTAACCACCCCCTTCAATTATTTCTTCGATAACAGTTTACTTAATAGCCACAGGAATAGTTGAGCCCTTAATAGCTTTTAGAGTTGGATGGAAATAATGTTATTTAATTTACTTCCTACTGCTACTACCGTTAGTTCATTACCCATTCATTTCATGCGAACGATGTCCTTATTTAGGACAATGGCACCTCCAGTCTGCGTCACTAACAGTCCATTGTCCTTTCTGCGACCAGCTGAAATTATCTATATGAAATTATATATTTCATTAATCATTATTATATTTAGTTTGATAAATCATTGTCACTGAGGCTACACTTTTCTATGTTTGGATTAATACTTGAAAATGTATCAGATGATGTAGATTTTACAATTGAATTCAGCTACAAATGTATTTCACGTGAACCTTCGTCAAATATTTTATTTATAGGCGTTTAAATCTGAAAAGGGCTCTTTATGTGTATTGTTACGTTTTTACGTCCGCACCCCATGTATAAAAATAGGAGCGATACCATGCCAAAAATATTTGTTTGAACTAAAATAGAAATGCTTATATTTGACTTCATCTTACGTTATGTTGTTATTTTTTTCCTGAGACCTTTGACAAGCAAGTGACCTTTCTGAATAATTTATTCAATTCGTCTCGGTCATCAACATGAATATTGTCTGCTCTGAAAATAAGAGATTATGTACTAAATATATTACTAACAATTAAGAAGTTTATTGAAACATTTGTCGCCTTAATGATCCAGTAACATTTTCTAAAATCCTGATCGTAAAACGTAACGTATGTTATGTTACCCGCAATCGGTTGTGAAGTTGACATGGGTAAATCCCTCAGAGACTTGGCTGGAAAACGTGGATCCGTTTTATCTGCGACTGTCTGATGATGGATTGTCGACGATTACACTTTTACATTCACTCGTTTGTGTAATGCCCAGGACATGAATATTGCCGTATTCGTAAATGTAAAGACTTTGTTTGCTGATCTGTTTTCTATTTCTATCACAACGTCTGACTTTGAATAATGTTCTTCCAACGTATGTTCTATGAAATTTTATTGCCCAACCTTTTTCTGGAGTGTAGATCAAAGAGTGCTGATGCTGAATCATTTGTAATTTTGGACACATCGACAAAAGTATCTAATTCAAGTGAACCTACCAAGTTAACATTGGAGTTCGTATTCGATTCGATCCCTTTTCCGTGACTTTCATAATAATCACGTGTTGTCTACCAATATAGTAGGTTGTTTCACGTCCTATAATACCCTTGTATATTGGCAATTGGCCGCGTTTGGCATCCATTTTCTCGGTAGACTGGCAGAACGACAGTATCGCTAAATCGACGCCGCTCGACAAATGTCGCGACCAGCGATAACCATCAACTAGAGTGCTTATTTATTTGACTGAACTTGCTTATTTATCATATAGGCTCCGAACACAATATGCTGGTCAATGGAAAGTCGAAGTGGAATGACCCAAAGGTTGAAAGACAAAAGATTTTGTAAAAGGTCACGCCATACGAACATTGTGTAGGTTGTATAATAACAGTAAAGTAATTTATTGGTAACATACAAATCTGCAACTTTTTGTTTTAAAAATGGTGAATGAAATACACAAAAGTATTTAGAATTCTGTCGCGTGACTAAATATATCAGTAAACACCATGACGGTTTTTAAATATAATTACGACGATATTGCATTATGTATGACAGTATGAATTGATAAACATTACGATAAGTATTTGTACAATGAATCTGAACATGTAAATGCCACGATCCCTCCCTAACCATTCGTTGTCGTCAAAAGAAGAGTTCCCAATACCCGCTGAAAACCAACGGAGTGTTGTAACAATGAATGCAAATAGCTTTAATTGAGACGTTGTAACAGTCCCCGGTTATGTCGAATTAGCTTCCGAAAGCGATGTTTTAAAACCCGGCCCGCAACGTCAAAGGCTGCCAAAGCAAACAGACGAAATTAAAGTTTTCCTTGTGATACTGGTAGACCGAGGGAGACAACTCCGCAATATCTTAGAGAGAACCGAGATTAGCATTTTGTATACGCTTCTAACGGTCGGTAGCTTAAATTCCTTTTTTCCAGTTTACTTTGTAGGTTGTTTTGTTAGCGCAAGGAATTATATACGAGACATTACGAGGTGGTTAGTTAGCAGCTGTGTTTTTGTTCTAATTCTACATGCAATTATAAACCGAAGCGTATGTTGTGTCCAGCTTTTCCAACGAGGCAACTGCATCTCCCTTATTACAAAACATGGTTGTTTAAAGCAAATCTAGGTTTTAAGATATCCTTGTCTCTTTTTGTGAAAAAGTTTAGGCGTTTGTGGCGAAGACAGCCATCATCGTAGTGAGGGTCGGTAAGCTGACGTTGCTTCACAACGCTAATCCTAAATCTTGGGTGGTGCAGGTTTCGGCTTAGACCTTCATCAAGCGAAGGAATAACCCTAGCCGAAAGGTTTCGTGTATCCGCGTTTTCGCGGAACGATATGCGACACTGCACAACAGAGCACGTCGTCTCACTACTTGCACATCGAATTAACTTTAATGTTTAATTAGCTAAAGGTATTTATAACATGACCATTGTAGCCTTACTAGCTAAATAAAGATAATCCATATTTTGAGATTATAATGGTACTAAGTGGGCGGGTTTTCTTCAAAAGCTTAGTTGAGAATCCTCTTTTCCAATCTAGCTTACGCTTCGCTTAGTTTCATACAAAATGCAATTCTGCCTCAGCACCGAGTAGGATAACTCGCTCTTGTATTATCACCACAAAATGTAAATTATGGCTTGCTGAATCTAGAGCAGCCATTTTTAATTTCCACCAAGCTTCGAAATTCCTTTTAGAGTCCATAACAATGAGAACTGGTAACATCAACTTCCTAATTTCAAAATAGACATTTAAGAGTAATACTCATCTCGATTTTTTTCCCCGAAGAGAGATGAAAATATACGGTTTTATGGAACCTACATTTGTGTCATGAACCTTTGATGCATCTCGTAATCGTGTTACTCACGCTTTGCTCATCAAAAAGTAATTAGCGACAACTAAAATACACTGTGACTAAAGCACTGAGATGTTGCTCACTCAGTTTGCTGCGGATAAATATTTTTCATAAGTGTCAGGAATGTTTAAATTTTAATAGCTTGTTTAGTATGCGTCAGTTTTTATCACACTGCACATGTTTTGGACATGATTGCATCCATATTATCACTTAAATATCATGTTTGCATAGTTTATAATTTTAAAAATAAATTTTACCTCACTAATTCACCATATACAGAGTAATTTTCCAATGTAGAATAGCCCATATTCATTTTCGTGTGTATTACGTGATTAGATATGGAAAAAGTCCCAAAATTCTCACTTAATTTACGAATAGCTTTGGCACAGTCTAAGGAGATTTAATGCGGGTGTTATGTAGGGATTTTAGGGCCCCCGTGAAACCCATTGACCTTTTAATGAGGCTGGGCTTTTAGTATTACCACTATTAAGTGATGCTTTAGATCTTGAAAGTAGCTCAGTATTTACTTTGTTAATACGTATTGGTTTTCCTATAGGTTTGACTGGTAAAGTCTTACTTTCTGTTTTTACTTCATTATCTAAATCTACCTTAGGCAGTGTTCCTTTATGGCACTTTTAGTCTAATGAAAGAAAAGCTACTGATTTAACCTCCATGTCAGCTGTATATGTAGTAGTTTCGTCAACCTATGTATGACCTTGTTTAAATACAGCTACACCAAGGGTGTTTTCTTTAGGGGCAAATATGATTAGAAGTGTTTTATATGAAGGACGTCACTTTGACGATAGCTAAGTTTGAGTCATTTGACCTTTTATGTGGAACTTTCAAAGCTGTTGAATAAAATATTTTGTTAATGGCATTAAAGATGTAAATGTTAGTAGGTACTATTAAATCGTCAGTATCCTTATTTGTGACATTGTCCAAGATTTTCTTTTTTAGAGTCTTATAGGTTCTATTAATTATAATAGCTTTGTTACTAGAAATATACTCATAGCTGTCAATATTCCGATAGGTACTGTACTGATTTTAGCTGTGTGCTCAATTAAATCCAAAACAGACTTATCTTTAAGTTTCCAACAAAAATAATTCCCTCGCATATTTTCTAGCTTCAAAATTTTAAGTTGCCATATCAACTGGGTTCGTTTCCCTACCGAATCGAACAGAAGCTTCAGCCGTACCACCGGTTCGTTGAACCTCTGATCGATACCAGGAAGGTCTTAAGTGAACTTTGAACGAAGTGATGAAAATTTCATTATTCAGTCGACTTCGGATCTTATTGTTTGTGCAACATAATGTGCTGTCATTTTTAGGGCTGTTGAATTTGCCCGGCGACGCCTTATTCTGAAATGGAAATGATTGTAATACTCAAGTAATTACTAAGATTACAGAATCTGATGGATCTAATCTACAAGGTGACGTGATAGGTTTTGAATGTGCTATTATTCGTGATATCTTTGAAATAGTAAGACTGCTTCAGTTATGCCATGATAAATGACTTAAAAAGACTTATTTAATTAAGAGGAGCATCGTTTAAGAGCCAGTAATAGTAACTAATAGGGTGATTAGTCGGCCCCGCCTTTTTATTCAAATTCAGTGATTAACTTGCAGATCTTTTAGTGAACAAATTACGTGGCCAAATACCAGCTGTCAGTAATGAGTTGATAGCGAGAGCAATATTTCATAATGAAATATTCCCGCCGTCGAAATCTTGCAGTCACGCGAATATAAGCCTTATTATATAAAGCTTTGAGTTTATAACGAGATAACTCTTGTTTCCAATCAGAAATTGAAATGTTATTGAAATTCTGTAATGATGCTGCTTATTTGTAAAGGTAACTTTAATATACTGTATAAATTAAACATGTTTCGAAAAAAGGCATCAGGACAATTCAGAAAATACCAAAAACCTTTGAGTATGTTCAACCGAATTCAACCTGATCTACATAGACTATTAGACAAAGAAGTAAGAATAATTTTAGTACTATTATATACAGGGTGTTGTTTTGGTCGGCGACAAGCGACCCAGGAGTGGTAGTACAAAAAATATCTTTCCCAAAAATGGACTTAATTCCATTAAATACTGTAAATGCGTTGAGAAATACCGTATTCAATTTGAAATAAAATTACCGCAAAGTATGGTCACTCGGCACGTGCACGGACTAGAGCTAGGCGCAAGCCGCCATCGCCCCACCCCTTTACTCCCTCGCACTCCCGTTGAGTATTACGTCTACACTTTAGCTTATTAAATGATTTTCCAAATAAAATATTTTTTATTTTTATTATTAAAAATAAATATTTTTTTTAGCACCAGTATCATTTGTATTATCGACCCTGAATCGCTCGTCGCTGACCAAAACAACGACCTGTATAAATAGATAAAGATAGACCCCCAGATAAAGATCATAAACGCACGTTCTGACCATTTTATTCCCTAACTATAAAACAAATAGCTAAAAATAAATGTATGTTTTCATCTAACAACTACAATAAGTTATGGACCATAACCCGTTATGTTTATTACATATATGTTTATTTTGATAAATGTGAGTGTACCTCTCAGAATTTCAATCAGCAACCTAAATTATATTCGTCTGTGATTATGAAATGCCTATCTGATAGAGCCACGCCCTGACACTTTATCATCATATAAATATCTAGCAAGAGAGAGTACAGTAATGCAAGTAACATAATAACGTTTGTAAAATAATGAGCGCATCTTCAAAGCATCCATCTCAATTACAATTACGTCATATAATGCAAAATGTGCTTACAAAACAGTAGCAAACAAACCCGAGTTCGCATTTGCACAACCTTTTTAAATCGAGCTGCCTAGATACACCGTAAAATATTCAGGTTGATTGTTCCACAACCGCGCCTGTATAATTTTAGACTACCCCGCAATATTTATAACGTTCATTTTCCAGTGGCTATTGTTTCTCTAGTCTTTGTCGCTGATAGATCGCCGCTGTCAACCGTTTCTGGGATGAAGCGCTCCAGCGGTACAACGAAAAATTATACGCCTTGGTTACAGCCACGAATAATGTCTTTATACAGCTAATAAGTGGCATATTACTCATCTGTAGTGCGGTATTACAACAGTTTTAAGCGATAGGCTAAATTAAACTTCCGCTTGTGTGTGTGGACCATTGCCAGAATGTGCAGTTCCATTACTATTCTCAATCGTTAGACGTAGCTCTGTTGAGCCGACGGAACCTGCAGGTACATTGATGTTGGTATTTAAACATTCATTGATGTTTGAATTGTTTATCTCATATATAACAAAAGGTCTTGTATATGTGTTTTAAAAGCTAGACATTATGGGACTTTCTTAGTGGAAGACGTCATCTAAAAGAAGGACATCGTCTACGTAAGATCCCGCTCAATATACATATAAGACCAATTGAGGACTAGTTTAATATTTCCCACTACATGTTGGATGCCGTCATCTTGAATGATGCGAACCTTGTACCACAATTGAAATAAACATCGTGGTCTGGTTGCATGAATGAAATTTAATCTGTATTGCAATATACATGGATTAATTTAATATCATACGATAACTTTACTAC
Source organism: Polyploca ridens (assembly GCA_951394255.1). NCBI lineage: Eukaryota > Metazoa > Arthropoda > Insecta > Lepidoptera > Drepanidae > Polyploca > Polyploca ridens. The sequence continues at coordinate 3,419,638 of OX596268.1, forward strand.
ACCTCTGAATTGCAGATTGCTTGTTTCAAGCGCTCTTAAACATTCGACGGAGCGGCAAACAACCCTTTATAATAGCTATAATCAAATTGAACTGAATACATTGATGAGATATATTAAGGGAAATGATCCCTATTGTGTTGCTGCAAGCTCCTGAAACTGAAGGCTTGATTACAGTTATTTTATTTGGTCAAAACAACATGTCATGTCATGTCCGTCCATTGATACATTTTTCAGACAATTTGGTGTGTCTATATTTACACTCACGTCTCTATCATTAAAATGTCTGCCGTAAACGTCGTTTTCCTGTCAGAGCCTCGTTGAAAGTCATTCTGAAACACCATGAGAACATAGTGTTTGGAGTGACAAGTGGGCTGTTCCCCATACAGTCTTGCACGATTGACAATAGGAGTTGGATCGCATCATCCTCATTGAAGACGTTTGATCCTGTCAGTTTAATATACTCATTTCGTATGCCTAAGGTTCTGTTTGCTGTGTTATATGATTAATAAGAATGGTATGCAGAGGATTCTTCAACAACATCTTGTTTTTCAAGTTCTCTCTCATTGAAATTCTGCTTTACTCAAGTCAACAATAACTTTATTGATTTGTTTGTTATTGCTGATACTAGTTGCGCATATTTCAGATAAAATCGACTGCTTATGAATATAGCTTCATCCGGGCTGATTAAAAGCTAAGTGTTATTCAAGTGGGATAAGTAGTTTAACTTTATACGGTGGAGCGGAAATACTTGTATCTGGTTGTAGGTATAGTTTTATTATATGCTCTGGATCATCTCTCCTTTCCATACTTTCACAGATAACGCTTCCATAAATATTTACTATTCAACATACATGGATATTTCCAATCTAACATGTATTCAAATGGCATGCAAATACACATTTGCAGTGCAAATGATCCGACCCAATTCCAAAGACATTTTCATGTGTACTATCTGTTATCCCTTTGTAAATAATGTTTAATTCAGTTAAGTTTTTTGCGGGGGGGCCTCCGACTGCCCCGGCTTACAAACTTGTGTAAACTGGTGCGGATCATGACAGCAAGGCAACACAAATCGTATTATCTATAATCGAGGGTCGCTGTGGTGGCGGGCGTTTTTATAGATGTCCCGATAAGTTGAGGTTAACGGGAACTTTCGAGATTAGCTGGGATCTACTTAGCGACATCCCGATCTTTGGGTCCTTGGGGTCAATCGATAATTTTGAGTTGTGGTTTATAGCCAGTGTAGCAGGATTTAGTTTACTCTGGATTCTCTCAATAGTGAAAAGGCAAATTCAATCCAGTAGTCATGAATTTAATAACGCAACTGTTTTTGTATATAGGTATTCAGTTGAGTCATAAAGTAAATTATGCAAATGCAAATAATAATGTTATTGCAAATTATGCAGATACATTTATAAGAAAGTCTGTGAAGCGTAGTGGGTGGGTCGCGAGGACGTCCGCGTCTCGCTCGGCCTAGTATGACGTCATTGATGCTCTCATCCTACCCTCATACGTCTGCGTTTGACAGCTCATACAAATGATGGTGCGACACGTCGATCTTGTGACGGAGAGCTATTTCGGTTTCCATATTGTTTGACGTATTTTATTACCAAGACCTTTCCTGACGATTTATCATGCTTAAGATTAGATACTCCAGTTATCTCTGTTTGATGTCAGGGACAGTCAGTAGGTCAAGGAATTCTTATGTTTTCAGTGCAGAATTACAAAAGAATGCCATATTTTTCAAAATTTATCTCAACTATTCTCCAAATACCAGAATTTATGTAATTAAGAATCGCCCATAAATTCAACGTAATATTCCATTTGGCATCTAGAATAGCTGGAGAGCAGATTTTGGCACGAGTTGGAATAATGAATAGTAAAGCAAATAGAGTTTGTAAACCGACGAACTAGTCTGGATGAAATATGGAAATAATCGGTGTCATTATACTTTAGAATATTCATACACCTATTTTATAATACCAAGTTCATCAGTTAGTTCAGTTACTGTTCGATAGTAACGATAATAAATGATCCGATAATTGTAGCTGACTGAAAGTAAAGGTACCATACCATCATGGTACGGATAGAAAAAACGTATTCAAGGCTGTCTGGATTTACACTATCATTAATTTAAGACTGTATGTGAAAAGTGGAGGAAAATTTTAAACATGGCTTTTTTGTATGTTAAATCATTCGCAAGTAAAATTGGTTTTTTGAATCCTTGTTATTTAGTGAAGTTTGGTAACCTAAATTATGCCGATGGAAGACAAATATTAACAAAAGCTCAACTATGAAAAAGGGTCATCAACCAGGCGGAGAAATTAGCCAACCATGACTTCTAAAACATCTAGATAGATAGATAGACATTTGATAAAGGAACCCTTATACATCTGACTTCCGTAACGCCTGTAGTATGAAATTGAATTCTAAAGGATTTGAAATAAAGTTCAGTATAGTGTTTAAAAAGTTATATGGTTATTGCAATCGCGTGCAGCTGAAATGTTTACGTTAGACATCTACTGACCAGCGAGTAAACTAATTTGTGTAATAACAGTTCTCGGTGAAATGAAAACAATAATATACTTGTTAGTAAATGCGTTAATACTGTATTCAAATGTGATTTTGGGAATTTCAGGATACTAGAATCAAGCTATATCCACAAGATTTTAATTAATAATTACAAGCTTTTATTTAACTTGCAATGTATGTAACTATGTTTGTTTGGCTGGAATTTTACAAGTCGAATTTCACCCACTCCCAGTGGTCGGATTGGTTTGTTATTTGATATACATTAGTATATTGGAAGACAATACAAGAACAGTCAACAAAAAGTACAGTCACCAAAAAAAGCTTGTATTAAAAATGATATTTTAATCGACTTCAATAAAGGACGAGGTTCTCAATTAGGTTGTATGTTTTTTATGTTTGTTACCTCATAACTCCCTCATTTATTAACCGATTTGGAAAATTATTTTTTTGTTTGGAAAGGTACACATGTCTCATTGTCATCAGGTCAGGATTTGATTACTTCTTAGTGTACTTTGAAATCGGTAATTTTTTTTTATAAAACAGTTTTTTGAAATCGGTTATAAGGCCTTATCACAACAAGAGATTTCAGAAAGACATTTGACCTTTTAATGACATCACTACACATTGTAAAGTTAAAAGAAATGTCATCAGTTCGTTGAAATCATAGCATTGCTCAGTTCAATATTCTCAGAAGAGTTGATCACAATAACAGCTCAGACAACAAATAATTTCATTTTGACGTAGGTACAATGACATCAATGTCGGAAACAAGTAGATGTCACAAATAGCAATAAGCTCACGTCATACATGACTAATAAGTAATAACATTTATTAGCGCCAATATGTGTTGTATTTCTTCTAAGTCTTATAAGCTCAGAGGTAGCATTACGTCATGGAGGCCATGAGCCATGACTTGAATACATTAATGACGTTACGATGATGTCAGGTGAGGATGTGGCGGTTGATTAAATTGAATGTTTGTCTTAAATGGATGACATTCAATCCATAAATAGAAGATTTATTTGAATGTATATATTTGTATTAATAGATAGGAGAATTGGAATACGTCGCTGATCTACTGGTGGTACATAAGGTTTCAGCAGTTTGTGTAGATCTCGAGCATTCTTTGACGTCAGTTTTTAATCCAAATTTATACTTTTTAAACAACGGTTGTTATAAGACAATTACGAGCAAATGTGATTCACTCATAAATATTCAACTACTCTGATAAATATTATAAAAGTCATACAATAAAGTTATTTCTAGGAACACAAACATTAAATTTAAAATCATATTATTACTCATCATGGTAAATATTTTGTCATTGTATTAATCCATTAAGCTAACACAAATAACTGAGAAATTCTTTGAAAATAAACACAAAAGCTTTTCGTGACTCACTGTTATATGTTAACTTCTCTTACTAACAGATGGCGTTAAAGTTGTTTCACTATTCTCAAGCATTCGGCGTCTAGTGAAGTATAATTTATAGGGGCACTTATTACCTTCACACGATTTGCAATCACTTTAAATAGCAAAATATTTTAGCAGCGGATAAAAGTCAGTGTCACCTTGTTATTTGTTTACTTAGTTATGTCACTCTTGAATGTTCTTATTCAGCATTGTGACTACAGTAGTAAGTGCTTCTGGAATGGAATTGTGATAAACAAGATATTGTATTACATTATAATTACTAACCATTTCAGCTAAATGTCTCTGGGAAAGCATATTGACTGTACCTGGATTAATTCAGTTCAAATTTCTCAAACGTTGCACCGGTTCTATACTCAAATACATTGACTAAAATAACTACATTCTCCTACGTATTATTTTACACAATGAACGTTAATTGGCTTTATCAACACGTCCGTTTTAATGTAGGAATTCCAAAAATATACCGCGCGTCAACTAGGCCGTAAAGCGTCTTTCGAAATTTCTAATTTTACATCTCACGATCGTATACCTACATCATTATATGAAACAGTAATCAAAATCAAGGTCACAACATCGTCCACAGCATTATCATCGTTAATGTATTTTTACTTTATGATTCGTACGCATTGTTTCCAATTCTGTAACATGATAAGCTATCAACATGTATATCCGAAACCATTATGCCGAATAAAAGACGGTCCCCATCCAACTTAACAAATAAACCAGTAATTTATGTCTCGTCGACGGACGCGGCGCCGTCGGCTTTGTTGCGGCCTCGTTTTTCGCCTCCGAATCAATTTCCACGATGACGTCACCGACCCTCGACACCCTCCCTCCTACTCCAACCTCCCCCTACGGTTTCCCGCTGCTAGGAACAGGGATACGGCTATTTCCGCTCCTTGCATAGCACTGTCTTTCTATTTCACTACGTCTTACATAAACATAAATGTTGTTCTTTTTCTCCCCTCAAAGAAATTCTTGCAGGTTTTTGTGTATTCTAATGATATTTCAACAAGATCAAAGGATTTGTTTTGCCTTAATATAATTTATGGCAATGCGTCAGTGTGTTAATTTGAAGGGAGTCTTATATAAAAAATGTGAATTAACTGTAAAATTATAACATGTGTCTGGATTAAAAGCAGTTTATGTTCTCGTGTATAGATAATACAGAGTTTGATCGATCGCCTTGGATCCATTGTTCTACGCCAAGCCGTCATTTTATAGTAACAAACATAGTATTGATTGTGGAAATCAAAGTTGGCCCGGGGCAGCCATTAACATTTCTGCATATATACATTACGATGATGGAAAACTCTGTACCGAACATACATACATCCATTAGGCAAGAGCCGAGCTAACGGAAACATAAACCGTAAACTGTATACCTAAAATGAAACGCTAAACTCGTGCGCAACAGAAACAAACCAGGTACAAACGGTTTATGATTGAACGCTCCCAGGTATTTTCGAACACAATATTAATACAGAGATTAAAATAAACTTTAGTTTAACGAAAGACGGACGACCGCCTTATTCTAAAGCATCTAAAACAAATAACCAAAATGTTCTCAACATACGTTACACAAGCCCGTTATTGAGGTGCTACATCATTTTATTTACAGCTGTTGCAGGTTAATGTGGTCTGTACAGTAAACTATAGGAAACAATCGTGCTATTTTTGACTTGTTTATATGTGAGAGTAGATATGAGCTGAGCTCGCGATATGAGCACCGACATGACGTCGGGTTACATGTGCAAACCGCAAGAAACTTCACAACTTTCTATTTATTGCTCTAGTGCATTACTCCTAAGAAATACTTACATCTATTTATAATAGGTATGTCGTCTAGAAATCTGTCTTGATTATAAACCGATCGACGACGTGTCTACATCCAATTTGGCAGCGACAATAATGTTATCTACATAAGTTGCATAAAAGTATGATACCACCCAAGGTAATGACTGCCTTGAATACATTATCTTGTGTCATTTCATAACGCTTAATAGCAATAGCGAATGAGCTAAATGCTTTTATTGACCTGGAACACGTCATTGTTGAAATGAAGCTGTAATTGTAAAAGCGTTTCGCGTTCAATTAGCATGGATGTGACCCCCACCGGCATTGTGCCGTGAATTGCGATACACCCCTCGTTAATCTTTACAGTTTTAGCTCATGGATCATTAGTCACATGATTTCTGATGTTCCCAGACACATAGAAACGAATTCCGAGACATGTTTTGCGACGATCAGAAATAGAACGCAGCGGGTACTATGCGTGCTCCCTGTGTGACGCCTGCCTAGACTTTCATCCCGCTCTATCTCACAACCTGGCTGTATACCTTTCCTGTTCGTGCGCACTCAGTTCATTGTTTCAGAGCGTAGCTCGGTTGGTCGGCGGACTGAAATAGGTCGGGAGCGTCCGAAACAGACGGTTCACGCTATCGAAAGCCACTGCGAGGTCACTGCCGGAAAATCACGACACGAACACGCTGACTGATTTCTTTATACAATGTGATTTTTAATGATTCATAATATACGATTACTCACTATCATTACATCAGTATGCGATATTTATAAAGCGGAAATATTCGCCGAGCAACAAACCCAGGCAATGAGCGCTACAAGTAATTATAGTAAAACATGCCGAAAATAGAGCAATAACACTCACATTGTTACTGCAGTAAGCAATCAGAGTATTGTTTCCATAACTGTTACCCGCGTTACGTAACAAATTGTATTACATTCGAGTACATTACTCGCGCACAATACGGAACATGCGGTAATAATGGGTGCCATTTAGCTGCGACCTCAGGCTTCTTAGCCAGTGTAATTGCCATTCCTTTTGTAATCCCCGGAGTAATCTCATTGACTACAGACAAATGGCTGTGTTTAACGCAGAAAAAAGAATCTCCCTTACCACCCGCGTGATCATGACCGTCGTTCATTTCAATGACAGCTATCCTGCAATCGATTTACATCGTATGCGATAACATCGTTTTCAATTCCGCATCATTCGATTTCATCGTGGAATTCCTGTGTAACTTATTGTTCGGGATTAATCTGATTCTATTTCTCAGCTAGAACTCCAAGATATCATTAGTAATCCGTTAGATGTTGTATAGCTTTGTTTTTCTCTATACATGACATTTGCCGACTCCCTGAGTATGGACGTAGGAGATTTTGCGAACTAAACAACGCGCATTTACGGCTTACATAGTTCACTAGTGCCCATTTATGTGTGCCTACGTCTTTCCATTTTATTATCAAGTTCATCTGTTCCTAGCATAATGTATCCCGTCAGACCTTGATTATTCTTAACATTTTCATTTATCTTTCTTTTTTCCATAACAATTCGATCTCGGGGGAGAGTGTTTATGGCTTATGAAAGAATTTTACTTTTATTCTGCAGCAATTTCACAATGTTCTTTTTGTCGTTGTATTTTATCTGTTTTATAAGGTCATGTAAGGACGCTACTGTATTAACAGCGTGATGAGTTTGTTGAACATGTAATGTTTACAATTCGGTTCAATATTTTGCATGGTTATATAATTTACATATTAAATTAGTTAAAATAAAATTTGTGGTTTACTCATACATTCCTCCTATACAGGGTGTAAGGGACATCGCCGCACAAACGGATACCATGGGTCCAGGACATGATTCTGGACCCCCCCATGTTGGAATTTTTCGTCGGTTTTTCCCAAATTTTTTTTTTTTTTTTTTTTAGTTTTTTTTACTTTAGACTGTTCATAATCGTTATTCTTACCTTACTCAAAGAGATTTAAAATAAATAAGTTATTAATTCATTACTTTCACTAAAAGTAGCAATGTAAATAAAACTAGAAACGGTGTAGGTATTATTGTTGTTGGCGATATTCGCCTGCAGTCAGCGACATACTACGTAGGCACAACGTTATCGCGCGTTTAAATCGCGGTGTTCACAATACATTGCGCGGTCGAAAATGACAATTTCTATAACCGATCATAAGCGAGGTGAATGACTTTCACAATTTGATTAGTGGCATTAGGTGTAGCCTTTTCGCGAAGTTTGCGTTACCATGCGAAATACACCCTGTATATGGATAATAAAGCAAGTAAGTAAGCGTTTGCGTAATAGCATTATTCTCGTATGTCTACAGTATATTTCATGAATTTTTATGAGTGTTGATTTAACGTCACTTCACAACATCAAGAGTGCTCTGACAGTGTTAAACGACGATTTTTCAACAAACATTTTTATTTCGGCGATCGGCTCCCATGAAGAGATAATGAGTTTTTCAGAATTCTCATTTTCAACCGTCAATTCTCTACCATATTTACTACAGCTTAAGCTTCATTACGGAAGACTCAGAAAGGACTACATGTTATGTGACCAAATCTGTAAATGGTGGTTTCTATATAAATTCATGAAATTCACGATGCGACGTTGCCAAACTTCAGTTCTTTCAAGCATTGTATATCTACAGAGTATGGATGTATGTAGATAGCCTCGCCCGCCCTTTGGCAGGCGCCAATGCCAGTAAGCCGCGTCCATTCTACATAGACCCACTTCAGTTCATTGGCTTACACCTCTTCTGCCATTTTCGTTATACAGCGCGGGGGATGTAATAGCTCTTTTAACATTGGCCGCACTGAACTTGGCAGTAGGGTTGGTGGATTATGAAAACTTTGTTCAAGATTATCTAAGGCATCGCAGGTTTAACTATCTTGCCCTGATTGTGATTTGGCTTAAATGTTTTGTAGCACAGTCGTCTGCTGAGTGTTTTTCTGTACCTTTGTTCATATAGCCTATAATAAAGTAATTGTTGCGACTACACGAAATACAAACAAAATATTAACTGAACGTTTCAAAGAACCTAAAAATACAGACGCTTTTTTTTTTCATTCATCCACAAACAAGCTGCATCCCGCATTTACTGCCAAGAGCGCGCTGAAAGTGGGGACACTGACGACAAACAAGTGCAGTTTGCTTGAATAATATGTTTGCGGGAAGCGACAACCCTAGTTGGCACACACGCACACGTCCGCCTCGATTAATGTTTTGTTACTCCCCGCTTCTGTTGCTAGCTGTACACATACAGCTATGTATTGATAAATAGTGTACGTACAGTCGTACACACAAAGCCAACCCCCGCGCGTCGAGTGCCAAAACTTTCTAACAGTTGTTCGTTTAATTAGGCCCCGTTTTGATTCTGACACTAGATTACGTGTTATAGTCACCTTGGCGTGTACTAGGATGAATTATGAAGCTTGCGTACGGGAAAAGATGAGTGACATTAGTAAAATCGGAGGGGTTATGCTTTTCAAACATTATGTATTTGCTATAGATTGCTTGAGAAAAACATGGAACAGACCGGTAGATGTATGCGATAGATATGTACAGTAGTACCCAACTAATAAGGTGCGTCGTGAATCTTCGTTCGCACAGAAAAGACAGTATGGCCCCGAAGATTAACGAAAGAATGCTTTAAACTTACAATCAACCTTAGATAACTACTATAAGGTTCATAATACACTGCAGCTGTTAGTTCCGTCTCACTCGCAAGTCACGCCGCTCCGCACGGCACGCGCTAACATGGCGGCAGCTGCCGACCAATAGCGGTTTCCCGCGCTTTGAAAATGTATCTTCTGCGCAGGTACATCGGTAAGCCATATCAGTTGGGTACTACTGTAGGTACATGAATGGGATTAATGACAATGGAAATTCATGGCAAAAACCATCTACCGACTAAATGTGGTCTATTGAACATGGATTTCGTAGTTAACCAAGACAAGGTATGAGTTTTTGATTATCGTCGATGATAAATTATATTTCAACTAAGACAACATGACGTATGTGCCGTTACAGGCAGTTACCTTATTTTGTTCTTAGATTCCTTAGTCACTCATGTAACCTTGTGAGTGTGTAAATGATTAAGTTTGTTTAATAAATTATGTTTCTAGTACCTTTGTTACTTTAGGCAGTATACTTAATAATACTTACAGTTTTTGTTCTTACCTGTGACTTCATAGACATAGGCTTCAAGTGAATGGTACAGTATTACCCAACTGATATGGCGCGTCGTGAATCTTCGTTCGCACAGAAAAGAAGGTATGGCCCCAAAGATTAACAAAGGAATGCTTAAAACTTACAATCAACCTTAGATCACTACTATAAGGTTCATAATACACTGCAGCTGTTAGTTCCGTCTCACTCGCAAGTCACGCCCCTCCGCACGGCGCGCGCTAACATCGCGGCAGCTGCCGACCAATAGCGTTTCCCGCGCTTTGAAAATGTATCTTCTGCGCAGGTACATCGGTAAGCCATATTAATTGGGTACTACTGTAACAGTTAAATTAAAGACCATCTGTTACATTGATAGCTCAAAAGAATGTGCAAAATATTGCCAACGTCCAAAAGCCTCGCATATTTTGTCGGGCTATTATATTTTCATGTCCAACAATAATGTCCGTCATATGTCTGTCTACCCTCCAATAATAATTGTTATACGCGCGGGGTAATCAGGTCGCGCTCGCGGGCACCGTGCGGTGGCACGTAAATGTGCGACGATAGGGTTGTCCAAAAGGTTACTGAAATCATCGCTCTGCTATCCAGGATTATTGACTTTCCCTTTAAATTTACACCACACTGAGTAGTTCATGCTTTATAGTTTTTATGATACTTTCATAAATTTAAAATCATTGAGATACTGCAAATAAGGTCTTACTTGGCAAAAAAGTGGAGCAAAGAAATTAGTAGGTGGTATATTTTGCTTTTTGAATTATGTTACCAAATTCAAAAAGATCAAAAACATACTCAGCAAAATTAATCGAAAAGAAACATCAAACCATTTGTTTCATAATCGAATAACACGTGTGGTATATTTACGAATGATGATCGATTACAACACTCCGAACCATTCGAATGCCACCATAAATACACCCCATAGAAACGCCAGCCGAAAACATCCTATAAATTCACGTGCCGTTTAAAAATAAACATTCGCGATCAAAGCCCTTTGCAAAATTATTTTGGGCATTAGAAATTCCTCAACACGAGTCAAGTGACGCTCTGGAGTACGTCAATGCGGCTGAAGTGACGGGTGACCACCTGACCTGTCTACCTTTGCCCGATAAATCATTAAAATAGCTGTCACCCACCTGTGACGTGTATAGTTTATGTTTAGTAACATGTGATAATTTTGGAGCCTGTCGTTCAACTTGGAGCAATGCCCGTGCTTGTATCGGTGTTGGAACTATTGGAACCCCTTATGTTGTTGCTGACGATGGACATATTTCTGTTACTTTTGCTGTTGCGGTAGTAGAATTAGCTGGTGTTAACAGTTTGGTACATTTAGGTAATGATACCACTCATATTATAAATATGAAACTTTGGGTGGGTGTTTGTTTATTACGTTGTAATGACAGAACGGATGAGATGAAATTTGCCACAAAAATAAAAGATATCCTGGTAAATCATTAGATCTGCTCTGAGACGCCAGTGAAACTGAGACGGAAGCTAGTACAAGAATAAATGTTATAATAGAATCTTCTGAAGCGATTGTTAAAGTAGATGTTTCAATAGATACGAATTCTTTTAAATCTGAATCCAATACACTTAAACTAGAAAGCGAGAATGTTCCTCGGGGAAGTACTGAAATAAACAGTTTTCTTCAGCAATAAACCGATAGGCAACAATGTTTCTGAATATATTGAAATGAGGTTTGTGTGAAAAACAATTCGATCACACGAAATTGGCACATGACAAACAAATAATACAATGGTTACGATTGAAAGCCATTACCCCTATGCGTTGTTGGTTAACGACTCGATTTAGCTGATCGTTCAAGATATGCGGGATACTGAAATAGTTGCTGAAGTTTCGGGAACACATTTTCATTTAATAATAACAGAAAAACGTACTGGCAAGATTGAAATAAAAATGCTAGTAATAATTATTGTTTATTCCCTTGCAAATTTTACTTTAAGAAGTATTTACGTACAGTTTTTGCCTGAATTCAGAAACCAATGCAATAAATACCCTCTATTGTTTTATTATCATTAATTTTAATTAAGATTCATTATCTAAGCTAACACAGTTCTGCGGAAGTAAATTTTGTTTTGTAAACCTTTGCCTTTGCTATACGATACTCTGTATGCGCGATACTATTTGATGCTTATCGATTCTTCATCAAAACCAATATATGTTTGCTTAACATTCCGCAATATCATATAACATTTTATAGTGATTTGACGGATTTATTGAGTATGAACTTATTTCTAGTACGGCGAAGGTTTTATCGTATCTCCTTGATTTTGGAGTATGTCCTCTCCAAGATGCTGAAATAATTCTGCATTCAGATGTTATGATGATGCTTCTAAGGTCAAATGGTCTAAAGTACTATTAAGGTTTTGCAATACTGATACTTTTGGGAAAATCCAGATTGCTTCAACTTCAATGAAAAGTCCAAATACCGTTTTAAACGTACAACATTCTCGTTTCGATATGACACCCGCTAAAATTTCACTCGGGTTTTATTTGAGCTCAACTCAGATACTGTAAATCGATTACAACAAATATAATCCTCTTGGACTATTCGTATATGTTACGTCCACGGGGAATCAAATTCTGTACCACCTGAAATAGAGTTTCAACTCGTCTGGCCAGAGAACTAGGATCGCGGAAGCTAAGCCGATGTTATATAATAAGAATTTCACCGTGAGTTACGAGCTCGGTATAAATTTAAAGTGCTTCATGTTTGTTTTTGCTTGATGTATGTTCATATGTCCTTTCATTTGATGGTATTTTTCCAACATTTCTTTTTACCTTTGCTCTACTATCATAATAAAAATAAAATAATAAAATAAAATAGCCTTTATTTCCGAGTAGAACAGGAATCTAAAAATACAAATTTAAACTTTAAAAATTAAAACTTACGAACTACAAAATATCCCTTAACTCAGTGTGCCTATTGGCAAAGGCCTCCTCTAACTCTTTCCACTGCCGTCTATCGCTTGTGACTCTCCTCCAGTATGGACCAGCTGTTATTTTTATTTCGTCTTCCCACCTCTTATGTTGCCGTCCTCGACTTCTTTTTGCCTCTCTGGGGTACCAGTTTGTGACGCGTTTGCTCCATTTATCTTGGGTATCTCGCATCTACTATCATACGTACGTTTAATTGGATTCAGTGATTTTATCAAAGATCGTGGATTTTTTATAGACCGCTATCAAACTAGGAGATATTTCAAAAGGCGAAGCTATCCACGCAATGGATGGCCATATAATATAGTCAGACAGATAGGTATTCATGCAATATCTATCTAGCTGAACATATTTAGTTCCATCTGCATTTTTAACCGACTTCAAAAAAAGGAGGAGGTTCTCAATTCGGTTGTATTTTTTTTTTGTTTGTTACCTCATAACTCCGTCATTTATTAACCGATTTGGAAAATTCTTTTTTTGTTCGAAAGGGTACACTTCCCGTTTGGTCCCATTGTCATCAGCTCAGGATTTGATTACTTCTTAGTGTACTTTGAAGTCGGTTTAAGTTTTTTGTAAAACAGTTCAATTATGTACTTACAATAAGGCGTTACAATTTCGATACCCTCATTGACATATCGAGTTAATTCGATATAATTGACTACAAAACTCGATGGTCGATGGCATACATGATATCCGAAATAGACAGCCAAGTTACGTACGGAAGTTAATTAGAAACTTGTCAAAACATTCCGTGGTTTTTCTAAATTTCCCATGGGAACTATAAAATGTGTCAATTATATTATGTTATAAATAGGATAGATAGTTACAAAACTATATTAAAAGTGGATTCGTAATAGACAATGGAATGTTTCAACAAAATACCAAAATCTTTTTTAAATTACAGAAAGTAATTTTCACGCTTTCGTTTTTTTGTTAACAAGTCTATGCTGATGAGTTTTTGATGTCAAATGACTTGCTTTAATGTTCCTGCAGCCAGGGTATGCGATTTCACGGACTTTGGAACTAGTGCTGTCCGATGTACATCGTAGGTGTATATATCTATTACTATAATTTAGTAGAAAAGTATCTAGTTTATTTAGTACTTGCTAGCCGGTAACCGAGGAGTCTTATGTTTTACATTTAGATATATAGTGATATGAGATATCAGTACTGGTTTCTATAGAATAAGCTCTGCTTAGTCGGGGCACACATGCGTGAAGAAAGAATGGCCCAGAATACTAAGTTGATGAAACTGTGAGTAGATAGATAGGTACTAAATATGGAAAAAAGCTTAGATTTTAGTGGTGAAGATAAAAATGCGGGATTTTTCCATAATTTAGTTATCTCCAAGTAGAATGGACTATAGTTACATTATCGACATCGACATTTGATTAATCCAACACTAACGTACTTGCAAACGTTCCCGGGGGTCGATGGCCGTGTAATCCTATTTGGTGGAGACCACTTCACAGTAACTGCCCTCACAAATTGTCCGGGGATGATATTGGATAGGGTATTTCAGGACATAACCCTGAAAATAGGCTAGTGATAATGCTGTACTGGTTTGTCTCAATTGTCGATGTATTTTTATTTGTTTTTTGTACGTACATCCCTAAGTAGTAACTTAGGTCCAAAATATATCAATCGATTGAACACTTATCTATATATTTTTTTAAACACAGGGAGTATTCTGTCTTCCTTGTCTGGCTGATTTCTACAACGTAGTACCAGACTAGTTGATTGCAATCGTTAAAGTGACTATCAATAAACTCAAAGCCATTTATTCAGTTAAGGTCATAGGAGGGCAGTGCCTCAGTACCAACCTTCAAATGAGAAGACCCAGTTAGAAACCCAGCAAGGTTAATTTTTAAGATAAATGTTTAACAATTTCAAAAATATAAGCAGAAACACAAAAACAAGAAAAAAGTATAACTGTCTGTCTCTACCTATCCCTTTCTATAGCTATTCAATAATTAAAGATAGAGATAATTTAATCTGTCATTAAATTATAATGACGTCTCTGAGTACGACAGTTTGGCAATGATCTTTACACTACCGTATAAACCCATTAAAATAATAACCTCTAGCGAACATTTCTCAGAGGTTTTTTTTATAAAAGACTTACTCTCCGGATACCTCCGCGAAGTTAATGCGATTTGAATCACTGAATTTAAGAGGCGATAATATTTTCAGCTGAATTTTCAAAGGCAAACTGTGAACTGGAAACGTCTTTGCATCTAAATTTGTTTTTCATTACTCCCAAAGTTCGTTATCTACTGGATCCGCTGGCAAATTTCAAATTTTCTATTGCTTAAATGAAATATAATTTCAGAAACCCATTTATAACAAATTCTTTTGTATATTTGAATTTGTATTTATTTATTATTTAGCTCTCAGAGTGCGTATAGCATTTTAATCGATAACAATAAATTTCGCCTGAAACTCGCGGGGTATAGAACTACGACTATAGTAAAATTCTTTATCAACAATAGCTCTTTTTGAAAAGGAATAGAACTTAAAACCGCTAATCTAAATCAGCACGTTTGTGTTAGGACGGTCCAACACTAACATGAAATAGTCTCAACGCTAACTGGATCGTTTTTCACGGCAATTGTACGTACGGTCCCTAAGACCCTTTTATCCGATTTGCCGTACAGATAGACTAATGTATTACGTGTATTTATTGGGTAGTTGGGAGAGTACTTGTGTTACTACGTGTCGCGTAGGGTTATTGCTTTGGGCCGGAGATAACCGGACGTAGCAAGGGTGCAGTGTGGTTTACTTACTTCTTTATTTGGGTTTCAGTGAAAAGTGACGTGATTTTGCTGCTTACGTGTTCTCCTACTCAAAATATTGCTCTTTCTAACATGGATCATTCAGCAATCTCTAATTGTTAATATTTTATGTATTTAGTGATTTGCTAATAGGTCAATGGCAATTATTTTAGACAATTTATTTGACCTATCTTTGTGGTGACGTCAATTCATGGTCATAATTATATCCGTCCTGTTTGCCGTAGTAACAAATTACAGCAAAAACTAATGAACTCGGCTAAAAGGTATCTATTATGTTAAATAGGAAATGTTTTATTAGTATGAAAGCAATTTTTTTTTTACTGTTTATAGGCCTGTGTTTGACCGCAATCTCACCATGGTTAGTGATGATGTGGCCGAAGGTGGTAAGCACACAAAGCCTAGAAGGAACTGGCTCTCAAGTGCAACTATCGGAACACACCGAAAGGTGCTTGGTGACAGATTTTCAACTTGAGGGTGGTAGCCAGCCAGGCGGGTACTATAAAGTACCCTACCACCGTGCTATGGTTTCCTCACGATATTTTCCTTCACCGAAAGCTCAAGCTCATTGTAGGATTCGAACCCGGGACCTTCGTCTCGGTATCCGACGTCACTACCACTGAACTATCATCGCCTTCAAATATTACTTACACTGCCACCATTAGGAGTTCAGCCAAGTCTTGCGGGCTATATTCTTCACTTGGTGATTCTTGATCATCTTTCCCTTACCGTCAAGCAAATGTTTACTTTCAAACGAAGTAATATCCTATGCAGTTGAAACCACGCTACTGTATTGCTGTTAAAGTTCCTTTTGCAGAAACTTGAGTGACTTAATCTAAGTTCATTGCCCAATGAATTACTGTGAAAATGAAGTTGACAGTACCAAAGGGGTGGCTAAGAACTAGCGCCCCCTCTATCCTGTAGACTGCAAATAAATTGTCCGTTGCGATAACATGTTTATTTATCGACTGTAGTCTGGTAGTTAGTGATGTGGAATGCTGAAATAGCAAAGCAACCTTTGTAGATAAACTTAAATCTATAATAGGTGACATAGGAAAGAACTATGACGCACAGAATGCAAATAATAAATAAGCAAATCACAGGAGACCCTGACTTCCGACAGTAGAAAATAGATAAGTATGACAGACAGCAGACATAAAAGAATTTCAAATATTTGTGTCGGAAATAATGCAATTGGCATATGTGTTTGAGACCGACAGATAATTTGGAGTGTCACTATCTTCTGTTATTCGCAATCCGCTATCAGCATCCGTTTTCTTCACATTTTCAGCTTAAAGCTTTGTAGCGAAATGGTTTCTTTCACCATTAATCTTTCTGCGCACCACCCATGGGATACCGGCGACTCAGCACGCGGAACATTCCGCTCCTATCTCGCGTAACAAGGATACTTCACATGAAATATATTCATACTGCACTGCGGAGGGATGAAATAACTGCCTACTTTCACCCTCACATAATCCTATTAAACGAACCATAATTGTTTATAAATATTTATGTTGCTTGTGGGGTTGGTGTTGAATATCAGGGACTCATAACACACACAAAATAATTAAAATCATCTATCGAATACGAACTGATTCTACTGCATAGAAGTCACCTAAATCAGTGATTCCCACGAGCCGATTCTCCTTGTGTACTATAGTAGTCGCTATCGACGTTCTATTTCCGTCAGTGTGGCACACGGCGGGACAGCTGTGCCACGGTGACGCTTCATCAGTTATTCAGATATCGCCCATTGTGGTGATCACGTGACGTATCGGACCTTGGATACCTACCGCATCTGATGGCCGATAGCCAAAATAACACTTTCCTTATAATCCTTAACGCAGCTTGTATTGATGTAATAAATGTGATGTATTGGTTTACTTCAATCGAATCAAGGTTTGTTTGTCGATGTTTATACATAACTGTTGTCTTGTGACTTTAGTTGATCGAACGGCTCTTCAAAGTCCGCTTCAGCATAAACAATATTCTAATTAGAATTTTGATCACGTTCTGAAATCAAATTCACAAGATTTTACAAATTCTTGTCCGTATTCTTATTGACGGATCTCAGATAAACCTTGAATTTCCGATTAGCGATAATTACTCACCTACTTTGGAAACAGTGGCAATTTACCGAGCTCCCCCAACACCCGAAGACCGTAACACTCGACTTGTACAAGCATTGCTCCAAACGACCTGGAGCCGTACTCACGACTCGACAAAATCTCTAGTCGCGCCTAGAATTGGAAATAGGTTGTTATGTTTCGCCTCGCAGACAGCAAAACCAATAGTCGTTGGCTTTTGTTTGAATTCCTTGGCACCAACTGACTTACAATTGTTTTACTGTGAAATATGATTGGACGTATCAAGGACGTCCTCTTGAAATATACCGGCAAAAACAATTTGTGTTTCACGACTTTTGGTTGAAACTAACAATCCCTCTGTAGATCCTAAAAGCTTTTCAGATGCGTCTGTAAACTTTTTCTTTAAAATATGAAGTTAAATGTCTTGCAGTTTGTCATCGGAACTGCAGGGAAAATTCGAAATTCTTTGAGTTATATCGACTATTGTATCATAAATCTCAAAGTAACTATAGTATTTTCCAGTGCAGGAAACTAAAATGTTACCCTGGGAATTTTATCGCGCAAGTTGTTCGGAATCCCAAATAATGTTGCGTAACGAACGGCTCATACTGAATATACATTTTTTCCAGGAGGGCTAATTTCCATTTCCTCCGTTCACTAACACAAACAAACAGGGGACGTTTCCATACATTTACAATACCCGACGGGTCGTTCCATACCATTTCCTATTTCGACCTCGAACGCGTTTTTGTTGCTCGAAGGTCGATACGTAACATGTTACGGAGGTCAAGGACTGGGTTTCAGTTTCGGCCGGCCGATAAACGGATTTCCACTAAAACTTTAACGTTTATAAATAAATCCATATTCATGGATATACTATTAAATAAATATTGTTAGAAGTGCTCCTTTCCGAATTGTTTCAGAGAAATATTAAACGACGTAATGAAAAATTCACAGCGCGTCCTAGATGTTAATATATCATCCTATTCACGTATACGTGGGAGGTATGTAGGTACTCACTAGATTACAAATAGACCTCGTACATGGCCCGGAATACTTAACAGGCAAATAAAAGTGTGTATAATCCATTAATTAATATGTTTGGTCAAATGTTGGCGCCAGGCGGTAACGTACGCGCCAAACTCGACTCTGATTCCTAACCGTGGCATAATTTCCATTTTATTACTCGTGTAATTTTATCACAGGTTTGTGTGTACAGTCGCGAGAGGCCTCATTTACCCTGCAACAGTCGTTACGCCGATTTATCGTCAATAAATCGCTTTTCGTTCTTGTTTTTATACGCGAAGTGTACACAAAAATAAATTGTTTATAGTTTTTAATCGATTAAACTCGATGACGTTTCGTTTGGTACGCATTATGGGATATTAATGACTGTTTAATGGTAACACAGCGATGCTTTGAATTCTTTATCGAGTAGATGGTTGTTGGAAAATCAATTTGCCCACACGATCGGCATCTTTGTTTGCAAAATCGATAGGGCACGTGATATTTTTGCAAATATATTTGTCGATTATTCTAATGTTCTTTTAATCGAATCGAGTCTGAATGAAATCGTTATTTCCTCAAATACGAAATACATGCATTCCATCAATTCATGTTATTATCACTATCACATACAATGTATTCATGCTTCCGGTAAATCCCTAAAATGTTGATTATGGTTATACTTACATACAGACCTTTAAAATGCATTGTTTGTTGTCTAGATAAAGCTCATTATTTTTAGGAAATGTTAACAATGTCTATTCGGCCTGATGTTGGTTAATGAATGTATAATTTGGATTATAATGTAATAGATGAAACAGTAATCACGAATTTAGATTCTCAGAATTAAAAAAAATTATTAAAAACATCCTTCCACCTCACGCGCTTCTTCTTAAAGCTCTCCGATATCATTATCGATATAACAAAATTATCAATCGACAAAAGCGAATTAATACTTGTATGTAAAGCTAAACAAGACAGTATTACGTCAGCAATCGTTTTGCATGTAGATACCGAGACGCTAGCTCAGGTAATGGTATTTAAACATCTACACACATGACTCACAAGAGAGGCTCTTTGAAGAACCTGTAGAGTTTTTTTAAGCTCATTTTCAACGAGATGGCGATGTAAATATCGGTTTATTAATTTTAAATTATATATCATAATTGTAAAAACGGTAACCACTCTTGATTAAGTGTCCCTGTGGTCTGTCCCCTAAAGCACCTTTTCTATGACGATCTTATACAGGTCTTTCTATGAACCTTTTAGTATAATCCCATCTTCACTGTCTTCAGAACTGTGTAGAACTTCATTCTGGAGATAAATGAGTAGCATCTTCTGTCGAATACAAAGTCCGCAGATTCTATCTCATCTCTTATTAGTACCTACTGGTGTATTTCTACCACGTCGACCTTAATTTAACTAGTAAGCACTTGTTGTCACTAAGACTCAATCCTCTATCAAATAGAGCTGTCAACGAAGATCAACTTGAGTGCAATTTCCAGCTAATTAAACCCGCGGCCTTAGGCCTAATTGGTGACGTCTGAAACTAGAATGTTTTGCTACGATCAGATACGGTAAATTTGAAAAGTCTTATCGTAAATTTAAATGAAAGCGTAACAAATAAAGAAAGAGCCATAAGAAATATTAAAAAACTTGTCAATACTCAAGAACGCTACCACTTAAAAGGCGTAAAAGGATATAATGGCGGGACATAGCATGTTAAAACAGAATGCGATTCGTGCCCCACTTTCTGTAAAGCAACACGCTTTACGAGTGAATACAAATTCATTGAGTTAATGCTCGTTTATCTAATTGAAAAACTTAATTGTTTTCCTTATTTAAAATATTGTCGACTTATACCTACAATGAAATAAGAATTAAATAATCCTGTAAGACAATATGATCTTTTGAAAGAACCAAATATAGCCTGTCATATCAGACAATCAGATGAGAGATACGTCACAAACATAATGAACACCATGTTGAAGATTGAAAATCCTAATCGCACAAGCGTAAAATTAAATGACAAAAACATTGTTTCTGTTCATCTGCATAAGGAAGCGAAAACTTGGGATGTTGGGAGCATTGAAACGGTCTCTTATTTTTTTCTTTTTCTCGACCGAATTTATTTGACAAATTATAAGACTCAATTCGTTGAGCACCCCTAAGAGGGTGATCCTCCATATTCACGTTTTTCTTTGAATACAATAACGTAGATAACGGTAAACGGTTTTTGGAAGGTCGAAATATAATACGTGGAGGGGTTATTGAGTTTGTTTCCAGAATATTTGGCGGGTTCTTTATTATGTCGGAAAGTAGAACGTATATTCAGATGGATTCCCTGAAAGTGTACGCACATCATCGCGATTAAAGGATTCATTTATTATTCAAAAACAGCAAAGTTCAACAATAGATTTATAAGGTAAAATGATTATATTATGGGTTATTCAACAACCCTTTAAGTATTAGAAATAAAACAATAAAATCTTCTACATAGTAAAATCTCCTAAAGCTCTAATTCATGTAGAGAGAAATCTAAAAGAACATCGCTATGCTCAATCTTGTAGACGGCTCAAGATTCCATCAAAAACCAAATACAAAATTTAGATCCCTCAGTTCCCTAAGGGTAAGTCGCTACTTGATAAATATTCATAAAAAGGCGGCGAAATGACTGACACAAGAGTTTTTACTCAAGTGTCACGTGTGATGAATATCCTATTACAAAGTGTTGATGAAATCATAGCGAGCAATTGTGGAAAAAAATTATTAAGTACTTTAACAGCCTTTATTCTTAATCTTGACTATGTCGATGATGTTAGTCATGAAAATTGATAGAAGTAGAAATAAGGAGCAAAGAACCATATTGTGTGTTCTATTAGGTTTTTATAACATAAAGTTAAGACTGAAATTCTTTAGATACGTAGTATTAAGTAGACACTATAATTCTTTCCAAATGATGTTTGTTTAGTACAATGTCGGACACTAGAGCCATAGCATAACAAATTCCATAAATAAAGCATTTATTCTCACAGTGTGAGGTCATTGCACTGCTAAAACTAATAAGCCATCAATCAATCATAGTAATCATACACTTTGATTCACGTTTTGCGTGATTGACAGAATTACAAATTTATGAAATTGGATCGAAGAATTTGCCGACAATGTTTGAAGATTCTTTACTGAAACTGTTACATCAACACATTTCATGTGATCTTCGAGAATCTACAGTTATGCCTGCTATGTAAAGTTCTAATTTTATATTCTGCTACCTGGATAACTCGACAAAGTTGATTGTCGAACCGTTTCCATAAAATTTATTCTGAATTGTGGTTATGCATAATTTGTTAGTCCCAACACCGACTGTCAAAATCTCCCTTATGTCCTCAAAACCTCTCATAATTATTTCAAGCAAGCCCTTAGCAGGGCATTTGTCTCCATCATGTTTTATTAATACGGAATCTCATGACCTCTTTATACTTAATTACATCGACGGATTGCTTTGTTTTTGCATTCGCTTCCCAGTTCCCTTATTTCAGGATACCCTTTTGTAATTAATGCTAATGCTATTGTCTTTTTTGTTACTATGTACCGAGGGTTGATTTTAAATTGTTGCGTATCTTCATTTATATTTAAATTCTTTTGAAGAGAGCTTCCTTATCGATATTATTTTTATTAGCATACATAAAACTTCATCAACTAAGCCAAATACTCGTAGCAACATTAATGTAAAATTCAAACATTATATTTTACTTATTACCGTCTGTTATGTACGTCATCGCTATACTCAAGATTTCCAGCACCTTCCGAGTACACTAAACCCAATCGCCTATATACGATTCTATCCGATCAACCGTTTCATTCTTGTACTTAAATTTTATTATTCACCGGTACCGTTTCACGGTTCGGTGTGCGTGTTATTTTATCACAGGCTCGTTCATACTCATCCATTATGAATGAAAAGGTATACGTCGCAACGATATTTCGCTGCGAAACTGCGTCCACATAAACTTTACGATTACCTACTGCAATCACCTTTTCTTCAGTGTAACCTAAAGAGAATTTTAACTGAAAGGATATACGAACTAAAGTAGCATCAGCAACAGTTTATAGATTTACAATCCATGAGGATTCAGAATTAGCTTCAAAAGAAATAAGTAGCTGCACGTTAGAGAAAACTTCAAACGTATCTGAAGTAGTTTTAGTGTTTGTTTATCTAATTGTAGATACGGATTCTTGGACGTTTATAATGTCGGCAGCGATTGTTACTGACGATAAACCGGCAATAATGCATTTAAGTGATACATCACTTTGCAAATAACAAAATGTACATGTTCGTTTTTAATACATCTTTAATATGTGTTCTGTATTCTATCGTTAGCTGTCCTTGTAATGTACGTAATTATGTTTTGTAACAAATATTAATCTCTTGTTTCTTTTTCCCAGGTCTTAGCGGTTCGAAAGCGGACATGCAGCACAGGCGGGAGGTGTTCGGTTCGAACTTAATCCCGCCAAAGCCTCCCAAGACTTTCCTCACTTTAGTATGGGAGGCACTGCAAGACGTGACATTGATCATTTTAGAAGTGGCCGCTGTTGTTTCATTAGGATTGAGTTTCTACAAACCGTCCGAAGACCCTTCTGACGTTGGTATGTTCTCATTCATTATATTATCTTCAGTTTCTTTGGTTTCTGGATTTGTTTGGACGATGTGGTCGAAAGAAATGTTTTTCCTATATTTTTTTACATAACTATGATAAATAACTCCCTACTCCGAATTCATGGTGTTGGTTTTGGTGGTGTTCCATAAGATACTAACCAACAATGTGTCCTTTGCTTCCCATAACATTATGTGATTCAGATATAGGTACAATATGCAGCTGTTATAATAACAGTGTTATTTCATAATGATGTCGTTTTAAATTCTTAACTTTCACTGTAAGATAGTAAGCAGGAATCGTGTATCAGATCACGAAATAAATCATGTGGTCCTCATTTATTCGTATCATACAATAATGTAATGTATTAGATTAGATTCAATAGAAGAAGTATGTAGCAAATCAATCTGAGAGTATTCTTGACACTTCTTTTGTAGACTCGTCTGGTCTATTTAGCGCAAATTATTCCACATGATTAATTCAGAATAGGAGAGCTGTAAGGTACTTCACTTACTATAATACGGTACGACCCTCAGGAAAAGTGTCAGAATCAGCATTATTGGCAATTTTATGGTTGTCTATACTGTTAATAAAATCAAGTCATTCATTTTCAGAATGACTTGAAAATCAGTTTTCATTAATCTACATTGAATAAGATTACAGATTGTCTCATGTAGCTACCAGGATATGATGATTAATCAGTGTATTTTCTCTTTCCAATAACAATGTGGAATCATTAGACGATCCTGGTAAGATTATGTGAATAAACAATGTTGTCACTACCGCTCGTTTCTGTAGTAACGTATTCACGTTGCAATTGGCTTTTACTAAGATGTACAAAAGTTGTAGTATCTACATTTGCAACTAATTCGATATCGAAGTGTGGTTTATGTGAATGTATGTCTTAAACGGTTGTTACACTTTCAAATTGATATTTTGTATCTGTAACAATACCATGGTTGACTATTTCGAAATGATTTGAAGTCGATCACGCTACGTCTTAATTTCTAACAGTGTTTGCTTACAGAAATCATCTTTTATTTGATTTATGATTTCGATTCGAGAAACCATGGTAATAGGGCATGATATTGGTTTAGTTGCTGATGATTATTGAGTACCACAGTAGTGTTCTTGCACCCCGACTGTCCCCGTTGATTCCTTCTAGATTATGTCCGTTTGCTTTGTGTTGTAGTATCTAAACCTGATCATTCGTACTAGCCAATGTAGCATTTGCTTGCATCTATCTGTTTATAAAGATGACATATAATATCTACGATTATATAAAATAATTACAGTGAATGTCAATTTGTTTAGTAATAATGAAACACTTTAAAATTAAGGTTGTTAAATCACGAGCACTTTTCTTATTGTATTTTTAAACTTGTTACTAGAATAATATTTAATGCATATGATAAAGATTTGGTAAAAGATACTCCTTTGTAACTTACTGATAAGGGTAAGGTCTAAATGCTTGTATATGCATTAAATAGTGTTGTAGCCAAATCAATAGGTATAGTTGAACAGATTACAATCGAATAGATGTGTTCACATTCAGTGAACCGATTCTAATACTTGTATCTACATAATCACATGTTAGTTGGATCGCTCGAGTGTTGATAGGATCGTATCAACTATTTGGTGCGGTCATCGGTACTAAGAAGATTGGTGTTTGGTTTCTACTGCAGCTAAAACCGATTCTCGGACATTTTTTTTTATATTTTGTTAGAGTAGTCTTATTGTCTAGATTTTAGTTTATTCTCCTTATGAGATGTTAAGACTCGATATTATTATTAAAGTAATTGCTATAGATAAGAGATCCTTCATCAAAAATCTTCCATTGACTCACTTAGACTCCTAACAGGGCCAAATTCCGTTTTAATATTCAATTAATCCGCTGAAACGGTATTCAGAATACAGTAGCTATTAAACTGAATGCTTCTCACATAATACGGGAGTGTTCGAGCTGATATCGGTACTCAAACAGTTATGTCACATAAGCCCCCGAGGTTCCCGAGTTCGGGCATTTCCGGGAATACTCCGGGATTCCTGTAAGCGTTTTAGTGGGACGATAAACTCTGTCGGTGTCTGTATGAGATTGTTAAAAGAGGTATTAAATACTAAATTATCACTGGAATTTAAAATATCTTGTTTAATTTTCGGATTGGAAAATTATACTATAGGATCTCGATTGGAATAAAAAATTATGATACTTTATTCAATAAATATCCGGGAATTCTGCACTTGACAGTCCTGACATGACCTCTTTTATCCCACTCACGTTTCATTAACGCGGATGAGACGGCATTATCGTGCATTCACGTCATTCTGAATAAATTATGTCGATTAATCGAACATCCATTTCATATCGGCGATAATGGTTGAACGGGCTCCCGGGATATACTGTAATTTTTTCATAAATGTTGGTCCAATATTGTTAAATTTTGGAACGAAATGTCGACTTTTCTGATGGATAGATAAAATCATTCTCAAAAGACAGGACATAATAATTAAACATTTATTATGACATGATTGCAACATCAAACTCGAGCGATCTGTCCAATAATTACAAAACGGAAAATTTGTAACAATAAAATATTTACAATAATATTAATAATTAAATGTCTATCGGTAAAACAATTACAGCCGGTTATAGACACCGTCCGGTATTACCCCTTCACCGAGTCAAACTACATCGCGTGGTCAACCCTAATAAATCAACTTTTGACATTGTTGTTCCTTCTGACAATGAAGGTACTATACGAGATAGCTTACGCTGCAATTTTACCAGCAAATAGCACCCTATGTAATCCAGGATTGATTTCATCCAAATTAGCTCCGTAGTTTAGCTGTTTTGACATAAGGGTGTCTCTCTTTATCTCGATATGTCTGTCTCTTTTCGGCCCGGAAAACTCATCATAACGTGCGCGAACTTAGAGCGCTGAACTTTCAATTGATTAGTGAAAATATCTGTAGATGCAGAGAACAGTGTAATGCCTACATATGCAGACGCTCGCATAACTAAAGGCAGTTAACACACTGCCCCGCACCTGTCTTATCGTGTGCAGTTCAAGTGCAAACGATTGCAAGCAATTCTCTAGTAGCAGTACACTAGCCTAAAATGTGTTAACATAGTATCGTTCTAAGTAGCTTGTAATTTGAGCAGCTGAAATTATGTAGGCATAAAAACGTTGAGAACTTTAAAAATGAGTAATAATTGTTGCTAATATTAGAAATATGTGCGTAAATAACGAGTGTTATTAGTTTAAGAGTATTTAAGATTAAATGTTGAAATTCTGATAGTAAATGCACAATCTGATCGGCTTGCACAATGATCACGAAACGGAATTTAGCATCAAAGTTCAATACAAAAACGTCAAGTTTAATATTTAGCTGCTAAAATGCGTTGAGTTACTATTGTCCAAGTTTTAACTAAATTATCTAGCTAAGTAGATTATTTGACAACACTGTGTCTCTTTTTCCCCGCTATTTCTATCTCTTTTTTGCACAGAGTTGGGTATTGGAAATTATAATGCTTAATTGTTGGGTATAAAGGTTCAAATTATAATTTTCAGGACATTTGGACGAGGAGGAAGGGCATTATCAATGGATAGAGGGTCTGGCGATTTTAATATCGGTTATAGTCGTTGTTATAGTCACAGCGTTCAACGATTACACGAAAGAGAGGCAATTCAGGTGAGTCTGTACTCTATGGCATTACAATAAGGTGTATTTCTTGGACTAAAACGGCCACTCCTAAATATTCTATAATTAGTATAGAACTCAGAACAAAGACGGAGATAGTCTACAATTTCAAGTGATTGGAAATTTATAGTTGATAAAAAAAAAGAATAAAATGACATAAAAAAAGTTTGTAGTGATGTCGGTTGCTGGGATGGAAGTCCCGAGTTCGAATCATACAATGAGCCTGAGCTTTCGGTGAAGGAAAAAATCGTGAGGAACCCGTAGCATGGTGGAAGGGTACTTTGTAGTACCCACCAGGCTGGCTACGACACTCAAGTTGAAAATCGGTCAGTGTGTCCGACAACTGCACTTGAGAGCCAGTTCTTTCTAGGCTTTGTGTGCTTAACACTTTCGGCCACATCATCACTTACCATGGTGAGATTGTTGACACAGGCCTACTTGTTTGGCGACAGACTCAACTTGATGGTGGTTTTACTACCATTGAACTATCTGAATATGAATTTTGGACATTACTTCAAGCACTCGTGGTGTAGCATGATTAGCCGTTCTTAATCGAAGTTAATCTACCACCGTCGTGGTTGGTTCCTGGATGGGTGACCGCCTAGTGGTATTTCAAATCGAGTGTTTCCGTGCTTCGGAAGGCACGTAAAGCCGGTTGTCCCGGTTATCGGTCCAACAGTATGCTGACCACTAGCCTACCTCCACCGATCCGCAGTGGGCACGCGTGGTGGAGTATCTGCCCATTCCCTTTCACCCTCATTTGTGAAAGGAGGCCTGTGCTCAGCAGTGGGACATTATAGGCTGATGATGATTATGACTTCAATGTTGGTCAAGTGGCTAGTCCTGACATAAACCGACTTTCGTTTCCAGAGGGCTCCAAAATCGGATAGAGGGCGAACACAAGTTCGCCGTGATCCGAGGCAGCGAGGTGAAACAGGTGCCTATAAGCGACATAGTGGTCGGCGATATATGTCAGATCAAGTACGGTGACCTGTTGCCGGCCGATGGCGTACTGCTGCAGAGTAACGACTTGAAGGTAAGCAATTTTTGTTATTTATAATAATTGGACTGTTTTACAAAAAACTTAAACCGACTTCAAAGTACACTAAGAAGTAATCAAATCCTAATCTGACGACAATGGGACCAAACGGGAAGTGTACCCGATAAAAAAAGATTTTTCCAAATCGGTTAATAAAGGAGTTGTGAGGTAACAAACATAAAAAAAATCGAATTGAGAACCTCCTCCTTTTTTTGAAGTCGGTAAAAAAACACAAATTTACATGACGTTTATTTTGTTTATGGAAGGAATATGAGGTGTTGCCAACTGAACAATTGTAACGGCAGCTAAAATGTAGCTAAAGTTGGCAACATCACTATGATCGTGTTTTTTACGTTTTATCATTATTCTTTTTTATTGTACTGTGTAATTTTCTTTGCATGTTTAAATTTTTTTCTAATGTTTTTTATGCGTCGAATGGCGTGCAGAAATAAAATATTTTTCTTTTCAATTAGCCTAGTGTAAATTGCATAAAAAAACCAACACACTAACTTGTAAGGTGATTTTTATTGCACCGCTGTTAAGTTCATAATGCAGCTAGTACGCACAGCTACAGATCAAGCTATACAATTTCCAAAATAAGCTGACCTCTCAATGTACGAAAATCCTATACAATGCGAGAACAGCTTACACTGGAAAAGTATAGCTTGATGTGTAGCCGTGTGTACTAGTGTGTTATACACACTAGTGCTTTTTAATTTACATCACTGCCTTGTGTGTAAAGACCCAACATACCACACTTGTATTATAGTATACTATTATATGCACTCACTTATGATTAAATTATTGTTATTGTAGTGCAATGCATTTTTAATATTTTACTGTGAAATGAAATATTTTCATCCACTTTCATTCAGTACTCATTCAGTCACATGGCTCTCAAACTTTACAGTACTCAGAGTAAATTATCAATTAATTAATTAAACACCTTATTTAAATATACATAGATAATATAATTCCCAGTTATGTCATAAACAGTGCTGTTATCGCCCGCATATCGGTTAGTGATCGTTAACAGGTAGCCATAATTTCTATATTTGTCGCTTATCAGATTTATACCGATAACTGATATTGACAAATGTGTGCACACGGTACAGCCGCGGGGTAAAGTGCTTTAGGATTTTAGTTTTATTAATGAGGATCATTCACATAACAAAATGTTAACTTGTTGATTACTACAGAGGAATCCGGAGGATGCTCATAACATTTCTGAGCATAATGTTCGTTAAATTATTGTGAAACGTATGAAACAATCAAACAAACTCACATTCTCATTCATAATATTAAGCTAGGAATTAGGATGCGAAGTTTATTTGTTGTTTGGTCTTTCTTTCACGCAACAACTAATCGGCGTGATTTTTTCAGAGATAGACGGGAGAGTAACAATGACACTTTTTGGGTTCCGTAGCCAAAAGGCAAAAACGAAACCCTTAAAAAATCTGTAAAGACAATATGTGTGAAATCGTTTCTCTCCTCGACTGTACCGGTACTAATCAAATAACATTCAGTTTTTGGGTTATCTTTATTCTGAGTGGATATCTGTTGGTGTATTCCGACCACATAATTGTGCGTATTTTTAAGTCCCATAAGATGACATTGGCTTAAGAGACACGATGGTTGAATTTCAAATCAAATCATTTATTGACGGAGTTGGCGTGGTTGGTTAAGGTTCATATCAGTCGTGGGTTCGATTCCCAACCAGGACATGCATTTCAGTACATGTACTGAATCTAGGTGTGTATGTATTTACAAACAGAATGTATAATATGTAGTATATTAGTTATCTAGTTTCCATAGTACAAGCTCTGCTTAGATTGGGATCAAGTGACCGTGTTTAAAATACGTTTTTTTTTAACTATGTATAGGCCTGTATTTGACTACAATCTCACCATAGTAAGTGATGATGTGGCCGAAGGTGGTAAGCACACAAAGCCTAGAAGGAACTGATTCTCAAGTGAAACACACCGATAGGTGCTTGGCGACAGATATTCAACTTGAGAGTGGTGGCTAGTCATGTGGGTACTACTCAGTACCCTACCACCATGGTATGGTCTCCACACGATGTTCGTTACCGAAAGCCCAATTGGTGTGTTAACTCCAAGCAATTTCAATGTTTCTCCCGCTAAAAATAGAGTACAAAACAAAAATTGTATGTTGTCAGCGCACGTCAAGGCTTACAAGATTATGTTAATTGTTCAACTTGCGTCATAAGAGTAGATTGAACTGATAAACACTATTCGCACCTGATAACACTGAAGTAAAATGATAGCGCCACGACAATGCAGTATTTTTTATCATGCCCGACGACAGTTTATTTGCTTAATTCCTTTATGGGATTAAAATTATGCACGTATTGTTATTATAGTCAGATATCTTGGAATTGAATGTGCTTAGCATAAATAAAGGCTTATGATTAACGAACTACCAGATTTATTAAAATGTTACGGTAAAAAATCATTTTATATTGCCAAAAATACCACCTTAGTCAAAACCACAATTTTAGTGTGAAATTAGAACCCAAATTATGATTGTTTAATCCAAAAATAGTTTATTACCTTCAAAAATTCACAAAGAACAAACTTGGATCTAGCGTAGGTATTAGCACAGTTCAAACCTAACCTAACCAACTGTATTATTTAATAAAAAATTCATAGTACTAATGGTAATAAAGGTACAGTATTACCCAACTTATATGGCGCGTCGTGAATCTTCGTTCGTACAGAAAAGAAAGTACGGCCGCGAAGATTAACGAAAGAATGCTTAAAACTTAAAATCAACCTTAGATCACTAAGATAAGGTTCATAATACACTGCAGCTCTTAGTTCCGTCTCATTCGCAAGCCACGCCCTTCCGCAAGGCGCGCGCTAACATGACGGAAGCTGTCGGCCAATAGCGTTTCCGGCGCTTTGAAAATGTATCTTCTGCGCAGGTACATCGGTAAGCCATATTAATTGGGTACTACTGTGTCATAGTAGAATTTTAGGAAATAGAGGTGATTGGTCACAAGATTATTTTGGTGGTCTTTATATTTTCTGCAATAAATAAATATACTGGGACATTCCTCATCTGATCCCAAACTAAGCAGAACTTGGATTATGGAAACCAGATAACTGATATAATTCATATACTACTTTTTATTTGTAAATACACACTTAATATACATAATTACACCTAGACTCAGGACATGCAGACGTGTTCTTGCGCACATATGCATGTCCTGGTTGGGAATCGAACACACGACTTGCGGCGTGATAGGTGGAATCTTAAACAAGCCAACTGGCCTGAATGTACCACACATCCCCAACGGCTTATCGAGTGATGTGACTGGCCACTTCTGGAATTAATCCTGCGAGCTACGATAACTACTTTTTTTGCGATGAAGCTGAAACATCGTTAGGAAACCATAGTGGTAGGGTACTTTGTAGTACCCATTTGACTGGCCATCTTAAAATTGAAAATCTGTCGCCCAAGCACTTTCGGTTACATGATCTCTTATCATGATGAGATTGTATCCAATGTCATGACTAATTAAAAAAAATGCCACATTAACCTGTTATGAAACACTCAACTCTCTTAGACCATTTCAAAGGAATCACTAGTCCATATTCAACGTTATCCAATGAAATTAGGTTTATTTTCAATTGACACTATTCTTGAGACTTGATCTGTGTTGCCATAAGTGAATTAATAGTGACATGTCTTCATCTTATATTCTAGGTCGACGAATCTTCGCTGACGGGTGAATCGGACCATGTCAAGAAGGGTGAATCTTTTGATCCTATGGTGCTATCCGGTACTCACGTTATGGAAGGTATGACTTTTATCCCATTAATTAATTGTGCTAGGGATATCTCAGAATAAATGATTTTCTTTCTTTATTAAGGTTTGCAAAAAATTGGCCCCTAACAGCCCCTTCTATTTCGTCAACAAACCTCAATTCAGCTCATTTGGAAAACTTGCAACGATTTCCACGTAAATGTTTAAAAAAAAATTTTTTTTTCTTTCTTTGTAGAATCACACCTTTACCTTAAGTCTTAGCCAGATACGTTCTATTTAGTCTGGATTCCTTAACTTAACTTCACCAAATGACCACAATTACAAGCATCAAGGAAGCAAAGCCTATTCCATCTGCGGTCAAATACTAAAGTAGACACCATAAAAAATTCCAGGGTCCGGCAAAATGTTGGTAACAGCAGTCGGTGTCAACTCCCAAGCTGGTATCATCTTCACGCTACTGGGGGCAGCGGTGGAGAAACAAGACAAGGAAATCAAACAGATGAAGAAAGGTCAGTGTTTATATGTTCGTGTGTGTATAGTCCGAGATATGTAACTTGAGCTCTGATGGGTAATATATTCACCATATAATTGTGGTGAAAGATGCCTCGTTTTACATTTTAAAAGATTTTTAGGTGGTAGGCTTTTGAGTTCTTGCCTAATTGGTTACATTAAAAAAAAACTATATTGTCTATGGAGTTTATCCCAAAAAGAACGAACTTTATTGGCTAATGATCAAATGTAGTGAAGTTGGAATAACCCTCGAGAGTTCAAGTTACTTGTCCTGACTGTAATCAGGTTGCGGTAGCACTAGTGATACTGTCCCCCCTACCCCCTTAGTTGATGGGATGCCTTTTTTGATGTTTTGGGCGACGGTGTGTGTAGATACTGCCTTCAAGTTGAAAGCAGTTGCAATATAGACCTTATGTGCGTGTGTTTTGGTTTTGTTTTGTGTTGTGCTGGGATCGGTCGTTGTGTCGTTCATAAGTCGTATAATTGTGTTTTTTTTTTTATGTAAGGTGATAACGGGCAAAATTTAATAAAGCGATCATTTAAAAAGACAAATTTAAATATTGGATGCTTAATTGTAAAAGTAAATAAAAATAATGTCACAGAAGGCATCTTAAAATAGTTAATACCCTGCAAATATAGTTAGCATTTTCATACATACATTGCTCATTTAGGCACGAAATACATTGGCACAGAATCATCACTTTGTTATAATTTCATGCAAATATCAACCTTAGTTGTTTCGAATACAGTCGCTTATGCTAAATGAGCAATGTATTGGTTATATGCTTCATTGCATACATTAGTGTAATCCGTGACGTAAGTCCCCCCTCCCCATTTCATTGAGCAACCACACCCCCCGTCCTAAAGGGAAGGTTACATTTTTTTAAATGGACGAAATTGGTAAAAATACACATCCGGCCAATAAAAGTAAAATACTAATATAGTCAATAAATTATAATTTGAAATTGATTTGCCCATTTCGTCTATCAAATGAGATTATTTTATTTATTGGTGATATGTAATTTATTTTTTGTGCTATGATTATGTTTTGTCTCCAAATATCGGTATTGTTGAACGTTGTCCGTATATGTTTAAATGTTTAACTAATGGCCTGCATCTTGTAAGCATGGTATAATTTTAAAATAAATATAAAATGTTATTCCATTATTTTATACCCATGTTTATACCCTATTCTTCAATAAAAGAAATAATCTCCACTATCATAAAAATATATCTAAAACTATACATTAAAAGCATACATCTGTAAATGCAATTTTAGATGCCACGTTCAAGCACTTGCGGACAATTAAAATTGAAAACAAAAAATATGTTTACTCGCAAATGTTTGAACGATAAATGACATGGTCCTTAGATTTAGCGCCACTACCAAACATTATAGTGTGTTCCGTTCAATGACATCCATTTTTTTTTCTCCACCCCCGAACCCCGGCCTGCTGCACGCCCCACCTCCATGTCGCCGATGAAAATAAAAAAATTATAAAAAATAAATAAAATTGATTAAATAAAAACATACACATTGATTCTGCATCGTGTATATGTCGTGTTGACTGCATGATGTATCAAAAATACATAAAATATCCGAATCGTTGTTATAAATGTGTATGCCTGTATGATAAAATATGATGGATGGACATGTAGAAGCTAAAAAGCAGC
This sequence comes from Polyploca ridens, assembly GCA_951394255.1. Classification (NCBI taxonomy): domain Eukaryota; kingdom Metazoa; phylum Arthropoda; class Insecta; order Lepidoptera; family Drepanidae; genus Polyploca; species Polyploca ridens. The sequence continues at coordinate 3,453,829 of OX596268.1, forward strand.
AGAAGAAAGGATCCCAGCGCAAGAGTTTGTCGGGTAAGTACCTCCTTTGCTATGCCCCGCTTCAAAAATATACCATTCGTACACTCAGGGCCAGTGAAATAAATAAAATGCTAATATTTTCTACATTTTTCTACCGTCACAGTTTTACCTAATGACAACTGTCCTTGCGTAAGATTTACATAATTTCGGTGAAAAATGAATAAAATTTTAGCATGTAACAGTTGGGATACCTATGTTGGTGCTTAATTTTGTGGCTTTCGATTCCGAGCTTTACGGTGATGGGTTTAAGGTACAAATCTGTCCTTCAGTGTACTTCAACTAATTACATACTACCCTCTCTCAAATTATATTGTATATCGTACATTTTAAACACGTAGTATGTATTTAGATAGTATTGTTATGCTGTAGATCATATATAATTAAATTAGCGACTAAAATAATAAAATAAAGCACTAAAATATACTTCTAAATATTAACCTTCCTCAATTTTTCCAACTGCAAAAATATTTTCATTTATCATAACAGCATTTGAGTTTCAAATTGTTTGTTTCTGTAGAAAACACTAGATTTTTTAACGTATTTATAAATTCTAGCATTCTAGATTTTTAGAATCGACACTAATTTTACTAGCAATTGCAACTGCAATTATTAATAAGATATTTTGTAGCTTAAATTAATAAGATTTTACAGCAGATATACCACATTTGCACATTTTTTATTTTAAGAATATAAAATGTAAATTCATAGTCAGTTATAGTTACTTCAACTGTAATTAGAGTAACATTTGTTTAGTTTTTCTAAACACTTATATTTTCTTTTGTAGTAGCGTATACCGTATTTTTATCCAATCAGTAATAGATATATTTTTTTAAACTTTCTTCTATAGCTCAGTTTTGTTTATCAAATGAGATATTCGAATCGTTTCTTATGAAAAAATTAACAGACTTTTATTAGTTAACAATCATAAATGAATATGAAGATACACAGTCGTTAGCATTACGTAATGTATTGCAGAATTTTATACAAGCGTCCGGAAGTCTATTTTATTGAAATGTAAACCCAAATATAATATGCATAAGGCATAAAAGTGCATGTGCAAAGACGATGACAAAACATATAGAACCTAACAAACAGCTTAAATATTAACCAAATGAAAATATTGTTCAGGTATGTAAATAAATACTGAAGCATGTATATCTACCAAGAGTCTCCAACATGGCCTCTTGAAAACATATTCCAAATTAAATTAAATGACTATCTATACTGATACAATAAAGTGGTAAACTTTGTTCGTTTGTGTGTAAGAGGTAATCATCCGGAATTACTGATCCAATTCTGAAAATTCTTGCTCTAAAAGCTACACTACTTTTTATCCGTTAAAACCGTGGGGAACTAGTATGAATTCAGTGCAATGGACTCCATCAAGGCAAGAGAGAATAGGAATTTTCTGAGTAAAGGCCATCACTCACTATAATAGCACCGCTACGACTCTGAAAAAAGTGACGTCTTGCCATCCAAGTGACGTCTTTAAATCATGCGTGTTAAAGTAAATTTCATAATGACAAGATAGAATAGTTGAATGCTCATCATCAACCATTTCATAGTGTCGTTATAGAATTTACTATAACGCAGAAAGAAGAAAGTCCTAAAAAGAACTCTACAAGGTCGGCAACACATTGACAATCCCCCTGGTATTGCAAATGTCGATAGGCGGCGGTGACCACTTACCATCAGGTGGCCCGTCTGCCAGCTAGTCAAAATATTGACATAAAAAAAATTAAAGACGTCACTTGCATGGCAAGATTTTGCTATGTAGCGGTGCTATTATAGCTTGTGATGACCTTAAGCGCGTGTCCTCGATATCATCTCAGAGCGAGTCTGAAGCCAAACGCAAACTCAGTATGTCGTCCAATCCATTGATGGTTGAACCATACGTTTAGGTGAGGAAGACGTGGCCCTGCCGGCGTCTGGCAACAGCCACGGCAACCACGCCCGGCCTGAAGACAACCACGTACCGCCGCCCAGCGACAAACCTGCCCCAGAGACCTCGCATAAGAAGGAGAAGTCTGTACTGCAAGCTAAGCTCACCAAGTTGGCTATACAGGTGAGGCATTAAGTTCTTTTAGGGCCCCAAAATTTGCTAGAATGTATCTTCTACATTGTCATCTACGACAACTATCAGAATGCTTTCTCATATGTTTAGATTTCATCTGAGTATGGTGTTAATAGGCATGTGGATAGGTAAAAAAAACTGAAGGACATTTAAAAAAAAATTGGACAAGTATTTTTTGGTTTATCAGTTCAATAAAAATTTACAAAGAAAGCAAAGTTCGGAAGTTGGGGCTCGTGACGTCACTTGTTTGTGAAAAGTGTGCGCGCGGAACGTCAACACTCCATATCTTAGTCATTTGTTTGATTGACAAAAGACAAAATACATGTCTAATATTATTTGATTATGTAATTTACGGACTATATAGATTTTTTAGCCTATACAGCACAATTTCTCTGAACAGTCATAATACTTTTGAATTATAACTTGATGCTACATAACTTCAAATAAAAAGAGTAGTTATTATTATGTACATATTGGATTTATGATGCCCATATTACTTGATAAGAAGCCAGTTTAAAGTTTCACTAAAAATATAAAAAAAGTTCTTTATCTCTGTCTAATTGAGTGATTACCCAACTCCTATAAACAAAATCTAATCATTTTACTTACCAATGATAGGTTTTTTTATTGCCAAACTGGGCATATAGATCATTTCGTAAGCTAATTTTACCTATGATAGCTACTTCCATATGGGAGGGTCTGCTATGCAATGCTTTGAAGTATTTGCTTCATTATTAGTAAAGATATAAGAGTTAATTTTAACCGATAACGGTGCGTAAGTTATAGAAATCGGCCATAAGACATTTGAACGTATAACCTGTGTAAATGACATAACGTTATTTTTTCTGGAAAGATTCTTTGTGTTCCTTTACTTAAGTGAGTATTATCCAACTAGATCGGTTACGCGGGCTCAACAATCGCCGTCCTGACGGTAATCATTCTCGTCATACAATTCTGCGTGCACACGTTCGCGATCCAGAAGCATCCGTGGAAGGCGACATACATCAACAATCTGGTGAAGCATCTCATCATCGGTGTTACTGTTCTCGTCGTAGCTGTACCTGAAGGCTTGCCACTCGCTGTCACGCTCTCGCTCGCTTACTCCGTCAAGGTGAGATAGAGATAGCTATAACTAATGTATATAAAAAACTTGTCAGCTAGTAACACTAACAGGGGTTTGAAATTTCGGATATCCGATTGTTTCGGTTATAGTTGCGGAGCTCCATAAAATTTTTGCTCTATAATGTTGACAGTCAAACATTATACGGGATGGATATGACAATACGACATAAAAATTTAATCACCAAAAGTACTCTTAAATATGAACAACTTTTACTTTGGGACCAATTTTTACAGCTTTTCCTACATTTCAGCCGAGAGACATTTTGTATGAAAAGCTGTATTTTTTTATGCGATTTCGAATTTGGTCCCATAGTAAAAGTTGTTCGTATTTATGAGTACTTTACGTGGTTAAAATTGTTGTATTGTCGTATCCACCCGTATAATTCATAAATCAATCTTTATTGCATCACATAACATATACATTTTATTATCGGTACAAAGTGAGTACATATATGTACTTGGCCCCTTTGGGCGTTGCATGTCAGTTTTTTGGGCAACGTTTTTGTCGGTCAACTTGTAAAGAAATTGAGGCCATTTTGATATTAAGGTTGCCATAAATGCCTATTTTGCAACTAAAACAACTCCTTCCAGAAAATGATGAAAGACAACAATCTAGTGCGTCACTTGGACGCTTGCGAGACGATGGGCAACGCAACTGCAATCTGTTCAGACAAGACTGGCACGTTGACAACCAATCGCATGACTGTCGTGCAATCGTACATATGTGAGAAACTGTGCAAGGTGACGCCCAACTACCGGGATATACCGCCAGAGGTCGCCGACACACTTGTTGAGGCGATATCTATCAACAGCGCGTTTACTTCGAGGATTATGGTGAGTTTTTGTAGCCTTTTGGTCCGATATGAGCAAAATTGAAAGGTATTTTAACTCTTTCGGAAAATAGGTACTTTGCGAGAGAAAAAGATAGAATTCTGGTTTTACTTCTGTCTCAAGTATTCTCAGAATGGATAGATCTATGTTTTAAGGCGATGATAGCTCAGTGGTAGTGGTATCGGATGCTGAAACGAAGTTCCCGGGTTCGAATCCTACAATGTGCTTCAGCTTTCGGTGAAGGAAAACATCGTGAGGAAACCATAACACGGTGGTAGGGTACTTTGTAGTACCCACCTGGCTGGCTGCCATCTTTAAGTTGAAAATCTGTCGCCAAAGACCTAACGCTGTGTTCCGAAAGCTGCACTTGAGAGCGAGTTCTTTCTAGGCTCAAGTTGGAATTAAAGCTTCAAGATGTATTGTCGATGGTGGCGCCACCCTCGCCTGTAATATGATGTGACTATAAAACATATTGAATGGTCCCCAACAGCCAAGCCAAGACCCGACGGGCCCCCCGATGCAAGTGGGCAACAAGACGGAGTGCTCCCTGCTAGGGTTCGTGCTGGGACTGGGCCAGAGCTACGACGCCATCAGGGACCGCTTGCCCGAGGAGTCGCTCACCAAGGTCTACACCTTCAACTCTGTACGCAAGAGTATGTCCACTGTCATACCTTATAAGGGAGGCTATCGTCTCTACACTAAGGGAGCTTCCGAAATTGTTCTTAAGAAGTGAGTGGGTTTATTTTTTATTTAGCACGTATTTATTTAAGAATTAGAAATGTTAATAGCAATTTTAAAACTATAAGATATTCTGATATTTTATTAGGTTATGTTGGATGAAACCGTGGATCATGGATTCTCAAGATGCAGGCTTGTATCTCATCATCCTGCCCTGTTCCCAATCATTTGTGGTTGGTGCAATATGTCCGCTTCTTCCGTTCATCTCTTCTATACGTCATACCAGCATTCACTCCTCTCTTACCCATATAAACTTTCACACAATCCATCTCTTTTTCGATCTTCCTCAGATATAGGCGTACGGCGATGATAGCTCAGTGGTAGTGACGTCGGATACCGAGACGAAAGTCCCGGGTTCGAATCCTACAATGAGCTTGAGCTTTCGGTGAAGGAAAACATCGTGAGGAAACCATAGCACGGTGGTAGGGTACTTTGTAGTACCCGCCTGGCTGGCTACCACCCTCAAGTTGAAAATCTGTCGCCAAGCACCTTTCGGTGTGTTCCGATAGCTGCACTTGAGAGCCAGTTCCTTCTAGGCTTTGTGTGCTTACCACCTTCGGCCGCATCATCACTTACCATGGTGAGATTGCGGTCAAACACAGGCCTATAAACAATAAAATAGACTATATCTATTATACTAATAAAGCTAAAGAGTTTTATGTTTCAATGGGCCAATAATATCAGAAGCTAAATGTTTGATTTGAAAAAGTCTTTTTGCTTGAGATTGGCTTTTTCTTGACGAAGTATATTATTTGGGTATTTAACGTCTCGGATGAGGATGATGACATCAAAGGCTGTGATGATAGATGATCAATAGGCATCGAACAGAATTAATAACAAAACTAATATGTATGTACATTTTTAGATGCGCGTTTATCTACGGTCACGAAGGTCGACTGGAGAAATTCACCCGCGACATGCAGGAGCGGCTCGTTCGGCAGGTCATCGAACCCATGGCCTGCGACGGGTTGAGGACCATATCCGTCGCATTCAGGGACTTCGTGCCCGGGAAAGCCGAGATTAACCAGGTAATGTGCGAACAGAGATAACATGTAAGGCGATGACGGGCCAGTTGGCGCAGTTGGTTAAGATTCACTTCGCCGCAGGTCGTCGGTTCGATTCCCACACAGGACATGCATTTGTGTGCATGAACATGTCTGTATGTCCTTAGTCTGGGTGTGATTATGTATATTAAGTATGTATTTACAAACAAAAAGTAGTATGTGTATTATATCAGTTATCTGATTTCCATAGAACACACGGCAACACATCAAGCTATACATTTCCAGTATAAGCTGATCGAATTGTATAGGATTTCCGTACAATGAGAGGTCAGCTTATATTGGAAATGTATAGCTTGATCTGTAGCCGTGTGTACAAGCTCTGCTTAGTTTGGAATCAGATGAACGTGTGTGAGGAATGTCCCAGGATATTTATTTATTTATTTAGGATATTTATGATAGCTTAGACGAAGGTCCCGGGTTCGAATCCTATAATGAGTTTGAGCATTCGGTGAAGGAAAACATCGTGATGAAACCATAGCACGGTGGTAGGGTACTTTGTAGTACCCATCTGGTGGGCTACCGCCCTCAAGTTGAAAATCTGTCGCCAAGCAACTATCGGTGTGTTCCGACAGCTGCACTTGAGGCATTGTGTTCTTACCACCTCCGGCCACATCATCACATATCATGGTAAGATTGTGGTCAAACACAGAACTATACAAAAAAAGATTGTTTTTCCCGGAAAGTACAGCTTGGAGTTCTTCAAGGTGTGTACAGATTTTGCCTGGGTTAGCAACACGCGATACCCCTGATGTTGCAAGCATCTATAGGCTACGGTAACCGCTTACCATCAGGTGGGCCGTATGCTTGTTCCAACTCAAAGGGCTGCTATACGGTTGCCAATCAACCAACCGAGAGCAAATGGAGGACTTTTTGTTAATAGCAGAAAGTGACATAGGCAAATGATCAAAGTCGCGGGCAAAACTAGTTTCTAATAAAAAAAATACTCCTTTGTACGTGTTTGTTACTTCTCAAAGTACCATATTGTTATGTTTCCATGACTGTACAGGTCCTTATGCAGTGAATATAATTTATATTTCATATGGTAGGTGCACATAGACCAGGAGCCAAACTGGGATGACGAAGACAACATCGTGAACAACCTGACCTGCTTGTGCGTCGTCGGTATTGAGGATCCCGTCAGACCTGAGGTAAGTTACACTTGCTGGCAATATAGATATTCGCGCCTAGTAAGGCTGCATACAGTTTACTACAGTATATTAGTATTTTCACCTGTAAGAAGCAGATAAATTGAAAAAATCTGTAGATTTTAATTTTACAAAAATTTAAAAAAAGCATGTATGTATAATGTTTTGGAAAAAATTGCCAATATAGTCAGTTTATCAAACAAAATTAATAAAATTGTTACCTTAAAAAAAATCAAAATTCAAAAAATTTTTTTATTCAAATAGACCTTCGCAGGCACTTATGAAAAAATAAATCTAAATTCAAAATCATTTATTCAAATAGACCTTCGCAGGCACTTATGAAAAGTCTGACTCTAATACCGGTTCGGATGGTTGCATTTGCTGAGTTTCTTGCCTGTTCTTCTCAGTTGATGGCCGACTTACGAACTGGTACTTTAGTAGTTAGTAGCTTTGACCTTCATAAGTGCCCTAATAGGGCCTAAATTGAATAAATGGCTTTGACTTTGACTTTTTTGAAGATATGGACAAATATGTGTGACGGCCTGGCTTATTGATACAAGCTACGGATGTGGCGTCAAAGGAAAAACATCTCAAAACCTTGGTCAAATTATAGTGCATTTAAGAAAAACTAAAAAAGACGAAACAAAAAAGTAATTTAAAAAAATTAAATCGTCTTCAAAATATACTAAAAAGTATAAAATAACTCTAATCTGACACTGATTTGAAGTCAGCGAAAGAGCACGACTTATTTCATTGAAAACATTTCGCTGACTTCAAATCAGTGTCAAATTAGAGTTATTGTCATAGTTTTCTCTTTCTCATCAGTAAGGAAGGCTATTAGTCGAATAAATCGACTTACCACAAACAATTAACCTCTCTTTCTATCCCCAGGTACCAGAAGCGATCAGAAAGTGTCAGAAGGCAGGTATAACAGTCCGCATGGTGACGGGAGACAATGTCAACACTGCCCGGTCTATAGCCGTCAAGTGTGGCATACTGAAGCCAACCGACGACTTCCTTATACTGGAGGGCAAGGAGTTCAATAATCGTATCAGAGACACTAATGGAGAGGTATGTGCGATGTTATAGAAATAATAATAATAATAAGCATTTATTTCAGATAAATTGATTCCATAGTTGTTAGTAAAAACTTTATATTAGTGTTAGTAAAAACATAAACTTGTATAAATACAAAATGTTGACTGACAACATTATCAGGGGCGTGCAACTGTAGCCACCGCCCCAGCAACAGTGAGTCCCACCGCTCGACTAGAGAGAGATATACAAGTTGGAATTGTTTAACCGCAGCTACAATGGGCTTGAGCTTTCGGTGAAGGAAAACATCGTGAGGAAACCATAGCACGGTGGTAGGATACTTTGTAGTACCCGCCTGGCTGGCTACCACCCTCAAGTTGAAAATCTTTCGCCAAGCACCTTTCGGTGTGTTCCGACAGCTGCACTTGAGAGCCAGTTCCTTTCTAGGCTTTGTGTGCTTACCACCTTCGGCCGCATCATCACTTACCATGGTGAGATTGCGGTCAAACACAGGCCTCTAAACAGTAAAAAAAAAAAAAACCTCACCTGGAGGGAAAATACTCTAAATACTGGAGATATCAAATTTTACTCAAAGGAAACATTCCTTTATTTTCAAAAAGAAACAAATCTGCATTTAAAGATTTTCGAAAAAAATATTGGACACTATGTATTTTTAGCTTCACCAACTCATTAAAAATTGACAAAGATAAAGCGAGTCAAAGTTCCGGACTGGAGGCTCGTGACGTCACTTTAGAATAAAAGATGTACTCTAACGTGACGTCACGCGGAACTTCAACCCACGATATCTTCGTATTTTTTTGTTGAATTGACAAAAGAAAAAATACGTGTCTAATATTTTAACCGAGTTAAAAAAAGAGGTTCTCAATTCGGTTGTGTTTTTTTTAAATGTTTGTTACCTCATAACTCCGTCATTTATTAACCGATTTGGAAAATTCTTTTTTTGTTTGGAAGGGGTACACTTCCCGTTTGATCCATTGTCAGATCAGAGTTGATCACTTCTTAGTGTATTTCGAAGTCGGTTTAAGGTTTTTGTAAAATAGATTTCAATTATTTGATAATGGCCCTGATTCTGTTGTCTGAACTAATTTTAGTCTCACTATATCTTTTTCTAACAAAGAACATAAGAAAAGGATGTAAGAAATGTTGTGCTGTCAAATTAGTCCAATGCTTGTTTTCAATATAAACTTAGTCGCCATCTATCGCGGTCAAATCTAAATACCCGAAAATGAAGACTGCAAAGACTAATTTGACAGCTTTAAATATGTATCCTTTTTCAATAGAAAGCCGATGACGGGCCAGTTGGTTAAGGTTCACCTTAAGCGCCGCAGGTCGTGGGTTCGATTCCCACACAGGACATGCATTTGTGTGCATGAACATGTCTGTATGTCCTGAGTCTGGCTGTAATTATGTATATTAAGTATGTATTTACAAACAAAAAGTAGTATATGTATTATATCAGTTATCTGGTTTCCATAGTACAAGCTCTGCTTAGTTTGGGATCAGATGACCGTGTGTGAGGAATGTCCCAGGATATTTATTATTTTTTAGTCATCCGGCCCATTGTTTGTCAGGTACAACAACATTTATTAGACAAAGTGTGGCCGAAACTGCGCGTACTGGCGCGGTCTTCCCCAACGGACAAGTACACGCTAGTGAAGGGAATGATCGAGTCGAAGGCGTTCAATACTCGCGAAGTCGTCGCCGTCACTGGGGACGGCACTAATGATGGTCCCGCTTTGAAAAAGGCCGATGTTGGATTTGCTATGGTGAGTAAGAAAGTCTTAGGTCCAACTTTGAAGCGCTCGTGGTGTAGCATGATTAGCCGTTCTTAAGAGGAAACGCTGGTGGCGTTTGTTCCATACAAACGTAATCCTCAGTTTCCTCTCTGGATAATGACACTAGAGCTATGATTATTTTACCATGCAATCTGTAGGTACCACTGTATGTCTCTCGGTTGTGTTTTTCTCCATAAATTAATTATTATAAGAATTAGGAGCCTTCTAAAATCACAAAAACTGACCATTTTTACTGCCCTTATCAGACGTGCAGCAAACAAATTTGACAAATAAAAAAATTAAAGGAAAACCGACAGTCATAGCCAAAGCCCTTCTTATTATGTTCTTGACAAAAAATTAAAAAAAAATGATCCAGTATTGGAGGAGGAAACTGGGGATTACGAAATAGCGATTTTAAATAGGTATAATCGATCCAAGCTGCAGTTGTCTCTATCGTCCCTCATACATTTAACACCAGCAACAGCGCGACAGCAATAGATTTGTTAAATACCTATTTTTCAAATTTCATGCAGCCATCCTTTCCTCTTAATCGATCGGCAAAGTTAAGCTACCACCGTTGTGGTCGGTACCTGGATACGACCGTCTAGTAGTATTTCAAATCGAGCGTTTCCGTGCTACGGAAGGCACGTAAAGCCGTTGGTCCCGGTTATCACTTAATTGTGATAGTCGTTAAGCTAGTTGGATGCCTCCTAGGCGGCTTGAAAAATTCCAACCGTAGTTGACCACTAGCCTACCTCCATCGATCCGCAGTGGGCACGCGTGGTGGAGTATTGCATTCCCTTTCACCATCATTTGTGAAAGGAGGCCTGTGCTCAGCAGTGGGACATTATAGGCTGATGATGATGAGGTCCAACTTTAGCGGAATTTCGAAGATAGGATCCATAGGATATAAGGCATAGGACCACATTCATTTTATGGCATTTCAATTCTGCTGTCGTAAGGATTAAACTGCAGAAATTAAATATGAATTATTTATTCTGATCCATGGATGACCATGGTCGGCCAGTCGTTGAAAGACCAAAACTATGAATATGATTCACCTTAGGCTGTATGTCGACCAGAGATGTGTAGCGAGGTATGTGTTTTAGCTGACCAATAAGATCGCTTCTTTTTCACGTTATAGCTCTAATGAAGCGATCCTATTGGCTGTTTGAAACACATCCCTAGCTTCACATCTCTAGTGGAAGGCCACCTTTATTCAGACCAATTTGGTTTTTATTCTTATAGGTATCAAATATATGCTGATGCTAAATAAAATTTCCTCGATCGACTGTCTCAATCCTAGATGTTCAACAATTGTAAACCTTACCCCCTGACAATAAGGTCTTCTCTGCAGGGTATCGCCGGAACGGACGTGGCTAAAGAAGCGTCGGACATCATCCTAACGGACGACAACTTCTCTTCAATTGTTAAAGCAGTAATGTGGGGTCGTAACGTTTACGATTCAATCGCTAAGTTCCTTCAGTTCCAGCTGACTGTCAATGTGGTCGCCGTTGTGGTCGCGTTTATTGGCGCCTGCGCGATACAGGACAGTCCGCTTAAGGTAGTGTTAATTGGACTTTAATGTGTAGGTTTAAGAGCTAATTTTGTGTGACAGAGTTAAATTGATAAATTATCGTCGTAGAAAGGATCATGGCGAGATTTGTACAGAATAATAAAGATTTTTAGAGACGTTGGAATGACGTTATATTTAATCCTTGGTGCCTAAGCAATAACCAGAGGCATTTAAAATATTTTTAGAACCCCGGGATAAAAATGCTAAATTCTATGCCATGTCGGCGAATCGCGACCAAAACCGTTATGTTGTCATTATTTTTTGCGGGGCTTATAAAATATTTCGTGTATATTACATGTTGTTGGTAATGTTATCTCAACATTGGACGTGATTCAAAACCCTCTAAAATGTTTTATTTTTGTGTACAAATGTATGGATCTCGCCATCATTCTTTAAAAGTCTTCTAATGTTCTTCATTACCCGTTACTTCCCAGCATTATTCAAAAATTCAGCTTTAAGAAAGATAGTTTAAAAACTCGTTGCCATTGGCCTATTTGAAAATTGTTGCCATGTAAAACGTGTTCAGAAATTAACTCATATTCTGAGGTTCCGCAAAGACCAATCCTGTCCCAAATTCATAACAAATTATTCCCGTAGGCCGTACAAATGTTATGGGTAAACCTAATCATGGACACCCTGGCGTCGCTCGCCCTGGCGACTGAAATGCCGACGCCGGACCTGCTGCAGCGGAAACCGTACGGGAGAACCAAGCCCCTCATCAGTCGCACCATGATGAAGAACATCCTCGGACAGGCCATCTATCAGCTATTCATCATTTTCTCGCTACTGTTTGTCGGTATGTAGTTTTCTGAACTTGTCTTTGACTACAGTGTTATCGTGGTTAGTGATGGAGTGGCCAAGAAGTTGACCAATTTAAGGTTTTAACTTGGGTTGTAGCCAAAGTCAAAGCAATTTATTAAATTTAGGCCCTAGACTTACGTACTTAAGTCGGCCCTAACTGAGAACAGGCAAGAAACTCAGCAAGGTTCGACTTCAGTGTTGTCATGGTAAGGTGATGATGTGGCCGTTGGTGGTAAGCAAGCCTAATGAAGCTGGCCAAGTTGAAACCTCAAATTGGCCAGCTTTTATAGTAGTCCCTCCATCCTTTGTGTGTGTACCCTTTTGGACACGCGAAGTACATACACTCGCGTCCGTGTATATCTGTATTACAAACTGTCAAAACAAGTACAAGCCGCCATTTTCAAAACTTTTCTCAACACGTTATTTTTTTTTTACTTTTTATATGCGTGTGTTTGACCGCAATATCACCATGGTAAGTGATGATGCGGCCGAAAGTGGTAAGCACACAAAGCCTAGAAAGAACTGGCTCTCAAGTGCAGCTATCGGAACACACCGAAAGGTGCTTGGCGACTGATTTTCAACTTGAGGGTGGTAGCCAGCCAGGCGGGTACTACAAACCACCCTACCGCCGTGCTATGGTTTCCTCACGATGTTTTTCCTTCACCGAAAGCTCAAGCTCATTGTTGGATTCGAACCCGGGACCTTCGTCTCGGTATCCGACGTCACTACCACTGAGCTATCATCGCCTTAAAAATCGCGTTATATGGTCTACCCACAGATATACATCTAAATAGATGCCGCGAGTGTTCTTCGCGTGTCAAAATCTGTGCAAAAATGGGGCACAATGTTCTTCTTTTGAAACTGTTTCGCGCGGACAGGGAACTCGCATAAGGCTGCATGTCCACCAGAGATTTGTAGCGAGGGATATGTTTAGCTGACAAATAGGATAGCTTCGTTTTCACGTTAAAAACCTAATGCCATCGTAACTAAATCAATCTTGTGACATTATGGTAGGTAAAAAAAAAGTTACACGCTTGGTTTTCATACGGATGGACTTGCGTTATCTATTTAGATTTATGTCTGTGGGTCTACCTCTTAAAGCTTCCCTACTGTTCCACCATCAGGCGATAAACTGCTGAACATCCCGTCGGGCCAGGGGCAGGCTCTGGGCACGGAGCCAACGCAGCACTTCACCATCATCTTCAACACGTTCGTGATGATGACGCTCTTCAACGAAATCAACGCCAGGAAGATACACGGACAACGGAACGTGTTCCAAGGACTATTCACTAACCCCATCTTCTACTCTATATGGATCGGAACTGCTCTATCGCAGGTAACTTAAAACCCCCATAAGATTCGGTCAATATTTTTTACCGAAAATTCACCAAGTGGAGTGGTACTTTGTCATTTCAGGACACTAATAGACTTCGAGTTCTGTGACAAATGGCGTTTTAGAAGACTCCTCGAATGATCGTTTTATTTTTGATTTTATCAGGGACTAGCTATCCTGTTCCCCGGATAAAAAGTAGCATATGTCCTTCTCCATACCATAGGCTATCTGCGTGCCAAATTTCATCGTGATCAGTTAAGTAGTTAAGGCGTGAAAGCGTAAAAAACGAACCCATATTCGCATTTATAATATTAGTAAGGAAATAAAGGTTATCATAATAGTTTTTGTGGTATCTCGGAGTAATTATGTGGAAGCAGACTATCCGACTATGGTGAGATGATGACCAGAGGAAACCTTATTCACTTTGGCTTTGAAAGTCCCTAGATTGTAAGTCAGGAAACAGACGCCGGAAGCAAGTTCCACTCCCTTGCTGTCCGCATTATAAATGAAGATGCAAAGCGCTGTGTCCGTATTTTCGGTATGCCAACAACGTACGGGTGAAAATTTTCCCGTCGTCTTGTGGTTCGGTGTAGAAATGGGATCCAGCAATGTAGCCTAAAGCCACCTATTTGGCATCTCTTGTACTTTCAGATTTATACAGAAAATTTCCCTAAGTAAGTGTACTTTACGCTTTACTCTACTACACGACTGTTTATTTGCCCCAGGCTTAGGTCAGTTACATGATAACTGTAGTTAAATGGTGATCAAAATCTAGTCATCTTGATGAAAGTAATTTATTTCTAATAGAAACTTTTGCTTAAAAATGTTCGGGTGAGGAAATGATTTAAAATAAGGAAAGTGTGTGAAAACGCCGGCGGAGGCTAGTCAAGATATAGAAGCAGTCCATAAAATAGCCGTTTCCCTGTGTTTCCAGGTGGTTATAATCCAGTTCGGCGGCATGGCGTTCAGTACGGCAAGGTTGTCGGTGGACCAGTGGCTCTGGTGCCTGTTCTTCGGAGCCGGGACCCTCGTCTGGGGACAGCTCGTCACAACTGTGCCCACTAGCAAGATACCCAAGACGCTGTCGTGAGTTACAATACTTTACCTTACCACCACGTTCAGTACGGCAAGGTTGTCGGTGGACCAGTGGCTCTGGTGCCTGTTCTAATTTGTATAGCCATAGTGATCCCACCAAAAACATTTTCATGTAAAATGTTGCCAAGACGAGAACATATGGCTCGCACTGTCAAAAAGTTATCAGATCTCATGTAGAGCCAAGCTTATAACTCTACACGCCCTAACTCTACAAGCCCTAACTTCACAAACTCTACACCTTAGTCAAAATATGTGGCTTGGCCGTTTCTCTACCGTCACTTGGGCGTAAGGTGAAAATGTATTCACTGTTAATTACTTTTCTGTAGTACAATAGTTCATGTAGCAGCGAAACGGCCAAGCCACATATTTTGACTACGGTGTGTAGTTATTTTCGATTGCTGCAAAAAATATATTTTTCTTATACGAATTATGTTTTCGAACTCGTAAAAAGTATGTGTATATTAAAAGTTTGAAGAAACCGTCTGTATAAAACATGGATCCCAAATTCTCCCAACCCAGCTGGGGCCGAGGCCAGCCGGATCCGGAGTCGATCCAGCCAGGGCCGGACTACGACAACGACCTGGACAAGAAGCCCCGCGCCGGCCAGATCCTCTGGATACGAGGCCTCACGCGCCTCCAGACGCAGGTATGTCCTCACCGCACATCACCATCACAACACACATTACACCATACATTATGAGCGGGTCGATATATGTGGGATGCGTTGAGGTTGGACTAGTGACTACACGAACAGGTGATAGCAGATTAGCCTCCATGAAGACTAGCTCTGTGACTAGGAGAAGGGCGTCTGACGAATACGGTAACCGCTTACTATCAGGCGGGCCGTATACTTGTTTCTTACCTTATACTGAGTGGGGATTTCGAGATGGCATATTTTCGAAACCTATGTTGGATTAGTCATGCTGAACAAATTGTACTATGGGTCCAAGTTCTCAAAAAAAAAATCCTTTTCTTAAATTATGATCGAGCAAACTTGACATTTTGTAAGGAAGTTAAAAAAAAATTGAGAATTCACTATTGTTTCCATAGTAAAAGTTGTTCAGCATGACTAACCCAACATAGGTTTCGAAAATATGCCATCTCGAAATCTCCACCCGGTATATATAATTAAATTATCAAGGAAAGTTCACAATACACCAGAAAATATAATCTCATGTCGCATACTGGGACCGTCGTTTAATATTTTTGTTGAAGTAATTGTTTTTTTTTATCACCATTAACTAACATCGATTTGGCAGAATCAAAACATAAGCTTGATAAAGGCGTCCTTGGATTCATAGCAGTAGTCCAGTCCAACCTTGACGTGTTGCTGTTACATGATACATTGCGGGGTACATATTGGAAATAAATGTGGGGAGTTTTTTGTGTAAGGGTATTTGGTAGGGGATGAATTGATAAGTTTTGAAATCAGCTGTCAATATATTACAAAAATAATGATATCAAACTTGATTTGCTTAACTTATCTTTCCATTATTAAATTGGGACTCAATTCAATATATTTGATATAAGTCATCGAATTCATCGAATCTGGGAAATAGGAACACTATACAAAACGGGCTTTTTCGTGTTGTATTTACGTCATTTAATGATTTATTATTTGACGAGTCAAATATTAAAATATGGGAACACATGAGAGCATTTAATTTTTGTTTAATTTATCTTGTATTTTATTATTCGTAATAAAATACAAATAAATTATTCAGATTTAAACAACACTGTAAATAATAAGTCAAAGATTTATCAAAAACGCAGTTACTGCTCATAAAAACAAAGATAAAGAAAAAAAAAATATTTTATGTTAGCAATTGCTTATTATATACAGTGTGTATATTTTGCTGACGGCTTTATTTGTTTAGCATTTTTAAACACATATTTTGAATCAAATATTTGCTAATAAAATAAACCCGTCAGCTGTCATTTTATGTCATCATGACATTCGGCTGTGAAGATAAGACTTATTATTAAAAAAATATGATATATTTAGATATATAAGGAATTTAACGTCTACTTTGTTACTGTTTAAATCATCAAATAAATAGTCCCTTGTGTGAAATACAGTAACAATAAACAGATGTTTTATCTTAAAATAATAAAATATAAATACAAAAAATAATATAGGAGTGGCAGATATAATGAAATGAAAGAGGGATAAGTTTATAGTTTACAGCTAATAAATATATGTGTATATAAAATTGATACACATAAGAGTCAACAGGTCAACTCTGCAGATACCTTGGGCATCCTAACGCTAAGTCTATATAGTCCATTTATGTATTAATTTTCATATTTTTGCATACAAATACGATTCACAATTTTATCAAAATATACTATGCATCCATTTTTTTAACATATATCGTTATAGTAATAAAATAAATACGCTGAACAATTTTGTTATAATCACACAAATTGTTTATTTTCATAATGGTTACAGCGAGCCGAATTATATGCTACGATTTTTTATAAAGCAAATAATTATAAACATTCGTTGATTAAAACTTTCAAAAATAACTTTTTAACGTTATATTTAGTTTTTTCCTATTTGGTTCCTCAATTTTGTATACTTTAATTTTTCTTTTAATTATGTCTTGTATTTTTTCGTTTCATTCTCCTATACTTTCTGTTCTTGTTCGAAGTTATTATTTTATTTATTTATTTTTATACCTACACAGAGAAACACTTGACAAAGTAAAAGTAGATACGCTATATTTATTTTGGCCCAAAATTAACGTAGATTGAATTATGAATTGTTCGGTCGCCAATTTAACAATTTTCTTTTTAAACCATAAAAAAATATTTAAACAAATTGGCAACCGAACAAATCAACACTAGACTTTATTTTCCTAAACCAACTATTTTAGTTTTTTTTTTATTAATTTCTGTACCTGGTTTCATGACATACTTCACTATCTATCATGATTGAACTTGATATATCTTATACACTACATTATATATATACAGTCTTGAAATCCCTCTATATATATTTCTACCTGTCATGAAACCGGGCCATCCCTTAGTGTTACATTAGTTAGCAAACATCTCGAGTAACCATGCATGAAACAGTTGCAGTCTGACGCTTCCCGGTTATATCTACTATAGACTATATTTTTTTACTTGTACACACGGCAACACATCAAGCTATACATTTCCAGTATAAGCTGATCTCGCATTGTATAGGATTTCCCTGCAATGAGAGGTCAGCTTATATTGGAAATGTATATCTTGATCTGTAGCCGTGCGTACCAAATTTTTTAATACCTGAGTTGACTGTACCGCCCCCTGTACCACTACCTATTGGCATGCTCTTTAACGTAGGCTGTGACAATGTTACTTATCCCTCATCCTCAAACAGTTACTATGACTTATCCCGATACTTATATGGTATTCAAAACTCATAACTCAACCACATCGCGGTATGAATATGACTATCTCTTTCTACTATCTATCTTTTATTTAAACTCTGAGTCATACTGACTGTTTGATTTTTTTTCACTACTACTTTTTAATTTTTGTGTTTTTTTTTAAGAATAGTGTTTTTTTTAATTTTATTTTTTTTGCTTGTGAAACGCCAACCCGTTACATCCTCGCTACTCATCCAAAGCAACCCCAGCTGTATTTTGTTGAAACGCCGTACATTTGAGAGCCTGAAAATGACAAGGACGCACGGCGTTTACTAACACGCGTTACCGATATACGAAATATAATAAAAATATAGCAGTAACATTTGTTCAATCAGTTATTCCACTTGTTATAATTTAACTTATTACAATTGTGTTCAGTTACTGCTATGAACGTTTAATTTATTTGAGTGTGGAGTGGATTTTTCTTATAAAAGAAGTATCATAATGATGACACTTGTAGCGAGAGCATGCCGAATGCTCGTATTACTAACATTAACCGAACGGTCGAACCCGTTTTTCCTTTGCCGTTGTGTTGTTGTCCATGTATGTTTTTTGTTTTGTTTTTGTTGTTTTGTTTTTTATTTTTTGTTTTTTGTTTGTGAATGTTGTCGCCAGTAGTGGCGTGTTATGTCAGGGAGTGTTGTCCAGTCAGTTATACAAGCGTCACACTGAACGCAGGTCATCAGTAGATTTGCATTGCATACATAAAGTTGCCTTCATTGTGTTATTTTGCGTTTGATAGGCTTGATGTAGTGTCTAAATGTAAGTGTATATAGTGCAAAATAGGCGATGCGGCGTTTGTCGGTAAGTATACTATGTACTGTAGAGAAAAAATAACATAATCGGAGTGTTCTAATTTCCTGTATCTTTGTTAACTAAAAGAAATAAGTGATTCTGTTAAGCTTTCTAATACGTCTTGACTTTAAAATTGTGCAAACATCTGTGATACAATATCAAAAAACAAAACATTTAAAAAACAAAAAAATTTTTTTTATTGATGTTTACACAATGTTTTCCGTCAAATCTACTAATATTATACGTGACTCTGTTCCTCCTTGGCTCCTGATGATTAAATGTTTTAACCGAAAAGAAATAACATGGCATGGTAGATACATAGAGTAAGTCAATGTCACACGTTTATAAAGAAAAATCGCGAGCCACCACCATATAAACATATATGGAATTTGAACTTAATTTATAAAGCGAGAATGGCCATTATACAGTGGCATATAAGAGTTTATAAAATGTTGGTAATATTTAGTGCACCATGGTCCCTTCCAAGCATCGAACACGTCCCTGCGTTGTATAGGTGTAGTGTAGCCGACAGTCCATCTGCGGGGTAGCGAAGGCCTCGGTTCGATTCCATATTAGTTACTTCCATTATTTTTTGTTGTTTCCATTTTTTGTTATTTTTTACCATTTCGTTTCGGCACTCTTTCCGAGTCATATTCTTATCCCGTGACACTGGTCCGCCATTGACCGATATACACGCATTAACACGATACACTTATGATATTTGGTTTGTTGATTTGTTGTTTATAATTTTCTCTTAAACAATGGGTCTTGTCTTTCCTTGCTGGCCCGTACGCGGCTGGGACATTTATGATACAAATTGGTGTAAATTTAATAAATAAATTTGTATAATAATGAATATTGTGTTTGACATCATCATTTCTTATAATGAGACAATGGTTCCTTTGTATGAACTCAGATTACATATAAGTAGATTAGGTAACATACACAACTATATAATTTGTATAGTACAATTTATACTTTATAGTATTAATCAAAGAGTTTAATTTTTTTTATAAAATAATCAAAAAGTTTGAGAAAAACATAGATCCTACACCAAACCATAAATGAATAAAAAAAATATATACTACCGCTAGCGAACCAGACTTCCTCACCGGAGGTAAAATAAAAACACTTAGTAATTCTAGGTACATTAAAATAAAAACATAAAATGAAATATAGTAATAATGCCAAGTCAGTTTACTAGAAAAAAAAAAAAACACGTAAATAAATTGACATTCGAAATTAGTTTTCCCAATAGTAAATGCACCTAGCCGCGTTTAATATGATGCAGATTCAAATTCCTGTGTACTTCTAAATTCACCACAACTGGCTTCTCGTGTTGGAAAACATCATGAGGAAACCGTGCACGAGAAGTACAAACGCCTCGTCGCGCACTATTAATAGCCTTTATCCCTCATAAGTAGTCTAGCTAGTTGAAAGGATGACTCAAATGATGATGTGAAACACAATACAAATGTCCCACGACGCTGTCGGCATCAGTTGTAAAGCTAGGGCTGCGTACGCACGTAGGACGGTGTCGAATGGGGCATGGAGCCGCGCGTCGTTGAGAGATGTTGTTGGCAGCCCCGGCCCGTGCTCGAGACGGAGGTGTAGTGGCGGCCGCGGCGGCTGGCGACGCGCTGCGTGCGGAGGACGCTGACGGTACCCTAGCCTAGCCTAGCCTAGCCCAGCCCCTAGGCCCCATAGGCCCCATCCCTATCCCTATCCCTACCATCATATAGATACAGAAGGTCCAATACGTGCACAAATAGTTTGATTGAATAGAAGAAATGTTTCAATACCATAACTCTGCAGTTAAATTGGTCATTTATTACATCTAGATATGCTTCACCAACGCATTCTCAATTCGCTTCTAAACTTCACTTGTATTCACAACGCATTAAAGCAGATGTTACGATTCATCCTGTAAATACAGCGTGTGTGCACGTATTTGAGCTGGTGTCAAGCGCGGCGGACCTTCTGGTGTGATCTATTGTGTGCCCCTAGCGTCTAGCCCCCTCTAGTCTAGTTTAGTGATCACGTTTTCCAACACCCGGGGAGTTTACGACACTCCTACTTCGCTGTGGATACGCTGTTTTCATTGTGCTCGTAGTCAGTGGTGGTTATCTCGTTAGTTTGTGTGTTTGTTCTTCTAGTGTTTCGGACAATGGAGTGTCGTCGACTTCCTGCAAGCATTTTATTTTATATTTTTTCGTCTGTCATGCATCTCCCCACTTTTCGGCAGTAGTCGACCCCGCCCCTCGAGTTTGTCACTTTCCATCTCTGGCACCGTTTCGTCCGCTCGTATCAGCACTCTGTTTCCGATCGACGCGTCGATCTCACACCGTCGCCCTCGACTTCGCTCCATCGTCCCGCTTTGTTATGTGCCCCCGTGTCCAGGTCACGTACCTTCCTCCGCTCAGCCCACGTGTTCGTTCTAGACGTTTCCGACAGCACCTAGTACTTTATTTTTGTTTAGCTACGCGTGCATGGAGCCCACGTCTCCCGGCGCGGGTGTCATCTCATCCTCGTCGTCACGTCACGTCACTATCGGTAGCTCCCCGCGAGGTCGTCTAGCTGCATGACATAGACACGACCCTCGAATGTCGGCACACATACGCTACATCCAACTCTGAATACAGACAGCGGCACAGAGAACATCCACACCACACTCGATTAAACGGTATCGGTGGTCCGGTAGGGGTCGACGACGACAAGGTCGGTGGGGTAGGGGGGTGGCGAGGGTGTAGGCGGGTGTGGGCGTGCGGCTCGGTCGGTGGGTGCGCCGCGAGTGCAGTTGTGATGGTTGCAGCTGCGCGTGGTGCGCGCGTTCAAGTCGACGCTGGAGGACCTGGAGGAGCGGCTGTCGGCGCACTCGGCGGCGACGCTGCGGTCGCGGCTGCGCGCGCCGCCGGCCGACATCGCGTACATCGACGCGGAGGACGTGCCGCCCGCCGGCGCCGGTTCCGCCGCTCGCACAGAGACCACTATATTCTGAGCCCGCACCGCACCCGCACCGCGCCCGCACTAGCGCGCACGCAAGCGGACGCGACGCGACCGATCGTACTTAACGCTGTAATCACGCGCGCGATCACGTCCGAACACGCGTGGACCCACGCGACGGCTCTTAAATTCTTATTAAGATTCTTTATTAAGTGTTGAAACTTTGTTAGTACTAGGTAGTCGATAGCAATAATCCGGACGATGTCGGCGGCCCGTCGTCGACTGGTCTCCGCACCGTCGCACATTGTGCCTGTCGTTCGACGAAGCGATCCGATGTTCCGCGCCGCGATCTTGATGCGCTCCCCTACGAGGGAGGGTTGCTTATTTAAATTGTTGACGATTACGCATATCTTGCGGGACCCCTTTTTCATATACGTAGGTTAAACGAACCCTTCTGTCGGTCATTATGTAATATGAAAGTTAAAAACACTGCTATTTTAGAGACGTATTTGTACATAAGTTACGAGATCCTTTTAAAGTCTTTTTTATGTATATCGGAGCAGTGATATTTTATATAGGTAGATATGAATCTGAATGAATAAAATCTCCATTATTAAAACGAGCATGTAACTTTTTAATCTTTAGACTTCGAAAATTTTATGAAAATAAAAAT
Organism: Polyploca ridens; assembly: GCA_951394255.1. NCBI lineage: Eukaryota > Metazoa > Arthropoda > Insecta > Lepidoptera > Drepanidae > Polyploca > Polyploca ridens. The sequence goes on from OX596268.1 coordinate 3,476,308, forward strand.
TAAGTAAATATCTTTAAAATTTTCAACTTTCACTATTTTAGCTTTTTATGTATAAGTAGTTTGTTACGAGAGATGTTATTGTGAAACTACCTGAGATGGTTCTATACTCGGCAGCATGTGTTTTGTTTCATAGTAAATTTTGGGACCACTTTTACCCCGTTTCTTAACTTTAACACAAAACTGGGATACTATATTTAGATCTACGAAATATAACTGTTGGCTCTTAAACGTTTTATTATAAAATCTATGTATCTATAAATAATATATTAATCGATAAAATATAAATTTAAAAAGATAAATGATACAGCCTAAAGTTTAGTATGAATAAGACACTTTCACGCAACTTGAAGATCAAAAAGGGAACTATAATGTGTAATTACTATATCTTAAATACGAAACAAAGAGAACTTGATTTTGCGAAATGTTACGAGAACTATTTACAAATTGTAATTGAATAAATTTTCAAGCAAATTGCATAGTATTTTTTTTATCGCCACTCGTATAGTTATGGTGGGGGCCGCCCGTTTTTTAGAACAAAAACTCCCTCTATTTCAGATGTTGACGGTAAGTGTAGGTCTGTCTGGATAGGAAGTTAATATTGTAAGTATCCTAGAGGCCGGTGTAATGTAGGTACTCGTTAAACAGATAATCAGTTCCATATTAGAAGCATGTAATACGTGTATGCACGTTGGCTGCCAGAAGTACCGGTACACAACTGTGCCTTATTGAATCGAGTCTATGGAGGATAACATCTCTAATAATGATCTTATTTTTTTCATAACCATCCATAATTCATAGTAATGTTATCCCTCATGATTTTAAATAACAGATAGTCATCGAAAATTAATTGCATATTCAATAAGTCATAATTCGTTAAGTGAGAGCAGCCATTTTGTGAGTTACATCCGTCAGCAAAATGGCGGCTACGTCGATCGCTTAGATTGTAAGTACTGAGTATATTTTTGAAGAATTGTGTAACTTTTTGTTTATTTGGTACAAAACGTTGTTTTCAATTTTAGTAGATGATTTTTTATTTTATTTTGACTTATAATTAATTTTCGCTTCGCATTTACAGTGTTCTCGCTTATTTACAGTGTTTATTGCATGTATACAGATGTCTGTGAGTATGCACAATTTGTATTTTCTTTTTTAATTATTAGATAGATCTTTGTATTGTCTCTGATAATATTTTCCTTATGAATAATAATTATAAAATATTGTCAGAGTATTTAGGGTTTTATATCCGAATTTTAATTTCTTTTGATTAATAATAATATAGTATTAAAAAGTTAATATACCATCACAATAACGTATCGAACTTCTAACACTGTAGTATATAAGCAGAAATAAAAATAATTTATAGGTTTTAAAAGTCAAAAATATTGCGCATAAAATATAATCTCCACTATTACACCAAAATTAGAAAAATAAGACAAATACTTTTTTTTTAATGAAATTTTTTATTTATTTCTCGTTTATTTTCCACTTGATTTTCTTTATTTTTAATCATTAATTCGGTTGTGTATGTACTTATTTAATAAGTTGGTAATCGTAATTTGTTATTGAGTTTTATTGTAAAAGATTACTTTTTATTGTTTAAAAATACATACTTAACCGGCACTATCAACCATATTAATAATAGAATGAAACAAACTCATTTTAAATAAAAGTATTTATTTGACGAACAATGATATTTTATTTTGATACCCGCATAGAAAAAATACACAGATTTCACGTAAATCTAAAAACTTGCATCGCGGAGTAGCTCACATACCGGATTTTTTTCAAATCTTTCTGCGTAGTAGTAGCTTCCGTCACGGTAATTAATTCCTATTTTATATTGTTTTAAAGTTTATTTTTCATATATATTTAGTATTTGCTACTGGATGCCCTTGAACCCGACCCAGCTAGTGTGAATGCCCCCCTACCCTAGTTAAAGTTAGGCACTTGGTAACTAACGAAACTGCTTTTCCAAATTTTTATTATTTTTATTTTTATCTTAGCTGACTACCCTACACTTCTAGTTAGTTTTGGTGTTTTAAATGATCAATTTGACTTTTGGAATGCCAAACGCCAGTCTCACGTATTTTTTGTTGTCGAATTGAGCTCAAAGCAGTTTTGTTACGCGGCTGTGAGTTGTGCACTGTACACAGCCTAGGTGCGGTCACGTCCCGGTACAGTACTGACACGGTCCGTCATGTTGTTTTGCAGCAAAAGGCGGACATATTGGCCGGTCGCAGGATATTTGTCAATAATTATTTGGCGGAGCACCGAAGGATCAGCGTGCAATCCGGCGGCAGCTCCCTGCCGGCGCTCAGCCCTGTGTCGCATCAGAGCGATGACTAAATACTTGCCCCAATCATTAAAAAAAACAATCAAACTATACATACCTACCTAGCTCCACGCTTGTGGAGCTAATTGAGACCATGTTCCATAGACAAAATCAACCATGTTCATAAAAATACTACTGCCATATAGGTACTATGAACTTTCGATGATATTCTAAAAATATATATAAATATATCCGTGATTTCTTGCTAAACTTTTGGAAAATAAAAATAATAAAAAACTTTTGGAATCCCTTAAAATGTAAATGCAGTAGGTATCGTAAGAAGTTTAACTGTTTACTAAAAGTATTAGAGATAAGTAACAAGTAACAAATATTAGAATCGCAAAATATATTTTAGAGTTATATGTAACTATGGTGCACCATTATTTAGATGGAGTATGATTAGAGTTTTAGCGAAACGATATGTTTTTATAACCGTTGTCGAAGTGAAAAAAAAAACTTTCTGAAATATACATTTACTTTTTTATTTTTTTACAAAAAATTTCTTTCTGTAAATAACTTCATAAATTTTCTCATCTTTTCTTGTTATGTGTTATGTGTTGTAATAAACTTTAATAAAAAAGTATATAATACGGTTAAATTCATGTGCCATTTTTTATATATTTATTGTTATCGATATAACAAATTCAACAATTTGTGCTACTCAAGTGCTTTTATAAACGTTTTTAATGATAAGACGATATTTAAATTTGCTTGTTATTATTTTTGTTGTTTGTTTGTTGATAAAGAATGCCATATTTTAGATATGTGTCGAAATCTTGATATGTTAGATGTATGTAATTTTTTATTTGTTGACTTAGTGCCTCTATGTGGTATGACCCTAGTAGACTGTGAAGTTGGTTCCTCTGTTTTTAAAACCACAACTATCGATACACAATCGCTGTTGTCTTATTTATTAATTTGTCGTTTAATACATATATTTTTATATTTCTTTTAGGTACTTTTATATGAAGAATAGATAAAAATTAGAGTGCTGGCATTTTGCATATATTTAATGCAACCCTCTGGCACTTTTATACGAATGAACACTGGATGCATGAACAACGTACAGTAAACACAAAAAAAATACATAAAACAGCTTTTTCCTTCTACTTTAATTTCTTCAATATTCTATTTTATTTCATGTGTCAACAAATTTTTCGAATAATATTCTGTATTATTATAACTATATAACAATAACTATTAGTATTAACGCTTTATTTGTAAGTTATGATTAAAATACAGAATATTGTTTAATACTAATTTGTTTAAACTATTTGCCTCTTTTTCTTACTGTAGTGTGATTCTTACACAAACACAACTAGCCACATACTGGTCTTCCATAACTACCCTCAATTTAAGTTAACTCTTTCATTTCTGTTACTTCACACATTTTCCAAGGTATCAAGCAAATTTAACTATCCTTCACATGTTTTGTGGTGAATAGTAGACTATGTTATGCATTAAGTACTTATAAAAAAAATATATTAAAATATGTATCGATTTCTAAATCTCATAGATATAATGCACTTCGTGTAGTTATAAAGATTGCCTGCTACATGAATGTTAAGATATAGTAACAAATATAGATAGTACACATTAAAAACTATTACATTAAACATTAAAATAAAATACGTGTTGTGGTGTACCACTTGAGTTAGATGTAAAAGAAATAACCTTAAATTTTTTCAAACTTAAATTATACGCTTAATAGTTGGTTATACACGCCATTTAGTGAATTAAAATAAATATCACCCTTTTAAAAAACTTCTAAACAATAGATGAAGCATGATTATTTGCTAATTTCTACCTATACGGTATACTGAACTGGTGTTGTCTATAAATTCGTTATTTCTAACGCTTCTTGTCTCTAAATAAACTTTAGTAATAAAGTATCTATATTCCACAAGTAACTTTCATTTCACCCAACTGCGCCACCGACTGTGTGGATCGAGCTCCGTATTATAAGGTAACTGGCAGTATGGGAAGTGTTGTGTCGATGTTGGTCCAAATGTTTGTTGTTGCCGGCCTATGGCCAACATGGGCCGTCATTTATGTCGTACGGTTTAGATCGATGTTAGAACTCGCTTAGATGCTTACACGCATATATAACTGTAGTGGCGTAGACTCACCTAAGGCATGGCCGTATCAATAGACTGTCTCATTGTATATATGGTGTATATATTTGTTAAATTCATAAAAAGGAGTACCCTTGGTCTTGCAACAAATTATATATCGTCCGTCTTCAATAAATTATATCACCATTTATGCATTGATTGTAAATATAATAGTTTAGACAAAATGCCTTGCTTTAACATAATATATATTAAACGCCTAGCTAATACAAAATTTAATATAACATCTATCAAAAAAGCCATCGGGCATCAAAATTACAAAAAAATAACAAAATAATAATAATAACAATAGGAATATTCGTGATCATTATAATTTGCTAATTCACGGTATTCATTAAATGTACGCTTTTGTATATTATAGTTGTTAGTGTTGTAGAAAATGTAGATACAAATATCGTTTATCGATAAAATGACGATACATATATCTGGTATGTGAGCAACTACGTCGATATAATCAAATGTGTGTGCTTTTAGATTTAGTACGCATGAATGAACATTACCTCAACACACGAGTGCCGTTGTTTGACTCAACACACAAACACACACACGCACAAACATACATTATTTGTTCAATAACATGAAAAACGCCATGTG